>CM031983.1:2417080-4817080 GCA_018804465.1 Populus tomentosa | reverse complement strand
GAAGATCAAAGAGGCTGTTCCTCCATTCCTGGATCCGAATTTGTCTGACGCAGAAGTCATTACCGGTGTAAGCTTCGCATCAGCGGGAGCGGGATACGATTACCAAACAAATACCCTTCTAAATGTTATCCCAGTTCCAAAGCAGATTGATATGTTCAGGGATTATATTAGTGGTGCTTGTCGGGGAATCCAATTGGTGATGTATTGATATTTGTTAATAAAAGGCTAAGCATACTGATATAATATTTAACATGGTTCGACAAACCATCTATATTTATGGGAAAATCAATATTATTAGAAATAGAAAAAAAATACAACATAAATACATGAAAAAAAAAATCATATTCATTCTAACTCAACTTGCAGCTCACACACACTGCTGCTCATGGCAGCTTTTTTCTCTATTCTTCTCTTCACTTCATTCTTTACACTCTTTCTTTGCTCTAAAATAATTATATCTTTTTTATAGACATGAAATAGTAAACTTTTCTAGCACACTTGTCAATATAAAAAGAATAATAAAATCTTTAAACATGCCATCAATTATTGTATTAATAGTACTTTAAATTACTGGTGGAATATTACCATTAAATAACAATATCCTAATACTGCTTCAGCTATCAGAAGAAATGATATCCTTTCAAGGCCTTTCAACTCACACTATAGTTTCCAAGATTCTATGCTGAAATACAGTACAAGATTTGTTGGGCAAGCAAATCTCTGTCTGACTGCAGAATTGGCATCAAATTCTCAATCATCTATGGACTAATTACAGGATCTTTATGATCTTGGACACAGCTCGATAACTGTAGCTGGGCTACATCCACTAGGTTATGTTCCACTTGAAAAGACCATCCATCCAGCCACTCCTTTGGATAAAATTAAAAATGGGCGAGTGAAGTAAATTCATATGTTCATTCTTATCTTTTGGCCCAGCTACAGGCAAGCCTTCCAAGGAGCAAAATGGCCTACATTGACGTATATGATCCACTGGCTGACATGATCAAGGATCCAAATAAAAATGGTAAGTTAATCCACCGCATCAACATTTTACAAAACTGAACTGCATTAGATTTCATCATAAACTAAAACTTCTCCAAGCAAGAAATTGATTTTTGGAAACAAAGAGAGGAATGCTGTGGGACTGGACGTTTTCGAAATGGGACCATTATGTGCACAGATGACTCCAACATGTGGAAAAATCCTAAGTTCATATTTTGGGATGCTGTTCATCCCAGCTCATCAACCTATCGGATCCTTTTTGAACACTTTGAGAAGTTTGTTCTTCCCAAGTTCCTGTAAATTAACGTGGAGCTTTTATCTGTATAACACACGCACACATCTATATCAGGGCTTCCGTGCAAAAAAATGAAAATAATATAAGCTCTTTTGCTGTTTATATAACACTTGATCGATCCCTTCACGTCCCATCCCTTTACCTCTCGTTTCTCTTTCTCCAGTGTTATGGATTCTGTGTGCGATCAAGATCCATGTGCTCTAAACTTGTAAAGTTCAAGATTACTTTGCAACTGCTATCTATTAATCATTCGATTCTGATAAGAGAATATATATATATATATATATATATATATATATATATATATATAGACACACACACACACACACGAGATACTCATCAAACCCATTCGCAAACTCTAACCAATCCATTCCAAAATCCAAAACTTAACCTGGAGTTTGGAAAACTGACTCTTCAACGAGCGGGTCTTTCTTCACTTGTTTTTCTTACGCCCATCATGGGCCACTCTATCTCAAGAGTTTGTTGGTTGTGGATTGTAATTATGAGGGCCCAATAATCATAACAGCAAATATTTGTATTTGTGGTTTCAAACCGATTTTATTTTGTGTATATGTGTAAGTTTTCTTTCTTTCTTTCTTTCCTTCTTTTTTATTAATTTTACAAGAGATTATACGCATCAAAGTTAGGGAGGGGAACTTGAATGAGCTTTCTGTAAAACAACTTGTTTTAAAAAAATATTTTACATGAAAATTATTTTATTTTTTAGTTATGTAAATTAAAACTACATGAAAGTAATGGTTTGGTGTTTGGTATGAATAAAAAACACATGTTAAGAGAATAAATGAAAATAAATAATGATGGTGGAGCCTGTGATTTTGTATTAGTCTGATAGCAGGGTCATAGGGAAAAGATCTTTGAGGTCTGAAAGGAAAAGGAAAGTGATATATAAACTAGAGTACCTGTAAAAAAAGAGATTAGGTGAGTACATGTATAGAGTCAGGATGGGATAAAACAACTTACGTGTAAGGCTGGAGAGAAGAGTTCTCATTAGCTGACTGCTAGCAAGAAGATTTAATTTCAAAACGACATCATTTAATTAAGGGTCAACATGCAAATCAAATCAGAATCCCAGCAGGCAAATCTCATTTTAAATTTAAAATTTAAACTCCCGGATAATGATAATAAAAAGAAGAGGAAGGGTTGCAAAGAGGATTAAAATTGTTTTGCAGCAAATCATATTCATCCAAGAAAGCCTGGGTTATCTTGAAGTTGCCCAGCTATTTAGTTAGGGTTTATCCATTCACATTATTCTTTCAATTCTGTTTTTCATTTTAGCTTTAATTTTCATAATTTTTATTTGTAAGCTCAGAATGAAAGACATATTAAAATTCATTAAGTGAAATAAATTTCGTTCCTTTTCTTTTAATAACAACTCAGACTCATTCAGATTTATTGATTCTTAACTAAAAAGTTATTTTTTATTGATCATAATTTTCTAAAAAGACCAAATACGAAAATGCGGAAAATATCTTACAGATTCCTATTTACGTGAAACAAAATGTATATTGTTTCTCAATTTCCTTTACACCTTTTTCATTTAATTTTTTTTTCAATCCTATTTTTTTTATCAGATTAGTGCTACCATGTCTGTAATTTTATGTTGCTGCCTTGAGGCAGACAGAGAGAAGAAATTTTGGGGAGAAAATTAATTTATTAAATCAAGAGTAAAATAAAGGACAAGGCTAATGATGAAGGCTATTCCGTTCAAATAAAATTGGTGGCCGTTTGAGAGTGTTGTTATTTATGTTTTTTTTTTGTTTGTAAGAGGTATTTTTTAAAAAAAATATATTAAAATAATTTTTTTTAACTACATTAAAATTATATTTTAAAACAATTTATGCCAAACAGTCGCTCACACACTTGATTAACTTCCCAGAATATTTGCATCCACGTCGCCCTTGGGTGAGATATTTCGGTAAACGTATTTCTCACGCAATATTAGCAAAATAAAAATAAAAATAAAAAGGCACTTCATTAATGAATCTATCTGTAAATTTAATGGTACTGATGCCCCCAACCAACCCCCATCTGTCCATATGACTGGAAAGCAATATCTCCATTCTGCCTGCGGCAAATTAATGAATTAAATGCCGACCAATCTTATCGGAAAAACTAATGGCCGACAAATTATATACAATAAAATCATTTTCCTGCAGGTAGTTTTTATAGTTTTAAACATAAATACGACTATCGATCGATCATTTATAGTTCTGCCTGTTTTTCCGGACTCATTTACATTTCAGGGGTGAGAAAAAAATTAAGGCTCCGTTTGTTTGCAGGAAAATGAATTCTTTTTAGAAAGTGAATTTCGAGGAAAGTGAATTTCTGGAAAGTGAATTCCGAGAAAGTATTTTCCGATATTTGGTAGTGTTATGGAAAATGAACTGGAAAACACTTTCCAGTATTTGGTTATGTCGTGGAAAATGAGCTGGAAAATAACTTATTAATATTTTATTTTTCTCAAGTTTATTAAAATAATGAGGAACAAATCTTACAAATTAAAAAGTTGAATGAGAATGAAATTGAAAAAAAAATATAATTTCATAAATTATCTCAAATAAAACAAATAATAATCAAAATAATAAGGATCAAATCTAAAAAATTAAAAAAAAATAAAAAATGAAGAAATTAAAATAATAATAATCAACATTTCATAAATTATTTCAAATAAAATAAGTAACAATCAAAAGAATGAGGATCAAATTTGATAAATAAAAAATTTCAATAAAAAAATGATAAGAAAAAAGCAAATAGCAATTATAAAAATAAGGACCAAAGTTAATATAAAAATAAAATTTTAAGAGATGAAATTGAAAAATAAATATTCAAAACAAAATATATATAGCAATCAAAAGTTTGAGGATCAAATTTGATATAATCAGCAAATAATAACATTTCTAAATTTTTCACAACTTCCGGAAAGTGTTTTCCCCTCAAATTTTTCAGGAAAACACTTTCCTGAAAACCAAGCTAAATTTTTCTTTTACTGGAAAGTGTTTTCCATTGACCAACTTTTCTACTGGCAAACAAACACAAGAAAGTTTGGAAAGTGCTTTCCCGGAAACCACTTTCCGGAAAACAAACACAGCTAAAAGGAAAACACTTTCCTGAAAACCAAGTCAATTTTTTTTTTTGACTAAAATTGACCGGAAAGTGTTTTCCGCTGACCGGAAATTGTTTTCCGCTGACCAACTTTCCTAATGACAAACAAATACAGGAAAGTTTGGAAAATGGTTTCCCGAAAAGTAGTTTCCGGAAAACAAACAAGGCCTTAAAACTACAAAAAATTAATTAAAAAAATTGAATCATGAAAAACAACATATTAGAATATTTAGAAAATATCCGATTGATTTGATTTCTAGTTTTATATTGATTGAACCAGGTAAACCAAACTGAATCGGTTTAAAAAACAAACCTAAAAAGCTTTCCAGTTTCTACTTTCTACAATAAGGCATTAACACTTGATAATTAACCCTAGCAGTGTAACCTCGTCCTTGTTCTCACTTCTCACAGTCCTTGTTCGCACAGCCGTCCCCTCCCTTTGACATATGCTTTGTGATTGTTGCCTCAATTATTGAGCTTTTTATTGATTTTGTTTCACCATTGGGTTTAGTTTCATCATTGGGTTTAGGGTACAGGAAATTGGGTATTGGACTTGCTGCTTATTCCGTTTTATAACAATTCATTAGTGATTTAGTATTACTTCAAAGTTTTTCTTCTGAAAAGAAAAGGCATTGTGATTCAATGGATCTCAAACCCTCTTCCTATATGTACATGCTTGTGCATGTTAATGTACTTTTTTAGTTTTCCTAGCAGTTGGGATTGGAAAAAAATCAAGCTAAAAATGTATATAAGTTTTTTGGTTTTGAATATTAAAAATCAAATCGAAACAGATTGATTTAAAATAATTTTATTTTTTTTTATTTAATTATTTTTTAAGGATAAAAATATAACCAAATAAAAAATAATCTTCCCATTACACTGCCCTTAAAAGTTGGTTTCTCGAAGTCAAAACCGAAGTTGTTTTTATTTTGGAAGGCTGATCTGACTTTGCTTCTCTTATCATCCATCATTTACTAATTTATAATTGATGCAGAACATTTGTTCTCACGTTTATCTAACAATATAATTTTTTTATACTTTTAAATTGAATTGAAATTTTATTAATAGATTTTCAACGCTCTATAAAGTTAAAATTTCGCCGTAATAAAAAATTATTATATTTCAATCAAAACTTGAAAAGTCTTTAAATAATTTTTAAACATTATTGTTCAAGATTTATTATATTCTCTAGTTAATTTATATTTTTTTTCCTATTTAGTTTTTTTTTTTTTTTTGGAGCTTTGTTTAGGGTTCTTTTTACTCTATTTTTAGGTTTTTTAATTTGTTTATATTAGTTTTTTTAGTAAATCTTAAATAAGAAACATCCAGTGTTATATAACACACACTGTGTGTGTGTCCCCTGAATTCTCTAACTTACAGCAGGACATCCGCAGAATTAAAGCCAATTTTAGTTCGCTTGCAGAAAATGAAGAACGGGCTTGGATAGAAACAAGTGCAGAGAAGAAGCATCCATCTGCGCTCATTCCATTCGCTCGCGAATGGCAAACATGAAGCCCTCTGTTGTCCTCGTTTACATTCTGACAATCTTTTTCAATACAGGGAATGCTACAAGGTCGAGATCTTTTTCCAAATTTCCTGCCATTCTCGTCTTCGGCGATTCAACAGTAGATAGCGGTAACAACAATGAAATCGATACATTGTTCAAAGCCAATTTTCTTCCTTATGGTAGACGCTACCCAGGCCACACTCCTACTGGGAGATTCTCAGATGGAAGACTGATTACTGATTTTCTAGCCTCTATTCTGAAGATCAAAAACGCTGTCCCTCCATTCTTGAAACCAGATTTGTCGGATCATGAAATTGCTACGGGTGTTAGCTTTGCATCATCGGGATCAGGATATGATGATGCAACAAATGATGTGTTTCAGGTGATCTCATTTCCCAAGCAAATCGACATGTTTAGGGATTACACTGCAAGGCTAAGGATGATTGTGGGAGAACAAAAGGCTAAGAAGATAATCGGTGCTGCATTGGTTGTTATCAGTACTGGAACTAATGATATATCAACGTTGAGGATGGACAATAATGATACTGGGTACCAAGATTTTTTGCTGAACAGGGTCCAGTTTTTTACCAAAGTAAGCACACCTTTCTCTCTCTCTCTCTCTCTCTCTCTCCCTATCTGATTGAAAAATTTGGTAAGAATTGTTATCACTGAGATCAAGTTATCGAACTATATATCCATGGACTTGCAGCAACTGTATGATCTTGGTTGCCGATCCATGATTGTAGCCGGCCTTCCTCCAATCGGTTGCCTTCCCATTCAAATGACCACCAAACAGCAGCCTCCTTCTCACCGAAGATGTTTGCACAATCAAAATTTATACTCTCGATCTTATAACCAAAAGCTTGCCAGTATGCTGCCCCTAGTACAGGCAAAGCTTTCAGGAAGCAAAATAGCATTCGCGGACATATATGAGCCACTGATGGACATGATCCACCATCCAGAAAAATATGGTAAGCAAATAGATTTGTGGAGATCTTAGAGCACCATTATTAATTATGAATTTTTATGAGGCATTGTTAACAGAGCTAGGGTCTTCGTTGCATGACAGGATTTGAGGAAACAAATAAAGGCTGCTGTGGCACTGGATTTGTGGAGATGGGACCCCTGTGCAATCCAACGACTCCGACATGTCGACATCCTTCTCGCTACTTGTTTTGGGATGCTGTTCATCCCGGCCAATCAACCTACCAGTATCTTTCTAAATACGTAGAGAAGAAAGTTCTGCCCAAATTCATGTAGTTCATGCTAGGGAATTTTGGAAATTGTTTGACACTTTATAATGTGGAAAGATAATATTATTTGGGAGAAATGATTTATTTTTTTGTATATATAATAGGATGATTTTCTAAAATATTGTTATTAATTTAACTAACTCATTAAAATTTCCTCGAGTGAATTTTGATATATCAACTAAATTAATTAAAAAAAATCCAAGTGAATTACAAATGATCTTCATATTTTTTTTTAAATATAAACTACCATTCCTCAATATCTTAACGTAGAACTAAGGACATAATAAATACAATTAGGAACAATATTAAAATATCTTTAATTTATTAATATAAAATATCTCTAATTTATTAGAATAATCATGAACTAAGATTATTTGAAGCTAAAAACAACATAGATTCAATGCCTGTCTAATCTCGGCAGCTCACCATGATTTGCCAAGGTCTTTCGGGTCCTAATTTTCTTTGACTGAACATAGTAGTGCTGTGATTTCAAAGTCGAATGCTAAGAACATGAATTCCAATTGCCATCGGAGGATGACAAAATTAATCAAGACAACCGATTTTATATATTAAAGCAAGAAGTAAAACAACATAGCCCGTGTTCTAGAAGACGATTTTATTATTTTATCTGAATTTCAATTCAGTGTGGGACAGTTTTGTCAAGAGAATCATGCTGCAGTGGGTCTGAAAGCCACAGCTTAGCCAATTGCTGATGAGAAGAGCATTGTCTGTGGAATTCTTCCATGCCCCAAACTGTAGCTACAGCTTTATTGGGATCGATAATATTGTCCAGTGGCTTACTTTAATCCTCTGTTCCAATTCTTAATTGATCCCACTGTTTCAAAAGCTTGTTCGTGAGGTAATGCAATGGCTGACCATGCACTTGCTTAATAGTTCTGGCTAATTCTTGCCAGGTCATGTAGGAAATTGGCAACCCACAAGTTGATGATGGAACAGGGATCTGTTTCATGTATTCCTGGTATATCTCTGCCTTTCTCATCATTATATCTGCATTATAAAATAACAGTACTTGCTGTTAATTATGTCACTCTCCATATAATTAGAAATGTCTTGTCAGAAAAAGCTAAATCCCACGCATCCTGTGTAAAATAGTTAACAGCAGACGTGGTGTGAATAAAAATCCACACCAAAAAAAGAAGAAGATTAGGACTATTGGTATTGAAATTGTTCAATAATGTTAAGGGTGAAAAAAGCTTCAGTGTTCTTGCTGCACTGCTAAAAAAGAGATTTATGATCTAAGAAGGAGAAGAAAAGGTCTAATCTACTAAAAAAAGAGAGACCTTGAATATGAATATGTTTGATGATGCGGTGATGTGCCACTGGATCGACGCAACAATTAAGATATTGTACTAATTAACAAATATATATATGAAACTAACCTGAATCTTACAACTATTGAATTTATAACTTACAGAATCCAAGATAAGATATGACGCAAGTTAAGAAAGTGTTTTGAACAGAGAGGAAAGACAAAAAGGTGAATTAATTGAATTTAGTATGTTTTTACCTGATTCATCCATGAGCGATTTCATATGATCTTCATTAACAGTGTCTCTCTTCTTATTTTTCTTGTACATACAGTTTTCCTTTCCATCGTAAACTCCTGTGCTGTTCTTTTTCCTATCCTGGACCTTGAGAATATGCTCGTTCAGATCATCGGATTCTGTTTCGGAATCTGATAAACACAGGTGATTGCTTCGCAGAGGAGCATGTGGACGCAACATCATGGTATTTGGTAAGAAGATTGCTGGAAATGAAGAGCTCTATAACAGAGAAGAAAGGGCACTCAGAAATCTGCGTTCTTCTTCTATACGTCAAGTTATGATGATTTCAACTTTTTCAATCGGTACAAAGGTGAGTGTGGTCCACACATCTTGTGCATGCACTACAGATGTTAATTAACGTCGTGCTTTTCGTGAAAAAGGAAGATTCTTGACCTGCTCAACCAGCTCGATCGTTCCTTACTGTTAATTTTCAAAGATTAGCGTATCTGCTTTTGAGTTCGATCGGTTCAAATGTAAAAATTCAAAATTTTTCATCTCACTGAAACAATGTTATTTTAAATATTAAAAAAAAAAAAAAAAACCAAAACTAGATTCGTTACTCGTGACCATCCCGGAGATTGCTATCTGGCCATCTGGCCACATCATAGTTAAATCTTGTCAAATGTAGCAGGATCCATGGTGCCTGCTGCTCAATAAGTAAACCAAGAACATGTGAAGCAAACTGACAAGAGATACTTTCTTAAAATTTGATGATGCATAAACCTACTTACCATATGATGATCAAATAAAAGATTCAAGGATTTTCCTAAGACAAAAAAAAAAACATGTTTTTTTGATGTATTGTATGAAACAAGGAAACATAGTTCCCAGAGTCTTGGATGCAGTTGTACTATGGTCCTCTCTAAAACCTAATCCTCGTTAAGAAAAATACATGAAATGAAAAAAGGCGCCCCAATATCGTTATTCTGAATCCTTGATAGTTGAAATCACAAAAAGTCCATACAAGCCCCCTTCAAGAATAAAGTTCTCTGGGCCTTCAAGACAAAATGTACTTAGCCTGATCCAAGGCATGAGCTTGGACCAATCAAATAAATGGACTAACTTACCTAGCCCAACACGAAGCCCAAAGGTAAGCAGCCGCCGTCAACAACAAAACCCAAGACAAATAACAGCTCCAAGATGGAATTGCCACCATGTTCAAGTAGTTTTTGGGATTTCAGTCACGGACTTCTAAAACTTAATTACAAACCAGCATGACTAATATATATAATTAATTAATTAATTTCCAGGGATTTCTAGAAATCTTAGTCTCGTGGATGTTTAGACTTTAAAGTAGTCTGATGCACTTCCAATGCTTACAGGAGAACAGTATAGTTATATTTTTGCCTGAATATATAAACTAAGAGAATTTGAGTTCAATTTGGTTAAAATTTTAGGGCAGTTTGTAACTATTCTATTCAATATCTGCCACGATGGACCCCCATTGAACAGGGAGAAAAAATCATAAAGGTCTTAGGTTCAAATCTTGGGATGGGTGGACAAAGCATATAATACTCGTAAGCTCTCCTGAAAAGAGAAAGAACAAAGGAAAATGCCATTCTCTGTATAATATAACTAAGTTATTGAAAATTACAAAGTCTGGTGTTAGGAAATAAAAATCTATCCGAGGATCTACACTAACCTGAAGTTCCCCAAAATTCATAGCAAGTGAGAATTCGAGCTCTTACGTGCTATTGCTGAACTTCGGTTGTTAGACCCTTTAATTATAAAATTTGCAGGCTTCGAAGTTAGGAGGGAAAAAAAGGTGCCGATCTTCCTTGCTTCAAATAGTGGATAAAGAAGGAAGAAAGGATCCTGAAAAATAAAAATCACTACTAAATCAGTAAATGTATACTTGCTTTCACTTTCCCATACCAACCTATATATTCTTCATCCATCGGTCAATCCCACAATCATTATGTACTCTCGTTCCATACTGTGAAAGTTGGAGCCCCATGGCAAACAGCCATATTGTTAGACCTCGCTGAAATAGTAGGAACTGCTGTTGGCAACCAATTGTTACATGCTGAACCCTGATCATATGCACTAACCTTGATCACACCGGCCGATGATTGCTGCGAAAGATAGTACAAATTTCTAGCATGATAAGGATCCGACGAGGAAAACATATTTTCATAGCCAAGAGCCTTCACCTCTCCATCTCCATAACCATTTCCTTGATCTTGGGTGCTTCCATCATTAGCTATAACTGTAGCCATTGGGACCGCATACCCAGTATTGCTTCCATAACCAATTCCCTGATAGCTTCCGTTGGTTCCCGGACCGGTACCATCGTGGCCTCCACTGCTATACATAACAGAATCAGAGCCGGAGCTGTGTTCCATTGAAGACGAGTCCATGCTCATGACGTTATGCAGAACCGAAGGCTGAAGGAAATTTTGGGTGTTTCCCAATTGTAATTGATGAAGCTCTTGAAAGCTATGATTGTCAGAGTCCTGTTCTTGCTTGCACCAAAGCCTCTGGCCATAGGGATAGTGCATGGTGAAAGCCTGAGCTTGTTGAAATGCAATAGTAGGCCAGCCATGGTGTGCACCAGTACCATAGTTGCTGATCCCATCGGTGAGTTGTGAACTCGTGCTGTCATGATCATCTGTTCCTTGCACATGCGTTGTAATTTCAGCATGCTCCGCCTCTTTCAACCGCTTCGCCGCACCCCCAATTGGCAATGTGCTGCTCTCCATTATGCTGTTAACATCATATCTGTTCATGTCGAAGTTGGTCACCGCATTCAGTCCACGGAATTTTATGGCTGCAATGTCATAGGCCTCTGCTGCTTCTTCCTGGGTGCCTATGAAGAAACGCATAATAAATTGCAGGAATCAGGAGATGAGATTAATGGGCTAATAGATACATTAATTTAATTATGATTGGAAGAAAGTCCACAAGACCCACGGCTTTAGAACACGGGTAAATTTGTAGGATAGCTAGAGGGCAAATATCTAATAAAACTCACAGTAGTGCATGAAGTGAAATCGAACGAAAATGAACTTACTGAAAGTTCCCAAGTAAAGGTCTTTGTTCCCTGCAACTCTTCCAATCCTTGCTTGCCATCTTCCATGTTGATGATGTCTGGTATGACAAATAAAATTACCGAGTTCATCAAGAAATCAGGTTCATTGACATCCCTCACGCAACTTATTATCTCTTAAACTAAAGATTTAGGAGAATGAAGTTTCTAGGAAAATGGGATGAATAATAAACTAAAGAAATCCATACCTAGTTACACCTCGATAAATGGAAGCCCCCCGAGAAAACCCACTACTTTTCCTGCAACGAGCAAATGTATATATGTACTCCATTATGGGAATTTCATGAAAATAATTGTATCATCAGATAAAAAGAAAAAGAAAAAAAAAAGCTGCATTTGTGAAATACCTTCGAAGAGACGCAACATGCTCCTGCCTAGTCATGTGCTTCATTTCTTCTACTTCTTTTTCGTAGTTGCTAATCTGTAGTTTTATTTACAAGATAAATTTTCTTAACAATGGTGACACAAGCCATAAAAATTGGCAAAATACATTGAAAAGTACCCTGCATGTTCAATAATAGGACACACGTCCTTGTTATTAGAATACTTTTAGGGAGGAAAATAACGTTAACGATCGTGGAGCTTAATTAACTAAACGATAATCCAAACTTGCAGTGCACTTCCACTAGTGTTTCCCAAGGAAACAAAATACTGCATTTCAATGCGAATGACAATATTGGTAAATTTTTACTCAGTTCATCCTTGTTTATTTTCTGTACAAATAACTAAGAAAAGAGCAAACTAAAATACATCCAGTATTAGTTTATTGGTTGTTTGGAATTAATTTTTTATTATAATTGAATTCAATTATAATATTTGAATTGAGTTTAATTAATAAATAAATCGAAATTACATGTTTGAAAAAATTAAAATTCAATTCATTTTGTTTTCCACATTACTCTCGTATACTTTCATTTTATTTCTTCAAAAATCTATAAAAATAAATGGAAAAATAAGTATTTTATAATAGTTAATTTTAACATAAAATTTTTTCTTTTTGAAATTATGAATAGAGGAGTTGACAATTCATTTATTTTTATAGAATTTATAAATATTGAATTCCATTTAAAATTCAATTATTAACATTCGAAAGCTTCTAAACTTAAACTTTATTGAAAACTTTGAATTGAATTCACAACATGTTGTTATTCTCATTTCCTTAGAAATCTTTTTGGTACAACACTCTCTTAGACTTTAAATGAAGGAAAGAAGAAACTCACTGGAAAAAAAGTAGAAACTCGCTAGAATATTTTTGGGACAACACTCCCTTAGAATTTAAATGAAGGAAAGTAGAAACTCACTGGAAAATTTGTCGTGGTGGTAGTGCCCCAGTATTTCAATGCTGCTAAATCATAAGCTCTAGCTGCCTTATCTTCTTTGTCATAGCCACCTATTAAAAATAAGAGATGAATTAATTAGAATCGTCAAGAAAAAAAAATGTTGTTCTTCAAAAAACCAAAGAACAAAAAAAGTCGTTCTTACCCAAATAAACTGAAATAAGATTCGGCAAGCCCCACGCATCAAGATATGTAAACATCCAAAAAAAGGCAACATAGGTTAGTGCAAAATAAACCCATGAATTAATCGATCAATATTCATCAAAATGAAAAGAAAGAAAGAAATCATTTTTGAATTCCATAGAATCTACAAATTCAAGTAGATTAATGAATGAAGGACCGCGTACCTTGCCTTCCCTTGCGAGTTTGTCCTTCTCTTCTACAACTATTGTCCCATAGATGAGCTTCATATCTACCAGTCCATCTATGTCTGCAAAATACAAACCCTTAAGTAATTATTACCAATGTTCATCTCCTAGAAAAGAGTAATAAAAATGACCAGTAAGAGTAGTACTCGTATAAATGAGCATTTAATGGTTTGTGCAAAGATACCTTGTTACACCACGGTATATAGAAGTTCTTTGGCCAAAAGTATCAATAGATTTCCTTGGCACCGCTTCGATGGCACCGGTTTGGCTATCAAGAATCGGCGTGGTTTGTTGTTTGTTATTATCAGAAGAACTCTGCTCTCCTCTAGTTCTGTTTCCTCCTCCATTTACTGCTAGAAGTGGCAAATCAGAACCTGATTGTGACCCAGTACTCATCGAAAGGGACAAGCTTTGTGCACCGCCATTGCTCTTATTATTGGTGCCTTGTTGTGTCGGTGCCGGCTGGTTCTTTAGCCAAGTCTTAATCATAGATAAACCAATCGAACTATTGGTCTTATTATTGTTGATGCTAGAATCAGCTCCTCCATTACTGCTTGTTCTTTCACTTGATGCATCCTCAGATGGGAGTTGCAAGGAACAGTTGTGGAACATATAGTGTCCAGTGGAATCATACATGGTGCTGCAGACATTAAGTTTGTGTTCATGATTGCCAAAAGAATGGCCACCAAGGAAGTTCTCAAGCTTAGGTTCTTGATTTTGATCAATGTTCTGGTTATTGCATGAAGAACCCATGAATATCGGGATGTCTGAGGTGGTATTGTAGTTGGTGTCTTCATTAATGCCTGAACGCTTCATATTATTCCAATCTGCAAACAAATACAAAGTGGTAAAAAAAAAAGAGGAGCAAAATACATAAGAACGTGATCAATATTGCTGTTGCTCCAGCTTTAAGTTCTTAGAAAGCATATACAGGGAGAGAAAAGGAAAAAGGAGAGCTTTAAACCATTCTAAGATGCTTGAGAAACCGATTTATTTCAAATCATCTACTTTTCTTCTTTTGATTTTTAAGAGGGTTAGGGTTTTAGAACTTCAGCTGTGAAATGAAAGAAAAATTAAAGAAACGAAGTTTTGTGCTGCGAACCTTGAGATTGATTGTTTCTAAAGGCTTCAAGTATACCAAAAGAGGTAGGGAGGTTGAGAGAAGGAGCGGTGGAGTCAGAAGTAAGATCAAAGCTCTCCCCAGAGACATCGGTACCAGAGATTTCATCTGAGTGGAAACGAAGGCGAGAGTCTGTGTTTTGAGCGTGATCTTGGTGATCAGACTGTGATGATGGAAGTTCTTGAGCGGATAGAGAGAAACCTAACCAGTTGTTCGTGGAGGCCATGTATATATTTGGTGGACTATAAAATGGCTTTTAGAACTTGGGGATTTTATGTTGTAGCGGTAGCAGAAGGAAGATAAGGAATCAGTTCATGCATGGAGGTGGGAAGGAAGCTAGAGATAACCATGATATAGAAAAGAAGAGGAAAGGAAAGGTCAAAAGATGAAAGTGAAATCATCGCTTCCAAAACAAGTGAAGATACATATAAACCCCCACTCTCTCCCTCTCTCCCTCTCTCTCTCGTACAATAAATGGAGCACCCTTCCTGGTCAAGGGCACTTGAATCTGAAACACGGTATATTAACTCTTCGAGTGAAAAATGAATGCAGCAGAAAGTGGGCTGATGGGCAGGACTGTACTTTTGCACGTAGAAGTCCAATAGAAAAAAAAAATTCCAACAAGGTGCCCCAAAAATGATTTTACAAGGAGGGTTTATATATATATATATGCTCTATATACGGTTTAATTAGACCCCTAATTGTTAGCGTAAAATCAATCTACTCCCCCCAGCTTGTAATAATCAAAAGGTTTACAAGAGTGGTTGCACTCCCTGTTGCAAGTATTTTAAGCTAGTTAATTTGGGTTCCAATGCTAGGGGAGTACGTACTTGAGCTTATCTTCTTGTCTTAAGATTAATATTTTAAGCAGAGGTCATGAGACTTACACATGGTCATGCCTATAAACATGTGGTTAATTTCGTAAACTTAAAACAAACCCTTTGAGCTTCAAAAAGATATATTTATGATCCTTTGATTTCTTTTCCTATACCACCCTTATTTACTTCATGTTATCGCTAATTAATTAAACCACCATGAACTTTCTTAATTTATCGTCCCAGTTCACTACATTTATGACCTAGTTCTGCAGTAAAACAGATTCTAAAGGCAATAATTAATACAGGAAACTGATGATGATCCATCTCTCTCTTTACTTTCTGAAGAACACCCACCTGTGGTGGATGATTCTCCGGTATCTGACAAGGTTATGACAAAAAAAACCCTCTCCACACCGATTCATTCATGCCCAGTTGGACATGAGTCATTTCATTGTCGGTGCAAGCTGCTCTTACCACTCCTCTAACCAGCCCCCTTTCGTCTCTCCTCTCTCTCTCTCTCTCTCTCTCGCCATGTATGTCATCAGACCCCTTCAGTCTCTGCCTACAGATACCCATCCAATGATGCCATTTTTTTACTATTATCTCCTAGTCCTAATCATCAAACTGCTCCCCCGCTACAAACGGGAGTCCCTTGCTCTCTGTCACCTGTGCAAAATAACAATAATTCATGCATGGCTGGCTGGCGTTTTTTGTTTTCTTTTTTCAATGCAAGGGGGGATCGATCATGTATGCATGTATAGTTCTGCATAAACTTATCTTGGCGTATAGATATATAGCAGTGAAGAGAAGGATGGAAAATAAAAATATGGAGATGGGTAGTGTGCTTCTTGCGACCGATAATTAAGAAGACATTAACCCCTGTCTTCCGGGTCTTTTGAGGTTATTTTATCCTCCACTTTTTTTTTCATTTTCCTTTTGTTCAACCTCTCCTCTCGAGAAGGACGGATTGAAATTGAATGGAAATCTAATTTACAAGGATCCAAATGAGATTCCAGATACTTTTCTCCCTTTTCGATGCGTTTGTCAACTGCTATATATTAGTCTCTCGTATAAAATCTTTCCTTTTTCCTTTCTATTTTGGGTATACCAACAAGCTATGTATAGATACGTATATAATTACTCATGGCAAATACGTACAAACATATGTTTTATTCATACAAATTAGTATGCATAAACTTGGTTGGCCCTTTGAACTTCATGATTAAATCTTTTAGACAGCCTGAGTAGATCGATGATAAACACATACAGAATATATACACCAAATTAATAGACTTTACTTGGTGAGACACCGCATGCATAAAGCCCTAGCTCGTACCCTTTTTATTTTTTTAACGAAACCAGCACGCACGTGTGTAACCACACTAGTTCATGGCCTCTGTTATCTCCCGGGTTATATAAAAAAAAAACTTGAACGTAACAAAAAACTACATACATACATACATACATATATATATATATATATAAGCTGTCAATTAATGAAAATTATTTAATATTATTATTAAATTCAGCCCATATTAAACTTGAAATCTACTGCCTAAATTTAAAATTAACCGCATGTAAGTTGCTAATCCAAAGATGAATTAATTGATATTAAAGCAATAATAACTAATCATTGAAAAATATCACCTAATTAAATCGCCATGCATGGATCATTTAATCCTCTCTCCATATATATATATATATATATATTGAGATGAGATTTTATAGAAACAAAGAGCTATATTTCATCACCAAGGCCTGATAGACTAAGTGGTGAACCAAAAAGAAAAGAAAAGAAAGAGTATTGACCATGCAATGTATAGGTAAACGAATACAGCCGTAGATATATACGTATGAATTTACATGCATTTTGTTTTTTATGGCAGATAGAGTAGTAGTGGTGATGAATAGTTTAAAGAGGGAGATTACGCAGAAAGTATGAGAGAGAGATAATCTCGAAGGGGGCAATAAGCACACTGTAAGTTTGACCGTCAAAAAAGGAATCAAAGACAGTAAAACGTCCACATGGTCTCAAGATCCATTTATTATATTTAAAAGCCTGCCTGCCTGCCACTGTAAAAAAAATAAATGCTCTCGGTAATCTAATCATAATCATGCCCAGCCTTAACCCTCCCCTATCCTAGACAGAGAGACGAGGAGAGCAAAAGTTTACCTGTGAGAGAGAAACAGTGAGCGTGTACGCCTTTTGACCAAGGAACCGTCTTTTACGTGTTTTTTTTTACATTTTAAAATGAAATTATAATTTTTTTATTTTTTTATTTTAAAATAATATATTTTTTAATATTTTCAAATTATTTTAGTGATCTAATTTTAAAAATATTTTTAAAAAAATAAAAATATATATTATTTTAATATATTTTTAAGTAAAAAATATTTTTAAAAACAGCCGCAATCACACTCTCAAACAAAAAAAAAATAGTTTTTGATAATATAGTTGAAATCATGTTTTTTAAAAATATAAAAAATTTATTTTTTATTTCAAATTAATTTTTTTATATTGTTTTAATGTGTTGATGTTAAAAATAATTTTTTTAAAAATATATATAAATTATTTTAATATATTTTTAAGTAAAAAATATTTTAAATCACAATCATTATCGCACTCTCAAAAACCCTCTAACTAGTAACCCTAGTATTCACATAATAATTATAGCCTCGTTATTGTTTTGGCATATGTTGTTTTTTAAAGTAGTTTTTGTTTAAAAATATATTAAAAAGATATTTTATTATTTTTAAAATTATTTTTAACATCATCATATTAAAAGGATATGAAAACACATAAAAGAAATTATTTGAAAATATATTGAGATAATATTTTATTATTTTTATTTTTATTTTAACATTATTGAAAACACATAAAAAAAATTATTTTGAAACAAAAAAAATAAAAGAATTAAATTAAATATTTTTTAAAAAATATGTCCTCCTAGAAGACTATATGAATTGGGTTCTGAGATTTTTTACCATCAGGGGTTTTTAATCTACTGTGGTTGAGATCTCATGTGCTGTTTTATCTCACACCCACACACACACCCTTTTGGACTGTATGCACAACGCACCTCAATCACGGGAAAAACGGGATTATTTTGATAAATTCACAAAAATATCCAGCTGAAAAAAGAGTAGCTAAAAGAGGTAGGTAGTGAATGAATGCCACGTGTTTATATTCGAATCCTGCCACCCAAAAATAGAATGCCACGTGTTTCTCATGCCCTTGTTCATTATACCAGATTTCCCTGCCATTGCCATTCTTCTCGTTATTATTGGATTCACATGACGTATAGCTATGGGCCCAGAGACACGGCTTTAAGTAGAAATCTGACGTGTAGCCTAGTCCAGTTATACATGGAGCCCATACAGCCCATGCCTTCTTTCCAGACAGAAATGCCGGTCTCATGATTTTGTGGGATCCACTCCACCACGTGACAATGGCAGAAAAACCACAATTAAGATTTTCAGGCATAAAACAAAGGGAGGCGCTTAATTTTGCCGAGGGAGAGAAAATAAAAAAGACTTGGTGATAAATAATTCAACCATTTAGTAACGCCTTACATGATTCGAATAAAAAAGAAACGCATAGATAGGAGGGATCATAGATGTTCGAAGACTGAAAAAATTCAGAGGACATGATCCCTCGAGACGGTTGTTTTTGCCTTTCCATGTTCTTGTTTTAATCTCAAACAAAAGATGTGCCCTCTGGTTCCTATAAATAGGTGACTAATCCCACCCATAAACACCCGAAATTTTCTCCAATTATACACACACATGATCCTAAGACTCCATGATTCTAAAGTTGAACTTCCGAGAACCGTATCCAGCTGATGATCAGGCCAAAAATGATGCGGCTATGGCTTTCATTGAAGCTGAAGACATTTAGGTAGGCAAAAGTTACGGTCAAAAACTAGGGTTTTAATGGTACGGTGGCTAGGGAGCGGTGACATTCAGACACAGAACCGGATAACAAGCAATGAGGAAATTTAGAGGTGGTAGTGGCCAACCATAGATCCGCAAGTAAAACAACGTTGCCTCCTGGGAGAGAAAAAAGCTAAAGCAGATCTAAAAATAAATCAAATTAAACTAAAATTACTCTGAAAAAAATAAGGATGTCTATATATATCCTATTGGATTCATTCAAGAAGATACCCTAAACTTTAATGATGGTAAAATCTAGAGCTTCGAAAACTATACATTGAAAATAAAATCTAGTTTATTTAATATTTTGATATTTTTCTAAAAACGGGACTTTTGAATAGATTGGTTGTTAATTATTCGGACTGTAAGCTAAAAGCCATCTATATATTTCATACTGATCAAACTCTTAACCATCGCTTTAAAAAAATTAATTTATAATAAAGTATTTTTCACGAAATTAACAAATGGGTTCTAGGTCATGTTTGGTTGTGACCAAGCCCGTTTGCTAAAGCAGGAGGAAGAGTTCCCTCTTGTCTTATCATGTTAATTAGTGAAATCCAAACAATTACCCTTCTTTTCTCGAGAGATTTTAAATTCGAACACATGTTCTACAATAACAACAAATGTCCATGTCCAATATTGACATATTATTTTCCTTCACGATCATGCTATATTTTAGACTATTTTCATGCATTAAAATTAATTCTTCTCAGTACTATATATATATATATATATATATATATATATATATATATATATATATATATATATCCCTCATGACTTCCTATTGGGTCTCTGATCATCAAAGCAACGCCTCCGGAGGTTTTGATATATTCTAACACACTGCGTGCAACTCATGGGCATTTCAGATTTATTTCTTTATCTTCTTCGAGCCTGAACCAAGGCAGATACAAGAAGAAATCATGATGATCGTCATCACGCATGGTTCGATCTGGTGATCCCACGGGCTGATTCGATTATTTTTCAATATTTACGGCGTGCTGCTCAGTTTAGGGCAGAGAAGTTGAGAAATCAACCGCGATTTCCTATTCCCTTTCGCTCAGATTAAATTTGAAAATGACATTCAACCCTAGTATTCCCTGACACTGCACAAAATCCAAAGTAAAAGTTTTATCTCCAATGGTGTGGTGGTTTAAATAACCCACTTGGCCCTTGAATAATATATATATATATATACGACCATCGCTTTTCACCTTCACCGACTGAGGGAGGAAGAGAAATGAATTAAATGACTGAAATCTCCACCGACTTTTGAGCTGTGATTAGTAAATTAAGGTAAACGGTTTCTGATACATAGACGAACGCCCTTGTAAATTTCCATTGCTTAGAGTCAAATCTATACGCCCTTGTGAAATTTGGCTGTGTTCATATTTCAACCATAAAAAAAGACCTCATTTTTAATAATATATTATTGAATGTAGAAACTTGACAGATGCATAGCATGGATAAAAATTAGGTTTTCAGACTTTGATCTTGCAGCTCAAAACGGTGAAGAATATAGAAAAAATTCTGATCTTTTATGAAAAGTCCAAAAATCGATAATATTTAATAAAAGATAAGCTTGACATCCTTACGTGTTTAGTTCTAAATCTAAAATCTTTGTAATAAAATAATTGTTGTTAAAAGTCACATGTATATATAGTAGAATCTAATTAGCATTAGAATTTCTAAACTAATCAAATCCTTGTAAATCTTAAAAATTAAATAATTATTATAATAAAAATAAGTACTGTAACATAAAAAAGAAGAAGCATCGCCTGTCAAAATTACCACGCCGTTCTTACAGCACCGATCAGGATCATATTCGTTTTCAAGTCCCTCGAAGGTGCACGTCATTTGCATATTACATAAATTATGTAGAAAAAATGAACAGACATTTGCCATATTTGACTGGCGATAATCACTTAATAATTTCGACGTAGTATTCTCTAGTTTTCACAAGACTACTAGAGAGGTGAATCTAGTCTAGATACATGAAAATTAGTCCAAGTTCAAGATCCAGAAAAAAAAAATCATGTTAGGATGATCTACACCAAGGAGCATGCAAGATCCTTAATTAGTGAACTTGATACGTGGTATCAATATTACCTTCAATTCAAAAACCTAGATTAGAATATTATAAGTCAATTATTATTATTATTATTATTATTATCACTTGTTCTTGCTTTCTTAATTACTGAGAACACTCTAAGTTGCACTTCTCTCTCTAATTAATATAACAGTGGGATCTATAAATAAGTGATGTACATGGTAGATCTTATATTTATCCGAGAAAAGGAAAATACAACTCACAACGTGCAGAATAACTTATAGAACTGACCAGTATAGGATAAAATTTAAGTTGCAATAATATGAATATTAATAAATAACTTTATATTATTTTCCAACATGTATTTAATTTCTTGATTTTGGAATTTACACTAACAAACAAAAACTAATTCAACTTAAGATTTTAAATAGAATAGTTTTATACTATTCTGAAACAAGCATTGCGGTAGAATTCCAAAAATCAAGCACATAGGTGCTGCGTTATAGCTTGAAATTGTTATTTTTCAACCTCAAGAGTAATTTTAAAAGCCCTTCACACTAACCGCAGTGTGATCTGCCTTCTGCATTCAACGGAAGAGGCTTCAAATTGTCTGGATATATTCTTTTGTATCCATGAATAGCTGGTGCTATATATATAGAGAGAGAATAAACTAAGTATGGAATTCTTGAAAGAAATATATATAATAAAAGATGATATCTTCGCTCATTTAAAATCAATATAATTTGTCTACACTGGGAAGATAGTTGCAGGCTATACGCACAACAGTACAAGAGATTATAGTCTATACAATTATAAGGTCATATGGAGCACAGAAGCCAAGGAAAGAGAGAGTAGTTATACATATTCAAAGCCAAGAGCCAGCGGGAACTGGGATTGCATTGGAGAAATCAGCGGAGCACCCGTGCCCCCTTGGAAAGAATTCCTCTACGTGAATATTGCCAAGAAAAACTCTCTTCTCTCGCTCGAAAGAAAGTATAGCAGGAGTAAGAGAGTTCCAAGAAAAGCAAACTTTATTAAAGATAGCAAGGGTCCAACCATGCCTTGCTCTGTTTCCATCCCTTCTCCTCTATATTCGTTAGGGTTTTCTTTTCTACGTTTTCTTTTCCCCTCATTTTGCACAGGTTTTATTTTAATGTTCTTGCACTTTAGTACTATATTGATTGAATTTGCCAACAACTTCATCAAGTTAATTTTATGACATTACATCACTGGATTAACCTGTGATGCTTTCTAAACAAGAATGTTTAAGTTTTAGATTTGACGAGAGTGCTCATGACGCAAAGCATAAAAAAAAAAAATCACTGCTCATCTTGTGATTGTTAGAGCAAAAAGAATATGTAAATGTTAATCCATATTTAAGTAACCAATTAATTCAAAATTTTAAGTTGTTAATTACGTAAAATCTTGATTAAAAATCGTTCTTGTTCTTTACTCTTCAATCGAGGCATGATGCACAATCTAAATTCTTCAATAAATACATTTAATTAGATTATCAAGTGGTGAGGTTCTGTAGTAGTACTTTTTAAGCCAAAAAAAATGAGATGCAAACATTACGCACAACTTATAATGTCAGATTATATATTGAGAATAAAATATTAAGTTTATGTTAAAGATTAATATAAAAAAATTAAAAATTTTTTCTGTTGGTTTAAGTTTTTAAGCTAAAGATATTTTTTATATATATGATAGAGTGTTTCAGGTTAAAAGTTTAAATTTTACTATTTTCATTCTTTTAAATTAAATTAATAAATTTAAATATAAGATAATGATGAGTTTATGTATTTTAAATTTAAAATATTTTTACTTGAAGAGAAATTAACGAATAGTATTAAATTAGACTGTTTAAAAATTTGTATCAACAATTTAAATAGAGATGATTTTTAATTTGTTTAAATTAAAAATACATGGTGAAAAATTTGAAATCTAAGAAATCACTCACCGTGTAAAAAGACTTGAACTTTCGGGTGCTTATGAAGTGGCAGTACGTGTTTGTGGTACACTTAGATACATGCTATTAAGACCCAGAGTCAAGTCAAATTACAGAAACAAAGCTGTTAATTTGGCGACATGAGTGTAATACGAGGTAGAATTAAAATAGTGAATGCCTGCCTCATGCGTGTCTGTGACTGTCTGAAATAGAATCCTGATAAGCTAACAAGCCCTAGGAATGCTCGTTCTCGTCTCTTTCTCGGGATTTTTATTCATCGATCTTTGATTTGCCTCAGAACCCCATGTAGGGTTAGAAAATCTGTTTGGGATTCAAACCCTTTTGACCTTGGACCTTGCCATCCCTAATTCTTGACCTCTACTTGCTTTAAAGATCCTAGCCGTCCAGCTCTAGTTGAAAAACTAAAAGAGTTTCAAGTACTGCTAGTATTGTTTAAAATTAAGAGATATCAAAACTGTTTCTTGAAGTAACGTCTTAGATTCAAGTGTTTATTATTGGTACCCTGTGGCCTAAGTTGATCTTCCCCTAGCATGTGTACAAGTGCCCCTCTTTTCTTGCTAGTCTGTGTTAAATATTCTTGAACATGTACACTTACGGGTGCACATTGCTGCGCGTGGTTTGAGGTGATCTTCTCCCCTCTGTGTGTGTGTGTACACCCTGCTCTCCTTGCACCATTAATTTCTACTCATTGAGCAACTGTCCAATGTCCTTCCTTTACTGCAATCCAATTTGAAGCAGCAGCTGCTAAGGCCTGAGATATAATATTCTGTGTGGCTACTTGCTTATACACTGGGTGGATGTAACCATGTTTTTGTTTCCCAGGTGACTTCGAGTCCCATGGAGTATTTTACTACTGCAACATGTTCACATATAATTTTCACCACCCAGCATGCCCCACACACACCCTATGTATAGAATAATGTACATTATTCAAGAACCATGGTATCGATACGGAGGTGATGAATTTATGACCGAGTTTGGTTGAGGCAAAAACCTTCCAAAATTTGATAAATTAACTAAATTATGGTATATAAATTCTCTTCATGTTTGCCGTTGTTCCTACTAATTCAAAACCATACCGTACGTAAAACTTGAAACATTTCCCTCTCACACTTTGTCGAACGTTGCCATGTAAAGGGCTAAATCTTGGTAGTCCAAGATTGTTGTTGGGCCAATGACAGGAACATAAACAGCTCTTGGCAGACTACGCCGGGCTGAGTAATTAACCATGGATGGAGTACTGGTCTTGCTTTGGCCCGTATTCTTGAATCAAGCCTACTGGTGAGTTAGGTCGGCTTTCAAACAACGATGTTTATGTTACATCTTGAAGATCGAAGTAGACGAGGACACGTATTTGCAAATCCTGAAACAACCAGGTCTATCTGTCCCCTTGTATATCACTCGCATGCCATGGATTATCAGCCCAGCCAAAACTATCTGTCCCCTATTGCAATGTGTCACAAAAGGACGTTGCTGACAAAATCCTGATGCTATGCTTGAGATTGCTTATCCTATGTTATTCGAGTTGTGCCCTATAACTGGTTATGTTTCCCATTGCGGAGTTTTAGAGTTTACGGCAGAGGAGGGTTTCATTACAACAGTGGATGATGGAGAACTTGAAACTAGAGAAATTAAGGAAGCGTTGCATTGATAAAGAGTGCTGATCCTGTGAAGGGAACTTACATGAAGAAGTTACAGCCACACACCACAAGGTTTGTGGGACTCTCGAGTCCTATATCTGTTTTAGGAAATACCCTCGGGAGCTTTACTTGTCTAACTGTTGGTGATAACTATCATGATAATGCACAACAACAAAAAATATTACATTTATGTTGTTGAAGCATGGCCATCATCTTTGCACCTCCTCTGGATTGTCAAGAACGTGAAAGATTGGTTGAAAGACTACGCATTGAAGATGACAAAGAACAGCCCCTTTCCCTTTCGCAGCATCCAACAAATTTGAAAGAAGAGCAAGAACAGCCAGGATGCAAAGTTCACCTCATTCACAGGTGCAGCAAGGCTGTTGGATGGGAAAGATGTGGCATCAATTCCGATTAGGGATTGCGCTCCTGTGCAAAAAGAGCAGTAACCGGCTGGTGCTACAACAGATGCTGGATCAAGTGATAAGCACTCCAGTAAACATGGGAAGCTCGTCTTTGATTCAAGTGTGGCAGAGGCTCGTAATGCATCAGGAAAACTATTATAAGGGGATGACAAGAGGGAAACCTTGGAGAAGGAATTAGAAGAGAAGTTCAAACCCTTTACTGGAAGAAGTTTCAAACTCACAGATAAATAATCCTTTAATTTCACTAATTTTCCGTCAGTCTCTTAGTTTAGGGTAGATGAAAGTCAGTATCTAATTGCGTACCATTGTTTGTGATAGAAGCATCTCTATGGAAATGATTTATTCTGTCCAGTTGATTATTATAGTTCATAATTACAATTAGCAGCGCCCATAATTAGAAACTAGTATAAGCTTAGAGCGATACGCGAATGACTCCCAAGTAATCAAGTAAATAATTATTTAGACCCTGATCATAAACATTCCTCCCACTTTTATGCGAGTGGAAGAACAATACAGATGAAGTATAGAATAAACCAAACCCAACTCAAGCACTTGTAACACTCAACCACCGGCCTTCAGATGTGGTTTGAACGGAATATTTAAAAAATACTTTTAAGAATTGTCATAATCCACGAATGAATTTGAGAATATTATTATTACTACTATTATTTGGTGTCAAAGAAAATTATTAATGTCCATATTTACACCACCGTGAAAAATAACAATTCTGACCTGCTTTTTTTTTTTTTTTCCTAGCTTTCATGCCAGCCCAGTTTTTACATGCACAAATGAGGTTCATGTCAAGCAGAAATAAAGATTTCATGGATAGAAACAGCATTTAGGTTATGGAGAAGCATCCGCCACTTGGGATGTCTTTGAATGCTTACTGACCTTCTGCTCAACTCCCAACCATTTCTGGATAAGTTGAAACGTTGTTTTGTCACACAGCAGTCCACGGTGATTAGCAGTAACTCCTACTCTCTCCACTGCCACAAAACCGTCTGCCTGTGTACCAGAAAGATTATTCAGAATTCAGTACACATTTTAGACTTTTTGGAGAAAAAGCTGAAGCTTGAATATTGAACAGTAGTAGTGAAAACTCAAGAAGATTACACAAACAAGATAGGTATGCCTAGTAGCAAAATTGATTTTTCTAAAATACAGCAAAAATATTCACTGTGTAATCTACTCCCGCTTCTACTTCTTGTTCCCCTATTTTTTCTAGCTAAATATTCAAAGATTGGGGGAAGAGGAGAGGATGAACTAACGTTACATATTTTGACATCATGTGAACATGATTGCGGCATTAAGCTATTGAACATTATGCTTTTTATATGGCACCTCTCCCTTCACTGCATCTACAAACATAAAATTCTGCAAAATGATGCATGAACCCTCTTTTATTCAGGACTACCCACTGTTTCATCTTTGGTCACACTCCAACAGAGAACTTCAGTTGCTATAATGTTTTGGCAATTGACTGCAGAATTTCACCCCCAAGATCATGAAATCACCATCCTTGTATAATTTTTTAAGTACATAATAGAAATTAAACGAAAGGTTAGAAGAAGCACCTTTGCTGATTCAGCGGGAACAGTTCCATCTCCATCCACATAAGAATACTGGGGCTGAAACAACCAAATTTTAATACAGTCAGATGAAATTAGCACAAACATTATGATTTATAGCAGCAATTCTTGAGAGGTATAAGAGGAAAAACCATCAAAAACAGGAAAATCGCTAATAAATCCTCAAATGTATGGCACAAAATTATGATCTGAGGTTTAAATGATATCAGTGCCTGGTCCAAATGTAACCCATCAGATCTAGGTAAATGGAATAGGATCCAAAATTCATTCCTACTTAAGATGACAGACATCTTAATCACTTACCATTGAATGGCACACTTCAGACAGGTCCTCTACTGGGGATGTCTCTGTACCATAGCTGCATTAAAGATGGATATATCGCATCAGCTTTAAAGTACGCAATATTTTCAAAGGAATCAAAATAAATCTCATCTCACACTTTGCAAAATCTAGACTCTGAACATGTCAACATGATCACAGCGTATCTGATTTGCTACCATTCATTGGAAAAGTTCATTCGTTTTAACAAAGGATTTCAGATTCACTTTTCAACTGAATTTTAGTTTGTTCAGAAATCACAGCTACAGAGAGTGTGCCTTTGGTGAAATTAAGGTGTTATATTTAGCTCAGTTTAGCAAATTTTGGTGATGCATGCTTACAAAACATGAAACCACTCTACATTCCCACTTAGGAAAAACAAGAGCTGTCTTCAAGGAATTAGACCACTTATGTCATGGTTTCATTCCAAACATATTTTACAAAGTACATGCTTTGATGCAGGAACCATTTTAGTGTCTGTATAAAATGCACAGCATGGTGCCAGCCTCTTCCAAATGATTAACCTCCCAGACCAGAAATCTCCACAAATCAT
The DNA here is from genome assembly GCA_018804465.1 of Populus tomentosa. Taxonomy (NCBI): domain Eukaryota; kingdom Viridiplantae; phylum Streptophyta; class Magnoliopsida; order Malpighiales; family Salicaceae; genus Populus; species Populus tomentosa. The sequence goes on along the minus strand of CM031983.1, from coordinate 4,789,166 downwards.
TTTTTTTTTTACATACCAGACATCAAAAGGTGTGTCAAATGATGCCCCATAAATGTTATAGAAGGAGACCCCTTCTGGCAATTGAACATTATTGAGAATCTGACGAGTACCAGCAGCCCTTTCGAGGATAGAGAAGTTGAATGGTAGCGCTATGGTGTTTCCATTATAATTTAACTGCAAAAACAGATGAAGAATAATGAGTTTGGATGGTGATTTAATAAGAAATGCGCATTAAAGTATAATGAGTTTGGATAGTGATTAAATAAGAAATGCACATTACATATCAAATACCCGGACCTTTTGATAGCACATTCTACCTAGCAAGAAGTCATTATCTGTCTCAAGTAAAAACACCAACCAAACGTACACCTAAGTCAACTGAAGGAAAATGTCAAATCATTGCTAATAACATGGTTTATGAACCTTTTAGTAGCATGACCTAACATAAGCATGTTGATGGCTGAAACAGACAAAAATACCAGATGAAAAGTTCAAGGGAGACAACAAATCCAGAGAGGTATTTTCCAGCTACAAGAATCTTGACACTGAAACTTCAGATCAGATGGCGGTACCTCGTTATTCTTCAACGCTTCTTCAAAGAGAGTGATACATTCAACAGCACCAAAGGACTCCAATTTGGCAGGAGTTTCCCCATCATTTGATTGCTTTCGCCAAACTTGAATTTGTGGTTCTGTTTTCCAATTAAAATCTGGATTTGGCAACATTTCATAGATCGACGGGCACTCAACCAACTATGTGCAAAAATAAAAACATGGGCATATAGATCACCATGGAGTTTTCACAAAAAATATTGTATATCAGTGACAATGCTATCTGTTTACTTTTTGCTGGGGAAAAGAAAATGTTGAATATGCCAAGGCACACAGCTTCAATAGAATATACAGAGACAGCACAGTCAGATCTCTAACTTCCCTAGGCACTACATGCATAGGAAAGAGAGTTTTGTGCTTTTTAAGATATTTTCTGAATTGATAGTTGATACAAACAATGGTTATGCATCAGGATAAGTGTTAAAGAAAATGAAATTACCAGTTGGTGCATTGTCCACCTAGAAACAAAAAAGTAACTCTCGAAACCATCAACAAACTGCAATCCAGTTAAGAGAGAGTCATTGATGCATCCCGGTGCACCTGTTAAGCAAAAAAGTTCATTAGCCGTGTTTTCTTTAACAACATTAAATGAATGGGAAAGGAGGGACATTTAGGTGAAAAATATATCATTTGTTAAATGCTGAGAAATTCATGGGATAAAATTCAATAAGATCTACTAGAATTTGATGAAATTGCAAGGACTTCCTTGTTAGTTTAAAATATAAGACAAACCATTAGTACAAATAGACTGAGCCGGGTGGCACATGAAGAGAGCATATGCGAGGCTATTGATTAAACTTCAAATCAGAGGCCTCTGCAACTACCTTTCTAGAGGCCATCAATTGATGATATTCCTTTCACAATTGTTCTAATAATAATGACAACATCATTGGGATTTTTTCCCATCCTTTTTTATAGCGTGAATAGGGTAGGGAATTATTTTGGAATATTTTATAAAAGCACAAGATGTTTCTATTGACCAAGTGCAGCTCCACACCTACCTCATTTAAATAGCATGACATGTCTAAGCAATCATGGTGGGATGCTTGAATATAGAAAGAGCATGTTCTTCCAAACATTTTTCAACATTTCTAGAATTCCAATAGCTCTCATAAGGTTGACAGATTCTCTCATAGTGAAGGCATGTTTGCTAAACATAGATACATGACAGAGAGTACCTTGGAAAGGACAGGCAATGCAGATCCACTTATTCACAAGCTTGGAAAACAACTGCCAATGAATGACTAAAATTAATCAGTCATGCCTCATCTCAGAAATAAAGAGATCATTTTTGTCAGCATTCTTCTGAAAAATTTAATAATATGCAGCTTGTGGCCCAAAGAAAATATACACACATCTTTGTGAAGTGAAATGAAACAAGAAACCAGCAGTCCACCCATGGAATGTGAAATTATATTAACTTTTCTACCCCCGGAAGCTTTATAGGCAGCTTCCAACTTTGCTTTAAGACCTTCCATTGATTTTTCAATTCTGTCAACAATAAAATATATAATACTCAGATTTTACTACATAATAAGTAGGAAGCAAAAATAGTTTCAGACACTATCACTTTTGGATATAGATGAAATTACATGGAAGTCGTGTGGCCAAGAAAACAGCTTTACTCACCAAAAATATAACAAGTTGAAAAAACACTCACCTGTTGCTTTGCCGAAAATCATAACCATATCCAAACAATGTGGTTCCCTTCTTATATCCACATTTAACAAGCATATCAATCATGTCATGAAAATGATATACCCCCGACAAATGAATAAGTTTCACAAACTGGAAAATGACAATGCGTATCAGATATATAACAGAAATTGTATTTTGTTTCATAGATGGATTACAATGAAAATATTGATAAATTAGAAGAAAAAATGACAAAATAAAATAGACACTCCAACCCACAATACCATGATTCGGTATTTGTATTACTAGACATCAAATGTAGTATTTGAATTAGGAAATAAATTACAGCAAGTCATAAGCTAATCCATGGAGATAATAACCAAGAAGAATCAAATAGATAAATAACAGAAAATCAAATAGATATTGTTTGTATTGGCAAGTCCAGGATCTCAAGGATTAATATGTATCATAACAGAACAAACTAAAAGCACATTATTGTAATAATGGCCCAACATCCAGCCTCAATTCGAGGAGTCCAACATATTGTACATATGAGCAGGCAAATCCCAGAATGTATCACATCACCAATTCATATAGGCAGACTTAACAGTACTGCCAGTTCAGTAGCAGTTTAATGTTAAGATGGCACCAGTAGGGGAAAAGAAGACAAGTCTCATCAGTCACACCAAAATATAGTATCAAGAAACAACAACTTTTAATTTTTTATTGGAATCATTATATAGAAAAACTAATCTGCAGAAATGCTAAACAAGAAGGAAAAAATAACTAATTTGCTAGGAGAAGGGGTAATTAGTAACCCTATCTTTTTCTCCACCAAATTGATTGTTGGAGGGTACAGAACTAAAAGAAGCCTTCTTTTTTGTGGGATATGTAACTAAAAGAAGCCTTCTTTTTTGTGGGATATGTATATGTATGATGATAATTGCAGACTTATTCTACTATGCAGAGCTAAAACAAGCCTTTTTTGTGGGATATCACATATATGTATGATGAAAGTTGCATATACTTATTCTACTGAAATGGAATTGTCATTCGAGTGAAAAGAGATTAATCATGGCCATTATCCTTCCATTATTTGGGTGCAAAAAACAAACAAGGAAGAAATCTATCCCACACATATTTTTTATTTTTATTTTTTTGCCTTTAAACAAAAGGAAAGGGTTATTTCTCACCCTTCCCCATAACTTTACCTTCTTCTTACCCATCCCTTCCTCTCTATATATCTTGCAAGCCAAGGTACAGTGAGTTTTAAGTTAATAGAGTAAGGCAAGATTGCAACACAATTTCTGGACAACAATTCACGTAAAAAATTATTAATCTTACCCATGATGGATCTAAAATGTCAATTGCATATAGCCCAGAATCATCATCAGGGACTACAATCTCAGTGTCACTGTCCAATACTTCTGTATAACCTGAAAGACACAAATACAGGAACTTCAGGAAATATAGGGGGGCAAATGATCAAACCAAATTACTGTGCACATGATGGGACAAAAATGCAATGTGTCATAGCCAAGTAGCTTAATAGTCAAAAACCAAGCGATTGAATAATCTAACAGAGCCACAGCACTCAAAATGCACATTTTTATTACAGTAATCAACCAAGGAAAAGTACTTCTGAAAGTCAATAAGAATTTCATAAATGATCCAAATTTGAATATGAACATCCAGGGATTCTGCTGGGTCCTGAAAACATAAAATAACTTTCATGTTTAGTCTTTAAACTCTTATTAAATTCTCGAGTCTCCAACAAAAATCTTTATTAAATTCTCCATGTTTAATCTCCAGAAAAAAGTCTTCATGTCTCCAAATGTGTATGTCCTATGATCATAGGTCTCTAGGTCAACGCGACCACTTGTCTCCAGTCCTCGCAAACGCTCGTCTCCAAGTCTCGTGAGAGTACATATTCAGGCCCCATGATTGCTTGGCTCAAAAAAATTTGGAGTCCTCCAGAAATGTTGACAAAAATTACAAGAAGTCTTTCACAATTCATCAAGGCAACATTTTCATGCACTATGTAGCCATGACAACTAATGTTTATACTAAGTATTTTCCCCTGCGTTTGCTCGTTAAGTCTTTCAAACACATTGTTTAAAAAACTTGGGAGGACGAATGATGGTACAAAAAATGTATATTTAAGTTTATTAAAAATTAATTAATTAATTTGTTGTTTTATGGGCCAAGGGGCCCAAATGGCTAAAAAATCCATTTTTTGATTTATTTCATCTATTCCATGATCGTAACCCGGGGGGTACACATTACACCACGATTTTGAATCAGAAGAGAGATTTCAAGAAATGGCGGATCTATTCACTCTATCAATAACCGGGCCGGATCTGGTGGAGGGATACGAGGGCATAAAAAAGGGGATCCTATCAGCTTGCACCTAGTAAATTTCTACAAACAACAATCTTCACACAAAAATTAGGCTTCCACAGTTTGCAAAACTAGATTTGGGCTTGAAATGGGGGCTTGTTTTTTCAGACAAACCTCCACCACTTGCCAAGCCCAACTATTAGGCTCGTCTACGTGTCAAGGCTAGACCTAATTTCACATACCATGAAAGCCCAATTCTTGTGTGAATATTTTGCACTACTTCATCAAGTAGCATGAACATGACGCAGCGAATAGTGTGGATAGAAGCTAAGTGTTCTCAAGCCCTAAGATTACAAACCTAAACTATAGAAAAATTTAGAGACAACTCTCTCAAGTTTTATGAAGTATAAAAAGTTTGAATCTAAATATCAAAGTAAACCAGACATCCTTATTTATACTAGTTCCAAACCTAAAATCCTTTATAGAAAAGTATTCTGGTTAAAACTTCCCCATCAAATAGAATCTATCTATCATTAGAATTTATAACAAGTAAAATACTAATCAACTAAAAATACTAATCTAAATAGAAAAAAAATCTTAAATCAACTAGAAAAATAAAGATAATTTTGCACGGTAACTTCCGTTCTTTATTTGGAGGCCTTCACAACTTTTGTCGAAATTACAGCTAGATCCAACAATCAGATATGTTTGATTTACTTCGACATTTTTAAAACTTAAAAAAACCTAAAAACTGCAATCATTAATAAAATAATACAAAAACCATTATTATTATTATTATAACAAGAGTAATGAAGGAATTTCCCCTCGTTAAGAGAACCCAATTCAACTTTTAAAAAGATACAGTTATATACTTTCACTTTGGCACTGAGAAGATTTTTGTTTCTTCTAGTGAGAAGGAAGTAAAGTAAAAGAAAACTTTAAAGAAAATATAATTTGTTTTCTGCCGTTTTTTGCCACTTCCTGTCCTCTTCCCACGACCAAACAAGTATTGAAATATATTTATATATATATAGATGAATGAATATAAATGATACGTCACACAGAATTCTTGTCTTTTCTACATTTTCTTGATGACCAAACTCTTTTAGATAAAGCCCAATTCATGTTTCTCTTTGTCTCTTTCTTTTCTCAGCAACCAAACAAACAAAGAAGTACAGAACTCTCTAAGCATAAACACAAGAACTACATCCATGCATGAGTACAGAACACGATACATGTGTAAGTATTTAGTCGTAAAGAGTAGGGAGGAGACCTGTTTTTGGATTATAAACAGACCATATTTTCTTCTTGAACTCCAAATCAGCCAAGAGAAGCCTGACCCAAACCCGTGTCTCGAACCCGTTCTTCTTCTTTGAATGGAGAATGGACCCTGCGATTCCGGAAACCAATAGGACCGGTCACGATCGGGTTCGGTATCGTCGAAGCTTCGGTCTCCGAAACATGGGCAGAAACTGAAGTCTTGTAGCATGATTGGGTTGAAACAGGAATGTATTCGGGTTCGGGTTTGAGAATGGCAGAGACTAGAGAGTCCCAGTCAGGATGGTTGGCGGTGGCCATGGGTCCATTGTCCTTTAATATTTATTGCAGTCTTTAATTCTTCTTTTTTTATTTTATTTTTTGGCTTGATGCGTGTGCAAATCGATAAGATTGCGGTACAGGTCAAGATTTAAATTAAAAAGAAATAAAAATTATTTTTTATATAGTTTTTAAAATAATATCAAAATTAAATTTAAAAAAATAAAAAATATATTATTTTAATATATTTTAAAACTAGACCATTTTAAAAAGTAATGAAGTTTTTTAAAATATAATAAATATTGATTTTTAAAATATTTTTAAAAAAAATAATATTTTTTAATTTTTTAATTTTTTTTTAATATCAACATTTAAAAATATTAAAAAATAAATTTTAAATAAAATAAAATTTAAAATTTTGATAAAAAACATGTTATATTTGGTCGTCATGAAACATCAAACGAATTTTTAAATTAAAAAATATGTTTGACATTGTATTTTAAAAATGTTTTTATAAAAATTTAAATTTATTTTTGTTTTAAATTAATATTTTTTATATATTTTTAAATTATTTTAATATGTTGAGATTAAAAATATTTTTTAAAAAATAAAAAAAATATATTATTTAATATATTTTAAAATAAAATTCATTTTAAAAAATAACTATTACTATATATATATATATATATATATATATATATATATATATATAGTCACATTTTGCTTTGTCATCCTTGTACTTTTCACTTCCTACTTGTAATTACTTGAGTAACAATAATTACTCAAATAATGTGCTGTGTTGTTTTAATTCCTGAGAATAAATCAATTTTACGGTGTCCCAAAATCACCCGTTTGATTTGAATAGTAAAGGTGCTTTATATGATTATTTTTTTTGTTTAAGCTTGGTTTCATCTGTTAAGATTATGGCGTCTCTATGTAAAATTCTCATGAAACTTTTTTAAAATCAAAATGGTTAATGTAAATGTATATTGACTTAGAATATTGTTCGCTATCCCGCTGTAACTAGAAATATTGGCTGTAATAAATAAATAAATAAATAAATAAACCTCACCTTCAATCAAATATTACATTTTATTGAAGCCAATTACATTTTACATTTTTTTATTTAATATCAATAAACAAATAAATAAATGCCGGGAAATAACAAGCGGCCCTCGTTTTCGGTGGCTGTAGTTGAACCACAACCACCTACCTGTCGTGTCTTTGACTAGTTGTTGGGAAAATGTACAGAAGGCAACCCAGCAAGCAAGAAGAATATGCTGCGGAATCGTGCCTGTCTAGGGTTTTGAAGTAATTTTCTTTTTCCCTGTACAACTTCACTTTTCTTGATTTTTTTTTATTTATACAAGAAAGGTGATTGACGAGTCTCGACTCGGACTTTACTGTCACTTTGCTTGAATAAATTGCTCTGATCTTTCTCTTTATAATCTCATCAATCATGGGCTATGAAGTATGCACATGGATATGGGAGTTGATCTCAGCAGTTTATTAATTTTATTTCCATTTAGGGAGCGTTTGTAAATGTGATGAACCTGTATTTTTAAAAATTTTAATTTTTTAATTAAAAATTAATTTTTTATATATATTTTGGATCGTTTTGATGCATTGATTTCAAAAATAATTTTTAAAAAATAAAAAAATATATTATTTTAATATATTTTAACATAAAAAACACTTTAAAAAATAACTAATAATTACACTCTCAAACATGCATTAAACTATATTAGTATCATGGTTTTGATCTTTTTTATTTGAGTTAATTATAAGACAAATTCATATCCTAGCAATCTTTACATCACATTTTATTATTTACAGATTGCTTGACAGTGTGATTACGGTTATTTTTCAAATAACTTTTCGTATCAAAATACATACTAATAATGTTTTTTTATTTTTAAAAAATTATCTTTAACATTAGCATATGAAAATGATTTGAAAACACTAAAAACATACTAATTTAAAGTTAATAAAAAATATAATTTTAAAAAAAAAAATTTTAAAACGTAGAAACAAACAAGGCTATTTATCTTCAAGTTCCCTATATCCTGCTAATTTAAGAAAGAAAACCCGATATACCATGTCCATACCCAGCTTATGAAATTATTTAATTTTATACAATTTATCCATGGTTTTGCCCTTTCAAATTCTACCCACACCACAACTTTACTTCTCTGGTTTAGTTTTTCTTTTTCCTACCTTTTTAACATGGACTTTTTTAAAAATTTTAAACTGTAGCAATTCTCACAAAAAAAATATATATATTATTTTATGTATCGTGTATCATTTAACTTGAAGGGCAGACTTTGAATGAGAGTTTTCCTCTCGGGAAAAGATGTACATGAAACATGTGTTGTTTTGCGTGGGTTGTTTTTATCGAGAATCTTCATAGTAAAATCTATGATGGGATAATTAATATAAAAGTATTAAGTTAGAAATTAAAGATAAAATTATATATTACAAAAGTATTATGTTAAAAATTTATGATAAAATAATCTGTAAGAAAAATTTGAGACTCGTGATTGCTTGAATTATTTATAAAAAACATATTTATGATGAATGATGGTTTTGACTAAAGTCTTAACTTGAGGATGATTTTATTTAATACTGATATTAAAGTATTTTTTAATAAAATAAATATTTTTTAATTAATTTATATTTGTATTTTTTTATTTTGTGTTACTATGTTTTACTAGTTTTTTTTTTTAATGAAAGGAATAGTTTTTCCATTTTTTTTTCTTATTTTCTATTTTTTATATATAAAAATGCTTTAATAGTTTTTTAACAAGTAGAAACATGAATAAATAAAAACCAAATATTTTAAGTATCTTTTCATAATTGGTGTTTCTAATCTTAAGAGTTTCAATTTGCAACCAACCTCATTTATCTCAAAGACATATATGAATTTAATTGAGTATAATATTTAGACTTTACTGGAAAATAAAAGGAGACATAAACATCATACCAAAAAAAAATCAAATAAACTCAGCGTACAGATTGAAAACGTAGTCACAATAACAACTTTATCTATTTTGAAATTATATTTCATTTTAAAGTTTAAAAACTTCACATAAACCTTATTTTAAAAAATAATTAAATAAATTATATAGTAGATGGTTCAATGATAAAAACTTAGGATCAAGAAGTTTACTCTCTCTGTAGTTTCAGTTTCGAATCCCATGGTTGTCAATATTGATGGTCACTGGAGATTTACATGGTTTGTGAGGATTAGACGAGATGCGCACAACCTGGTCTGAACACCCCATGTGAATTAAAAATAATATATATATATATATATATATATATATATATATAAAACTCAAAATAAAGTTGCCAAAATTAATGCATTGAAATTGATAGCATCTATGTACTAAAAAAATGATGTGCTTTTTTCTATATTCTTTCTTTAATTTTACAAGTTTTTAATTTAACTATCTTTTTTAAAATCACAATTAGCTAGGGGTATTTTTGGGTGTAGAAGATGGCTTCAGCAATATTTTCTTAGACATGGAAAAGGTTTTTATCAAATATCCAATTTTTTGAGAGATTTTTGTAATTTTATAATATCTCAAGCAGACTATCGCAATTTACCTAAAAACAAATTACCAATATTGATAGACTAGAACTATTGCATCAAAATAAGAGAAGAAAAGAAAAAACCATGACTTTTGGATGAAATAACGAAAGAAATCACTTTCGAAATCCAACATCTTGTTGAAGCCTCAACCGGATGGTAGTTCTTTTTTGTTTCCTTAACACAGCTTCTTGAAGCCTTAGCGAGTTGTTCTAAGGGTGTGTTTGGTATTGTGGTTGCTGTTATGGTTGTGGTTTTAAAAAAATTGTTTTATAAAAAGTACTTTTAGTTGAGGTTGGTTTGAAAAAATATATGTTTGGTTAAAACTGTGGTTGAAATTGAGGTTGAACAAAAAGTAATTTAATGTGTTTGGTTAAAAAAATGCTTTTCAAATTGAGGTTATAAAATAATTAAAAAATACTTTTAATTTAAATATTATAGAATTAACTACCATTATTACATCATTAAATAAATAACTATATTTTTCATGATTTCTTAAGAACACAACAATAAAAACTGAATTTTTTGTTACTTCATCAAGTGATCTCCTTCTAATTTTTTGAATAAAATAGAATTAAAATAAAAATAAAAACTGAATTTTTTTTAACTGGGTCTGACACGGCAAGAACATAATTGGAATTGCGATCAAATTCTACAAATGCTACGTCATCATGCTATATCCTTCTAATTTATGTAGTGTTATTAAATAATATTAAATAATAGTTTTTCATCTAAAACTCAATTTTTTTTAAAAAAAAAATTACAATTTCATTACGTATAAAATTTATTCGACAAAAAATATAGTTTTCATGATTTTTTGAGCATGCAATAAAATTAGGTAAAATATTATCAGGAATAAAATTGAGATTACAGTATAAGTAAATTTAATTCACCTTAAACTAATTTTTTTTTTTTTTTTAAAAAATAGTGTTCACGTTTACATGAATAGTGCGAGTGAAATCACTGGTTTTTTTTAATTGCATTGATTTTTCAGGAAAAAAAAAAACTTTTCTTGGTTTTTCGAAATTAAAAAAAAAAAAAAACTAAAACTCTGATTTAAGTTTAGGGAACAGTGCGAGTGAATTGAATTCACTCGCACTATACATTGTAAACTTTTCTTGGTTTTTTGAAAAAAAAAAAAAAACCTTTGTTTAAGTTTAGGAAACAGTGGAGCCATGCTCCACTGTTCCAGCGTTTTTCCTTCAGGAGAAGCAGCATTCTCCCGGACCGCCGTTTCAATTAAAAAATGAGTGGGCCCTACCAGTAAAAAGCAGATTTCATTTTGTTACCAAACGAAAATTTACGTGGCTGCGGGTGAACCTCACCCGCAACCACGTTCCCAAAAAAACACAAGTTTGAAAAGACACATTTTCAACCTTCAGTTTCTTACACTCTGGTCCTCAAATTCTCAGGTTCTTTTCTCTTTGATCCCTAACTTTTAGAACCACAATCTAACACTTGAATTCAATTTTCCTCATACCTTGAATTCAGCAGAAAAAGGCATTGAATATCACATTCCTTCTATTTTTTCCGGAATAAATTCGGAAGGAGGCAAAAGCAGTTGAAAAAAAGAAATAAACATGTGCAATACGTTCAAAGCCCACGTGCTAAAAAAAACTGAAGTCAAAGAACAAAGAGTTCCTTTAATCCACTGTACGATGTTAATTTAGGGTAAAAGAACAGCTTTAATGATTGATTGTCAAAGGAAAATTTTGTGATAGTGGAAAATGAAGCGAAGAGAAGGTACCTATCCTGCAAATGCCATCCAGAGAGATTGGCCACTCCTGTCAATTGCAGTTCTCCATCCATGCACCTTCTCCGAATTCTGCCTAAAAACTTCTTCATGCTCAGCGAAGGCTTTTCGGAATCTTCCTGCTTGTTTCAGGACTTCAGAAGGATCTACTCTGTAGAAAACTGGTACTGCATTTTGTGTCTGACCCGTCAAGCATTCAGAAATCTGAACGAGCTCATCCAAACACCAAGTTGAAGAGGCATAATTACTTGAGAAGATGACAGCTAAAACTCTCGAGTCTTGTATTGCGTGAAGGATTTGCGTTGAGATAGTGTTTTCCTCTCTTGAGTTTTCGGTCATCTTTGAAGTCTCTGATCCCTCTTCTCAGCAAAGCAGCATAAAGATGATCAGTGAAATTCTTACGGGTTTCTTTACCTCTGAATTTAAGGAAGACATCATATTTCCATTCATGGGAGGAAGAAGAAGATGAGGAGGAGGAGGAGGAGGCTTGTTCATTGTCCCTGGTGGCCATGAAAAAAAGTTTACAGGCTTAGTTGTAACCAGATTTCTTTGGTAGTATAAAAAATTAAAACGTAGTGGCAAAGCATGCATTTCCCTTATAATTGAAAAAAGATTTCAACTGCTAAAAACAAACTCATTTCCTCCAGACATGGATATTCACTTCCATCTAAATCCTTGGCTGAATTTAAGTCTGAAATTTCTTTATCACAATTCGCTCCGTATCTCTTCACAAAGTAAACCCAAATGACATTGATGCGTATTAATAATTGGTGATTTTCCGTGTAAAAATAATCAGGTGATTGAAGATATCAAGAACTTCAAAGAAACAGCTCCGGTGCATTTAGGCTAACGCTTGCCCCAAAATCTTAATTTACGGGCACCTAATATTAGATTTTGAATCCAAAACTCTGACCTTGGACGTTGTTACTCTGTCAGCTTACACAAGAGCTTTGGTAGCATGGGTAGACCTTTGATGGAAGAAAAGTTAATTTGATAAATCTATGTAGTTAATGATGCATGCCAAGGCAGAATTCTAGATTTCAAAGGATTTAGTGACCTTTCTATGACCATTTTTCGTTCATTATCTGTGAATTTTCAAAAATAAATAAATTGTTTTTCAACATAATTGATTTGTTTGGACGGGAACTATGTTCGGCATGGTTTTTAATATTATCATATGATGTTCGTCCTTACTAAAAAGTAAAAACCAGTTTCTTGTTCAAAGACCTGTTAGAATGTTGTAAAAGATCTTGGGCAACATCTTGAAGACGACAGTCACACTATATATAGGAACGGGAAAGAAAATTACACAGCTCGACGAAATTAAGGATCACTCCCATAAACTCAAGGACGGCCTTGAAATCAGCAGTTTAAGACATCGAGCATTCCCTTATAACCCAGACTAGCCCTTTGGGCCTTTGGGGTTTCCACAGCTCGGGAATTTCCTCAGACATTTTGTTTTCACGTCGATTATTTACTTATTTCTTGACGAAACCTCACTTACAGTCTCAAGAATATACACGGTTCAAACTCTGATAGAATTTTTAGATTTATGGATTTTTACTTTTAACACTCGTGGAAACTTGCGAAAACCTAAATAGGGACTACAGATTCAACCGAAATTGTAGCAGCGAGAGTCAGACGGCCGACAAACATTGACGCTTTTGCCTGTAGAATAATTTATTTGGATCACTCGTGCTCAGATAATAGATGAATAGATGAAAAAAATTGAACATGACTAGTGCAAAACTTTCTCCAAGAAGCGGTTCTACCAATCCACCACTTTGTATTATAAGAAGGCCTCCCCACGAACAGGATAAGATCTCAGTGTAAGACTAGATCAAGACAAAATTACTCAAAAATCACAATAAAAAAGAAGATAAACAAGGCTAAATATTAGATCCTTGACTTCAGTGATGGCCCAGAAACACTTCGATTGTTTCTTCACAGTTCCTGAACACTCAAACCTACAAACAGACCGTATGAACCAAGTAGTGAGCAGTCACCTAAAATAAATCACACAGACTACACAATCAATCCTTTTCAAGGATTTAATAACTTAAATAGATGGGGGAAAGGGAGTAAAGAAATAGTTGGGTTCTTAATCTTATCTCAAAAATCTCGCGCATGAGCATGAGCATGAGCATGAGCGAGAGAGATATTATTAATTAAAATAAAAAAGGAATCAAATTGATATCTAGTGAACAGTACATGTTTGTAGTTTAGATCATTAGAGGTGTAAATCGCATGTAAAAGATGATTGGTTATTGACATGGATAGCCTTCGATCAAAACTAAGTGGAGTAATTCTAAAATAACACAACATATATACAGCAATTAAAGACAGTGTCCCTATACCTGGAGGAAGAGATTGCTTCAACTTGTCAGCCTTCTCAGGATCAAACACACACAGTGTGTAAAGATACTTGGAGCATCGAACCTTGAACTTCACCACATCTCTTCTCCTCTTGATTTTAACAGAACGAGCATCCTTCCTTCTTGCTGTGAGAAGAAAATCCTTGATTTCATGTATCTGCTTTGGCTGTTAATAACAGAGGAAGACGAAAAACTAAGTGTTCATAAAATTCAGGGAGCACACCAATTTCATGCCATGGGAAAATAAACAAACCAAATGTACCGAATCAGCAGTTATAAAAGAAACAAGAAAAACATTTTCCCCGCAAGAGAGCAGGAAACATAATAAGATCTTAAATAGTTCAACACAAATCAATTTTTCCAAAACTTGTTCCACATCAAATCAGAATGCTACCCAATTTCCACTATAACAGCACGTCTAGCAATCAGCTAGTGTAACTTGCTGTCAATTAAGTTGCTTATAATTTCAAAAATTCATCACTAAAAAAAAAAACAGAAACATCAAGGTTAAATGCATCTATCTGGCTGTGTAAATAACTAAAAAACCCCAGCTTTTATAACACTACGCAAACAGCAAAGAATCTCTAGCTGAACCAAAAAAAAAAAAACCGGGCGCTGCAAGGCATCCTAGAACACAGTTGCTAGAATAGGAACACAGACGATTCCATTCTCCATCGATTACCACAATTGAGAAAGATGGTTACATCCATTTAAGTCAGCGAAATTTGAAACTTATTTCCTTAGTTAACCATCCAAACTAGAGTCCCTGACATGTGGACTAAGCTCTATTTTTTTTTCCAATGTCTAACTGATACAACATAATCACCACAAAACCAAACAACATCGTATTACGAGCAACAGCAAAGCAAAAACATTAGTATTGCACTTCTAATCTGCTTGTAAGAAGAAAATTATACATATAGAGCCCGGATGGAGGAGATGCTAACATAGAAGCTACTGAAAACAGCAAGAGTCTACACACATCTGTAACGATGGACAGGGACTGTTTTCCAGACAGTTCTTATTATATGCAAAGAAACAAACAGAAAGAAAAAAGAGATCACAACAACTTTACCATTTTTGCGTTTAATCGTCCGCTTCCTCTCACTTCTCCTGGAGACGCCTCAGAGAGCGGCGGCAGTAGATATGTGTGTGCTCGGGTGAAATGCTTCTAAACCCTAGTTTTATCTTTTTTTCATTTCCATACGTACCCCCCGCAGTAGATATGGGCCTACATCACTTTATCTAGCCCTTGTGCTCACTTGGCCCATGAATACGCGGGTGTTGGATGGAGGCCCGTGGTGTTAAATACCCTGAAACAATATTAGTTGATGCATTTTAGGGGAAACAATCCATCAAAATTGATTTCGCGCTAAATATAATTAATATTTTATTTTATAATCTTGATTTTTTAAAAGAAATTAGTTGAGGTCATTTTCTTGATACCATTAACACGAAACACAACGTCGCTTTAGTGTATTTGGCAGTGTGATAGTGGTTGTTTTTCAAATAGCTTTTCATGCTGAAATACATGTCAATGATATTTTTTTATTTTTTAAAAATCATTTTTAACATCAGCACATCAAAAAGATCTAAAAAGTACAAACCGAACCTAATTTTAGTAAAAAAAATAAATAAATTAAATTTTAACAAAACACCATTTGAAACCAAACAGTAAGATGTGAAGTCCAAGGTTGAGAAATCTTCCAGCGTAAAGTGTACAGGTAAAGCCGAGAATTATATGTGCTATGCTCTTATCAAGTTACTGGTACAGATGCTTGATGCTACCGTAAAGGTTTAAATCAAGGAGATTCGAGGAAAAGAAGTTTTTGGTCCCTGTACATGTCGGGCATGGAGAGTATGTTTAGAGTATCTTTTTCGTTATTTTCAAAAAAAATTATTAAAAAAAATATTATATATATATATATATATTAAAGAACTCTAAAACGCGTGGGGAAAGTACTGTAGCTTTCCCCACGGTTTTCCCTGCCAACACATATCATCTCTGCCACTAAATATATTATAACTGTGTAAGTTTTTCTCTTTTTTTTTGTCTGTCAACGACATCATGATGGGGTTTCTGAAATGCTTTCAAAAATTAGGTTGCTGTTGTTTTCTTTCCGTGTAATTGGGTCTTCTTTTCCTTCTATAAAGGAAACTGACATCTTATCACCTTTAAAATAATAAAAAGACGTAGAAAATGTCAGTCTTTTCAGTGCTGCATTAAATGCTTTCAGGCTCCGTTTAGATAAAATAAAGCTGGCCAATCTTTTGCATCATCTCCGTTTTCATTGTTTCCTTTTCCATTTCGGTTGGCATTTCTGTTATTTGATCACATTGTCACCTCTTCTTTTCCCCAGCCAAAACCCACACTAGCAATCAACATCCACTACACTAGCAATCAACATCCACCGTTGTTTGTCTGCCTTCTCCAGTGGCTGAAGTGGATCGCCAGCACCTCCACCGTCGACCACCAGCAGCTCCACCGTGGACCACCATCCTGGCGACAGTCCAGCAACAGCAGCAAGTACCTCCCCCAGACCAGGTTGCTTCTTCTCTTCTTGCTTTTCCACGCAAATCATGCATGAATACTGTAAAAAAAAACCAACGAACCCTGTAGAATACATGAGTAATTAATTACTTGTTGCTTGCAATCTGCTTTGCCAAAGTAAATAGCCATTTCGTTAATTATTAATTTGTAATAATGATTAACAATTGGTTACATATATTTGGTGTGTTTTTTTTTTTTTTTTAAAAAAAAACCCTTTTGAATCCGGCTCAATCTAAGGTCATGTTCTCCAAAAGAGGGGCAACGAAGCAAAGTCCTCTACAGCAATCAACTTTTAAGAATACGTTCTCAAACTCGGTTCCTTCTCCTCCTTCGCAGATCGTCGCCTTCGTCAGAACGCAGACGACTGGATCGAAGCCGCACGGTCCCTTCTTTGCTTCTGCGTCGGCGGTGACCTCCACCGCTTCTCAAGGAATTAGATCTCGCTGCCGTAAAGTTCGGCCTTCTCTTTCCTTCAAATCTTCTCCGCCGGTGGAGATCTACCTTCACCTGAAACAAAAGAAAAAGGCAAACCCAAACAGCAGCTGGTTTTAATTAATTTGTTTGCAAGTCTGTTCTTGGTTCTTTCTTAGAGCTGGCGGCGTTGAGAGATGAAGAACAGGCGGCTACGGTTGAAGGACACCGTGGGTCTGTCACCGGCTAAGAGCTGTTGCTGGAGGCGGCTGTGCAGGGGAGCCGGCCTGTTTGGTTGAGAGTGAGAGGGAAAATGGAAGCTGCCAGTCGTGAGGCAGATCGGAGGAAGAGCGGTAGTTTTGGTCGGTTTTGTAAGGGAGTTGGGCGAAAATCAAAAATTTGGGGGGGCTGCATATTGAAAGAAGAAAACGAAACGGCAGGGAATCATTACAGGATTAGATAATTAATTAGAACAGAGTTTAAAGACACTGAACCTGGGCCTCGTGGTAGCTGCCCAACAGTTAGAGGATCCTATGCATTTTGCTGTAACTTAATGTTTCAAGAGTGTACCTCTGCCTTAGAAGATGGGTCTTACGTTGTAAAAACAACTATTACGATTGCTTTAATCATTATTTAGTCCCGAAAGCTAGCTTAAACAATGCAGGATTTTGCATTCAATGTATTGAAAGCAGTAGAAAAAGTAGATTCAACTGAATTAGGATTAGTCATGGAGCAATAAAATATTATTTATTTTCCTTTACACATGGAGCAGTAAAAATATATATTTCAATTTAACGTGTAACGTGTAATTATGTTGGTGATCCACTTCACAGGTTAAAGTGGTAGAATCATTACAGGGTTTTTTTTTTCTTTAATAAATTAACTTTAAGCTCTTAGTCCTATTTTATAAAGGTTTGTCCACTGGAAAGATTATTTTTTGAATTTTTTGTAATTATATTAAAATAATATTTCTTATTTTATAACATTTATTTTTAGTATAATACATCAACATAAAATAAAAATATTTAAAAATAATAAAATTATTATTCGACCACTATAAAATATAATCTCTTGATCAAGAAGGGATCTGACTTATAAACATGATGCAGCAGTGTAATTAATATTAAATAGCAAGGGCTACCCGTGTAACGTTTAATTATACTACTTTTAGAATTTTAATTTAAGCACTTGCCTTTCAATACTTTTAGAATTTCAATTTAAGCACTTGCCTTTCAAAAAATAATGGGTGTCAAATAATTTTTTTTAGCATTTTTGTTTTTCTAAATGTGTCTTTGAGCTATTGCTTTCTAGATAATAAGCAGTGTAAATAAATGATAACTATAATAACCTGATTTTGAGTTTCTTCAAAATTACTTTTCTATATATATTATATATAAAAAAAGTTGAAAATTGGTTGGTAATAACAAGTTGAAAAGGGATCCACATGCATAAATGAGAGGTGGAGGGACCAAAATGAATCTTTGACCTTTTTAGAATACCTTTGAATAACTTAAATGGGAGAGGTAATGCAAATTCAAGGTTGACTTAAATGAATATTGAATAAATTTGCATAAAACTTTAATTTGGAGACTTAATTAAATTTTTAATAAACTTATTTGATTTAATCAATGATCTAAATAAAAGATTTGATTAAGTTTAAAATTAATTTAGGCTAAAATAAAAAAAATTAATTAAATGCAAAGACTTAATCAGACTTTTAATGGGTCAAATTAATTTTATTATGAATTTAATTGGTTAAAAAGCTTAATTTGAACTTAATTAAAAATATTAAAATTTTAGAGGATTAAATTTAATTTTTACAAGCTTAATTTGGGCTTACCCAAACGATTAGAAGCTTGGTATTTCGAGCTTTGACCCTTCTTGGGCTGTCCAGTGATATCCTAACACACACTGCTATGTATTTTATTTCTTTATTTACTAATTTAAATATAAATATGAAATGGTTCATGGTAAAATGGAAGCATAATTGCAGTGGTCTTAACAGCTCCTCCTCCTTTGCCATATTAAAAATATTTTTCTGTGTTTATTTTTATTTTTTATTTTATATATTCAATTATTTTAATGTATGTTATAAAAAAAAAGTTTGATGAAATATATTTGATCATCAACCTTCAAATTTAGTTCATTTACTAGAAAACATTTCTAACTCATAATTCATAAAATATTTTATAAATAATCAGTTATTTCAACCATTATTTTCATATCATCATAATTATCATCTCATTATCTAACCCTTTACCATTAATTTTTTTCTATTATTATTATTATTATCATCATTACAATATCACCCTCTTTATTATTATTATTATCATCTCAACTTATCACCATCATTATTAAAAAAAATATTTTGCAAGTTAAAAATTATATGCAAAAAAAAATCATTGCTAGCGAAAAATGACATATTTAAGAGTATGATTTTGGTTGTTTTTTAGAGTGTTTTTTGTTGTGAAATGTATGAAAACAATATTTTTTATTTTTTCAAAAATTATTTTCAAGACCGCATCAATAATAAATAAAAATAAAAAAATTAAGAAACACAATCACGTTTCTAAATGCTCTCTTCTTCAACTAGGATTGTTTATGTTAGGTTTTCTTGCCACTTGGTCTACTTCAAATTTCATTTTTGTTTTGACAAAATTTTAGTGTATTATGTATACTTAATACATGGTTTGATACAGTTCAAGATGGTATTTGATTACGTGGAGGATGACAAAAACATAACATACAGGATTGTGATTAATACAAACAGTAGTCGAAAGATGTTATAAATACGGAAGCAAAAATACAGGGACGTGTGCGTCTTCATGTTTAGGTGGATTGTCTCACACCACATTCTAGATTCTGTGCTTTTATTTGTCTAGTAGCTATGCATGATGATCAATTTTGTAAAAAAAAAGCATCGCGGACAATATCAAAACACATATGATTCATCGTATTCAATATTAATTTATATATCTTTCTTAGCATCGCAATTGAAACTTAGATTATATTATATTCATTAAGACATGTTTTTAGGTATGGGTATTGGTTTTTCCATTGTGCTTTAGAGGAAATTTTTTTTAAAAAATAATGTCCTTTTACCTCTGATGTGGAAAGAGAAATTCAAAGCCACTTTTCTGCATGACTGCCATATAGGTTAATTATTATTATTATTATTATTCGTTTAGGAACATATTTCATATGTCTAATGATCATGTAAAGAAAGCAGGTCACAAGTCCTTGGTATTTTAGCAGTGTTTACATATGTCAAACTATGGATTATAGTATGGTTTTGAAAATAAAAAAAAATCTTACCCTATGTTTGAATTTTTTAAAAAGCATTGCGGGACACGGGACACTCTCATTAAAAAAATTACAAAGATTATAGCCCTTATTCTTTGCAGCTTATATGATTTTGTTACTTTCCTTTGTTTTTTTCTATGGCATTCACCAGGATTGTGATAGATTGTAGAAGTTATTGCCTTTATTCTTTGCAGCTTATACCATTTTGTTTTGGCTTTCGTACCCTTTTTTCAATTGTGTGTTTTTTGGAGCACTTGCTGGAGTTGTGATACTGATTTCTTTTACCTACATATGTTGCCTCATCTTTTATTTTGATTTTTTGTTTGTTAAACATACGGATAAAATGTTGGCCCATGTCTGTTGATTTTTATCCTTGCACATATTAATCAAAATTTAACTTCGTTTTTCAGGTCTTTTGAAGGGGCTCCTTTTTTTTTATCATCGGTATTTTCTCAGGTTTATTTTGTGCCTCTCTCTTATTTACTTTATCCATTTCTATTTCCTTGCATGCTTAATCATGGTTATGGTATTCCTATGTTTAGCAACACATAATGTCTTTTTTTAATCGCTTAATATTTTATTGTAATATCTTCATCATTTCCTGAACCAAAGAGTTATGTTTTTAGCTGAACCTACCCTATCATCATGTCTTATGATATATCAAACATTTCAGTGTAATATCATTCCTTCACCTTCCAAGCCAGTTGATCTTTCGCCAGCACTTAATTTCTTTTTTAATAATTATCCCTATGTTTACATGGTTTCTTTACAAAGTGCATGCCATTGGCATTTTCTCTATCCCTGTGTTTTCCTTCACTTAACCATGATCCTGTACTAATCATGGTTTTTTTTTGTTTTTCTTTCATTTACCTTGGTGTTTTATTTTCATGATTTATTTAGAGCAACAACATGACAAGTCCTCACGGACATGTTCAACCTGATGAGTATGTGCCATATTCTCCATACTCACAATTTATCTTGAATGACTACGAAACCCCTATTGATAGAATCTTGCTATCCGATAACCCGAGCTCTTCAAATACACCATCTGCTCCACAACATACTCAAGGGGTTGACACTTTGGTTTGTTCACGCTAGCACATAGATATACAAACCACCTTCTCCTTATCAAGCAACATAGTGCAAACTGAAAGTAATGAAATTAATGCAGCAAGGCTATCCAATCCTACACAGTCTACTGCCCTTGCTTCATTTCACTGTGATGAATCTGAAGAACTCTCTGAGCAAACCCTTAATCATCAATTTACTATAAGCCAAGCATCATATCAGAAAAAAAAAAAGGCGTATGTAATCCAATCATGTACCTTTTGTAGCCATTTGACCTTTATTTATGATTGCCTCTTTTATATCATTTGTTCAACTCTCTTCACTTTATTTTTTACAGGTTATTTAATTGAATACATTGATTTTGGGGATAAAACATACAAGTGTAACCATTGCAACGCTCTTTTTTGGTTGCAAGAACGCTTGGCCCGTTCAGCCAAAACAAACCCATGCTTTACACTTTGTTGTAATAATGGGAAAGTCGTGCTTCCTGCTCCACAAGAAACACCTAACTATCTTGATAACCTCCTTAACCCAAACAATGGTTCATCATCAAAAAAATTTCGACGTGAAATTCGTGCTTATAACTCGATGTTCGCTTTCACGTCCATGGGGGCTGTGGTGGATCATTCTGTTAATTCTCGGCCTGGATCTTATGTTTTTAAGGTCAATGGATATTGCCACCATCTTATGGGTTCTCTTCTTCCCATGGATAATAGAGGCCCCAAGTTTGCACAGCTTTATATTTTCGATACAGATAATGAGGTTTCTAACCGGCTGCAACCATTCTGCAATAAAAATTTTCAATCAAGCTTGGATAGTCAGATTGTTGTTGGTCTAATCAATATGCTTGATTCATCTAATCAATTGGTTCGTTTGTTCCGTCATGCTGGACAAAGGTTTGCGGATGTCGAGGTTCCAGAATTCAAACTTCGGTTGATTGGTAAAAGAGATGATGACTCAAGGCAATACGATGATCCTTCTTTAAATGACATTGGTGGTTTGGTTGTTGGGGACATTGGTCATTGTCGATCTGATCGGGACATAATTATTGAAAGTTTATCTGGAACACTTCAGAGGATCTCAAAGCTTCATCCAAAATTTATGTCCCTTTATTATCCACTTCTTTTTCCATATGGTGAGGATGGTTTTCACACTGATATTCCATTAGCTCATCAAGAGCAGCAACCACCTAAAAAAAGACAAAAGGTTTCAATGAGAGCCTATTACGCTTATCTCATTCATGAAAGAGAAAAACAAGAAAGCACTCTTATAAAAGGCGGACGATTGTACCAACAATTTTTGGTTGATGCATTTGTTAATGTTGAAGAGGAACGTTTGGATTTTATACGTGCAAACCAAGAAAATCTTAGAAGTGAGCATTACAAGGGAATACATGATGCTGTTACTAGAGGTGATATTGATGGATCAACTACAGGGAAAATTATACTTCCATCATCTTTAACAGGAAGCCCTCGGTATATGGCTAATAATTACCAAGATGCTATGGCCATATGTAGGTGTTATGGGAATCCTGATCTTTTTATCACATTTACCTGCAATGTTAATTGGCCTGAAATTCGCCGAGAAATTAAAAAAACAAGGAGCTATCAACCTGAGGAAAAACCTGACATCATAGCAAGGGTATTTCATTCCAAGCTAATTGATATGATGTCATTCATCAAGTCCGGAAAACCTTTCGGCCGGACAATTGCTGGTATTTCTATTTCATTTCTTAAATTTCAAGTTTGTATTTTTATCCTTCTACAAACATCCATTTTTACTTCTTTACTTGCATTTTCTCTTTTTAGATGTTTGCGCTGTGGAGTTCCAAAAAAGAGGTTTGCCACATACTCATTTGTTAGTTTGGCTAGCTCCAGAATTCAAATTCCGTTCGCCTGAGGATGTTGACTCTATTATTTCAGCTGAAATACCTGACAAGCATCAAGATCCTATTTGCTATGAGATCGTTTCAAAATTTATGATGCATGGTCCATGCGGCGCTGCAAATCCAAAGGCTCAATGTATGGAGAAGAATAAATGTTCAAAACAGTTTCCAAAAAAAAACAAAGATGCAACCATCTTTGGTGAGAATGGCTTTGTTTACTATAAACGACGCATGCAACCTATGGGTCACATTGTTAGAAATGGTATTTCCCTGTCAAATTGTCATGTTGTCCCGTACAACAAAGAACTTCTGCTTCGATACCATGCACACATTAATGTTGAAATTTGTTGCCAATCTCTGCTCATCAAGTATCTTTTTAAGTATGTTAGCAAAGGAGCTGATCGATGCAGAATGGTTATGAAAAAAGATACTGATGATGAAATACAAGCTTATCTAAACTGTAGATTCATTTGTCCATATGAAGCAGTGTGGCGGTTATTCCAATTCCCAATCCATTCAAGGAGCCCAACTGTTGAAAGACTTCAAGTCCATCTGCCATTACAACACCATGTCTTTTTTTCAGGTAATCAATCCTTATCGTCAGTTCTTGGGAGACCTGGCATTAATAAGACAATGCTCACAGAGTGGTTTGAGCGCAACAGGGTTGATGTCGATGCACGAGATCTATTTTACTCACAGTTTCCAAACAAGTATGTTTGGGATGCTAGGCAAAAAGAATGGATTGTTAGATCACGTGGATTTTGCCTTGGTCGCATTGTGTATGTCCATCCTGCAGCTGGAGAGTTGTATTTTCTCAGAATGTTACTTAATCATGTCAAAGGAGCAAAGAGCTTCGAAGACTTGCGGCAAATCTCTGGTACAATATTTCCAACTTTTCAACTTGCATGCAAGGCTTTGGGACTCTTAGGAGATGATAAAGAATGGTCAGATGCATTTGGTGAGGCTATTCCAACAGCTTCTTCTCCGCAGCTAAGGCAACTTTTTATTAATATTATTATGTTTTGCGAGGTTGCTGATCCAAATAGTCTTTTCGATCAATTTTGGCACTCTATGCATGATGACATTGAATATCATCTGAGATCTTCTTTCTCAATGTTGAACGTTCGTTTGTCTGATGACGAATGATTAGTACTTAAAAGTGCATGTTTATCAAGGGTTTATATCATCATTTTGCACTTAAATTATCAATAACTCCTTAACTAAAGCATGTTTTATAATAACAAGTCTAATATTATAAATTACCCTAATATATGGTAAATGTTCATCTTAAATGCAGGCATATCACATAAATCAAAGGATTGATTGATGAATTCAACTACTGAAATTTTGAAGATAAAGAAGGGTGAAGCTTAGAAAAGAGATGTTGGTGCAGTCCAAACTGGAACACTGTTCGGTAATTGGGTCATATCTCGAGTTCTAGATATCCAAATGATCTGAAATTTTTACAGAGATTTGATAAGACATAGGCCTACAACTTTCATTTGGACATCAAGATCTAAGAAGGCCGTTTTCAAGTCCAAATAATAGCAACAACGGAGAAGTCCGAAGCTGTCCTGCAGCCCAAACACTATTCAGTGTTCAGCCCATATCTTGAGTTCTAGAAGTCCAAATGACCTCATATTTTTTTTTGCTGGAAAGCTAAGAGAATTTCGCAGAACTTTCATTTGGACATCTGGACCCAGTTCTGATGCTAGCATTTTTGTTTTATTTAGACAAGATGATAAGGATTTTCACTAAGTCAAAAGTTGGCCACCCACTCAACAATGAGTCATCAAAGCAATAATTCCGAATTTTGGCCTATAAAAGGAGGCATTTGCCATGTATTTAGGGGCTTGGTTGTTCAGATCAAGTTCATGCTCTTTATTTCTCTCTTTATATTTTTTGTAATTCTTAAGCTTTGCTTTTATTAATTTCTTGTTTATGCTTTTCATTTCCTTTCCTTTCCTTAGTTAACTTGTATTTTATTTATGTTCTTGTTTTATTTATTTATGTTTTTCTTCTTCATTATGTTTAGCTAAGTTTATTATGTCAAGGTGAAAAGGTTACACTAATGGTGTAAGAACAAGTATGGTGTAAACTCAATATGGACCTTAATGTTTAATATTAACATGTCTTATCTTTTTATCTTACTAATTCTTAATACCTTGCTTGTTAAATGGTTAATCTAAATTTGTGTTGTATAATACTTGGTACAACAAATGCTTGGCACTCTCATAACCCAACCGTATGGTATTACCTACACCTGGGGCTATGAAAGGTACTTGATTTGTTGTTAACATCAGTTAACATCATGAATTCCTGACAATATTTAAAAGTTTGGTGTTATGAAGATAATTAATATGATCATGTTAATAATTTATAATGAGCTATTAATGACAAATCATCCGACTGGAACCTCCTTCGTGTGTGGTTTCCAAATTGAGTAATAAGAGTTTATACTATACTTGTTTGAAATACCATTGGTGGATCCTCTAACCTTGACATTTGTCTTTATTATTATTTAATCCTTACATTAATCTTCCATCTCAAAGTTCTCATTAATTTCTTCCTGCTTTTCTTATTTTTGTTATTATTATTGTTGTTATTGTTATTATTGTTGTTGTTATTATTATTATTTTTGTTGTTATTATTGTCTCTTCCTCCTCCTCGTCTTTTTATTGTTATTATTATTATTATTATTATTATTATTACTAATATTATTATTATTATTATTAGTAGTATTATTATTAGTATTATTATTATTAGTATTATTATTATTATTTATATTCTTGTTATATTTTATGTACGTTAAGTATGCTCTGTGTTTGATCAAGGATCCTGATATTGTTGATCTTGCCTTATTCATTCGCATCAGAAATCTGTTTATATTATATAATATATCTCTTTGATCTTTTCATAAACTCAGTATATAGGCTGGAAACCTGTGACCCGATCTTTTAGATCATTCTCAGGTATAACAACGCCACGTATTGAGTATTATTATTATTATTATTATTATTATTATTATTACTACTACTACTATTACTATTATTGTTATTATTATTGTTGTTGTTGTCTTGTTATTTATAATTTATACAATTAACCTCTCTGTGGTTCGACCCCGATCTTGCCGGGTTATTTATTACTTCGACACTCCTACACTTGGGAGAAGACATCAATCTTTTGGTCGTGTCAACGAACTTAAGAACTATGTGTTGTATGAGCTTGAACAACTTTTTAATGCTTCCGGGACATCGTTGGAAGATCATAAACTTCCAATGCCGAATGGTCGATTGATGGATGAAGTCAGGAACAAACTTTTAAGGGAAGAGCTTAGCTATGATCTTGCTGAGCTTAGAAATAACCATTCATTGGCTATGCCACTTCTTAATCCATGTCAAAGAAACATCTATGATTCTGTTATTACATCTATACTACAAAAGAAACAAGCGCTCATATTTGTTCATGGTCATGGTGGAACAGGAAAGACTTTTTTATGGCATACAATTATTAATCGAGTTAGATCTGAAGGTTCAATTGTTCTTGATGTTGCCTCATCTGGAATAGCTTCTCTTCTATTACCTGGAGGGCGAACAACCCACTCTAGATTTAAAATTCCATTAGAAGTTAATGAGAGTTCAACATGCGAGATTAAACACAACACTCACCTTTCACGACTACTGGAGATGACATCACTCATTGTTTGGGATGAGGCTCCAATGAATAATAGATTCTGTTTTGAAGCTTTGGACAGGTCTCTACGAGATGTTCTTAGACTTAACAATCCATTTGGTGGCAAGTCTGTCTTATTAGGTGGGGATTTCCGACAAATTCTTCCTGTTATACCTGGAGGAACAAAAGAAGAAATAATTAATGCTTCTTTTACTACCTCATTGCTATGGTCTGCATTCACATTCCTCACTTTGAATCAAAATATGCGACTATCAGCTGAAGGTTTAAGCCCAGACCAAAAGGATGAACTTAGACAGTTTGCAGAGTGGATCCTTTTAATTGGTGATGGACAAATATGTGATTTAGCTGTTTCGGATGATCATGATGCGGCATTTATCAAAATCCCATGTGAGCTTCAGGTTGAAGTAATTGATTCGCCAATTACAGCTATTGTCTCTGCCATATATCCTGACATTGAAAGGGCTCATCTTGACCCATTCTACTTTAAAGACAGAGCAATTGTTACACCGAAGAACCTAACTGTTTCTGAGATCAATAATTTTATCCTTGATATTATACCTGGTCATAAATACAACTTTCTTAGTTGTGATTCTATCCAAACAACTTCTGGTGATATTGACAACATTGATTTATTGTATCCAATTGAATTTATCAACCAGCTTGACTTTAATGGTGTGCCCCAACACAATATTTCTTTGAAAATTGGCACACCGATTATGTTACTTCGGAACCTTAGTGCCTCTGCTGGTTTATGCAATGGAACAAGGCTTATTGTTACACAGCTTGCCGAGCGAATTATTGAAGCCCAAATTATTACCGGTTCTAACATTGGAGATCGAGTTTTTATTCCACGAATTGTCTTTCCAGTTAATGATAAAAAATGCCCCTTCACAATCAAACGGAGACAATTTCCTATTAGGCCTTGCTATGCTATGACTATTAATAAAAGCCAAGGACAATCACTTAAGATTGTTGGTGTCTTCTTGAAAGAACAAGTTTTCAGTCATGGTCAATTATATGTTGCTTTATCAAGAGCTACATCAAAGAATGGACTTAAAATCATTTCCCTCGATCATGAAGGGAAACCATCATGTTATGCCAAATACATTGTTTACAAGGATATCATTCAATTATTACCAAAAGGTAATCTTTGTATTCGTTGTTGTATCTTTTGTGTGTTTAAATTCCTTATTCATAACCTTCAACATCTATGAGTCTTCTTTCAACATAAAAAAAAAAACTATAGTTCCATTTTAACTATAATATATTTAAGTTTTTGCTTCTTTTGTTTTTTGCTGCATGCGGACAATAATTTATCATACTCCTCTATTTTTCATCAAGTCTTTTCAGGTTAGCCTGTCACTTCGTCTGCTATTTATTTTTCTACTTTGGATCAACGACTTCACTCCTTGCCTTTACAGTTTCATGTAAGTTTTTTTTTCTTCACAGCCCTTACTCCATGCTTAGGGTGATTTTAATATTGACTAATAAGTGGACATGCTAATTCTTGATTTTTGTTGTTCCTAAGCATTAATTTGTTTCATATACTACTTTCACCTCTGCCATACATGTATGAAAATAATCAATTGTCATACACATGTATTGATGATCTTAATTACATTTCCTACAATTAAATAGAATTTATGCTTTTATAATGACACTTTTCTGCCATATTAGCTTTATATTTTCAGATTTGGGTTCCATTTAGATCTACTACTATGTTTATATTTTAATCTCATGTTTAATTATTCACTTATTTCTTCAATTTTTCCTTGCTTTTTTAAAATGCAGAGTGATGGCTATTCATTTACACAACATTAAAAAATATGTTTTCTACCCTTTAATCCGAGCTCGAGTATGTCGTGTTTGGATTCCAAAACAAAATGGACAAGCAACAAACTTCAATTGCCTATTTGTTGATCGTGAGGTATGCAACATATCTACTAATATAATCTTTATTATTGTTTTCTTCAAATTCTTGCCTCTGCTTGCATGCTTTTTTTTGGTCCATTTTATAATTTCCCACACAATTTTGCAATGTCACCAATTATTTGCCTTTTTTCAATGAACAAGGGTGGTGCAATACAAGGATCAGCCAAATCTAGAGATGCTGCACATTTTTCTTCAATCATTATTGAAGGTGGATATTATGAAGTCAAAAATTTCTACACCTTTGAAAATCGCTACATGAATGTTGTTGTTGGCCATGAAGCTGTTGTTGATCTTAAGTCTGACACCAAAGTAACTCGCCTCAATTCTCCCCCACTTTCAATTCCATGATATTACTTTAATTTCACAGATTTTGCACATGTCCTTAACAAAGAAAAAGGATCAAGACTTCTCACAGGTGTTCTTCATTCTTACCCTTATGTACCAAACTGTATCATGCATAGTTTTTTCATTCCACTAACATGACTATTCAATTATTTATATAGATGTTCTCGGTAGGCTAAAAGCAATACAACCAATTGAAAAGATTTTGGTTCGGGGGCAAACACTTGAAGACAAAAGGGAGTTCATCCTTGAAAATATAAGGTTAATGATAAATTTAAATTATTTATTATATTGAATTCCTCCTACCATTAGTCTAATATACTTTTATTTTGTTTAGAGGCGAGGATCTTCGTATCACTTTATGGGGTGACATTGCTCGAAGCTTTGACGACGTTTTTTTAGCAGAACAGGATTCTCCTCTTATCGTTGCTTTTGCTGGTTTTCGTGTCTCTGAATTTAGAGGTTTCCTTCGTTCTATCATCAGGCCTACCATCATTCAATGTTATTAGATTTTCGGTTCAAATTTTATAACCTCTTCACATTAAATATACACCGATAAATATGTGGTTGTTACATTTTTTTTATAGGATCTGCAAATCTAATTGGCACCGCAGCTTCAGTTTGGTATTTTAACCCGGACATGCCAGAATTATTAGCATACAAGCATTAGTAAATTTCTATATTCTTCGAACCTTTTGCATTTGTTAAAATCCAATTTATGTATTAATGTTTAAATTAATTCTCAACACCTTTTTCTTTATCTTTTTGTAGCTATGCTCAAATGGCTGTTGACTTACATCAGCTACCTCCATCATCAGGAGCTATCCTCTCATTGGAAACTCAGATAAATGAAAATAGAAGAACAATAAGAGAGATCCTCTGTATGGACCCATACGAACACAAGGTATCTATTATGTTATTCTTTAAATGTTACTTATTATCATAATGTTACTTACGATCAAGAATCATGGCATAGAAGTTCAAGGCCTATAATTTTATATCTCATGGCTGGTTCCAGACCCCTATAATATTATGATTACACTGCTGTTGGCAATCACCAACACTGCATAGCCTGTATTTTTATGAAAAAAAAATGTTTGACTTTGTGCTTTAATTGACACCTGCAGAATGAAAGATTTACATGTAAAGCTTTCATAGTTGATTATGATCTCTTCAAGGGATGGTGGTGTCAAAGCTGTCCAGATTGCAACAAGCCACTCTCTGGACCCCCTAATAATTTGCGATGCATGGAGCATGACTATCCATCCTCTGCACCAATCCCATGGTTCAACTAATATGCATACCAAAACAACGTTGAATTTTCAGCTGAAACATATATTAACGCATGCTTTTATTTCATTCTTAACTGGAGCTCTTTTTCATATCTTTTAGGTTCAGACTTAACTGCATCATCAGCGATGGCCAAGATGTCACGAATTTTCTTCTCTCTGGCAAGACAACTGAGTATTTTTTCAATGCTTCAGCCCATCATTTGGTGTTCGACAAACAATTCACTGACCCATTTATTGTTCCACCTCAAATGATTGAGAAATTAAACAAGACAAAAATATTTCAGCTTCGATTTGGAGCATACAAATCTGTTCTCGACAGATGTGAGATATATGTTTGCAACATCTTTGATGAAATACCAACTGAAACATCTGTTAGCCCACCTAGCCCCATTAAAAACATTGACACGCCAGCCTCAATAACCTCTGCTGCTGGAAGTTCAAGGACTTTCACCCCTCCAACACCAAACGTTGCAGATCCCTTGGATGTAGATCAATCTCAGATTCAGACTCCAGCTTCACAGCAGGACACCTCTCCACAAAAAGACACGTTCCATGACAGCTGCCATCGCCAGTCAAAAAGAGCACTAACCTTCAATGATGCTGAGCCACACGACAGGTTTGCTTTGCCTCCCCACACATAACAAATAATTCCAGTGCAAACATGACACACCAGCGAAGGCCACTATCTCATTTCTTTGATATGCATTCCTTTAGTAATTATTTCTTGTCTGATCAACAACTTTATAAATACTCTTCCCTTTCATTCTTAATATCTTATTTGGCATGCAAATATCATCCCGTTGAATAATTTTTCAACTATATCATTACTTTTATTCTTATTTTTTGATTTCAAGATATTAACTTCCAAGACACCACTATCTAATATTTGCTCTACATTCATCTTATGAAAGTTATTACTTAATTGTCCTACTAAAAAAAAAATTGTTTTCTCTTTCATTCACATTGTTTACATTTCCCATTCCTTAAGTGCTTCCTTTCAACATATGATTCAGCACCCAACTTCCCCACCCAAAACCCTTCAACGAAGACTCATCAAAGGAGCATCTCTACAAAGATGATGACAATCCTGCACCTCAACTTTCAAAGAAGCAGCGCCTCTCCGTTTCATCACCTGAAAAAGTAAGCATCCACTTCTAATTAGTTTCCCTTCTTTATGAACTCACATACTCAACAATAATGACATCTTCATTTCTCATTACTGATTTATCTTTGAAAAAATTTAATATTTGTTGCTGTATAAAATTTATGACTTTCAGTTACACTTATTTTTTCCAATAGGAAACCAATTAACATTGGGTTAGTCAATGCTTGCTTTTCCAACATCACAACCTGATTGGGCGTCTTCATCATCTACGTTGTTGATACAGCTTGCTGCTCATTCACGTCCAATTCTCTACCTATATGTATAAAGCATAAAATATTTACCTCTCGCTGCTTTTGTTATGCTTGAACTAACTTTTGTAACAAACTTTGTTAACTATCTGAACTTCACTTTTGTAACTAACTCTGTGAATATACTATCTATTCCCATATAACATGTGCAAAAAAAAATATTACAGATTTTGACACCCGCGGCATCGCGCGGGTATCAAGACTAGTATATATATATTGGACATAAACTTATTAAATTGATCGAAAAACATAAATTTTTTATTTTAAAGTAACGTTTTTAAAAAATAAAAATAAATACTTAAAAATTAAATTTAAAAGGGTTTTAAGGTCATTCTAGCTCAGAGATTTGATGTCATTATAATCATAGCTGTAAGAAAAAAATTTTTTTTGGTAAAACAACATTAAATCAGTGATTGTAAATTATAAAAAAACAAGATGGAAAAAAATAAATAAAAAAGGTAATGGAACTTCTCGAAAAAAAAAATCCAGCTTTTGGTTTAACAACTTGCTTATAATTTGTCTTTTTATGAAACTGTGGTAGTTTTTATGGTTGTGATTTAAAAAAAATATTTTATAAAAAATACATTTGATTAAGATTGGTTTTGTATTTATATATGTTTGGTTAAAAATATAGATCAAATTAAAGTTAAATAAAAAGTAATTTAACGTGTTTGATTACAAGTGATTTTCAAATTGAGGCTATGGAATAACTAAAAAATATATATTAATATTGATGGTTTTTAATTTAAATATTGTTATGAATATTGTTATTATATCATAAAATAAATAATATTATATATAAAATATTTTTATTTTTCCATTAAACTATTTAAAATTCTATTACATACGAAATCCAACCGACAATAACTGCAATTTCTATAGTTTTTTAAGCATGCAACAATATCATGTAAAATATCACCAGGAACAGAATTAGAATTGCGATCAAATTCTGCAAATATTACTTCATCATGCGATCTTCTTTTAATTCATGTAGTGCCATTGAATAATACTAAACATTAGTTTTTCGAATAACATACAATTAAAAATAAAAAATGATTTTTTATTATTGGGTCAAATCCGATTCATTTTCAATTGTTCATATGAATAGTGAATTAATTAACTCTCGACTGTCAATATCACAGGAAAAAGGAAGAAGTTGCTCTCAGCTGTTTTCAGTAAATTTATGGTTTCAATGTAATTTTTTACAGGTGTCACAAACAATAAATTAAGTTTTATTATTAATCAAACATATTGTTTATGCAGTTTGTTTTAAAAACAAAAATTATTGCATAAACAAACACCTTTTTAATGTGAAGAACTTGAGTTTTTATGAAGGAACTATATAAAAATAATAATAGAACACTAGGCTTATAGTGCACTTGACATTGTAATACTGCAATGTTTGTTTTTTTTTTAAGGAATTTTGATTTAAAAATATATTAAAATAATATATATTTTTATTTTTAAAAATTTACTTTTAACTAATATATATAAATAATTTAAAAATATTTAAAAAATAAAGTTTAAAAAACGACAAACAAGGTTCTAATCACTTGTTTTCACGATCCGATCTTCCATATCTGATTGAAATCCTTTCGAAATCATAAAAAAATGAATTTTTTTGCTCGCTCGAGGTTTCAGGCATTGAACTTTTAAGATGGGTTTGGAATTCCCTGTAGTTGATCGCAAATATGGTGCTGGTGATACAGTACTTTTACGAACGAGAGTGAATTCTGTCACAAATATGTCAGCGGAAGTGGTGGCGTTTGCCTGTCTCGATCGGGTGATGTGTGTATTCCCTTTTTCTTTTTCTCTTTTTTTTTTGTTTTATAAATACATATATAATCTATAAAAAAATGGATCTTCATTCATGAACCGTGAACATTTGTTGCTCGGCTATCACGACAGAACACAGCATTTATTGCCAAATGACAATTATAAAAAGGATAATGATTAAAATTATTTATTTATGCAACAATGGCCAGTTCAAGTTATTTTATAATTAACTGGATTTCATTTTAGTTTACAGAGCTTTGTAAAATATTATGTATATATTACTGGACTCATAACATCATCCAGTGCTGTTTTAACCGCCGCCGCCGCCTCCTCTTCACTGCCACGACTGCCGTACCATCACCACCACCGTTCCAACAACCTCCCCCCCTTCATCCCCGTGCACTCATCTTATTATTCACATCAACATTTACTAGATGCTGTGAAATACTAAACTTATACGTGGAATGTTTTACTGTAAAATATTTCACATCCATGCCAAACAAACATCCCGCTGTGTATATTTTTACATCTATCAATTCACAACTATATTAAAAACAGCGACAGGTGATAATTGGATTTCTATTCCAGAGCTGTTAAGTGCAAAAATCAATCAATGCTGATGGATTGTGGTGATGAATTCCAAGTTTCAGAAAATTAACAATGTCTGAATAAGAAAGGAATCAAGTATCTTCATGATCACAGGTTTCAATTTTATATCTTACCGCGGGAATGGTCATCATCTGGAGACTGGGAGGAATTCGTTTCACGATCATAGAAAGGGTGGCTACATTCGAGCACAGAAAAAGGCAAGTAAAATGTAAGATCTCTGATTTCCTTACAAGCAAAGGCAAATTCATTGCACATAATACATACCTAAAACCCCCCATGCTTGATTCTCACCAGAACCCTTTCCGTCATCATCATGGCCACCACGAGGAAGACTTTCTATTACTATTCTCTTTGCCCGCCAAAGCTGAAGAAGACACGGTGGCTGCTCGCAACACACCAACCCCAAAAATCCATGGCCGACCAGGAAGTCCATCACGAGCAACGACGTTGCGTCTACAGAGCTTGCCCTTCCTCGTGACGAAATGCTCGAACATGTTTTCAGGTATCGGACCGTGGACATGGACAATCATGTAGTCATACAGATGACATGCCCAGAAAGGAATGCCACTAGTTGACGTGATTTTGTTTTCTTTCCTTTTTCTTCTTACAATTTAATTTTCAAATAGACTTGCCGCGTATCATCATCCTGGTTAATGTTCGTGTATTCAAAGCCTCATGACAGTTTAAGAAGTAAAACTAATAGAAATCCATTAGTTTAGAAGTAGATCATCTGACGGGATCGTAGATGTGATATCCAACATATATGCTGTGCATTAAATTGTAAGATTGTAAAATCCCAAGCAGTGATTACGAGGGGGAGCGTAATAAGGGGAAAAATACAACCGGATTAACCTAAAGAGACGTGTACATGCATATCCAAAACACCAAAACGTCGCAAAAGAACGAATTCCGGGCAGCAGCAGACGGTAGAGAGTAGGGAGAGACAGAGACACGTAATGTATGAGCCACGAGGTCCATGACCGAACTACTACCACTACTTAACTTGGTAACCAAAACAACACACGCGAAGCCATCCACTCGCTTTCATGGCTCAATGTACGGGTCTGCTTGAAAATTTTTCCACAAATAAGCAAAAAATCAATTTTCATTGAAGTAACCCCTTTTTATTTTTATTTTTAATTTCTTGCACTCCTATTTTTTAAATTTTTTTGGGGGGTCTGCTGTCCTCTGCAGTACACTGATTGGCTGGCACCTTCTTTGAGAAGTTACCTCCTCACATAGGCAACCAAACCAGAAAAGCATCACTCCTCACTCACTCACTTACTGCCGCAACCCTTTTCTCTTAAGTTTTCTCTATATAACACCCACTTGGAGAATTGCAATCGCAATGCATTGCATTGCTAACTCACAGTTTGTCTGTCTCTATAGTCTCTCTATTTAATAGTTACTTGAAGCGATCATCTTGCTCTTCCTTCTTAATCAGTTGATGATTGAGCCAGAGAGTTGAGTTTTATGTTTTTTTTATATAATTATTATTATTGATTGGGTTTTGGTCCTCTTTACTTCTTGTTTAGTCATTTTGTTTGGATTTTCATTTCGATCATGTTTTTTCTTAAGAGACAGGTTCTCTTTTTAATCAATTCTGGTTGCCTTCTGAGTTGCGTTGAGCAGTGATGGAACCTGTTAGCATGGATATAGATACCACCCAACAACTCCCTGCGGATCCTCTCCCATTTGCTAGAAGGTGATTCCTGGGACAGAGAGAGAGAGCTGTTTTGGTGTTTTGGTTTTGTTTTCTTCAAACAATGAATGGGTCACTGATTATTCTTTTATTTATGTAGTTTGTGATTTCTATACAGAGATTCTGTTTTTTTTTTTTTTTCATGATTTTCTGTGTTGGGTTACATTTTCTTTTAACAGTTATCAATTGGAGGCTTTGGAGAAGGCGCAAAAGCATAACACAATTGTGTTTTTGGAGACTGGTTCCGGAAAGACTTTGATTGCCATCATGCTACTCCGCAGTTACGCTTATCTTCTTCGCAAGCCTTCACGTTTTATTGCTGTTTTCCTGGTTCCTAAAGTCGTTCTGGTTAGCCAAGTATGCCACTTTACTCTCCTTTCTCTTCTGCATATGCGTGTCTATGTTTTGGGAATTTGTGTTAATCTATTTACTCAGCAACAGCATAACAATTCAAATTACAGGTTTCGTTTCCCTGCTGCTGAAATTTATAATAATTGGACTAAATATTGGAGATTTTAGGGGTTGCTGGTGAAGATGGGATGTGTCTGTAACTTACGGGTCAAATAAAACTTACCTTATGTATCTACTTGTTTTTTACATATGGGAGATGTGTTTGGAAATGATACTGTTGCTAAATCTAAATTTGAAAAAATATTCTATTTCGCGGTCAAACTTTCGTAATGTAATGAAACTTGCGGGGTTTTCAAGTAAAAACTTCGTGTGCAGTCTCAATTATTTTTTTAAGTTACAAAATGCAATTATAGAAACTTAGCAAATTGGTATTAAAGCCAGAGTTCCATCAAATGTTTTAAAACGCCAGAGTAATATAATGAAATTTGCAGGTTTTTTTGGACACTAGAGTAAACATTTTGTGTGTTGTACTTTCTTTTTGAATTACGGAATGAAATTTTAGAAAGTTAGTGAATTGAGATTGAAGCCAGAGTTTCACCAAATATTTAAAAAAGAAGACAGTGAATGGGGTTTCCTGCACAAGTTTAATGTTAATTCTAAATTTTGAGGTGGTTAGATGCGAATACTGAAGGTGAAATTCAGAAATGTGACTTTATTTTTCTTTTATATTGCTGCTGTTCTCCATAATTACTAGCAAGCTGGAGCTGTGGAAATGCATACTGATTTGAAAGTGGGCATGTACTGGGGAGAAATGGGAGTTGACTTCTGGAATGCTGCTACATGGAAGAACGAAATAGACAAACATGAGGTAAGTGGGCGGGAAGCTGCTTCATTGACTATTCGTGTCTTTTTCTTTGTTCCTGTTTTTATCTGTAATCATTTACATCTGATAGTCTCATGTCTGTTATTTTCAAGTTTTGAGTTTCACCTTTGGTCTTCAACAATCAAAACCAACTTCGAAGGGCACAAAAACAAAATCTGTTTACAGTGGTTATTGACTTGCATGCTAGTGGTGCTGGTGGTCGATGTGGTTTGTCCTTTCTTTAATCATAGCAGACAATTATTTTGATGTAATTTTGTTTCCTGGTTTTTGAAAGCTTTTATTTTTCATTTCTTGTTTTAGTGACCTTTTTTTTTCCCTTTTTCCAGTGTTGTTACTTCTAAACCTGAGATATTTTGATGAAGTGTGCCCTCAACTGGCTTTTTTAATTTTTGGAATCATATCTTGCATTCTGGTTCTTCTTTGATAAAATCAAGCAGAAGCGTTCCCTTTGAGGAACTGCATAACATGTTGATATTTGCTGACATAAAATTAATTAACCTTTGAGAACTTCATTTTCAGCTGTTTGTCAGTTTGCTGCTTACCCATTTCTTTAATTTTCTTCACAGTGATTCTCTTCCTTTTGGTTGCAAATTTATGCAGTTTGCCAATGTTACCAGCTTATTTTCTTACACAATGGACATTGATTATTTGATTGATATGTACAGGTGCTTGTTATGACACCTCAAATTTTGCTTAATGGCTTGAGGCATAGCTATATCAAGCTAGAATGGATCAAGGTGATGATTTTTGATGAATGTCATCATACCAGTGGCAAGCACCCTTATGCATGCATCATGACAGTGAGCTATCTCTCTCTCCCCTTTGTTTTCCACCTCTCATCGTCTTTTTATTCTTTTGCCTCCTAATGATTTACTTTTGATTTATGGAAACAACAGTTGATATGATTTCTCAGGGAGAAGTTCTTTTCTTTCTTTCTTTCTTTCTTTTTTGTTTTGTTATGAGAAATCATCCCTGCTTAAGTAGACTTTCAAGCAGCGTTTGCTTGTCCATATAATGAAATAAGATATTTTTTCATGTAAATTTTTAACTCAATTTTCTTAATTAACTAATTGAATTGTTTTGAAACTCTCAAAATAAGGGAACTCATGGTAGCATGTATCTTGCTCATGGTGAAGATCTTTTTGGATTTGATAGCAGAAATGTGCAATATTGTCAGATTTGATAAATTAGATACATACACAAATTCGTAAGCATCTGTATAAATTCTACTGGTTGCTTCAAGAACCAAAAATATTTTCTTTCTTAGTTATTGTTAAGAAAGTTCTATGTTCAAATAAATACGAATAGATTTAAGGAAAACTCACCTGCTTACTGATATGTTGGGTGCCTGTCCCAAGGTCAGTTTTGTTGGACAAAAAATGTTGTTTTTCTTTTAAGTGTCATACGTTATTTATAAAACTATTATGTATGAAGTTACCATTATATGTTCACTTAGAGCCATGAATGATTCTGCATGGAGTCCATGTTGTATGGTGAATTTTCTGATAACTTTGAATGATCTGCAGGAGTTCTTTCATTGTGAGTTAAAGTCTGGTCACCATGATCTTCCTAGGATTTTTGGGATGACCGCTTCTCCCATAAAGTCAAAGGGTATGCTTTGGCAGTAGATCATAATGTTTGCTTGATACTCACATTTTACACTATCTTCCTAAATTTATATAAGATTGAACCCTTTTTTTTTGCATTGTGATAAAGGTGCAAACTCAGAATTAGACTACTGGCATCAGATTCGTGAACTTGAGGATATTATGAATTCAAAGGTTGCTTCTCACTTCTGGTTAGAAATATTTACCTAGGTTTCTTTCTATTTGCTTTTTAGCCATAATAATTGATGGATTATTAGATCTGAAATCCAAATTCATTTTTAATGAGTCATTTTTCATGCCTGTTCAAAACTTGTATCGTCGTATAGCTATTGAAAATATTCATTATAAACAAGTTTTGCATCAGATAATGGTTAACGATTAACTGGACATGGCCACCGACACATTTCAGTGTAAAGGAGTGATGTTTTAATAACCTTTATAACGGGTAACTTGATGCTTTTGTGCATTTGTTGTGGTGTTTTCTCTTGGTACACTTTGTTCACTGGGGCGAAACATCCAAATGACGCATCATATTATCAATTCTCTGGCATCCTCCTTCATTGGATAATCATTTATTTTTTTATTTTATTTTTTCCTGTACAAATTTTATTATCAGCACTGATAATCTTTTATTTGGATAATGAATTGATTGTTCATATTCCTATTTCGATTTTTTCATGTAGCTTTTATCTCCTTTTGCTTTTGGGTCCCTTCTGCAAGATTAAGATGACCCACATGGCACATTTCAAATGCACTCAACTAATATCCATGTTATTTCCCATTCCTTGCTCAAAAGTTTTTGAAAATTGTGTCCCGGGCACACGCCATATGGTTCGTTACATGTTGCTGGGTCTGAAAGAGCAGGAGGGGACCCCATAACCTACCATTTGATATAGAATACCCATGGACTTCGCCTTTTTTTTTTTTGGGTATATATTTGGGCTCATAGTAAATTTAAGAACACTTATGTAGCTTTAGATTCAGCTTCTTAGCACGGGTGATGTAGAACTGCATTCCTACAAGTTCTGCACATAAACTTCAAGTCATTACTGGATTTAATTGTTCTTTCATTTGATTGCTATGTTCCATATCACTCCGTTCATGTGTTTTTTCTATTCTTCAATAATTTGCTTATGATACCACCTTTGAAATATATGAACATTTATGTATCTTTGGCTTCTTAGCGTCGGTGATGGAGAACTGCATCCATACATGTTCTGCACTACTAGATTTGGTTGTTCTTTCATTTGATTTCTATGTTCCATACCACTCCGTTCATGTCTGTTTTCTATTCTTCAATAATTTGTTTATGATACCACCTTTGAAATATAAGAACATAAAAGTAGCTTTAGCTTCTTAGCATGGGTGATATAGAACTGCAGTCATATGTGCTCTGCTCATAGATGTAGTCGTTACTAGATTTGGTTGTTCATTTATTTAATTGTTATGTTCCGTATATGAATACTTCTGCAGCCTTAGCTTCTTAGCATGGGTGATATAGAACTGCATTCATATGTGTTCTGCACATAGACTTAGTCGTTACTAGATTTGGTTGTTCTTTTATTTGATTGTTATGTTCCATACATGAATACTTACGCAGCTTTAGCTTCTTAGCATGGGTGATATAGAACTGCATTCATATGTGTTCTGCACATACACTTAGTCGTTACAAAGATTTGGTTGTTCTTTTATTTGATAATTATGTTCAATATTGCCCTGCTAGATTTGGTTGTTCTTTTATTTGACTGTTATGTTCCATATCACTCTGTTCATGGATTTTTATTATTATTATTATTCTTCAATAATTTGTTTATGATACCACTTTCTTGTATTGAAGATATATACATGTGGTAGCGAGTCTGCGCTTGCTGAATTTATACCATTCTCAACCCCAAAGTTCTTATTTTATGAGCACATGAAGATCCCTGACGGTATATTTGCTTATTTACTTAAAGAATTGGGGAATTTAAGGGCAAAGGTGTGTACTTTCTTTATTTCAAGTTTGGAATGGATGCCAATGGCTTCTATGATTTTATTGGTAGTCCATTTACTGCTTTTTCAGCATGAACACATGCTCGAGCAATTGGATCTCAATGAGTCCGCAGCAGTATCTATACACAATAAAATATCAAAAGTACATTCAGCTTTGATGTTTTGTTTGGAGGAACTTGGTGTTTGGTTGGCTTTTCAGGTATTTGTTTAGTCTGGATTCTTTCACGTGCTCTGCTTGTCATTGCAATGGTATCTGTATAGTTGACATGGTTTTAATGTATGTTGATGAAACAGGCTGCACAGTTCTTATCACACTGTGATACTGATGGTGACTTTATTTCAGGGGGTAAATTAGATGTGTCTGGTGAGACCATTGTTAAAAACTTTTGCCAGGATGCCTCGTTGGCAATTTCTAATTGCTTTTCAGCTGGTACCTTTTCTATGTTGGTGAAAGAATTTGTGGAGACATGAACTTGTGATTCTGTTCTTAGTTGTCTATCATTTTCTTTTTCTCTATTGTATTGAACATTTAGGTCAGGAATGCTCCAATGGGGATAACATTAAGGCCCATTTGGGTGCCGGGCTTTTAACTTCGAAGATTCTCTGCCTTGTTGAGTCACTTCTTCAGTACAGGTTGGCGCATAACTATATATACATCCTCATTTACTATCATCAGATATATTTGGGCAGCTGAATCCATCGTAATTATGTCTATAGTTCTGACAGAAGATTAATAATGATTTTATTCTCCGAAGTCTACTGGAAATGCTCTAATATGCATATAAAAGATTGAAACAAATGCAAAGTTGCACTTCGTGGTTTGAGTCTTTACCAAGTTTATACAAGAGCTTGTTCTGTTCTGTTGATCTGCTGCTCTTTAATAGTTAAAACTAAATGCCCATGAGATAATTTGACTGCACAAGTTGACTATTTTATTAAACTGTCATGTTTACAACATGTTGTGAATAAATAAAGTTTTATGTTACTATTTTGGTCATTTTTACATTAGCTTGTGGTGATGTGTTTTTTTTCTCCATGTATTTAATTACAGGGATTTAAAGGAAATAAGATGCATAGTTTTTGTGGAAAGGGTCATTACTGCCGTTGTCCTTGAATCTCTATTGAGTAAGTTGCTTCCTAAACATAGCAGCTGGAAGACTAAATACATAGCAGGAAATAATTCAGGGTTGCAATCCCAGACACGCAAAATTCAAAACGAAATTGTGGAAGAATTTCGTAAAGGCATGGTATATAATTTTCCTGGTTGGATCCACAATATTATATTCATTATATTGTCTGAAAATGAGCAAATGGCATACTTCTAGGTGAACATCATCATTGCAACATCAATTCTTGAGGAAGGATTAGACGTGCAAAGTTGCAACTTGGTGATTAGATTTGACCCTTCTGCCACTGTCAGCAGCTTTATACAGTCCCGAGGTCGTGCTAGGATGCAGAATTCTGACTACTTATTAATGGTGAAAAGGTAGTGTCCCAGTAACTCTTATTACACCTAGTACCAATGAGGACTACTTGTAAACAGATTCTTTTGTACATTTTACTGTGAGTTTATGTGATCATTAGTGTTTGATCACTTTCACTTAATTTTTTGATAACCATAGAGGGGATTTTTCTACACATGCTCGACTAGAGAACTATCTGGCCAGTGGTGACATAATGCGAAGGGAGTCTCTACGCCATGCATCCATTCCTTGTTCACCTTTGCTGGGTGAGTTGGATGATGAGTTTTATCGTGTTGAGGGCACCGGGGCAGTTGTCACTCTTTCTTCAAGTGTTAGTTTGATATACTTTTATTGCTCACGTCTTCCTTCTGATAGGTTAGTCATCTGTACTCTTAATTGTGAAAATACAGCTAAGCTCTTAATAATTTATTTTCAGATGAGCTGGTCACAAGCTTGTATTGAACCATGGCTTATTCTCTCTCCCTTTCTTTTTTGGGGTGGGGTGGGAGTGGGGTGTTGTGATTTCTGTAGGTATTTTAAACCAGCTCCCAGGTGTATTATAGACAAGGAGACAATGACTTGTACACTACATCTTCCAAAAAGCTCTCCTGTACAAACTATTTGTGTGCAGGGAAATATTAAAACTTTGAAGCAGAAGGCATGCCTTGAAGCATGCAAGAAACTCCATGTTTCTGGTGCTTTAACAGACAATCTTGTTCCTGATATTGTTATGGAAGAAGCTGTTCCTGAAGACGTTGGTAATTGCTATTTGCAACCTTTCCATTATTGGTTTGGGCGTTTTACACTTTCAGAGTACTATATATACTGTTTAGTAAACCATCTTTTCAGTTCCCTTTCAATATTTTAATCTTTTTAATTGTTTATTGAATAGGGAATGAGAGGTGTGATGATGAACAACCCATTTATTTGCCACCTGAGCTGGTCAGTCAAGGTCCCCGAAATTTGAAGACAAAGTACTACTGCTACTTAATTGAGTTGAACCAGAACTTTGCTTATGATATTCCTGTCCATGACGTGGTGCTTGTCGTGAGGACTGAACTTGAATCTGATGTCATAAGGAGCATGGGTTTTGATTTAGAAGCTGAGAGGGGCCTATTGACAGTGAACTTGAGGTATATTGGAGATATTGATCTTGAACGAGTGCTGGTATGTCTTCTAGTTTTCTTATTTTCTTGTCACAGGTGTAATATGTGATGGAAAAATTATATAACGTATTGTATTTTCCACTGCTCTGTTTTTTGTTTCGTTGTCAGGTCCTCTTATGTAGGAGGTTTCAGATTTCTCTTTTCAAAGTTCTTTTGGATCATAGTGTGAATAAATTGAAAGAGGTCTTGGAAGGATTAGACTTAGGGTCAGGTGTCGAGATAGACTATTTTCTACTTCCTGCTTTCAGGTCATGCTCACAACCTTCCATCAACTGGACACCTATTATTTCTGTGTTGTTCTCATATAAAAATGAGGACCACTTCAACTGTTCTCGGGATGGCAATGCTCATGTTGTCCAAACCAAATGTGGTCCAGTTTGCGCATGTGTGCTTCAGAATTCTTTGGTCTGCACCCCCCACAATGGTAACATCTATTGCATCACGGGTGTTTTTGAGGATTTGAATGGAAACTCGCTTTTAAAGATGGGAGA
Organism: Populus tomentosa; assembly: GCA_018804465.1. Taxonomy (NCBI): domain Eukaryota; kingdom Viridiplantae; phylum Streptophyta; class Magnoliopsida; order Malpighiales; family Salicaceae; genus Populus; species Populus tomentosa. Next base: position 4,745,394 of record CM031983.1, on the reverse strand, counting down.
TGGAGGAGCTATCACTTACAAAGAGTACTTTGCAATGCGGTATTGCTCTTTTATTACCCACTTGTATCATGCTATTTTAATTTTGCTGTTATTTTTATGTCACATATATTGTATTGTATTTTTGTAGCCCAATGAGTGACCTGAAGCTCACACTTGATTGCAGGCATGGCATCAAATTGCTTTTCAATCGAGAACCATTACTTAAAGGGAAACATATTTTTCCAGTGCACAATCTTCTTAACAGATGCAGAAAACAAAAGGAGAAAGGTCTTGATTTTTTTTCTTATCTTGTTATGGGCAAAGTGCATGTGATTAATTTGTGGTATGGGATGGGGTATTCATTCAGATTGATTTGTGGTATGTAGGCTTGGTCCATTTATTTGGATTGTGTATGTTTCGACTACTTGCCTGCTTCCTTTATCACATGAATACTATGGTATCACAATAAGAAATTGCCAGCCTTCGCTTTTTGTTCTGAAGAATGTAAAATTAATAGAAACAACACTCACTTAAAATATTTTTTAGCTAAAGAATATTCTGTCAATTTAACACAGAAGTAGGCTAGTGTAATGAATTAATAAAACCGGGACAACTGATAACCAGCATTTAACTGGGCTAGTCATGCATTCTTGGGTAATCTAGAAATTTCCAAAATCTAGTGCTATCTATCTTTTGTCTTTCATTCTACCAAATAAATCAAGAGGAAGTTGGTTCACCAGTTTAGGCCATATGGATTATGGTATCAGGACCTCTTTTTTGTTTTTTTTTTTTCCAGTTTTTTACATAATGTTCAATAGTTATTCTGTAGTTACATTATTGATGATATTTGTTTTTTGGGCAACAGAATCGAAGAATACACATGTAGAGTTGCCTCCTGAACTTTGTGAAATAATTTTATCTCCAATATCAATCAGTACTCTTTATTCTTATACATTTATCCCATCAATAATGCATCGACTTGAGTCTCTGCTCATTGCTGTCAACTTAAAGAAGATGCATTCAGATCATTATCTGCAAAATGTTAATATTCCATCCATGAAGGTAATTTATTTTGCCAAACCTTGACTCGGCTGACGCAAAATGTTTTTTTGGACTTGTATTAACCAAACTTTATTATATGGCAGGTATTGGAAGCAATTACTACAAATAAATGCCAAGAGAAATTTAATTTGGAATCATTAGAAACTCTAGGAGATTCTTTTCTTAAATATGCTGCAAGCCAGCAGCTATTTAAAATTTATCAAAATCATCACGAGGGCCTTCTTAGTTTTAAGAAGGACAAAATTATTTCTAACGCTGCACTTTGCAGAAGAGGATGTAACCACAAACTTCAGGTAGCCATTCCTTTGGATAAAAAAGTTCATCGTGTTTGCTTTACCAATATAAAATATTTAGTGCTGAGAAAAAATATCACATGTTTCATTTGATTGAACTGTAGGGATTTATCCGCAATGAATCTTTCGATCCAAAACTCTGGATAATTCCTGGTGGTAAGTTGGGTAGTGACTTTTTAAGCGAGGAGCCACTTTCTGAGGGCAGGAAAATTTACATTAGAGGAAGAAGAAAGGTAAAAAGTAAAACAATTGCTGATGTTGTCGAGGCACTCATTGGTGCATACCTCAGTACAGGCGGTGAAGTGACAGCCTTATTATTTATGGATTGGATTGGTATAAAGGTGGATTTCATGAATACACCATATGAGAGGCACATCCAATTGCAGGCAGAGAAGTTTGTTAATGTCCGCTACTTAGAATCACTGTTAAACTATTCATTCAATGACCCTTCTCTCTTAGTAGAAGCATTGACCCATGGTTCTTACATGCTTCCTGAGATCCCAAGATGCTATCAGGTAAATTTATCCACTACTTGATAACATTTATGCTGTTTATGAAAATATAGGTGATGTAACACTACAAAACACACACATACACAGGCATTTTCTCTTTCCAAAGATGGCTTTAGTTTCTGTAATCCTTTTTGTAAATGCTGGTTTGTGGTGATCTTCACTTCAACATGATCAACTGCTGTTCAGAGACTGGAATTTCTTGGAGACTCAGTGCTGGATTATCTCATCACTTTGCATATGTACAAGGAATATCCTGGGATGTCACCAGGACTGTTAACTGACTTGAGGTCTGCTTCTGTGAACAATGACTGTTATGCGCAATCTGCTGTCAAGGTAGGCTTGGACAGACACATTCTTCATGCCTCTCATGACCTTCACAAGCATATCGTCGCCACTGTAAAAAACTTTCAGGAATGTTCTTTAGAATCAACTTTTGGATGGGAATCTGAGACAGCTTTTCCCAAGGTTAGTGCTAAACACATTTAAGTGAAATACGTTTCCTGCAAAATTCTTTGGTCTTGTTTTTTGCTCTATATATTGTTGATTATGTTATTTGAGCACAAGTGTGGAGAGTGGACAAGTGAGGTTCCTTGACGAAAGCCTAAATGTAGTTCACTTGTGCCCATGATTTACTGATTAGTTTATGCTTCCATCATCTTGACTTGTTAAAGTGAAATCGAGGAAGATGCCTGGCATGGAAGAACCCCCACCTGCCTATGTTTGGAAACTTTGTCTGATTATGTAACTGCTAGTTAGTTATTTTTTTACATTCAGAATTCAGCGCTATTACTCTGTTCAGAAATGAAAAAAATAAACGATCAGCTAAAAAAATTAAAGCTTTGGTTTCACCTTTTCACCTAAATCCTTACAGGTACTTGGAGATGTTATAGAGTCGTTAGCTGGGGCTATTCTTGTAGATTCAGGATACAAGAAGGAGGTAGTCTTTGAAAGTATAAGGCCACTTTTGGAGCCTTTAATTACTCCCGAGACATTAAGATTGCAACCTGTTAGGGAATTGATTGAATTATGTCAGAGGCAACACTTTGATTACAAGAAACCCATTGTTTCTCGGAACGGCAGGAATGCTTCTGTTACAATAGAGGTTGAAGCTAATGGTCGGATATTTAAACATACAGCTACAGTTGCAGATAAAAAGACAGCCAAAAAACTAGCTTCCAAAGAAGTCTTGAAGGCCCTGAAGGAAAGTAATTTTGCGACTAGTACCGCAAGCAAAGTTGAGTAAATCTTGTCTACTTTGGAAATTTTGAAGTTCGCATCAAGTTCGATATCTGCTTTGGTATAGCTGTAGGATTTTGTATATTTTATGCTTGCAGAAGTTAATTCATGTAGAAATTAAAGTAAAAAACTATACAAGGAGATTTTCGAGTGATGCATGGTGCCTTCTCTCGTCATGAAAGTAACTTAAAGAAACATTGCATTAATGCTATTTCTATTTCAAAGTATTTTGGTATTTGTATAGCCCTTACTCTGTGTTCATGTTTATAATGTATACTGTTATCCAAAGTGAATAGTTGTGCTGGAAGCTATAGTGGGTCGTGCTTTCGAAGATGCGTTAGCACTGGACCTGTTTGCTTGTTTTTTGTATTTATTTTCCGTAAACTCGCATCAATCTTTCGTATGATTTCATGGATGATAATGAAAGGAAAAAAAGTTTTTCTTTTTTTGTAAATCTTCATATGTTCCATCTGTATTTCTCCGAATCAGCATGCAGGTTGAGCTCTTGTGGATCCAGTGCTCTCTTTTTTTTCCTCTTTTTTAGGTGCAACTGAGTGGGGAAAAAAGAAAAGGAGAACACAAAAAAAGACCCGATCGAGTCTCCCTGGAGGTGAATACTCGAACTAGGAGGATGATGCAATGCTTGAGTCGACAGAGCGAAGGTGCGCAGTCTGAAAGCCATCTTCTATTCTTGTTTTTCAACAATATACATGGCTCTTCTAACCAAGGGGAAAAAAAAAACAATATACTCTTGCTTTTACCCATTGCAGAAGGCCAGTTATTCTTGACTTCACGTTGTCATAGCTAGCCTAGATAAGCAAAATCTCCCTTTCATATTCTTGCTGAATCAAAATCATATGTTGCTAATTTATTAGCCATATACCGTGACCGTGGCTGACTACAAAATGAAAAAGAAAGAAAGAAATCCATGTGCCAAGATCATGGCTATGTTTTTTTTAAAAAAGAAAAGAAAAGAAAAAACGTTTAGCTAGTCATCGTGGTGAGCGCAGCGTGCCACTTCTTCTTGTCAATGGGCTTTTGGTTGCCTCCAAGGACCAGGCTGCATTTTGTCAATGGGCTTTTGGTTGTCTCCGAGTATTTTGGACTGGGGCAGTTTCTGTATTTTGATGCATTTTAGTTTTTTAAAAATATTAAATTAATATTTTTTAATAATTTTAATATGTTAATATTAAAAATTAAAAAAATATATTCAAGCCTATTGTTTCAGGTTGTTGATTCTTAATGCATTGAGATTGTTCATTTTTTTTAGATAGTTTCATGGATTGCTTGCTTGTTCCTCATTTTTACAATACTTTAAAATATTTCAATTTATAAATAATTTCAGAGATAACAAGCAAGATGTATGAAGATAATTTATAAATAATTTTAATTTATTCGATTATAAAATCTATCGCACATTCATGTAACTATCTGGTAGGTGATTCCAGTAATAAAAGCTCAGGATCAAGAAATTTGCTCCCTATATGGTCTCAGATTCAAGACTAATATGATGGTTATTAGAAGCTTACATAATCATTAATTTCAGAGCTCGTAGAATTAAATGAGATGCACGTAAATTAACTCGAACACTCATATTAATAATTAAATAAAATAAAAAACAGAGGATGCATAGAACTTCTCAATAAAATAAAAGCAGACACCATCTCCCTGACCCCCAATCCAGTCCAATTGTTTTGTTTTTTTCTTTACGAGCCTGTTTCTTGGCTGGGCTTTTAGGCATTTTTTTATGGTTCCGTTAGCTGGGTTATGGCTCTCCTATTCTTATTATTGGGCTTCTATTACTTGGGCTTTAACTCACTCGGCGCAGCCCAACATTTGATGATTTCGACAGAAGAAAAAACTAAAGTCCTTAACGTTTAAAACTAAACAGTATTATCCTGAAACTATTAGATTTAATGAATGTTACCCTGATGAAATCAATGAAAAAGAAATAAATACTTATTAACCAAAATTTTTATTTATTTTCAGGATGTTAGATTATAATTTTTTACTGAAAAAACCCAAATTAAATTTATTACAATATTAATAAAAAAAATGGCACATCTTGCTATTAGGGTGAGATTGCTTAATTGTGAATAAAGAGATTTAATTGAAAGGCACTTGTCTTATCCTCTTGAAACTGAAACAGAAGAAAGAAAACAGGATTGAGCCACACAAGCATCGAGAAAAAGAAAGAAAGAGCCATTCGGTTCTCAACAGACTGTTGGTAGTTATAAAAGTTGGTCTGAATTGAGGTGGCATGGAGGGCATTCTAGTTCGCAATTTATGCGGTAGCTCCAGTGCTACTGTGCTTTTAGCACCACCATCAAGACCTTCATTTTTGTTTCAACACAGGGCCTCCTTTTCTCCTTCTAACTCTACCATGTTTCCATTGCTCTCTTCACTATTCTCTGCCCCTTCTCGCTCCTTTTCTTCTGGTACGTTAATCTCAATAGAGTTTTCACTCTGCGTGTTTCTTATTCTTAGTGGTCTTCATTTCTCTATTTAAGTTCTGGTTTCGTGGGGTTGTTTAATTTGACTGAATTTTAATGGGTTTTATTTACTATCATGTTTGTATTGTGTAGTGCGGTACAGTGTGATGGCTTTTAAATCACTGATTCTGGTAATGTTTAGTGCTTTTTTTAATTGATATTTGTATGGTTTGGATGTAGTTATATATGCCACACCAGACAGCCAGTTGAGTGTTGGAACTGATACGGATACGGATACCAGAGAATGGGCAATGCAAGGTTTTTTATGATCATTTCAAGCCAGTTATTTTTGCTTTTTAAGTTTAGAATATAGGATAAAATGCATAATATGTTCTTATGGTATGGTTGTTCTATTATAGGGCATTGAAATTGATAACTTTTCTTCAATATTTTCCCTGCGTGTCTTTGTTGATTCTTTATCCATTGGTTTTACAATTAGCGAGGACAAACATGGTGATGCATTTGGTAAAATTATTAGCATATACTAGCAGTAGTCTTGTGACCTTGTCACTTGCAATATCCAATTTCCAATGATTCTTAGCCACCGTTTCTGAGAAAATCTAGAGTAAAGTGGCACTTGGAAGGGACAGAGTTTCAAACTAAAGTTGCTACTGCCATTTTAACATATATCATGAAATAACAATAGGACTTTATCTTGTGTGATTTATTAAGAGGCCCATCAAAATGTCTGTTTAAAATGTTAATATTTCTAACAGATTTCTATAGCTTAAGGAAGGATGTCGAAACTGCCTCACAGCGTGTTGAAGAGATGAGAGCTTCTTCTGGTCTGCATCTATTAGAACAAGAACTTGCAGATTTGGAATCTAAAGCAGCTGATAGCTCCCTCTGGGATGACCGTGCTAAAGCTCAAGAAACCCTGCTGGCCCTGACCGATGTGAAAGATAAGATAAAGTTGCTTACAGAATTCAAAACCAAGGTCCAAATCTTTTCTTTTGGATAGCGTCACAGTTGCTTTTCAATTATTGCCACTCAGTTAAGAATAGAGATTGATCATTAATTAAGTAAACGTTGGTGAGATATGAAGTACATTTTCCCACGAGAATAACAAGTAATGCATTTCACATAATTGACTTTGGCTATTTGTGTTGGGGAAAATCAAATGTGTTGAAAAGTTGTTCTCTAAGCACTGAGTTGTTCAATAGTAGCTGTCCCTTAAATGTGTAACTCACTAGCAGTCCCTTTTGAGGGGAAAAAACATTACAAGAATGTTTAGATTGTAGATATATTGTGATTTAACATTTGATCTAATGAATACATGTTTCAATAATTTGATTAAAAAGGTCTGGTGCTGATAATTTTGAAGAGTAAAGATAAGATATGCATGTATAATTTGTGAGTAATTAAATACTTTCCTAGACTTGTTATGTCGTTGTTTTGTCACCAACAGAATGAGCCTTGTTGGGGTTTACGTGTTTTTTTGTAATCTATGTAGCTGATGCAGGCCAATAAACTGGAGTTTAGATTGTGTGTGAAGAACTACCTAAATGAGGGAATACTAGCTATTTAAAAAGAGATTGTGTTTGTGATGGGAATTAGTAAGAAGAATAGTTTGCTACAAACTTTTTTCTGAAAAATAGCGTTTCAACTAGTTGGTTCAGTTGAGTGTCATTGATATGCCTGTATGTATATTATATGATGTTATAGAGTGTAGCATTATATTTGGGAAAAATGGGGGTTCTAATTGTTGTATCTGGATTCTAAGATGAGATGCTTTTTTATATATAGATATAGTTGAAATTTAATAAAAAGTGACATGCCAACGACTGAAAAGTTGATTTGGCGTTAAATGTTTCTGGATATGGTGTTATATGCACATCTCATTGGTGCAGGTTGAAGAGGCTGAAACTATTGTTAAATTAACAGAGGAGATGGACTCCACAGATGCTGGATTTCTAGAAGAGGCAACTGGGATCATTAAAGAATTAAATAAGGCATTGGATAAGTATGAATTGACTCAACTTCTTTCTGGTCCTTATGATAAAGAAGGTGCTGTTCTATCCATCACAGCTGGTGCTGGCGGTACAGATGCACAGGTAACGAGCCATTGCATGTAAAAGGCAATGGTAAAACATGGAGTTTTCTCTCTTCAGATCAGTCAGATTGAAATGTTGTTTTCTTTATGCTGGATTGAATGGTGTCCAAATTCATCTACTTCTTCAAAATTGCTATTATCTGTGACAGCTCCAATATCCGAAGAGGTGTGTCCCAGGTTTGAAACTGGGATGTGCCAGGAAGGTGCTGGGTTCTAAAGATTATTGAACATCAATGCATATTATTGCTTTTTCTTGTGTAAAATTCTCTCATCATTTCCAGTGTAGGACTGGGCTGACATGCTTCTCAGGATGTATGTGAGATGGGGAGAGAAACAACGATACAAGACAAAAGTGGTTGAAAGTTCACCAGGAGAGGAAGCTGGGATTAAATCAGCCACAGTTGAAGTTGAAGGCCGTTATGCTTATGGCTACCTGTCTGGGGAGAAGGGAACACACAGAATTGTGCGGCAATCTCCTTTTAATTCCAAAGGTCTTCGTCAGGTAACTTCAATTTTTTTTCCTTCAAGAGAATGATGAACTTGGGGGCATGGAAAATATTTTCCTCCAATTTTAGTGGGAAATAGAACAAAAAATACTTTCCATTGAACTATTGAATAGTGCCAATCAAAGGAAAATATCTTAACCTTCATAAGGAGGGGAAAATATTTTTCTTTGCACCATCAACTCAAGATATTTGCCTGCCACCGAACCCCGCAACCACCATCCTATTACTACTGTAAACACCATTTTGTCACCACAACAACCCTCTATCACCACCACCACCACCACCACCACAACAACAACCACCACAACCACACCGCCACTAGCCATTATCTTATTATAAATGTAATCATTATTTCATCACCATCTCACCATAACCTTCTAACAACAATACAATAACAACCACGACCACCGTTGTTGTCGTCTCCACAACAAACCACTTTGTTTTGTTATTAAAGTAACCATCATTTCACCATTATTGGTTTTATCATCACTCCTATAACATCCATCATTCTATGACACCCGCCATTATCACCAATAATATTACTATCACAAATATTATAATTGTAACCATCATTAATTTTACCATAACTATCATTACCAACACCACCATCTTTATCACAAATATTGCAAGTTCAAGTTTTCTAGTCTTATCACCATCATTCAAAAACCATAAATGAAAAATAGTTTATTTTGTTAGAAAATATTTTTCTTGATTCATTTGAATAATGGAAAATAACTCATTTTGCATGAAAATATTTCCCTTAGGAAAATGTTTTCCTTTCTGCAAAACAAACGTACCCTATAAGTTCATGACTTAGATGCGGTGATGTCTATTTTCTGATTGCATCTCGACTCTACCTTCAATTAGTTACATTGCCTAGTTTTAAAGGGAAAAACTCATTAAATGGTATGTAGATGAAAATTGAACTTGAATCACCACACCTTTTTCCCACTTATACTTGTCATGTTTCTCATGGCATAGGTTATCTAGTTATCAGTTGAACATAAGTGTGAAGTCATGCTGTGTAGACATGGCATTGACCTTAAAAAACGAGTTTCTCTCATATTCTGGAGTTCCGCTAATGTATAGTAGAAAGCATTATCAATATACCCTGGCGATGTGATTAACAAGCAGTTTCATGTACTAGTGGTTTTCAAAACACGATCAAAATGTTCTATTAGTTTCTATTGCAGTCATGGTATTGTGCTTTATGCATGCTTTCCATGATTTATACCAAATCTTGAATAGTTTTGTTGGTAACTCCAGACATCATTGGAAGCAGATGAAAGATTAGCAATTGAAATTTCAGGATCTGTACAAGGAGATAAAATGAAATTTGGGATGACATATTGATTGAGAAAAGTCAGTGATATAAGAAGATTCCTAATGGAATTTGGTTCTTCCTCTCTTTCAATGATCCACGTGTATGTTCTAACATGCAGTTTTAAGTGCAGACCAGTTTTTCTGGTGTTGAAGTCATGCCTCTACTTCCTGAAGAGTCGATGAACGTGGAACTACCTGAGGAGGACCTGGAAATTAGTACTTCAAGGGCAGGTGGGAAAGGAGGGCAGAATGTAAACAAGGTTGAATCTGCTGTCAGGATAACTCACATTCCCACTGGTGTAACTGTTCGCTGCACAGGTATGGTTGTGCCCCTAAATTCTTTTGTTGGTTCTCTCATAAAAAGTTGTAACCTTGAAGGGAAGTAGTGGAATTGGTTTATTAAGAAAAAAGAAAAGGCTCAAAAACTCCAAAGTTGTGAATATAAATATTCAGCCGTGATGCAGTGTACACCTCATCACCTCCCACTAGCTTAAGGTGCTAAATCAGTTGGGAAGACAGGATACTTGGTTGGGGAAGGGGGAGCGGGAGCACACGGAGAAGCGTCCCAGTAGCGTGTAAAGTAAAGGTTTGAGAGGGAGAGTCAATAGACCTCGTTACTGATTGAGAAGAGAAGTTTTCACACGTTTTCACTAGTTAGAGTTAGACTGCTGATCTGTATGCCACTCTAACAATGCAATTTCTCTTTCATTTGGGTATCAAATTTTCCATTTGAACTTGCAGTGCTAACAGGCTTCTTTGTCAAGTAGAATTTCTTGTTTCTGTAGTGCGTACAATTCCAAAACTGATGGCATTTCCTTGCTGCGTTGCAGAAGAGAGATCCCAGCTATCAAACAAGATCAAGGCTCTAAGCCGGTTAAAAGCGAAACTATTGGTCATAGCTGAAGAACAACGAGCATCTGAAATCAAGCAAATAAGGGGAGATGCAGTAAAGGCAGAATGGGGCCAACAGATAAGAAACTATGTATTCCATCCATACAAACTCGTCAAAGACGTCCGGACAGGACATGAGACATCAGATATTGCTTCTGTAATGGATGGCGAATTGGATCCCTTCATCAGAGCTTACCTCAAGCTCAAATACAGCATGACACTATCTTCAAGCGAGCCTAATTGACACTTGAGCAACTCCATGGAAGCTACTGATCAGTTAGCCATGCAGCAGTCTCTATCTTCTGAAGTAATACAATTTTTTGTATAAAGAACTGTGTATCAAAGGGAAATGTTTGTATATCAAAACAAAATCAGATTAGCGTGGCCAGCTATAACTTGGTTGAATACTTGTAGCTGGGATCGAGGACCCAGCTATATCTGTCATTATATCATCGTCATTCATCAGAAAGTCATAATTTCTGGGGGCTCTACTTTGTTTGTTTTTATGGGCCTTTAGGAAGGCTTTAATTGTTAGTGTTTTAGGCCCTTCCTCTGCAACATTCGGTATTTGGGCCTTGTCTACGAGAGGTTCCTTAGGTATTTGGAATATTCAGAATGACAACATTCTGTTCTCAAGCGAGCCGGAATTAGGGATTTAACTAACATATGAAAATTATTAAGAAAATATTTTTTTGTTCGGTTTTGTTTTTATTAAAAAATAATAAAATTAAAATTTTTAAAAAAAACCGAAACCGGTTTGAACCGATCGGTTTCGATTCGGTTTGGGTTTTTGAACAAAAACCCAGTTCAAATTGGTTTGGCAAACCGGTTTGAACCGATCGGTTTTGATTCGATTCGGGTTTTTGAACAAAAACCAGTTCAAATTGATTTGGCTCGGTTTTGGTTATGTGTTTTTCAATTTGGCTCTGTTATTTCGGTTTGGCTTGGTCTTTTTTTGGTTTGGCTAGGTTTTGTTTTTATTTTTTTCGGTTTGGGTTTGGTTTTTTCGGTTTCAGGCTTATAAAATCAAAATCGAACCAAACCGGTTTTTTTTTTTTAATTTTAATCGAATTTTTTTTATGATTCGGTTTTTTCAATTATTTTTTTCAGTTTAATTGATTTCTTTTTGTTTTTTTACTCACCTATAAATAAATCATGTGACATTTCTTTTTATAAATGCATCAATTTTTATAAAATTTAACTGAAAAATATTTTATTTCAACATATAAAATTGATTTGAAAATATTTTTATTATGAAGATAAAAAGAAGAAGATATTGCTGTGGTAATTAATGACTTAATACTCTTTTCTAGCTTGACAACATTAATTTCCAATTCAGTTTTGATAGATTTTTTTTTTTTTGTAAATGCGTTATATTGGTAGATCATATGGTTAAATTACACAGGTGTGGATCACCTGCTGCAAGATTCAACCAGTTGACAACAAATGAAATTAAAATTTTAATTTGAAGGTTGAAAACCAAAGTAAGAATAGATTAACCCTCAAAACAAAATTAAATTAGATAAAAATCAAAAGGAATAATAAAAAAAGAGTTAATTAGCAAAAAGAAGGGGTTGGATTAGCATTCTTCCAGGAAAAAGAAGCACGTATAAGACGTCGTCATTCTGTCCACTTAGAAACGACGTCGTTTCAAGCAGGTTAGGTATATAAACGGCACTGTCCATATTTTGCAAATCCGCCTCCCTTTCATCTGCCCAAGCAAAGACGGGTGGAAGCCAAAGCACAAACACAAGCACGGCCACACACAGAGAGTGTTAGGGACTAGAGAGAGATGGGGAAGAGAGCAAAAACCTCAAGAAAAGGAAAGAAAGCATGGAGAGCGAACATTAGCACAGAAGACATCGATAATTTCTTTGAGAAATCAACAAAAGACGCTCTTACTGGCGGCTCTCTTGCCCATATCGAAACCGACTCCCTCTTCTTCGTCGACAAATCCAAAGGTTCGCTTTTTATCCTTCTCCGTGATCTGATATGCTTAACGGTTTCCAATTTTGATTGTTGAATTTCACCACTAAATCCCAAGTTGTGCTGTTATGCTTTAGTTTAAGGTAGTCTAAGATTTCATGTCTGTATTTTTGCTCGTCAATCTCTTCGCTCCTTTTTAATTAAAGGGCGTTTTCCTATCCTGTTATTGTTCTGTTTAATTATTGATTGCTTGTTTTGTCCCTAATCTCTGCCTTTTGTCGTTCACAGATCTTTCTGTGAAGCGGAAAATTGAGAAACACAGGGAGAAAGTGCTTCGTTGCGACAGTGTGCTGCAGAAAAACCCTTTTGTTCAAGCGGTGCCATCATCTTCGCTGAAGAGATGCAAGAAAAATAATAAGAATAAGAAAGATTCTGAAGCAAAAGATGCGACTCAAGATGGTTCCAAGGTGAGCAATTGCGCGAGGATAGAGTTATGATTTTATGCTCTAATGGATATTGTGGGATTGATTGTGTTTGTATTTTTTTGTTCTAGGATGGTGCTGTTTCGGGTTCAGAGATGGCTGATATATGGGAAAAAAAAGGTGATTTGTAATGACCTGGTTTGGCTTTTCTTCTTCTTTTTCCTGTTTTTCTGTCAGTTTGGCATTTGGAAATAATGAGTTTTGTGTTTGGTTCTTTCTGACACTCGCAGGCGAATGCGATGCCATAGCTAGAAAGGTACCTAATGCTTTTTATGATTTAACTTCCTGTGTGATTGGCTTTTATGCATGCCTGTTGATTTGCCACTGCCACATATTTCCTGTGACATATGATTTGAGAAGGAAGGAATGTGCTGTGCTGCTTCACTGTGTACAAGGGCGTCTTTCTATGAATTTGATGCTAGTGGATCCCATTTTGCTCCTTAGAAATGTAGAAACACATAAGCAGTAGTCGATTTGATATTGGCACTGTCTGGAATTTTCCTTTTTATGAGGCCTTACTGTTATCTGATTGATGACAGATATCCAAACCTTCAGTTATTCCAGCTGTGGAAGTTGAGCCTCCAGGATGCTCATTCAATCCTTCATTTGAAGCTCATCAGGTAATTTGATCTGCATTAGTGATCACATGTATTTCCTATGTTGAACCTTCCAAATTCAAATGCTGTATTTCTTTGAATTCAATCCAGGATTCCTTGGCTCAAGCTGTTGCAACAGAAATGCAGAAAGTTTATCAAAATGAGCTGGGACCTCAGCCTGTCCCTTTAACTGTTCCTGGACAAGTAATTGATGAAGAAGATGTAAGAATCTCGTGTTCTATTTGCTTTTATTGTTCACTGTGAACATTGTGCGTGAACATGTTGCACTTTTGCATTTTGTGTGCCTTCTCTTAAAATATACACAATTTGTCAGATGTACTTTCTTGATGCGGATAATGGGAATGATGGTGATGGTGATGACACCGATGAAGAGATCTTGAATGAGAATGAGGATTCTGCACAAGAGCAAAGGTCAGCTTAATTTAACTTTATATGACCATGGCAGGAATGATATATGTACATATCACATCTTGCTCACACAGATTATGCGGGCAGGGATCTATATTATTGGGGTGCCTAGGATTATGTTCAATTATTATTAAATAATTGTAAATAAAAAAATATTTCTTTAATAGAATTATCATGCTAGACGTAATTAATTTATTTTGATTTCTTTTGCTCTAATTGTTCTTATGTGGATGATCGAGCTGAATGGTGGGAAAGGATCCATATAGCTGACCCAACTAGTTTTGATTGAGGCTCCTGTTGTTGCTTTTGTTTTCTAAATTTCCCTAGGCTAAGAAATCGGGTGGGTTTTACTAATATCCTCAATATTCAATCACATGACTTCTTTCTGTCTTAATGACCGTTGTGCAGGCCCACTCAAACAAAGAGGGTGACACGAGTTGAGTTGAATAAGAGAGCAAGGCGTAAAGAGCAGGAGAAAAAAGAAACAGAAGTCAAGAAGAAACAGAAACTTTCCAAAGGAATTGACAGGTAGGAAAGCAGTTTTTTTTTTTTTTATGTTGAGAAAGGTGCTTTTCAAGTGAGATGGACTCCCATAAGGATATACTCTTACTGTTGTTTGGCTTCTTGATTTCAGTTTGCCAGATATCATTCAGGAAATAGCAAAAGAGGATGAGGAGAAGCATAAGAGAAACATCCGGAGAATAGTAGCTAAGCAAGAAAGACTAAAGGCGCGTCCACCTCGCTTGGGAAGGCACAAGTATGTATGGCTTCATGTTAAAATTTTTATATTCTAGTGCTGGTTGGGAGAGCAAATAGATCAGTGAACTTTCTTTATTTTATTTTTTCGGGACTCACTCAAGTTGGAGATGTTAAGATGTTAAAGCAACGTTTTATTTAGTTGGGAATTTAAATTGATTTGTGTCTCTATTTCCACTTTTATCTGAGAATATTAATCTCAACCATTGCAAAACTAATTGCAACCGGTATTTCAGGTTTGAGCCTGCCCCTATTCAAGTACCTTTATCTGAAGAGATTACTGGATCCCTCCGTAAAATAAAGGTCATCTCATTTTTCTCTTCTGTTGTTCTCTGTTTATTTATCAGATTTTTCATTTGCTTTAAGGTTTGATGGAAACTGAAGGAAATTATCTTTCCTCCTTTTGTTTTTGATTATAAAGGGTTGCTGCACCTTAGTAAAGGATCGATTTAAAAGCCTGGAGAAAAGAGGACTGGTTGTTCCAACAGCCAAAACCAAAACCAAAAGGTTAGTTTATAAGTTGCAGATTGCATTTTGAGGAGCTTATGATTTCTCAAATGCACGTGCATCTTTTATATATCTTACTCAGATTGGTCTTTCCCTGTTTCCCGGCTGGCTCCATACTGTCCATTACTCTTCAAAAGAGTACAGATCATATGGCTTGTCTTGCTTGACAGATTATGGAGCTTGCCACTTCTTTTATTTGCAAAATTTTTAAGCTCGTTGTTCCAACGTTTTTATGCTTCCTGTATTAAATGTCGATGTCTTATTGAATCGATCTGTTTCGTATTTCTGGACAGGAAGTAGAAAGCGGCGGTTTCATCGGTAGGGATTCCTTGGTAGCTTTTACCGAGGCTTAGGTGTACCTCATGGCATTAAAGTACGAGAAGAAAGCGACCATTTGAAGACGAAGGGATAGCTTCACATCCTGATACTGAAGATTTTGGCCTATGTTATTGAGTTTATTACTACTTTCAAGCAAATTTTGACATGCTTTCAGACGGAGTCATGTACCAAGTTAAATTGTTCTTCGTTTGCCTGTTATTGAAGAAATAGATTATTTATAATCGAAGCAAGAGAATGAATGCAGTTTAGTTTGTTATTTATTTATTTTTTCTTTTCACATTGCAATACACGCCAAGCGCGATTGAGCTGTTGGATGATAATTCCCCACGGTTGCTCATCATCATCGCTATTGGAACTAGGGTTTTTTCTCCTTTTCACTATCCTCAATCGTGAAGATGGAACCTCCCCCCCTACGTTATTCTTCTGAAAAAAATAAAATAACTATAATCTGTAACTTTTTAGGGAAAAAGAAGTGGGGGATTTAAAGAGCATTTTAGAAATTACAAGAGATTGAAATATCTTTGAACTTCACCTCAAAGGGCAACGTGATTTATGACATCCTGAACATTACCTGCTGCTGCTTTGCGGTTATTACTTTTGACTTGATTCAAAAGTGAATAAATAACTTCAGGTATAGAACAAATAATCTTACGAGAAAAAAATTATTTATCTTAAAAAGGAGTATCTGCAGTTCTGCAGACGACGCCGTAGGATGATGATCGCTAGATTTAGTCGATTAATCTCTTCTACGAGGCCATTTCATATATATACATATATATTTTATTTTTATTTCACTTAACCAGGTGAGACGCTGTCGCAGTGGGCAGCAAAGAAGAAAGAAACACAGAGAGGACCTGCCTGTGCCTGGGTTTTGATTGAGAGAAGTGGAGAGGTCTCTCACACCCACTAGCAGCAGCAGCATCATGCGCGCGCTTAAGAACGTAAAGCTTTCCTTCTTAAAAAATCAAATATCATGTCGTTCAGTCAATCAAACTATTTATTTCGTTATTTTCTAATACCGTGGTGCAGTATTTGTGTCGTTTTAATCCTCGAAATGTTCCGTCTCGCCACTTCTCATCATCCCCATCACCATTCAGTAAAAGAGGTCTTCTTTCTCTCCCTCGTTTTTGTTACGGTTAATTATTATTATTATTTTTATTATTTAGTTAGTTAGTTACAAGTATTAATGGGTCACTCTAAAATTGCAGATGAGCTATCCATTGAAGAAGATGCTGAGAGGAAAATTGGATGGTTGCTGAAATCAATCTTTGTCGGGACCGCAGCCTTTGTTGGTTATCAGTTCTTTCCTTACATGGGTATGCCAAACACAGTGCTGGTTTGGCCTTTTGTTTTCAATATTCATAGATTTGACATTGTTTGGTTGCTTCCTCTTTACAGGAGATAATATGTTGCGACAGTCGGTTTCGCTTTTGCACGTTAAAGATCCCTTCTTTAAAAGAAGTGGAGCTTCTAGACTAGCTCGTTTCGCCATTGATGGTAACTACCTCTTTCAATTATTACTCTGAAAGAGTTCTTGTCTATAAATTACTAGCTGCTTGTTTTAAGTTGATGTGGGTTGTGATTGGGGACCTTTGTTCATCTCTTGTAAATTAAAGTTCACGCATTTGGTGATGTATTGGTTTGTACCTGTAAATCCACTGATTGCATCTTCTGAAATCTGTATCGAATATTCCTATTAGACCCTTCTTTTCTCATGACTGTTGTAATTGAGTGTTTTTGCTGGGTTTAAACGAAGGACATTTTATGGTTTTTAGAAGTGGTGACCCATAGTGAAGTAGTGAACTACCGGATGTCTGGTTTAGATTGAATTAGCTTGGCATGAGGGATGTGGTTTGAAGATATTTCCTTTTTATTTACAAATTCTCACGTGTATGCCCGGCTTGATTCTAGATGAAAGAAGGATGAAAATAGTGGAGATAGGTGGTGCTCAAGAGTTGTTGATCATGCTGGAAGCTGCAAAAGATGACCGCACCAGGAAAGCAGCTTTGAAAGCTCTTGCTGCCCTCTCACAGTCAGGTTACATCAAAATATTTGCGTTCATTGGATTGTACTTTATATATTCCTTTTCTTAAGGATCTCAGATATCAATATCAAATCATAAATGAGGGATACTTTTTTTCTAGCAACATAAAAATTTGATTTACCAATAAAAGGAAACGACTGTGGTTGATGAACAAAAGCAGGTTAAGAACACAAATTGGAGTTCATGCTTCCAATATAAGACATGTTAAAAACAATAAAGAATATTGCACTCTTAAATCCATTAGATTTTCTAATCTCGACTCCTTGTTCTGAGGATTTTAAAATTCCTTAGGTGTGATTTGTTTTGGGCTCAATTTACATAGTTGAGTGTTCAAGCACGTTGCAACGTCCATAAATGTAAATGACTGCACAATTGCTGCCAAGAGTTACTGGAACTTAGCACTTATGTTTTGGAACTGCAGATGAAGCTCTAGGAGCTTTACACCTTGCTGGGGCAATATCGGTGATTAAGTCTATCCCAGATTCCTCTGAGGAAGCAGAAATTGAGAAATTCAAGGCTAGCTTGCTGAAGAGGTTCCAGGATCTGAAATATGAGAACTCATCTTAAGTAATTTGTTCAAGGTATTAAACCTTCCCATTGTAGGCTTGAAGTGCGGCCAGGTCAAACAGTCATTTTGATATCTTTGGAGAGATTAGAATTTACAAGGAATGAAAACACAGTGCATCCTTTTTTAATGTAATACAAACTAAAGTTTTTTCTCACGCCAACCTTTTCCCCTTTGATAACCATGTTTTTAATGCTATGAATCATAGGGTTCACGTATCTTGAACTCATGGAGTCGCTAGCAAATAGTTGTTCTGCGCAGTTGTAATTGCATTCACAAGGCTGTGTTTTACATTGAGTAGCTTAGTTTGGTTTGCCAGGCAAGTAGTACTTTGCACAGGTCCCCCAATTATTTTGTGTGAACTGTTCGATGTGCTCGCTAGAAATGGGTGTGTTCATTGGTGCTGGAGTTATGGATGGGAGTGGACAGCTTCTCTGTTGGACCTTTTCTCTATGGAGAGTTTATGAAAATACCTTAAACAAATTCAGCTGTCGTCTTCAACCCAGCGATTCGGATGGTAAAATGGAAGTATTATTCTAATCTTGTTCTTTTATCAATTAACCCTGTATGGTTCAGGATTCTTTGCAAGTTCACACATTATCAAATGCAATTCGGCATTTGTTCCAATCTGTTGGAATTTGGAAAGCTCTGATTCAGCCCTCTTCCTTTGTGTCTATAAAATTTTCTTCGAACTTCCTTTTGTCATAAGAAATCTTTCTTTCTTTCTTTCACAATGATGTATGAACCTGATTCAAGAATGTTTGGATTATCATCTTACCCACCCCTGTTTTTAAATCCTGGGTCAATGCTCTGTCGCATTACAAGCCAGGAGCTGTAATGAATCAAATGACGCAATCTCATATATTATTTTTCAACGCAAACTTGATCTTGTGTTGGATTATCTGATCTTGATCTTGTGCTGTCTGTTTGAATTCAGAAGTTTCAAATAGCAAAGATAAAAACTCTTAATTTCAGATGCAACTTCACATTTCTACATGTCCTCCGCTAGAATTCCATGAAATTGTCCATTGCCTTGAACTGTGGATCACCACCCAAAAACATATTCATGAACGAATTTTCCCCATCTTTTAGCTCCAGAAGCCACTTCCTATTTAACTCGAACAAGCCATCATCCAATTTTTCTCAACAGGTTCAATGAACTCCAATTTCAAATATTCATTTTCTCAGCATTCTAGTCACTCTCCTTAACCGAAGAATCTGTGTGTGATCCCTCATTGAATTCCATATTTTCTGGGAACTTGAGCATCGCCACACTGTTCTCACCACGATCCTCTAATAAACTACTAGTGCATTCATCCATCATGGACATTTCCAAGGGCATTGATCCATCATGGACATTTCCAGACGGTACATCCCCTGGCAAAAATGGAAATTGTATTATGAGCTCTACAATTCACTTGCCATCATAAATATCACTGTTATATTTAATGAGCTAATAAAAGGGCTGCTCATTATTGAAATTCAAGGGCAGAAGGCCTAATTAACGGAGCTGACAAACAAATCCCAGTATTAATCACTTCCGTAACTAAAACAAGACATACATTACAACCAAGTTCCATGCATAAGTATATACACTCACCGATAATAATCAAATAAATAACCAAGCACCCAGGATTAGTGATCATGACACATCCTTGCACAGACACGGATCCTACTCTCCCAAAAGCCTCCTCATGACACCAGCATATGTTGTTGTATCCTCGGAATGTGTATATCTCAACAAGAAATCCACAGAAATATCAACCAGCCAAGCAATGATCGTAATCAACAGAAAAGCAGCTATTACACCTGGTGTTTGTCGTTTGTTGCGGGGGTAGAACCTTCCGCAAGAAAAAACACAAAAGCAAAAGCGGTAAATTCATGCAAAGCAAAAGCGGTAAATTCATGCTTTTGCTATTATATTTTTTTCGGAAGATGAGAGAATAAAAATGAGAAAAACTATTTTCAAAACTATGATGTGAAGTATATATTACTAAAAAGAATGAATTTATTACTTTTATTCTTGTGTTATTACTAAAAAGAAATTGTACTCCACAACAAACACGGAATAAAAACAGACACACCCTGAGTACGGCTTGTACCTATTTTGTAACGTTAATTTTTTTGTTTTTATGAAATCTAGAAATAACCCAGTTTGAAGCCCAATCAAACAGCCTGCCCGCTCAAATAATGAAGCAGAACCAGCCTGACCCAGATCAAGAAAACAGGTACAGGAAGAGCAGCCATTTTACTTGAGAAAAAACAAGCGATTTTTTTGTCTGGTTAAAATATAATTTAGTCCCTATGGATGCAATCATGTTCGACTTTAGTGCTTATAATCTTAAAGTTTCTAATATCAATCATGAAACAAAGACTTATTAGTAGTTAGTGCCCGTTTAAGTAAAAAGTGTTGAGATAAATGCACTGAAAGTTAACTACAGAATATAAATTCTTGGTTATATGCGAGTTCCAATCTTAAGTCTTAACATCTTTACTTTTAATGTTTTTTAGATTCATTTTCCCATGTTATTAGAATATTTTTTATTATTATTAACCACTATTGTAATTACATTCACGTAAAGCTATAGTTATAAAAACTGTTAATTTTTAATGTTAGAAATATTTTCAGCACCATGATATATGTACATATCCTTACATCACCAATTAAGATTCAAATTATAGGTTTAATTGTTAAAAAAATAACTTATTGTTAATGCATCAATTTTGATTAGAACAATTTACATAGTATATGAGCGGATAGGCTTTAAAAATTTTACGGTATTTAAAGAATAATTAATGTGATCTTAATAATTATTTCCTGAATTCACCTTAAAAAAATAGATATATAAATAAAAGAAAAGATAATAACCATAACTCATTAAAAATAATAAAAATATCTTTATTTAAAATTTCTTTCTTCAAATTATATCTATATTTTTTTTAAGTGAGCCTAAAGAATAACTATTAAAATGTTATTAATAAATAATTATTCATGAGTATCATAAAATTTATTAGTCTTGAATTAGTATGTAGAACCGTAACAACAATACCTCTTATAGCTAAAAAAAAACCCGGTTCAATCCGATGATTTTCCCAGCCTTTAGGTTAATATTGAAAAATAAAAACTACAAAGGTCAAAAGAACATTTAGAAATAATAATGACTGAATATATATTTATTTCTCTCTTCTTGGAAAATTCCCTTAACAAATACCATCGTCATTGTATTTTTTCCACTTCTACGATTTTTTCTTTCCGTTTATTGCCGAGTCTACACAATTCGATTGACATTTTTATCTCGATCGATAAGAATTATAAATACCATTTTTTTATATTAAAAAAAAAACAAAAGAGAGAGATCGTAGAGGACTTCGAGAAATGGATTTGGCAGCAAAAGGAAACGATTTCGAGAAGAAAGCAGAGAAGAAATTGAACGGTTGGGGTATTTTCGGTTCCAAATATGAAGACGCCGCCGATCTCTTCGACAAAGCTGCCAATAATTTCAAGCTCGCTAAATCCTGTATCGCTTCATTTCCCCCTTTTCTTCTTCTTTTTCTCTTTTCAAATAAATAATTCATTTTCCTTTCTTTATTTATTTAGGATCTTGCTACATCATCTCAGCTTATGATTTTATTTATTTGCTTCTGTATTTCTGATCATTTGTTGCTTTCGGGACTGAATCGCTTTCTTTTTTTTCCTTGGTTTGAGCAGTTATATTGGATTAATTTTATTTGGATTTTTTGTATCTTAATTCGTAAGGTTTGGTTAAAAATGGATAGGGACTTGCATTTTTTATTGTTTTGATTGGATTATAGTCAAAGTTTATCAATTAAATGATCACTTAACAAACATGTAAAGTTGTGTTATATCCTCAATTAGTTTTGTTTGTGGTAGGCTTGTACAATCGGTTGCTCATTTTTTCCGGTTATTATGTTTCAGGGGAAAAAGCTGGATCGACGTATGTCAAGCTGGGACAGTGTCATTTGAAGGTGTCTGTGTATGATTGAATTATGCACCGAGTTTTATCAAATCTCACTTCTTTCCCTGACGTTGTTATTATCTTATGTTTTTTTTTTTCCTGTAGTTGGATAGCAAACATGAAGCTGCCTCGGCTTATGTTGATGCTGCTCATTGTTACAAGAAAACATCTACTACTGGTATGCACTAGCGCTTGCTTTCCTACACAATTATTTAATTCAAGGCATGAATTTATTGCAAATATAACTCACGTCATTGTTGGTTCATTGTTAGTGTGCCTTTTTTACATGTGTACGCTACTGTAAGGGTATTAATATAAGTTACCAATATGCGATATGTAATGGGGCTGTATCCGCCTTCCCCCATCTTGTGTTCCTTACACACATCACCTCATCTGTGGAGCTTCTCCTTGTGCAGAGGCAATATCTTGCTTATCTCAGGCCGTAGATATGCTTTGCGATATTGGAAGGATCAGTATGGCTGCAAGATATTTCAAGGTATGCTCTTTTTACCAGCGTTTTTTTTGTACTATTTGTTGTTTTTACTCTTCTCTTTGTATCAGTTTTGGTATTTAGACAATTGTTTTTTATTTTTTAGAAGAATTTATGATTGACAAACTCTACATGTATAAAATATCCTGATTTATTGTTTTGGGTTTTACTGTGTTAGTCATCTGCAACATTATTAAGCTTCAAGAATTTGATAGCATGCAACTCTAATGGTATACTAGGGATACTTTTGTAAAAAAAATTAGGGATCCGTGTTGTTCTAATTTCTTATAGATATTCAAGAACCTGGAACTGCCTTTAACTGTGCAGGAAATTGCTGAGTTGTACGAGTCAGATGCAAATATTGAAAAATCTATGGAATATTATGATAAGGCTGCTGATTTCTTCCAAAATGAAGATGTAACAACTTCTGCCAACCAATGCAAGCAGAAAGTGGCAGAATTTGCTGCTCAGCTCGAAAAGTAAGGGTGTTGTTTTCATTTTTGGTGTATATTTGCTTTTTTGTGTTTGGATGCTGTTACATGCACTCTAAGATGTTTCATATTTGTCTTTTTCTGTCCACATTGAATGTTGCTGCATTGGTTGCTTGGTATGACAACTAGTATTAAACATTAATAATTTAGAGTAAAGTAATGTCAATTTGGGCGCACTGCTAAATCATGGAGTGCTGGACAAGCTTAATAAACTAAGATATGAACGATCATCTCCATTAAGTGTTTTCTATATTCTCATAAAACAACTGTATTTGGCTTTTTGTTCGTGCATTTGGAAATGTTGACATTCTATTACAACCCATAGCTGATCACATTCTTGCCCCTAGTATACATTGGTGAAGAAGGAAAATGGGCATGATAACAAAAGAGAAAAGGCCAAATTATTTCAACTGTCTAGACTGTATATTAGCATGGCTTTTAGAGATTTGACTAACTTTCTGGTGATTTGTCCAGATACCAGACTTCAATTGACATTTACGAAGAGATAGCTCGACAATCACTTAAAAATAATTTACTGAAGTATGGAGTCAAAGGTCATCTTCTTAATGCTGGCATTTGCCATCTCTGCAAAGGCGATGTTGTTGCAATTACCAATGCATTAGAGCGATATCAGGTCTTAAGTTTGGCTCCACATTTGCACCTGGATGATTTACCATACAGCTTGGATTGAATCAATGAAACTTAAATTTCTGTTGCAGGAGATGGATCCAACTTTTTCAGGAACTCGTGAATATAAACTGCTTGCGGTATGTTATGTATAACCTGGAAAGCTTTTGTTGGTCTTAATATGTTTCTTTTATAGCAATTTCCTTGGAAATGGTCAATTGCTTCCATTTTTTCTGTTGGTTTTGAATGCGCATATATATTTATTGCTTTTTTGGTTATGAGACTGTTAAGTGTTAGCATCCAATTTACCTTCTTTATGCATGATGCTGACAGCTTATTGATATATGCTGACTATAGACAAAAACTCTCATATACAATTATTCATTTGTGTGTATCCACATATTCATATATGAAATCTGAATCAACCCCCCTCCCCCCGAACACACACACCAATGCCGCCTCCTTTTCTGTCTCTATTGTCCCCTCTTTTGGGATGTAATGATAGAATGTCTATGAGCAATCACATTTTTTGGTGACAGGATATTGCTGCTGCCATTGATGAGGAAGATATTGCAAAATTCACTGATGTTGTCAAGGAATTTGATAGCATGACGCCATTGGTACATATCTCCTTATAATCCTTAAGTGCTTCACGCTTGAATTTTTTTTGAAAAAAGCAATTCTAGGGATAGGTAAATTTCTTCTGTATTTAGAACTTTTACTAGAAAATCTGTGAATGCATGTAACTTTGTACATGAAGTATTCTATCTGTTGTACTCATCAAGGGTTCTATATCTGCTCCTATTGTTACCTTTTCACTTTCTCGGTCATACATCCCTGTCACCAAGTGAAGAAGTGAACCACTGAACTACACAGCCACCTATTAACCTCTCACTATTTGCATCTTTTGTATATCTGATACCTTGATATCTAGTTTCTCAATCTGCTGATGATGGCATTCTTTGCCTTATTTGCTGTGCAGGATTCCTGGAAGACAACCCTTCTATTGAGGGTGAAAGAGAAGCTGAAAGCTAAAGAACTAGAGGAGGATGACCTCACCTAAGCTTTAGGTTTCAAACATATGTTGTTTCGGTTTCTCACTGATAATTGCCCTGTACTGTGATGTGTGTCCAGTTGCACTCGTTCACAATGCGTTCTATTACTAAGTATATTTGGTTTGGGTTTTACTTGTGTGTGTTTATGGTGTTCTTTTGCGTCACGTGCTTCCCCCACGAACTTCAAAGGAGAAAGGGATTTGCGGAGGATAAAATCAAATTTCTTCAGTCAAACCCTTGTGGTCTCGCCCATTTGGCGGGTTTACGACAAGAAAAGAAGCTGTTTAGCTTCTTCAGTCAATGTAGTTTAGTTGTCTCACTCATCCCATGCGTGGATGTGAGAGGCAATTACGATTGTTGAGTTTGTCAATCCCTTCTCCCAACATTCACATACGATTGGAGAAATAAACAGAGGAGGTCTAAATATAGCTGTTTGTTTTGGATTGTTCACCTATCATTATATTATTTTCTGGCGGGATTTAACTTTGATTTTCTGGTTACGTCTGCATATCATCGAGAGCTAAATGAACCAGTGAACTGCACCGTGTTTAACTGCTGTACTTGATTGGTCGCTAATCAAAGCAACAATGAACATCACGGTTAGATCAGGTGGAGCTCGCTGGAGATTCGGAGGTTGAAGACTTGAACAACCGAACTCTGTCTTTTGTTTTGAGTTTTCAATCGTTTGAATCGATCCGCTGGACACTTTTAAAATTAAAGTTCTAAAATCTAAGTAGGCGTGGAGCTATCTAGGTTTTAGAATGGCAAGAACAAATTTTAGATTTACAGAATTCTAGGCTGGTCTCTAGCACGTCTATCATATAAAATAAGCCTAATTGAGATCGCAGAAAGTCCAGAACTGGTTCAGGCACCATTTTTGGGCTAATGGTGTTTTGTGGTGAATTTTGTATTTATATTATATTTTTTTTTATAACAAATGAATAATAAATTGTCATCATATGTTTCAACAAATCATTCTTAGAGATATAGATAATATATAAAAAGTAAGGAGAGTTAAAGCTAATCAATTGAACGTCAACTAGTAGAATATCTAAAAAAATATTTATTATTTCATCTATATCATGAAATAAGAAGTTCAACGAAAACAATTCTTGAAATGACAATCTACAAGAAGACGTAAATCTTTAGATATGCTAAAACAAAGAGATAGCTAATAGCATCTCTAAGGAGAGAGATAGCTTTTTTATATATATATATATTTTAATGGTAAAAGAGTTATTTAGAATATCTAATTATAATTAAATATATGTAGTATATAAATATTTTAATAATATAATATAACCTGATCGTTCGACAGATCTAAATTCGACTCGAAAGAATTTTAACCATTCAAATATTAAATTAATTAGTACTGATAACAGCTCAAATTTTGAGAGTGGTAATGACTTCAGTTAATTACGGGAACCCCAAAGAAGAAATTGAGGAATGTAATGGTAATTAAAGTCCAGGAACAAATAATTCCTCAGATTTCAGCATGTAGAAGGACACTATTAAGCAATGAAAACCCACAGAGGAAGTCCCAAGATAGCTTGCTTTCCCTTCCCAATAGGATAAACTTTCTTAAATTTGGTTATGCATCTGCCAAATTCAGGCAGTTAGCACAGGAGAGAGACGACTTTTCACGTTCAGTGACATCTTCGAGTAGCCATGGTCTTCGAGAAAGCATTAATGGAGTTTTTGCACGGAGGATTGATTGGACTTTGCTCATGAAAATGGGCAAAGAATGGATCCAGAACCCAATGAACACGGCCCTTTTTGTGTGGATCATGTGTGTTGCTATCTCAGGTGCAATTTTGTTCCTAGTCATGACTGGGATGTTGGACCATGCACTACCTAAGAAGTCCCAGAGAGATGCATGGTTTGAAGTCAATAATCAAATTCTCAATGTGTCTGTACCAACACCCACAGCGGTTTTATGACCTTGTACTTCTCTGTAGATGGAATCCAAAAGACATTTCAAGACTCAGAAAGATTTACTGCAAGAATGGGACTTGTAAGCCTCATGAGCGGGCGCATATGATGGTAGTGGTGGCTTTACTCAATCGTAACTGTTTTGCTCAATATGCACTTTGTGGTCTTAACTTAGGATATAGGAGATCAGAGAGACCAGCCATAGGAGTTGGGATATGCATTTCTGTTGCAATAGCTGCACCTGCAGCTGCTGGTGTATACTCCATTCTTAGTCCCCTTGGGAAGGATTACGAGTCTGAAATAGACGAGGAAGCACAGATGCAGATTTCCGCTGGTGAAAGGCCAGAGAAGTTGAGGCCAAATTCATTAGAGATGAACAAAGAATTCTTGAGACTAGACCACAGTGGAGTGGAGGGATGCTTGATTTTTGGGATGATATTTCTATAGCATATCTATCGCTTTTCTGCTCTTTTTGTGTAGAAAGAATTCATAATCATCCGGAATATGGAGAGACTCGGACTTGGGAACATGTATGTTCACATTTTAACTTTTCTCCACTTTTGCTTGGCCCCTTTCTGGATTTTCAACATGGCTGCTGTTAATATTGATAATGAGACTGTCAGAGAAGCACTAGGCATTACTGGAATTATTCTTTGTGCATTTGGATTACTATACGGTGGCTTTTGGAGGATTCAAATGAGAAAGAGATTCAATTTGCTAGCTTACACATTTTGCTTTGGTGAGCCAGCTGTTTCTGATTGCACTTTGTGGTTATGTTGTTGTTGGTGCTCTCTTGCTCAGGAAGTTCGAGCTGGGAATTCTTACGATATTGTCGAAGATAAGTTCTGTCAGAAGCAAATGGACTGCAGTAACAAGATGCCACACATTCACCTTTCCCCTGCGGAGATGGTTCAAACCCAAGTTCTCCACTTGGAAACAACTCTAGCCCATCCAAGTTTACGATATCTAATTCTCCAAGCCCGAGCACAGTTTCAAAGGGGTATAACACGCCTAGAAGGCAGCTTCTTATGGTGAAAGAAGAGTCTTCTAGAGGAGTTAAGGTTGAAACTATGACTCCACCTGCTCCATCACTGATAGAAAGAGAAGCCAATTCAGCTGGAAAAGAACATTTATAGCATTTTTATTTTGTAATTAATTGACGAGGTGGGTTTTGAAAACTATTACATGAATTGTTCGTGTAGTATGTTGAAATGCAATAGATATCCCCCTTCCCTCTCTCTCTCTGTTTTTTACATGCAAGTTTGCCTCGTACAAGTGTTTTTATTCTGAACACCATTGCTTTTGATATGGCTTCAAAATCTTGTCCATAGTTTGATCAAACTTAGAAGAAAATATTTCCAAAAACAATTATTTCTGGTAGCAACGGTCTACAAAGTTGCGATTAATTAGGTTCTTTGAAATGAAATGACATCTATGTGCTTCATTTGATTGCAACTTTCTACGTTTTTAGACCGGGATTCCGTGACCCAGCATTTTTTTTCCCGATGAGTTGCTTGTGCAATACTTGGTCTGCTTAATTTGTTTGCTGACGGCTAGTGTTAGATTTACTAAAGGGATGTGCTTCATTATACTTGCTCCGTGCTGTCTCCTGACAAAGCGATTCCCTGATGATGAAAGTTAGATAGCAAAAGAGATACATTGGGGGGGGTCTGTTACTTGGATGATTAGGAAATAGGAAGTCCAACTGTGTAGCAGGAATTGTTCTGTTACTTGTTTGAGACTGTAACCGCGTGTTTAGTGTTCCTAAGGAGATATTTAATGTTAGAGCTATTCCTTTTCATTATTGCATAGCACACACTGACACACATGAATATACATAGAGAGGGAGAGTAGTGGTTACTTTGTCATATAATCACAGGGGTCATTAAATTATCGGTGGTGTTGGTTTCTCGCATGGGTGACTATCGCGGCCAAGATTCCATTATGTGCCTGTAATGGGGCATGTTAAGCAATATTATGAACCTGTAATGCCATTAGAGTCAAGAGTACACTGCTCACTTTATTATTGACGTCGATAACTTGCATTCAAAGTGATCACGGCCGTGCACTTCATTGAGTGGTATTGCATGCACAAAGAACCGGACTCAGACTGCATAATCCTAGTTCATATTTCTGCTGTGAGTATTCTGCTTTGCAAATTTAAGATCGTATATATGATTGTGCTAATGTCCTGTCCATTCCCAGAAAATTATAGCAGTGGGACTATCTCTATGCTTGAGGACCTTGTGGAGAACAGTAACTAGAGAGGGTTTCGCTAAAGGGTCTGTTTGGCTGGAAATTGATACTATTGTAACTCCAGGTCTCTTTCCATTCTGCAGAGTACAGACCTGTTCACCACCAATTTTTTAATTGCCATAACAACATTATGTGCGGTCCCCTTTAATGGTAATGCCTTGACATTACGTGAAAAGAACAGGAAATCGTTTGGTGTTTAAGCCTCCTCTTAACATAATACTATAGAGTAAGAAAGGTAGCGTCACGGTGGTCAAATGAAATTCATACTGAAAGGGGAAGCTGAATTTTGTATGTGTATGATCGTGGTTTCAAACTCTTCTTTTATGACAGAAAGTGGACTCCATGTAAAATAATTCTTTAGAAGAATGATTTTTTCAGCAAAACTTTTAATTTCCAAGATGAAGTCACCTGCAATTGATTTCGGAAAGGTGACTGAGAAAAGAAAGACATTATTTGAATCAAGAACCCCCACTGTCTTATAGAATATTATACCATGCTTGTCCTAACCGAACAGAGGAACATAGTGTGCTTGTTAGTGTTATGTGGGTGGTTCAATGATTAAAGGAAAGAAACCTATCGCTTTTGTCACTCACACTAACTTTCTTGTTGTTTAACTGGTTATTGCTTGCTTCTTGAATCGTGTCCCTCGCTGAAAAGGGTCATTTCTTGAATGACTATGTTAAATCCACCCCATGAATGCATAAGCAGACAGTAACAGAGAAAGATAACCAAAGCACGCGTTGGTTCTTGTTTCAAACTTTTTCATATTTTACTCCGTTGTCTGTTTTGCTTTTGATTTCTCTGTTATGTTGCATATGTATTGTATACGCGTGTGTTGCCATGCAGGAAAGCTGGTGTAATGGAGTAGTAGGTTGATTGGTCACACAAATTGACAACAAGATCCGGTGAAGGTTATATCAGCAGAACACGTACTGCAAATTAGCTTTTTGATGATGGTATACGAGGAGAATGGCCGGAGGTCAGTACAGGAAAGGCTACCGGAAGCTCTTCATGGCTCCACACGTATTCGAAAGGGCATCAATGCTTTTTTGTCTCAGGTAAACAGGGTGGTAGGGGCAGGTAGCAAGCACCAACCCGGTCTCTGCTATGCCAGAACTGAACAGAGTGGATTTAAATGCATGCATACTGTTGCTTTCACTAATTAAGGGTGACTTCCCACAATGCAACACTAATTACTCGATCCCGGGAAAGGGATTTTGATTATAAGCACGTATATTTGCAAGGTTGCAAATTGTCGAGATCATGTCAATACATCTAAATCAGCAATAAAGTTTGAATCTTCAAAAGTGAAGATCATTTTGCGTTTTTATCATTTACTTTTTTTAAAAAAAAATTCGTAGATATATCAAAATAATTGACATGAACACCCACTTGGACATTCTCTACTCTAATCCTGTTATTTGAAAGCGATTTGAGTTTTTAAGGACTGGAACATATATATAATATAAAATCTGGCCTCTTAATCTCAATCCTAATTGACATGAACACCCACTTGGACATTCTCTACTCTAATCTGGCCTCTTAATCCTGTTCTAATTGACATGAACACCCACTTGGACATTCTCTACTCCAATCCTGTTCTTTGAAAGCGATTTGAGTTTTTAAGGACTGGAACATATATATAATATAAAATCTGGCCTCTTAATCTCAATCCTAAAAAAAGTTAAAAAACCATTAGGGTCACTCGTGACAGTTGTGCATGCTGTCTCCAATCTAGCGCCGCGGTTTTTTCACTGGAGTGTTTATAATAATTTTAATTTAAAAATATAAAATAATATATTTTTTATTTTTAAAAATTATTTTAATATTAACCTATCAAAACAACTTTGTATTCCCTAAAAGCATCTAGCCTCTGTTAATGTAGAAGACGAAAAAACCTTTGTTGTCGTCGATTTGGGAAGGGACCCAATTTTCTTTATGGAGAAGGGTGGTTTGCCCTTGAAAAAGGCATTGAACAGTGATGCACGTATTCTTCAAAGCATTTTGCTTGAGCTTTCTTTTCATTTCAGGGGAGGTGTCTTTTTCAAGGATGGGCAAGTCCAAGTGCAATGCTCTCTATCAAGCTCTTCACATCTCCCATTATGGGCAAAACAGTTGATAATATAAAATCATGAAAAAAAAAAAAAAAAATTTCAAACAGTTGATAAGATAATAATCAAATGAAATTAATCGTAGCCATTTTTCAGTGCCTTTTTCAAAATCCATTTCTCACAAACCACTGAAAAGTCTTAGTCAAAAAGTTCCATCCAACCATGGTATAATCCAAACAAGTCTTCCGCACGTTGACGAGTAGCGTGCAACTAACGCATCATCCCCTTGTCAGGGCAACTTTGGACCCACTGGCTCAATTTATTAGACACGGTAGAAAAATAATTTTTTTATATATATTTTTAAATTATTTTACCATGCGTGCTGTGATAAAAATAAATTTCATTTAAAAAAAAAAAAGATTTAAGTCAATTAGATTAACCTTCAATCATCATGATTATAAAAATATAATTAATATAACCCTATAAAAAAATTAGAAAAAAAAACATAGATACCAACTCTAAAAAAAATTAACATTAAATAATAAAATTTTAAAAAATATAAAAATAACTAAAACCAACCAATTTTAACCTTTAAAATTCATGACAAGGTCATGATTAACCATATAAAAAGCAAATCTAAAAATCCAATGAAGCAAAACTCTCAATAAAAAAAATGTTGAGACATGAAGTTGAAAAAAAAATCAAAGTTAATTTATTAATCTCGTGATCATGAACATAAATTTTAAATGATGCTATAGAAAGAAAAGTGAAAAAAAACATAAAAATCAATTATAAAAATCAAATATTTAAAGAAAAAATCTAAAAAAAATCTAAGGTCAACCCGTGCTGACTTTTAAATCTCATGGTCTAATTAAAAAAATGAATGAATGAAATAAAATAAAGATGCAATAAAATAAAGATCTATAACAAATTAAACACTAGTAAAAATAATGGGGTCAAACTTAACATAAAACAAATTAAAATAAGATAGATAATGATAAAATTAAAACAAACTTTAACTAGTGAAAAGATATAAAATTATCAAAAAAACAAAAGCTAAATTTGATTAAAAAAAAAGAAGATAAAACCTAATTATTGGAAATAAAATTGAATTAAAAAAATAAAAATTAAACTATATATGAAATATAAATGGTAGGACACTCTCATACTTTGACCAATCACTATTTTTTTATTAATATTTTATATTTATAGAAGACTAAATTATTCTTCAATCAATTTAATTATATAAAAAAAAAACAGAAAAATCTCTGAAATGAAACTTTATTCCAGTAGCTTACCAGGACACCTTAGAAATTTAATCGTGCTTGAGCTAATTAAGTCATTTGGCTATTTATAATGAAAGGTAAAAAATTAAGTTTATCTATAATTAATTTGCATGTCCCGTGAAAAATTAAATCACCCATTAATTGTTTAGCTAGTGAATGTTCTTACCTACACGTTTTAGTTTCTTGTTGATTAATAATAATTAATTAATGTAAAAACAACAATCCCACACAAAGTCGTAAAATACAAAAAACACTTATCTTTAGTTAATTAAATTCCAATCAAAGGTTAAAAAAGTTGGCTCCACTACGAACCCGTTTGGCTCTGCAGCTGCAGCTGTATTTTATTAAAAACACAGCACGCAGCCGTTTGATTAAAGAAAAATTCACTTTACTATTTACTGGACCCCACTTAAATTCTACATTTCTAACGCAGAAAACGAAAAGCAGCCATTTCATGCTTTTTGTTTACTATTGATGTTAATTGCACTGTTTATATACAATATATACTCTTCATGTGAACAGTGCAGGAGAACTGCACTGTTCACTTAAAAATAGTGAACAGTGCAATTCTCTTGCACTGTTCACTTGTCTGCGTCCTTTTTTTTTTTAGTGTGTTATTTTTTTAACATTTTAAAAAAAATAAATTAGTTTAGAGTGAAATTTATACCTGATAATATTTTATTTAATTTTATTACATGTTAAAAATATTATAAAAACTGTAGTTTTTGTTTGATGTATTTTGTACGTAATGAAATTATAAATGGTTTAATGGAATAATAAAAAATATTTTATATAAAGTATGATTTATTTCAAGATATAATAACAATAGTTAAATCTACAATATTTAAATTAAAAATCATAAGTACTAATATATATTTTTAAAATTATTTTATAATCTTAATTTTAAAAGTATTTTTAACCAAACATATTAAATTATTATTTTTTAACTTCAATTTCAACCACAGTTTTAACCAAACTCAATTAAAATTATTTTTTATAAAATAATTTTTTTAAACTATAACTACAATAGCTATCGTAATAGCAAAGAAACTCTAAACTGTCTTTACTGCTTTTTATCCTCGGCGCGTCCAAGAAAACAGACAAGCCCCAGGAATCTTCCACA
Source organism: Populus tomentosa (assembly GCA_018804465.1). Lineage (NCBI taxonomy): Eukaryota > Viridiplantae > Streptophyta > Magnoliopsida > Malpighiales > Salicaceae > Populus > Populus tomentosa. The sequence goes on along the minus strand of CM031983.1, from coordinate 4,712,115 downwards.
ACCCTCTCTCCAATCCTTCAACGCCACGTCATCTCCAACCATCATGTTTCAAAACTTACATTTTAACCCCTAAAGATCCGGGGATATTTCACTTCGGCTTTTATCGTATCAATTATTTCAGTATCGATCTTGAAGTCATATAAAACTATCCTTATGGTTTTTTTTTTTTTTTTATATATATATATATACATGTGGCTAAGAATTGTTAACGTGATTTTGTTTTAAAGTCCAACATCACACTATTTTGTAAAACATGTTATAGCAGCCCCATATTCTTTTATCAAACATATTATAACATTTCATATTTTTATACTTTAATATAACACACACACACACCAATATATGCATCCTTTTGTTGATAGAACTATATATTTATCTCGGATACCTTAACCCCGAGTATTGTACAAAAAAAACATGTTTTTATGACAAGGACAGATTTTTCGTGCCGCCTCAAGCAATAACTTGGTGTTCAAGTCTTGGATTGTTTTTGGATTAAGTGATTTATAATAATAAAAGTAAGACAATCGACGACCAAATGTAATATTCATGGACGCATAAGGTTTAAGATTTAGTGTGTTTAACGAGTTGTGTGATATTTTTTAATTGAAAATATATTAAAATAATTTTTTATATTATTTTTTATTTTTAATTAAAAAACATCAAAACACTGAAAATATTAGTTTATTATTTTTAAAATAAAAAACAATTTCAAAAGCAGATGAAAGTATGAAACCATACAAACAAACACTCATTCAGTGTAAACAATATTTCCTTTGAAATCACCAAAGCACCCTCGAGAAATAATACGATGACAAAATTATCCTTGGACGCCCTCCTAGCATGAAAACACAGAATCAGAACCCAATCCATGCCCCTCTATATAATGCTCCCCTCTCCCTATTAGAGCCTCCACCAGTTCTCATTTCTCTGATAGCTATTCCTTCTAGACACATCTACCTCTATCTAGACCTTGTCTGTCTTTCTCTTTCTTTCTTATTTGTCTAACAGGTACAGTCGAAGCTTTCCAAGAACTGGCTAACTCACAAGAAATTCTGGCAGAAATCACTGAACCAAAGGCACCAACATCATCGAGAAAGAGCCAAGAAGTGGTTCTTGCTTTCTATGAAGCCTTAAAGTCACGTGACGTGGACACGGTACACAGGATCCTAGCCCACGATCTTGAATGGTGGTTCCATGGCCCGCCGTCTCACCAGTTTCTGATGCGCCTTCTTACCGGTGAACAAAACGACAACGACGTGCCGTTCGAGTTCTCGCCTATTTCCATCACCTCTTTCGGAAACATTGTGGTTGTTGAAGGGTGTGATACCAGTCGTTCCATTTCTTGGGTGCACGCTTGGACTGTTACGGATGGGGTAATTACACAGGTTAGAGAGTACTTCAATACTTCTCTCACTGTTACTCGTCTTGGAAACCAATCACAGCCGTCTGATAAGTCCAAGTCAAAGTCGCCATCAACGACTGAGATTTCTCCTGTGCATTGCCCATCCGTCTGGGAGAGTAGTCTCTCCGACCGGATCGGTAAGTCCGTTCCGGGTTTGGTTCTGGCTATTTGAGTGGACTCTGACCAGGTGCATCCGGACGTATTGTAATATACTCGTAGTTTGGAATAAATAGGGTGCGCACGTGTGTTTTGTTTGTGAAAGAGAGATGTGAATCATCGTCCCTTGGGTCCTGTCTGGTTTGTTTTACTGGGTCTGGTTGTCGTCTTTGTTTGCTTTTGATTGTTAAAGTTGTGAGAGGAAGTAGTGAGAGCCAGCCAAGATGGCGAGACCTCTTTGGTTAACGCTACATGTCCCTGTTATTTGTTATTTTCATTTCTCAATAAAGATGTGGTATTGTAATGATGATGATGATGATTTTTTTCTTCTTCTAATTTTAATTTACTGGATGCGTCGTCGTTTTTTACCGTTTTGTTTGTTGCTTGGTAAAGATTGTGGCAATAGTATTAAATAAATTGTGCACTGAGCACTGCTTTTAAAATATATGATTAGAGAAAAATATTAAATTACCGATAAATGTTAAATTTAATGAGGATGGACAACCGCGGGCAGGAGCATGTGTCGCTTCTGGAGCCCTGTGGAGTGTTTCAAGGTTTTGGTCAGCGTTATTGGGTGGAGCGGAGCGGGAACAGGGTTCCATACCATTTTGGTGACAACATTGTATCTTATTCTTGGGGAATTGCTCGAGGTCAGTCCAATTTTTTTGTACATTGATGAATGAAAATTGAAATGTTATCTTATCATCTTTTTTTTGTCTGTTTATATTTGTTTTTCTCGTTTCGGGGTTAACTTTTTGTTTTTGGATTTTGAGGAGAAAACAAATTCGGACCAAAATGTATTTGCGTAGTCTTATAAGATGTTGGAAGTTTTATTAGATTGACTGAATGGAAGAAGGATGCTCAGCGGTCTTCACTTTGTTATTCCAACACCATCATCTACGGTAAAAAAAAAAAATAGCTTGGCTGGATATGTATTTTAATTACCCTTTAGTTTTAATTTCTATAAAAAATCATTTTATTTTTTATTTCAAAACCATAACAAGAAAAAAAAAATAATACACCATAATAATAATAATAATAATAAATATTTTAAGGATTTTATTTTATCTTCGATGCGTGGTTCATATTTTGTACTTCACAGAATATGTTTTATTAAACAATATTTTTTGAAATATATAAATTTAAAAGGGGATTAATATGTATATTTGCCGTATTTTTTTTTTCATAATATGTATCTTTAATCATAAAACAAGACTAAAATGTAAAATATTAGTAACAATTCATATATAGCATGTGATATATTTTTTTTCTTGGTAAACAGCACATTTCTTGTGACGTAATAATTATTAACTTAACGACCTTGTCTTGCCAGGTGAACGGCCCAGATTAGATCCTTATAGCTGATACTTCCAAACAGCACGGTGAGAGTAGGTTCATCGTAGCATCAGCGTGCACAGCCCTATCGAACAATCATTTTGATGGAAGGTGTGCGAACTACATTATCAAAGTAGTTTTTTTTCTCGTTCGGGGGTCACATAATCGAATCAATTTTGATCACATGAAAAGGAGCGACCAACAGAAGAAGTGGGTACAGTCTCGATTGATAATAATTAAAAAACAAACCAAAAGAAGTGCGTCCTCATACGGGATCATCGTGGGGACTAACATGGTAACTTTTTCTCGGGGTGGGACAGCGGTCGGGTGTCCATGGGACCTTAGACACTTCCCACTTTCCCAGCTAGCCCTCCACTTCCTTCATCCTAGCTGCGCCGGAATAAGCTACCCCTTGGTTAGTCATGGATATGAGATTCTTATACCACTAATTTTAGGTTTGAAATTGAATTTCTAAATTGTATTTTATTAAAATTTGTTTTTTCTAGTGTTATTGATTTGTATCCTATATTAAAAATAAATTTTAAAAATAAAAAATATTATTTTAATATATTTTTAAATAAAAATTCTTTAAAAATCAACCTCTAATATGAAAACTCGTACAAGTTTTCTGCACCGACTATGGAACGGGAGGGCCTGTCGCTTTTGGTGTGCATTATTTGGTCACATATGATGGTGTGCCAGAACTGCCTTTTATTTTTATTCCTGTCACGATGTTTGTTTATCAAGGTACATGAACGTGGACATGAATATTATGAATTAAAGGAAACGGAGGTTGAGCAGGTATTAACTTGCTTTTTTATCCTTTATCTTAGCAATTAATCACGAGTTGTTTTTAATTATAAATCGGTAACGATGAATCGCTGAAAACACCCATACATGTGTTTCTAATGGCATAAAATCCAATATGGCACCTATCTGATCCTATGGGCCAAGAATCTAAAAAAAATTCACTTGTTTTGCTGTTGAGAGATGAGGACAGCCAATCTCTTTCCATTGATTTAACTAGTAGAAGAATTTGGTGTAATAATTCTAACGCTCCATAAAATTCAATTTCATTGAAGGACCAGTGTCTCCATCGCCTCGACAATGATTTTTTTTGAGAGTATGTTTGAAGTTTTTTAGAGTTGAAGTGCGGTTAAGTTATACTTATAAAAAATATTGATTTTTTTATTTAATTTTTTTTTTATGTAAATTTTTTTAATATATATTTTCCCTGATGATTAAAGTTTTCATTACTCTTTAAATAAATTTGAATACTAAACCTCAGAAATATGTAGAAACTATTACTATTGCTTTTGCCGAGGCTGTTAATTATTTTAGCGTATAACTATTACTAAAAGTCTATATGTTAAAAGACTAAATTTTATATCTGGTAATATTTAATTTAATTTTATTATACGTTAAAATAATTATAAAAACTATATTATCGAATGTATTTCATACATAATAGAATTGTAGATACTTTCATAGAATAATAAAAAATATTTTATATTAAATAAGTATGATTTATTTCATGATATAATAGTAATAGTTAAATTCACAATATTTAAATTAAAAATCATCAATATTAATATATATTTTTTAAAATTATTTTATAACCTTAATTTTAAAAGCATTATTAACAAAACATATTAAACTACTTTTTCTTCAACCTCAATTTCAACTATAATTTTAACCAAACACCTATTTGTTCAAACCAACCTCAACTAAAAGTACTTTCTATAAAACAACTTTTTTTAAACCACAACCACAACAAGTATCATAATACTAAACACACTTTTAGTTTCGCCCTTAGTCCATCGAACTTCATGCTCATGGAAGTTAGATTTTATATAAAAATGCGATGGCTGATCAAGGATTATTTGCATTTTTCTTCTTAATTAAAGATAATTATTTAGTTGAAAATAGACCCATTAAAAAAGAGAATATAATTACATCGCATAGGAACGGGCTACTAAGGGGGATGGAGGCCAACATGAGTAGTGTACAGAGAACAATTTCGTTGTTGATTCCGGTGTACCGAGATCCTTTATGCAGATATCAATATTCCCCATACTGATTTTGACAGTACATCCTGCTGATATGCGACTCCGAATATGCCCACCATTTCTCATACTTGCATGATCGATTACTTAATGCAAACAATCTCTCCATCTCAATAAGAAGACCAACATGATGGAATATGAATTTTTTATAGCTTTAGATCCAGTTGAATAAATAACCGAGCCAAACAAAAGTCGACTCGACAATGCCTAATTAAAATAATAAAAAAAAAACATGCAGAAACTAGTCTTTGCTTTGAGATGCTGGTGGTGCCCTTCTGCCTCGGTGCCCTTTTGCTAGAATCCATCCACTTTTCTTCAAAAAGAACAACGTCGGGATTTGTCCTGGTGGGAGGAGAGAGGGGGCTAAGTCATGTGTTGATAGTTTGCAGCATCAATTAAGACGTGGGTTATTCCGTTTACAATTATTTTTTTAATTTATTTTTTATATCAGTATATTAAAATAATACTAATAAAAAATATTAATTTTAAGTAAAAAAAAATTTATAAAATATAATTTGTACTGCAAAAACAAACATCCCCTTAAACAATATAATATTCTCTTTGAGAGTTTTTTTTATTTTTGGTTAAATCACACCCGTAACTAGTTATCACATCCATATGAAATGTTACACGTATGATATAAATGAATGATGAATACAATGTGCTTACAAACAAGATAAGCATGGCCGCTTCAATGGTGGAAGAAAATGTAAGCCCATGAAATTACTATGTTTTGTTGTTTTCTTCTAGTTCACACCAATCTTGTCCTGTCATTTTCGGTGCCTTTTTTTATCCTTTTTAATTGGTTAGAGAAGCTTTTGATTAAATCATGGTTAATCGACAAAATTTGTAGTTTTCTCTCTTCTTCTATGTATCTTGTACACAAGTAGAAGAGAATTTTTCGTTATTACTTCACAACTTTACACGGAACATCATTGAAATATCATCTTTACACTGAAGGAGTGTCAATCCGAATTGTCAGGTGGCGGAAGCATTCGCTCTGGATCACCAGGAGGGGAAAGTGAGTAGATTTAGGATAGATTAAAAATATTAATTTAAAAAATAATAATAATAATAATAAATTAAATTTTTTTAAAAATATTTTTAAAATATAATATTCCTAGGTTTGATTTTGATGGAAAGGAGATATCAAATTGAATTAGTGTTAAACAAATGGTGTCGGCCGTATTTGACTAAAAGTCTATATGTTAAAGACGATAAAGTAATATTTCACATTATAATTAAAATGTTTTTAAAAAATTTTAAATTTTTTTATTTTTATTTATTTAAATTAATATATTTTTTATATTTTTATATTATTTTGATATAATGATATTAAAAATTATTTTTTAAAAAATAAAAAAATATATTATTTTAATATATTTTAAAATAAAAACAATTTAAAAAATAATCATTATCATATTTTTAAATACCATCTAATATGTAACCACAACTTAAAGCACTTTACTCATGTTTTTTTCTTAAAATTAATTATATATTCGGTAACTTTTTAAAAGAATGATTTACCTATCCCTTCGGCTGTGTTAATTTGTACACGTTGCCGCTGATAATAAGGTGCCGGTTTTCATCGCCGAGCAAGATTTTTGCGCAAGCATTTGGGCCATTTACGACTCGATAGTTTCGGGGCTTATACTCTCTGAAATAATTTGTATCTCAATGCTTGAATTTAGACTCGGAAGTTACACGAATCCAAAGCTATAATACACAGCAAAACTCGTTCGGATGCGGTTTTTTAATTGGATCCGAATGTAGCAGGTGCCCTAATACTCTCTTGAAATAGGGATCATCGATCATCTAAGAATCTTGATGGCTCAAAAGTAAAGCGAATACTCTCAAATTGGATCACACATGTCTATAAGATATAATGACAACACCCTTGCATAGGATGCTCAACGAGATCCTGTAGATCGATCAAATTTTTGATATGATTGATTCACTCAAAACTAATTTGTTATAGCTGAATGCACTGTCTCCTAATTAAATTTGAAATATTTTTTACAAATTAAAGTAATAAAACATATATTTATTAAATAAGAGCATGTTGCTTTAATATATATGCTCTAAAGAATGGAGTTATTATCATTATCTGCAATACACGACTTAAAAAATCTAAAATTAGAATAATTTTTGTATTGATCTGTTATCACTTTAGGTTTTTGTTGTTAAATAGTTTAAAATCATGGATGTTATTTATATTATTCATTTTATTTTTGCTTAGACAAACTCATTTGAGTTCAATGTTAAATAGATAGTTTTGAATATAGGTAAATAAAAAACCAAATCGAATTCAAATTAAAAAAAATTTAAAAAAAATATGAGCCAAACCAGAAAAAACTGAGCCAAAACCAAGCCAAACCAGAAAAACTCGTTTTTATCCTATAAAACCAAACCAAAATCAGTCGGTTTGAATCAATTTCTGTTCGGTTTTGATTTTTTAATTTAATTTAGTTATTTTTTAAATAAAAATTAAATCAAACCATAAATAATCACCCCTAATTTTAATCATAAAAGAAGTCATTTTTTCCTCAAAAAAAAAAAAAAAACTCTGTAGTCTTCTTTTTACTGAAGTCTAAATATTCTTTACAACTAATAACGTATATACACGAGCTCACAAGGCTCCTTCCTTTCTCCTACCCAAACCAACTTAGACACTGTTTGGCATTGCGTTACAAACGGTATTTTGCCAAAATTCAAATTTTTTTTTTACTAAAAGTGGGTTCGGTTTGTACTTTTTAGATCGTTTTGATGTGCTGATGTTAAAAATAATTTTAAAAAAATAAAATAACATCATTGGCATGTATTTCAGCACGAAAAGTTATTTGAAAAGCAACCGCTACCACACTGCCAAACATACTCTTAGATATTAAAGGGTACCCAACCTTTTCAAAAAAACTTATTTTGCAAGTGTCCTAGCGATCTAAATCCAGTATTTTACGCCTTCTAATTTATAACAACCACGAGAAAACCATAATTTTTAAAAGGTTTCCAAAAACCTCGTCACGTTGATTTCTTCAGGACAAGAAAGGTAAGGGGAACAATCTTTGGAAAGAGTCTTTCGAGACCTGCCTATTAATCTTTTTGTTCCCGTTCAAGCAGGCGAGAGCGATCTTCCCGTTCAAACTTGATAATTATGAAAGGTCACAACTAAGCAGCGGCTATGGAAGCAACGACTTGACAAGGAATCATTCACAGTACTCCATGTGATTTCCTCGGAGAAAATGGGGTCTCCGGGCGTTTTCATGATAGATGGATCCACTTTTACACAGGAGAAGATACGATTGCTATATCTAATAATTTCTTTGATTTGACAACAATAGATTAAAAGTGACATCCATTAATATACTCGAGTCCTTCCGAGTACAGAGATAATGCAAGGAAATAAAAAAAAAGCTTAACAAACATCAGGAACAATTTCGAAGCGTCGTTGCAGAATACTGGTGAAGAAAAGGGACCACTTGTTCAAGGGGTGTCATTCTCATCAAGAATCACCAGCAATGCCACGATGAATGCATAATCAACCTCTGGATAAACTTTAACCTTGTATTTCTCCTTTCCCTTGCAGAAACTTTCGAGAGTGAAGTTATGTTTGACCTGTGAAATATCGTTACATTAATAAATCATACATGCTATCGGTTAAAATTATATATCCATCGTTATTTAATAGGAAAGAAACTGTTTATATATTCAACAATATTGTTGAACATTTTCAAACATGTGTTCGCATTTTCATATCTGAAGCCAAATTATTATGGAAATTAAAAATATATAAGCATAAAGGCTATTCGTTAGTACCTCTGCAATGAGTCTACGGCCTTCATAAACTTTGAATGACAAGGATGTGTAAGCTCCAGTTATATGGAAGTCAGGTTCCTTTTTCTTGAAGTTGTTTGCCAAGAAGACATTGATCTGTTTTTTTATCTGGAGAGGATGAGATTGCTTCACAGAGAAGAGGATATTGCTGGTGTCGTGTGTGCTTTCACCTGCGTGAGCCTTCCATTTATGCCGAAAAGCAAGTGCCTTGACATAAAAAATTAACAGTAAAACATAGACATCTTCAGGTTCTTCAATAAATGCAATATCAATATATTCTGGTAATTTATTACTTCTTAAAAAATTATAAGGAATAATATATATATGATCATCTTTTTTCATGCTAGCTAGGATTGATTTTCACAAGAGATTAATTGTCAATTACCTTTCCCCGCAATGTGAGGATTGGAAAACCAGCAGGATCGAGCAAAACTCTTTTCAGCTTGAAGTTCCAGACACCACCATCTACCTTCAGGAGAAAGTTTCCACTGAGATCAAACACTTGAAATTGCGAACTGGATAGTTTATTAATCTTCTTCTTGACAATCAACTCAAGGGGATAAGGAGTACAATAGCTTTCCCCAATAACACTAACAGGAGGAACCCCATAAGCCCACCCAGGAACCTTCTTTGAATTGCCTGAAAACCTGTGGGAAACTAGCTAGCTGGAAGACAATCAAATGCTTCTTTTTTTGTCGCCAAATAATTACGGTTTGTGCTTGGTTATTTATCCAAAAACTGCTGGTTTGATTTGTTTCCTATTTTTTTAGTTGTCTTCTTTATGCTCATCGTATCTTTTTACGTAGAATATTTTGACTGAACATTTTCTATAATTGGAGGGGTACAGGTAGATACTCTATCCCTTTTTGTCTGAAAACGGATCTTCCTCGTTTCAAATGAGAATTTTTGTTGGGAGGAGTTTCCAAATGAACGTTGGAGAGCGTTCTGACCTATGGATAGGTCTTTTTTTGGATTTGGTCAGCAGTTGTAATGGCTTCGTTTGACGTGGCCTGATGACCTAATCATGTAAAAAACCTCTACTTTGTATGGTGGAGTAATTTCATTTTTTCTCCTCTTGAATCTTGCTAGGTATTTTGTCATGGTGATCGAACAAACTAGAGGAAATCTTGAAACAGGAAGCCAAGGCTCGATTGTATTGCAGTGAAATTTATAGAGCAATTTTCTTTCTTTCTATGTCGAAAACAAATTAGAAAATAATCTTTCTATTTTTTGCGTTTGCATTTTGCAACAAAGAATTCAAAGACTTATTTGGTCTCCTGTGTGATAGAATCAACAATCAGCATTCTGCAGGCTGCAAGATTATGGAGACTAAAAAGTTGTAAATATATTGATAAGGTTTTGTTTGTTTGCTGAAAAGTAGTTTTTTTATGGAAAGTGAATTTCGGGAAAAGTGAATTCCAGAAAAGTGAATTCCGATATTTGATAGTGTAATGGAAAATGAGTTGGAAAATACTTTTCAGTGTTTGGTTATGTCATGGAAAATGAGCTGGAAAATAACTTATTAATATTTTATTTTTCTCAAATTTATTAAAATAATAAGGAACAAATCTTACAAATTAAAAAGTTGAATGAGAATGAAATTGAAAAAAAAAATATAATTTCATAAATTATCTCAAATAAAATAAATAATAATCAAAATAATAGAGATCAAATCTAAAAAATTAAAAAAAAAATAAAAGATGAAGAAATTAAAATAATAATAATCAACATTTCATAAATTATTTCAAATAAAATAAGTAATAATCAAAAGAATGAGGATAAAATTTGATAGATAAAAAATTTCAATAAAAAAATGATAAGGAAAAAGCAAATAGCAATTATAAAAATAAGGACCAAAGTTAATATAAAAATAAAATTTTAAGAGATGAAATTAAAAAATAAATATTCAAAACAAAATATATATAGCAATCAAAAGTTTGAAGATCAAATTTGATATAATCAGCAAATAATAACATTTCTAAATTTTTCACAACTTCCGGAAAGTGTTTTCCCCTCAAATTTTTCAGGAAAACACTTTCCTGAAAACCAAGCCAAATTTTTCTTTTACTGGAAAGTGTTTTTCATTGACCAACTTTTCTACTGGCAAATAAACACAAGAAAGTTTGGAAAGTAATTTCCTGGAAACCACTTTCCGGAAAACAAACACAATTAAAGGAAAAACACTTTCCTGAAAACCAAGTAAAATTTTTCTTTGACTAAAATTGACTGGAAAGTGTTTTTCGTTGACTGGAAAGTGTTTTTTGTTGATCAATTTTTTTAATAATAAATAAACATAAAAAAATTTAAAAAATAATTTTCAAAAAACAAACATAGCTTAAATATCAGTTTGAAATCAAAATCGTGTCGAGCCAACTTTCCCTTCCTTCCTTCCTTTTTTTTTATGAATGAAAAGGATTAGTAGATCAAGAGACAACAAAAAGGGCCGGGCTCTGCCCTACAAGAGTTAATACAAAGAAGGCAAAATTCTAAAACAAAAGGAAACACATCCTTGAATACAGAGCAAACTATCAATTCGTAAAAAACAAAACATACTTTGGATTGTTAAGAGCCTTATAGAGCAGCTTAGAGTTGTGAAACCTACTTCTTACGATATCAAAAATCCACATTTGCAAACAACTTCCTCGGAGAGCTGAGCATTATCGTGAATTCTGCAGTTTCTCTCTTTCCGAATCATATATTGTGACCCTCCAAGCTATCCTGAGAGGAGCAGACAAGAAAGTCTACTTTTCAAAGTCAATTTTGGCCCTTTGAAACTCTTAATCCCAGCTGACAACAGTTCTATTAATACAGCACAATCGCAGAATTAATTTCCAAATGTTTTGAGAGAATGCCCAGCTCAAAAACAAATGATCACTATCTTCCATGTTATTACCAATGTAGAAAAGACAATCACTATTAATACTTGTGTCCATCTTAATTTGTTTCATCTCTGTAGACAATCTGTTAAGACAGCAAGCTATGCAGTGAAGCTATACCTTGGTAGATTCCAAGTGCCCAAAATAAGAATATGCCAGTCAACACGAGGCTTCTTGCTTCTTATGTGTTCCCTGGCAGTCTTGGTAGAGAAATTCCAATCCGCGGTAAGCTTCCAGTTGATGATCTAGTTGATATTCAAGGTGGTTTATGTGGTGTTCTAACTCCAGAAATTATGGTTGAGAAAGGATTAGTTGGTAGAGAAATTCTCACAACTTTTCTCGATTTCAAACTAAAATGACAAAGTAAATGACAATCCGACATATCCCTTCTCAATGAATGATACCTCAAGAGTTTTAAACTATATTATTTCAAGAAAAATAAATATGAGAAATATTTATTTTTTCAAAGATAGGGATTACAAATAGGATTTGCCGTAATTCAATTAGATCACGGGTTTAGTTTAACTAGGTCAGATGGGAATTAAGGCGTCCTACGAGGCTAGGAGAAAAGAGAGTCTCCTCCATGCCTTCGCCACTTCACATCCCACCCTACAAATCTGAAGACCTTTTTTTAATTATAAATAAATAAAGAATAGGTTGTAAAGAATCCTCCCAGGAAATCACCATTACCATGGATATCATCAGATGAGGAAGCTGTTCAAACAACAGATAAGGATTGGATATAAAAAAGAAAAAAGGAAAAGAAAAACAAAAGCAAAGTAAAGACCCCAAAAATAGAAAGAAACAAAAGCCCAATAAAACTGACAAAAACCCCCCCGCGAAAAATTGTCGATCCTTTTCTCTTGTACGGGAAAGTCACTTCCTTCCACAGGCATACTCCTAGAACTCTCCAAAAGAGTCTCTTCACACAAGCCAAAACACAAAAGAAGCATCCTGCCCATCATTCCATCGCGGTCGGGTGAGTTCCGGGTTGACTCGGAGCGTTTGAAGGTCAAAAGGGATGGAAAATAGTTCTCTTATTTTGGATGGCCAAAAACGGGTGCCCTTAGGTCTGGTTGTATCTGATTGTGCTAAAAGATGGTTTCAAGATACATTAAAGGAAGCAAAGACTGGTGATATTACCATGCAAGTTCTTGTGGGTCAGATGTATTTTAATGGCTATGGTGTCCATAAAGATGTTGAAAAGGTTTTATCTTTTTCTTTCTTTGATTGTTTATTTTATGGTTCTTTATGTTCTTTTCTTTCTGGGTTTTCTTTGTATTGTTGGTTTCTTTAATTTTATTGCTCTTAGCGTTGTATTTAGTTCTAAGATCAGGATGCGGCCGTTGATGTGCGATTTCAAGGTTTTGTGTAAGTTGTAAGAAAATATTGGATTTTTGAGTGTTATGTTGCCTTTGACTTTAAAAAATGGAAAACTCAATTCATATTAGGTTGCAGGTATTCCTTTCCAATTTCTTCGGCTTGCTTGTTTAGTTGTGTATATAATTTGGGTTGAGAATATTATATAGCATTCCAAGGCTGCTACATTTGTTTGCTTTTGAGGAAATTGGGAAAAGGAACAGAAAATTAGAACTTTTAAATAAATCCGGAGTCTTCGTTGCTGTTGTTTAAAGATTAGTAAAGAATTACTACTGTGCATTAGTTGCATAAAGCAAAATGGAAATGGGTTTAAGTTTATATGGCCCAAAGATAAGATTCTTCCATCGGCAGTTGGCATCCGAATTGCAGAATGGTAAATACAATTTTGACGTTTGAGAGGTCACTGGAAGCCTGGTGGATATAGGAAGTTTTGCTTTTTAAATTGACATTTAGAACTGTGAGCTAAGCTTGATTTTCGCTATTTAGATTAAAAGGGTTGGAAAGTGTCTTTGTAGAATCTTTGTTTCTAATTGTGACAAATACCAAAGTTTTATCATTTTCTATTCAACATGAGAGGGTGTGTTAAGTGAAATGTTTACAGCGTGACAGTCTCATAGTATGTGTTTGATAAAGGCTTTTTGTTTCATTGCAAATCCTATAGACCTACCAGCTATTCTTAGCCTTCCATTTGTCAATTTACCTGCGTAATCTTCAGTTTTGTACTGCCCCAATCTCTTTGGTTGTGAATTTTCCATTCTAAATGATCTTCATAAACTCATGTTTAAGGGAAGTGATTGGATGAGTAGAGCTTCAAAACGTCGAATGTCAGTGTGGAAAGTAAGCGATAAACGTCCAGGTACATATACTCTCCCTCCCTCCCTCCCTCCCTCCCTCCTTCTCAGTGGTATTTTAGAGTATGGCTATGTTTGTTTTACGTGACTTTTATCTGGACTCCTTTAGGTTATAATGCAAGTGACTCGGATTCAGATGAAGTGGAGGATGGCAGGAAATAAGACCAGACATTCTTAGTCTTGACAAAATCACAAATGAGAATGTGAGGTTAATCTACCATTGTTGCTGCTAATTTGCTAATTTCTTGTTTTTGATTGATTGTATTTCCACTTTCCTTCCATGCACCAGTAGAAAACTCATCTTTCGTACCAGTTTGTCTAAGAAAATTAACCATTACTGGATGCACAAGAATAACTTTTAGAATTTATGACATGCTTAATGTGTTGGGTCATGTTCAGCTTCAATAGAAGCTCTTGCTATGCTGTCGATTTGTTCATTCCTAACAAAGTGTGGGAATCACCGTGTTTTATCCTCTTGTGGCTTTGAAAACCACAAATGAGGAGAAAACTCCCAAAGTAACGCCATAGTGCTTAAGATTATGTAACATAATTTGTTGTTGGCAATGTTGCGCTCAATGATCTTAAGAGGTTTCAGGGAGTAAGTGTCAACTGCTATGAAGTTGCCATAACAAATCAGGATATCCACTGGACTTGCATATTGGCTTATAAAACAGAGCCAGGAAGCAAGACAGAATAGTTTCCACTCTACCCCCCTGTCCAAATTATTAAAAAGCTTTCTTTTCTATGCATACCTTATGGTGCCAATTGAATCCTAGAGTTTCTCCTGCTGTCATGATCTTTTTCTATAATGCTTGCTTTATTTTCTTGAGCTCTTGATCTTATGCTGGACTGAAATAGCTTTCAAGTATTCAATTTGATCCATTTTACTTCTTTATGCCCACATTGGATATCTGAGATTATTTTATATTGGCAAATAAAGACGAAATGAGATGATGATAGGGATATATGGTCCAGCAGAACTCAGGAATTTCCTTTTCTTTTTTAATGTTGCATGACTCTGTTAAATTTTTGCTCATTCACTAGAATAAGTAAATTTTGTTGACATTTGATGTATCCAAGATGTACGAATGTGTATTCAGGCCTCAATCAAATCAAGGGCTTGCTTGTGCCATTGACCTGATGGACATGACTATGACTACCAGACATAACTCTTTTTGACATTGCACCCACATTAATCATCCTTAATGATTTTGCATGTTGTTAGTCTCAAACTCGACAGTTATAGCCCTTGCCATGAATGGGCTTTGTCCTTGGATAAAGCATCTTGCCACTGCAAATTCATGGGCTTGCTGTTGAGAGCACGCTAAGCAACAGCTGACACTGCTGGTTTGGACAGCAGCGCATTGAGCTCTGGTTTTTATGAGGATTTTGTCAGCAAGCCATGAAATGTGTTTGGAGGGATTAAGCTGTATAATGCTTTGAGGTAGAAAGATTTAGGAGTATAAACAGCTGAGGTCTTGTTAGGCGTGAATGGCTGGTTGGTCAGGTTGATGGTCAGCCAGTAGAAGAAAATTGGACACTGGGAAGATATAAAGCTAGCATTTCATTAATGGATTTTGGCAAGTTGTGAAGAGCTTTCATACTGAATTGTGTTTATTGTCTTTTGCAGTGTATTTTTCAACTGCGCTGTCTCCTTGAAAGTCCTGACGCCGATGATATCCTTCCCTCCTGTTAAACTTTTTTGATTTAGTTTTCCTTTGTATTATCCAACTATAGTCTCTAGGTATGTTTCCGGACCATTTCCGGAAAGAATATCTCCTATTTCTCTTTTTACTCTTTCTTCACCGCAAACAGTTTAGCGCACCATGTGGAATGAAGAGGTTGCTCGTATGGTTTCGCTTGGAAACATCTTCGATTATGTATTTTAATTGGTCCTTGGTAGATTTGCCTCGAGCAAAGAAACAGGAATATTGCATATAATACGTGTTCCACTAATCTTCTCTCTTCCCCATTTGCAATTGATTATCTGATATTCTTGGTTTCTGTTTAGAGGTGAGATTCTAACCTAGCACGCTAGTTATTTCCCTTCTTCTACCCTCTTGAGTTCTTGATCATTGACAGATATTTTACTGGCTCTCAACAACATTTTCAATCCAACATTAAATAACCAAAACTTGAATTAGCATTTAGCATAAATTTGTACAAGATTTCTAGACAAATTCCAAGTTGATACGGAGTACAATTAATAGGTTGCTAGTTGCTGAAGCCTGGTTCGGGTCATGCATGTGTAATATGGTTCTAGGCAGGCTCCTTCCCACCCAAAAGAGAACTCACGCCTGTCTGGATGGGTTAATTAGGACAATACTATCTGCCTTCGCGTCTGTCCTTTCTCCATTCCCATGGCTTCTCAGGATTTGGTGAAGCCCATAGCCCCACTCGCTTTGCTCGAGCCTCCTTTTCCCACTAGTAAGATGAATACAAATTACAATAATTAGGTTACGAAAGTGTCAGAAATGTTTTTAAGAAGTTTGGTGGTTATTAAAAATATTGATATTATATTAAAAAATTCTCTCTGCTGGGTGAGGTTTCAATCTTATTATATTCACCAATAGAAAGGTGCAAGTAATTTCCAGTGCGGGAGTTAGCTAAGAATAATGGCCACTTACTGTTTCTAGTTCCCAGCGTTGATCATATGCAGTATAATGCCATGCGAGCCCCTTCTTGAGCATTATTTCCTGTTATACACACAGATTTTAGAAATCTCATACACCACTAATAAATCAGAAAGACAAATTCGAGAAAATGGGGACACACCTGTACAAATATTCCATTGCAATATATATCACCTACACAGCGGCCATAACGATCTTCTCCATAAACAAAGATTCTCAAACACTTGCCCTGAACAAGATTAGCAAGCTCCTCTTTCGCCTCTTTCCCATATGGCATTGCACTCTCAGGTGCATCTATGCCCCTATATCGTTTCCACTCCAGATACATTAACCTCTTATGCAGTCCGCAGTCTATTCAGAGACTGAGGTGGTGTTTGTTTTTAGCAGTGAAACTGTGTTTTATAAAAATTTTTAAAAAAAATTACTTGAAATTAATTTATTTTTTTTGTTTTTAAATCGTTTTAAAAATATAAAAAAATATTATTTTCATATATTTCTCAGTAAAAAATACTTTAAAAAACAAATCTCTATCCTTCTAAACACCCCCATGAATCTTACGGGGAGCAGATGTTACCTTAATCGAATGCGATACTTTCGAGCAAGAATCTCCTGATTTTGAATATTTAATACCCTGCGCGCAAAAGAGTTTGCAAAGCATTTGTTGGAAAGGGATTTGTCGCCCGAGTATTCATTAAACAAAATTCATACAAGAGAAATCAGAAAACCAACCGATATCCTGCTTCAACAATTTTTTTATGAAGCGCATCTGCCTTCCCATAGTTCCTCTCTGCACGAGCTTTAGATCTCTGAACAGTAGCCGTTTGAACCTCCCTTGGAACATAGGCTGACTCCCTGGGGTCCGTCGTGCTAACATAAACTGTAATGGTGTCTCCATCAGCTACGGCTTTTGCATCCACCTGGGTTAATTAAATCAAATTGTCTATCACATGAAACCTACTCTCAGAAATAAATTGATTGTAAATAAATTCAAAGTTTGAGCAAGGGCTATTGCTATAATTAACTGGTAGTGTTGCCATCTCAAACTCGACCCCTTCAGGCAACGATGTTGGGATCCCAGTAGAAACTTGAACAAGCGTGTGAGGAAGTGGGAGACCATAGAAAGCCAATAAACCCTGTGAGGTAAAATAGGAACAATAATCTTGTATTAAACCTAGGCTGCTGTAGTAAACATTATGCAATCCAACAAATCTAATGCTATGGTAGGCGGTTTTCAATTCGTACCTCAACATCTGCCTTCTGGTGTCTCTTCAAGGTCTGAATAACCAGCCTAGCAGCTTCTTCAGGAGTTTTTGGTGGGGGTTTTGCTTCTTTCCAGGCCTCCAACAACTTTCTATACCTTCATAAAAGTCCAAAATTTATACTAGCTACATATTACTACATGCTTGTAACTTTGCAATCATACAACCTGCAGAGAATTAGGGATTGTGGTGTAATTATTACCAGTTAGCTTGAGCCTTCTTGGATGAAACCACATGCTTACCAAGTCCTTCTGGGACCTTAAGAAAAAACAAACAGAAGACCCTCTAAACTCTAAAGATCATAAAAATAAGGTAAATCATAGCATGGTAATTAAAAAAAAAAAACGGAAGTTCCATGATCACTCAGATCGATCATGACCAGGAATTTAAGTGCACCATGAGAAAGTCAACCATTAACAGAGACAGACAGAATTTCAAGAAAGATTAAAACATAAGCAAGAAAGAATACCTGAGAGGTGATTTCAAAGTGTAACAAGTCACGGGCAAGAGCTGAAACACCAACTGTGGCTGCTGATACACCGTGAGGTCCCAACGAATCAGAGTCCCCCGCTTCTGTTGGATTGCAACAATGCCCACACAGGAATCTCAGGGCATTTCCCATTTTCAATTCGAGATTTGTTTTCTATTAAAAGAGAAGGTTTGATTTATCAAGAAAGAAAGAACATTGTTTCCTTTGAACTTTTTCGTTGAGAAGGAGAGAAAACCGGGGGGGGGGGGGGGGGGGAGTTAGGTGCGGGTGTAGATTTTTGGGCAGGAATCTTGAGCGAAGAAATTAATGAATACGAAGGAAGAAGAATACGTGGCAGTGTTTGATTTGGTAGTTTCTGTTTACTGGAGAGGTTAGAAGACGCTTTTATAAGCAACGCTGAAATCACGCGCTTGTAACAGACGTCACTTCAATCTCTCTCTCTCTCTCTCTCACTGGTCAGTTTACCAAAAAAAAGAAAAGAAAATCACGCGCCTGCTTTCCAACATCCAACGTTCCTTGCAAATGATAGTTAATTATTATAAGCAGGAACGTAATAATTTCCAATTCACAGGGGTAAAATGGGTCTTAACTGGTCTCTTGACCTTTTTGGTGATAAAAAAAAGAATAAAATAAAATGGACTGGGAAAGTTGTCGTTCTTCATTTTGTGGTTTAGTGGAAAAGGTTTGACTGTCGATAAACAGAAGACAATACTGAATGATAAAATTTCAAAGATTTCAATTTTAAAAGAAATGCATTGTTCGCGTTTGATTGAAAAAAAAATAAAATTGAGAAGGAGCCTTTTTCTTCGATAAAACTATTCTTGAGCTACTTTTTAGGCATAATTCCTGAAACACAGGTTTTAAGCAATCATGCATCCTCAGCTATTATTAATTTTCTCATGACCTGCTCTAAGATTTAAACTTCAAGTGAAACAGAAAACATATGGACCAGACCGGCCATGTACAAATCAAATTAATTCTTTAAAGGCATCGTATATGTGATATCTTAGAAGAAGAAGAAATATCATTAAAAATTTTAATTTATTTTTGCAGTATTAAATTGTTAATAGAAATGTTGTGGGTTTTTTTTAACTAATTTATGAAAATTTTTAATTAGCGATAAAAAAACATAATTTTTCTAGGGTCGATTTTAGATTTCTAAACCAAAAAACAATCCTGTTTTTTCATTTTTTGCTTTCCAGTGGAGATATCTGTCCTTTTCTTTTCACCAGTTTAATATCTCCTCTCTTTTCTAAGAATCCGAGTTTATTTTTTTCCAAATCTTCTTGTTGATGGGAAGAAAATCGCGTGCGTATATATATATATATAAGGTTGTGATAAAACTTAAAATGAAAAATTAGCTTATATATCACGTACTGTGATCTGGACGTGTACGCTTGATATCAGCTTTGTGCATGAAAAAAATAGCTTTTCACATGCTGTGATCAGTAAAATGTTAGTAATAAATAGTCATCAACTAAGAAAAAGATGTTTGATTTGATTTACGTAGTATTTGTTGCATTGTGATTAGTAACAACAACAAAAAAAGTGGTGTCACCCTACATGTACTTGTAGAGAATCTTACAGTAAAAGTTTGTGTTTGTGTGGCATCTTGTTCTAACTCCTTGCAAGTAAAAAAAACAAAAACAAAAGAAAAGTTTCAATGTGTAAATGTTAAATAGCCTATGTGGTGAAAAGGGAGGAGAGAGAGAGAGAGAGAGAGAGAGAGAGAGAGAGAGAGAGAGAGAGAGAGAGAGAGAGAGAGAGAGAGAGAGAGAGAGAGAGAGAGAGAGAGAGAGAGAGAGAGAGAGAGAGAGAGAGAGATTTGAAATTCAGTTTGGTGAATTGATTTATAATTGAAATCGAACTAAATTGAAAAAAAAAATTAATGTGACCTGGCTGACCTGATTATTTAATTGACGCAGCTAGACATGGTTAAAAATCTAGTTGCACCATGTTAATTTTTTTTAAAAAAAATAACTTGAATAATTTGATAACTCGATTAAAACTAAAAATTTAACTTTGAATTAGACAAATTTAAAAATTAGGATAAAAAAAATAAAATTTGATCGTTGAGGCTTTAGCCCAAGTGACATGTTATGGTCAATGCCCACCTACGACGTGGGGTGATGCCTATGTCGTTGGGGTTGACCATGAAGGTTGTTTTTTTTTAAATGAAAATATATGTACCAATCGTGTATACTGGGTAATTAAATTGAAACTTAATTTCAGGATAAAGGGCTATCTTAAATTAGAGATATCTTTCCTTTTCTTTTTTCACGAATTTAAAATCGTAGAGGGATTTGCTCGGAGAACGGCTGCACTGGCAGCCCTCTTGAACTATCTCACGAAAACCGATGTCATCCGATCACCGCCTCGTATAATCTTAGAAATGCTGATAGGTGATTTGGTGTAGGTTCCCTGACACTAGAGTTTTGACATCAGACACTTGTTATTTTGTACAATAAACAGGATATTGATGATTCACTCGTGCGTCAACTCCAGTGGCAGAGAGGCAGGCTTTTTTAAATAAAAAAATAAATTCCTGATAAATATTTGATGGGATATATATATATATATATATATATATATATATATATATATATATATATATATGTGTGTGTGTGTGTGTGAATTTATATGAAATAAAAAAAATTTCAAAATAAAAAAATATTACATTACAATTATTATTTTTTTCGGTTTTTATAATTTAAAATCACTTTATAATAATTTTATTATTAATCTCATCAAAAATATATTTTTCAATATATACAACCAAACTATTATTCATTTATTTTTAGTTTAAGATATGTTCAATGTTTGAATTTTCTAAATCTTCTAAAAACTAGTAAAGTTTTTAATAACAATTATATGGTGAGTAGAGAAAAGCTAAAATCATAGCTTAAAATGATTGTCATGATAAATTGATGACATTCTTACTGACTTATTATTTTTTACAGGTGGGTTAAATATAAATATTAATTATTATTATTTTAATTTTAATTTTTTTTATTTTGCCTCTAATTTTTTGAAATGTTCTATACTTTATTTTTTATCACTAATAAATTTATTAGTATTATTTTTCATATAAAATTTATAAAAAAAATACATATTAATTCGTAAAAAACCGTTTCAATACATATCCATATAATATTCTACATCGCAGCTCCTAGATAAAATGTATGCTGGAAAATATAGATCTGCAGTGACTTGCAGCAGGTGCTTGCACCGACCCATTTGATTTCATCCATCGTTGCTGTATACTTACGCTCTATGACGACGATGCTTGATCCGATTCCATATTAAATTTATTTACGAGGAATGGTAACGTGCTGTGTTCAGTTATCTTCTCGGGTGTTTACCTTAGCTTCAAAGGGATTAGTTTTAAAAGATTGCGACAGTGGGCATTTATGGGTATTCTGTTTGGATAATGAGCTTGATTGTTTACAGTGCAGATGAACGTTTTGTTTTCTGCAGAATGGAAGAGGGAACTCTGTGGGTCCATTTTGGGCTATGGCGGTCACGAGTCCAGACGATCCATTTTGTACTTAAAGCCCTTATTTTGTGGGCTCCTCGATGAGAAGATGAGCCCGTATGCTGAAATCTTGTTTCTATAGCTTGAAGCCGGCCATTAATTGTTAATTAATTAACATGTACTGAAATGCTTTGATATTTCACATTAGCAATGAACAATTCTTTCCTTCTTCTTCCTCTTTATTTTTTTTTTTACTTTGATTCTCACAAGTTTTGAGGAATTTTTTTAAAATTCAATTTTTTTTTAATTTTATCATTTAATATTGTATTTATTATTATAATAGTGAGAATTTAAATACCAAGATTTGGTTTTGTATGTCGACTTGGGTGGGCTAAGTTTGGGTTTTTTCAACCTTTTTTAATAATATTTTTTTATTTTATTTTTAAATATTTTATTTGCTAGAAAGAGCTTTGAATTTTTTTATTTTATTTTTTATGATTTTTTTCTCATTTTTATTTTTATAAGATTATCTTAATTTCTTGTTCATGGTCGCAGTGTTAACAAGTTTGATATGATTTGATTTGGATTTTTTTTATGTTTTTCTTAAAAAAAATTACATGCTTTAGTGTATTCTTTCAACATTAAATTATTTGATAATTGAGTTTTATAATTTTATTTAATTTTTTTTTGTAGTTATCCTGATATCATAACGAGGTCATAAAAATAGCATGCTAATTTAGATAAACTCAACATGTTTTTTTTGATATTTTTTGTTAATTTATATATTTTTACTATGTTTTTTTATTTATATTATTTAAACTAATTGAGTTTATCTTGATGATCCAAATTTCAAATTTTCTTCTTTTTTTTATTTTAAAAACGCTTGCGTTGCTATCATTTTTCTTATCATGAAAAAAATTTAGACTGGCCATCTATCTAGCAGGATAGCAAGTCAAAACCACAAAAACATGTAGATCAGGAAGTCTCAATGCTTTAACCTGAAAAGCTTCACATTGCCATGTTCCCGTGGCTAGGTTTTGGTCGTATAATTCAAGTTAATCCAGGTGAGAACGCATACACTGCAATATCACCAATTAAACAGATGCACGACGACATTTGTTGGCTCTCTTATGACGAGGCTTGTTCCTCATAATACTTCAATTGGAATGGTAGAAGAAACGTGGCGCCGGGCAATACTTGTTGATCGACATAGAATCATCGGCTTGTCTTCTATTCTTGCCACATCAAAGATCTATCGGCTATAATTTAATTAGTTTCTACTCGACCCCAGTAACCCACTAAAGCAAAAATGTATTCGTTTGTCGGTATCTAGTCGAAAGGCAAATCATTTAATTCCAATTCTTGCGTCATCCTTCAATTATTATTATTATCATTTTGTTTTGCAATAACAAAGGCGTTACTGATGCTCGATGCAATGCAATTCCTTTTGATTAATTAGCTCTAATAGTTGTTTATGAATTAAATCACCTTCCAAATTATGCCAATGCCCTATTAGAATCACATCAAATTTACTCTCTGTCCAAGGCCATACAAGCTCAAAACAAGTATGAAAAAACTGGATTTAATCAAATGCTTATGATTTCATTTGCTTTATTATTCCCGAATTAAGCTAAGATTCTACAAAGCGCTTTCTTTTTTCTACACAATAACATGAAAAACCCAGATAAAAGAAACAGCTAGAACAGAATTCAAAGTCTAAGAGTGATTCTATACAAACAACCAACTGGGTTATCCTCAAACTTGCCGAGTCACACAACTCTACTTCGGTTGTTGAATCGTCCTTGGACTCAGCTTCACACTCACTATCTTGGGTGCCTTCTCCAAATACCTCGGTGCCTGAGCACGATCAACTCGACCCTTTTTCCACTTCATCACTCCAAGCGAAACCAATTCCTTGTTGCACCCCTTGACCTCCTCCTCCTCCTCCTCCCCTGCAACAAAAAGAAAGAAAAGAAAACCGAGTTAGAGAGTAGACTTGGCGACTCGGGCGAGTTGCCACTGAAATTTTAATTTCTAGGACGGCACTTACTCACCTTTGATTGTGTCGTAAATTGGGTCGTCGAAGAAGAGAGAGTAGAGATCGTCGGGGAGGAAAGAATCGTAAATATCAGAGAATGAAGGGTCAGATTCGGGATCATAGAAACGTTCTTCGAGCCAGTAGTCTCGGAACCAAGGGGAGGACTGGACAAGGGCCCACCATTGGTCGGAAAAATCCTCTACCGTTCGATATGACAGCGGTACAAATAGCGGAGCGTTGGGATTTAATGTTGATGCTGATCTGTGAGACATTATCTCCATTGCCAATTGAAATAAGGATGAGAGAGAGAGAGAGAGAGAGAGAGAGAGAGAGATGAGTGAAGGGTGGGTATTGCTAAACAGAGAGAAGAGCTGTTGAGGATAAGGAGAGATATTTTCTATAAAACTATGATGATTATATAGCAAGGTCGGGTTTTAAATAGCCTTTCTTTTGGGTTCTATTTGCAGAAATGACATTTTTTTTTTAATATATTCAAGTGCTATTTTGTTTTCTTTTAAACAAGTGTTTTCTAATTAAAAAAATTAGATCTTTTAAAATTAACATTTAAACGGAACATTATTTCCATTTAAATGCATGCAAAATCTTTCTTTTAATTAACATTTAAAATTCGCTTTGGTTGGTTAGGCATGTAAGATGTACATTTTTTCCTAGTTATGAAAGAAAATTGTTATTATACTCGAAACATAAATATAAAATGTACATTTAAAGTAATTTTTGTCAATAAAAGCTTATTATATAATCATATTTTCTTAAATAATACTAATCCAATGACAATAAAAAATAATAATAATCTGATTAGATGATATATTTTGAATTACTCAGATCATTGTCAAGACAAGATCATATAATCAAATCTGCCTTGACAGCAAGAAATATTAGTATTTGTTGAAATCCTTAGAAAACTAATCTTTTTATTTACAACATTATCTCAAGTCACTAGTAATTACACTTTTTTTATATGACCAGAACAACAGAATTTAAACGTTACGGGCAGGTCACCAACAATAAAGACAGAAGTCAGAAATATAAATACCCCGCACCATGTTTTTGATAAATTACTCTTTTTATTTTAAATTATTCTTTAATAGTTAATAAATTTTAAAAAAATACATAAATTTAATAAATTTTCAAATAAAAAATAATTTTAGAAACAAGTTTTATCGGGAAACAAGTAAAGTGATCTTGGCAGGTTCCTAAAATCCAAAGCTACTGGGACCCCAAAGAAAGAAAAGCATTGTTAAAAGGCACGTGCTCCTCATCCTTTTCTTTTTGTTTCTTCTTCTTCTTTGTTTTTTTTATGGAATGCACTGCACCTTGTTTTGGCCTAAGAGAGTAGTACATTGGATTATGCAATCCACGAACTAATAATTAGTAATGTTTGATTTAAAAAAGAGAGCAAGTGGGGGTAATATCAAAAGTAAGTAAACTGACGTGTAACGGTGTGAGTGGTGTTTCTGTACTAAATGATTTACATTTAGGTGGTCCCCCCTTTTCTTTTCCCCTCTTATCTGCGTAGTAGATAACACGTCATTGCTCTGATCCTGTGTCCTCCACTTGTTAAATTATCGTAAGAAACGTTTTTTTTTCTCTGGGTGCATACTGCATACTGCATACAGGGGCCAAGGCCCAAGACAAAAGAACAAGCACGCCTACATTCACATGCACCATTACTCTCTTTATACAAATTATGCGAGAAAAAAGAAAAATTAAGGCGAGGTAAAATTAATAAAATATAATTACTTAACATTTCTTTCTCTTGCCCCATTTAAATCATTTAACCCAAAAATGAATCCAAGTAAATTTGGATCAGAAGCCTTCTAAACATGAATGGATCTAACTGAGAAGAAAGAAGAAGAAAAATGTGATCTCATAACATTAAAAAAAAAAAGTCATGAAGGAGATGTATCCCTCTCTAATTTTTTATTTTTTTTAAAAAAGAAAGTGTTGGGGCTGCCATAGGCATCATTTGCCAACAACAGTCCATTTTTTTTCCCTCTATTTCAAGTTTCTTCGTTTATTTATTTATTTTGTTAGTTGTCTATCTTTTCTTTTCTTTTCTTTTCCTTTTCTTTTCTTTTTTTTTAGTTTAGAAATGTGTCCTTTCAATCCCTTTTGGATCTTTTAGTACTCAAGAATTTATTTTAGATTTAAATAAATGATATGAATTAAAATTAGATTCTTAACTTTAAAGTACGAAACTTTTTTTCTTTTAAAATAAAGGAGACAATTGCCATTGAATCTCTACAGTCCGAGACAGAATCAATTCAAGAAGCGCTCTAAAAATGAAAGAATCCAGTCCGAATAGAGGTCCCATTGGGTATAATTTTCGTTTAACGTCTACCCCACAAAACTTGCTCTAAACCTATTTTGTTATCCAACTCACGCTGTACTCTCATATGTCAGATTGCGGTGATTTACTGGTAAATTCATATGCAGGTGTCAATTATTAGCCAGAAGTGTGAATTCATGAACGATATTTAATATTGTACAAGTCTGAATATTCATATTCTTAATAATAAAAAAAATCCAATGTCACTCTATCTTTATATATAATTCTATAAGAAAATTGGGTATTCGTCATTCGGGGTTAAAGAGAACATGAATGTTGCTGTCAAGTGTCAATTGGTGAACGTGATTTGTCAAGAATTTGGAGTAATCATTTTAGGCAAAGAAAGAAAAAGAGATAACTAACCTGGGCCTGTGATGACTCGTCAATTTGAGCCGCTGAGAAGGGGGAGGCAAAAACCCTCACTGGATTGAGAAGAAACTCAGGAACCAGCACGATCCAAATCTAATGCTTCCTAACGGTCAAAATGGAGGATGCATCGTGCATGACAGTAGCCACAGGGCCCACAATTATAAATACAGGAAACGTCCAGAATCCAGATTCCTTCCCCAGTCAATTAGGTGTTAAGCTTGGCTGTAACATTAGGGCTCTTGTTAGAAAGCCGACCAAACCTCTCAATTAAACACAAACCCATCTCTCAATTAACACCATGGCTGTTTCATCATCATCTTCTTCTTCTTCTTCGCCTTCCAGAAATCTGGAAATAGGTATAGTGGGCTTTGGCCCCTTTGCACAGTTCCTGGCAAAGATCATGATCAAACAAGGGCATACTTTACGGGCAACTTCTCGTTCCGATCATTCTTCCGTCTGCCAAGATTTGGGCATCTCATTCTTCAGGTTAGCACACATCCAAACACACAAATGTCTAGAAGAATTGTTGCTGAACATGCAGTCTTTATAATTCTGCTTATGCTTTGCTAGGGACACGGGCACATTTCTAGAAGCAAATAATGATGTCATTTTGATTTGTACATCAATCCTATCCCTATCAAAGGTTCTCAATACAATGCCACTACATTGCCTGAAACGGTCACCTCTCTTTGTGGATGTTCTCTCAGTCAAAGAGCACCCGAGGGATATTCTATTGAAAGTATACTGTCATTTCCATCATACCATATTGAAGTTAAAATACAATATGTTCCTTTTGATGTTATTATCTCGGCGAGTATTCAAGCACGCATGTCAATTGCTCAGGTACTGCCAGAGGAATTGGATGTGTTGTGCACTCATCCGATGTTTGGGCCGGAGAGTGGGAAAAATGGATGGAAAGATCTTGCTTTTATGTATGAAAGAGTTCGAATAAAGGACGAAGCTACGTGCTCAAGTTTTCTACGAATTTTCGAAACTGAGGTAACCTAATAACACCACCTAAGAAGTTAACCTTATTAGTCATTGGACCACTTCTGAACATATAAAAGAATAGCTACTGAACATACGAAGACAGCAAAATTGTAATTGTAATTGTAAAATATACTATAAGGAATCAGTGTTTAACTGTGGACTACACAGTGCAGTCCACAGTTAAACACTGATTTTTTATGTTTATTTATTTTTTAGTTAATTTTTTTAGCTGTTTTTTTTGTGTTTTTCAAGATTATTTTTTTTCTTATTTCTTTTTTTTTAACAAAATTTATTTTATTTAATTTAGTTCTTAAATTTTTTTATTTAATTATTTGATTTTCATAATACGTTTTCCGAGTTTCACGGGTTAATGTGTTTTGACAAATTAACCCAGAATTTTTTTTCTTTTTAATTAATTTTTTTTATTTAGTTTAGTTTATTAATATTAAATTTATTTTTATTTAGCTATCAGACTTTTATGACACATATACTGGATTTCACGGGATTTCACGGGTTAACCTGTTTTCATTGGTGATCCCAGTTAATTATGAGTTGACCTGTCAATTTTTTTTTTATTTTCATAAAAAATTTTTGTTTAATTTAGTTTGATAATGTTAAATTTTTTTTATTTTGTTATCAGACTTTCATGATATAAATCATGAGTTTAACGGGTTAACATGGTTTGACGAGTGAACCCAGATTTTTTTTTGTTTTTTTCTTTTTAATTAATTTTTTTTTGTTTAGTTCAGTTTGTTAACATTCAATTTTTTTTTATTTAGTTACCAGACATTTATAACACTGATCTCGGGTTTAACGGGTTAGCCTGGTTTGACGAGTTAACCTCAATTTTTTATTATTATTTTTTTTCTTTTTAATTATTTTTTTTCGTTTAGTTTAGTTTGTTAGTATTAAATTTTTTTTATTTAGTTACCAAATTTTCATAACACGAATTCCGAGTTTGACGGTTTAACCTGGTTTAACGAGTTAGCCCAGTTAATTCTGGGTTAACCCATTAATTTATTTTTTTTTATTTAGTTATCAAACTTTCACGACACGAATCCAAGGTTTGACAAGTTAATCTGGTTTAAAAGGTTAACCCAATTAATTCATATTTTTTTTTTCATTGGTTTTTTTTTTTAATTATTATATTTTTATGACACAACCTTGCAGCCAGATCCATGTTCAATGCTATTAGATTTGGTATTACAGTCAAACCCACTTAAATTTAGATCATGCAAATTTAATGTTATTATAAATATTACTTTTGGATCAGGCGTTGCAACCAAATCTAAAATTTTTAGGTATAACTTTACATAAAAATATAAAACTTTTAGATCTTAATTTTTTAAAAAATATAAAAAATAATTGACCTGCAACATTAAGAGAATTATGTAACTAGTGTTTGCTATGCGCCTTCACTTTTCTCCTGAAGGAATCTACCTATTGATAAAAACTGGGGTGGGGGAGACAAAACTCTACCGAGCTTTCGACCCAGCATTTTCAATAAGATTGCATCCTCGATATATTCCCCATTCCATAATGCAATAACTATAAAATGTGTGTTTCTTTGTTGACCAGGGTTGTAGAATGCTGGAAATGTCTTGTGAAGAACATGATATGGTAGCTGCACGGAGTCAATTTCTTACTCACACAATTGGGAGGTAAAACTACTGCCTTCAAACATTCAATACAAAAACCACAATTAAGCTTGAATTTCTTCCGATGTAATAGGATTTTATCGGAAATGGAGGTCAAGCCCACATCTATGAGCACAAAAGGTTTCGAGACACTGATTAATCTGGTATGCTCAATTGCTCAAATTTTCATCAACTCTGTTTTCCCCTGTATCCTTGTCATTAAACAGACCGTAAATAATACAAAGTGAAGAAAGAAACCAAAGAAGTCTTTTCTTTTTTCTTCTTCCCAGAAAGAGAGCACCATGAAAGACAGATCTGACCTGTTTAGTGGCTTATTCGTCCATAATAGATTTGCCAAACAAGAGGTAAATTTGCTATACTCTTATTATCATGGTCACCTAAATTTTAAGATTTTAGTTATTTTTCTTTTTCTTTTATGAAGAATGTGTGACGCAGAATCTAATGTTCCACAAAAAAATTCTGATGCAGCTGAAGAACCTAGAACTTTCCTTAGAAAAGGTTAAGCAAATGCTACAAGACAAGATGACCGAAGAGCAGAATCTGAATGAGTCTAAGTTTTGATGTGGAAGTCTTGCCAATATCGCATTAAACATATACTGTTGTGCAATGACTAATTATGCTTTCCGCTTAGATTTTGGGCATTCATTCCTTTTGACTTCTATTCCTTCACGCTGTTTAATTCTCTCTTAGAAGACATGGGATTTCTTTTCCAAGAATGTACCCTGTAGTTTTCATGTTCTAGGGCTTTAAGCTCTCCTTCCAATCAAAATAAATAAATATAAATATCCAATATGTTAAAATAAGAAGCTACATGTTCTCTAACTTCTATGACACGGTATGTCAAATACCAATCCTATTGGATATGCAGATGTATCACCAATGCTTTGCTCACAGTTACTAGGTGGCATACGAAGTTTGGATTTATATGCTCCCTAGAAATGGCAGTGTGTTATTGCTGGGTAGGTTTGAGGATTGCAAAGTTTGAAGTCAGAATAATAAAGTTTTAAGGGTTTGTTTGCACTTATATACAAGGTGAGATTTGATGCCAAACAAGTCGCGGCCTCCAATCTAGTGGTACTGAAGAGTTTACTGGTTCAAATCCTTCGTCTAGCATATTTGAGTTTTAAAAAAATGCCCCATTACAAAAAAAGTCAAAGGAGCCCCTCATCTTTGTAATGGTAGCCAATTCAGTCCCCGGTGGCAATACACTTCCCCTACCCCGCTAATTACTAATGCTAACTCCCATAACCATTGATTCTGGGATCCTATGTCAAAAAAAAAAAAAAAAAAATCTGGCAGAACCAAAGCAGCCCCTCATCTTTGTAGTGGTGGCTAATTCAGTTTGTCCGTGGTAATACTATTATTAACTCCCCTGCCACTGATTGTGGGTTGCACATTTCTATCTTGTGGCACACAAGAGAAAAAAAGGGTTCTGTAAGTTGGAATTCTAAAATCAAGTTTTGGAATCCCTGTGGATTTTTTTGCTAATGATTTAATTACTTGAGAATAGTAGGAAAAAAATGCAGGAATAAGAATCTCTAGTAGTTTACACTCAAGGCTTAAGCAAGGACAGAAAGTAACTTGGAGATTACCATAGAAGAAACAAGACAGAGTAAACGAGATGAGAGAACAAAAACTTGCATTCCATACCCATCCTCAAATGCAAATCAAAACACTCACTATTTCATTATGAAATCTAAGAAAATAACCCCGGCACATAGCTAAGCTGACACTCACTGCTCTTTCATACTCAAATTCAAAATCCCAAGCAAGAAAATCCCTACCAAAACTTATCCTACCCTGTTTGGGAGTGCTTTTCAAAAGCACTTTCCAAAAAAATTTGAAAATTTTTTATTTTTTTATTTTAAATTAATATATTTTTGATGTTTTCAAATCATTTTGATGTGCTGATCTCAAAAATAATTTTTTTTAAAAAAAAAAATTATTGGCATGCTTTTCTAAATGAAAAGCACTTTGAAAAGCAACAAGAACCACACTCCCAAACACCCTAGAACCTTACATATAGTAAACACGAAAGCTTCAGAATTTCATAGAAGATTATAATTTTACCTAAGTGATCAAAATACCCTTGTTTCTCTATAAACTACAAAGAATTATGATTTTATGCACCTTCCAAATTCACCCATAGCTCATCAATTGTATTCCCAGATTAGGAACCGTGACCTTAGACCAGATGAACTTCCCTCCCACGTTCACCCACAGTTCATCAAATAAATCCCAAACTAGAACCCATAACCTTAGACTGATAATCCAATCTATAAAATCCCATAAAAACAACATTTTAGTTTCCCTTGGAAGAAAATCCCTGAACTTTCAAGTTAATATCTAGTGAAATAGACAGTAAAATAAAACAAACTGCCTATGGATCATGCCATTCATTTCTCTGGAGAAATAATTTCAAGCTATATTTCTGAATTTATTGCATAAATTCAAATTTAGTGCAATCGGTATACAATATCCAGCTAAATCTAGCGTGCCTACGCCATGTTTGCCAAAATTTCAAAAAAATTATACTGAACAAATTACATTAGGGCCATGAAAGAGGTATATGGTTGAAATCTATTCCTTTCAGTTCTCTCAGCAGCTCAGGAAGAAAGCTTTACAAAGTAGTACAAAAATATGAAAGTAGAATCATCACCTCATTGATTGTTGATTTCATCAATATTGGTATCTTCCAAGGTATTACATCCAATTGCAGCATTACTAGGAGAATCCAGTGTCAGATAAGAGGGTGGTTCACTCTTCTGACTCTGCAGTCCTGAAAAGCGTGCAAGGTCGACCCATTGCTGCAGGAATTAAGGCAAAAGAAAAGGTCAAGTTCATGCTAATAAAGAGAAAACACTGGAGTGCAATGCCATTGTTGATTTTGATGGTCTGAATGCCATTGTTGATATTTTGTTGATGATTTTGAATTTGGTGGCGCCCGTCAAGTAGATATTCATGAACTAAATCACCCCAAATGAAACACCTCCACACTCTAATACCAATGAAATAAATCCCCTTAGTTTATAAATGGTTTACCATTTTTGCAGAAGCCTTTCTCTTCAGATAAGTACATGCAAATGCTTAGTATCTTTGACTACATGATTTCAAAGAGATGCATGACTTAAAAGATATTTCAAAGAAGTAAATATAGCTTTTACCCCAAGTGGAACTTGTAGTGAATGAAGAAGATTCTAACCTGAGTTCCCCAATAGGAGTTAATTGTCCGAACAATAAATGACAGCATATTTACAAGAAGAGTTTGAGAAGAAAATTCATCAGAGATTCGATGCTCGACAATTCCAGCAATTATCTGCAATAACCAAGAAAAAGAAAACGCTCAAGCAAAATAATTTACCAAATCCTACAGAATATCAGCTACGGAAATGCCATGTGCATGTTTTTTTCAATCTTCTAAATAGAGACAGCTATGAGCCTGTAATACTAAGCCTACATAGCTTCCCTTGTAAAAGCAGCAGAGCAAGGACATGGAAGCTGGGAGCTCGATGTTTGCAGGAGTGCTGCCCCAGTTGTTTAGCTCATTTTATCATATTGACCAATGATATAACAGACCATGCTTTTCAAGGACCATGAAAATTTCAGAATGAAGGCGCAACACTAAATCAAATTTATATGATATAGCAGACATTTAAGAATTTACAGCCTTAGTTTAAGCAATTGGGCAAATGCAGGTGCTAAAAAAGCTAGGTATGCATGGTAACCTAGAAGCCAATGCAGATTCAGACTCTGGAAGGTCATGAACAGCAATTTCTCTTAAAGGTGATGATGGAAATTGAGAGAAAATTGGATATACTCACATGAACTATTAGTACGTGGTTCAAATCAACAGTTGAAATTCAGCATACTCTACTGTTAGCTCTTAACTTGAAGTGAGATTAAAAAGATAATGATGAAACCATTAGAAAAGAGAAGAAAAGAAAAATCACTTCATTGTTACATAATCCATTCTGTCCAGGACCATATTCCTCCTATACAGCCATATTTACATGCTTTTCCCAATAGGAAGGAAGCCAGATATTCAAGGAGTTTTCACCATCATACTATTTATCCGGACCTTATAGTGGAACTAACAATAAATAATCTATGCCCAAATAAATTTCTCAGATAATTTGCAATGCAAAAAATGTAATTAACAGGTCCATTTTTCACAGCAATAAGTAACTCTACCTGATACCGCAGATTGGCTGATGTTCCAAGAAAGCATCCATAGATAGCTGCTGTTTTGAGTATTGGTGATCTTTTAGTTCGTTGATCAGTAACCAATGCTGGAGTGATGAGTTTGCGAATTGCATACAAAAGATTTGAGGCAGCAACAGCCCCAATACTGGAAATAAATCCAACACTAGAAAGTTTCAAGCCACCAACAATGACAGATGCTACTCTGTGACTGATATTCCAGTCCTTCCCTACAAGATTCTTTTGAAATGCATTATCTGGGATGGACTTAAGGAGACCTTTTAAAGCATCCACACTGTCAGGGACCGCTGTGTCATCAGCATAAGAAAGGAATGACAAAGTTGGGGCAGGAAGCCACACAGTAAAAAAATCAACAACTATTCCCCTGACAGTATCTGTAATTACATAGTCAAGCTCTTCAAAGAAATTTTCTTTTCGCCTCTCATACTGCGCCAAGAGAGTAGTGGTGATTGAGATTGCCTCTTCTATAGCTAATCTATGCAGGAACTTGGGATCTGCCAACAGCCTTTCCCTGAAACCCTGCACACTTAAACGAGCTATTGTCAAGTAAGTACCAACAACATTACCTTTCCTAGCAGCATCCCATATCAAGCAAATGATAATGTCAAGAAGCTTTGCGGTAAGAATGACAAAATTCTAATGAGAACAAAGTTTTTGCTGCCAGAGAGTGAGTATACCTGGAAACGATGAGTGAGTTCCTTAATAATAGGATATTGCTCCAGATCAAAGAAATTCTGCAGTACTTCTGGCGATACCAAACCAAGATCAAGTCCTTTTTGGAGGTCCTGATGAGCATAGCAGCATATTATTTCATGAAATAAAAGGAAAGGAATGTCCTTGAGGAGACAGCAATTGTGTGAGAAAATTTATGATTGGAAAATAATGGTAACTTGCAAACTCAGCAAAGTAACCACATTTTTGCACCTTTCTTCTGTCCTATAGTTGTTATTTCAAGAACAAAACAGGAAAAATATAGCTCTTATATTGCACCCTTCAGCTTACCTGAGGCAGGGCATCTCGCCTCCTACCAGCTGCATTCATCACTCGAGCAATTTCAGCACGATCAAAGCAATTCCGATTGCAAGGTCTGGCAGCAGAATACCACAAGAAATCACCGACGGGGACTTCCCCCTCTCTTCGTATGAACTGTCTTTCAGGATCAAGTAATATAACAACTTGGTTTTTCTTCTGTGTCTTCTTTGAAATTCTTGCTGGCAAACCTGTCCCTCTGGATCCATACATTACATGGCTTGCACCTGTCACCACTACTAGCAAACCATTGGCTCCTCCATCTATAACTGCTTGCATAATAATTTGAGACATGGCATGATCCTCAACTACTCTTGCTTGTGCAGATAAGTATGAGCTGGGTCCAAAAGGAACAGATTGCTTTGGAGCATTCATATCAGTTGATCTACGTGAGATAGATGAGAATCCTGAGATGAAGCCTGAACCAGCTGGAGGAGCATACAGTTTACGATCAGCCTTAGAAAGCCCACGAATGCCCTCAGCTTGCACAGTCCTCAGAACCTACTCATGCCACAGGGATCAATAAATCCATGACAATATATCATTTCACACTCTGACACTTCAATATGAAAGAAGAAGGATAACCAAAAAGTTTACTAGTTAAATATAAAACACCCCCCACAAATCCTGAAACAAAAACCTGATAATACACTGAAAAAAAAGGCAATGCAACTATTGTCCGATGCATTTGATGCACATAAAATACAGCGATTTTACCGTAAAATCATAAAAAACGCTACTTTCTTCCAATGTTATACAATAGCTAACAAAAGAACCAACGAAAGAAACAAATTATCTCCTTTAATACAAATGATCCATAAATCGAGAAAAAACAAGCTGTCACACTCAATAAGTATAGATTACTAACATTAACCGATGTGTTAAAACTTGCAGATAGCATTATTCAACACTTTGATGGATATACAAAAGAAGCAATTTCATTTTACCTTAAGCGGAACACCACAAGCAACAATTCTAATTCCATTATCACGACAATAACTCAATAAAGGCTCACACTCCTGCCATCCTTGCGGCGGCCAGTGCGTCATGTAACCCTTCAATGTCTCTCCATCTATCCTGCCACCAAATTTCACAAACATCAACGTGAATAATCTATTATTGATTTCTCAGAATAATGTTTATACAATAAATGGTGAGAAAAGGAAGATACACCACCTTTTATCCAAGTATTCATTTAGCAGGCGCTGCAAGTCACAAGGGAAAGCTTCCATGGCAAGAGAAATTGATTTCTCCCTCTCGTCGCATTGTTTTTTCAAATTCTTAACAATCTCAAGCTCCAGCTCTTTATCATCTTTTATAGGCACTTGCTCTGCTTCTCCTAAATACACAATCCTACCATTCATTATCTTCTCCCACACTTTTCGTTTATCCTTCCCGACAGCCATCGGCTCCCCGATCACCGTCGCGTCATAAATCCTCGAACTTATCACCTCCTCCGCCTTCTTCTCCGCCGCCACCGGAGGCGGAGGAGGAGGAGGCGGAGAGTCCGGTTCTTTGTTGGCTACCTCGGCTTTGGAGGCGGCGGATTGGAGGATTGAAACGCCGAGAGCGAGGAGAGGAGTGAGCAACACCTGGCGGCGTCTGGTGGTGGTTTGAGTTTGACTGGAGCATGGAGAATCGGGGACGCTGAGGTGGCAGCGTTGTGCGAGGGAAATTGTTTTGAAGGGAAAGAGGCGGCGGAGAGGTGGTGAGGGTGGAGTGGAGGGACAAGTGTGCCGTGGTGGTGTAGAGGCAAAGAGTCGTTGCGTGTGGGGCCTCATTTTTTTTTTTTTTTTGAACGGTAGTAACTAACTGTGGTGTGGTGACACACGGTTAGGGCGTGTGAGAGAGAGACTTTGGCCCATTGAAATAAAATAGTACTGTGGAGTAGTAGGAGTGTGGATTTGTATTCAGCAAGTGGGAGGGAAAAACAAGATTTTGTGACTCGGAAGTGGCGTGTAATTGTTTTTATAAAAAAAAAACTGATAAGATTGCTGAGCATGTTTTTTTTATGAGGTGCGGAAAATTAGAAATTTAGGACATGTGGCTATAAAAAGGTTTGTGGTGTCTTCATGGGGACCAGAAGTGGCTTCTGTGGTTAGGCTTTGGGGTGTTGACAAAAAATCCATTTCACTCCATAATTTAAGAGTAAAAGAAGATGGATTTTCTGACATTAGAATCAACATTTGCAGGTAGAGGAAGGAGAGGAGTCTGTATTTTCGCAAAAAGTATGACAAATTTTCAACTGAATAATCACTCCTTTAAACTTGTATCTGGTAGCTGTTAAAGATAGCGGGTATTGGCATCATCCAATTGATTGGTTCAACTGGGTTGAATTTCGACCCCTTTCCTTTTAGTTTGGATAAAAACAATGAAATTAGAATTTTTAGTTTAATTAATCAAGTTTTTAGTTTATTTCTCAATATTTATGAATTTAAATTCTCTTAAAATTACTAAAAATTTACATAAATAATTTAACCTGGATATCCATGTTAATAAAAAAAATATATTAAAAGTAAACATTATTTGATTTTATAGAGATTGATACTGTTCTGTTTATGCCGTTTTGTTCTTGGTTTATGTATTTCGGTCCATGAAAGAAGGATCGTAGTTCAGCACGTTAGGAGTTGTTTCATAGCTGCTAATTTGAGCTAAAAAAAACAAGTTAGCAAAGAGAGGACTGCCTAGGGGTCAAGACAGCCGGAGTGCCTTTAGGTCGGGACAAAGCAAGGGAGACTCTCTTCTTAATTACTTGTTTATATTCTTTTTATATTGGATGAGTAGATCTTATAGCTATTTTTAAAATTAATTAAATAAATAAAATGATGTTTGGGGTCAATTTGCCCCCTTCCGTCTTCTTTTGATTTCGTGAGGGATTTTTCATTCTCTTGTTTTTTGTGTTAGAATCGGACGGTGCAATCTAGCAAATGCAAAGTCCGTAAACACAGAGTCTTCATCCGTAGCTCCGTGATTATAATCCTCCTTCGAGGTTCTGAAAGATTATAGGTGGTTTTTGAGTTTGAGGCTGGGATTATTTTAAAATAATATTTTTTTATTAAAAAAATTTAACTAAATTGTTTTGGATGTTTTTTTAAAAAAAAACTCGAATGCTATTATCTTTTAAAAATTTAAAAAATTATTAAAGTTGATTTAATAGGGTCTAGTTGGATTTTACCGGTCGGTATCAAATTAGTCAAGTTTCACGGTGTTAACTTCCATTTCTTTTCTTTTTTTTTTTAAACATGGTTTTATCTAGATTCCAAAGGAATACGCTTGGTTTTATCTAGATTCCAAAAGTATACAGTCAAATGGACCCTTTGGACCGATCCAGATTAAATAATTAAGAGCAGCTCAGCTCCTGGAAAAGAAAGAAAATTAAGGGGTAAATTGGGCAATTGACACATAAACTTTTTTTAAAAAAACAGGCAAATTAACACATCCACAAAAAAAAAAAAAGTGTTTCATGGTTCAAAACAATAACATCAATTATTTTGTAAATAGAACCAACCAAATTACACTGAGAATTAGAGCTATAAGAACCCAGCTTACAACTAAAACCTGAATGTCATGCAGCAGGTAACCTTGGCAAAAAGAATATTACCCTTTGAGAAAATATTATTCATTGATTTTAAAAGTAAAGAAGCAAGACCGGGGAAAGCAGCGAATGTAGTGGTGGTGAGACTCTCCTTCTAAAATATCGATTAAGAAGCATTAATTTCAGACTTTCCTGTGGAAAAATCTAACGAGTGATATACTGATAATTGCTCGTAGGAGATAAAGTTCACTAACATAATATTTAATGTGGTTCAGCAAATCACCTATATTTACAGGAAAGATTTATTTTATTAGAGATAGAAAAAAAATACAATAAATACATGAAAAAAAAGATCACATCCACTCTACTCAACTCACTACTCTTGCAGCTGCAATGGCTGCGCTCTTTCTCTTTACACTCTCTACACACTCTCTCTCACCTTGCTCTCAAGAAGCATGCTTTTTTTATAGATCTCAATAGTAAGTTTCTTCAACACACTTGTCAATCATGGTGAGACAAGAGGGCCTTAAAACATGCCACCATTAGTGGCACTAATGGTGCTTCCACTTGCTTGGTGGTGGGGTATTACCACTAAATGGTAATATCTTAACACTTCCATTCTTTTATTGCTTTAGAATTTTTTATTTTCTCGTACCAGCTCATAATCTAAATTCTAAAATACATGTCCACATACGTGCCTAAGTAGATTTTTGACAGGGATGGTTGGATAATTGTTGCAGTTACATGGTGGTGGAGACGTGGAAGGATTACTATTCATGGTGATGATGGAGCATGAATGGTGGAGGAAACTGGAAGATAAGGTAGGCTAGGAGTGGCAAAGATTATCTATGTGATTTTTCCTTTTCTTTAACCCGGTATTCATTTACTTAGTTTGTTTTTTATTTTTACATGTAGAAGTAATGAATGAATTTAATGAATATCATTTTTTAGAAGCGTAATAACTTGGAAATAATGATATTTAATAAATATTACTATTCACAAATATGAAAAAATAAAAATATATTATTTACTAAAAAAAATTAAATTATGTTATCCTCTAAAATCTTTACATTAAGATGCTACTTTTTATATATAAAAAAAAACCTGAAAATGACGCCAATTTCGGAGACAAATTAAAGTTAAATCAAAGAGGACCTAAATCTAATGGACCAGAGTCCATTTTACAAGCCAGAATCTAACTGCCCAAGGCAATGCCAGCTTTGGGGAAAACATGGGCTCATGCTCAACTGCTGTATTCGGCTAAGACGCAAATCTCATCTCCGCCTACACCCGTCATCCCGTGACAAACCAAAGTGCCTGCCAGCCTCCTCACCGGGGAAAGAGGGACGTCCAAACACAGAAAGCCTTACAAATACTAACCACTTGACAAAAGTAAAGAGCGACCCATACGCACGTCACTGTTAGTTGCAAGGAAAAAGAAAAGGAAAAAGGGAAAGAAATGGTGGTCCAGCTGGGTGTACACAATATAGTAATAATTTTTTAAAGTATTTTTTATTTTTTTTATTTTAAAATATATTAAAATAATATTTTTTAAATTTTTTAAAAATTAATTTTAATATTAACGTATTATTAATTTAAAGAAAAAAATATAAAAAATTAAATTTTTTTAAAAATATTTTTAAAACACAAAAATAAATAGTACAAATTAAATGACAGATTATCTTGTTTTAACAGTTTTTTTGTGTTTTTTTTAAATATGGAAATAATATTTTTTATTTTTTAAATTTTATTTTTTATAAAAATAAATGATTTCAAAATAAAACAAAAAAATATTAAATTTTTTCAAAAATATTTTTAAAATAAAAAATTAAACGGGCTCTAAAATAAAATTTCAGTATCAATTATTATAACAACCAGCCATTTTCTTCTACCATCCATTTCACAATATACCACCCGAACATATTGCTTATGAACCACGTACAGGCAACAGACACACAATCACGGAAGAGAGAACCCATGACAGAAGGAGACAGATCTTAAACTTCTTCTCTCGTGCATGTACATGGGCAGAGCAGTCGTTTTCTGGTATGATCGATAGTCAGGCATCAGCCTGATCGTGACCTCTCTTCCACGAAGGCATGCTGGTGGATTGAAAGAAACCACATCCAGCTGCTTCCTGATCTTTCATTTTCATCCAACAATGACTACCTCTGTAGACGAAGCAGCTTGTATAAACAAATTCTAGAAGAAGAAAAAAACGATACGACCTCGAATTCTGGACAGCCCATAAACCTCCCGCCCGGATTACATAAACTTCAGCTAGTTCTTGTTCGAGCTCGTTCACCACAGTGGCAGACCACATGAACATCATCACCCATCTCCATGCTTTCCATCTCTGAATTA
The DNA here is from genome assembly GCA_018804465.1 of Populus tomentosa. Lineage (NCBI taxonomy): Eukaryota > Viridiplantae > Streptophyta > Magnoliopsida > Malpighiales > Salicaceae > Populus > Populus tomentosa. The sequence goes on along the minus strand of CM031983.1, from coordinate 4,671,807 downwards.
TTATTGAAGGAATTGTGAGATTAGGGTTCCTGTGTTCTTTGATTGATCGGTGTTCTAGAACAAAAATTGGGGCAGCGGGTGGTGTCGTTTAATTGGGACTCTTTATCTAAGGAAGCGTTTGTTTCTGACTTTGTAACTGTGTTTTGGTAAATTTCAAATTTTTTTTTTTTTTTACTAAAATTGAGTTACGGTTGTACTTTTTGGATCGTTTTGATGTGCTGATATCAAAAATGATTTTTAAAAAATAAAAAAACATCATTTGCATGTATTTCGGCACGAAAAGCTATTTGAAAAGCAACCGCTACCACCCTGCCAAACACGCTCTAACTCGTATGCTTGAGAAACGCGTAGGAGGGGGGAAAAGGAGAAATTTCCCTCCAAATTTCTAAACAGATGCTGCTCATATTAATCTCGCGTATTTTTTTAACGGTTTTGTTGACCATGGTTGACGGAAAGGTTCAATTGAGAAAATTAAATCATTGGTTGGTATGATTGATATTAATAAATTTTAGGTGGTAAATTTGAAGTTTTCACTAAATGTTATAGGTTTAATCAAGGTCGTCATCTTGTTTAGCCTTTATGAACGAAACTTGGTCCATGATTATGTAACCATCATGCCTTTACCATTTACAAACATGGAGAATTTCTTCTCTTCTTTGTAGTTGATTTCTTTTGTTACTCTAATTTTCTCTTGTTAAAGATATTACAAACGAAAAATTTCAGATATTATCATATATTTTTGGTTTGAAAATATATATTTTTAATTTGACATTTTAATTTTTAATATTAATATATTCGAATAATTAAAAAAATATTAATTTTATGATTTTTTAAAATAAAGATACTTTGAAAAAAATACTTAGCCAAACATGCCAACAGTTACTTCCACTTGTATAATATATGCATTTAATTTTATCATGTAAAATTTGAAGATATCCTGATCATAAAAAAATAATAACAATCAGTATATTATTTTGTGATTATTATTTTACTATCTAATGTACGTAATAGTTATAATACTGAACCTGGACTTATCTTATTCATGATCTGAAATGGGATATGCTCTTAAAAAAACACAAGGGACATCCACTCTCCTCGAAGGTGAGGATGTTTTTTATCATGCCTATATATTCATCATTATATTTGTGACTATTTTCTCTATTTTAAAGATAGAAGTCGTAGACGAACATCATAAATAAAGACGAACGTAGTGTATGTGTTGAACATGAGATACCGTAACATATTTTACAATATTACCGCAACACCATAAATCCGCACGGGTTCGGTAACGTTTTGCATCCATTTTTATATATTTAGAGTAAGGTTAACAAAAAAAAAAACAAGGGGTTTGGAAAAAATATTTTTCATCCATGCTCATTGCACCGTAGTTATAATAATTCATTGTGTTTTTTTTTCTTTTTTCAAAATTTTTCTTTAAAATTGTGTTTATTTGGAATTGAGACCTGTAGTTTGTTTTATTCGTGTAGCTTATGAGAATCTGGAGTGCAAGAAAAAAGCTTATTTCATTGATATTTAATTTGATAAAAATTAAATGAAGTTTTATTAATTTAAAAATATTAAAGTTATAAGGATTATTTCTGGTTTGTCATGGGGTAATTCTAGCCTTGTGATTAAGATCATAATTTTAGAATGTTAGCCTAAGTTAATTTTAGTATTTTTTGTTATTTATTTATAATTTATATTTTTTAAAATTTCATCTTTTTATCACTGGATTAGTTAGAGATTGAGTTTTATAATATTTGTTTTTTTTTCTATATAAAGTTATCTCGGTTTCATAACCTGAGCTACGGGTTCAACGATTTAGCTTGAGTTTATATTTTTTTGATAAAAAATTAATTTTTTTTCCAATATTGCCCTTTAATGTTTTGTTAGTTTGGATTGATCTTCATAATTATTTTGAATTTTCTTTTCGCATATCTGTCTTGATCTCGCGATCCAAGTCCGGAGTTTGAAGAGATTGTCCAGAGTGATAAAAGTTTTTTTAAAAATTCCTTTTATTTTAATTTTAGTCTTCAATATTTAGTTGATGGAGAATCAAACTTGATTATTTTTTTAATTTTACTATCATGATTCATGTTGCAAGTTTAATTAACTGAGAATTAATTTTTGTAATTTTTTTTATTTGCTTTTTACTAAGTTAGTTTAGTCTCATAATCCAAATTACCAGATTTTCAGGTTATCCTAGCTCAACTTAATTTTTTTTATTTCTCCTTCTAACACTAGCTAGGTTGAGAGCCTAGCTCCTTTTATCATTTTTTTTTCTCTGCATGGAATGATCCTATTCTCAAGACTCAGTTCTTGAGTTTATATGGTTTAGGTAGGTGGATTCAAGCTATTGTTTTGTTGTTTTTTAAATTAATTTTTTTTAAAAAAATTCAGCCTCTCAACTAGGTTATACAAGCCAATAAGAATTGGTCTAAACTAATAAACTATATTCCCATGTTTTTTTTTTAAAAAAAAGTGTTGTTTGATATGTAATCTTAACCATGTTTGAAAAAAAAATCATCAAACATATATTAGATTTTTTATTCATTGTTTATTTTTTAGGTTAAAAAACATATTAACAATAATTCTATATTTTTTCTTACACTTTTTTTTAAAATTCGGATCCACGCGTCGCGAGGGTAAGCATCCAAGTTTTTCACCGATCTAAGTCGCAGGCAAACCATATACACTCACTCACGATGAGTACACTGGTTAAATCCAAACGCACAACTAACTCATTTATTACTTGAATTAACACGCCAAGATTATATTCGACTTTTATACTTAAAAAATGGAAAATAAAAGAAACTGTCGCATAAGTCATATCACATATATGGTAAATATCTACGAAGAAAATTCTCATGGATGGTCATTTACATTTCATGCATGTATAGACTATAGAGTCTATATTTTCATTCCCGCCTGAGCCACCACTACCGTTCCTAATTACAAATAAACCTTGTCATCCTGCACCAGCAGTAAAAAGGAAAATGTCGAATCGCGGGGAAATAAATAATTTCACTTCCCTGTCAGATCGTACACTCTCAAAACAGCAAAGATTAGCACGAGAATGGTAGTCATATTTCGCATTTTCCACTCCCGTACTGTTGTGCATTTTACCTCCCCGAACTCTCTGCCACCGCCTGCTCTCCTTCCGTCACCCTTCATTTCCATTTTTGTTTACAGAAACCCTAAACTTCTCTTTCCTCTTTCGACGTTTTTTTCCGAGAAACAAACAAACACTCTTGTTCACTTCTCTTCTTCGCTCATGCATCTCTTCCGAGACGTTTGATTTCAGTCTCAAGGTTCTTACGTTAAACTATCCTTTTGTTTTGTACCTTTAGTCTTCACTTTATATTTCTAAGCGATTTGTTTTTTTATTTTTATTTTTTTTGGATGATCAACTAGTTTGCCATTATTCAGCGAGCGAGTGAGAGAGGTTTGTGTTTCTCCTTCTCATTTCTTTCTATTCTGGAAAATAATCATCATGAATTCCTTTTTTCCTACCTCAAATTTACAGCTAAAAGAAAACTTCGGAGAAATATGTGCGACATTAATTAACTGACGGTTGACCTCCATAAATACTGATTTTCTTGTTTTGTTTTTGGTTCATTTTTAAGATAATGGTGTTTTGTTCCCTCTTTATTTTGTTAAAAATCGTGAAAGAAAGCTGAAATCAGTTTGCTATATTTATTTATTTATTTATTATTTTTTTAATTCAAGAGGATCCTTAAACTGTGGTGCATGTGGAGTAGAGTTAAGTAGCTTAATTAATCGTGTTTCGTGTTCATCGTGATGATCTTTCCAGCAAGAAATTGTAGGCATTAGTGTTTTTTTTTTTTTTAATGTTGATTTGAATTCTAAGTATAAATATGGTACATGTTTTCTCTGTTAAGATACGTTTTTTTGGGAATTCTATTTATTGTCTCATGTCATGTACGTTGATCGAGTATTTTCTGTTGTTGCTTCGGTGTTAAATACGTTTTTTTCTTAGGTTGCTTGAATTCTGGCTCAATGTAGCTCCAAGTTTTCCTTCTTACGACATGTTGTGATTACTGTTTCAAAATGATAAAAGCATTTAGTGATTATATCTCTTTCTTGTTTAGCTTGCTTGCCGGGTTTGGGAAAAATTCAAGATTCAAGGGGATTGTAGTTTATTTAATTCAACCCTGCTCCTGTTTATGTTCACTTGCCTAGCTTTGTGCCACCGATATAGACTGTTGATTTCAGTCTCAAGGTCACTTCATTCACTCTCTTTTTATGTCTTTCAGGCTTTTACATGAGGCTTTTCCTTGATCTTTTTTTTTTTGTTTAAATTTATGACCATTGCTAGGCAATGGTCATCAAATAAATTTTAATTTATTTGATGAAGAGGATCCCTGTTAGCATTTGGAGTCTGGACACCTTATGGAATATTCTTCATGTCTGACGAGAGTTTTGATGTTGTTGATGAAACAGGACTAAGTGTAGTGACACTAGTCAGCATTATCATTGTGATACGTGATTGTTGTCAGCTAGAGCATCTTAAGGAAGGAAGCCAAACTTGAATGAGAACATAAATTGCTTTAATCATATGGAGTGTTTAAGGTCTGATTAGCTAAACCAAGATATGCAACGAGTTGTGTTCATCTTATGTCCTTTGTCTAGTAGGAGATTTTAGATGTTTAGTGTGTTTTTCTTTTGTTGCTTTGAATTGTATCGATGTGGTTCAAATTTTCTTTGTTATGATATGTTTTTTAATTCCAGTTATTTATATATGCTCAAGTTTTTCAGTTGCCGTTTATTGTGTTTTTCCTTCATTTATTTGTTCTCACTATAAAACCTGTTAGTGTGGCGCAATTCTCCCTGTCAAGGCATGCTGTGATTAGTTTTCGCTTCTTTTTCCCTTTTGGCTTTTGTGGTGGGGGAAGGAGGGTCTAAGGGGAATTGTTTAGTTGCTGAATCTGTTCTTTATTCGTCTTGGAATATTGATTGAAAATGAAACTAATGGAAGGCTATTATTTTTATTTTTTGAATCAAAAGAATGGGTGCAGGAAGGAAGACACGGACACTCCACTTAAAGGAGAAATCAGTATCTCAAACGTCAGTTAATAGCAGTATAACAGCTAGGAATCTGAGGAAGAGTGATCTAGCTGGAGTAATATTTGGATGCAAGAATAATACAATCAGGGAATGTTTCGCTAAACAGTTGTTTGGTTAGTACCCTTCACTTGTTTTTCATGTTTAGATTATAATGTGTACATGCTGACTCCACTAACTTGGGAAATTTTTAATATGCTTTCTTGAACAGGAATACCAGGTTCACATTACCCCTATGTAAAGAAAATAGATCCTGGTTTACCATTGTTTTTATTCAACTACAGTGACAGGAAGCTTCATGGCATATTTGAGGCTGCCAGTCATGGAGGATGGAATATTGATCCAAATGCCTGGACTGAAGATGGCTCAGGCATTACCCCATACTCTGCACAGGTATCACATGTTAATTCTGTTTTCGGTTCCTAAGTTATCAAGTCTAACCTAATCCATGCTTGTTTCTTTTAGGTTAGGATACGAGTCCAGATGCAGTGCCAGCCATTAGTGGAAGATCAGTTCAGTCCAATCATCGCAGAAAACTACTATAGACCAAACCTTTTTTGGTTTGAACTAGACCAGGATCAAACAAACAAGTTTATCTCAAAATTCTCATCTTCACTGGTCATTGCAAGTACCAAGGATATGCACAACTGGAATTATCTGCCTTGTGATCCTAATGCGAGGCAAGAAAATGACTATATGGATAGATTTAATGATTGTAAAGAGAGCACCACGACCTCTAGCCTTCCTCTGAAACCATGGAGTGCCTTGTTTAAATTCGAAACTTGTCCCAATTCAAGAGCAATGACCGAAAAGGAGAATGCTGAGTCATCCAATGTAAATCTTACAAATCTCGATACATCCATTGCAGATCATATTGGTGTTGAAACCTGTATTGATTCTACCATTAAGAAAAAATCACTGTCTGCTTTGTTTACAAAGAGCACTGATCCTGGCGCAAGCGAGATGACAGCAGAAGATAATAATGAATCATCTGATGCAAGCATGGGCAACGTTGAAAATCTGGATGCCAATAAGTTAAGCATAACAACCTGCATGGCTGCTGCTTTTCCAGAAAAACCATGGAGTACTTGGTGTGAAAGTGAAAACAGATCTGACGCAAGAGAGGTGATGGCAGTGGGTAGTGATGGAGAAAACTCTGAGGTAGATTCACAGGAAAGAAAGAACTCAGAAATGGAGTCTTTATATCTTCGTTCCGTGCTAGCCAAGGTAAGCTGTGGTATTTGTCGTGCTTAGTGTTTTTAATATGGACTTTTCTGTGCCTCTAATTGTTTGTGACATGTCTTGAAGTTATCTATGGAATGGGAAGATTTGAAATCATCTCAGTCAAGTCAAGTTAAAAAAATCAGTTATTTGGAGCATGAGCTGGTATGATCTATTATTCACTAATCACTATTGTCTTTGGTATATGACAACTTTTGAAATGCTATGCTAGTCTACTAGTGCAAACTGTTAAAATTGACTCATCTTTAATTAAGCACCTTTTTTGTGCAATTGGAACTGATAAAGTCAACTTCATGAGAACTCAGGGAATTTGCTGTCTTGTTTATAGATCAAACAATTTCTGTGATCAGTGTGAACACATCCATTAAGCTACCATTCATGTGTGATCTCTTAGTGCAATGCCGTGGTCCATGGTTTCTACTATGTATTGTGCTTGTTTGTATGTATTCCTTTCACAATAGGTTGATTATGAATCATTCACTACTCTCAAAGCCTCTTCCAGAAGTCGATGCAAATTTATGTTCTGTGAAATTTCCATTTTTCTCCCCAAAACTTTCTTCAACATTGCTTTATTTTGGAGTTTTTGTGTTGGTCAATTTTCATCGTTAATTTTCTATTCAATTTACATGTGTTGAAATGTTGTTAATGGAATATTCTCCCTATTTAAAAAATTTGTTAAATCTCTGAATTCAACAAGTTTCATATACTTATATGATGAAGCTGGTTACTTTTATATATAATGGAGAGAAGGTCAAATGGGGTTATCTTATCATTTTGCTTTTATAGGATTTTTTTCTCTGTTGGCTATTGAATTAAAACTTAAAAGTAAATTGGCAATTCAGGTTCAATCAAGAAATGAAATTAAACAACTAAAAGATCGGTGCAAGATGTTGGAGTATGTGTCCTTTCCAGCAATGGGCCATCTTGCAGAAGATGGGTCTGAGCTAGAAGAATTCAACTCTTGCAGTGATGAGTTGATACTAATAGGAGGGTTTGATGGTTCTTCTTGGCTGTTGGGTTTGGACTCGTATTCTCCTTCACAGGACCGGATGGAATCTCTCACTTCAATGAGTGCTATACGCAGATATGCCTCAGCAGGAAGGTTAAATGGTGAAATCTTTATATTTGGTGGTGCAAATGACGATGTATGGTATGACACAGGTATATTTGTTTTTTCTTTCAATTTTTCATCCTTTTCAAATTGCTGGGTTTCTATTTCACAAAGCAATAACATTTCAATTTTCTTCGTGTGAAGTGGAATCATACAACCCTTTGATCAAGCAGTGGAGTTCTCGACCTTCCTTAAAGCGAAGAAAGGGAAGTGTGGCAAGTGTTTCTTTGGAGGACAAGATGCTTGCAGTTGGAGGTGGTGATGGGGTTGAATGCTTTTCTGAGGTGGAAATATTTGATCTGAATGTTGGAAGGTGGATCCCTACTCAATCAATGCGTAACAAGGTACCCTTTTAAAACCTGTTCACAACTTGAGTTGGTAGAAATATTGAATCTTTCAACGTTTAGTAATGTTGAGTTCCAAAGTTTTCTCTTCAAAGCATTGTCTTCCGATGGTTATTTATTTGACTTGCTTTCGTTCTGCCAGCGATTTGCAGCTGCTGCAGCAGAAATTAATGGCACGCTCTACGTTGCTGGGGGATACAATGGAAAGGAATACTTAAAGTAAGACGTTCCTTTCATTTCTTTCTCCTTTTCAATTGCCGGCTGGATGGGTGGTTGTTTGTAATCAATGCCAGAGTTAATTCACAAACATTTGGTATTACCTTCTTTTAACCTATTTGGGTCAATATGTTCCTTGTTTGTTTTGCTATTCTGTACAGAACACAATAGGCTAGAAGGCGATGTCTTGTAATGAGGGTCTTTCAATTGTTCGAGGACATCTTACACAATTCTCTTACCTTTGGGCACCGGCAGTCGCAGCATGTCTGAAATAAGCTTAATGTATTTTTATTATATTAATCTATTAATTCTGCAAATGGTACTATATCTTAAAAATATTTTGAAATTCTTGCTACCATGTAAAGATAATAATCCATTTAGCACCTACTGCATGTAGTGTTACTCATACTAAACAGTAGATGTTCTTGACTTGACTTTTGGGATTTTCTCTTGATGGTCTTACAGAAATATGTTGTTGTAAATTCACAGGTCAGTTGAAAGATACGATCTACGAGAACATACATGGGCAAGACTCGACAGTATGACCACAAAGAGAGGGTCACTTTCTTTGGTTGCTATGAATGAGAAATTGTGAGTCTATTTATATTGGCTTTCTTTAACCCTTCCCTGGATTAATTCTGTATCTAATTAAAGCAATCAAAGTAGAACAGAAGATCATTTTAGTAACTGCCGCAAAATATATTAGTAAAATATCCCCTGTGCCTGTGCTTTTATACAGTGCTTACAATACGAGGACTGAACCTTGGAAAATTGTGTTGGCAGGTATGCCTTGGGGGGCTATGATGGGGACAGGATGGTATCAACAGTTGAGGTATTTGATCCTCGTGCTGGTTTGTGGAGGGAGGCAGAATCCATGAAAAGTTCCAGGGGATATTTTGGTGATGTTGCGATGGGAGATTCAATTTATGTCATTGGGGGGCTGGATAATGATAATCAAATACTAGACACGGTATACAACTGCTCCCTCCCAAAACCACAATAGTACACCATTTTGTATTTAGCCACTCAGGGCTTCCTTACTGTCAAAATTGTCTCAATTCTCGTTCATGTGATGACAGGTTGAGTGTTTCAGGGAAGGCCATGGATGGCAGGAGGGTTACTCGAAAGCCATCGGGAAAAGATGCTTCCTCTCTGCTGTTGTTGTATGATTTAGGGCCCATGGCAACAAGACCACCAGGTACTGTTGTTTCTGTTCATATGGATACAGGTTCTCATAGACGAGTTAGTTTTAATAGGATGCCTCGCTCTCGCCTTCGCTTTAGTAAAAAACATACAGATCACGGTCTCGTTTTTGAAGCTATCATGTCCTCTTAGCTGTCTGTTATAATGGCAGTCTGTTTAGAATAGTGAGCGTTATGTGGCTTCAATCAAAATTCAAAGCTCTTTATGAAATTTTTGCGAAGAAGATGCATAGCTTGTTTCAGTATCACATAAAAAGAGTGTTTTTATGAAATATCACATAAAAGAGTGTTTAGAATTTGTTGTTTTATAAGGAAATCAAGAAATACTGAAACAGTCCTAATTAATGGCAAAAAATTAAACCAGAACAATATCTAAACTACCTTTTCATATTTTCATGCTTTCCGAGTCAAAAAAACTTAAATTATAAATTTTTTTAGCGCAGCCTGAGAGCTCTCTGACTCAGTTGGCACTTAAGAGTCATGCTCGTCACCTCGTCCTGTTTCCAAGCCTCGCTAATTTTGATGCTCTCTATAAATTCAATTTCGACCAAGTTTTACGTTGTGGAGAGCCGAGATGATGAATTGCTTGGAGAGAAATTGACATTAAATTGACTGGGGACTCTCGAATGAGGAACGTACCGAATAACAACAATATATTACTGAAAGTTCTGTAGGAAATGCTCCCGAGTTTTTTCATATCGATACACCACAAACAACAGGCATGCATTGCTCAACTGGAAAACAAAAGACCATCTAATACACAAACAATCCTCTTAACGGCCTAGAATGCTCAACAAATTATTCCTATATCAATGTAACTGACGAAAAAGCCAGGTAAAATTACCATCAAACCCCGTGTCTTCTGATAGCCAGCACATGATGGAGAGACCACAAGAAACAGCGAAAATAATATGCAACCCTTGCGAGCTTCCCAAGAATTGCATCAAGGTTACCAGAGACAGTACGGTCAGGTGTTGATACCATGAAATGATGGCAAGACAGCTATAAGAGGGTCTCCATACCCGACTGCATCTGTATTATACCGAACTAAGATGATCAGTTTCTCAAAAACCCAACAAGATAGACAAGATGAATTTATTCACAGCCAGATAATATAGCAGTTCATGTTTCACCAGCATCAATGCCTCTTACCAATTTCAAAATTTTCATTGCACTGACTTGATGATTTTTATATCCCACAGCTGTAAATTCTAATGCAATGTCTCAAAAAAAGATTTTTATTGAACAAGGACCTTGTTCTCTACTGTCATTGCCAAAGCATAATTAGCCACCGAATAATAAGGTCAGAGGCCAATAGAAGCAACTGGTCCAAACCCCACCAAAAATAAACTCCGTTGCTTCAGAAGTCAAGATAACGAGCATAGACATCACGTATCAGCACCACCATTAAGAGAATAAGAAGAGTGGAGGAGTTCAACGAGGAAAACTTTGCTTGATGAAAGCATTCCAGGACCAAAATGCCAACATTATGTAGAGACAGCAAGACACCTATTTATATTCATAATCAAGTCAACCCTTCCCTTTCACATTTTCCCTAGTAAGTAGTTAAAAAGGTATATCACATGTTTGAGCCTCGGAGGAAAACGCATAAACTCCTAAAACAAACTGTATGATAAACATATAACTTGGATTTAATCACATATCATTCACAAAATCATCAGAAAAAGGTAGATCGATATTTATGTTAGAAGTGTTTTGTAGATAGAAAGGTGCTATGTTATTATATCCCCCCCTTTCCCTTGGCATATCTGTCTGCATGTTGCACCCTTCTTGACCACTTCTTTTCCTCAAATTGTGTGTGTGTGTGTGTGTGTGTGTGTGTATCTTGAATGCATCCCATTTCTAACTCATTTTTATCAAAAATTCAAATCCTAAACATTTCACTTCAGGCAAGCATCTTTATAGTCTGAAGCTGTCTGCAATTTTTCAGAGACCTAATTACTCATTGGATTAGATACGATGAAACTATAATGACAATTACTTCAACTTGTGCTTCCTGGGTGGCACTCATAGCCTGATTTATTCTGAACCCAGCTAGACTCCATTAGTAGTGTCTATATGTTCATTAGTGTCAGAGAGAGATTGACTTTCAAGTTATTTGAAAAATTAAGATGCTAAAAATCTACAAGTGAAATTACAATGGTCAATGTGTTACCTCCATCATTGAAGAGGAGCTTTAGTACTTCTCCCGCCACATCAGACTGTTCAATCATCAACAACAGCATGAGACAAATCAATCATCAAAGCGAACTCAGGTCTGAAGAAACTAAAAATAGAAGACCCACCTTAACAGGAAGTTCAGTACCAAATTGATCCAAATATCCTATCACTTGTCCTTCTTTAATCACATCACCCTATAAATTTGAATTTAAAATGTTCAGAATTAAAGAAAGGGCAATATAAGACGAAGACATTATGCAACATTAATTTCAATATTTGGATCATTTAAATTAACGCAACGTAGTTATCAAGAATGAATGTGATTAATGCCATGATAATGAGGTTCAAAAATATCTTTCCACAAAAGCATTCCTACAATGGATGGTGAATATGAGCAGGGAACAAAAAAAGGTTAGTACATGCCAGGCCACAGTTTTGATGATGGAAAAACTATCTCGATCAAATGAAATTTTGAATTTGAGATCTCCAAATTCAGATCATACATAAATTCTAGCACATGCAAGTTATCGGTGTGTACTAATCTCATCAACATGGCTATTCTCCGTTAATAGATGAGTGAGCATAAGTTACTTATGAGCAGCACATCAGTAACCAATAATTACTTCCACATGTACCAGATCTACCAAGCTTAAAAAATGTCTCATCAACCTGGAACTATCTACAATCAAATAACTTCTATTTACTATATGCTAAATCGTTTTTCTTTTTTCTTTTCATTTGGTTCACATAAATCTGATAAAGGCTGCAACAACAGATGAAATTGAAAGGTACCATAAATACAAAACATAAGCTAGTATTGGCCCTCAACCATTAACTCTCACAATGTCATGCTAGCAGATAAAAACTAATACTAAACGGCAAATAACACATTGCTGAAATAAATGAAATTAGGGGAATTGAATATAGATAGTTTAGTTGACAAAATTTCCAAAACAGAGTTTGTTGGCAACAATTCAATAATTCAACAAATACAAAACATCTGACAGACAAAAAAGGTGTGCCACACCTACCTCTTTACAGATAGGAGGCTGCTTCTTTCCTTTCACTGTTCTGTTCCTTCGGAATGAGCCAACCTAGCAAAAAAATAATAATGATCGTATATGTCACGTTAAAGGCTTTGTTCACGAGTAAAGAGGACATTGGCCTTTTGCTCTCTGGTAACATTACTTACAGTTGGAGAAGCAACTAGAACATATCCATTAGCTCCAGAAGCCTCTAATGCTGCCAACTTAGATGACTTCCCAAAGGAGACATTTGTAAAGGGAGTGGATTTCTCGACAGATTTAGATGGCGATGGCGATGGAGAAACAGCTGCTGATACCTCCATTGGTGGAGTTGGAATAGGTGGTAGTGGTGTTGATGATATCAAGGGAGCTTTCGCAGCCCCAACGTTCCGCTTCAGATGCATTTCAAAGTCCCCGACCTATCGCAAACAGCAGAGAACCAGTAATATAATGTATTCATAAGATTCAAGGAGATTGCAGACATGGAACCTAGTGTCACTACTATATTCATTTATGCTGAGGTGCTGAAACCTTATCTTTAACAATCAGAGACATTTCTAAGGATGCGGCTGGGCAACAAGAATAGCATTCTGTGAAAGACAAACAAGCACAATATGAATCAGGAGTTACCTTCAGTTTCAGCTCAGCAATCTCTGTCTCATCACAGACCTCTAGTACCAATGCCTTTGATGAATTGAAAACAATAACCAAGGAAGATTCATGTCAGAAGTATGCAAAATGATATAGATCAAAATGAGATGTTGAATCAAGCCCTCTTGAGAAAACCAAAGTCATCAGCATGATAAATAATCAAACCATCACAAGGGAAGCACAAAGAACAGAAAAGGCCATGTCCTAAGCATTTCTGTTGATAAGAAGTAGATATAATGTGCAACAAACCCCCCCCCCCCCAAAACTCGAATCTCAAAGGAAAGTTAATGTGAAAATCAAATCTGAAACCCTTATGTGCCTGCAAGGGAAAATAGTCAGCAGGGATGATATTGTTGGAAACCAGCTGTTTTGATTAGAATAAAGCTCCTGTATTTAAGGAGCCAGTAAGTTAGTTTGTTAGTGCAAGTGTTTTGTTAGTGCTGACTATGACTTGGTCATTGTTTATGATTTTCTGTTTTTCTGTTACCACAATCTTCGGCTAAGAAGATGTGATTTGTTTTCCCATAATTCCAAGTTGTAATGGCTATTTAAGCCAAATGAATACTATTGAATAAAGTGTGGATTCACAGTTAAATTGTGCAAGATCATTGATATTTTAACAATTGGTATCAGAGCCTCTTAACAAGGCCTGATTGTGAATACAAGAGTGAAAAGAGAGATTTGAGCGAGTGTTTCTTTAAAATGACAGAAGGGAGCAACAATGGCTATGTGCCTAAGTTTGTGGGACACTATGATCATTGGGCTGAACTGATGGAGAATCTGCTTCGTTCCAAAGAGTATTGGAATGTTGTAGATCATGGCATCATGGTGGATGTCGCAGGAGAAGCACGGTCTTTCTCCTCAGTAGTATCAGAAAGTCGTCCACTCACTGATGTTCAAAGGAAGGAGTATGAAGCAAACAAGTTAAAAGATTTGAAGGCAAAGAATCTTTTATATCAAGCAATTGAACGAGACATGCTTGAAACCATTCTTGACAGAAGCTCATCAAAGGCAATCTGGGACTCCATGAAACAAAAATTTCAAGGCTCAACAAGAGTTAAAAGAGCACAGTTACAATCATTACGCTGTGATTTTGAAATTCTTCGTATGAAGGAAGGAGAAACTGTAAATGCCTACTTTGCTAGAGTTTTATCCATAGCCAACAAAATGAAGGCTCATGGTGAAAATCTAAACGAAACAATGATCACAGAAAAGATTCTTCGATCAATGATTTCCAAATTCAACTATGTGGTCTGTTCAATTGAAGAATCTAACAACATGACTACAATGACTATAGATGAGCTTCAGAGCAGTCTTCTGGTGTATGAGCAACGTATGAAGAGTCAAGGAGAAGAAGAGCAAGTTCTTAAGGTTACTCATGAAGACAAAGCAGGAAGAAGGGGACGAGGAGTTTGGAGAGGTGGACGTGGTAGAGGAAGACAAAGTTTCAACAGAGCTACTGTGGAATGCTATAAATGTCACAAACTAGGACATTTTCAGAATGAATGTCCTAGTTGGGAAAAGAGTGCACATTATGCTGAGATGGATGAAGAGGACGAACTTCTACTAATGGCTTACATTCAGGACAAGAAAACAAGCAAAGAAGAGGTCTGGTTTCTAGACTCAGGATGTTCTAATCATATGTCAGGAACTAAAGATTGGTTTATAGAGTTGGATGAGCAGTTCAGACACTCAGTCAAACTGGGCAATGGAGCAAAACTGATGGTGATGGGTAAAGGGAGTGTTAAACTTGTGACCGCAGGACTTACTCAAGTAGTAAGAGATGTGTTTTTCATTCCTGAGCTCAAGAATAACCTATTAAGCATTGGGCAGCTTCAAGAGAAGGGACTTGCTATTGTTATGAAGGATAAGGCTTGTAAAATATATCATCCTACGAGAGGCCTTATTATGCAAACTCTTATGGCAGCAAATAGGATGTTTGTTTTACTAGCTACTATGATTACTCAGCCTTCAAATTGCTTAATAACAAGTATGGATGACTTATCAGAACTGTGGCATCGTCGTTATGGCCATATGAACAACAAGAGTCTCAAAACCTTGGAGAGCAAGCAACTTGTCAAAGGCCTTCCTCAACTCCAAGCAACAAACACAGCATGCACAGTGTGTCATCGTGGCAAACAACATCGAACAGTCATTCCCAAGAAGAGTCAGTGGAGAGCTTCAAGAAGGCTTCAACTAGTGCATGCAGATTTGTGTGGTCCAATCACTCCAACATCAAACAGTCTAAAAAGGTACTTATTGTGCTTTATAGATGATTTCAGTAGAAAGGCTTGGATTTATTTTTTAGCCGAGAAGAGTGAAACTTTTGCCATGTTTAAAATATTTAAAAGCTTTGTGGAAAAGGAATCAGAATGTGATATATGTTGTTTAAGGACAGACAGAGGAGGAGAGTTTACTTCCAATGAATTCAATGTGTTTTGTGTTAATCATGGCATTAAGAGGCAACTTACTGCTGCCTACACTCCTCAACAGAATGGAGTGGCAGAACGTAAGAATAGAACTATATTAAATATGGTTCGATGCCTGCTGTTAGAGAAGGAAATGCCTAAACTATTCTGGCCAGAAGCTGTTCGATGGGGTCTGCATGTGTTAAATAGGAGTTTAACTGTGGCTGTCAAAGGAAAAACTCCTGAAGAGTGTTGGAGTGGCAACAAACCAAATGTTGAGCACTTTAGAATTTTCGGCTGCATTGCAAATGTGCATGTACCTGACAGAGGGAGGACAAAGTTAGATGAGAAGAGTCATAGATGTGTGTTTATAGGTGTTAGTGAAGAATCTAAAGCTTATCGGCTTTATGATCCTAAAACCAAAAAGGTGATTGTTAGTAGGGATGTATTGTTTGATGAGAATGAGGGCTGGAATTGGAAGAATAGTGATGATGTGAGTGATATCTTTACCTGGGAAGATACAGATATTGATGGAGAAATCAGTGACTATGATGAGATATCAATTGAAGGAGATGATTTGGGTACAGAGGGAGATGAATATGATATTAAAATAGGAGATGGAAATGATGATACTGGATCAGGGGAGAATGTTGAGGTATTGGAAAATGAAGATGTTGACACCTCAAGGGAAAATGGTATTGCTGCACCAACAAATGATAACGCAGGGGAAAATAATTCTTCTACAGGAAGAGTTAAACGAACACCTAGATGGATGGATGATTATGTTCATGGAGCTGGTTTTCCTGATGACTCAATGTGTTTTATGATACATGATGATCCAGTATACTTTGATGAAGCAGTAAAACAGGAAAAATGGAGGAAAGCTATGGATTTAGAAATGGAAGCTATACAAAAGAATAAGACATGGGAGCTAGTAATTCCACCAGAAGGGATAAAGAGAATTGGTGTAAAATGGATCTTTCGAACCAAGCTGAATGAAAAGGGAGAGGTAGATAAATGCAAAGCACGCCTGGTAGTAAAAGGATATGCTCAAAGACATGGGATCGACTACAGTGAAGTTTTTGCACCTGTGGCACGTTGGGACACCATAAGACTGATCTTGGCTCTAGCAGCACAGAAAGGATGGACAGTTTTCCAGCTAGACGTCAAGAGTGCATTTCTTCATGGGGAATTAGAGGAAGCTGTCTATGTGGAGCAGCCAGAAGGATATGTTTGCAAAGGAGAAGAGCATAAAGTCTTGAAACTAAAAAAGGCTCTTTACGGCTTGAAACAGGCTCCAAGAGCCTGGTATAGTAGAATTGAAGGATTCTTCATGAAGGAAGGCTTTGAGAAATGCAGTCATGAACACACACTATTTCTTAAACATACAGATGGAGGTAAATGCTTAATTATTAGTCTTTATGTGGACGATTTAATCTACACAGGAAATGATGTGGAGCTATGTGAGAAATTCAAGAAATCCATGAAACTAGAATTTGACATGAGTGATTTGGGAAAAATGAAGTACTTCTTGGGAGTAGAAGTTCAACAGAGCTGTGAAGGAATACATATATGTCAAATGAAGTATGCTGGGGAAATTTTAGAAAGGTTTGGAATGGGAGGCTGCAATCCGGTAAAAAATCCTATCGTGCCAGGCACGAAATTAATAAAAGATGGTGGAGAAGACAGTGAGAATTCTACCTTGTTCAAGCAAATAATTGGCAGCTTAATGTATCTGTCAGTGACTAGACCTGACATTACTTTTGTTGTCTGCATGTTAAGCAAATTCATGGCGGATCCTAAAACCTCACATATGGCAGCAGCAAAGAGGGTTCTCAGGTATGTGAAGGGAACTACCAACTTAGGAGTGTTTTATAAAAGAAGTGCAAAGAATTCTGAAGATGATCTCAAAGTCTACACTGATAGTGACTATGCTGGCGATGCAGAGGATAGGAGAAGCACGTCTGGTTATGTTTTTTTTCTAAGTAAAGGAGCAGTTGCATGGAGCTCAAGAAAGCAACCAGTGGTGACACTCTCCACAACCGAAGCAGAGTATGTAGCTGCTGCTGCATGTGCATGTCATAGCATTTGGATGAAAAGAGTGCTCAACAGTCTTGGTTTCTCTTCCTGCAAGTGTGTTCAGATTTTTTGCGACAACAGCTCCACTATAAAGTTATCAAAGAATCCAATTCTCCATGGAAGAACAAAACACATAGACGTGAAATTTCATTTTTTACGTGATCTGGTAAAGGAAGGAGTTGTAGAATTAATTCATTGTGGTACTCGTGAGCAAGTGGCAGACATCATGACAAAACCTTTAAACTTGGAATCATTTACAAGGCTACGTGATCTACTAGGAGTGCAAAGCATCAAGCATATAAACTGACTTGTTAGCAAGTACAGTTTAGGGGAGGATATGTTGGAAACCAACTGTTTTGATTAGAATAAAGCTCCTGTATTTAAGGAGCCAGTAAGTTAGTTTGTTAGTGCAAGTGTTTTGTTAGTGCTGACTATGACTTGGTCATTGTTTATGATTTTCTGTTTTTCTGTTACCACAATCTTCGGCTAAGAAGATGTGATTTGTTTTCCCATAATTCCAAGTTGTAATGGCTATTTAAGCCAAATGAATACTATTGAATAAAGTGTGGATTCACAGTTAAATTGTGCAAGATCATTGATATTTTAACAGATATTAGCTGTTAGCCTGGTGATTCTGGGAAAGCATTAGTTAATATCAGGACAAAGTCCATTCAGACCTTAACAAGCTTATATGCAATCCATAATCATGAATCTAGTCGCTTTTTCAGGTTGAAAGTCCTGGTCCGAATATCCGGTGTCAAATTTCAACAGCTGTATAGAGGCAAGAAATTGACTTTCAAGTTGATTGATTCATTAACTGCATACATTTCTAACACCATCGAGAGAGCGAGAAAGAGCACATTTGATGTCTAGTTTGGTTATTATGTTTCCTAAATCTCAGATTCTCGCAGAATGAGGGAGGATTGTTAGCTGTTATTCAAGCTTTCTCAAAACAAGGGCAACCAAATAAAAACTTAAAATGTATCTCTGTTACCCTAAGTCATAAAATCAATCCGCATTTATCTAGTATACAATTAGTAGGCGTTAAAAATCATGATCAGATCATCAGAACAGCATAAAGTAATTTAAAACAGAAAAATGACATAGTTTGAATATAAGAATCCATCTAATACTATAAATTCACAAGTTAATAGCAACAAAACTAGAAAGCAATTAAAACTTCAAAGCGAAACACTCACTTCAAATCCATTCGGAAAAGTTGCATTTCGCAGAGAATTCTTCTCCAATGACCCTTGTTTATTGCCATCTAATAAACATGCCTCGTCAGTGGCAGCAAATTTAAAAAAACCACGCCAAAAAAATAATAATATATACACATATTACTAGAACATAACTCACCATCACTCTTGGCTATTGCAGGAGCTTCAGATGTTTTTACACAGGATACTAGTCTTAGATTTCTCTTTGATGGATAAGATATCAGTTTCCTGCCAACAGTCAAGCCTTGACCTTGAGCGAGCAAGTTACCTGCAGTGGGAATCTCGAGTATTATATACTTTTAGGTGAAAAACTGCAAAATAATTAGTAAGATGAACAAACTGGACTGCTATTTTTCAATTTTGAGCCAAACATGCCTTAAATGTCAACTCTCTCTCTCTCTCTCTCTCTCTCTCTCTTTAATACAGTTTTTATTTCATAAACATAAGCAAAAAATTATAATAGATCTCGCTGCTTGCAACCTGATTTGAATCTAACTACCGAGATAGGATGAAAAAAAAGAACATTTATCGGCAAATTAACCAACAAAACACACAAATGCAAGGAGAGATGGGAGTTACACTGAAAGGATCGAAGAAGAACAGAGGACTCCATTGGAGAAGAAATGACGAATTTTGTGTGTAGAGAGGAGAAGACAGCAATGGCTTCCTGTTTAATAAGATCCTTTACAAAATTGTTAGTTCAGTCAGCTTAGCTGAACGGTTCGATAGAGATATAGTACACTGCCTTTGTAATTTCCGCCCTCTCTCCTCAGTTTCTCCACCCCTTCACACCCCCCCCCCCCCCCCCCCCTCAAATAATAATAATAATAATAAACAAAATTATACAAATTAACCCCTGAATTGAATATTGCGTTCCTATTCAGTTTCTACAGTTTAATATTGTTCAATTTCACCCTTACACCATTAGATTTTAGTAATGTTTCTCTGGAAATTGGTAGTAAAATTGATGCTTTATGTGTGCCAGTATTAGCATTATTTTTTTCCATTAAAAACTTATGCATGATTACAATTATGAGGCAAATAAATTTAGTTGTATTGGATAATTACTCGGGCTTTCTTTGCGTCGCTAAAGTGCATACTATTTCTTATACCATCACTTGCAATTAGAAGAAATAATTTTTGAAAATTTGTTTTTTAATAGTTATGAGTTCCACTTCTTTTACATCCATTAAAAATTTAAATAGTTATTAATTTTATGACTCGTAGAATTAATAAAGATACACGTAAGCTGACTCGAATATTTATATTAATAATAATAAAAAAGAAACATTTTCTGATTTTTGAATTTTAAAGCTTTGATTGAAATTAGTTACACATCTTCAGATATCAAATCAGTCCCTGAAATATATAATCTTACAATTCTACCAAAACTATAGAGATGTGACGATGTCATCTCATCAATAAAACGACCTTTTATGTGTTGGATATTTAGCTGCACTTATGTCGCCATGGAATATAATCATGTTTACATGTCATTTATATGACACGTCTATCTAAAACGTACATATGGTTCGTCTATGAACCATCATGTTGCCCACCGCACAGCATGCCCCCCACGCAATCGCCAGCTGGTTGCGTCCTAGTACATGCAAGTTCTTAGAGGATGCGAGTCCTACCCCGCCATCTGGCTAGCTGAGACCAGAGACTGGTGCCATGAAGACTCGTGTGCCCAGGTGTTAGTTTCTTCATGTTTTTGAGGTAGTTTTTTTTAGTTATAATTTTAAAAAATAAATTAAAAAAAATATAGTTAGTTGAAATTAGATATGTATTTAGTAAGAATTATAGTTAAAATTTATTTATAACAAAAAAATATTTATAAAATGTTTAGTAGTTGTGTGGTTGTAGTTATTTTTTAAAGTGTTTTTTACTTGAAAATACATTAAAATAATATATTTTTATTTTTAAAAAATAATTTTTGATATTAGTGTATCAAAATGATCTAAAAGCACTAAAAAAAAATTAATTTAAAAAAATAAAAAATTATCAATTTTCTTTAAAAATGCTTCTAAAATATAAAAACAAACTGTATTTTATGAAACCAATTAAAAAATATATAAAAATTACTTCATAAAAATTACATTTCAAACTCAATTTTTTTTAATAAACTCTATAATATAAAACATAATTTTTATAATTGTCACTTTATTTTTTTCCTCGTAAATGCAGAAGCAGGTGCAAAATAAACGCACATCTCTCATAACAAGGTAAAAAGGATGGAAAGGCCCCAGAAAGAATCAACTTTATTTTCCTTTCCAGGGAGAGCATATAGCAGATAATTCTTATGGTTTGGATTTATCTTTACTAGCTCTCTGTGCAAATAACCAAGTTATCGGTAATCTTAGTCTTACAACTAAGTTCAATTATATGCAAGCCATTCGTGTTGAAGTTATGAAACTTGGCCCTTATGTAACATACTATTTATAATCAATTCTTCGTTTAATTATATAATTTATTTTGAATTTAATCAATAAATAAATTCAATTTATATACTCAAAAGAATAAATAAATAGTTTTATTTTTTATATTATCATCGTCATTTTCTTTTTATTCCTTCAAGAGATTTTATTAAAACTTCTCATTGAATTTTGTTTGAAGGATTCTAAACTGAGAACATACTCCATCAAAGCAACCGGTGTCGAGTTTTTTTCTTGAAAAAAAATATCAGTTAACGAGAAAAAGCAAATAGTTCTCTTCTATAATCTAACGGATTATTTTCCTCCTCGGTACTTCGATGAAGGGTCGTGGACAAGCCTTGCAATTGGATCAAAAAGCAAGGGATTTTGAGGATTCAGCTTTTGCTCTCAACGATGTCAAATGCCGCAGTACTCTTATCGCAGAGGTCTGGTCTTCTTGTACAAATTCAGCTAAAGAACCTAGGAAGTATGTTTATGTCTCCTCATCTCAATTGTACGGCGATACTATTGCTGGGGCGCTGAGAAACCACCACATAGTCAATACAAAAGCATGGGGCGGCACACAAGCATAAAAATCTCTTTTACATGTATTATTAAAAAAAAGCTAGCACATATAAAACATCAACAGAAAAACATCTATTTGAAAGAATTTAGTACAATAACATGCTGTACTTTAAAAACACATTATGTTTATTAAATGTTATTATTTTTAAACATAAAACATAATTATTGCACTCTAGAGTAATAACATTTAATAAATATTATGATTCTGAAGCACGATGAGATAAAAATCTAATTAACTAGCTCAATTGATTGGCCGGTTAAATCTATTTGTATTAATTGATTGATTGTTCTACATATAAAACAATAATTTTATAAACTTTTACTTCCAAATATGTTTTGTGAGTAATAATATAAATTTTTGTTTAACTTGTAGACTAAAAAATAGTTATTTTTTGTTTTTCAATATTAATGATATAGTCATACTTATAATAACAAATAATTATAAGTGATTATGTATGAGTATATCATAACTAAACAGAGTATGTCATAACTAAATAAAGTTTCACATCAAACATATCATGTTTATGGCTTAATAAAAGCATTCATAGACAAGTGAGATATGTCTATAAAGTTTGATCACGTTAATCCAAAATAAAAAAGATCATCACTTTTAATTCAATCATTAAATCACATTTAAATTTTTATAGAAGTTTCTAAAATACATTTTTTCTATAATAGTGACTACTTTACTATATAAAAAACCAAATATTTAAATATCAAAAATCTTGTTGAGACCTTCAGATTTGATAATTTTTAAATTTTTTATTTTATTTTCCAAACATGGCAACTAGTTTTACTAACCATTACAAACTAGTCGACCAATTAAATCAAATGACTAAACTCTCAACTTGTCACGCTTATAAAACACAATATTTATTAAATATCATTATTTTAAAATATAACTAAATAAAAATATGTTATTTCAAGATGTTATACCGTTAATTTTTTACATTTACCGTATTAATTGCTCAATTTATCCTATTACCGGCCAATATATGTTTGAGTTCATTGCATCTATAAAAAAACAAAAAACGTAGAAAATGGTTTAGATGCAAACATTTGCAGTACTCCGAGAAGCAACAAATCCTGGAAGACTAAAGAAAGATAGTTGCACAGCATCATAGAAAAACAAATGCCCACCATGTAGTCTCCACGATTTTGGGTTTTTTCTCATACATAAATCACAAGGCGTTTACCTTCCTCAATGCTAACAAACTCTGCAATCACAACAATTAGAAATACCCCAACACAACATTCAAGGAAAACTTTCAGCTTGATCTGTACTTTAGAGGATTTAAACCCCTTGGACGTAAGCTCGAAACTCAAATGCATGGCAAAACAAGCTAGAAGCAAAACACATTTGCCCCGGCAAAGAACTAAGAGCAAGCCAAACTACAAGCACAATACATTGAGTTATTGTTGAAGCTCCTTTAAGCTCTCAATGTCATCATCATGTAAGTGCTACTTTCCTGAAAAAGAACACAGTATGGCAATCCAAAGCTCCAAATAACTTGCTACAAAAATTAGTCTAATTTATCAAGAGCCCAGGTTTACTTCCTTTCTAATACTTGACAAATCCATCCCATCCAATCACATCTGCTATCATAACTTGGCAACCCTAAACTTTGCCATGACTCTTCAAACAACTAGCTCACAAACTTTCATCTTTCATTGCTTCTCCATCTCATACAGAGTCAGTCCACTTTCAACCATGCAAATCTCAGACCTTAAACAAAGTCTCATGTCATTTGCCAACCAACTATCATTTTCCCAAACTAAAGTAAAACACTAATTAGGTCTTAAGAAATGATTAATCAATAATAGCGCACCCACACCACAGAAAAAAAAGGAAGGAAGATAAATTTAAAACTAGAAACAAAAAGCTTGAAACTATCAAATTCATCATTACAAGATCAATTACTTGAAAGATCTAATGCTGCATCAAATTTCCAATTCATTCCGATCTACAAAACCCTAATAAAATCTTTTGCAATTGTTATACCATTGAATCTTTTCACCACTAATCTAAAACAGAAACCAAACCGTGTTCAATCACCATCAAACACGAGCGATAACAGCAGGAGCAGCCGCAACAGCGGTGGAAGAGGCGCCGCCGCCAAGGAAAGACAAGAAACCAGCACTAGCGGGTTCCTGGTCATCAAGAAACAAATCATCAGGAACCCTAAACGCGCCGTGAGCACAAACAAGAGCAAACCCAACCATCAAAGCGGAGATCAAGAGCGATCCTACGCTTGTCAAGAAAATAACAACAATCGTCAAAACAACAAGAATCCCCAGCGTCTCACGTTCCGAGAATGTACGGCCGAGAATAGCCAAAGGCTGATCTGACGGTCGAAAGAGGTAGAGGAAAATCCAAGAGGCAAGGAGTGATAGAAGGACGAGGAGGGAGAGGGGGTGAGAAAGGAGGGAAAAAGCGAGTATAAGTGCGAGTAAGGTGATGTAATTGACTTTGAAATAAGAGAGATTTTTTCGGATACGGGTTGCGGCTTCGGAGATAGAGTCGGGTCGGGCCATGGAGGACCGGTCTATAAGTTCGTACCACGGGCGGCGTTGAGAGAATCCTTGGCGGATGGAGATGGAGAGGCGAGAGAGGAAAGTGCGGAAAGCGGGAGTTGCTATCGGGGGTTGGGATAGGGTTTGGGGATTTGAGATTGGGATTGTAGGAGAGGACATTTTGGCGGCGCGTGAAACTTGGTGTGTAAAAAGCGCGGTGTTCGTTATGAGATCTTTACCTCAAGAGCGAGAAAGAGTCTAGAGGAACAAGGCTAATGGCATTCGAGAATCGGCAGAAAGATAGAGAGAGAGAGAGATAGAATTATTGGAGATTCGAAGGGATATTATTCGATGTATCAATCGGTATGATAACGAAAATAAACTGGGTGATTTGATTTGTCGGTGCCATGAGATTTCATCAATTTATTAATAATAACCAATTTTTTTTTCCTGATTGATGATGCACTTCGTGATTAACCCTTTAATAGGGTTCGTCATTGATTATTCAATAACGTGCAGCTGTGCTGGTCTCCTTCTGGGCCTGACCTATGGAAGGCTCCAAGATTTTCTTAGGAGGTGTTTATAATTGCAAACAGTATTTTGGTATAATTTTTTTATTTAAAAATAATTTTAATATATTAATATTAAAAATAATTTTTTAAAAATAAAAAATACTTTAAAAAATAACAACCATCACAATTCCTAGCTACTTTATAAAATTCAAGTTATTTTCATCAACTATTTTGGGACCTTCAAAGATGAAATAAAAGTTTTCACCTAACTGCAAAGAAAAGAAGACACAGTTTGACTTGTCATGTTTTAAGAGCTGTCTTCATAAATACCTAGCTCTTTGATTACTACATGTAGTGTATTTATGGATTATCAGTGACTACTCATAGATTCCTTTGCTAGAACGCCACTTGTGAGTTAATAAAAAAACAGTACCATGTGATTTTCTAGATACCTATGCTCTATGATCTTCGTCGTTTTGATCAATCATGATTTATGATTTCACATAGACTAGTCCAACCTGATATATCATCTCAAGCTACCTCCATTTAAGTGGTTCAAACAATATAAAATCCCATCTCTTTTATCGAATTACATGGAATGGAAATTGACAGCTTCGTCATTATCACTATCTATGAATTATGTGTGATTTATATGTATGACTGACTCTAAATATGCAGACATAGTGGATATAATTAAGGTGTATAGGGAATACCAGAGAGGACCTCCAAGACATTGTGCTGTTTCGAGGGGAGAAAAAGAAGAAGTAAAAAGGTGTGTTTGTTTGCTGGGCCAAATAATCTCTCTGCCATCAAACAAACAACGAAGAGAACCCACTTGTAATTTTCCTCTAGAATTGGGCTAGTAGTGTTTTTTCTAGGACAATCAAAGGCCTATAGTAATGGGCTGTTCATTACAACATTCAATATATAAAATATGATGGTCCATTGAAGATGATGAAGTCTTTAAAACGAAGGTCCAGGCTTCAAATCCTGAAACAGGAAGGTACGAGAAATAAGATGTTTGATAGGTCTTCGTTTATGCATTGGAAGTATTAAATCGTTATTCTCCCTTAATTCTTACTACAGTGTTATGAAGTTGCCTAGCTAATCTAGCACTTACGAAGATCCACCTTTCTTTCTGGTTTATCAATCCAAAAAAACGGTAAGCTTTTCTTTGAAAAGAGAAACAAACCAAAAACCAAAAGACAAGAGGATATATTACTCCGAGTAAAATATCATAGTATATGTTATACTAGTGTTGTCTTTATGGATAGATGAACACATGATGTAGTTTGATTTGTAGGATTTTGCTATATGGTTCATACCTCTACTAGTAGAAAATGTTTTATTGATCATGCGATAGGTGTAAGTTTAATCTGGTGGAGAGGCTGGAGGGGAAATAGTCCATTTTGATGGGACAACGGTTTTTTACAGCTGATGATCTTTTGTGTGCAGCTGCAGAAATTATGGGAAGGAGCACTTATGGTACTGTCTATAAGACCACATTAAAGGATGGGAATCAAGTTGCAGTGAAAAGATTAAGAGAAAAGATCTCAAAGGGCCAAAAAGAATTCGAAAATAAGGTTGATGTGCTCGGTAAAATCCGGCACCCAAATCTTTTGGCATTTAGGGATTGTTATTTGGGACCCAAGGAGAGACAAATCTTGTTTTCGACCCCATGCCTGAAGGGATTCTTGCAACATTCTTCCATCAAAAGCATAAATTCTTTTAGTTTGCTTTATATTCTTGCTGTATTTTAACTTGCTGCACGTGCAGCTAGAGGACCTGATACACCAATTGATTGGCGAACAAGAATGCAAATAGCACAAATTTAAGTGCCACTAGAGATTTATATAGTTGTTAACTTAAAAACCGTGAGATTAGTTAAGGTGTGTATAAACTGGTTCGAACACTTGTGTTAGTCTAAAAAAACGAATGCAAATAGCACAGGGCATGA
This sequence comes from Populus tomentosa, assembly GCA_018804465.1. Taxonomy (NCBI): domain Eukaryota; kingdom Viridiplantae; phylum Streptophyta; class Magnoliopsida; order Malpighiales; family Salicaceae; genus Populus; species Populus tomentosa. The sequence goes on along the minus strand of CM031983.1, from coordinate 4,645,061 downwards.
CGCGCGGCCTTTTCTACCTTCACGACAATGAGAATATCATACATGGGAACCTTATATCAAGCAATGTCCCTTTTTATGAGCACAAAAATGCAAAAATTGCAGATTATGGAGTATCCCGGCTAATGACAGCTGCTGCCAACAATAATGTAATTGCAACTGCAGAAGCATTAGGATATCGAGCACCAGAGCTTTCAAAGCTTAAGATAGCAAAAACACAAAAGCAGATGTATACAGCCTTGGAGTGTATTTTGGAACTTCTTACCGGGAAGTCTCCTGGTGAGCCAATGAATGGTGTGGATTTGCCTCAACGGATTGCCTCTATTGTCAAAGAAGAGTGGACTAATGAAGTTTTTGAGCAGGAATTGATGAAAGATGCCTCAATAATCGGTGACAAGTTGCTTAACACATTGAAATTGGCTTTGCATTGTGGTGATCCCTCACCTTCAACACCACCAGAAGTTCAACAAGTCCTCAGCAATTGGAAGAGATTAGACCAGAGACAGCTTTAAGTCCCGGACCTTCCAGAGATGATGGTGCAGGGGTTCCTTCAACAAATGAGGGAGGGACTCCAGAAATGGGGTTACTTATTTGGTGGCCAGAGAGTTTAGGAAATAGAGTAGACTGCTACAATTCTTTCATTCTCGAGTCTTAGTGTTAAGAGTTATTTATAGTGTCCGTAAATACACGTTTGTTCCGATTTATTTGAGGATATTTTTGTTCTGGCTCAGCTCATCTTGATTTTTATAAGCAGGTTCTCCCAATTGATCTGAAAAACAGGACAGTTTTTTTACCATGTTCGTATTAAGAATTTCTGACTTGCAAGCTTAAGATTTTTCTTTTAATCATGACTTGGTTAAGTTTTTTTTTTTTTCCAGATGACAGTTAACTATCATGGCCCTTTTTTACCAAATATGATTTGGGTAACTTGATTTCCAAGTTCATCTTCTAATAAAACAACCAGCAAGGTAAAAATGCAATCTAGCTTCCGAAAGCTACAGAGATTATTTAACTAATCTATCCTTTACTATTTGCATTAGTTTCACGTAACGTTTTGGCATTGACGCACACGCTTTCTGGCAGACTACTACAGTCAGCCAGTCAGCTGTTTGGATTGAACAAAAAGAGAGGAATTTTAAAAACTCTTGATAGTAACAGATGAACTGAAAGAAATCAAAACAGTTTATTGCATCCAGAAACTAATGTTGGAACCGGTAACTTGTTTGTGTTGAGGCCATAACTTGACAGAGGCACAGTCAATCAAAGCCCGGATACATCACGATGCTTTGATTTAAAGTGTTCCAGATGTGCACTGAACGGAGATCCAAAGGGCCAGTAGATGTGTTATGCACCAGTCATTTGGAATGCTTATTCAGCCCTGGGCTTTGATTTGCGAATCCTTCGTAAGGTACAAGCCTTCGATATCCTTAGAAATTAAATGAATTATGATCAGGGATCGTGATGGATACCGAGAAATTCTTGGACAATAGGATAGCTATAATTATATCCATAATCTATCCATTAATCCAATATAGATTGTTTTGTACGACAGCTCAATCCCGATGCCTCCCTACAGGGGAGGATGGCAGTAACGTAACCAATCGACTGGACTCGGTAGCTTGCATTCAAGTGTCAGGTAGCAAATCATAATGATGAACTATTCACTCATTAATTAGTGGGGCAATGCCTTTCTTTTTTTTATGGATTAATTAAGCGATTGCCCTCTGTTATTTTCTTATTTCTTATGAAAACAGTTCGCGCTGTTAACCAATATTTCTAGCTTCACCGCCGCTTGAGTGGTCGTTAGCTGCTGCAGGCATGCTGATGGTCCTATGGGAATACTGATCCTCTGGCTCTTGAGGGAACAAGCTACGAGGAAAAGGTAAACATGCATGATTCACAAGCTAAGATGATGCCATGTGAAAACTCTTGAAATAATGCAGCAAAATATTATAAATTTGCACCCATCTATTCAAAATTGCCAAAGAAAATGAAAGCCATGAACAGGACCTGACCAAACACATGGGAATGACTAAAAAAGAAAGCAAAGAGCGAAAGTTTTATTGAGACAAAGCACCAGAAAACTTTGACAAGGAAACTTTCTGCTCTTCAATCAATTCTTTAATGTTTTGATATTCACACTACTAATGTACACTTTGTTTTCTCAAAGTCAATAACAAACTTACCAACTTATTATTCTATCTTTCATTCTAGTTCACCTATCCAATCTCCATCAATCTCTCTGTATCATTCTTCCTCCATGCTTCCATTCAAAGAGATTACTATCCGTTCTTCCCTTGTAAATTTCTCTGCAGACTTTTGACTTAATGTCAGCTCGTTTTTGCATTTTTATATTTCTACATTGTTAGGCATTGCCAACTGCCATTTGACCCAACCTCAACAATGAACAAACCATGCATACTTTTCCTTGTGCTCTAAGGTGATTTCATCTAAAGTTCACATTGGCACCTGCTATATAGAGGCCGTACGTGTGGCAAGGTCTCCACTGCTTGATTTGATTGTTAGGCTAGTTGGATCTCCTTCTGCTTTGTTGGTTAGATCCGTTCAATCCTGATTTATGATAAATTTGTGGGGGGGGATGAAGTTTTCTTAAGTTTAGTGATGATCCTGATAAATAATAAAAAAAAAGTTTAATTCGAAGCCTTGAAGTTTTTTTTGTTTTTTTCAAGTAGTTTTAGCTTAAGACTCAGTTTGAACAGGTTTATAGGCAAAATAAACAGGGATCGCTTATTTGAAATAACATGACAAATCTGTTGAAAACTCATTTGTGCCCCGTAAAGGAGAAAAAAGAAGAAGAATCATTAGTGGTCTTCGAGACTGCTGGCCAGAATCTCGACCCACCGATTTCCGACAAACACAATTTCCGGGATGTCCATCATTTTCGAACTTTTCCCTGGCTGTCTTTTTAAAAGGATTTCTCTCACTTTTTGAAAGGCGTTGGGTACCTAATAATTCCCTTTGGTACTAAGGCATTGAGAACATTGAGTAATAATCCTAGTGCATGTAGGAGTGGCGAGAGAGTATGATTCATTTCTCAATCCTTGTTTTATTTCCTATGTCCTTTCGCCTCTCTATCAGCGATCGAGCTTGTTGAGATGATGAGGGTAAAAAAGTTTCCAGGCGGCTATTGAATAAGATCAGGTTAATCTCTCTATCCTGACGAGAAAAAAGAGCAATGCTTACGAATTACAACCGATCAAATCAATGTAGAAAGCAATTTAACTACAAGATTTTTTCCCAACTATATATGAAAAAAAATCTTCTATTTTTTGCATGGATAATTTATGATTCAAGAAAAAGAGTAAATTATTGTTTAATTCTCATGTTGCAAGGGTTTCCAACCAAATTCTCTTTTCCAAGAATCACAAACTAATCTTCGGACTGTAAGTGCTCGGCTCCACCAGAATATACATTACATTGCTGAGATGCTACGATTTTAGTCATTTTCCTTTCCAAGATACCCTTGTTTTTGCTAAAAACATGAAACCAGTCAATTAATATCACATTAAAATTTACTAAAACTGTCACAAATTGTTAATGAAATACCCCACGATCGATGCCAATTATGAAACTAAATTATAATTTATAATACAGAGGGACAACTTATACATAATCACGTTAAGAACGTGGAAACTGTATAAACTCACTAATAATGCTGTCAAAAGATGTTATGGACAGCAAGATTTTTATTTTTATTTTTATTTTTATTTTGGCAATTCAATGTTAAATTTGACCACCAACTACAAGAACCACCAATTCCAAGCATCGACTATCAACCTAATTCTTGCTGGAGACTTTATTAACGACAGGGAAATCGGAAACAACACGCGATCATAGATAAACATCAAACAAGAGAATTAATAGTTGATCCAACATGCATTGACAAGTGTAGACGAATGGAATAAGTACACACGGAAATCCATGGTTCCTAAGCTTTTCTGTCTCTTGTGATATTGCTCATCACAAGCTACCTAATTATGCCCTATATATCATTAATCCCAGTCTCTTTTTATGCATTTCAAACCTACTGTTTCTAAGAAAGAAATTTTTGGTTAGACCCAGCATTTTTCTACTACAAATTAAATCACGTTAATTACACCTGCTAAAGACGACTTTTACAGTCATCCGGGGAAGGAAACCGTGTTGAATCTTCAGCCATGGCCCGGGCATTTAACCTAAACTGGTGACTTGTATGTAACCCTTGCATGATAACACCTTTTTCAGCCATCCAACTTTTAATCGATGATCGTGCATGCTTCTGGACTCCATTATTAATCAGAAGAAATGCTTTGGAGCATGTTGTGACAAAGCACTTACTAATCTAATACTCTGCGTGCGCTAGCTATCATTTGTTTCAAGAAATTGAAAGCAATAATTAGGTCGCGTTTTCAATAAAATTGACCGTTGAACTCAACTAATCCATTCATCTTGTCGTGACATGTAAAAGAAGCGAACTACAAAACCACTATAATGATTTAATCATATTTTTTATCTAATAATCAAATGTATAAATCTATATGAATTTTTACCCAGAGTCTTGAACAAAAGAATTAAAAAATGAAATACGGTTAATGATCTAATGAAATCAATTCTTAACCCTAAAGATAACGAAAGTATGGCTTCAAATTGTATGGCCAAGTCATTTGTAGAAATTAAACAATTGGATTTATACGTGACTCATGTGTTTTGGTAATTAACAAACATTTTTTTACAGAGGTAAAGGCCTCAAAAATATCTCGGGAATCAACCAAACACAGAATAAAAAGAGCAATGGCTGCAAACACCTTTTCTTTAGAGGAATCACGTAATGTTTTAATCTTCATAAATAGACTATTCACTCCTGCCTGGACCATTCTACGTAAAAGGTCAACCAGCAGGCGCTTTCCTCTTCTCAAACACTTCCACACATCAGTCTAATATCACGGTTGCTTAAGAAATATATATATTTGATGAAAAGGACTGCATTTTGCTCGCAGATGGTGACGTTACATGCAATAGAGTTATTAGTCTTGAGCCTGGGTATAAATTTATCAATTAAGTAGGTAGTTCCCCTCAATCACGAAACACATTAATATCTACCACGTTGTCCTAGTAATCACCCTTGTTAAAAGGGAAAAGAAAATAAAAACGATGAGAACGTATAATTTCCATTTGGAGTAATTTGAAGTTTTTTGCATTGAAAAGAAGCTGTTTGACCATTACGTGCTTTGTCGCCACTGTTGTTGTATCGAACTGAACATACACTCGACGAGGGGGCGACGAAAGACGTTTTCTGGCCTCCCATGGGCCGGGGGTATAAAATAAAATAAAGCCCTTGCGTTGGACTATTGCTCTCCTCATACCTTAAAATATAAGCATGGGGACTCCGTTTTGTGATCTGTGCATTAAGAAAGCATGCAAAACACCAAATCTCGACCTTCTGTGAGCTAAATCTTTTAGTTAAAGGATTAAGAAGAATAGGGTCCATTTTATTTCCAAACAATTAATTATAGTATTGATGCTTGGTTGAATTTTAGCACCAAAGAAAGACTTGAGCACCAAACATTAAAAGAAATTAATTATACGCTTTTTCGTAGGCTAGTGGGTGCACCAAGCTAACCAACTCCTATGAGGTTGAACTAAGTTTGCCCCTCCATATGAGCACTTGGCTCTTGACCGAAACCTAATCTGCCAGCATCGCACATTCCTGTGCGTCTAATTTTCTTATAAATAGAGCTTCCTCTCTGCCACTCTCCACACTACATTACCAAATTAACTATACCATCAATCAAGGCGAAGGTTGTTTTGATTGAGAGAACGATGGAGGGTTTCGACAACATCTTTGCCAGCAGTCATCGTCTCTCTTTGTTCTTCTTGGGCCTTTTGTTACTCTTAGCTTCTGCATTGTCCTTGGCAAACGCCAAAACGCACAACCATGATTTTGTTGTGTGTATTTCTTCTCTCTTTCCTTCATTAAGCTTATCCTAATCTCTTCTTCTACTTAATTAGATACTATAAATATATTAACTGCGATATTTATATTATGATCGATGGTTCAGATTCAAGCAACTCCAGTGAAGAGGCTGTGCAAGACCCAGAATTCCATCACGGTTAACGGGATGTTTCCGGGACCAACACTAGAAGTGAATAATGGAGACACTCTAGTGGTCAATGTTGTCAACAAAGCCCAATACAATGTCACCATTCATTGGTAAATAAACGCTCTCTCGTATTTCAGCTTTTCCACATGACGTGAAATCTTTTATTTTCAATAATTTTATTTCTTGACAAGTATGTACATAGTAATTAACCTTGTCTATTGTACCATGAGGCTTGCATTTAATTATATTAATAGTATCATTTCTTTCCCCCAACAGGCATGGCGTTAGGCAAATGAGAACGGGATGGGCAGATGGACCAGAATTTGTGACGCAATGCCCAATTAGACCAGGTGGGAGCTACACCTACAAATTTACCATTCAAGGGCAAGAGGGGACCCTGTGGTGGCATGCTCATAGCTCATGGCTTAGAGCCACTGTTTATGGTGCTTTAATTGTCCATCCGAAAGAAGGATCTCCGTACCCGTTCTCCAAGCAGCCCAAGCGCGAAACAGCAATTCTTCTCGGTAACCAAACAACTCGTTGCTGAAAAATTCATTTTCGACTCTTGGCTAACTAGCTGATCATGTTTAAGAGCTATCGATTATATACATTATAAACGTGCATATATTTGTTGCTTGAGGTAGCTTAACGAACTAAATGCAGAATGATAATGACCATGATTAACGGTGATTAATTATCGTGTAATGATCAGGTGAATGGTGGAACGCGAATCCAATTGATGTCGTGCGGGAAGCAACCCGAACGGGAGGAGCACCAAATGTTTCCGATGCCTATACCGTCAATGGTCAACCCGGTGATCTTTACAACTGCTCGAGCCAAGGTATGCTTAAATATTCTTGTAAACGAATCCTTAACTCAAGCTTGCTACCAAACAAGCACATTGGATTGATCGCATTCAACCCCTCACGGCCCCGAGCCCCCCCTCCCGAAAAAAATAATTCTACACTCATGTATTCTATAATAAAAAAAAAAAAAAAGGAAATTGGATTTTATTTATTCATGGGCCATATATCATGCTATATCAGTTAGAATAACATGATTAACATCCAAGGAAAATTCTAGCTAGCTGGGAGGAAACAACAAGTCCATAGCATGCAGAGGTTTAAATGTCTAATCGAAGGTTTTGTTTTATCCTAGGACATAACTTAGTGGTGTTAATGATGCTCTTTTTTCATCCGCATGCATGTTTACATGGACCCAAGCATGACGCATCCACCCACAAAGTCGTCTGAGACAGCAGTTTGTATAAACTGTCCTATTTGGATGGATAGTGTTTAGTAGTGTTGGACTTATGGGCTGGATATTCACTAACAAGCCCAGGTCCAGAACACTTCAACAGAAACTTGAATTCCCAGTGCTGGTAGTTCTTGGCTATGCAAGCCATCAACACCACAGAAAATAATCTACTCGACATGAATTTCTTTTGCAGATACCGTAATTGTGCCAATAGACTCCGGCGAGACCAATCTTCTCCGAGTCGTCAATTCTGCACTCAATCAGCCCCTTTTCTTCACTGTTGCCAACCACAAGCTCACTGTCGTTGGCGCAGATGCATCCTATGTCAAACCGTTCACCACATCAGTCCTGATGCTAGGACCTGGCCAAACCACTGATGTTTTGATTTCCGGTGACCAGACACCTTCGCGGTATTACATGGCAGCACGTGCCTATCAAAGCGCGCAAAATGCACCATTCGACAATACTACCACTACCGCTATTCTTGAATACAATTCTTCCGCCTGTGCTGCCAAGAATTGTTCATCAAACAAACCAATCATGCCACCGTTGCCGGCCTACAATGACACAGCCACCGTCACTAATTTCACAACTAGCTTCAAAAGTGCCGATAAAACCTTAGTCCCAACTGACATTGATGACAGTTTATTCTTCACAATTGGTTTAGGTCTCAATCCTTGCCCATCTAATTTTAACAAGTCTAGCCAGTGTCAGGGGCCTAACGGAACCCGCTTCACTGCAAGCATGAACAACGTATCTTTTGTGCTCCCATCCAACTTCTCTCTGTTGCAAGCTCATCACCAACGCATACAAGGAGTTTTCACCACTGATTTTCCAGCAAATCCTCCACGAAAATTTGATTACACTGGTAATGTGAGCCGGTCCCTCTTTCAGCCTGTTGCCGGGACTAAGCTGTACAATTTGAAATATGGTTCAAGAGTTCAGATTGTATTGCAAGACACGAGCATTGTCACACCAGAAAACCACCCAATCCATCTTCATGGATATGACTTCTACATTATCGCACAAGGATTTGGTAATTATAATCCCCGAACAGATCCATCAAAATTTAACCTTGTTGATCCACCTCTCAGAAACACAGTTGCAGTCCCTGTAAATGGATGGGCGGTCATTCGATTCGTCGCAGACAATCCAGGTAAAAAAACAATTCTGCATTATCATTCTAAGATGTCAAACTCTAGCTTCAATTCAACTCCGATTTTAAATTATATGATTCAATTTTCTTTTGCATAAATAGGTGTATGGCTAATGCATTGCCACCTGGATGTCCACATCACCTGGGGTCTTGCCACGGCTTTCTTGGTAGAGAATGGAGCTGGAGAATTGCAATCCATTGAGTCCCCTCCAGAAGATCTGCCTCTATGCTGAGATCAGAAATAAAAAAGCGTACCTGTTTGTTGGAATTCATAAGCCCGACAATATGATATGGGTTCTGGTAGCTTTAGTGTCTTAGTTTCGTTTTCCCCTGCATTACCTTTTGATGAAAGATGTAATTTAATGTTCTCTCTGTTTCTTAATCCCATAAAACACGAGGGATGTAATTCAAAATTTACTTAATTTGAGGAATATTCAATTTGAGGCAAAAATCTAAATTATGATTGCAAGAAAGATCTCTCCAAACCATAATTATCAAACTTGATTTGAGAGTTGACCCGATCATTAAGCCGGGTCTCGGATTAACTTGAAAAAATTAAAAAAATATATTTAATTTTTTTCTATTTCATTTGAAAAAATTAAAAAACAATCCATTTAAATATAAATTATATATGTAATAAATAATAAAGTTTAAAGTATTATTTCAAAATATTTTTTATTCTAAAACAAAAAGATATTGTTATATCCTTTTAAGTTGAAGTATTTAAATTAAAATTTTTTTTATTTTGTATTAAAAAAACATAATTTTTTTCTTATGAATATAAAATATATATACTAAAATACTTCAAATCTCAATAAAATATCATTATAAACTTTGAAATTAGTTCATAATATATATATATATATATATATATATATAAAAGGTTTTTGGTTAAGAGAAAAAATATATTTTAAAAAAGAAAGTTTCAACCTGGTTTTGAGTGAAAAAGACCCGGTCAAGATCTTTGATTGAAATATCAAACCAAGCCAGGTATGATAGCTATGCTACAAACTATTTTAATGCTTTTCCATTTATTGGCATTGGCCCGCACCTATTCATCATACCTGCCTCCTTCAACTCATTCTGTAGCCGCTGGCCTTACCCGCTGAATTATATATGCTCAAATGGTACGCTCAGCTATCTCAGTGAAACAAGTTATCCTATTATAAGGTTAAGAGAAAATAAATTAATTTTACAATGCATAGTTAATTATTACTTAGTCTCTACAGTTTAAAGAGACTAATAAATTAATCCCTGCTGTTTCAATTTCTGAGCAATAAATTTACCCCGGCGTTCATTGCTCTCTCAAGAACTAGAGATCCCAATTGGGAATATGAAATTCAAGTTGGAGGAAGGGGACGGGACTCAATCACGGGTGCGTCGTTGCATTCAAAGGAAATTTAAAAGGAGGGAAAAAAAAAAAGGGATTATCCCACTGTGTATTTTAATGTAATGATATTATTAACGATGCAGAAGACAACAAATCAGTTGCTGTGGTGTAGTGGTTATCACGTTAGTCTTACACACTAAAGGTCCCCAGTTCGATCCTGGGCAGCAACATGTAACCTTTTGTCTTTATTTACAAACAGTTCTTAAGGAAGAAGAAACTTACAAAACCGCAGCTCACAGGGATTGGCTGTGAAGTCTATCGTGGGCACAACAAGATTTCGGGTTCCTCACTTTTTTGAAGTTTATCGTCGCGTAATAAAAAAGTAATGTCAATCTTTGGTTACTGATAATGAAATGTCAGTTACTGAAGACGACAACAATACTGCTGAGCAGAAGCCATATGTGAACCTTCGCATGATTGATTCACTGATTTTGCTTCATCGCTCTTTCCGTTAGCATTGCGGCTTGTTCGTGAAAATGCATAGGGTTTATGCTTCATCCAGCAGCATGCCAACCACCTTAGCTTTCCAAATAGGAACGCCGTCAAAACTTTATCTTAAAAAATAATATGGATCTGTGTTGTGGTAGCATGTTTAGTGATGATCTGTTTCCCATAATCTTGCAAGCAGGCCACCAATTATGTGATCATTTCTGAAGCATGTATAACCACTGGTAGTTAAGGCCTAAGGGGGAGTGTTTTTGACGCATTCCTCAGGCCTCCCCGGCCTCTTGTGCTCTGCCATGGCTAGGTTCTTTGCGGCTTGCTCGGCCTACAGAACGGGTTCGTACGGTGGTGTTTAGTGCAACAACACCATTCACAACTACCATGGAAATTGAAAAGCCGAGGACTCGGGACTTTTTCCTGTTCTGGCTATTAAATAAATAAATATTTTTTTAGGATAAATTATTAATTCATATACATGAATTTTTAAAGTTAACGGTAAAGTTTTAATTCATATATACTATTTAAAATATTAAAAAATATATAAAATTAAAGTGAAAATAAAAATAAATTTATTATTAAAGTTATATTCTTTGATATTTTGTGGAATATAATTCATTTATAATCAAATCTGAATCGATATTGTAACAACCCTCAACCGAGATAAAATTAAAATAAAGAAAGAATTGATTTGTTTTATTTTTTAAATGGCAAATAACCATTTTACCATGAATGAATCGTTTTGCTTTTATTTAATTTTTTTTATTAGCACTACCAAACTCTATTCTTTCTAAAATTTTAACAAGATTTTATTCAATATATTTTAAGATTCCTCGTAAAATTTCAGCTCAAACTGATGGTCGAATTGAAAATTACACCTAATAACATAAAAATGATTGAATTAAGATTTTTTATCAAATTTTTAAATTTCTCTAAAAATTCTAATATTTTAACTCAAGCTAAAATATTATATTAGAAAACTCCAGTTAAATTTTTAAAAATTTTTAATATCTCAATTGAAAATTACAAAAAAAAAATTATATAAAATTAATAAAAAAATATTAATAAAATCTTAAATTGATCTAGAAGCACCCGGGCTCTACATGCCTCCTCCCTTGACTGCACGGTCGACCAACAAGCTATTAATGTATTGATTATAACAGGACAGAAAAAAGTGACGAAAGATGAAGCACCAGAAAAACTTTGACAAGGGAGCCCTCTGTTTTTCAATTATATCCTCATTTACGAGACTATTAATTGAGAATCTGTTCTTAAGAAGTCAATAACAAACATTACCAAACTGTGGTTTTTTCTCTTCCAATCTTGTTCACCTATCAAGATCTTCAACCATCCTTGTCTCTCTCTAGATATGCTTCCATTCGAAGAGATCAGACTGTTTTCAATCTTGGGAGTTTGAGATTTAAATACTCCATAAACAGCTTGTTTGGAATAATTCTATAATGAAATTTATTTCAGCTATTGAAGATTTTTTTTGTTTGGAATAAGTTTTAAGATTGTGGGAATCATTTGAAGCAGTTATTCCTCTTTTTTTCCTCTTAAAATCATCGAAGAGAACGCGGAAATAGATAAATAAAGTGGTCATTTTGAATGGGGAAATAAAACGTTTTTTTGTTGTTCTTTATTGGCAATTTAAATTTTTTAAAAAAATATTTTTAAAAATAATCTAAAAATATAAAAAATATATTAATTTAAAACAAAATAAAAAAAATTAATTTTTTAAAAAAACATTTCTAAAACACAATTCCAAACACTATAATTCAAAACACAACCCGTGATAATATCAATATACTACATCAAATCAATATGTAAGCATTCATATCATAGAAGTTGTATGTTTTTAGCCATACCGGCCTTTTTGTTTACCTATTTTAAGCATCTCCGACCTAACTATACATTGTTGAGAAATTTGTCGTTGGACCAAACAAATAATTAATTGTACACCCTGCACAACAATGGAAAATAACTACACTCAACTTACAAAAAGACTTTCAATAGAGGGGTCGGGTGGTCCGTGTTTAACATATGATCAAAGACTCTAAAGCGGCATCTAGTACACAAGTCCATCCAATTATCACCTTGATTTTTAATTGAATATATGGATGTTAATTATAAAAAAAATTATCAGGTTGACTTTTGATCGAGTCATCATCAGATTTGTCCTCCGGCAAGCTGGAGGAACTGCATCGTGCTGATTAATCCCGGACGTCTTCATTTTTATTTTTCTGGGCCAAATAAATCGGTATATATCCTCCGAATCTAAAACTGATGGAGTTGCCATTGGTACAATTACCATCTGACAAGATCACTTATATTCTCAGTAACTTTTGGTGAGAATAAATTACCTCTAATAGTGCACGGCTTATCCCTTAGTAAGGAATTAAAATAAGTGGTAAAATTGTTCATGCACGTGTCAATATTTAACCCTGAACTCTTAGGATTAATTAAGTTGATTAAAAAATTAACTGAGCATTCGTCCATCAAAGTAATTTTCGAGCATCGCTCTCAACATGTGTGTACAAGATTTGGAGGCCCACGCCAGCAACTTTGCCTATAACGAGTTTGACCTGCCTGCAGGGTTTCTTCTGGTACCTGACGATTAAAGACGTTGAAGATTTTATACATTGAAGAGAGACGTGCAGGAATTGCAAGAAAAAATAGCACCCCATTTCCTAGTAACAGGAAACAGAAAAATGGAAGGGACTAGGTCACGATCCCTTCTGTTTTCCTTACAAAAAAATTAAATTATCAATGATGGTGATTTGTTGAAATTCAACAAGAATTTAACGAAAAGACTTGTGAAACAAGCATTTGAGAAATTATTCAATTTCGATATGCCAGTGGGTGCAACAACTCTTGTAGGATTGAAGTAAGTTTTGCTTTAGAAATCTGACCACTTCCTAAATCAAAACCTAATCCGCCAACCTCAAACAACTCGTTATGCTTCACACCCATCCTATAAAAGGATTTCCTTAACTCCCTAATTTCATCGCCACTTATCTTAATCAATCACCACTCAAGGAAAGGCTTGGTGTCTTAAACAAAAAAAGGAAGAAAATGGAGGCTATCAACCGTATCTTTGCCAATCGCCATTGTTCTTTCTTCTTCCTCCTGCTTCTGGCCTCAGCAATGTCATTAGCTATTGCAAAAACCCACCACCATGATTTTATTGTATGTCTAAATAACTCCCTTCTCCTTGCTTGTGTTTGTGTGTGTGTGTAATCTATAAATTACCCCCCTTCCTCTTTTGATATATTTTGAACAGGTTCAAGCAGCAAAAGTTAAAAGGCTGTGCAAAACCCACAACAGCATCACAGTAAACGGAATGTTCCCGGGGCCAACCTTGGAAGTGAAGAACGGAGACACTCTAGTTGTAAAAGTTGTGAACAGAGCCCGATATAATGTTACCATTCACTGGTAATTAAAAGCATTCGTGTCTTTCAACTTTTCCAGACTGTTCATATATATATATATATATATATATATATATATATATATATGTTCGTGACACATCATTATATGGAGCGTGTGGCATTTTTTTTGTGCAGGCACGGTATTAGGCAAATGAGAACGGGCTGGGCAGATGGGCCAGAATTTGTGACACAATGCCCAATTAGACCAGGTGGAAGTTACACCTACAGGTTTACTATTGAAGGACAAGAAGGAACACTCTGGTGGCACGCTCATAGCTCCTGGCTTAGAGCCACTGTTTATGGTGCTCTAATCATCCATCCAAGAGAAGGATCATCGTATCCATTCTTTAAGCCAAAGCGTGAAACACCCATACTCCTTGGTAATTAGTTCTCCGTCATTAATTTCCTCGCAAATCATTGTTAATTACTGAATCTGTGAATTTCGACAAAGTAATCAAATAAACATTCGTTTGTCACAATTGTTGATTCTAACGAACCATGATGTTCAGGTGAATGGTGGGATACGAACCCTATTGATGTGGTGAGGGAGGCAACTAGAACCGGAGCGGCTCCTAATATATCTGATGCTTATACCATTAACGGTCAACCTGGTGATCTTTATAACTGCTCCAGCAAAGGTAAATTAACCACTGTGTATTTGCTTAATTCTCACAAGCAGTGCTGTAGTAAATAAACAATGTAGGACCTGCTGGACTACATCGGAAGAGCCCTGTGAGAATAGCTTATTTGAAGCCTAAAAGGGCCCTTTTTTAATTTGAGTTGCTATTCCACAATCATCTTTTTCCAAAAAAAGACATTCTAGCTTTATGAAAATATTGCAAGCTGTAACGATCTAAGAATTCTTTGTGGGCTTAGTGGGGTGTAGCCCAATGGCCTTTTAGGGAGACGAAGACTGTTTCCAAGACTTCCAACTAAAATAACTGAAATTAGATTAGTGCACAGAAGCTTCATCACATCAGTATTTCATAGATGATGATCTCATGGACCTGATATTGTTGCAGATACTACCATCGTTCCGATCGACTCTGGTGAGACAAACCTCCTCCGAGTCATCAATGCTGCACTCAATCAACCACTTTTCTTCACCATAGCCAACCACAAGTTTACAGTTGTCGGTGCTGATGCCTCCTATCTCAAGCCCTTTACCACCTCGGTCATCATGTTAGGACCTGGCCAAACCACAGATGTTTTGATCTCTGGCGACCAACTACCTGGCCGATATTACATGGCAGCCCGAGCTTATCAAAGTGCGCAAAATGCACCATTTGACAATACTACCACCACTGCCATTCTTGAATACAAATCTGTTCTTTGCCCTGCGAAGTGTACAAAGAAACCATTTATGCCACCACTTCCAGCTTACAATGACACGGCTACAGTCACAGCCTTCAGTAGAAGCCTTAGAAGTCCTCGAAAAGTTGAGGTCCCGACCGATATTGATGAGAACCTCTTCTTCACAGTCGGCCTAGGACTCAACAATTGTCCTAAAAACTTTAGAGCTAGGCGGTGTCAAGGACCCAACGGCACTCGTTTCACTGCTAGTATGAACAATGTGTCCTTCGTGTTTCCTTCAAAAGCCTCGTTACTGCAAGCATACAAGCAAAAAATTCCTGGAGTTTTCACCACCGATTTTCCAGCAAAACCACCAGTAAAATTTGACTACACTGGCAATGTTAGTCGTTCCCTCTTTCAACCTGCTCGTGGAACTAAGCTGTACAAGTTGAAGTACGGATCAAGGGTGCAGATTGTGCTACAGGACACGAGCATTGTCACACCAGAAAACCATCCGATCCATCTCCATGGATACGACTTCTACATCATCGCTGAAGGATTTGGGAATTTCAATCCCAAAACTGATAAATCCAAATTCAACCTTGTTGATCCACCAATGAGGAATACAGTTGCAGTACCCGTGAATGGATGGGCGGTTATTAGATTTGTTGCTGACAACCCAGGTAATTTAAAGTTGATCCATGATCTGCTTCAATTTGAACATTAAGCTCATTAACATTTTTTTTGTGATAATTAAACAGGTGTGTGGCTAATGCACTGTCACTTGGATGTTCACATCACATGGGGTCTGGCCATGGCGTTTTTGGTAGAAGAGGGAATTGGGATTTTACAGAGTGTCGAGCCTCCTCCAACCGATCTGCCAATATGTTAATTAATATCAATACATAAAAGAAGATTTTACCAATTGTTGACACTCATAGAAGCCAACAACTATAGCATTTTCTTTCACCTTTTTTTCTGTTTCTTGTAGTCAATTTCCCATGTTGTTCTTCCCTGCATTTGGGGACATATTTCATTATTGTATTCTTCCTCTCTTGGCTTAACAAGAGCTGCCATCTTATTTTAGTTATTGACCTGCTTGATTTTCCAGAGCTGTTTTTGTTTCTCTTCGTTAATAATACATTCAAACCTTTTAAAATGTTTTAATATATTGATATTAAAAATAAATTTTTAAAATATATATATTATTTTAATATATTTATTAAAAAAATATTTTAAAGAATAATAAACACCTCAATCACAAACGCGTCTAGTGTACAGGCCTCATCCAAGATTTTGAATGGACCAGGAAGATCTCTTCTTGTTTGGGGTGTCAGCATGCTGGACCATCAAGGTGCCCCCAAAGTCCAATCCCGAGGGTGACGTGCTCTGGACTGATTGGGTCTTGAGGCTTCCAAAATTCCAAGCAGATGACGTTTGCTCTTAGGGGGCTCGAGTTCGGGAAGGCTAATCTGAGCCATGTGTACCGAGATAAATTTTGAGTTCCGTCATGATTGTGGGCCTAAGTCTATCCTAAGCCCAGCTATGAATGAATAAATATGGGCCGAGTACAGACCACGGAATGACTAGGGGGTTGGAATGTGCCTCGGCTCCCACGCACTAAAAATCGTCACTTCCTCGGAAAATACGTCGTTATAAAGATCGTCACTTCCTTGTAAGAAACGTGGATGCTTTGCCACCTCAAGCGATCCGTCGCTGTTCAACGGGTTCTTTTCTTTTGAATGTCGTCAATGATGGCATCATGGGTGACACTACACACACCCACGGACAAGATTGCTTTCACGTTGTTTTGAAACGCGGTGACATATATATGGATTAAAAGTTTGTTTTGTATCGTGGTATATTTTTTAATATGATTTGAAAAAAATTATTTTATAAAAAATATTTTTAATTGTGGTTGGTTTGATATTTATATGTGTTTGATTAAAATTATTGTTAAAATTAAAGTTGAATAAAATATAATTTAAATATTTGGTTAAACATG
Source organism: Populus tomentosa (assembly GCA_018804465.1). Taxonomy (NCBI): domain Eukaryota; kingdom Viridiplantae; phylum Streptophyta; class Magnoliopsida; order Malpighiales; family Salicaceae; genus Populus; species Populus tomentosa. The sequence continues at coordinate 4,627,990 of CM031983.1, read as the reverse complement.
TTTTTCAAATTGAGGTTATAAAATAACTAAAAAACTATATATTAATATTGATGGTTTTTAATTTAAATATTATAGATTTAACTATCACTATTACATCATTAAATAAATAATACTTTATATCAAATATTTGTTATTATTCCATTGACTTATCTATAATTTCATCACATGTAAAATTTATCATATAAGAACTATAGTTTTTATAGTTTTTTGAGCGTACAACAAATTCAGATAAAATATCATCGGAAATAAAATTAAAATTACAATTAAATTCCGCAAAAGTTACGTTATCATGTGATATCCTTTTAATTTATGTAGTGTTATTAAATAATATTAAACACTAATTTTTCAAGTAAAACATAATTTTTTAAAAAAAATTTCTTACGGGATCGGACGTGTTCCAATAAACAGTTAAGACACTATTGATGTGAACAATATCAAATAGTTAGAATTCACTTGGCATAAACGCAGCAGAGGAAAAAGTAACTCTCAGCTGCTTTGTGCAAACTAACAATTTTAACATAAAATATATAGGTCCCATATAAACAGTAAATAGAGTTTTAATTTTACTAAACTTGATATTTATATAATTTATTTTAAAAGTTAAAGTAAACAAACACCTTAAAAAAAAAAAAAAAAAAATAGAGGTTACATCACGGTACACGTTTTTCGTAATATTATACTAGCAACTAAAAACCGTTGACACTCGATTTAATTGCATTTTAAATTGTTTATAAACAGTAAATTATATTAATAAAGTTTTTTAATTATTTTAAATCAACTTCGTGTGTTAGCTTGAATTGTTACTGCGTGTTGCCTATCAGAGATCACGGATTTAACTTCTATGAAGCACAATATTTCATTTAAAACAAACTTAAATTGATTAATATATTTTTTTAGTTATTTTATTTTAACTCTGGGTCATAATTCAAATGGTTATGGCATGATTTGCACACCAGCACAATATTTTTTTTAAAACATATATAAATTATGATTTTTTTTTCAAAAAAAAAGTGGAAAAAAATAAAAAACCAAGTGCATGGGTTTAAGTTTTTTCAACAGTCTTGTGGTTTTTTTTTTTAATTGGCCATTTGGGTTTATCGACCTTTTTTTTTACCTTCTAGGTTTTAATTTTTCAATTCCATGTGTTTTGTTTTCATTGGGTCTTCTAGACTTTTTTTTTTTGTTTTTATTTTATTTTATTTTTTAATACATAGTTTAATTTTATTTTATTTTTCAGTATTGGGTTAGTGGTAAATTGTTTTTTATCTTGTAATAATTTTTTTTTTCAATTTCATTATTTATTATGAGATTTTTTATTCATTTTTATCTTTTTTTTTCCAGTTTTATCATTTAACATGAAATTTTTATTTAATTTTATCATTTAGTATTAGGTTGATTAATTTTCTTTAAATCAATTCAGCAAACAATATTATATTAAATCAATTCCCACATAATTTTTCAAATTTAAATAATCATGTTAAGATTCATGACAGTGCTAGAAAGTTTTTGCTAGTTTAGATATTGTTCTTTTACGTTCAAGTTTTTTTTTTTTTTTTTTTATCAAAGTTGCAGCGAAAACACTGTCAATAAACTAGCACCAGCTCAACATTGGATTGTTGCTCAATGGGAGGAAAAAAATGGGCATTTTTACGTATCAATATAATTTTTTAAAAATGCTCAAACAACACAGGTAAAAGAAGTTTGGTTGATCATCACATTTTGGTACATGTTATGATATTATGATAAAAAATGAAACATTTCAAACAAATTATTAAATGGGCCAATATAAATTACAATTAAGAGAGGAAAGAGAGAGAAAAAAACTTCAAATACACATTGAACCTTCAATAATAACCTTATTCGTACTACTGAAAAATACCGACAAAACAAATTCAACATAGCTGGACTGAAACTTAAACGTCCAAGATAATTTACAGTAACCGTTTCTTATTTGATCCTGCGATGCTGAGCTGAAACTCAGACTTGTGTTCTTATGTTTCTCCATGTTTTTATTTTTATTCTTTTACGAGTGGTCCTTGTTTATCTTTGTTTTTTTCACTGGTACATGGAATGACTAAACAACCAAGTCACACATCTACCAAAAATCGCACTTGTAAAATGGAGTCAATTTCAGTCCATAGCAGACATGAGCTTCTCCATGTGAAATCTCTACTACGCAGGCATAGCATTCTCATGAATGTTTACTTCACAGATGAATATTTAATTTTAATAGATGAAAAATGTTTATTTTTTCGACATGTATTGATTATTACCCTGCTATGCTAAAACCATTAAAAAAAATCAGGCGGCTTCACACAAAGGTTATGTTTAGACTAACTAATATAACTGTATCATGTTAGAATAATTTTTATTTTTTTTAATTTTAAACATAGATAGAATAAAAGGTCAAATGAAAATATATTTTTTTTTATCAATTTCATCATTTTTTTTATTTTTTTTAATTAATTGAATTATCTTTAACCTAATCAAGTCAATTGAGTCATGTTTTGATAACCTCACATAATTTAATTTTAAATCCAGATTAAATGAGGAATTAGACTAGGAAAATTTTTGTCACTTTCATTGTTTTTTCCCTTCAATTTAAATCTCAAATATTAACTATTGACTAGGTTATTTTTAAATCAATCAAGTTAACTAAATCATTTCCATATAATTTTTACTTTCATTTAATTTTAAATTTGGAATGGATAAAAAGTAAGGTAATAAGTTTTAAAAGTTGACTCGTTATATTAAAAATAACAATAATATTATTTATTTTTTTAATGTTTTATATATTTTTTTTTATAATAAAAAAATTGATAATAGCACAACACAAAGTAATAAATTAGTAAAAATCCACATAATTTTAAATAATATACATTTTTGATTTTGAAACCATATCTATTAGAAAAATTAGTTGCTTATCTTAGTATGCTGAATTTACGAACAAATTAAAATACCTTCAAAAGATCAAACAGAACAAATTATCTCTATTAAATATTCTGTTTAAAAACCAATGGCAATTAAAATGAAACAAAAAGATGGAATAAACAAGTTTAAATGGCAAAATGGAAATTTCAAGGAAGCACCAGGGAGAAACCAGTCAGAAAGACGCCTCCAGAGGGGAATTCCTTTGGTGCCATGTAGAGACGAGAGCCTCTCTAGGTTCGAGAAGGTTCGCGTTACCAGGTGTCACTAGATTCGAATACAAAGTGCCACTAATGTAAAATCGACACGTCATCGATTAAAAAAATCTAATTTACAAAAGTATCCAGATAAAAGTCTATAAATATCTCGTTACGCTCGAGTTTCTTAAGATTTCTCGATTATTAATCAATTAAAAGCTGTGCGTTACATTTCTGTTGCTTTTAAAACCTCTCAATTTCTCTTTCTCCACAGCGAACAAAAAAGAAAAGAAAGAAACGCGCTGAAAAGAGAAGGAAATCATCGTACGACAACAATTCCATAAGAGAATTAGAAGTCAAGGAAATTTAAGTGATTCGTGTCTGGTCTCGAAGATTTTGATTTCTTGAAGCGAATTTCTTCACCATTTGTTGACAGGTTTGTTGGTTAATCTCAGCCTAATGTTTATATATATATATATATATATTCAGCTTCGTTTTTGTTTCTAGGGTTTGATTGATTGAATTGGGGACCTGGGCTTTGTTTAATTGGTTGTAATCTCTGGTTTCTTGGTGTTTGATAGGTGAATATCGCTTTCCGGGTTAGGGTTTCAGAATTTGGAGTTATTATAAATGGAATAAATTCTGGGTATTAAAAACGCAATTGGATTGTGAGCTATTACAAAGCTTGTTTGGTGTTTGTGTTGTGGTAAATTCTTGTTCTAGAAACTAGATCTTCTTTGTTAAGTTTTTGTGGGCCTGTTTGGTTACCGAGGAAATCTTCTTGCTGTCTGGGTTTATTGATATACTTGGTGGTCAGGACAACTCTCTCCGTGCTGCTTAATAATACTTACTCTTTTAAGGGCTTTAATTGATAGAGGCTTATTCCTTGTTGGTCAAGGAAAAATCTCCTTATCGGAAGAGGAAAACTTAAAATAGGACAAAATAGAGAAAACTTTACGAACAAGTAAATTTGTTGGCCTGAGAGGATGAGACTTAGCTGGTTCTCTTTGTACACACATAAATCGAACATTAGCTGTAGTGGAGTCACTCTTTGGAGATTTTGAGATTTGTTATTTTACTGTGTTTCTCCTGTTCAAGTTTGTGGCAGTAATGCCTAATTTTACTTTTCTATCTACTGCAGGTTCTGAAACTCTTGTAGTTTTCCAGTACTGGGATCATAATTATTGGGCCCTGAGATCGAGAATATGGGTACTCTTATTCAAGGTTCTAACGCCACTTCCATGTCCATGGACTCTACTAAGAAGAGGAAAAGGGCAAGTAATAAATCTGTAGCTGAAACCCTTCAAAAGTGGAAGGATTACAATGAGTATCTTGATGCTCAAGTTGATGGAGGTAAGAAACCAGTTCGTAAAGTTCCTGCCAAGGGCTCAAAGAAGGGGTGCATGAAAGGTAAAGGAGGGCCAGAGAATTCAGTCTGCAATTACAGAGGTGTGAGACAGAGGACATGGGGGAAGTGGGTTGCTGAGATTCGGGAGCCAAACAGAGGGCCTAGGCTATGGCTCGGTACTTTTCCTACTGCCTATGAAGCTGCTCTTGCCTATGATAATGCCGCACGAGCTATGTATGGTCCTTGTGCTCGTTTAAACATTCCAGATGTGGTGAATTCAACAAGCTCATCGAAGGATAGCTTCTCTGCTGGGACACCATCATACTATTATTCAGCTGCAAGTCCTGCTGACTCCGTCACCACATCAACCCACTCTGAGGTTTGTGCGTACGAGGATCCTAACCAGAATGTGTTAAGCCATGCTGAGGATTGGATGACAAATATATCAAGCCAAGCTGAGGTTTGCGAGCAGAATGTAGCAAGCCAAACTGAGGTTTACGAACCGAACGTATCAAGCCAACATGTTGAGGATTGTTCTCGGGGAGTTGAAAAAAATAGCAAGCTGAGTCAAGATGAGCTGAAGATTCAATCAGAAAATCCTTCGTGGACCAATTATTGGCAGAACTACGGCTGGGATGAGATCTTCAGCGTAGAAGAGCTGCTAGGGGATATTGATTCTGGGATGACAGGAGCAGAGGGGTACTTCAGCTTAGGATTTTGACAGCTATGTAGCGTTTTCTCAAGGAAAATAGTGTTTGTGTTTCTAGGCTGATTGAAGGCTCGTAGATTATATGATGTAAACTGGTTTTTTAGTCCCTTGCTTTGCATTTTGCAAATTAGAAGCCAGACTTGAAAAGCAATTGTTAATCAAACTGATGTTAGTGAACTAAGCTAGAGATCTCGTCATTCATTTAGGGGGTATTTTTTTTTTTTTTTTTTTTTTTTTTTTTTTTTTTTTGTATTGGGTTTACAGGTCTTTCAGACATTCTATTTTGCTGGTCTCGTCTATTTGTAGTAATTAATTCAGTTACTAACTTATTTAAACGCATTGCAAGCGAATCATTCGTACAGACATTTTACTACAATATTTTTTAGTTGCTTGAAATTATATTTTTTATTTGATGTTTTCATATGTTAATTTAAAAATAAATTTTAAAAAATAAAAAATATTATTTTAATATATTTTTAAATAAAAAATATTTTTTAAAATATCTATCATTATCAATTATAATCAAAGTTGGTAATTTTGTTGTGTTTTTATCTTATTTTAAATATTAGTCTGTTCTGGATTTTCTGATTAAATTTTATTTGAAATGTTTCGGTTTTATTTTATATGTTTCGTTTCGGTCTTAAAAAGTCATTTAATTAAATTAAATTATCCAAGTATAAAAAACTCCTTTTTCATTACTATTTTCAATAATAATTATATTAATAATAATATTAAAAATTATTATTATTATTTTCAATAACAATTATATTTATTTTTTAAAATTATATTTATGACTAATATATATGGTTTATATTCATTTTATTTTTTTTAAAATTTATACTTTGTAGGAATTTGAGCAAAACAATGGATGTTTTAGATCATATTAGCTTTGATAACATTGACCTAACTTTATATTTAAAATATTTATTTCAAAACATTTTAATTTTATAATATTTTGATATTTTGTTTAAGTTGAATTATTTTAAGTTAAAAATCTATTTAATCTTGATTATTTAGAAATATTTTAAAATTATATCTGTCTGATATTATGTTTATATTATATAATTTATAATTAATTTATCTTAAATTTAAATTATATTTGTTGAGTGTGTGTGTATATATATATATATATATAATTTTAAAATAGCAGTCAATATTTTAAAACTAAAACATTATACACTAATTAAAAAAACAAAATCTTTATCAAAATAGAATTGATATCCTTGATTATAATACTATTAAGTATTATCTAAATGACATGGAAACTAAGGTGGAAGTCCGCGTCCGATAGAAAAAAACTACTTGCTTCTATCCTTCTCGTTCGATGCAATGCGCCTATCTCTCTGTCACTGAAATTGTTTGGAGTAGATCAATCAAAGGGAACAAAAGCTCAAATTCATGAGACGGAAGAAAAGCAGTTCGAATCAACGGATAATTTATTCCCAGTGCCTTAGATGAGACCCCAGGGAATCTCGCTGACCGTGTGCTTTCTAACACCACCGCTCAAAACCCATTTATTTCTCTTCTTTTTAATAATAATAATAAAAAATCCAAAACCTTTTTTTTTTCCCCATTGCTCATAGATTGTATGGGCTTATCTACGAATTCAGGTCAATAATAGATTATGGGCCTGGGCATCCTACGTAGATCTTGATATAATTAAAGCCCCGTTCCCGTTATGAGTGGCCAGAGCTCGCGTTTTATTAGCTCGGAGCACTAGAAGTCTGGATGAGAGCGACAAATCTCGAAAAAAGATGCTGACATTTTAGGTCTGCAAAAGAAGACTGACGACACACCTCCCTGTTAGGTTTCGTAGTTGGACAGTTCCTGTGATCTTGACCCTGGGCTATAGCCTATGGCCTTTGGCTAGCCACTAACGTGTACTTAACGACGAAATTGTTTTGACCTTTATCACTTTCTTTAAGCTCTGTCTACTAATTTTTTTCCCTCGAAAATAATTGAAGAGAAGTCACTTTTTTTCGTTTTGCTACGTCACAAACATAATGTGCAGCCCAAAGGGCAAAAAAGAATCGGTATTCCGTGGTGCGTGCCCCAGTCGAGCGTTTTTTTTTTTTGTCTTACTTACCTCGTCAAAGTCGAGTGTAATATTCTCATGCTAGGTGAAACTTGAAAGTGTAAGAATAATTATTTTTTAAAATATTTTTTATTTTAAAAAATATTAATATTTTTTATTTTAAAAAAATTATTTTTAATATTAATAAATAAAAATAATATAAAAATATATTAATTTAAAATAAAAAAATTTAAATTTTTTTTAAAAAACTTTTGAAACACAATATCAAATACAATTTTCATCTTGAAGTGCATCGAATTTTTAAAAATATATTTGTTTTCAATAATATTAAATTAATATATATATATATTAATTTTTTTATATAATTTTAATTTACTAGTTAAAAATAAATAATTTTTTAAATAAAAAAATATAAACTACAATACCATTTAATTATGTTTTTTTCTCTTTTGATATTTAGAACCCCACGACGGTGCAATATGGAAATTAAAAGGTTCGTTCTTGAAAAAAAAACACAAGAAGTATAAGATGAACTCTTAATTGAGCATAATTCTGATACTCTATTTTTTTAAAGAAAATTGTTAGTGATGGCCTCATAAACACGCCGCCAACACCACCATGTTCCAATCTCCTGCATCACGTTGCTTCAAATATTATCAGCTCAGATAGCAACAATTCCAGATGAACTCTAAACGTACGCAAGGACATGTTATTTGTGCAGAAACCTAGAATTTAAGAGATATTCCCAGGCATGATCAAGTGAGGCAATATTCCTCGGATATCACAAGATGCTCACATGTAAATATAAAAACCAAATCATCGATATCAGTTCTGAATAAATATAATATTGAAAACTTTGAAGATTTCAGTTTAACTTTGAATTTTATAAATTTTAAATAATTAAAAATTTATATAATTATTAATTTTAGATATATGAGATAAGTTAAAAAATATATAAGCTGCTCTGTATTTATATTAATAAAAAAAGGTATTAAAATAAAAAAAATAAAGGGATGAAAAAAAAAAAGAAAAATCTCAGTGATCCCTTTACATTTTACAGTAATTCACTCCTTTCCTTCACACGTCACTGTTTGACCGCTGTACATGTAGTATGTACTCCCAAAACAGACCAAACACATGAATTTACTACCAAACAGGCCAACTGGTTCACCACGAACAGACACCTATGATTTTACAAACGCAATAACACAAACCCCGAGGTTCCCAGTGACCCAGACCACTTGTAGGATTCTTCGCCCCACTATTCCCTTCTCGGTTCTAGCGGGTACCGAGCATCCACATCTCCAAGTCCACTCCATTTTCATGGCTCAGTGTCTCTTTCTCGATGAAAACCTTGCCGGAGCCTAACTCTTTTCCATCGTAACTCACCTGAATCTGCCTTTTTATCAGACACAGAAGTTCTGTTCAGGTATTTTACTTTTAGTATAATAACTTCCTTTCCTTTTACATGCCTCTCTTTTTTTCTTTCATGTTTGTTGAGACAACCCTCTGCTCTGTCTTCCTTTCTGATATAAAACTGATACTGACAAGGGGTTTTGACTGGTTCAAGCTCGAGTGTTTCTTAGATTTCTTTTTGGGGTTGAAAAAGAGGAGATTTTTTTTGCAACATTACTTTCTAGGGAATGATTGCTAGAATGATAAAAAGGTGGATTTCCCCTTCATTTTTCCAGTGATAAAAAAAGAAAAAAAAAGAAAAGGGGGTTGTAAATATTGTTGCTTAACTACTTACCACAGAAGTCTCATACTCGACATCATGTATTAATTGCCGATTAATTTACCGTATCATGGATTTATAACCAGGAAAAGAGAGCGAAAGTCACTACTCACTAATGGGAGTGTAAATAGTCACGTTTCTTTCTCTGTTTTTTTTTTTCCTTTTAATTTTCTATTTCGTAGAACAAGAATCCTTGAGGTAAAAGCGATAAACTATTGCATGGAGCTGGTTCATTCCACCAAACCAATCACACTCTCTTGGTTTACCACTCCAAACAGTTATAAACCGTAGGGTCCATTGCATCAACTAGTTAAAACTGTGCTGGACCAACGAGCGAACCAGTCCTTGTAAAAATTTCACAGGTGAAAGCAAGAAGGCATTATTTTGATCACCCTGGCTTGAATGATAGCACTAGACTTGGACTGAACTCTGTCATGGCTATATTAAATAATTGATGGTATGGCAATACCAAGGAAAAAAATTGGCACCAAAAACAATAATGATGCCATGGCACTGCTTGCCAATCTTACCATTTCTTTTCTTTTCTTTTCCGTTCTTTTTTTCCCTCTTAAAGTGACAAGTGTAAAACTCCAGCTCTCTCCAGTCTTTGTTTTGCAGAGGTGAGAACCATTAGACAAAATGCAAATGCAGATGCTTATTGACCTATTTTGTGGGACTCGTCATTCTCCACTGGTTTAGCCAAGTTGAAAACGGGGGAGCCTGGGATGAGCTGTTGAGGCTCACATCTATAGTTTGAATCCTCATTTATGCAGCCTGGATTATTGCATTGTGGCTCAAATGACTGTTCACTCACTTGGAATTTACTGGTAAAAGCTTGTTGCATCAAATCTAAATTACTAGATAAAGAAAAGCTACTTTGGTGGAATTTCATGTAGTTCATGAACATTAATTGGTTTCAAGTTTGAATGTATCTCCTTGAGTATATGTTGATGCTCTCATTTTCTTTCTACTATCTCAGGGTTTGCTGAAGAGAATTAGCTTCTTCGCTGATTAACAATGAAGAGAAAGCGTTTACATCAGTCCAAGCATCCATTTAATGCACACCGTATGTATTACCTCCTTAATTCCCTTACTCTCTCTCTTTGTTTATTTCTAATGTTATCCTTAACTTTACTTAGGAGCGAGCCCCAATGCTGAGGAGCATAAGTTTTTGTTATTCTGAGCAAGGAGTCCATGCTAATATAGGTTTATGTATTATCGTAAATTATTGGCCTGTGGAAGTTATATAAGCATTTATGTGTTTTTTGGATAGCCAAATTGTCAGAGCCACATAATGTTTGAGCTAAGATGGGACAATCATAAAAGACAAATTGATGGTGTGAACCATCAAATTCAGATTTTTTTAATCTTAAAAATCATTTGTCCTTGCTATTTATGCAGCGAGGAAATCTGTGCGTTTGATCATTAAGAATATTCTGATTTAAGTTGTTGAAACCTGGATGGTTTCATTTTTCAAATGGCTATGGATTCCCGAAATATTTTTTGCAATTGTATAAACATCACGTGATGTGATAACTATCTTTTTAATATGGTTCTATTGATGCTCTATTCGCTTAGCTTTTGAGGCCTTATGCTGTGGCTCTTGGCAAAGCGTGGAGCTTATACAAATCAGGGATGGGGCTATGGCTGTGCATTTTGTAGATAGCCATCATAGAATTGAGGAGAAGGGTCCTTTCTCAAACATTCGAGTGAAGTCGAGGAAAGCTACTTTATCTGATTGCACCTGCTTTCTGAGGCCTGGTATTGATGTTTGTGTGCTTTCATCTTCTGAGCGTGCAAAGAATACTGGGGAAGGAAATTCAGGACCTGTAAGTGACCTTTTCATGTTGCTGCATTACTGAAAGCTCTGTAACTATGAGAGGACTATAGATGGTGTACATTTATCACAGTCTTGCTTATTGAGTGTTTTCAACTGTTTGCATTTCTTTAGAACAGCACAAGACTTAAACATGATTGAAAAAGTTCTTATGGCTTAATAAATGCACATCATAATGCACAAAACATTGACTTGCTTCCTCTAATATCCCTGTCACCCACAGAATACATGATACTTTTCCTGCTTGAAAGAGCTTCCCATTAAATTTTGCAGCAGTTAAATTTCAAAAGTTGTGATATTCATATTTAACGTTGTTTTTCATATTCTCTTTCTCATGCAGGTGTGGGTTGATGCTAAGATAAGTTCTATCAAGCGGAAACCTCATGTATCTCACTGCTCATGTCAATTTTTTGTTAACCTCTATGTTAACCAAGGCCCTCTTGGTTCAGAGAGAGCCAGACTTAGTAAAGAAACTGAAGCAGTAGGAATCAACGAAATTTCTGTTCTTCAGAAACTTGACAACGATCCATGTGAAGCAGACAACAATCAGCAAGAAGCTCAGTTCTACCGTTGGGAATTTTGTGAGGACTGTTCTTTAGTACAAAGAAGCAAACTCTTTTTGGGGAGGTTTTCAGCGGACCTTACATGGCTGCTTGTAGCATCAGTTCTGAAGCAAGTTGAATTTGATGTAAGGTCAGTCCAAAATAAAATTGTCTACCAAATTTTGGGTGGTGAGAATGAGCACTGTTCGTTAAAATCTAATAATCACATAAATTGTGTAACTTTCAAAGTGAAAGACAGTATTTCAACCCCATTTGTGGTCCTATTGGTTCCCACTGATGCTTGTAGTGAAGCAGGCCATATTAGTGAAACCAATGGGACCGAACAATCACCATGCTATGATGTTATGAGTTTGCGGCGGTCAAAGCGTCAAAATGTACAACCTGAGCGCTTCCTTGCCTGTGAAGCTCCTGCAGAGACAGAAATTGGCTGGGTAAGATCCCTGCCATACACACCACTGAAGTGGAAGGCAGAAGAAGAAGAAGAAGAAGAAGAAGAAGAAGAAGAAATGCACTTACCACTGGCATACCTGTTTGGGACACATGCAGGTGCAAGTTGTGCAGAAGAGCAAACATGCAACGAAGTGGGAGTTAGTTCTCCTAAACTAGAACTCTTGGAAGGTATCCCTGTTTCCAGAACCAAGACTTACTTGAAGGAGATTAAATCAAATGTGGTTAACAGAAGAAAGCACCAAACTGAGCCCGGAGATGTTCAAGCAGGCGTGGCTAAGAGAAGAGAACGCCAAAAGTCAACCATGGCTAACCGAATAGAACACCAAACTCGACTTGGGGATGCTGAATCAGGCATGGCTAACAGAAAAAAGCATGGAACTCAAATTAGGGAGGTTAAATCAGGTGTGGCTAACAGAAGAGAACACCAAGATCAACTTGCTATTGTTCCTGTGCATACTGAAGATGTTCTGGCAACCTTTGAACAATTTGATTCCCCTGTGAAGACTCCTGAACATTATTCACAAGCGTTTATTGAATTTCCTATTAGTTATTACAGAAAAAGGAGTTCTCCTGCTGCACACAGGAAGAATGATCTTGGTGAAGATTCGATGTTTGGAAATGGATGGGGCGGAAAATTTTGTACTAAGAAAGTTCAAAGAGCAAGATACCGATCCACACATTTAAAGCAGGATGACTCTTGTGCGCCAATGACTTACAAGCGGACAGCCTTAAGTGCTGGTGCGTACAATAAACTCATAAGTTCTTATATGAAGAACATTGATGCCACAATCAAGTCAAAGGAGGTACCACGCATTATTGACCAGTGGGAAGAGTTTAAAGCAAAACATAGCTCAGATCAGAAGGAGAAAATGGAACCATCTTCAGTTAAGGATGATGGAGAAAGCTCAGAAACTGAAATGTTGTGGAGAGAGATGGAACTATGCCTGGCATCAGCATATATACTTGAAGATAATGAGGTAGAACTGTTAATTTGATTTGATTCTTTTTTGTACAGGTGCGTTATGCTTATATATTCATATCACATGTACCATATGTTTTTCTTCATTACCGTTTCTGATTGGCTCAAGGATTTGCAGGCTCTACTTTCCACTCAGACTACACAGAAAAATTGCCAGCATGAATTCAAACTGGATGAAGAAATTGGGATATTATGCCAAATATGCGGCTTTGTGAAAACTGAAATAAAATATGTTTCAGCACCATTTGTAAGTCAAATTTTTAAATCCATGATGCCAATGTTTTCAATGTGGCGCTGTACCTCGTTTATTAGCCCTCTGGATAGACGAGTGAGTGTGAAGGGGAGGCACTTAGTAGTTATAATTAGGTATCCTACTGCTTGTGTAATGTATACTGAATTTCATCTCATTGCATTTTGGTTGGTCTTTGACCGTAGTCTCCTAGGTGGGGACCGTGGGGTAGTTTAATGGCAGGTTCCAACTTCTGTTGTTCAGTTTCAACCATTTTGGATGGGAGTATCTAGTGCTATTGTTTCAAACAGAATCCTAATTATACTATGCACGTTTACATTTCTCTAGATGGAACACACAGGCTGGACTGCAGAAAGTAAGCCACAGAATGAAGAGGATTCGGAGCTTAAACCTGATGAAGATGAGGGCTCGAGTCTTTTTGGCAATCATACTTCAGGTGAAGATGTGCCTGTATCAGAGGTGTATGACAATGTTTGGGACTTGATCCCTGAGCTCAGACCGAAATTACACATGCACCAGAAAAAGGCTTTTGAGTTTCTTTGGAAGAACACTGCTGGATCATTGGTACCGGCACGTATGGAAAAAACATCTAAGAAGATAGGTGGTTGTGTTGTTTCTCATACTCCTGGAGCTGGAAAAACATTTCTCATCATTGCATTCCTTGTCAGCTACTTGAAGTTGTTTCCAGGAAAACGGCCTCTGGTCCTTGCTCCAAAGACAACTCTCTATACCTGGTACAAGGAATTTATCAAGTGGGAAATCCCTGTTCCAGTTCATCTTATCCATGGCACCAGATCTTCTAGAGTCTTCAAGCAGACTCCAGCAGCGCTTCGAGGATCAGGTCCAAGGCCCAGCCAGGATGTTGTGCATATTTTGGATTGCCTGGAGAAAATGCAAAAGTGGCATGCACAACCAAGTGTGCTTGTCATGGGCTATACCTCATTTCTGACATTGATGAGAGAGGACTCAAAGTACAAACACAGAAAATATATGGCTAAAGTGCTGCGAGAGAGTCCTGGAATGTTGATACTTGATGAAGGACACAACCCCAGGAGTACAAAATCAAGGTTGAGAAAGGTTTTGATGAAAGTGGAAACAGATCTGAGAATATTGCTTTCAGGTACTTTGTTTCAGAATAATTTTTGTGAATATTTCAACACCCTTTCTCTGGCAAGACCAATGTTTATCAAAGAAGTTTTGAAGGCATTAGACCCTAAGTTTAAGAGGAAAAAGAAAGGGGCACAAAAAGCACGTCATTTGCTGGAATCTCGCGCCAGAAAATTCTTCATAGATAACATTGCAAGCAAAATTAATTCGGATGAGGCTGAAGAGAAAATGCAGGGTTTGAATATGTTGAGAAACATGACTAACGGGTTCATTGACGTGTATGAAGGCACAGCTTCTGACACCCTTCCTGGTCTACAGATTTACACCATATTGATGAATCCAACAGATATTCAACATCAGATTTTGGTGAAACTCCATAAAATAATGGAAAAATGCCCAGGATACCCCCTGGAAGTAGAGCTTTTGATAACTCTTGCTTCAATACATCCTTCATTGGTCAATTCTTCTGTCTGTGTTAAAAAATTTTATAATCTGGAGGAACTGATGGAACTTGAGAAGTTAAGATTTGATTGTAAGAAAGGGTCCAAGGTGATGTTTGTGTTGAATCTTGTGTATCGTGTAGTCAAGAACGAGAAGGTTCTGATCTTTTGCCACAACATTGCACCCATTAAATTATTCCTTGAATTGTTTGAGAATATCTTTAGATGGCAGCAGGGTAAAGAAATTCTGGTTCTTACAGGGGAACTAGAGCTGTTTGAACGAGGAAGAGTGATGGATAGGTTTGAGGAATTGGGAGGGCCTTCAAGGGTTCTGCTTGCATCAATTACAGCTTGTGCCGAGGGAATAAGCTTGACAGCAGCTTCACGGGTAATTCTTTTGGACTCGGAGTGGAATCCTTCCAAGACAAAGCAGGCCATTGCACGAGCTTTTAGGCCTGGCCAACAGAAGATGGTTTATGTGTATCAGCTCCTGGCAACAGGCACAGTTGAAGAGGACAAGTATCGTAGGACAGCATGGAAGGAATGGGTCTCACGCATGATATTTAGTGAGGAATTTGTGGAGGACCCTTCTCGATGGCAAGCAGAAAAGATTGAGGATGATGTATTACGGGAGATAGTAGAGGAGGACCGGGTTAAGTCATTCCATATGATAATGAAGAACGAGAAGGCTTCAACAAGTTGATGGTAGACTACCTTCCTTAAAGACTAAGAAATTTCCTGGTTTTGTTACAGTTTCCTCTTGGTTTTTTTGTCTTTCTCTAGCTTAATCATTATATCTGTTTTTCATTTTATATTATCAGGGCGTCAGTATTGCTTATGTTTCTCTGTGGTTCCAAAGGTTCAAGTAATTGCTGCAATGGAGCTAACGGCAAATATAATAACTTGCTGAACCATGTCTCTGCCATTCAGAATAAGCTCCATGTCCAAGTTGTTCAAGCAGCTTCTTTGTCAGCAGGATAATATATCCTAATGCTGTTTAGCTTAACGAACTGGTTTCCTTTTCTGTCATTTCATTTCCAATGCTGTTAGATTATCATTCAAAATCACAATCCTAATTGCATTGGGAAAACTTTGTTCAAAACCTTATGCGTACATGCATGTTAAATCTTGACATGCTAGGTTAAAGAATCTGGTGCTTTAAAACCTGCCCGCACTGACGACATCATGATAACTCATTTTAGCTTGAAATGCACCTGAATCATCTGATAAATTTCTCTGCTTTGATGCTTCATGGGATCATTTTTTTCATGGAGCATGGTTTATTTTAATAATTGAGATGCTTCTTCTAGTCAATAATGATAGATATAGCTTGTTTTGCATCAGTAATTTATTTGCATCCTTGTCTTTTTATGTTGTATCTTCTGATGCAAACCCATAAAGTTGTATCGATCATCACCTCTCTGTTTTTTTTTTCTTCTTATGAATAGTTCCAATGATTACTTTTTTGGATTAATCATGTAGAACTGTTTACAGGGAAGCCTCTTCTATTATTTTTATTTTTATTTTATTTTTGTGAGTAGCACAGTATCAACTTTTAAGAATCAATTTCATTCCTCTCCTGAAATAGTAACAGGAAGTTGAATCCACAATTTTTTTCGCTGCCTTTCGAGCCTGGCCTTACTTTTTGGGCTACATATAATTAACTGGACCGGGCTTTCCTGTCTTTTGAGATTATGATCCAGGGGCATCAGGCCGACAGTAATCCTTTTGGTCCAAAAGAGGCCCACGTGCCTTTACTTCAACATCAGCCTTTTTCCATCTGTGAGCTATGAGCGTATCGCTTGAACGGAGCTTCCTTCATCCAAAGTCACCGGACAAAGGCATGGCGGATACTTTAATTATGCGGTTATCCATTCCTTGGCCAGACCGGAAGTTTGACCGGAACTTGACCGTGATTGGAGAAAGCTCCCGCTACCATTACTTGTGAACATGTTTGTGCTTGATTATATTCGTGATCAAATTTCGACTCTTTATATTGTTGTTGAGATGCATATGCAAGGTTGTTGTGGAAAATACCCACACTAGTTGAGGAAAAAAGGTGAGTGGCTAACATGTATGAATATACCTCTAATTCAGCAGTTGGAGATGATGTACTGTCATGTTCGTAAGCTTTTTGCATATATATAGAATTTCATCAAAAAAAAAAAAAAAACCCATAGCCTCCTCCGGGCGCATGGTTCCCCGACATTATACAGTCAGACAAGGAACAAATGAAATGGTAAGTTCCAATATTAAAACGAGAAACCGAGTTGGTCTCGGCATAACAATGTGCATCACTAGCGGACACCAGGCTACAGTTTCGATTTTGAAGTCTTCGAGAAGTCTTTTACCGAGGTTAAATTGTTGACTCTTCTTGAGAGGGATACGCATCTTATAGTTGGGATTAGGTAGCAAAACCAGGGGTTGGATTCGATGGATATACCACCATCACTTGCAAAACTGTTGGCCTCTCGAAGATGACCTCAACCATGAACTGTTAGGAGCATCTATCAACCGAACAACCACGGTATGTCCCAAGTTGACAAAAATAAATAAGCATCAATTGCAACTTGGTCGTGAAAATGTATAACTTCAGTTCGACTCTCACATATAATCCACACCAGATTAATTCCATGGATCCGTGT
The DNA here is from genome assembly GCA_018804465.1 of Populus tomentosa. Lineage (NCBI taxonomy): Eukaryota > Viridiplantae > Streptophyta > Magnoliopsida > Malpighiales > Salicaceae > Populus > Populus tomentosa. Next base: position 4,610,767 of record CM031983.1, on the reverse strand, counting down.
TTAGTATATTGGGTTAATGAGGCAACTTGGCTGCTATTCAGAGTCTTGTTTGTATCTGATATAGGGAAGTTGTTGATTCATTCCAATGCTAGCCTACTTGTAATCTCTATCTTTTTTATTTCTTGGTGTTTTTCTAAGTCTCTTCGTTATGTTTGACAATCTTGAGTGAATGTTTTTTAGCCACTGCATACACTGCACGGCTTTCAATTGGCATTGGTTTACGAAGAGTTGCGGGTGATTCCCCTTTCTTTTTTGGTTGAAATTTCTCCAATGTGGGAAGGTTTATAATTTGTACTTGGCACAGCTTATTTTTATTTTGAAAAGCGATTTTAATGGAAAATGAATTAGTAAAAAATAAATAATTTTTTGATATTTAATAATATCATAAAAATAAATGGTAAAATATTTTTTAGTTTTATTTATAAAAAAATTAAACGATAAAATTAAAAAAAAACTTATAAATTATTTTAAATAAAACAAATAACAATCAAAAGAATAAAAATCAACTATGACAAATAAAAAAATAAAAATAAAATGAACAAGGATTGAATTGAAAAAAAATCAATTTTATAGATTATTTTAAATAAAATAGATAGCAATTAAAAGAATAGAGATAATATATAAATAGAAATTCTCAATTAAAAAAATAAGAGAAAAAGAAATAATAAAAAAATAAAAACCATAGTTGGTATAAAAATCAAATTTCAAGGGATAAAATTGAAAAAATATTAAAATAAAATATATAGCAATAAAAAAATTAAGGATCAAATTTGATATAATTAAAAAATATCATGATATTTTTTATTTTTTATATAATTTCAGGAAAGTGTATTCTACTCGAAATAAAAGAAATTTTTAAAAAAAAAACCAAGCAATTTTTTCCTTTAACCATGAAGTAATTTTTATTTATCAAATTTTTATATGATAAAGAAACATTAAAAAAAATAGAAAGTAGTTTCAGACATGGCATAAAAGTTTTGATTCAGTTACAAGGTTTGGTGTTTTCTTTTTTATTTTATTGCAATGAGAACTGTACTCCGAAAATTACACATGGATTATTCCAGGGCTAGCCGCCCTCCGAACATCCTCTAACAAAACACGAATTCAACCAACATTGCTCTCTATAAATTTAGTGATGTATCGAACTTGTTTGTTTTTCTTAAGGAAAAAAAAAAGACACGAGGAATGAAAATATACTTGGTTACTGCAATAGAGACAAAATCAAGTTTGAGGGACATAGAAGCATGGACAAGACTCTGTGTGTGTGTGTGTGTTTTCAACTACGGGTGTGGATTGAATGTTGACAAAAAACATATACATTTGAGATGAATTATTATCTTGCATTTTCAACTATTTTTTATTTTTATTTTGTGTTGGTATATATATTTTATTTGATATATAATTTATTTATAATTATTTATTTTATTATTAAATATATTTAAAGGAATAAATTATTGATCGACAAATATGATATCATTTTAACAATGAATTATCTCTTTTAAGATGATTATAAATCATTTTTTAACATTTATAAAACAAGTGAATAGGTGGTTTTAAACTAGTTTTAAAAAATAACATGCATTATAAACTAAAATAAAATAAAAATAATGATCTCCATTCAACTTCTCCGGCAAGAAAATTGCAAAGCAAACACTGGGTTAATTCCTTGGCGGCAGAAATTCAGGTACAAAAACAAGTGGAGTTGCGCCAGTTCCACGACTGCCAGCACCCAGTTCCAAACCAAGTAGCCCACAGAATAGATTCTGCAACCATAGCATTACACGAGAGGTAGTGTAGCATCCAAGGAAACAAATCCATAGAATAAAGCTCGTGACCCACGAATCGATTGTGCTCTCTCTCCAGGCATCGCATGCATGGGGCAGTCCCTCAATACAAGAAGAACCAACTCAGATCTATTGCCGCACCTTTCATATATTTTTTAATTTTATTTTTTAAAAAATATTTTTAATGTTATATCTCAACTTAATAATTTAAACTATTAAGTAAAACTTAAATATATAATTTATATTATTCTTTAACATATCCCCTAAAGTAAAAGTTCTTTAAATTTAAAACTTGCACAAATCTATATTACTTTGTAATTAATTTTTATCAAATAAATAGGGATAGTGAGATTCGGACTCGTGATCGCTTGGTTATCAACATTTTGATACTATGTCAAAGAATTATCTTAACCCAACAACTTAAATTTTTAGATAAAATCTCAAGATATGATTTATGTTATTCTCTAATAATTATATTAAAATAATTTTAAAATAATATTTTAATTTCAATGTCAAACGTCCTTCAACCAGGATAGAAAATCACTGGTTATAATTAACTTGTGACTTAACTTAAAGGTTTATTATAAAATTAAATTAAAAATTCTAACCTTATCTGATTATACTTAACCCATGCAACATTTATTTTTCAAAAGAGGTATTTTTAATTTATTTTTATCATTAAATATTGTTTGAAGGAGAATGAATAACATCTCAGAATTAAAAATCAATCTTACAAGTGATTTCAAACATACTCTCAATATTTAATGCGGTCCCCTTATCAATGATCATTCCTTTTTTAGGGTCAACACTGTACATAACGCTATCAGTGGGAGTTGTAAGCTATCAACCAATCGCTGGAAAGGGCGGTCAGTTGGAAAGCATCCAGCTTTAATTAAGGCTTTGATTATATGGAAACTTTAAACTTAAGGTCTTCCTGTGAGAGCGCAAAGTCGTCGTTGTCGTTCTTTTCCTGTCTTCCATAAACCGAAGAGCTGGTCTCGACTTAAAAAACAATCGAGTTGATTAATGGAAGTTGGTAAGAATGGGAAAGAAATAAGGAGGAAAGGACAATAAAGTGGAGCTAAAAAGTTGTCCGAAGATTAAACTACACGGCAATTCCTCAACTAGATAGCTACTGGAGTAGAGAGATGATTAAATTGATAATGGAATTATGTAACGCCCCAAGTTGGATGGCCGAAGTTATCGAAATAACCCTGCGCACAGCCAGGGAAAATAATTGCAGTAAATAGATTTATTAATTAATGGAAAATAAATAGCTGTCCCCGTACTCGATCCACTTGTCCCATTTTTCTAGAAGCTTCACATAAATGTATCATCCACTTACAGCTCTGTAGCTTGGAATTGCCCTTAAAAAGGTGTTTTTAAAAATAACAGTGTAAAAATCCCATTAAAATGTCTATAATATATGACGACATAGCTTCTAGTTGGTGGTTGAAATTATGTAACAAGCTCCCAGGTCTCGAGACAATTTTATTTTTTTTTGGTAAGCAATCTCGAGACAATGTTGCTCTTTAACCTAAGGAGAATTTCAGTGACCAGTCCTGTCAGTTAAATATCGTGTACGTCGGAGGAAATAATTGCTAATACTAAAATTCCAAAGTTACATTTTCAATGACAATATTAAAAAAGGTGACATAATAATTAATACATGGGATTAACGGTGAAGCTATAAAAATTAACACGCCTTTGACATGTGTGTTTATCTTGGCCGCTAAGGTTTGATGTCATATCAGTTAAGGTAGTGAAAAAACAATTTTTGTTTTTTTATGAATTCAGTTATTTCAGGTATTTACAATAAGGGTATCCAAGAGTATTTTGTGCACAACAAAACAAAATTCCTTAAACTTCCTTTCTGGTCTGGTTTACCTTTCTTCTTTTTTTCCCCTCTCCCACGGCAGAAAATTAGTCTCGTGTACGTGCAGTGTGTTAATATATTGTATACACCCATGACATGCATTTAATGTCACAGTAAAATAAACAGACCTAATTGTTCGCTTCACCGTGTCATCAAAACAGAACAGTTTGCTTCAGTCCTCTGATCAGCTGCCTTGATTTTACCTCCATTCTCATATATTTTTAAATAAAATATATTTTTAAAAAATATAATGCACCACAATATTAAAAAGAAACTAAACCTCAGCTCTCTCAAGTCTCAACATTTAACAAAAAAAAAACCAACAACAACAAGGAAAGGAAAAGGGAAATGGAAACAAGAGAAAGCCCCCGTCTCAAGGTTTTGGTTCCTTTCGGAAGCATATAATTTATTTTCCTGCGTGTCTTTTGTGCTTTTGAATTCAAACTAAAATTCAGATTTGTTGCCGAGATGCATTCAACTTAATTGTACTTTAAAAAACGGAAATTCTTATTCAACGAAGGGCGAAGAACTTTTTTGTCATGGATGACGACTAGGATGATGAAATATCAATCTAGTTACACACACGCGCCAGCTGGGTTTGAGAATTAGCTGGGTTTGAGAATTAGTTTGGGGTGTCATGTATTTTGATGAATGATTTTTTTAAAAAAATATTTCTTTTAGATTTTTTTTATTTTTAATATTATCACATTACAATCATCATAAAATATTAAAAAAATCATTAATTCAATATTTTTTAAAAGTATAAATATTTTTTTAAAAAAATAGAAGCATAAACGGCGACAAACACCATTTGTCACAATTCTACCTCTAAATTTTCCTCAGAGGATAATGTATACCAACATTTTATAAGAGTTTTCAGAAGCGGCATTTCACTAAAGATATCTCACTTTTGTTTGAAATTTTACTTGATTTAAACCGGTAGCATCTATTTATAGGCAGTAATGAATTATTACAAGGGCCTCCCTTGGTATAAAAGTGACTCACAGTTGCAGCTTTGATATGGTTAGAGTTGTTAGTGATGAATGACTCAGTAGCCAAATAAAGTAGGCTTTTTCACCCAAAGTTCGAATTTTTTTTCAAGATTTCCCCTGCATTTATAAATATAGTTTTGGTACTTTTACAACCAAATGATCTGCACTTAATCCAAAAACAATAAAATGACAGAAATGATCTGCGATAATATGATAATAGCGAGAGTATAAGTAATTTTTTTGTAACGGCTTTGAAAATAATATTTGTGATAGTGTTGATAGATTTTATGGTAATGATAATAATATTAAAAAAGTGATAATAGTAAAAAAGATAAAATAAAAATAAAGAACCAATGATTGATTAATTTGATCCTTGAAAACACAAGAACAACCGTCAAGATTTGCAAAGAAAAAGACATCTACTATATATTCAAGGGGGGTGTCATTTTATGAAAAACAATTCCAGTAAGTGGGCTGTGCAAGTAAGAAATAAGCATAAATTAAATTAATTACACAAAACTATACATGTGAATACACACACACACACATAATGCTATCAACCCAGATTAAAAATATATATAAAGATTATAATATGCATACTAATTAAATAGTATATTTATGTTTAAATTAAAATAAAAAAGACACTTATTTATTGAAATGCTTTAAATAATGGAGTTTTTATTGATATTAAAGATAAATTATGATAATTTATATTATTGAAACACTTGTTTTTTATAGTTGATTTTAAACATTAAAAAATTAAAGAATTAATTATATTATTAGCAAGAATTAATTTTCACATTATCAACGTTTATTTGTTCTTATAAATCCATAATAAAACTTGAAGATTATGGTCATAAAACAAATGTTCAAATAACTTGTTTATGATTTGTTGAAAAATTATTGGAAAAATTAATCAAATTGTTTTTTTAGGGGTTTGACAAAATAGTGAGTTTAACAGAAAAATATAATTATTCATAGATCAAATTCAAGCCTAAATTAAAATTGATAAAAAATAATTTTTTGTAATTCAATAAATTATTTTACAATGAACCTAAACTTAAGCATTTCATCAAAATATATTAACTAAGATTTTTTAAGATCATTTTTTCATTTACCATGCTAAAAAGCACACATTGACAACAAAATTTTAACCCAAAAACAGCTATATTCTTTAACCATGATGTTCTCTGAACAAATTTCAAACACTATTGTCTCTGGAGTTTTAGCTGTACGACAAAGCCACCGAAAAATTACATATCAGGGGTTCCCTGACAATACAATCTACGCCTGAATATATATTAGCTATATGTTTCTCATGAAGAATCATATTTAATTAAACGAAATATCCAACTAAAAAGATCATGAAACTTTCAGTTCGATGAACAAGACAAAACAAGCTAAGTATGGATCACTTAATCCCCCACATATATATATATATATATATATATATATATATATATATATACACTGTACACACGCACGCACGCCAAATCTTGGGATTGTAGTCTTATAGCGAGGCACCTAGGAGTTTACAATCTTTATCACCCATCTATAGATCAAGGCTTGGTTTGATAAAGGGATTAAAACTCCGCTGTAATTTCATTGAAAAAATAATAAATAAAAAAAATTGAAATAGAATAGCAGGTTACACCCCAAAAATTGTGCACTAGCATGGCAATTAGCAAGCTTGAAATTCAAAAACAATAGAGTGTGTATGTATATATATGTACCAGTCACCTACCTAGCAAATGACATGAACAAAATGGCATTATTGTAGTTTTAAATTAAATAATGGAATAATCTACCCAAATTAAGTCCAAAGAAGTTGCAAGTTGAGTATCAACTTGCATAGCCTGCTTGGTAATATCACCCTTAAAATATTTCTCACACCAAACTAAATCTTCCATAAAACATCAAACTAATCCAAGTGGACAACAATCCCCTTCTCTAGCTATGCATATATATCTCCATGAATGTATCTTACGCCTAAACGATCACCGAAAGAAGAAAGCCAAAAGGCTTAAGATGCCTGCATCACTACAGCTCCAAAGAGCGGCAGCCACCGGCGCCACAACGACCCGTACCGGCCATAAACAATCACAAACCACCGTCAACACATGGGGGGTCCCACTGGCATGGGACACTTCGGTACTAGACTACGTTTCTTGCCACCACAAACGCTCTCCGGGGCCCAACCAGTGTTGCTCCGTGGTGGTTCAGACCATCAATGCACCAGTTCCCACCGTTTGGTCTGTAGTCCGTCGTTTTGATAACCCTCAAGCTTACAAACATTTCGTCAAGAGCTGCCATGTCATCGACGGAGACGGGAACGTTGGTTCCCTCAGGGAGGTTCACGTGGTGTCTGGCCTCCCGGCAGCATCAAGCACGGAGAGGCTTGAAATTCTTGACGATGAACAACATGTTTTGAGCTTTAGTGTGGTCGGTGGCGTTCACAGGCTAAATAACTACAGGTCTGTGACCACGCTTCACGCATCGCCCAATGGGAATGGGACAGTTGTCGTCGAATCATACGTTGTGGATGTACCCACAGGTAATACCGAAGAGGAAACATGTAGTTTTGTCGACACAATTGTACGATGCAATTTACAATCCTTAGCTCAGATTGCTGGGAAGAAGGCACGGAATAACCAGATATCAATAACATCATGAGTATTTGTATCGATTGAGTCTTTTTTTCCCCCGGTTTGGATAGATTGATGATCATCATTGATCGGTGGGTGATGGTATCTTTTGATTCTGTACATGTCAACTCTGTTTCCCTTCGAGATCATTACTGCTACTCCATGAGCACATAATCACAGTGAATCCAGAGAAGTCGTATGGTCTTTGAAATGCCCCTTAATTTTTGTTACCTCCTTATCTGTGCCAGTTAAATTAAATATTTTTATTCTTATGGGAACTGAAGAATATCAATAGTTGTGTGACTACAGTAGTCACTAGTTTACTTGATCTTTCGATTTTTCCCTTTGTATTTGCCTTCTTTCTTTCAAGAAATATGCTGTAATGTTAAGAGCGTTGGGTCTATGTTTTTTTACCAACCCCAGTTTGCACGAGTATTTCCTTGGACAAATAAAATAAATTCACCAAGCTGTCTATTAGTAATTAACAGACTACATTTCTATATGTTCTGTGTGTGATAATGAATATAAAATTATTTAAGATATCCTCGCTCTCATGGCAATGGTATAGAAGCATTGTTCAATGGGTCTAACTCTCATGTGTTTTTTGAAAAAAATTATGAGTCAATTTCTGCTGGGCACCATTGATTTATGAGCTAGCTAGCTACTAGCGATTTACCAAAATGCAAATAATTGCACTGGAACGAATGCCAGCCTGATGATGAACAGAATCGTTGAATTATGGATCTCGTGCTGCAGCCATGATTACAGTCCAATACACAGATTTTATTGATTTTTATTATTATTATTTTTATATAAAAAATAAAGGATATTGTTTTAATATATTTAAATAAAAATTTGAATAGTAATCTTTTAACCATACTTCTACGGTATATTTAAACCATTTAAAAATATAAAAATAATGTTTTTTATTTTTAAAAAAATATTTTTAATATAAATATATTAAAATAATTTTAAAATATATAAAAAAACAACAAATTTTACAGGTTCGTTTGGGCACGCTTACAAACAGTGCTCAAGGTGGTTTCCAGCTTTATATTTGCTTCACATTGATGATTTAGCATGCTTTATTTCTACGACAAGGAGATGCAAAGGATAGCTAGTTGTAATTGGGATGTAAAAGGATGATGTATGACAATGTTCCATTTTCTCAATTCTTGATCCTCGAGCCGATAACACACTATCTACAATTGATTTGGTAATCAGCGTAATTATTGTACATGCTAGCTGCAGGTCTCCTTACAGTTTGCTTGGACAATTTAGGCAATTAGCTCACAAAAATCAAACAGTTTTTTCGTACTTTAGTAATTTAAAGAAACGAATAAAATAATATATTATAATTTTTTTAAAAAAATAATAATATCCATGACTCCCAGTCATAATATTATCTATAACTCTTTTAAATTATAAAAGTAAACTGATTCAGTTTACAATAAAAAGGGAGAAAAATAAGGAAAGAAAAAACCATTTTCTAAACATATTGAAAATCTGATGATGATATTATCAGTATGGTTAAAAATATATCTATAATATAAATTTAATGATACTAAAAAACATCAGGAATAGTGACCGGAGTGGGTTAAGTGACTCTTCCAAATGTGTATGAACTTATTTATCTTTGGACAACTTGTATGGCACACTTTAATCACCGTTGGTGATATTTTTTTATGTTGTTGAATTCATCTTGTCAAAGTCTTTCTAATGATACTGGTAGTGTTATTATTAAAATTTCAGTGTATCTTCAAGTTTTTTTTTTTTACATTTTTCTCCCCTTTTTCTTTTCAAGAGTCGTGAGAAGAGGGAGAAATAATGAAACAAGGAAAAGATCTTGAACCCACATTGAAGCTTTGGTAATGACAGCACCAGTACTGTTAAAAAAATCTTGATGAGAAGAATCTAACGATATCAAGAAAAGTCAATAACAATAACCAAAGTGTGTTATACAAGTCGTTCATAGATAAATGAGCCTCAACGTATTTGTTGGCTAAGTGCTACTTTGCTAGATAATTTTATATACTATGTTATTTTATCTATTTTTTAAAGTATTCAAGTAAAAAAATAAAAAATAAAAAAAAACTCTAAATTCAAAACAATTGGCGAGTTCACCCAGAAGCAAAAAGTTTTGGCGCAACAAAGTGAAACTCTCATAACAATCAATGAAACTAGCCGACTAATTTAAAAAATAATAAGAAAAATGTCAAGACCACTAAAATTAAAAGCTCTTGGCAAAGTTTTTGATATATAAAGATTTAATAGTCCGCGTAATGACACAGTAACTACTATATAAAAAAAAAAACTTATTGAAACTTCTAAAAAAATTCAAGCATGATTCAACAATAGAATAAAAAAGTTACAATATTTTTTAGTTGTTATTTTGGCCTGGTATGACCAAACATTTTCTTGAATCTAAACTTGTCCCACTAGTCTATAAATTTATTTGTTAGCCTATCCATGTAATCTATCCACGACAAATCCTCATTTAGTTAAGGCATGCTCATATCTGTCTGTTTAAAATCATTTGTTATCGCAAATCCGACAACATCACTGACATTGAAAAATAAAGGATAACTACCGCATGAACAATAATTTTTTAAAATTTTAATTAGAGTATATAAGTTGGACAAATATATATATCTTGAATCATAAAACATACTTGGGATAAAACATTCATTAAATTATAGCCTGTTTAAGATGGCCAACCAATTCATACAACTAGATCCAATCGATGATTGCTTGAGTCAAATAATTAAAGTTTTACCTTATCGCTTTTTAGAAACATGATCTTTACTAAATATTTTTATTCTAAAATATGAATAATTATCTTGTCATACTTAAAAATATCAACATTCAATAAATATCACGTTTCTAAAATGCGATAAGGTAGAACTATGTTTTCTCATTTAATTTTTTTTGAAAATGGTGCTATTCTGACAAAAAAAAAAGAAGAAAACTCTGCTGATTTTATAAAGCATCCAGTAAGGACACGGCAGCAGTGTTTATTTTTTCTTTGAAACTTCTTTTCCATTCAAGCTTAGAAGTTGCAAGGAAATCTTAACATTTCAACCTATGCTCTAGTTGAAAAAAAACCCTAGCTAGGAGTTTTCGTATTGCTGGGCATGTTTTGGATGGAGAGCTTGGATACAAATTAGGAAAATTCTCTTTTGCGACTGGGGAATCGACAGGTGCTGTGCCAAGTTCATTTTAATTATACAAAACTTTTTATTAGAGACAGAGGCAACTTGTAGTTTTTGCTACTTTTTATGTTCCCTCTCGATGTACAAATGTTGTTGTCTTTTTTTTTTTTTTTAGACTCGATATGTTCAAGTCAACTTACGCGCACTATAATTAATTCTCAGATTTACTAAATATCCTGGAAGTCTAGAAAACAAATAAGATATCACAAGGATAAAAAGCTAATGCACAACAAAAATTGAACTCAGGACGGTCATAAAAATTGAATTCAGGGACGGTCGCAAAAATTAAACTGCTCTCTTATTTCTTCGGCAAGTTGGTATGCAAGTGGGCAAGCAGGCTCTTATTGAACCCCAACTGCAATAGCTTCTTCATGCAACGAACAAATCAAAGCCACCGCTGATTTGACCTCTCAAAGCTATTTTTCTTATTAAGCCACCATGTAAACCCAAATTATAAATCTTTTTAGTTCCAATTTTTTAGAGGTTTCAATTTGGCTTTTATCATATTTCAGAAAAAAAAATATCAGCAAAAAAAATTAGTATTTTGTTTTTTTTTTAAATTAGCAAAAAAAAAGGAAGAAAAAGGAAGCAAGAAGAGGAACAGTTTTTTGTTACCCACAGCACCAACATATCCAAATTATAATTAAAAAATATATATGAAAAAGAAAACCTAAACATAGAAAGTAAAATACAAGAATAGAATAGAATAGAAAAATAACGAGAGCACTATGTTAGAATTAAGGAGAGTCCAATGATTTATGGAAATATATTACATAAATGTATTTTTATTGCATTCAACTTCGATGTTTTTTTAGTTTATTAGAAACAACCGTTGAGTTATGTGAACATTTATCCCAAAAATTAATCAAGAATATCTAACAGCGTACGTATTGGAATCCAACTATACGACCTGGGATGTTAATTTAAATAGTAAATAAAATTGTTACTGGTTGTTGTTATTTTAAGTACAGATAAAATAAAATAAAATAAAATTACGAGATATGAGTTTTTTGCATATACAAATAAATATAGTTTATGAGTTAGAAATCCAACTTAAAAAAATGTTAACTTTTGGCCGATATCAAAAACCAAAGCGGGTTAAAATTACTCCCCGATAATGCAAATTGGGGATAAATTTTAATTTAGGTCAACATCAAAGACCACACATGCGCACGATCGCATCCAAAACCAAGAAGTAAAGCTACGGCCGATTTTCATGTGAAAGAAATGGCCATGAAGAAGATTTATAGCATGTCGGAAATATGTTAAATATTATTTTTTATTTAGAAATATATTAAAATAATATATATTTTTTATTTTTTAAATGATAAAATAACATAAAAAATAATAATTTAAATCTAAAAAAATTGAAAATACATTATTAAACAACAATGCCCCAAATAATTTTTGAAAGAATGAAAGAAGGCCTCGTTAGACATAATCAAGGCCCAGTTTTATCCTGTTAATGAATTTTGCTTGTGGAACATGCTATTTTAAGGCCCCGTTTGGGGTTTTGGTATAACCAGTTTTTCTTTGAATTTTAAAGATTTTAATTTTTTTTTGTTTTTTATGAAAAATATAAAAAATAAATTTTAAGATATAAAAAATATATTATTTTAAAATATTTTTAACATTTTAAAAAATAATACCAATCACACTAAATAAAATCTCTCGGATTGAACAGATGTGTTCTAGGATAGGCCCACAATCAAGTTGAGGTCCAGTATTAATAGTTGCTCAGCAAGCACTGTCACAAGCTCTTAACCATAAAATAAAAAACGAGGATTGATCACATGTCTTTTCACTTTTCAGTTTTCATGGATCAAAATTGATAGATCATGTTCTTTTAAAGCGAAGAGGCCAGCTGCATCGCACCTTCAAATGAGGGATGGATCAAACTTTCAGTTGTTAAGGATTAATTACACAGGAATTTTTTTTTACTGGAGGGGATAATTCTTTATTTATTTTCAGAGATCAAATTGAAATTGTTTAAAATTATATCATATGGTTTCATCCTCGAGGAGCCAGGGCCGTACCGCTCCCCGTGGATTCATTCCACTGTATTGATTATCCATATAAATTGCTAAAATAAGGGCAATTTGAAGAATTTCGCCTAAATGTTCCAACTACACAAGCTAGCAACACTCTTCATGGCTACAGATCACACAACTGAGCTCATCAAATCATCTATCACAGCGAAGAGGATCAAAGAAAGGAATTTCCAGGTTGATTAACCTGACGTGAGATATTATTTTCTGCGTCTAGGAGAAAAACAATGACAGGGGTGTAAAAAAAAGTTGAGGACAATTTCTCAATTCTTGTGTCATCTTTGTGCAGGAACCATGTTACATTTTTCTACATTGTTTCAGCTTTATCGGATGTTTTCAAGAACACTTGTATGGGAGTGGGGACTATTTTTAGCTATCCAGATCCTCTCACATTCTTTTCTTTATGTTTCATATCTTTCTTAAATTCAGAGTAAATAAACATTATTTTATGTACTTTTAGAATGACAACTTAAAAACCATTTCTTTATCCCATTATTCAGATCGTTAATGGTAAGATATAGAACATGATTGTTAATGATCAAATCCAATTCTCAGAGTCAAGTGAAGATTACAGAAGGGTAGGAATGACAAATGCTTTCGAAATGGAGATGGTCCTTACGGAGTTACAGTGGAGTCAATGATGTCTTGTGTCCAGGCCACTGGGCTAGTTTGTGTTGATGCTAAAGTGGTTGATCGACATGGGACCGGGAAGGTTGAATCATGAAAGCTTGGTGAGATGGGAGAAGCCTCGTGCGGGCTGGGCCAAGAGGCATACTTTTAGGGATGATCAATGATGGATAATGCTGCGAATCTACATTTACTGCAATTTCAACAGGTAAAGTGTAATTCCCGGAGTATAAGAAGTTCAAGGCAACTAGAATTTGATTTTGCAACCGGAACAAATCAATTCAATTTTCCGGTGAATTTTCTTCAGCAACAGTATTTTACACATGGTCATCTTCAATCTCTTTACAATTTTCTCATCCTGTTCGCATTTTCCCATGCACCACAATTTCCAAAGAAAATCACACCTCTGTACCAACATCAATTCCCACTCGAAATAAGAAGAGGTTTCACTTGCGAGTGGATGTTAAGGATAGAACAGCTTGGCAAATAAGAGTTCGTTCCAGGTGTCTTGAAGGCCTGGCAAACACCAGTGCACACAATCTGCATAGCTGACAGGATTAGCAATTTGCTCAGGAGTCAGGGGATTCCATTGCTTCTTGTGTATTGAGGTGTGCGCATCTTTGCGGTAGTTTGAGAGTTGTGTGATGTTAAGAAATGTGATGGGGAATTTTGATTTCCTAAACACATCTCCAATTACTTCCATTATGCTTTTCCGGCAATCCGATCCCCAGTAGGTGGCATTGTTTATCAAAGTCGTTTCATTGAAACAGTTAAGACCCGCTTCGCCTCCCCAATCTATGCTCCTGACAAGCACATCATTTGTTAGTTAATCCCCTGTTTAAATAAACTTAGACACCTAAATATTCGCAGCTATCTCCCTTTCTGTTTATGTGATTCTGTTCTGTTTCTTAGATCTTTGGTCCTTTTTGGTTCGTTAATTTGCAACATCCATGTTTTTTTTTTGGAAATTACAGGATCAAATGGGACACAGTCTCTACTCACTTGCCATGAGAAGGTGACATGCTAGTGAAAAAGACCCTTGTTTTCTTGCGGTCCATGTTCTTTCTCACCCATCTCAACATGCTTTTCATTCCCATACGATAGGCATCCTCAGTTGACAGCTCTATGATATCTTTCGTTTCATCTTCAAAAGAACCCTGCCTGAAGAACATGAGCTGTTATACCTTAATTTTTCAAGCTGACGAAACTCAAAAAGCTGTGTGACAAGTTAAGAGTGAAAAGTACTTACAAGATTTTCATCTTGAGGCCAGTCATCCACCACAGGTAAGTATTAAAGACAATAATATCAGCGCCTTTCCAATTTTTGCCATGTTTATTGATCGAACCTTTCCGCACAATTCTATCTGATATTCTATGAACGATGGCATTATCCGAGTTTGATTCAAGGAGAAATGGTGCCCAATAGAACTCAATTGTTGCATTGTATTCCTGTACAATCATGAACAAGGTTACTTTTCTGAGTTTACGACACGTTTTAATTTTGATTAAAGCATAGTGAAGCCAATTAAATTACAGGAGAAAATCAATTATTGTCACCTTGGCAGTGAAGACTGTTAAAGAATCGAACGTTTCCATGGATTTTTTGCCTTCAGGGATGAGTCTGTGAAGAAGACAGACCATGGAGACATATTGACCTCGATTTAAGGAATCGCCAACAAACATCATTCTTTTTCCTCGCAAGGTCTCAAGCATCAACGTGGCATTAAAACTGCATAGTATACATGCGACAAAAGCACTGTCATTTAACACGCCACAATTATATTAACTGCACATCTTTAATTTCAATATATTTATCCATAAAAACAAAGACTATGAGATTGATTGACGTGGTTAAGCCACGTTCATTTACATCACATGTTTTTTTTTGTGTGTGAAAATACTTGACATGCTTTTTCTTATTTTGATAAATATTGATTAAATAAATTAACCAAATGGGTCTGTATAGAAAAGACTTTGTATAGCAATAAGATAAAAAATTTAGTGATTTTTTTTAATCTCTTCTAATAAACACAAATGTAAGCAAAACTAGCAAGAAAATAAGAAATAGGAACAAGAACTTAAACACTCAGTCTATCTTTCGGTATTTTGTAAGTTAAAAATTATTTTTTAAAACATTTTTTATTAGAAAATATATCATAATAATATATTTTTTTAAAAAAAATTAATTTTTAAATCAATCAATAAAAAAATCTAAAATAATATTAAAAAATTATTGAAAATTATTTTTTAAAATATAATTGAACCCAAAAAAAATCAATCCCTTTTTCTTTTAAAGTAGGTAGAAGCTGATAAATATTACCTTTTTACAGTTAGGAAAGTACATAATAGCCACGCAAGATTCTAGCTCTATGGCATTATCATAACATCTAACTACAAATTAAAATAAGAGAAACTGTAAAATTGCAGTCCAATTTAGCTAATTTGGTAAGTTTAAATTACCTGGGAAGATCACAGCCATGAGGTTGCCATCTCCAGTATTGATAATCCTTATCGGGCCTGCCATGCTCTTGACATGTCAACTGTGGCTGTATGTACGGACACTCCGATTCTTCGTAAAGAGGCCGAGTTGAATCGTCCCACACCCACCTCCCACTAAACAAGTCACAGCCATCTGGGGTCTTCCCTATCGAGAAAGGTAGCTTCTCCCACCTCTTCTCTAACCCCAAAACATGACATGAACGGCCATCTCAGTAAACCACACATTTTTACTCGAAAACATTTTTTTTCTTTTTAAAAAGAAGAAATTATATATATACACACACACACACACACACAAAGAGAGTTAAAATTTGATATCCACCGATGGACTCAACTCACCGGTTATGGTTGCTAGCCGGTCCACGTTGGGGTCAAGTTGGCCAAGGAGGCACACGAAGTCCTCGCCGTAAAGGATGGCAACAAAGACAATGAAGGCTAATAAAGTGAAGAGGTAAGGAGAGAGACGGGCCTTTCTGATTAGAGATGAAGAAGAAGAGGAAGCAGTGAACGGTTGCTTCATATTTGTTAGTTTGAAATTACGTTTATTTATGTTCGTGGTGTTATATATATAGGAACCATGTAGGTTTGGAGCAATCAAGGAAAGGAAATACTCATGTTGTTTTTGATGTGTCGTGATAACCGTCTTGTTTTTTTTTTTTTGTACGGTTCGAATACGTACAAGACGACACTGCTCCCTCCCTCTCTCTCTCTCTCTCTCTCTCTCTCTCTCTCTCTCTCTCTCTCTCTCTCTTCCTTCTTCTTCTTCTTCTTGTTTTTTTTCGTTTAGTAATCAATATATATAATTGATTTTCATTAATAAATTAATTTAAGATGCATGGTTGATGGCTAATATTTCCCACACATTATTGAATGCGAATATAATTGTCTTGTTCAATGCATGATTGACGTAATTAGGTGGATTGATATTCGAGGATGATAGAATTTTTTTTATAACAATATACATGATAAATCGAGGGAAAAAAAAACACAATGGCTATGATATGTGGAGGAAAAGAAAAAAATACAATTCTGGTTCTTGATCCTTTGCCTTATCTTTCTGGCAATTTTAAAGGAAGTTCAATGACAAAATAAATCGTTTTTATATATGCTGCCAAATTAATTAGTTTAATCAAATAAGTGCAATTATTTATACAACCATTGATTTCTTGGCGTGGAGTTTAACAAAACCTTACGCACTGCTTCAAGTTAATATATATATATATATAAGGAAAAAGAAATCCTAAAAATATAGCATTACGGAAATGAGAGTCAAAACTCGAGAGCACAAGAGGAGAGAAGACCAAGCCCTCCTGTCAAGGAGCGATGATAATTTCTGAGGTGGCCCTTGTGGGCGTTGCATGATTGATAGAGGAAGCAATGATAATTTCTTAACTTATACGTTAAGATCAGTAGAGAGAGATGGCTAGCACATAATTGTCTTCACTTTCCATGGTAGACTTGACATTTTAAATACACAAACGATTCATTCACAACTACAACAATACGATCAAGAGAACATGAGGAGGAGTTGCAATTCTTTATTCGAGAGGTTTAGGTGAGCATTTGGTGGCATTTCTGCTTCAAGTGGTTGGCCTTTTATTTATTTATCTTGTATGGTACTTGACGTTCCCCTTCACTCTTCAGTCCATATCATACAAGCTACATAATAGCTGCAATTACGCTGGCTTTAGGAAATATATATATATAATGGCGATGGATTAACTAATACTAGGATTAAAAAAATTGCTACCTACCTAATGATCCTCACCTCCCTTGTTTATTCGTTCTTGTTGTGCCGTCGACTTTGGGAACTAGTATAGAATAAGCTTGTGGTTTAATTTAAACATGAAGAAATATTCAAATGATGAAACACAAAAGAAATAATGACATTTTATAGATTATTTATGATTCGTGACCTGGCTGTAACTTCTTTTTTCGAATGATGAGGGTGTTCTTGGATTCGTTTCCATGCACCACAAAGTTCCTTTTCAATTAAGATTTTAGACGAAACAAGCCTAAAAACAGTAGTGTGGCGGTAACCCAGCACCATTAACCATCCTTGCGCTTTATTTTCCTGATGGCAAGCACATACGAGTAAATTATCTCAACTAATATTTACCAATTTTTGGTATAAACTAAGGGAATGTCTGGAATTATAATTGTGATTCTGGATTAAAATGGTTTTTATTTAAAAATATATTAAAATGATATTTTTTTATTTTTTAAAAAATATTTTTGATATATGATCCAAAAATATTAAAAAATAAATAAATTTAAGCAAAAATAATTTTAATTTTTAAAAACACAGGTTGACTAACGTTTAGCATAAATAACACGAGTCACAGCAGACAGCTCTTCTACAATCTAATAGTCTTTATCCAGTGTTTATACTACTAGGATCTAGCGATCGAACAACATGGTAACCACGGGCCTAATAAAATCTCCATCGTTACACATCAAATTAAAGTTGGGTTAGACCTTAGAGACATGATTCAAAATGATATCACATAAACCCTCGAGTCTTCCATACTACTCGAGTACCATATTTTCATCAATCCATGGCTCTCCGTTTTTTTGCACTTCTATCCGGTACAATTTTAATACCTTTTGCAAGATTCCTTATGTTCACCAAAGAATGATGTCATTCACCACTTTTTTTATAAAAAAAATGGCATTGTGTCTTTTGCCGAATTGGGGACACACATATTGAATAGCTTAAAATACAAACCGCTGTGGAGGAAAGCAGGAAACCTTCCGAAATCATAGTTGGGTATCAGTGAGTTCAGATGCAAATGGAAGTAATCATGCCAAGTAGAATATCCAAGAACGTCACTTCAAATGCGAGCATTCAGATTATAATATGAGTCAGAATCAGCTGAAGACTTCTCATTATCTCATATGTCTTTATCATCTCGATTTTTTTTTCCTCAACAATTCCATGGCATCACTAGATTTTCTCATGCACAACTATCGGCTATCTGTGGTTTCCAATCCTTTATAAATTTCCTTTCTGCCTCTTTTTACCCTTTACTAGGCCAAATGTGGAAGTAATGAAACTTTATATTCCATCGCTTAATAAAAGATTGAATAAAGTGCTTGTAATAGCTATAAAATAGGCCAGTTTCCAAAGTAAATAAATTAATTCTCTGACTATATCAACCTCTTTTTGCCTCGTCAAAACACTTTGATAACTTGCTGTAGATTGTTTCAGACATCCCACTATCTTTAGGCAAAACTAACCAAGCTTGCAGGTTCCATCTGGCAGATCACCTCGCAGGTTCCATCTGCTCCTGTCCCATGTTTCAATTACACACTCTGTAACACTCATATCAAGTTCTTATACAACATTATCTACACACCTGTTCTATCTTTCACAAACTTCCATTTGTGCAAAACCCAAGTTCGGAAGAAAACAAGTTTTAGAACTCACTTAAATTACCTGCTTCCTGGAAAAGATTCATCATGTTTTTGAGAGGAAAAAAATGTAAAAAATAAATACCATTGCAAATTTTGCTTCGGCAGGAGTGATCTAAGATTGGAGTGGGAAGGAATGTGCACTTGGAGCAGGCAGAGTTTGAGGTGTAGCATTTTGGAGCACCTCATAATGGCTGAGAGGTTAATTATCAGGGCTATAAAAAAATTAGAATGCTTTGAAGGAAAAAAGGGAATTGCAGGATAGACCTAATTGAATTGGAGATACAGTGATAAACATTTGAATGCTATGAATGAGAGAATAAAGAAATGAAGGAACAGGCACATGAGGGCACTAAAGGTGTTCGTGGAATGTGGGGGTGCAATACAAAAACGCATAATCTGATATCAAAAAGGAAAGGAAAGAAACTTCAATACATCACATAAAAGAAAATGAATGATAATACTTGATATTGTCATGTCAAAGAGATTACAATCTATTGAATATCATCAATAAAAAAAATGAGGAAATATGAAACCTGGATATTGTGGTGTAATTGTGAACAGGATGGTTGTGCAAAATGATTTTCAAACCCTGCTTCAAGCATACACTTCAGACTTGACTACCAGCAGCTTTTCTAAAATGGAACCATCAGCATGGTCGGATTTACTTGCATGAGGTTCATACGCAAATTGGAGCCTCATCACCAAAAAATCGTAAATCAAGTCCCAGATCTTCAAAAGTTGACAGGAGAATAGGAGCTTCGATAACCTTCAGTAGGTCCTCTAAATCTTCGTACCAAAGATGCAAAAAAACTCTGCAAGTGAGAAGCAAAAATACATAATATTGTTATATTGTTTCCAGATGTCTGTATTCAACATTTCTATAATTGGTAAATTAGCTAGCAGTTAGATCTTTCTGAGCAGCAATTATATAATGTGAACCATGCCAGCATCTATCATACGCTCACTTCAAAGTAGACCACCACCACACCAGGCTTCAACTTAAGGAACTTTACAGCAGATTTTTTGTTCTTTTCCAGTGAAACATTGGTGAACCTTAGAAACCATCTCTTGAGACAACCAAATTGTGTCAAAATCCCATAAATCATCTAACCACTTCTATTCATAGTTGGGTTAGTAAGTATCCCATGGGATCCATTCTAAAAAGAAATACCCCATGGAACCAAACATAAGACTTGGACAATTGAGAGAACTCTTTCTTTGGAGATATTTTCCACTCTAATTGTGCAAGAAAACTAGTTGAAACTAGGCATGAATTCTGTTCCTCCTCGGGCAAATTCTTTATGGGGAAAAATCAGCTAAAACATTTGCAAGATAGGTACATGATAGTAAGGTCAGCGGATAGCAAGGCCACAGCACTAACCAAGGAAACACAGCACATAAAAGGAATACCTGTGTTCTATGAGGTAGCCTGGTCCAGAAATCCAAGTTTGGAATCATCTGATGAAAGAAGAAAAACAAAATCAGTTAAATTCACAACTGCTTGTGTGACTGATTGGTTGCAGGAGGTTCATGTCATGAATGATGTCTTTCCTACAACAATGAACATGCTTTCCTATTTGCTTCTCATGCATTCCTTAGCTGTTTGGTGCTGAAAGAGAGGAAAAGAAATTTGGACACCAAGTAAAATTGAGACAATCCATCACCCCAAATCAAGCATGACAACCCTACTGCTACAAGAAAGACATTTCTGCTGTCACACAAGAAACCCTAGAAAAGCAGCAGAAGCATTTAGGAAATTGTACTAATACCCCCAGAATGACATCCTAATAGACTAAGATAGAATTGCATCATAAGGTAGAGAACAATTAACATAATCATAGCCAAAAAGAGGACAAAAGAAAAGGATAATCAAGGGAGAATGAGATAGAACTTTTGATGTCTGAATCCAGAAAGGTTTGATTTTACTTCTTATGTCAGCTTTACAAGTTCTACCAGCTCAGATTTATATAATAACATCTAGATCATGCCACCATCCTTTGGCCTACTGGGGAACAGAAGCCACTATATTGAAAAGCAAAGTCGGGCTTGTTTAAAAAAATGTAGCAGCATTTGGCTAACAATATTGAAATCATATAATGATCATAGCCTAAGAAGATCTCACTAGATCTTGTATTAGCCCACAATGAGGAACTCTTATCTCACAGCAGAGACAATGTGGATCCCTAAAGTCAGATGATTTAAACCACCGCATAAGTTGCATTACTGGGATGAAGTTACTAACTGGACAATATTGCTGCTAATAGCCATCTAAACAGTTCAGACAATCAGAATAACAGCTATGAGATGAAACATACATCTAACCCATGAACTCCAAGGTAGAAATGTCGATAAACTGCACCCGCCAATAAATAACCTCCAAAAAGACAAAAGACACTGAAATTTATAAAAAAAGAATCAGATAAGCATAACAGCTTCTTCAAAACTCAAAGTGTCACCAAATGAATGGCATTCATAATAGGAGGAAAAAAAAGGAAAAAAAACAGAAGAAAAGGAAACCCTTACATGATCATCAAGGTACCAAACCAGCCCCATCCTTTTACATGACCATTGATTGTGGCACAACCAGAAGGGTGCTGTAGCACTGCGGCCTGTCAGAAAGAGAAAATTAGAAGCCTGAAATACTGAAATGCACATTAAAGCATGTCCACCAACATTTTCAATGTCCGAAAAGTAAAGTTGACTAAACAGAAGAAAAATGACAGTGGGCACCTTTACTAGTAACACAGACTATGATGCGACCAAAAGCTCCATATCCAGTAGATAAGCAAACAAGCAAAAGAAGTAATTTACAAGAGAGAGCAGATGGATTCTCTATAAATCTCACTTGTATGTTTTACAGGATTCAGAGAAATACTGAAACAAGTACCACCATAAAGAGTAACACTTTAAGGCTTCATAATTCTGGGCCTAGTCTGTATGCATAATAAGCATGTCATTCACAGCCCATATCATTTGCGTCTAACAATTCCCAGAGAGCATTGTGTCACTAACTAATCATAAACCACAACCACTTTAAGTTATAAATGATTTATTCAGTAACTCACATAATCACAGGTCCCTAGTTTCTCCAGTGAGTGTGGCCCCTGTGAAACAGAATGATAAATGAAGTCAAAGGGTGTAGATCAGGTATTAACAGCTCCAGTAAAATTAATGTAGTAGAATAAGAAAGTTTGGAGGGAAAGATTCAAGGAAAACTCCCTCACATGAACTCTATTTGAATCACAGATGACAGAGACAGAGAGTGAACAATTATGCTTTGATCCACTGCTTGTCATCTTAACAATCACACCCTTGTGGGGATTTTGATTATCTGCAACATTGATGCGTATAGGACAAAGCATTAGCATAATCAATAATCTAAAAAGGTAGAGGTGAAATTAGGGGAAGGACTCTCATAAGCCACAGGATCATAAAGGGCTAGCCACCCACGCTGCCATAACCAACCCATATTGGAGACCCACGCATAAAGAATTAAATCGATATATCATTTGTATTTTGTATAGAAAAAGGAAAAGATAATTATCTTACCAATAATGTTTGTGATAGTGCTAGAGACTTTTCCAATAGTGGTGCATACATCATAACCTGCAAACATGTCAGGATCTAATCATAACCTGGGTCTAGTTTAACATGTTTCAGGAATGGTTGTCTCTAAGACTAAAATAATTGAGCTAGGGAGACATTTCCTAGTCATTCTGATTTATTACATGGCAATATAATATTCAGACAGCTCAATTGAAATGGCAAAGAAACATTTTGGATAATGATGGCAATATTACCTCTGTGATTGAAATTTATAATTAATTTTGAGGCTGTGACTTGTCTAAATGAGTGGTGAAAACCAGTTCAACAAGATTATTACTACCTGGTTGAAACAGATACAATGCTCTGCCAACATTAATGATGATGCACATGTTGTGTACATATAGCTATCTCATATTGTAACTTGTGAGAAATGATTTAGTTAAGAACATGATGCTCATTCAAGTCAAGAGGAAACAATACTATTTGTCTTCGTAGCATAGGGATGCAAATTCTTCACATTCCGAATTGAATTAACACCTTTTAGACCTGGTGCATTTGAATGTATAATATTAATTTACACTGACTAGTTACAAATATGATGGCACAAAAAAGCCTTATCCGTTAATCTGAAAAATGACACATTAGATAAGGATCTGCACTATTTAAGAAACCATATTTTTTTAATAACTGAGTTAATCATGCTTAATGCTTATTTTCAAAACAGACTCAGATATTGGGGAAACCTGATATTTGAAAAGAAAAACTTTAAAGTACATCAGTAGGGTTTAGGTATAAATGCAAGTATGGTGCAACTAAAATATCAAACATATATAAACTCTTTAACATTGTTTACCTTCAATATTCCTTGCCATGAGAGCACTGCATTCCATGCCACAACGCGATGCCCCCCCGCAGTCCTGCAGTAACCAAAAGACAGTCAAATAAAAAAAAACCTTTTGTAACTCTGATGGTAAATAGAATATCTGCTTCTTGGCTAACAGGGTACGTAATTGAGCATATTAGCAGGCATCCTAAAAATAAAAGATTGAAAGAGAGCACATGGAATCTGATGGTTCTCCACCCAATTCTTCATTGATGAAAAATGCCAGCAAACTTCTGCTGCAGTGGATGAACAAATGCCACCTGACTGTAATGATATGTTTCAACAATCCACTGGAAGATCTCTATATGGTCTACCTAGAGAGCATATCACATGTTCTCTAAACCAATCTTGTAGACAATGATTTTATCCTTAAGGGTAGATAGACAAGATAACCATGCAGTGACAACTCCAATTCCATATGACAACAATATGCCAAACTAAATGAAGATGAATCAGATGCATACAATGGGAATGTTTGACTTGTGCTGGTTCTTAGTCCATCTCGTGCCAATGCCTTAACAATATTCCTTTGACGACTCATCATCGAGAACTTCCAGCTCCCAAATACATGTATAAAAAAAAAACTATAAATAATCTTGATGAGAGGAATTTACCAGGCAGTCAACACATCTAGGGGGATCATGATTAAAAACCATTCCATCACAGAGCTGCTCCATGAAACCAAGAAGAAAAAATCAATGGAAAATCAACTGGAATAATTCAGCTATAATTTCATGTAGAGGGATCATTACTGGAAAAAAAATAGAAAATTAATAGCAAATCTTCCTGTTCAAGTTCAAAACCTCTAACCATAGCATTGGTTTCAATTTTTCATCGGATCGAGTATATTGTTGAATTTCAATCTATAAGATTTTGACTCCATACAAAATACCAGCTCTCAAACAGTGGAAATAATTCAGAATCAAGATTGTTATTGCAAGAAAAGGTTCATAAAAGAACCTTGATGAATATGCAGCGTTTGCGGCATGGAACCATATTGCTGGGTTTTCTAATTAGGTGATAAATTGTTGAACTTGAATCAGCAAGATCTTGTTTCCGAATTTAAAAGTTATCAACTTTATAATTTGCAAGTCAGATTCATAAATAACAATTGTGGGATGTGGTTATTCTTTACATGATATTGTGGAAGTTCTAATGTAGAGTTAGCTACATGTGTGTTTGTTTTTGAGGTTGCACCGCATCTGATAAACATGTAAGCATACTGCTTACACAAATAACAAAGATCACTTAGAAAATGAGTAAATAAAGTGTGATGGAGCCAACCTGAAACCAGAGCACAGTTCCATTCACTGCTACCTTATAAAACCTATATCAGTCACACCAACCAAAAAAGAATATAAGTTATAGATGTCCATCAGAATCCATCCCTATTTGATAAAATCAGGATTCCCTGAATCTTGAAATACATGTGACATGGTCCAGCAATGATTCTATGCTGGATTTGATATCGAAAAATCATACATACACATGTATACAAATCGATTTTTAATGTTTGCTATGTTCATTTCTGATAAACCCTTCACATAAATTAAATATAAATCAAACATTCCAAGTTTATTATTCTCATTCTTGGCCTTAAACAACAGCTCAATTTAACTAAGTCTCCCTTCCACGCTCGTAAAAAATTCATTGGCCCCACTTTGCTCTCTCCTTATTCTCTCCATGGATAAAATCACTTCTTGTACCAGCAAATTCAAAGTCTACATGAATACATGATGAAATCATATCACATGGCTGTCTTTCAATTTATCATCACATAAGTGGCACCTTCACATCCTTATGGCTGCAACTTCACTTTTTATCCAATCATTTCTCGTGTTTCCACGTTTCCTACATGCATCTCCACAGTATTGTCTCCTACTAGCCTAATTCTACTCAATTAAAAATCCCAATAATGCTCGACTCTTGCCACTTTCCATTACGACACCATCAACACTTTAAACCAAGGGTATAGAAGTGATAATGTAAAGAAAACAAAATCATTATTTCACCTAATTTACATTATTATTATTATACCGAGCTATTTTAACATAAAAATAAGTAATACAACAGAATCTAATTGAACAGTAAACCGGGAATGCCATCAAAGTGAAGCAAGTGAAGCAAGCACGATAAGGTGAAAACAGAAGCAATAAGAGAAAATTCAATGAAGATAGGAAAAACCCAGATCAAGAAAGAGAGAGAGCAAATGAATACCCATCTTCGCTGAGGACACCGTGAGGGAAATTCGGGAGCGGAGAAACCAAGTTGAAGCTGTAAACCTTGTCTCTAACAACGAAACTAAGCTCGCAGACTGCAGAGACTGGGTCGAGAGACCCAACTCGGTGTAGAATGGCAATGATTAGAAAGTAGTATCTCAAAGAATTGAAGAAATTTACGGTTATTTTCATTTCTCTCTTCTTTTCCTGCTTTGCTTTTTAATGCTGTTGAGGTACGGCAGGGGAGAGCGGAGAGAAATTGCCAAAACAGAGAGCGATAGAAGCGCGCAAGGATCCTTCCCCGTTTCCTGAGTCGCAGTCGATCCTGGCTAGCAGGGAAAACCTGCCTGTCTGTCGTCGTTGTTGTCAATTAATTCAAGGAAATGGGTCAAAGCCCAGGTTGGAAACACAGAGCAACGTGGGCCCAAATTTAAAGTAATCCAGACCTCAAAAAGGCCAGCAATTCTAGCCCAGTCCATTATTTTTATGTCCCGGAGCTGAAACTTATCTCGTGTTTATGATAAGTTAAAACTCGCGATTCAGCTCAGATATGTTTTTATCTCGACATTGATTACAGCTCACCTCGAGCTTGGGTAATTATTCTTTTGGAAAACTAACTGGAACGACTGGTCGTAAAATTTCCTCCTTTCATTTCAAGAAGAGGTCATCAGAATAATATCTTTTCTGAATTCATTTATTTGGATACAATAACCTACTTAAAATCTAATTGGAAAAGGAAGTACAATTTTAATATGTGGAATCATGTTCAGGAATATCTTATATACATGTAAAGTGAAGCACCCCAACCAGTCAAGGGCCTTGAATATATTAATTTTGAAATCAATGATTTTGGTTTTTTTTGATAAAAAAATACTAATAATTTTTTTTTTATATTAACGTAGGTGTCCAGACTAGCTTGCGTGTACCTTAATTAATCTCACGGGTCCTGAAGTTAACAATTATGTAAGCCTCTAATAGCCCTGAGGTTTGTGAGACTCGAATTGATGACCTCCATGGAGCAAACTCAAGTTCTGATTAGTTGAGCTATATTTCGCGGGGTTAAAATACTAATAATTTTAATTATTTATTGATTGGACGAGATGAAATCTTAAACAGTTAAATCAAAATTAACAATCCTGAAATTCCTTGTATGCTGTATTGTCACTGACTTTAAAGAATTACAGTGGTTTTGATAATCAGATTCCATCTAGTCCCTTGTTTTTTCTTCTTCTTCTTCTTCTTCTTCCTTTTCAATTATGGGGTATTTGAAAATATGGTGACCTTTTTTTTTAAAGCATTTTTTGCTCGAAAAATATAATAAAATAATATTATTTTTTAAAAAATATTTTTGACGTTGACATATAAAAACAATAAAAAAATTAATTTGAAGTAAAAAAAAAATCAAATTTTGACAAAAAGTAGGTTGAAACTCAATTTTGAACACCTCTAAAATATTAGCTCTGCACTTGATAGGCCGCTCAAGCATCGTGGATTAACCTATTTTTTTTCAGTGTAAAAAAAAATGCTAGGATGATGCAAGCATTTCTATAATTTTTTTTTAAAAAATAAAGTCAGGTAAAAAAATACAATAACAATAAATAAATTGAAAAAAAAAATACCAACAAAAAAAGGTAAAAAAATCTTGACTTGGGCTATTGGGATTAGCATGCCAAATACACAATTTGATAGTGATATCGGATTAACCCTGTTAAAAGCAAATCGAATATCATCATAAAATTTAATTATCAAATAATATAATGTTGAAGGACAAGACTAAAAAAAACAACAAACAAAAAACTTATGTCAGACAAGGTTGACTTGCTAGCCTCGTGATTATGAGCAACAGATTGGAATAACCTATTAAAATAAAAACAAGAAAGAAAGCACAATGATCAATTCTCAGTCAATCGAATGTCGAACTAAGAAAAAAATATTTTTAAAAAAATTAAATGTTGAGGGATCTTATCTAATAACGAAACAAAAAATAAATGTGAATGTGATATCTCCAGAGAGAGGGGGGGAGGGGGAGGGAGAGGGAGAGAGTAAGTTTCAGCAAACAAAATATTAAAGAAAAGGATTGAAGAAAAAAAATATAATCCAACAAAATAAAAATAAAATATTATGATCCGAGCTCCCTTGAGTCAGCATATAAATTTACAATTTGATTGTGATGTCGGGATAACCTTGATAAAGTAAGTTAAATAAAACTATAAAATATAATTATCAAACAATCTAATGTTAATAAGTGAAATAACTTATATTATTTTTAAAATAAGTAAAAAAATCTAATGGAAAGCAAATAACAAGTATTGATGGATCCCAATCTCCAATTAACTAGATACTGGATGA
The DNA here is from genome assembly GCA_018804465.1 of Populus tomentosa. Taxonomy (NCBI): domain Eukaryota; kingdom Viridiplantae; phylum Streptophyta; class Magnoliopsida; order Malpighiales; family Salicaceae; genus Populus; species Populus tomentosa. The sequence continues at coordinate 4,582,670 of CM031983.1, read as the reverse complement.
TGAAAAAAAAAACTTGAATATATAAGAAGAAGAAAAAAACAAGCAAAACAACAGTCCTTTAAATCACAGACGTGAATTTAATTAAAAAGCTCAATTATCAACCAATTTAATATTGAATGATAAGATTGAAACAAAAAATAAAAAATATTTTAAAATAAAAAATAACAATTAAAATAACAATGATCAAATATGACAAGTGAAAAACTAAAGGATGATGGAATCATAAAAAAAAAGTTATTAATAAATCAAATAGTAATCAAAAGAGCAGAGACCAAACTTGTCAGGTTTGAAAAATCAAAGGAGAATGAAATAAAAAAAAAACATTTCAATTTTATAATTATTTTAAAGTAAAATAAATAGTAATCAAAAGAACATAGACCAAACATAGATGAAAAACAATTTGAAAGGTTGTCCTGAAAAAATGAAGGGCTGGACACTGAAATTGAGGGGGAAAGAAAAATAAAGGGAAATAGTAAAGGCCGTCGACACTGAACCAGAGGTTTTTTAGCCACATGCGCGAGCTTGAGAATGGAGGTGTCACCAAGACAAATCGAATGCTGTTTAAAAAGCCATCGTTTGGGCACCAGGTGATGTTGCGCAAGCTACTCAGTAACACTAGTGACTTTTACATGCTAGTGTGTGTGTGTGTTGAACATGCTAACCACTTTTTATTTTAAATAATATTTGTTATATATTAAAACACAAAATTAGTCATTACTCTACTTGATTACTTGATTGAAATAAAAAAAAATTCAAGTTGAGAATGTAAAAAAAAAAAAAAACAAAGAATTCCTATATAAGTTTAATACTTTTTAGCTTTTAAGAGTAATTTTACTGTACTAAAATATACAAGAAAAATGATATATCTAAATCAATTCAAAATTTTTGGTAATTAATGAGAAAAAGATAATACTGTCCCTGATAACAAATTAGTTAATTTTACCTGACAATGGTAAAATAGTCATCCAATGCACAACGCAGTGAATCCAAGGCTAGAGTAATTTGCTGCTTCTTTTTTTTAATGTAGCATCCGTGCTCGCAAGCAACGCTTAACAAGCCCGTACAAAAGACTGGGCCAGGCTTTCGTTCCTCTGGTGTCATGGACCTAGCCCGAGTGCTGCAAAAGAATAAGAAAGCGTAAGCGACGTTGGTGTTCTCTTTGGAGAATTATATACTTCTCCATTCAACTATCCTAAAACAACGTTTCTGTTAATTTCAGACACGCGAGCATCAAAAGCCGCAACATAGATTTTGAAGGGAATCAAAGAAGCGGCGGTACCTGAAACCCTACAATGGACACCACCGAATCACCGAACCCAAACAGAGCATTAACGAACACCCGCTTCTCCGATTTAAAGCCTTCAATATCCGAGCCAGTTCTCGAAGCCTTAACCAATTCTGGGTTCGACTATTGCACACCGGTTCAAGCCGCTACTATTCCTTTACTATGCAGCTACAAAGACGTAGCAGTCGACGCCGCCACTGGATCCGGAAAAACTCTAGCTTTTGTTGTACCTCTCGTCGAAATTCTTCGCCGTTCCTCTTCTCCCAAACCTCACCAGGTGATTGCTTTCTTCTCTATTTTTTTATGCGTTCTGTTCGACTGCTGAAAACTAGGAGCGAGCGAAGGAAAGTTAGTGTCTTTTGTTGTCTGGATTGAAAATTGGTGATTCTCGGGTCCAGTTTAGGTTCAGTGTTCAAGTTGCTTAATTTAATAGACTGGTTTAGTTTTGGTCTGTTTTAGTTGTGTGACTATTTGTAATTTGGTTGAATCAGCATTTGAATTGTTGAAAAATAAGCTGTTCACCTTTTGTTTTATTTTCTCAGCCCTGCTTAGTTGCTGAGATAATTTGAAAAATGAGAAGAGAATTTTAATGCTTTTAGCGGTTTTGATATTGAAGGTGGAAAATTTTAACTACAGTGACTCTTGGGAGTTTGTATCATAGTTGCTTCCTTGCATTTGTTTCTAATTTTGGTTCTGTAGCTTAATAATTAAGCTGATAATCTCAGTGCTTTACGTGGTTTACAGGTGATGGGAATAATTATTTCTCCTACAAGGGAGTTGTCGTCGCAAATATATAATGTTGCACAACCTTTTATTGCAACCTTATCAAATTTCAAGTCCATGCTACTTGTTGGAGGCATGGATGTAAAAGCTGATGTGAAGATGATAGAGGAGGAAGGGGCTAATTTATTGATAGGAACACCTGGGAGGCTGTATGATATAATGGATCGTGTGGATGTCTTGGACTTTAGAAACCTCGAGGTAGTGATTTTTAACCACTTGATGAGGTTGGGGCTTCTTATACCCTCGTGCCTGTTATGTTTCATGTGTTATCATTCTCTAGGAATGCAGAGCATTTACCTTGATTATTTCTTTATAAAGAAAACATGACCACTGAATTAGGGACATCTGATAAAATGTTGCATGCCTTTTTAAGAAGTTTATTGAGATAACCATGTTCTGAATTACTGATTATGGAGATTGTGAAGGGGTGCACAATAAAAGCAATCATGAAGATTATTGGTAAATTTGTCCATTGGTTGAACAGGTTTTGATTTTAGATGAGGCTGATAGGCTATTGGATATGGGATTCCAGAAGCAGCTAAACTCCATTATATCTCGCTTACCTAAGCTTCGTAGAACTGGCCTTTTCTCAGCTACTCAAACTGAGGCTGTTGAAGAGCTATCCAAAGCTGGACTGAGGAATCCTGTGAAAGTTGAAGTTCGAGCTGAAACAAAATCATTAAATAACTCAGTGTCTGGTCAACAATTAGCACCTTCCAAAACACCATCAGGCCTTCTACTTGAGGTATATTGTATGTTGCGTTATGCTAATTCTACATGGCATTAATTTGTCATTCAACCTGGGTTATCCCTTACATATTAATGGAGAATATTTCTTGGTCAATATTTGTCTTTAGTGGAGTCAATATGTCAACTTATCTTTTCTTTCTGCAGTATCTGGAATGTGAAGCAGATAAGAAACCGTCTCAGCTTGTTGATCTCCTTGTTAAGAACAAATCTAAAAAAATTATCATGTAAGTTGTGTTCTATATTGTAAAAGGATGGCAAAGCAATCTACATTATTTAGGTCTGATGAGATATCTTTCGTTACGAAAAATGATTTCCATAATCTGCAGATACTTCATGACATGTGCTTGTGTCGATTACTGGGGGGTTGTTCTTCCACGTCTCACAGTATTGAACGGCTTCTCTCTGATATCTCTTCATGGGAAGATGAAGCAGGTAAAAACTCAAAGATGAGCAGAGGTTGTTGGTGAAGAAATCTCCAGCAGATCGCCATGTGTTCCGACATTTTCATATTTTTTTCTTTTTCCTTTTTTTATGCCTGACAGACAGCAAGAGAGAAAGCATTGACTTCATTTACATCTCTCACAAGTGGCATTCTTCTGTGCACTGATGTTGCTGCACGTGGACTTGACATTCCCGGTGTGGACTGTATTGTGCAGGTAGTGCAGTAACTATCCACACTCTGCAGCGTTGTAACTTTATGAAGAGAATGTTACTTTTAATTTTTAATTTCCATGGTTAATTGATTGGTGAAATATTTTTTTTGTTTAATCTTGCAGTACGACCCCCCTCAAGACCCAAATGTCTTTGTTCATAGAGTTGGTCGAACTGCTCGGTTGGGTAGACAAGGAAGTTCCATTGTTTTTCTGTTGCCAAAGGTGTAGCTTATCACTTCTGCATTGAAGCAATTATTATTAGCTCTTAAATATTTTATTCTGAATTCTTTTTGTTCATCTTATTTTCCATCTATTGCTTCCACTTGCAACAAAAGTGATCAATGTAGTCACTTCTTGCAGGAGGAAGCTTATGTGGAATTCCTGCGCATACGAAGGGTTCCTCTTTTGGAAAGGAAATGTGTAGATGATGCACCAGATGTTGTTCCACAGGTGACCTCAATTTTTTCCAAGCAGTAACTTAGAGTGTGTTTGGTATTGCAGTAGTTGTTGTGGTTTGAAAAAAGTTGTTTTATAAAAAGTACTTTTAGTTGAGGTTGGTTTGAAAAAATAGGTGTTTTGTTAAAACTGTGGTTGAAATTGAGGTCGAAGAAAAAGTAGTTTAATGTGTTTGGTTAAGAATGCTTTTGAAATTGAGGTTATAAAATAATTTTTTTAAAAATATATTAATATTGATGGTTTTAAATTTAAATATTGTAAAATTAATTACTCTTATTACATCATGAAAAAAATAATACTTTATATAAAATATTTTTTATTTTTCCATTAAATTATTTATAATTCCATTACATACAAAATTCATCCGATAAGAACTATAGTTTTCATACTTTTTTGAACGTGTAATGAAATTAGATAAAATATTATCAGATATAAAATTGATATTACTATGTGAGTGAATTTAATTAACTCTATATTAGTTTTTCGAGAAAAAAATATTGTTCACATTGCGAATGAATTTAATTCTCTAAACTAGTTTTTTTTTTTTAAAAAAATTAATACAATTAACACACAAAAAAAAAAAAAACTTCGGACAGTGCAAGCGAATTGCACTGTTCACATGAACAGTGCAATTCACTCGTGAACAGTGCAGTGAATTGCACTGTTCGTTATTTTTTATCCGCTACAGTGCATGAAAAGCAGGTTTTTGTAGCTTTTCCTTTACAGCGTTTTAAACGCAAAAATCACGTGGGCCCCATGCACAGTAAATCGAGTTTTTTTATTACCAAATAGCTGCAGATTTATAAATAAAACGCAGTCGCAGCTGCGTAGACAAACGTCCTCTTAGAAGATGATGATAGAGCAAAAAATCCTGATTAGGTTCACAATGCTATTAGCATAACTAACCTTGATGCCATGAAGCACTATGGTCAATCCTGAATGACCATTTTCTCTTATGGTGCATGTATCATTGTCAAGCTTATTTGGATTTGATTGCCAGCACTACACACTGAAATAATTTGTGATTAATTATGGTACTCAATTCTGCTAGTTGTGTCACATGTTGAGATATGATTTCTTGCCCACATGTTTCAAAAGTTAACATCTTCACTGCTATTATTGTTATGTTCTAACCACTGGCTTGCTTTCTAGACACTGTATCTAGCATCATATTTCATAGTTTTATTTTCTGCTATGCCCTTCTATTTCTGGTCACTGATCCAATATTTCTGGTCGTTACCTTTTTCAGATACGATCTGCTGCTAAAAAGGACCGTGATGTCATGGAGAAAGGACTGAGAGCATTTGTTTCGTACATTCGTGCATATAAAGAACACCACTGCTCTTACATTTTCAGGTTAATAATCATGCTTCATCCTGTTCCTAACCTACTACCCCCCAACCCACAAAAAAAACATAACCCCTAACTGGATAAGACCATCTTTAGGTTTCCCATCCTAGAACCTTTACTTCTGTTGGACTGTAACTGGGTTCGCCTTATATTTGTATTTTACAGGTGGAAAGAACTTGAAGTTGGGAAGTTGGGCATGGGATATGGCTTATTACAGCTCCCATCAATGCCAGAGGTAAAGCACCACTCACTTTCAACCAAGGATTTCACTCCAGTTGACGACCTTAATTTAGAGGAGATCAAGTACAAGTAAGAGTTCTTCACTATGCCTTGCGTACCACGTTAATTGTGAAGAAGGGACTGTTTGTTATGTAGCAGCAATTACAATTCCAGTGCATGAGTACTCATGACTAGACATATTAGGCCTGAAATTGTTGAACGTTCTCATCCTTAGTCTGATTTATTATTTGATCATATTATTCTGTCATAGTTCTACAGTGTCAAAAATTGTTTTGTCCCCTCACTTGAGCTTTACCTGTTTTTACACGAATCTTTAAGGCTCGAACTCCTTATACCATGCATATCTCGTCCAGTGTCCACATGGACATGGTGTCATAAAACTTCATCTTCTTGTTTTCTTATAGCGACTGAGTGCTAATAGCCAGTAATTGTGATTAGGGATAAATCTCGTCAGAAACAAAGACAGAAAAATTTGCAAGCCAAGAAAGAAGCACGGCAGCAAGAATCAAAACCCCAAAAGGTAAGCAAGACCCCCAGTGCTGCAGCTACTGTCATGAGAAAGAAAACTGCTAAACAGAGACGAGCTGCCCAGACAGTTGAGGATGAAGAAGAGTTGGCTCGGGAATATCGATTATTGAAAAAACTGAAGAAGGGGACAATTGATGAAAGTGAATTTGAAAAGTTGACAGGAACCGATGAACTACTTTGAAGTGCATGATTTGCAGATAGCTATCCTGTGAATTTACATGAATGGATTGTCTCCTGCGACCTGAACATGGGCTTTAAGTTGAGGAACCAACTTAAAACTCTTCTTACCCACTGGCAAAGACATCTGAAGCTTGCCCCGAAGACTAAAATTCAGCAAATGTTTCAAAGTTTTGATGCAGAGAAACTTCACATCCGATAGAGAGACCTCCGATTCCCTCCAAGTTTTTGGGTTTGCATGAGTGATTCAAGTGGATGGTTCTGTTGCCATTTTTTTTGTTCTCTCCTTACCTGTATGTTGATGTTAGTGGTTGTCAGTGTACGCTTTTGATGTTGATATTAGCACGAATTCAAATTGGAAATACTTCAGTGGTAAAAGGCTTTGATACGAGAGATTCACTTGCTTGAACCGTATGCAACCGAAAATATTATTATAAACAACTCAAGTTTCGCTCTCCATCTGAGCAGATTCCAACCCGTGGCTCCTAACCATGTAATGACATAAACTTTCAGGTCACAAGAGCAGGCGTGCATAAAAAAGAAGCATGGTAGACTTGACTTGGAGCAATCTTCTTTAATTGCATGCCAGTCTTTGTACTATCTGAAGCCGAAGTCTTCTACCCATCCCGTGGAAAAACCCAGAAACCACAGGTATTGACTACTAACGATAAAACACAAGGACTAGCGACACTGAAAACACCAATCAATAACTTGAATACAAGCATGCATTCAATGATAATCCAATCAAATACAACCCATCAATTTCTTGTACAGCGTTATTATATTGCATATCCTTTCTCCATCACCATCTCTGATATTTCTATTATACAATCCAATGGAACATGTTAATTTACCTATTACGAGAGAGAAATGCGACTACATGGTAAGACCTACAGAAAATCACCAAATCTTTATTTTCTGCAGGACCCCTGTACAATAATAATAATAATAAAATGCATCATTTCTTCCTCCGGATCCTTGCCTCTGATATATACAGTATCAGCATTTGTTATGTCAAATATTTTTAGCAGTAACCATTTACCTATAAACTATCCTTTAAAGAAGTATGGAGCATGGACATCCTCAAGTCTGTTTCCTTATTTTGCCGTATTTGTTGTGTAACAATGAACGTGAAGCACATGTCCACACTTGCTTTCATGTCTTTCAAAATAGTCCCATCAAACATCCGCACCAACGGCAAAAAACGGCAAAACAAGGTAATACTATACAAGACTTTCTATCGGAGAATCAAGTTAGCCTGATTACACTTGATTCTCTGATCAAGTTAATGGAAGAACTTCCTGCCAAAATCTTATATTACAATCACCATTGTCAATCCTTGGATTCAATACATGTAAAAACTGCCAAATCCCGAATCTCTTCTTGCAATCTCCTCCTCCTAAGTCCTAACCATGTCTGGATCAAATGAACATCAGTCCTCTACCGTGGACCCTCCTCCTCCCAAGTAAATAACTTCAAGTGCTTTCACTACCCTTTTAACGGATGTCACGTTCCTGTTGAGATTTCTGTTGAGTTTGGAGACAATAAAGACACATCAAGTTGGAAAGGAAGGGAAGAATTCAGTGCTACTAATTAGGCTGGGGCATTTCATGACTGAAAATTAGGGGAAGATTTTCTGATAGTTTGTTGGGAGAAATCATGGTTGAAAATGAAATGTGTGCTCCCCCATTTTCAGCTATAGACACTGGCCACCAGTAAGAGCAAGATATAGCCGGCAGAAGTAGCTTGAAGCAGCAAGCAAGGCAGAGAGATAGAAAGAAATGTGAGGCAACTATATAAAATGAGAGTTGAGTTGATGTTCCTCCTCCTCATTTCTCCCCTCGTTTACTGTAGATTGTAGTTTTCTCTCTATTTAATGAAATTGGCTGCTCTGTGAACATAGATAGTTGCCAAACATTGTGTTCTGACATCAATCTTAGTCCTAACAATAGCTTCTACTTCTTTTTTCTTCAGAGTACGTCAAAATTTCTCTCCTTTGCGAAGTAACAACTTGGAAAACGAAATACCGGGGAGTATTGCTCGACCAGAAAAGGGTACTCGTAAAAGAACATGCCTATGCGTTACCAGAGCATAACCTTTCTCATAATTCTTTATTTTATTTGTGCTAACATCTCAAACCGCAATCCAGAATCCTAAAAGCCCATCACTACTTGCGATACATGAAGTTTCCTGGTAGTAACAATAAACAAAGCATTTGCTTGTAAGTAGAAAATAGATTTTCACTCCTTTTAAAAAGATTCCCTCCGAAACCATACCAATGACCATAACACACCATAATGATGATGAAAAAAATACTCCAAAACATAAACTAAAACTATTTAAGGAGATTACTTCCTACTGTCTTGTCGCTCAAAACAAACAGGCAGATGAGTAAGTGCTTATATCTCTCCTTCGTGCCTACATCAACCGCCAAACCCTAGTCACTCTGCAATTTCCTTTCTCTAATACTAAAAAATATGAAATCCAATGACCCCCCCGCAAGATCAAGAATCCTCCACCATTGTTCACACTCCTCCATTCCAATCTCATACCCAGTCAAAACCTTTGAAGAGCTTGAAACTCGTTCTTAGTTTGAATCTTTTCACTGCCTATTTAACAAATCTTATGTTCCTTTAAAACCCAAGTCTTAGCCAAATAGGCCTAGGCTTCTTGTTCGCCATGATATGCAAGGAGGTTATGTGAATGGCGAGTGGGTTCAAGGAGGGACTGATCCTGATGCTTATGCTACTTGGCATTGGTATTTGATTGATGTTTTCGTCCACTTCTCTCATAGTTTGGTTACCTTGTCTCCTCCTTGCTGGACCAATACTGCTCACAGACGTGGTGTCAAGGTACTTTAGATTTTTTCCTGGAATTGCCCAGGAGGCTGGTTTGCGTTGGCGGGGCAGGCGACAGAGCTAGCTAGTTGCAGAGTCGAAGGCCTCTGAGTATAAATTATGGCCATTTTGGAGTTTACGAGTGAGAAGATTTTTTCTTTTTGGATTCTTTTGAATGGGCAGGAAGCTGATTTGGTAGTGAAGTTGTGAGTTCTGGTTCTTTTGTAGTTTACCAAAGTCTTTCCCTTTTCAGTTTGTATTGATGTTTGAAAATGAAGAAAGATTTGGTGCAATAATGTCACATATGGTAGGCTTTTGCATTGGTTATCAATAGTTCAAATCTTCTAAATAACATATTTAGTTGATTTTAAAAAATGGCTGGTTCAATGGTAGTGTACATTATTGGTATAACCTTTGCCGGGAAAATTTAGACTTTTTTGCTTTGAGTGGCAAGTTCAGAGCTTGTTTGTAGAAGATTTTTGCATTTAACTCACAGAGATCAGAATTTGGTGTATCCGAGATTCAATTTTTACTTTCATTGAAAAAGAATTCGGTTGAAATTGAAAAAGAAACCACTTGTTTTCTGTGGCAGTCCAGGCATTATGGTAGTGGTTTCCTTGGGTGTTTTTTTTTTTTTGGTGACCTATATTATTCCCACTTGATGCATTGTTACAAGTGACTGGCTGGAGGTATTGATGCATTCGATGTTATTCCCTGTGCCTGTTGATGGAAGGTGTTCGGGACTTTCATAACAGAATGGGATGAAGGAAGACTTGTTCGCAATAAATTGCTTGCAACAATGAAGTCTGCTCCGATGAACGCTGAGCGATTGGCAGAGCTTGCTGTTGATTTGGGCTTTGATGGATGACTGGTATGCAGTTTGTTAAATTTCCCTATGTTACAGAATTTGCAACATTTCATTTCAATCACTTTCTGGATGTGCGTGAAAATACTACTTAATTAGTGCAGTCCTCAATGTAAAGCCTCTTTCTTTGACAATTACTGCCAGAGAAATATGCAATTTTCTTTCAATCTTTGATATTGTCGTGTATGGTACAAAGAAATATGTTAAATATTTGAAGCGACAAAGAATGCTTTTCCGGAGGAAGAGCAGAAAGGAGTTTGGATGTGTTTTTTTTTTCTGTTTTGTTTGCTGTGGGTATTCAGTTGCGTTGGCAATTGCTCATTGCAGATTAATATGGAGGTTAGTTTGCACAAGCAGCAAATTCCTAATCTTGAAGAATTCGTGAGCCATCTAACCCATGCAATGCATTCCTTGATGCCTGAATCTTTGGTCATATGGTGAGTATTAGAAGTGCCACATTCTACCTGTCTATCCTGAATTTTCTTTTATATTGCTTGTTACAAATTATGCAGGTATGACAGTGTCATAACCACTGGATATATTTGGTGGTAAGATCAACTGAATGAAAATAATAAACGTTTCTTTGACATATGTGATGGCATATTTGAAAACTACACATGGAAGGTACCAGATTATCTTGTTCTCTTTCATTTAGAGTTAATTTTGCTGTTCCATTTCTTCATGTGTGCAAATTTAATCATTTTCTGAGCAGAGTAACTATCCAGATCTTTCAGCTGCTGTGGCTGGAAATAGAAAGTTTGATGTCTACATGGGAATGGATGTATTTGGAAGGAAAACTTTTGGTGGTGGACAATGGAACGTTGGTATCATTCCAATCATTTAGACATGTTAATCTTAATTACAAGCTCCATTGTATGATGTAGTTTTGGTTTTATCATTTTGATCAGATTAAGTACGTGTTGAAGATATTCCACAAAGTTATTTTGTTCATTGCACGTGCATTTTCTTTTTCTTTTTTGTCCAAATGCAAAGAATATGCCATTAGTTAACAAGCATGATATCCACCCATATACTTTGCTTGTGAATGTTCTGGTTCAGTTTCTGGAACTAACATCTAGTTTAAAAGGTGATGATGATCTCACTATTTTTTTAAAGCAAAGAAAAATGTTAAAATCTGATTTACTTCATTTAAGGGATCATGACTATCTTCTATTCTTTTAGTGGGGTGGAAGCTTTGTTATTGATTCATTTAGTGGGTTTGTTTGTCCGGGGTTATAGGGAGTGGAACTCTAGAATCTTTTAGAACTTTTTTTTAACCAACTGTTGTAGGGAGAACATTTTTCTTGACCACTTTATTTTGTTCTATTTCTGGGATTTTTAGAGGATTTCCTTACTTAAAACTTAACAGGGTCGGAATGCTCTTTATTTTGACCTTTTAGTTCGCTTTCTTTGTTTATTTTTTTGGGTGTTTGAGGGGGGTGTCTTCCTCTCTAGCAGCTTATTTTTTTTAAAATGCTCTTTGGTGTTGATTTTACAATTTGCTATCTCAAATCTTGTCAGCTTTATTGCTGCATTGTTGTGGTAAATCATAATGTCTCAAGTATCCACTTAAATTAAAAGAAAGGGCATAATGCATTGTACATGCACTTGTTAATGTGCAGAACTAAGGGAATTTATTTTGCTTTAAAACTGTTAGAGAATAATATATATCATATTCTAGAACCTCACCTAACAGTTTAAGCTATTGAGTTGAGATGGTTCTCTGACATGATATCAGAGCCTTGATAATCTAGTGGTCACGAGTTTGAATCTCACCATCCTCATTTATTTGATAAAAATTAAGCACAAAGTAATATGGGTCTGTGCAAGTTTCAAGCCCAAGAGCTTTCATTTGAGGGGATGTGTTAGAGAATAATATAAATCATATTTGACAAAAACAAGACTTTTGGAGCAAATACTGGAGATTCAACCTTTAAGACATGGACAGTTTTTTGTATATACAAAAACGAATTAGACAAGTTCAATTCTCAAGGAGTTTGTTCTTCTTGTTGCACATGATGTCCTGGTCCTAATTCTGGCTAGTAGGCAAATAGTCGGTTCTTGGTAGTGTAGCTACTAGCAAGTGAAAATGGTGAAAACTCGAAACCAAGCTTGCATGAGACCCTGAACAAAGTTTTCCAGCAAAACCTGGTTCCTTTAAAGTGCCAGGAGTTTGTTAAGCATCCAAATGATCCCTCCTCGCACAGGCTCTCCTCATCATGCACCAGGAAATTACCTGGATAAATCCTTGAAGGTGGCCTCGTGAGGATGGAATGATTCTGGGCCTATAGGGAGGATCAATGTCATAACACAATTGTAGATCGTATTCACCTAGGTCGGGGGAACTACAAGATCAATCAGTTAGGTCACACCTCCTTCCAATTGAAACAATTGGATATCTGTCCTTGTATCGAAAATGATATTGTGGACTTGTAGCTTTCTTGATGCTTCCTGCTAGGAATGGTAACAGTTCTGGTCACATATGACTCTTATATTTACGTTGAGTTGAGCCATATATGCTGTACATTTGATAGGAGTTGGCACTCGTTTCTTTCAGGAAATCATATCATAGCTCTCATGGGTGAATTAATGTGATCTATGGCAATACATATAGTGGATGGTGATTTAGAGGAGTTTTCCCTGTTGAATCTTCCTTTCTTTTCATCCATAATGGTCATATCCTTTTGTGCCAAAAACAAAGGAGTGGTGTAGTAATGTTGAAATCATAAAATATAAACTCCCTTTTCTTACTAGGCATGTTGTGAGATCATTTGTACATAAAGGATGGCATTTAGTTGTTAACTTTGTCATTTCTGTACTCTTAAGTTGTGGATATAGTTTATTAATATTTGTTAAATTTACATGTTTAAACTTACATGGGGTACTATTGCTACTTCTTAATGAAGTATGGTAACTGTGATATCAGACAAATGTCGCAGTTGACGTACTAAAGAAGGCTAATGTGTCAGCTGCCATATTTGCTCCTGGATGTTTATATGAGACAAAGCAACCGCCTGATTTTCAGACTGCTCGAAATTGATAATCCTGGTGTCTCCTTTAATTTCATGAATTAACAATGTTTTGTCTCTGATATGGCTGTATGCTATACTGCTACAACTTCTGGTGCTTCCTTAGCCTTCTAGGTCTCCTGCAAAACCTGTCTAGATTATGAGCAGTGTTTCCTAATACCTGACACAAATCAGCATCAATTTTTCATTAGAGAAGTTTAGATGCTCCGTAATTTTTCTATTGTTTTCTGGATCACGAAAGAATATGATGCACTTTGTGCAATGCTTTCTGATGCTGGCTGTTTTGAATATTGGAACTTAAGATTCTCTTAATGCCTTTCTCCTCTCTAGTTGCATGAATGAACTCAATAAGGTCAAAAAATATCATTTTGTATCCCTACCTTTTGATATGGTTACTCTTTTCAGAGAAATTTTATATTAAATTCTATGTGCACGCTTTTTTCTTAGAATTCATGATCTTGTTCCCCTGGTTTGTGTAAATTTGTTCTTTTCTATTGAAATTGATATCATCTGTTGTTTGCTATGAACTAAAAGTTTTTCCAGATTGCCTAGATTCATTAAATGGCACTCTTTATTCCTTGTTACTTTCTTCTTGAAAGTCAATTTTTATGCAAGGGCGTGAATCACGGGGAAGAGTGAACAATCTCAACACAATTTTTTTTTCATGAGTTCAATTGTGATGTAATTTGGTGTTTGGAGTTGGTGGGAACTTGTTGCTGAATCACGGGGAAGAGTGAACAATTATCCTAAGTTACTACCATTTCACTCAAATTTTGATGCAACTGCATCCTACTCTTTACACTGATTTTCGTGAAGGCTGAAATGGATAATTCTTGAAATGATTTAGTTGCATTTCTATAGATCATTGGTGATACATAGCTTTCTTGCATTCAGCTGTTGTGTTTTATCTCTGTAAGTGAGAGCTAGTGATAGGATTCCTTTTCTCTTGATGCAGTTTCTACGTTGTCCTTGAGTAACCATGTGATTCCACTACTTGTTGGGACTGATCATTGTCTGAATGTTGTTCATGATCTTCACAAGTTTAAACGTCAAGCATACTTCCAAGCACTGACAAACTTGACATTTTTCAGGGTCAAGGCTATCGTGTTTCTGTCGAGGGAAACCAGCTAACAGATGCTCCTTGGAACAACATGTCTTGCCAAGGCTTTCAGGTGTGCACCAAAAGAGCTGCTATTAATTTCTTTTAGTATGGCTTGATGGTTTGACATGTTTTGTTTTTCAATATGTTTCTTGGAACTGTCAGTTTTCCCCCCCTTTCACCATTTGATTTAATTTTTTATGAAATGGATGGTGTTTTGGAGACACTTCCAACTGTCTCCAATTCCATGACAGATGTGGTCACACTTGTTCTCTGCTCTCATGCATTTTACTAACAATATCAAATGCTCAACATTCAATGAAGAGTGTTTATTCTCACAAAACATTATGACCCTGACGTTATTATTAAGACTAAATTATCTGAAATTACACTGAACTTTGATCAAACTAAACTTAGCCGCTGAGCTTTATTTTTTTTTAATTTTTTTATTCGAGTAAAATGAACTATTGTTTGTTAAAAACAGGCCTTTTTATTCAGGTTTTCATCCCTGCGTTAATTTTTTGTTTTCAAATCACATGTTTTCACGAACCATGTTATGTTTCAAAACCATGATCTGCAAGCAAAATGAACAGAAAGACCTAGTTTTTATCAAAAAAATAGTTTGAGTTACTCAAATAAAAAAAACTTAAAAGTTGAAGAGTTAAGTTCAGTTTGACCCGAAGCTCAAGCTAGTTTTAGCCTATTATTAACTCACAATTTATTATCCTTTCTGAGTTCAACCTGCATGGAAGGGAATTTAGTGCAGTTTCAGTGAATTCACATGAGTAGTATTTTTATCATATTCTCTTTTAGCACAAGAAATAACCGACGATACTAATCAGGGGGTATGAAATATTTGCACTCTCTCTCTCTCGTTGATAGAATAGAGAAATTTATGTAGAGGCAGATGAATGCAGGTAGATAGGACAAGAACCCTCATAAAGGAGGAAAACGAAGCAATAAGAAACTAGACGAGGGCTTTCCATCTCTCTCCATGTCCGCCAAGGAAACTCACGTGAAAAGCCTTTAGTAAAGAACCAAAGGAAGCTAAAAGCACTACTGTATCCCAAAGCAATAAGAAGGGTAATTTTTGTTCTGGAATTGCGTTCCCGAAAAATACACTATACCATAGCAAACAAAGCACACCTCCGCAACACTTGCCCCCCTTTTGAACTACCAAAGCCTGCTAACCCGGTAAAAAAGATCTTCCCTATGGCACAAGTGCACATTTTCCAAACAAATACTAGATTCTAGCTTTTATTTGGGAACAGTGAGTTCAATCTTGTCACTCATATAGCTTCCCCTTGAAGCTAATTATCGAAGATATGTCCTGTTTATCTTCATAAGGTTTTGCTCTTGCACTACCCTGTTTGGCCTTGCTGTCCTTATAAGCTAAGCAGTTTTTCATGGAGCTTTTAAGAGTAGAAGTGTTTGGTAAAGAAGCTTGAATTGATTATAAGAGAAGCTGGTCTTCCCCCTACTTTTTTCTTACAACCAGCTAATAAGGGTGCTTTACTCATAAGCACTACAGGGCCAACCAGACCGTATGAGTGTGATGGAGGTGGAGAGGTATAATTGGTCAATACATTTGGCAAAATTTAGTTTTCTGTGTTCCATCTGAAATATTCCAGTACCTGCAATTAACTGAGCAGCCATCACTGGCATCGTTGTATGATGTCTTGTTTTCTTATCTATCATAATTGGCAGACTTGTCTTGAGTTTATTGACGAGCCGATTCCAGATGCTATTCAATTCATTGTTGAGTAAGCTTCGTGCTTATGATATCTTTTATTTACTCGACATTAATAGTGTTGATTTAGTACAGACCATCATGGACACTAGTCAAATACCCCCCCCCCCCGGCCCACCAAACAACAATAATCATGAACTGCTTTATAAACATCTCATTTTGCAATTTCCTTCCTGATCTTGTTATTCAAAGATAACCAATCTGCGGCGTGCCTTAATATTGAAGAAAAAATGGTTCTTCTTTTATTGCTCTGTGGGCCTAGCATCATTACTTCATTATAAGTTGAACCATATCTATGGATGGTAGCACCCCGAGCCTTGACAAATGGATGCGCTTCTGGTTTATTCTAGCTCTTTCAGTCTTCCACAGACTTAATCATGATAACGACATCAGAACATGCTTGTATCTTTCCTCGTTTCAAGATTGGTGGCTTTTTGCTAGCTTACGTAGCCCCACAACATGACATTGCTACTGCTTTCCTTGATTGCACTCATTTTGATTTCGGCTTGTTGATTGTCACTGTTCTGACCTGATATTTGCAGATGATAGCAACGCTCCTTTCTCAGTGAGGTTTTTTTTCAAGGGGAGCTTCTTTTGGACAACCTACCTCTCCACCTTGCATACTCTGTAAGCTTTCTTATTTGGTTCAAGTTTGATGACACAGAAAGTATTCCATACAATGCTTTTTTTTTTAGTTTAACGTGGGTGTCCGGGCCAGCTTGTGCGCACCTCAACTAATCCCACGGGCCCTAAAGTTAACGACCATGTAAGCCTCCAGTGACCATTATATGAGCAACCTAGGGCTCGAACCTGAGACCACATAGGGAGCAAACCTCTTGGTCCCAAGCTCTTACCACTGGGTCACCACCTAGATGGTTCCCATACAATGCTTTCTTATTCCGTAACAAAATGGCAAACCCCTGTTTCATGTCCATCCTGGAAATGAACTCAACTGCCTTCAATTTGAAATGATAATTGATGCGACTCTTGTGATCATGTGGTCACGCAATTCACAATCAAGATTATGATCTAATCACAAAAACAGAAATAGATCTGATAAAAATATGACACAATAAAAACTTGTTCAAAAACACCAGCACTATTGTAATGAAATCGAATGACACCACAGAGTCAATTAATATTCCATAAGTTAAATTCAATTCGTTTAAGAGCAAAAAAAATACAAGAATCTCTCTTACACATTAAAACAGAAAAGACCAGAAGTGTTATTTATCATAGATCCGAAATTTAAGCTTATATATATTTAAATAGTTCTAAGAAATTAACATTAATGGATTTACCATTGTGAGATGAATTGGTCCACTTACAAAAACTAACCCAAAACATTTACTAGTAAGCTCAAACCTTGATTAAAAAAGCTTTGGATTCTAATTGAAAATAAAGTATTAATTAAGTCCAAACAAGCCTTGAACTGTAGTTAAAAGAATAAAAATAAAACTCATAAGTCCTAAATCTTTATTTCCTGTGAGAAGAGAAGAAGAAAGAAAACATTGTAGGACTGATCCAAAACTTATTTATAGTCTATAATGATACCCAATAATTTTAGGAATTAAAGGAGAAGTTGCTATCTCTTTGGTTTCTAAGTTAGAATAGGATTCTAATTTCAACCTTGTATTTATCCTTCTTTTGGAAGGAAAAAAATTCTCTCTTTAATGCTCATCTTTGTCACTTCTTGGTATCCTTCCAACATTAAAAAATACAATTAAGTTGCAGAATTATTTTTTTGGCACAACAAAAACTTTGTTGCCACATGTGTTTTCAAAGTCAGTTTATAATTTTTTGTTTTCTTTACCGTGTTTTCTCCTTATATGACAAAGAAATAAAATATAAATAATAAATTCTAATATTAAAAGAAAATAATTAATGTTCTCATATATAATAGAAAATTCAAAACTAGTTAGAATCCACAAAATATATGGAAACGTCACATAACAAGACTGGTTGAAACTGATATAAAATTAACAATTTTATTGTCATAATTTAATGGCCCAAATAATGGTGGATTGGGCCTCTCTTGCACATGGATTAAATATACTAAGATCTCCTCTTGATGCTTTAAAGGATCTCCAAGTTTAATTTTGATCGAAACTTATACAATAAGTTCATTCAATACCTTCATTTTGAACCTTATGATGGGCAAACATGTAATACATGTTTGGGACACATTATGCTAGAGGTAAAATAATATTTTGAAATAGAAATACTGTGAATGTACAGTTATTAAGAATAATATAAGCATAGATTAGAAATATATTGAACAAGGTGGAGTGTGTATATGTTCCTGTTTCTCTAGATAAACAGAGTCCCCTGTTGTTTGAAGACTGAAATTTGGGACGCATTATGCAAACAGAAATTAAAACTGATAAAATAATTACATGTTTTTCATGCACTTCCATCTGGTTCAGCTGTGGCCACCTCAAGTAATGCACGTGAAATCAAAGGGGGGACTCGCAGCTGTAATGAATGAGAGAATAAGAGCACTTGTTGCACCATCGGAAATGCACGGATTGTTTCACAAATTCAGTGGAGTGATTATGCCACATCAAGTTAGAAAAATGGCTTCAGAATGGATCATACATGGGGTACTGTCGCCATGGATGGGCACGTATCAACAGAAATCCTTGCTGCGTGCTACAGGACAAAGTCTACACATACTGAATCGCAATCAGAATTCGGCGTAGATAACCAAGAGACAGCTCTAGATCCCAGTCCTGCAGAGTATTTTGCAGTGCTTGGTCACTTCACATTTAAAAAACTTTCAGAGAAGTTATTTTTTCCTTCAACTGCATGGCTAACCGAGAGTCAATATGTTAAGTATAACTCGATTTCTCAGGGATTTAAATCTGTCAGTTTGAAAATCACCTGGAAGCTGAAAGATGGAAATGATTTTTCTGTTTCCAAAGTACAATAAACAAGTTGATGGAAATGCAACTGGAAAACTAGTAGACACTAGAGAGTATCTTGGGACGGCACATGTTCAAGGATTTTATATGTCTGGCCTTTCAATTCCCTGTCATGTCGGCAGTCTCAAATTCAGTATCCAAGTCTGTGCTGCTGATGGAACCTGCCAGGAGCTGGAGGATTCTCCATATATGCTACTAGATGTTGGAGGTCAGTAAATTTTGTTGCGTCGATTTGCTTTTCCATTTGTATCAGTAATTCGGTATTATTCCTCGAGGAATCGCAAATAGCACTGCTTATGTCTGGCTGGTGTTGTATAGTGTCAATAAACATGATTAAAATGACTTACGATAAATGTTTTCCTTGCAACACTAATGTGCTTTGAAAGATGTAGTGATCGTAAATTGTTTTTAAATTTCTAAACTGGTCTGATGTGCCTTTCCTTTTTCTTGTGCTCTGTAGTGTAGATCAAAATAAATAAAAGGACTACCACATAAAATTACATGAATATGAAAATCCCTATTTCACCCACTGACATGCAACTACTAATGAATAAAGCCCAATTTTCCCTAACTGAATAACCGACTTTCTCTTTTCTGGGAGTTAAAGATGGAGGTCTAGCTAGGGATAGGAAGATTATTTGATGTCTTAGGTGACAGCCCATTGATTTCACTAGCTGGCATGCTAGCCAGCTTCCTTCCTATATTGTGTAGAGCAGAAAAACAAGCAGCCACCTAATGCACTGTAGAAAACAGAAAAAGAAGAGGCATGCCATGTCAAACTTTCGAGCAGCGTCTTTGATAACGAAAGAAATAGCCTGCATTACTCCCCAAAAAAAATAGTGGAACTAGGTGAGTGACCCGGATTACGATTACATGGTAGGAGAGTGCAAGTTGGCATGTGAAGGAATACACATGCTCGAGTAAAAACTGGACGGCTCTTGTTGTTGGGTCATGAAGGCATTCTTGAAAGTCCAGTGACTGAAAATGACTGCTCGCACTCGAATTACAGCTAGAAACTTTGACACAATTAGGTTTAGTACATGTAACTTCCATGGTGGAGACTAGAAGGAGTCGAGTTGATGTTGAAAATAAGCAATGAGAGAGAAAATTGATCACAAGTTACATGACAAGACAAGGGCAGCTGTGTTTTGCCAATCAACCTCGAATTTTGGTGGTTTATGGAGACAACAAAGGATAGTGGAAGGATCCTCTACTTTTCTTTTGAGGGCTCGAGGATAATACATCCAAAAGGAAAGTGTTTGGTTTTCAAAAACCATTCCCTCCTTTTCCCTCCTTTAATCATCTTAACTAGATAGCTCTATATGATTCTTATTTCTTCTACTCCTATCTAAGTCATTGGATTGGATTTTCCTGGAGCACTTTGCTTCAATACAAGAAAGCCAAGTCATTGACGGGAGTTGTAACTTGACCATTATTTGACTCCTTATTTAACCAAAAATACAGGGTGTGGGTTTATACAGTTTAATATTATAAATTGCTACAGTAAAAATACTTTGTTGTTCTTGGATTGAAAAATGGAACTCTTGAGGGCGGGGTAATTAAGTATTTTTCAATGATCCAATGGTTATTAAAAGATTGTTTAGCATTATTAAGGTCAACAAAAATTACACTTGTTGATTAAGAGTTTTTTTATCTTTTCATAAATTTTTAAATACTTCTGTAAAAAAATATAAACTTGTTAACTAATAGTTTTTTATTTTTTTTCTCTTATTAGTATGCAGTAAAAATATATATTTGATCTTAGAAAAGACAAAAAAAACAAAGTATGTAATCATGAGATGTTTTGGTATTTTTATATTGAATTTTTTATTTTTTATTTAAAAATATTGTTGGTGATTGCTCAATTCGTGTCAGCAAGTAAAAGACATCCGCGTCATTTGAGCGGTATTTGTGATGTTGTTTGGTGGCCTAATCTAACCTTTTCTCGTGTCTTTAAAAGCTTTATCATGTCCTCTTCTTTATAGTGTGACGCGTAATAACGTATGATGGTTGGATTGTCGTTAATGATCATTTCTTATTTTTCTTTTTTTTTTCTCTCTCCTATTAGAAAAGGTGCATGGTTTTGTAAGTATTTTTATTTTTTTAATATAAATTTATCTCGATCTCATAATCTAGATCATGGATTTTACAGGTTTTTTTAAATATTTTTTTTAAAAAAATTATTTTATTTGTATTTATTTTATAAATAGGGTGCAAACTCGTACAATTTCCTCCTCTATGTCCTGTACTAACCAATAACACCGTCGATAAAGCTTGTTATGTCATTTAGCTGGAAAGTACAGGTACAACTGTGTTTTGGTTACAGAATTTCAACTATTTTTATGATGAAAATCTGTAACAAATCTTCAGGTTCTTCTATTCACTTCTCCACTTCCTTAAAAATAAATAAAAAAAGAACCAGCACATGTACTGCGTAAGATCTACAATCTCCTTCGCTAAAATATTTCATATTCATTGCACCACAGATGTTGGGGTAGGAGAGTAAGCTATCTGACCCCACAGTCACAACAGCCTACTAAAAGGTTTTAGGGTTATGATTTACACGTGTTTTACAATAATCTCCTTTCTTAGAGGCTAATTAATACGAGGATTACGTTCGTGCAAAGATTCTCTCTATTCTTCTTCCTTTCATGCTCCAGTTGACAGCAGAACTCACCTTTTCTGCATTATCTGAAGTAAACTAACTAACTAATCAGAATAAAACGATCCAGAATGCAGCAATCATTTCCTTCCTGATAATGATATCTCTCATTCGTACAGCTTTTTAATCTTATAAGCACAAAAGCTTTTCTTCCATTAATCTTTCCCTTTAAAAATTAATTAAAAACCGACTCCCAGCCAAATAATCAAGGGCTGCGGCTAATAAATATGTTCCAAGGCTTTATCGGGCAAGAAAAGGTTCGACAGTGTTGTAGCCATGGTCTCCCCGCTCTGACAAAAATTTCTAGAGACTCTCAAACTGATGAACAAGCTCAATAATGTACATTGAAATTTGATGCACAAGTAATTGCCGATATATTCTCTTGTTGTTTTGCTTAACAATTATGTCCTCTTCCTTATGAGCTTGAGGAAAAGGGGGAAAGAAAATTAATTAAACGTATAGTCATAACTGACAACCAGAGAACTTCCATCGTATATTGTATTAGGTGCGATCTGATATTAAAAATATTAGGAAGCCCTTGTGTTTTGACCATATCTCCGCTTATAGTACTGTTGCTTTCATTAAATATTTTCTGTTTATTTTTCCCAAATATTGAGACATGCGATTCACCAATACAATTCTTTTCTATTTTGGAGACTTATAATTCTTCTGCTTTATTGGGTGGAATTTCAATGAATTAAAATAACTAGATTTAGCTTTCCAATGCAAAGTGAAGCACTTTAGTCTCAGTTTTTTCTTACCTTGTTTCATGCTATATATTCCGTTTTTCGAACATGGTCGATCTTAATGAGTATATTTAATAGAATGCAAGGAATATAAAACTAACTAGATGGATTCATTTATTTTTCTACATGAAATACATGCATGATAATCCACTTGTTTTTTATTCTTTTTTGCTATTTTTTTCTTGTTTTATTATTTGAATTTAATGAAGACTTTTTTTTAGCTTATAAAAGTACCCTTTCCATCAACCAATAGTTTATATTTCAAGGGACCATTCTATCATTTCATGTTCCCTTCCTCTATCTTAAGGACCCTACGTGATTTTTAGCTTCTTTCGTAGCGTATCGTTGCCAATTCAAGAGTGAAAACTGTATATGGCAACATTTTCAAGTTTAGTGAAAACAGGTAATGGATGGCTAGAAAAGACATCGATAGATGACAGTATCGAGTTTATATTTTAAACAACACCACTGTTATGTACAAGATAAGCCAAAACATGTGGGCGCATTGTGATCTCAGTGGAAATTCTTGGAAAAAAGTCATAGAACTTCTCCTTAATTAATTTACAGCCACCGGTCCACTGGCACGAATGGCCTTTAAAACTAGAAGTTGCTCCAAAAGGGCTACGAAGAGTGGAGGATTTGATGGGGCATAGAAGCTAAGTGTGAAGTTTGACCTGAAAAATGCCTACGCATTAAACAAAGCTATCGAGGAATCTTTTCGAGTCAGTTGCCTGCCTTTTGTCTTTTGTTCAGCATTTAAAATATCAGTTTGATTCGACATGTAATTGTGTGGAGAGATGGACCGGCAAAGACATGTATTAAAAACCCAAAACAACACTAATGAAATTATGAAAACTACTCCCTCTTGTATACTTCCCATGAACTTAGCACTAATCCTTGCACTGCTCTCCACGTGAACTTGGTAGAAGAATCTGTGATCCGATTAGACGAGTGGCTGATAGTACAATTTTGTTCTTTTTTGCACTTCTGGATCGTATAAGATTTGGTGAATACAGCAAGCAATAAACAATAGGAATATTTTAGAACCATGAGAAATTCAAACGGAAGCATATTGTGCTAGCTTAATTTTCTTCTGAACCAAACACAGTATTAGAAATTGAGAATCAAGGGTTAAACACAGCTTAATTTTCCCTCCTATAGGATTACCACTTAATTCTACAGGTACTTTAGCTACAGAAAGCTTCATGGCTCGTGTTATGCATAGAGCAGCCATTGCTAAATGCAACTTACAGTCAAAATCTTGTGCTTGCTATAGGTTAACGTTTCACTATTCAAAGCCACAGCAACCAACTCATGCAAAAACACAGAAACCTAAAACTATTTGTAAACTCTCTCCAGAGTTAATTTCCACTTCAATGGGGTCATAACTTGTCGACAATCGTCCTTGTTCTTGACAAAACATTGTTATACAAAATACTAAATTGATGATGACCTTTATAGATACACAGGCTTTTGGTTGTGTTTAGTCATCTTAAAAATGGAAGAGAGCTAGGTCCATCGAGATTTCCTTCACTGGCTTATCATTATCTTCGATGCTTTATTTATTAAAGCCTTGCATAAAATTACTGTAAACTGTAAGTTATATAGTTACAAGAATTTATGTCTGGGTTGTTTAAGAGGCCACCGACCCCTAACTTGTTTAGTAGGTTACTTAACCCAAAATAAAATTCAAGTTTACTTCACTTATCACATGCAAGAGTTGACCGCATCGAGTCACCATTGTTTCAAGACAAACTATACTAGCTACTCTGTTGCAGTAATATTTATTTATAAAAGCTTCTTCTTTAACTAACATCAAGTAAGGACAACCCTTCCCCTCTCAAATTATATTAATTTGTGAACATAAAGTGAGATGCAAGGGCTGGATTAAAGCTAGCATGATCAATTCTATTTAATTAAGAAATCATGTCTTCAAAAATGCTCTCTCTCTTGAGAGAGTCATATTGGATTACATTGCTAGAAGACCCAAAATTCAGGTACTGAGGGAGGCTATTTTGGAGAAGAAATGACTTGTCTTCTGGGTCCATCTGTGGGGTTGGCATCACAGGTTCCTGCTGCATCTGGATGCATAATATCTCTGCTTGAGCCACAGCAAGCTGCATTTGTAGCTGAGAAACCTGGTTTTGCAGGTAGGATATGGCCCCAACACACCCGTAAACTGGGTCTCTCACTCTCGCATTAGCTTCATACACCAAACTGCTCACTGCATCCGCTCTCTGATGAACTGGTAGCTCCTGCTTGGCCAAAAAGAGAGAAGTTAATTAATGTCTAATCAAGATAATCAAATACATGCATCATCTCAAAACCATTAATTAATTAGTATGCGTGTGTGTAAGAGAGATCAGAGCTTAGTTTCTTTCTGTCCAATTGGTAGGGTACACGACCAAGCTGTCGTTATTACCATCTTTCAATTACCCTACCAAAAGAAGACCTCTCTCATTCCGGCATACAAACGATGATATGTATACGTACTGTCTTCATTCATATATATAAACATATATGTACCTGCGTGTTCAAACTAATTAGAAAATTAAGGGAGAAAAAGAGAGACCTGCAACATTTTGCTAACATTGCTAGCGCCAAACACTTTGTGGACAATGGCAAACTTTTGGGGGTCATCAGAAGGGAAGTAAGGAGCGAAGATGCAGTCCTTGGCGCATCGGCGTCTAAGCAACTTGCAGGAAGCGCATGGTGAGTTTCCACCCATTTTGTTTGTAAAAAAGAAACGTTCTGAATTGTGAAGAGGGAAAAGAAGAAGCGAGCCTAGGAGTAGATGACTAGAAGTCTTGACAGAGAATGAGGTCGGATGGAGCGTATATATAATGGCTTGGAACGTGTACTATAGATCGAACTCACGAACTGTTGAGAGACGCTAATGATTAAATAATTAGACTAGGACTAGCTCTAAATAATTAGGGTGACCTCTGAAATAACACGAGTACCTGCACCATGCCTCTTTTTTTTTTTTCGCTGAGCTCTCTGGGATCAAAACCAAAAATTATGCATATTTTCATTCTGTTTTTTATTTTTATTTTAAAAGTATTTAAAAAAATATTATTTTAATATATTTTTAAATAAAAAATATTTAAAAAACAATAACAATAAATCAAAATCGAAACCGAAACCGTAATTGTTTTAGTGATCAAGTACAATTGATGAGCCATTTCATAATGCCTGGGGCATTTTCGTAATAGAATAAATAGAATCAATTCTAGTATTTGATAATTTAATTTGAGGGGAGGAATCTGAACTTGAATATTCAATTCTTGGGGCCATATGGACGGTCAATCAACATAGCTAGGTAACCTTATTTTCAAAACATGAATTCTTTTTTTTAAAATAATAATAATAATACTCCTGCTTTTGTGTTAGCTAGCCCATCAGTCAAAAAACGGCTGCAATAATGGCATTCCTTCACGTTTTTAGTCCTTATCGAAAGAAGAAGAAAAAAAGTAACCGAGCAAATGAAGATACGTTCGAATTTCTAATTAGAAGACGGCTAGCTTGTAGTGATCGAGTTCGCAGTATAAAATGGAAATCACCCATGTCACAACAAAAGACATGTATAGGCATGAAATCAAAATCTTGAAACCTATTTTTATCCAACTGAAACTCTACACAAATATCAATTTTGGGAATGATTCATGCCCTAATAAGCAAAACTGGTATGCCTGTGGCTATAAAGCGAGGAAAATGGTATGGAACCGACAGTTTTAGATGATCGCCGGCGCCGCCAAAGTTGGGGTATGCAAGGTTTAAGAATATTTCGACGTTGTTAAAAATAATTGACTACTCCTTCTACACGAATTATATATTGTGCCATGCACGAATTATACGTTGTAGAGATATGCCTTTAAATTTGTTAAAATAAACTGGTATGAAAAGTTATATTTTGTGCCTTTTAAATTCTACATATACTTATATACTTTGTAGAGAATAAATATCAATTAAAAATTATTTTCTTCCCTTTCTACTTTTTTTTTTACGGACTCTTTGTTTATGTTCATAAAAAATAAAACAGAAATTCTTAAAAAAATTGTAGAATTTATTGTATATAAATTTCAAGATTTTATTATATCATAGAAATATATTGCTTTAATTTTACAGCAAACATAATGAAAACAATTAAAACTAAATTTAAAAATATTAATTTTCACGTCTCAAAATCTTCTTGCTATACTCATTACCCTAGCTAGGGTAAAAATTGCAAGAAATACAATTCATGAAAGCAGGTATGGGGAGCATTTTTTTTTTCCCTGTAAACAAAAAGGGATATGCTTCGTGAAAAACCTGAACCCTTTTTTATCATATAAATTACTTAAACAATTGATACTTTAAAATATATTTATTGTTAAATTTATATTTTAATTATTTAAACTAATCATTTATAAGAGTACTTAATGATAAAACTCAAATGGACTTAAATTTTTTTGTTCTCGTTGTGTATTAACTATGAAAATTATATTATTTTCCTTGATAAAGAATCGCTAAATCTGGAAAAGAAAATTAGTATAGGATGGGGATGGAGGAGGTATAACTCATCCCAATTCCCAAATTCTTTCTATTTCCATCCTTAAGGTAATGCTAGGGTGAGAATCGTGTTTTCTAACAAGTATTAAGTATTATAGAATCGAAATTTGTAAATTTCCAATCTTAATAAGAATATTTTGTCTTGATATGTGAATTGTGAAACCCTAGCCAAGAAAACGAGAGGGTAGAGAAGGCTCTACGGAATGTTTGTGTAGACACACAAACATTCACGGGAAAGCGCCCACATGCTTTGGTTGACCTAATTAATAGCCAGACTAGTCATTAAATTTACACCAAACCCCTCTCTCGTTCACGGGAAAAGTTTTAAAAATATATACTATCATTTAATTGCAAGAAATTTTTTTTGTTATCGAATAAACATTATTATTGCTAAATTTCAGGAATTTTGTAATTTATACAGTTTCTAAGCTATGCTAGAGTTGGGAAACTTGTTTCCCTCGTTAATTAAAGTGTCTAGAGAATTGAATTAAGAAAAGCTCTCTCTCTCTCTCTCTCTCTCTATATATATATATATATATATATATATTAGATCTTCAATATCAAGCAATCTTGACCCTGGCTGTTAGTTTTTCCTACGTTCATTTCTTTTTTGAAATTGTTGGTAGACTGGTCTCGTGAGCTAGACTGATTCAATTCATCCACAAACGTCAACTTGGAATTGCTTATGTTCGTAAAAAACAATTGCAATTTGCCAAGTCAGTAGATGTAGGGAGTTCATTTGGTCACGTCTAGGCTAGTGTATAAATACACTAGTTCATGAGAATTCTGACAAATATCATAATTAATTACAGAGTACTAAATTCAGCTAGTGTATGAATGATGATGATACGTATTAATTAAAGGGGTTAATTAGTAATCTGATTTTATTTTTTATTCTTTTTATCTATATAAACGGTTGCGTGAACTTAAAAGGAACTCTACTTGTAATTTCTCTAATTTAAAGCATTCAGCAAACAAAAAAAATGTATATATGCTATCCTCATTTCACCTTACTCTATTCATATATAATCAGGAGTGATTTATACAAGTTTTCTCAGAGAAAAAAAACGAATAAGATAATTTAATTAAATCCTGGCGTTAAGCCTATTAATGGCACGCTTGCATTCCTATAAGCTAGAGGTATCGTGAAGCAAACTTTGCCTTTGCATGTGCCGCCTAGGGTTACAATTAGTAGGGATGAAAATGGTTACAATTAGTAGGATGAAAATGAGTATTATGGGGGTTAGATTTTTTAAAATCAATATTTTTTATTTATTGGATAAATTTATTTGGATATTCATAAATGATTTATTGTGCTTTGGGTATTCAATAAATATCTATTATCTACTATTTATTAATTAATTAAAAAAATAGTAAATGTGTGTGTGTGTGTGTTAATATTAAGGTATGTATATATCATATTGTATTAAAAAAATAAATATTTTATAAATATATTTATATAATATAAATATATATTTCGGGTTGAGATTCGGGTAGGTTTCGAATGACAATATTTATCTTTTACTTATTATACATATGATCCAAAAAATATTCACAGGTTGGATTGGATCATATTATTGAGCTATATCTAGTTATAGTAATGTTATGGTGTGTCTTCTTGCAAGAAGAGTCGTCCTCACATGGAAAAACTGTATGATCGCAGAATTCAGTGATGATAATTAATCCGTTATCATGCTGATCGTGATATATCTATCAGTTTTTGAAACATCAAGCTTTGGACTCATGCTTACACAGGAAGCATCGAAGGTTAGCTGGATATGATTAAACTCACTGATCTAGGCAGAATTCATGCATGTTTTAATAAGGATGGTAATTGAAATCAAAGAAAACGTACCCCACCAAGAATTTAATGAGACCTGACATGATTCCACACTTGTTTTCTTAATATTGAAATGAAACCCAGTTCGAGGGAGATTAATATTGAAAGTTGTATGAGAGTTGAAGAACCCTAAGTCCTACGATTACCCAACTCTTGCATTTAATGTCCCTCACATGATTCCAGGCTTCTTTTCTTGTCTTCCGAAACAAAACAGCTATCCTTTCCTTGGATGTTGGTCTCTTCTACATAATTTAATAAAGTACTCTTGATCATATCTAAAAGCATTTGCATTAAAATACAGCTAGAAATCTCACTCCAATTGAGAGGTATACAGTTATAATTAGTCCTTTGGGCACACCTTGTGCATAAATTAAAATGAAAATCCCAACTCATTGCAAAGACGAGTTTCTCCCCTACTGACAAGGCAAAACAATGTCAACTTCACCTCTTTGAGTCTCAGACTGAATTCGCATAATGGAACTAGCTTTGCGAAAAAAAATTACAAGATGAAGATGGAATAAACACTGTTAGGGAAAATGTAACCTCATTAATTAACCTGATGATTTTTTAATATCATCAGATATATTTGGGAAAACTAGATCTAAGACATAGTTTACGCGCGCACAATTATCAGAATGAAGATTTGTTTAACTCATTGTTGTTTTATTGGAAAATTAGGTTTTAGCTTAATGTTATTAGATTTAATTTTTTGAAATTTTATTTGAATTTATTAGTAGGTTTAATGTTATTTAGTTTGACCATTTTATTTATATGTGGACTAACAGCTCATGCTAGTTGTTTTAGGATTTTTACTGTTTAAACATAGTTTTTTTATATTATATTCAGATTATAAAGACTTGATAAGAAGCTAGAGAATTTTGATTTTTCATTCTCTGTTTTTCCCATCTTGTGTAGCTCCTTCTTTATTGTTCCTCAACTCTCTTTTTTCTTCCGATTCTAAGCTTTTTTTATTTTTTTTATTTTACTTCTCTTGAAATATCTTTGTTTGTCCCGCATAAATATTCCTCTAGACATAAGCTCAATTCGGTGCTCTATCCTCTTAATTTTCCACCATATTAATATTTTAATCTCTGTCAAATTCTCAAGCCTGTAATTGGGAATGGCCCCAAACCAGTGAGACTGAGTGCCCACATCAAGAACCACTGTTTACATATTCTTTTTATATATGAACACTGAGCACTGGTTAGGGGAAAGATGAGCGTTAGAACCTTGTTTGGATTCTCTGATTTTTAAAAGTTTGAGACAAATAAATTACGAGGAAAAACAGACATCTTCACCATGTTGTAAGGAAAAAAAAGGAGACCTCCAATGCAAGCATTAAATGCTCTAACTTCGTGCTGATGAAAGATTCGTTTTCGAGATGCATGGTTTTCTATCATGGAATATATTGTTTGTAATTAAATGTTCATTATTTTTTTAATTAACCTTGGTAATCTCTCTCTAAAAAAAACATCGATTATCTCAGTGCTAACCGGTGATGTGTCATTGTATGATCACTTTGTCCTTTGATATGTACCGTATACGTGTCCCACGATCCACCGTGGGCCACACCATTTTTTTTTTTCATAGAAAAACGAATGTTCAATTGGTGGCCAGCGGATAAATCATGAAATTCCATACTAACTTTTTGCTTAATCTAAGTTTGAAATTAAACTACTTGGAAGCGATTCTGATGTGATACAATCAACAACCTGACAGCTTCAAGTTCAATTAAAATGATTGAAAGAAATATATTCTAGATTTAAATAAAATTTTCAAGATAATATTTTTTTAAAATGCTTATAATGTAAAATATTGAATTTACCATAATTTTGTATTCTAATCCATTAAATCTGCGAAGTTGATTATGAGCTTCACAAGGTTTTATAATTTTTTCTTACATTACTTTTTTATTTAGTTACATTAATAACAAATTATTGGCCCGTGGAATTAAGTACCGATACAAGAACATCTGCAAACCTTTTCTTTGAGAGTTTAAAGAAAATTGCTTTTAAAAACAACGAGCATGAACTCAATATTGTATTGTCAGTCTATCATCACAATAACCCCATGTAAAAAAAATATTTAAATATATAATTGGATTAAAAAAAATTCAATAAGAAAAATCATTTAAAACAAATAATATATATTTTTTAGAAAAAAAAAAACTGTAATTTAAAAAAAAAGTACAAAAACAAAGAAAAAAAGCCTTAAAACAACTAAGTCTTTTAAAAGTCCAAGCACATGTGCTTGGACAACTAATTTTTTTTATAGAAAAATTCTAGGGATCTAAAAAAACCCATTTCTAGTGTTAAAGAAATATCTAGTTGATTAAAAAGAAAAATCAACTCGCAACAAAAAAAATATTGAGACTCAAACTATATTTTTTTGTGGAGATAAAGAGAGAAACAACTAAATTAATCTTCCCTCATCAAATGTTAACATTAAAACTATAAGTTTCTTCGTGAAAAAATGGATATTCGTCAACTTTCTATTCTCTCTCTCCTCTCTCATATATAAGAACTAAAATGCAAGACAAATAAAGTGCTGGATTGAACCATTCAATCTCCAAACTCAAGGGACAAAAAATGATTATTGTCAAAACCCAAAGATCAAATTTGTGGGGGGAAAAAACGCTGATACACTGTTTTTTTATATAGAAGAACAGGGCCTCCTAATTGTACTTTGAAACAACTTCAATACTCTCGATTCCAATTATTCATAAACAATAATCAAATTATTAATTTCTCATTAACTCGAGCACCCAAATATCAATCAACATAACATTGAATAATCCAATGAAAAGAAAAGAGAATTCTATGACATAATATATTTTATTGCTTTTAATTTTGGTTTTCTCACCTTTAATTCTTTACAAATAACCAAATTGATTTACTCGCCATGAACTTAAATATCAACTTGATGTCAAGATAATTTAAAAATCTAAAATAATAATATAAAAAATAAATTAAAATAAATAATCAATTCAAAACCCCAATTAACACATATCAAATGATAAAATTAAAAAGAAATTAATAACAAAAAAAGGACCGAAAAAAAATAAAACACTATTGTGATCACAGTGAATTGTCTTCACAATCACTAGAGGATTACTGAGTTTTTTTTTTTTTTAATTACGTGGAAAACCCTTTTGTGTTACCGCAGGGTTCAGGTTGCGTGGCAAACATATCCATGGTATGCTGTCTTTCGGAGGAAATTTAATCAGCAGGCATTGAAATTTTAAATTTAAGAATAAAAAATTACATTTCGTCACACCACTATTTTACTATAATTATTGGCCGCGTGATATTTTGAAGCTACATTAGACTCGCTAGAACTCGGAAAGAAATCAACTAACTCACCTTAGCGGAAATTTCAATTTCGGTGACATGAAGGCCGAAAATAAGATAACCGGCTCTCAATGTTTGCCATGACTCATGGGAGCACACGTACAGCAAGTCACTTTCAAGCTTGTATTTTACGTTCGATTACACCTTGTAGTTTGTATCCTATTATTCTAAAGAAACCTCATTAAATTTAATATTTTTTAATAAATTACCTGTACATAAGAAAAATAATAAATAATTGAAATTTGAAAAGCCAAAATTGCCTTCGTTCTATTCATCTCTCCCAGAATCAATTAATCCCCCGATTCTCTCCTCCTTTATTTCAACACACCAGCTCTCTCTTTCTCTGTATGTAGATCTATCTTCCATAGTCATAAAAAATCGATCAATATCTCCATTTAAAAAATGGGTTTTTCCATGGATTAAAAAAAAATAAAAAACTCTTGAGCAAGAACCCTAAACCTAACCCATTTCCCAACCCTATTTCTCTTATTAAATAACTTAAATAGTCAGATATTGGATTAAATTTTTAACAATCATGAGTTTGAGTTCTTTTAATATTGTTGAAGGCTTATATGATTATTAATAGAATTTATAAAATTAATTAAAATACATATAAGTTAAATCAAATATTTATATTAAAAAAAAACATTATGTAACACCCTATTAAATTAATTAGCAGATCACAAGATTATCTCGAGAGAAAAGAGAAACCACTTCGATCTTGCCGATAAATCCAGAGAACTACACACTTCGTATTCGTGTCGACATTGGGTCCCAAGGCATTAACTTTGGCGGGGTCCCTTTCTCTAAGGAAGACCTCGATTCTTTTTTCAAAGAATAAAAAACAGAATTTGAGGGCGTGGCGTCTAATCTTTTACAGGGATGTAATTGTAAGACTGGGATTAAACATGACTTGTTGGGGCTGTGTGATGTGCTATCATGGACGGTTCATTTTGGACTGAGGTTATAGATGTTGGAATTGAGGTATAGAGCGGTGGCTATATGGTGTGACGGTGCTTTTGATTTATGATAGAAGTTGGGTTTCAATGGATGTGACTGGAGACAAAAATTATATCGAGTGGGTTTGTGGTTTTGGTTGCAATTGATTGTGTAGAAGCCAGGTGTTCAATAGTTTATAAAAAAAATAATTCTCCTGGTAAAGTTGAACGTACAAAACTTACATTACTATTCATTAGAGTGGTATAACGATCAAATTACCCTATAGTAATTAAACCTTTTAACTAGACCCTCGAAATAAAGTGGTTGTTTTACCTTCATGTAATTATTTTTACCAATCATATGATGTTAGATTAATTATTTTATTATTTTTATACAATAAAATTATTAATTTAATAAAATAATATAAAGCATGGGACACCTTTTTTTAAAAAAAAAAGTAGTGTAGTGTAATTATTTGGATGTTCTCGAGAACTATAACTCTCCCAAGGGCTTTTTTTTTGTTATTTTGCATTAGTTTTATTGTAAATTTTAATAGCACTAAGTGACACTGTTATAAATTATATTTATCAAATATAATTAAAAAATATGTTGGTGTCAACATGTTGACAACCTTTATGTTGTTTGGTGGTACATGCAAAATTATCTAGATACAAAATATTGCATTCCAGGATAACATCTGAAAGGTCTTGGTGCCCTCGATGTAATGAGGCGATGTATGCTCCTAGTACACACCAAGTTTAGCTACAACAACTGTTTTTTTTTTTTTTTTTTCTTTTCCTATATTTACTTTATTTCCACCTTGAATTTCATGTTAACCCCTTAAATAAATCAAATAAATTCCTGTAATTTATTTTTCATTCACATTTGGTCTTTATCATTTTGATTTTTTTTTTTAATAAACCATGAAATGACAAAGATTTTTTAATTTCACCCCCACTGTATTTTGATATTTTAAATTTGATTTGTATTCTTTTGATTGCTATTTATTTTTTCTGTAATAACTTTTAAAATTGATTTTTTTATATATAATTTCATCCTTTTTGGGTTTTTTTGTTAGATTCATTCATCATTCTTTTTTTATATATTTCTTTTCTTTACAAGTTTTTTTAATTAATAATTTTTTATATGATTTCATCATTTTAAATTAAATTAGTTGGAAAATAAGCATTTAGGTTAAACTTGGGTTCAAGATTTCTTGGGTTGTGAGTTTTAGAGATTTAAATCAAATCTAGAAGGTCGTTTAGGTCCAAGATTTCTTTTTGCTTTGTTTTTTTTTCCCCTTTTAGGTTGATTTTTTTTTCTTATTTTTTATTAGCTTTACTTTGTTATTTTTTATAGTTTGTATTTTATGAGGTTAGCCTTAGATTCATGACCAAGTTTACGAGTTTTAAAGATTAACATGGTTTGATTTTTGTTTCCCCTCCTTTTCTAAATTATTTCATTTCAATCTCACAATTCAATATTTTTTATTATTATTTTATTTTTCTATAAAATTATCTCAATCTTATATTTATTATCGAGAATTTTGTGATTCCAATCGATTTAACAAGGCAAATTTTGTTTTTATAAAATTATTTGTTTATATTTTTATCATTCGACATTAAATCGTTTGATAATCAAGATAGGTTCAAGTTCAGTTATTTAAAATTTTTTTTGTTATCATTTATTTCTTATCGTTTTATTTTTTATTATATTATTTAAATTATCAATTAAACTAGTTTCTTTATTTTTTCACTCTTAACATTCCTTTTTTATATCAAGAAAACAATTTTCCAACCCATCAACCCGCATCGCAGCAGGAGTAACAAATCTAGTTTTGTCTACACGAATTGGAGTTGGTACCATGGTGGAGTATGACAGTTGATTTTCATGGCATCAACGGTGGAGGGTGGTGGTTGACTGCAGGTGTTGGTTTCAAATGTGTAATTCAAGAGCTGTTTCTCCTATTATGTAAATTTTGCAGTACGATAAAGTCAAATTTCAGATGTGTAAATTTTGCAGTATGATAAAGTCAAATTTTGTCGCAGCCATGTGAGTTCCTCGGATTTTTTTATGAGAAAAATCGATGCAGATTTTCTTCTCAACAAAAAAAAGAAAGGTAAAATTCATATAGTTTTCTTAATTTAGTTGAACATTTTGGATTTGGGATTTCTTTAAAATAAAAATCAAATGTGAAAGGGAAAAAAAACCATTATCAAGGAAAGAGAACAATTTTAAACTTCCCCTCCATACGGGTTATTTTCGGCTGTTGCTTTCTTTCAATATGGACAGATAAAGGTGATATCATTTTTTTTCTGGTATCATATGATAAATTACAAATAATTGAATTAGTAATAAAAAATCCAGTTAATTAAAATTTAATGGTAAAGAGCTGCCGGACACAACTAACCCGAGATGATGTCAGAAGGAGTTTCGGCTGAAGGCATGTTAGCAACACTGGTACGGAGCACATTTATTCTCACCACAGAAGGCCCAGAATAACGGGCTTCGTAATGCTAAGAGGAGATCTTTTTTTATGGGCAAGGCAGAGGTGGCCCTGTTGGCTATTGAGGCCTTAGGTGGCGAGATTTTTGAGCTAAAATAAAGACCGATGACGGCGTTGTGGCGTACCCGTGACTCCGTGAGCGCGGAGCTTCAATTGGTGAATTTGGTGCGATGGCCATCCTTGATTTTATCGGACTCTCTTCCAAATGCAATAATTACTTGCTCTCTCTCGTGATTTTTTTAATATCTAACCATGAATTCTCGGTGACGTAAAGGGGTGTGTGTATGAGAAGGTGCTTATAATAGCTAGGCCCAGGACAGATTTGCCGGACTTCTCATTCAACAAAACATTGTCATTTTTGTTAAATATATATGTTTTTTAATAGGGAAAATTACCTGACCATAATGTAGTTTGATATTTATTCAGATCACGACTATTTTTTAGAAAATTAAATTTTATATCATTGATCAAAATAAATTTTAAAATTTAATAAAATAACTATAATACCCTCGTATATCAATTTCATCATTATTGTGCCATTAATTCTCTCTTTCTTCAACCTCACCTTCTTCTTTTTTCATGTTGTCTCGGTCATCTTCTGTGTCAAACATTCAAAAGGAAAGATTAGATACAAATCCATCATTTTAGATAAAATCAAACACAAATACTCCTTAAACACCTTCTCTGTCACCTTCTTTTCTCGTGTTTTGATGTTGTAATCGATTTCTTGTTTGGGACTCAGCAATAAAAGGTACATTTCAATTCTTTTCTTGAATCGAGATTTCAAAATCTATTAATAGTGTATTTTGTTATTGTTAAGTCATTAAAATATACTTTTTGTTTCCTTGATTTAACAAAAAATTAACAAATATGGTGCTTAAAATTTCAAACGCAAATCCTAAAGATACAATAACCTTAAACAATTTGATTTATTTTAGTTCAATCGATAAATTTCAGACTTTCAGACATGTTTTGGATAGTAGAAAAGCAGGTAATTGAATTTTTATTAAAAAGAAACCCAGATTAAAAAAAAAAAAAAAATAGAGTTAGTGTTCACGCAACCTTAATTTTCGAATGTTCTTAACTAGCCTTTTCGGTGTTTTTTTTTTTTCCTGTTATTTGGTTTGGTAATGAAATGGTAGGTGCAACTTCTCCTGTAATTCATTTTCCCTTCTTGTTGTCTATTCAGGACAACGCATATTGGTCAATGAACATGAATGCATGCAAATTTGGATTTTTTTGTTCCTGGGAGCACTTCTTACTACAGTCCATACGAGGTAGACGATAATTAACCAAGAATGGATGTCAGCAGGACAGCTTGGAAACGGACGTCAGTAGTGAACGCTGAAGATCAGCCCCCAGCCACAGACACGTGGTTTGAAGGAGATGAGGACATGGGAGTGCATGCCATCCCCGAAGAAAGTCGGATGTTTGTTCCTTTTTTGTTTTTCCAGTTAATTGATTACATGACGTCAAAAGATGGCTTGTCCTTTTTGTCGGTCAGGGATCTTCCATTTTATAAGTTACTGGCTAGCTCGTCCGAGTTAGAAAGCATCTTTTTTTAGCGCATTTTAGGTTTCGAAGCTAAAAGGGATCCACAATGTTTATCGATCTCTTGCCCATTTGATGTTTGCCTGAAGCTGTTTTCATGTGATCAGTTTTTGTGAACATCTTTCCGATCTCTTTTTGTCCACAGGAAAGAATTTCTCCTTCTGCTGAAGTCTTATGCATGTGCGTATATTTCTTCTTACTGGTAGTTTATGTTTACTACATATGTTATGCTCCAGACATCATCTTCAACTTGCACATTACTTAAAATTGTCCTGGGCGTGAGCTAACAAGGAAAGAAGTTCATCTTAAATCTTCATTTATTGATTTATTATCTAGTCAAAGTGCTATACTAAGATGGTTTTTTTTTGATAAGGTATTTGAATCTTGCTGACCAAACAATTAAAAATTTAAATTTTATTATTTTATTTTATCTTCTAATTAAAATTAATTAATAATAAAAAAATTATTTAAATTTATGTTAATTTAACGCTGAAATAATTTTTATCTAAAATAATATGTTAAAAAATAATATAAATCAATTCTTATAACTTTACTTAATGGTTTAAATTATTATATTAAATTAGATTTTTAATATCAATACAAATACCATAATATAAGATATTGCTGAATTTTTTAAAATAAAAAATATGTATAAGCTTTTCAATCTTTTTTAATATATATATATATTTTACTTCAATGAGAATGACCAGCACGGTAATCATACCTTAATCAATCCCAACGTTGACGTTGTTTTTCCCTTATCCCCTCAACCTTATCACCGAGGAAAGTGTCGCGACGATTTTCTTCCATGGAATCATATTCGGCAGACGTTTCGAAAAGGTCATCTCATTTCCTATACCTCCCAGTTCATTTCAGTGTACAGTATTTCCTCTTTGAAAAGACGAACAGCAGCTTTCCTTCGAGCAACGCCCCTCTCTGCTCGACATCCCAATCAAAGAACTCATTTTCTTGAAATTAAAACTATTTTGCAAGTCAAATTGGGTACTACGACGGAATTGTTGACGATTTTCTCCATACAAGGACGAGACGAGTAATCTGCTTTCATTGG
This sequence comes from Populus tomentosa, assembly GCA_018804465.1. Lineage (NCBI taxonomy): Eukaryota > Viridiplantae > Streptophyta > Magnoliopsida > Malpighiales > Salicaceae > Populus > Populus tomentosa. The sequence goes on along the minus strand of CM031983.1, from coordinate 4,544,730 downwards.
AAAGAGTAATACTGGCATGTACTTAGAAGTAGACTAACATGTAAAAGGACATGATTGTTAATGTAGATGAGGACATGATAGTGTGTGTGTGTGTTTCCTTTGCACAGCATAGATTTTTCTTAAAGAGTATTAGTCAAATTTACTTTAATGCGCTCCATCAGTATGATAACTCCAACTTCTGTACTTGATTATATGCTAAGCCTACAGCTTACCTGTGCGAGCTTCAATTGTCTGTGGTTGCTGTCTAAAAAAATAATTTTTTTAAAAAATATTTAGTGAAAGTGGTTATAAAAAGAATTTTTAGATGTAAAATAAATTAAAAAACATATTTTTTTTTTTATAAAACCAATGCTTAAAGCATAATTAGGGGGGACAATGCAAAAAACATAAACTAGTTTACTAACAAAGTAATTTTTTATTTGTAGTTGTGTAATAAACATAAGCTACCAATAATATAATCTTGTAAAAGCCATGTGTGAAAATTGTGTTTTTTAAAAATAATGGTTGAAAATAGTGATATTTTTAAAAATAATTAAAAATAAACTACCATAAATTATAAGAAAGGGAGAGAAGAGATAAAAGAAAGAGAAAGAAAAAATAATTTTTTTGAATATTTTTAATTTAAATATTTTTATTTCAAATTAATATTTTTTTAATATTTTTAAAAATTTTTATGTATTAATATTAAAAATAATTTTTTAAAAAAATATATTATTTTAATCTATTACAAAATAAAAAAAAAAACTTTTAAAAAACAAACTCTGACCCTTTTATTGCTTTCTTTCCCACAAAACAAAAGACCTAACGGTTACAAACTAAAATCCTAAAGAGTACTTAAAGTTCAAGTATTCTTCATCCATTAAACCACCAAGCGAGGCAAAGTACAGTTATTCACTTAGCTCCTAACAAAACCCACAAATGGGAAACCACTGTATTCCTGAACTCATCTGATCTGGTCTGCTTTTGGTAATTAAATGTGTGTTTGAAATTGTAATTATTATTGTTTTTTTAAATTTTTTTATTTAAAAATATATTAAAATAATATATTTCTTTTATTTTTTATATCTACATATTAAAATAATTTTAAAATATAAAAAAATATTAATTTAAAAAAATAAAAAATTTTAAATTTTTTCAAAAATAATTTTAAAATCTAATAACAATCATACGACGTTTTCACCTAAAAGCCGACAAAAACAAACCCTGATCCTTCGGGGACCGAGATATACCAGATTCCTCTTTTAATTGAACTCACACGTGACTAACACTCTCCTTTCCAGAATTACCACAAGCCTAACACGCGCCCCACATCTCCTCACTCTCTCCACCGTCCTCCTGTCCCTCAATCTAATGGCCAATACCTCTCCATTTCCACATCATACCTTCACTCCGTCACCATGCCAATCTCTCACAAAAAAATCACTGTCTTCAATTCTTCTTAAATAAAAATTAAAAACCCTGTCTTTCATTTTGTTTCCTCTTTCTCTCAGTATAAACAAATCATGTTACTTAAGGCGGCACCAGCCTTTTCTCTGTTCAATACTAGAGGGGATAGTTTGGGTCCCCTGTTTTCCTCCGCTTCTTCTTTGTCCAACAATAATCTTGCTGTTTCTCCTTCAATTCTTCGCACAAAAACTGGGTCTGGATTTCTTGTTTGTGCTTCAAAAGGGGCTACTAATAAGTCTTTAACTGGTGTTATCTTTAAGCCTTTCGAGGAGGTTAAGAAAGAACTGAATCTCGTGCCTACTTTGCCACATGTTTCTCTTGCTAGACAGAAGTTTACTGATGAGAGTGAAGCCGCCATCAATCAACAGATCAAGTGAGGTTTTTTTTCTTTTTTCTTTTTAGTCTTGTTGTTGAGCGACTCTTCTTTTGCGGTGAAGAAATGAATGATTTTCTTTAATTGATGTAAAAAATGATATCTTTATATTGGAGCTGGATTAAAGATTCTATTTTTTTTCCTGTGTCACGAGTCTTTTTATAAGATCCTTTCTTTCTGATCTTTTGGGCTGTTTTTTTCCACTGATTTGTTTCTTGTGCTCTGTTCTGCAACTTTTGTTTTTCTGTGGAAGATCGGGTTTGCGCTATCTTTAGCATCAATTCTGAGTGAATAAGTATTGCTGAAGTACTCTCACGTAGTCTTTTTCAATATCTAGATCTATGTTTTCTAACCATAAATTATGTCTTTTTTGGAATGACAGTGTGGAGTACAATGTCTCATATGTGTACCATGCCATGTTTGCCTACTTTGATAGAGATAATGTGGCACTCAAGGGCCTTGCCAAGTAAATTCTCGTGGAAAGTCTCTGTTCTTATAAGCTTTCTTCTCGGTTTGTATGTTGTTAACGCTTATTTATGGTGTTGTCTCTCATAGGTTTTTCAAGGAGTCAAGTGTTGAAGAAAGAGAGCATGCTGAGAAATTGATGGAATACCAGGTAATTAGCTTCACATTGTGATACAGTCGTCTATTGTTTTTCATCTTTTCAATTTAGCTTTAGAAGTTATTTATTAGTTCTACAATGTAATTGAATCTTCAGTTACTGTTGTGAAATCTTTCAGAACAAAAGAGGTGGAAAAGTGAAGCTGCATTCTATTTTGATGCCCCTCTCTGAGTTTGATCATACGGAAAAAGGAGATGCGCTGTATGGTGAGTTTTGACGAGCCTTGTATATGTTAAAATGAGAAGTTAAGCAAAATGGATAGATTTTTTTAGTCATTGAAGCTGTTTTGTGATGTTCAATGTCATTTGCCAGCACTTTGAATATTTCTTCTCATTCTATGTTAATTTTGACCAGGTACTCATGTACTGAACTGATCATGCTAAGTCATGTAGTTAATGTATTGGAATGCGATTGATTTACACTAGGTCTATGCTCGAATATCTCAATCAGGGCATGATTATCTTTTTTCTTTTTTGGTGCTTAGCTGATTCTTGGCACAAGGTATAGTTGTGAATTTGACCTGATGGGAAATATTCTGTGCCGAAACTACATGGACTTGTGTTAAGAATCGTGTGTTAGTTATGGCTTCATAAGCAGCTTCTCAAATACTAGTCTTCGTCTCTGTGTTCTTAGGCTTGTGATGTATGTTTAACTTAAAAGAATTTGTATGCATCCATTAGTTTACAAGAAATGGCCAGCAAAAGACAATATTTTGGTTAAGATTAGGAGTTGAGAAACTGATGGATGAATTGAAATCTGTGCTGCAATGCATTGGTGTCTGTTTTGTTAAGTTATGAAATATTTAGTTTTATCTTCAATTTACCTTATTGTTGATGCAGCTATGGAGCTTGCCTTGTGTTTGGAGAAACTAACAAATGAAAAGCTCCTGAACTTGCATAGTGTAAGACATTTCCATTCCTCAAGTTAGAATTTAATGTACAGTACTTCATTACATGGTAAATTTGGCCTTAGCAAGTGATGCTGCGAGTAGTATAACCTTTTGGGAGACAAATTTTTTTATGCTTTCTAGTTTTGTTTGCCAAGTGCTTACAATTTGAATTAAATTCTGTTCCACAGGTGGCTGATCGGAACAATGATGTGCAGCTGGCAGATTTTGTTGAAAGTGAGTTTTTAGCCGAGCAGGTATGTATAGCTTTCATGTTGGCTTACTGCCACCGAGTTTTATATTTCACGGTTATGGCAGGCCAGCTGAATTTGGGTTTTGGCCTTTTTAATTGTGTGCTCTGTAGGTGGAATCAATCAAAAAGATCTCAGAATATGTTGCTCAGCTGAGAAGGGTGGGCAAAGGACATGGTAAGGAACTCTCTTGAACAAAGTTCTTCCTTCGCTGTATTTATTTATGAATTTTAAATGTGTTTTTTTCCATCCTTTCTTTGAACTGATTTATTTTTTCTTTGAATTATCAGGAGTATGGCACTTCGACCAGATGCTCCTCCGTGGGGAAGAAGCGGTTGCATAATCATGAAGCGATCTTGCTTTGCCTACCGTTTATGACAGCGTTTTATGCAATCTTTTTTTTTTAATCTAGTTTTTGTTCAGAGGTTTTTGGAATGTGTTTCAGTGGTTGGTTAAACATACTCTAATGTTGTCCAGGATCGAACACGAGCTAAGCCATCGTTCTTAGAGATTGAAGGTGGTTCAAAATTTATGGCTATCCTTCACTCCTAATTTTAGCGTATCTTGTACTGCAATTGCAACCACTACAGAAAGAAAAGTGTAAAGGGAAATGGTTAAAGACCGCAGCCGTTCTACTCGCAGTATGCTGAGTCGAACTCTTGGTGGGCTCGTGTGCGTGTGCCATGATACGATTCCCCAGGATTATAAAGTTGAAACTGAGGCGAGTTGATACGGGGATAAATTGAAACATTCTTGGTGGGCTCGTGTGCGTGTGCCATGGTAACTTATCTGAATTGAATCTCGATTCGGGTTAAAAATAATTATTTGTATCTATATGGTGATTTAGACTAACCTGGGTTAATCATTAACCTGAGTTGATTTTCATGAGCTGTGATTTATGTTTCACTCTGAATAGTCTTTAAAATAAATTTAAAAATTATGATAATAATTGCTTGTTTTATCTATTGATTAGTTTTTAAAATAGTTTTAAAATTATAATAATAATTATATTTTATTTTTTTATTGATCAAGTTAAGGAGGGTTAAATTTTTTGATCGGCGCCTTAGATCCTATTCCAAGTTGATCTGAGTATTGATTTTTAAAGTATAGTAATAATAAATTTTATTTTTATATTGATCTGAATTTATAATTAATTAATTTTATGATCCAGATTTTTTTCAGGTGATATTGATTCAAGTTAAATTCAAGTTGGCCTTGCAGCTTTGTAGATGGACAATATTTGAGTTTAGTTTAAAATTATAATAATAATTATTTTTATTTTTATATATTTTAGTTAAGCATTTTAAAATTTAAAATTTTTTAATGTAATATTTTAAAAATAAAATAAATAAATATTATTTCTCAAAACTTGAAATCTTATATTTTTATTTTAAAGTATAAAAAATAACTCTAAAATGATAAGTGAAACATTTATTTTTATGTTGTTATATGTTTTTTTAATCATTGCATTTGAATCTTTACCGTATTCATTCTTTTTATCGCATGAAGGGTAAGATTGTCTGATCCTAGTCTTCAATACAATAATCATCAATCATATCCTGCCCCCCATATGGAAACATGCAATTACATTTCTTGATGCGACACCACCTCAAGTGCTTGTCACCTGGCAAATCCTTATTTGCCAGATGGGGATGTCGAGGCTGATGGTACCCAATCTCTATTCCTGCCAGCTCAAGAGATCGAGATTGCACCTGTAACGTGAATTGCTCGGGCCGACAGCATTTATCTTCAAGTATCCAATGGTGAATCGAAAATGACAAGTAGCCCACGGACGGGTATCGGCCCAGATAAAAATTAAGACTTTGGTTTGGTTTGGACTGAAACATAGCACTTGTTGACAATTTCTTACATGGAAAAAAATCTAGACCAATCACAGCAACATCTGGTCATCTGGGCCAGCTGCGAATTGATTTCATTAATCCCCCCAATAAAAAAAAATAAAAAATAAAAAAAGACTGGAAGTTTTTTTTTTTTTTCCACGGGTTCGAGACAGATAATTTGAAGCAACAAAACATTTTGAAGCAGCAGAAAAGGTTTATCTTTTTCCATTTTCTGGATTATATGTGCAAAAATGATTATGAAACCAAGGGATATTACGGTGGTAGATATTGTTTTTAATGTTTTTTATCTAGAAATATATAAAAAAATTATTTTTAATATTAATACATTAAAATAATAATAATAACAAAAATTCAATCATTACTCGAAGCCAAATAAACAAATAAACCTCAAAATTTAAAATATCATCTCCATTAATTTCCTTCTCAAAACTAAGCCACCACGATGTCACCACCAAACCCAGCCACTATATAAATTCAAGCCACGTGAACAATTGCAGTAACGAAATATTAAATATAATTGTTTTTATGTTTTAAAAATGTTTTTAAAAAAATTAAATTTTTTTATTAATTTCAAATTAATATGTTTTTATTGTTTTCAAATCATTTTGATGTACTAATATCAAAAATAATTTTTAAAAAATTAAAAAAATATTATTGACATGTATTTTGACATGAAAAACTATTTAAAAAACAATCACAACCACACTGCCGAACAAGCTCAAGAATATTTAGAAGCACGGCAATAGTTATTTTAAAAAATATTTTTATTCTGAAATATATTAATATAATATTTTTATTTTTTAAAATCATTTGTAACATTAATATATTAAAATAATTTTAAAACATAATTTTAAATTAAAAAAAAACAAAATCCAAAAACACAATATTTAAAGTATAATTCCAAACAACCCCTTTATCAACAACAAAGAATATAACAACTCACAGATCTTGACCTAGCGGTTGAAGGGATTTGTTTCCTTTCTCTGCATCCTGGGTTCAAACCTCACCATGCATGCCTGTCACCCCCGCAGTGCCTTACATGTTCACTGGGTTTGCAGGATGTTCAATGAACCATGAGATTAATCATAGTGTGTGCAAGCTGGCCCGGACATCCACATAAATAAATAAAAAAAAATAGAATATAACAACTCACATGTACCGTGAACATCTTCCTACCCAACAACATCACTGGGTCTCAGATTTTTTATTGAACCCTAAATCGAAACGGATCATGTTCCTTTTCGACTGAGCTTCATTGGATAATAAGAGGGATGTTGGATGGGAAAAATACGACAAGATCTTGGAGTCAAGGCGTCTGGCAGGTGTGTTTTAAGGAAATGTTTTGCTATACCTTTTAAAATATTTTTCTTGTTTAAAAATATATTAAATATTTTTTATATTTTTTTATTTATTTTAAACGAGCACATCAAATTACATAAAAAGTATGGGAAAATATTTAAAAAATTAATTTAATATTTTTTAAACTTTAAGTACTTTTAAAAAAGATATAAAAATAAAAACAAAAATTATACCAAACACTCTTTAAAAGTAGCATGGTTAGTTTGTGGAATTTAAATCTAGGACTGAATCTATAAATGAAATCAAGACATTTTTTTCTCATGGAAAATGATATTTTTATGAATGAATTAATGAATAGGTACTCGGACTTCTAGAATTGTATTCCTCTTCTCGCATGATTATGAGACTCGTCGTGAAAATGATCAGTGTATCTCAGTATTTTTATTTTCGTGGGAGCACCGAACTTTTAAAAAAAATTGTTTTTTTAAAAATTTTAAATTATTTTTTATTTTAATATACTAATATTAAAAATAAATTTTAAAAAATAAAAATATATTATTTTAATATATTTTCAAATAAAAACTAAAAAAAAAAATTCTTTAAAATCAAATAAGTTTCACCAGCGAGTGAAAAATTAAAAAAAAGGTAGATAATTTTTTTTATACAGTCTTGTATATGTATAGACAAATCAACAAGTGATTTTACTCTGGAGAACTTTTACTAGCGCTAGAGCATGGGTTGATTCTTGGATTAATAAAAATGTTTGTTTTTTATTTTTATTTTTATTTTTATTTTTTTAAAAAATTAGAATTAACATTTTGTCCCCTTAACTTATATTTGAATATCAAAATTTCGACATCGTACTGCCCTCTTGCAAATTTTGCAACTCTAAAAGGGGTCAAAAGACCACGTGCCATCATATTATTGGGTTACTTGCATCACGGCGAAAAACAAAAGCATCTTAATCGTGGCGAAAATCTGGAAGGCGCAAGCGATACACCGCATCAACAGCGTTTCTTTCTTCTCCTTCTTGAAAACCGTGGAGGCATCCTTTCCCTGTTGATCAATTCCCAACTATACATTCTTCTCTCTTTACCACTCTACTACCGTCTACAAAGAGGAAGAGGAGAGAAAAACTTTAGACGCAACAATGTTTGCTATTCTGATCTTTGTGTTGTTATCGATAACGGCGCAATTAAAAGCTGATCATGGATTCGATGTCCGTCACCACCTGTCCACTGTAACAACGTCTCTCTCTCTCTCTCTCTCTCTCTCTCTCTCTCTTTCTCTTGATAATCTAATTTAATTTTGTTTATGGAATAACTTGCTTAGTGCTCGCTGCCGTAGGATCACAAATCAGTGTTCTCGAAGAAGAGAAAACAAGCGAATTGCTAATTAGTTAAGTGTAATTTAATTTTGTTTGATAAATTGTGTGCAGATATGATGTAGTGAAAGATATTGTCAAAGCTTCTGCTAATAGCACTCCTGATGGTTGCACTCCTATCCACCTAAACCTTGTGGTAATTTTTTTCATCTTGCAAAGTTTTAGATTGATGTTTCCTTGTCGTTCATTTGGAATGTTAAAAGTCAATACCGTAGCTTGAGCAGCTAGAGCGTCTAGATGGCTTGAGTTAGTCTTGGTGGTTTTTGCTCTACAGCTGTTGGTGTTCGAATGCTAAAAATTTGGGTTTAAGTTAGCTGATAATGTAGCAGATTGTCTATAAACTTTGATTAAGATTTGCTAATTTGCCGCCGAGTACCTGCTCAAGTAACTAACTGATTTTGAAAGATGTTTGGGTTTAATTTTTTTTTTTTTGGGGTACGATTAGTTTCTAGGTTTTGGGCATGATTTTGCACTTGTTGTCACGGAAAAATCTGAATTTCCCATCTGTCTCTTAAGATGATTCCCTGGACTCAGGTGTGGCTTCTTTTAAAAAAAAGCTGTGATGCCCTCAGAATTACTTGAAGCATCATTTTTTCTTTATAAATGAAAACTTTCAGGTGTGAACATAATGTATTATGCACTTGAAATGAAGGACTTCCTACCAAAGTCAGGAAAAAGGCACTAATTGTAGTTTTTGAGTTATTGAAATTTGTAGAACTGGAGCATGCGAGTTATCATATAGTGTAACTTGTATGTTAGCATGCCGTAGTGTGTGACAGTTGGAACGAGCCATGCATCTTTTCCTACGGTAGGTGTCACTTGTAGAATTTGCTTAAACCATTTTGACTTTTTCCTTTTTTTAAAGGGATGATATCTGGAGCCATCACTTTCTTTCTTGGTACCTTTTTAATGATAGCATGACCCTTTGCTTGGACATTTTACATTGTTGGTTACTTTGGATGGCATCTTTCTGATTCAACCTTTTAATTTGCTGGGTTTTTATGTTAATTTCTTCTAATTCTTGTAGTGATTAGGTGCTCTGATAAAAGTTATTACTGTGTATTTAAAACCAAAAGGAATTTTAATCCTTTGGAATTTCCTAGGCAAGACATGGAACTCGTTCCCCTACCAAAAAGCGAATGAGAGATTTAGACAAGCTGGCTTCTCACTTGGAAGAGCTCATAAAAGATGCTGAAGAACAAAATTTGTCCTTGGAAAAAGTTCCCTCATGGTTATGGGGATGGAAATCTCCTTGGAGAGAGAAATTGAAAGGTGGAGAATTGATCAGGAATGGAGAAGAAGAGATGTACAATCTTGGAATCAGGATCAGAGAGAGATTTCCAGAATTATTTGAAGAGGAATACCACTCGGATGTTTATCCTATAAAGGCTTCACAAGTGAGCTCTGTTCTAAAATACTCTACGAGGAAAATTGTCTTTTCAATATCTTTTTTAGATTTTAAATCTGAGAGATTGCTATCTCCAATTAATCCCAACTTCATACCTGTGCTGTTCTTGTAGTCTTTTACTTTTTCATCCAGTTAATTTCATTTACTTCCTTTTTATTCTCTCCTATTTGATAGATTCCTCGCGCATCAGCTAGTGCTGTGGCATTTGGCATGGGGCTGTTAAGTGAGAAGGGAAGTCTGGGACCTGCACGACAACGAGCTTTCGCTGTTACAAGTGAAAGCCGTGCGAGTGACATAATTTTGAGGTTTCATGATTGTTGTGGAAACTATAAGGTACCGTCCAGTTTTACTCTTTTTTGGTTCATGTTTTATGTTTTTATGCAAACCAAACAACTTGTACATTCTAAGTCAATATTTATTTTGTATGGTTATTTACTTTGTCTTCCCAATTTCTGAGCCCAATAAGATAATAGCTTCATTACTTTAAAATAATTATTTTCTTTGTAAACGGATTTTAGATGGGACTTGTAGATTTGGACACTAGGTGATGACTAGGATAGGATTTGTAATTTATTGAAGTTATTAAGATACATAAAAGTTGTGGATTTGCATATTAGCCCATGTTCTCTGCCCAGAGTTGTTATGATGCAGTCAATTTCCTCTCAGAATTACATGTGTGGGTTCAGGTTTTTAGGAAGAGGCAGGAGCCTGCTGTTGATAAGCTTAAGGAACCTGTCCTGGATGAAATCACTTCTGCATTAGTGAGCCGCAATGGACTCAATTTTACTAGACAGGATGTTGCAATGTTGTGGTTTCTGTGTAAACAGGTGACGATGACTCTGTCTCTTTGACTATATAGTATGAAATAAATCTCATTCTGTTATGGGTCCTGAATTAATTTATTTAGTTTACTTACTTCTGGTGCAATGTGCCATTGGATTTTCAATTCGGCAGGAAGCATCTGTCTTGGATATAACTGATCAAGCTTGTGGTCTCTTCAGCCCTTATGAGGTAATCTGGATATTGGTGCTGTGTTGTTTTAGGTCCTTGTTTCTCCTTTGGCTAGCGCTGGTGATGAATGAATACTGTTCACAACTTTTCAACTTGGTTTTTATAGGAAAATTTGAGCTGTCTTTAATAATTGTCCCTGATTTCTGTATGTCAATAAAATCATGAATTCTGTCTAGCATGATCACTTGAATACTTCTTCCTTTTTTGGTCCATGTGTTAAAAGAAATGAGAAAATAGAATGCTCATGCTGGATTGACAAGACAGTTATACATGGCTGGTTAGCTTCAGAAAATTGGCGCATTTGTAATTGTATGATAGAGTGTTTTTATATGAAACCTGCAATGGTAATTTTTCGATACAAGCTAAAGAAGTATTTCTCTTTTCTGCTTTATCGATATTGATCAGCAACCTATACACATTCTTAGGTTGCTTTGCTGGAGTGGGCAGATGATCTGGAGATGTTTATATTGAAGGGTTATGGTAATTCAATAAATTATCGAATGGGAGTGCCATTGCTTGAAGATGTTGTTCAGTCCATGGAGCAAGCCATTAAAGCAAAAGAAGGTAATTACAAGTTGTCAAATGCTGGAGTCTGTGTTCTTGCTTTATGTCGTTGGTTAATTGTGTCCCTTTCTTTAGGTTACACAATTGTGTCTCTTTGTTGAACAAAGCATATTTGAACTTTCATAGTCCCTTTGTTGATCAAATATTTTTTCTTTCATATGCATAGTGAGCTGCGGGCAAGGAGCAACCTATTGATATTTTTTGTGATTTTTTTTTTAGATTTGCCTTTTGATCAGGTTAGCATTTGGCACAATCTAAAACTAGCTAGCTAAAGCCCAACATTGAGTGCCAGGACCATGAACACTCGGTTATATGATTACCTTGTCATTTATTTGACCACCTTATTTTACATCTTATATTTTGTTCGAAGTTTGAAGTCTTCATTGGTTGCTATTGTTAATTCAATTTCAATAAGATATTTACAGCCACCAAAGGGTGTAAATGAGGTGGTAAGTTGAGTGCCCGTGACAACCTAGGTCATGGTTTAAACTCCTACCCTTGGATAGCCACTCGCCATCCTATGTATGGGACCAGGTAGTTGAAGGGCCTGGGTTAAGCAAGGGCTTGGCCCACTCGGTGCAAATTGGGGCCTGGCACGTCCAATCCTGAGTTGTGGAGGATTTGTTTTGGTGTCCCAAGGTTCTGCAAAGACCCCAGTTCCTCGTAGATTACCAAAAAAAAACAGAGTTATAGGTGTCATCTTCAAAGAACTAGTTGAGGCTTTTAGGTGGAAATTTTTCTTCTGTGGTGCTAAGAGAAACAAAACATGATAAAGATGAACCTTTTTCCTGCTCTATTGTTGTTGTTGTTGTTGTTATATTGTTGATGGTCGTCATCTTATTATTATTGTTATCAGAAAAGCATGCTCCTGGAAGTTATGAGAAGGCAAGGCTGCGTTTTGCACATGCAGAGACTGTGGTCCCATTTTCATGTCTGCTTGGACTTTTTCTTGATGGTTCTGGTGAGCTGATTTCATCCTTGGACTCCATTTTTAGCATCTGTCTCTGCATGAATGAAACAATTTCATGATTAAATTTATATGCCTATCAATTCAGCCACAGATGCAATACCTCCATAAAGGAGTCTATCTGTGTTGTATACTGAATCACCATTTATTTTCACTTTCAGAATTCCAAAAAATACAAAGGGAAGAACCTTTGGAACTTCCTCCAAAACCTCCCCAGAGTAGAAATTGGCGGGGCAGCACTGTGGCTCCTTTTGCTGGTAACAACATGCTGGTCTTGCACAGCTGTCCTGCAAATTCTGAAAGCAAGTACTTTGTCCAAGTTCTCCACAATGAACATCCCATTCTGATGGCGGTATGCTTTTCTAGTTCACGTGCTGATTATGCTTATGATTTTGTGTGCTTTCTTGATATGTACTTTTATATATAAAAAATCAAATACTAACTTTTATGTTTATGTGAATAGGGTTGTGGTTCTGATTTTTGCCCATTTGAAGAGTTTAAGGTACTAGCATCATTCAACGCTTTGGTTCTAATTTACATGATTGATTCGCCTATGCTGATTGCATATTCTTTTTCCTTCTTCAGGAAAAAATAGTTGCTCCTCATCTGAAGCACGACTATAACAGTTTGTGCACTGTACACCTGGAAGCTCCAGAGCAGAAGCCTGTAGCCAGTAAGTTATCACAACTGTTTCGTTGGCTCTTCTCTATGCAGAATGATGATACACCGTCCTCGAAAGATGATTTATAGTTTGTTATTGAAGAATCAAAGAAAGATGATTTCTTACATGCTACTTTTTTCTTCTTGGTGCTCCCCTCCATGCATGTTGATTTTCAGCCAAGGCCAGCTCTCCCTTTTAGCCGAGTTTCTTTTGGATTGATCTGATTGTCTCATGGCACTGAACTTACTGACACGATTCTGAATTCTGCTCTAGTATTTTTTTCTGACAGATCTGTGCCTCCTTTTAACAGTTCTACTCCCTTTTGTGTATCTGAAAGGGAAATAATCTTGTAATTTCATGTAGATCGCCTGATGGCTTTAGACTTTAGCTTAATACCATCCCTTTTCTGCCATATGGAACTTCTACTGGTATTCTAGTTAGATGTTAGTAGGCTTCACTTTGCGTGTAACCCGTTTTCCACGATCAACTACAATACGGATCTAGCCATTGTCTCTGCAAACGGCGGTTTCGTTTAAATTTTGATGCACATGTATCTACATGTAGTAACAAGAATTTGTAGAGAGCAGCATATTGTGTAGGAATAAGGGTTCATATGCTGGTAAGGCGGATGAATCATCTTTCGCTCTTGGCGATCTGCAGGGAACCGGATTCATCGTGAGAGTTTCAATGTTGTTTGTCAAACGGAACTCATTGGAGCATGGTTATTAAACCCGGACGAGTCTGGTTAATTCTTGACCTGGTGGCTGGACCAGTTTAAGATAAAAAACCAAGATGAGCAAAATCTGGTTGACTTGTAACCCGAGCGGTAAGGTAAAACCTGGTTGAGAAGTGTATTTTTTTAAGCTAGAGATCTTTTATATATATATATTTTAGTTGGTTATTTTTTTAAAAAAATTCAATATAAATAATATTTTATTTTTTTAATGTGGAATTTAAAATTATTTAGTATATATATTTTATGTTTATAAAAAAAAAATATTTTTTTAATATGGGATATGAAACCTTTTAGTATATATATTATATGTTTATAAGAAAAAAGTTGTGTTTTTTCAATGTAAAATAATAAAAAAATTAGTTTAAATATTTTAATTTAAAAAGATAACATATTAACATATTATTTTTTTATATAAAATAAAAAAGAAAATTTAAAATAAATTTTTAAATTTTATTATTTATAACATGTATAATTTATATTTATATTATTATTTTTTTAATTTCTGCATATAAAATATTAAAATTTTAATAAAAAAATTTTAATTTTTTTGAATTGATTTGGTTGATTCTCCAGTCGGGTCAGATATAATAAGAATGCATTGGAGTTTTGAAATTTCTTGAAACAGAGAATTGGAGTTTTGAAAGTTCTTGAAACAGAGAATTTCAAGTCCGCATATCTTAGGCTATGTTTTTTTCTCATGACAAGAGGGCATGAGCCTAAGATATCTATCAATCTCAGCCTAAACTTGTACAAGTTTATTACTCATGATAAATGGTAATTTGTATTTATCGTAGATGTGTGTGTGATAAAGATAATGGTGCACCATTGTCACAGGTGGTAACCAGTCACACTTTAATTATTTTTCTAATATTATTTAAAGAAAAAAAAACTAAAAAGGATCAACATTTCAATGTACGTGTATTGGAATAGGAAAACGATAGTTTTGTTTTTTTCAAATAAAATTATTTAATTATCTATCAGGGGCTGAAACAATATTTCCCAAAGTGTTTATTTGTTATTAATATATCAATCAATGATAAATTGATAAATTATATTTTATAGTTAATTAAATACCTTTAAAAGCAAAAAAAAAAAACCTAAAACGAGTGTCTGTGAACTTTTTCAGTTTTTTAATTCTTTGATTGCACAATATAATTATATTGATTAAACTACCCTTGAAAAAAATTGACATTCAAAGGTAATTTTGTATGTTCATCGTGTCTTTTATAGTTATAACCATTTTAAATGAGATGTAGTTTGATATTTTAACAAATATAAATATAATTAAAAAAAATAATTGGCGTATAGTGGGGATGCATTCATGCTATTTGGACAGTGTACACAACATTTTCTGGTGATCAAATGATGCCTTCCACAACAATGTTGGAAACATCTCGTCATCCTTTTTCCTTATAACTATGCACATGTGTACGATAGAGTAACGATTGGACTCTAGTAAACTTTTTTTCTTTTATTTTTTTTTTCTCTCTCATTGCTTTGATTTTCATGCTAACCCTTTCAAAAAATCAAATGTATAATGTTAGTTTATATTTGTATCAATTTTGATTTTGATTTTTTTAATTTAATTTTTTGTATTCAATTTAGTCATTGTTCTTTGTATTGTTATTTCTTTTTTTGTATATATCTTTTTTTATTTTATTTTCAATTTTATTCTGTAATATTTTATTTCATTTAATTTTTATATCAGATTTGATCATCATTTAGTTTTTGTGTCAGGTTTTGTACTTATTATTTTAATTGTTATTTGTTTTGTTTTAAAATTTTGGATGATTAGAAATGTTGCTTCGTAATTTTTTCATGTTTTCCTTTTATACTCAATTCACGAGTTTTGAAGATCAACCCAATTTTTTTTATAATTCCTTTTCTTGATTTTTTTTTTCAATTTAATCCTTCAATATTAAGTTATTAAACCTTGACTTTCGTGATTTTTTTTTTATGTGAGATTATCTCGATTTCATATCTTAGATCACGAGTCAGTCGAGTGAACTTGTTTATTTTTTAAAAAAATATGATTTTTTTCCTGTTTGCTTTTCACAATTTTATTTACTTGAGAATTGATCTCGATTGTTTTATTTCATTTATTTTGTGCATGACGAGATTATTCTAGTTTCATGATTGATTAATGAGTATGGCATGTTGAATCTAGTCAGGTTTTGTTGTCCCCTTTTTTAATTTTTATTTTAATTTGTCTTTCAATGTTTGTTTTACTTATAGTTGAGTTTAGAATTCCTTCAATTTTTTTTATTTAGAAGGTTATTTCATTTTTATCTATTCTTTACTTTGTTATCAAATAAGATTGTCGAGACTTTTTAAAAATATTAAAAGAATATTTTTTTATAATACTAACAAATGTTTATTTTTTTGACTAGCTATTAATATTTTTTATTGGTTTTCTTTTAATTATAGTATTAAATTAACCCAGTCCCAAAACTTTCATACTTTTTAAAAAATATTATTATCGATCGAGCATCTTTTTATTCGTTAGAAAAAAATTAACCCTATCCATGATATATCGCTTGCTAAGATAACGATGCCTAATTGAAAATCTACTCCCCAATCTCTTTATTTTGTTTCTTTTCACTTCTAACGTTCCCCTTTTGTCTAAGCATGGCTCTTCTTCTTTATATCTAGAAAAAAACTCTTCCTAGTTCATACCGTTTACATAGTCCTGTGAAGTTCCATGAACAAATTCAACTGGGATGTATCCCAACACGCATTGTTGAAGGTGAGTACAAAGAGAATGATGTTAGTTTATTATTTCATTGACTTTTTGGCCTCAATAAGCCCGTCTAGCTCAGTTGGTAGAGCGCAAGGCTCTTAACCTTGTGGTCGTGGGTTCGAGCCCCACGGTGGGCGATTGGCCTTTTTGTAATCTAGTCACAGACGCAGATCACGTGCTCTTGTAATCTAATCAGAGTAAATCCCTCCATCCATTTGGACATGGTATATTGAAAAATTAATAAATTAAATGATGATTTTAATTTACTAATTCCTGATATATTTTTATATTTCAGAAAAAAATGATTTTTTCCCCAATACTTTTCAACAAGTGTATCTTGATCCAATTAAGTCTGCTTTAAAATGATTTTTTTTCCCAATAAAATAATGATTTCATTAATGATTTATGTTTTTACATTTGCGTTTTTTTAACAAAAAATGAATATTTGGATTGGTTAATCAAATATTGTATTTTTTTTACATTCTTTTATATTTGAAAGTACCCACTAAACTTAAATTTAAAAAGCCTTTTCCACGTAGATTAACTAGAAGTAGATACATTGTCTTTCAAAAAAATACTCAAAGCCAAAAAATTAAACTGAATGAATCTTTTACCCACCATTTGAACAAATCTTTTGAGGGCAACCCAGATTCTTTTAACTTTCTTTTTTTTTTTTGTGATTTTTTAATTAATAAAACACTTGAAATTTTTTTCCTAAAAATGTACACGTAATATTATGTATTGAAAGTCTTAAATCTCAATTCAAATATAAATTCATCCTGTACTTGGGCCTGATGCTCTGGAAAAATGTACATAAGTTGTTTTAAAAAAAAGAAAGAAAGAAATCCATCCTAAACACCATGAACATTAGAAAAAGGTTATAAAGCAAAAAAAATAATATATATATATATATATATATATATTTCATTAATAATAATTCATTTTCCCCTTAAATCCTCGTTTCTACTCACTATCAACTGCCTTTATAAAAAAAAACCCACATCAACAATTACTAACCCAATCCACTCCTACATTTTGCAGTGACGATTTACCATCTTAAATTATTATTTTCAATTTTATTTCATACTCAACGGACATTCTTATTCCTGCTTGTCAATTGTCAACGGGTAATAACAGTATCAATCCACCCTTCACTCTCCACGTGTACATTGGCCTACAAGATCACAGCCATACAACCCCTCAAAACAAACGAATTATCTCAGTTTTCCGTTTATTTATATCTTAGATTTTATATTTAAAATGCTGTAAAATAACGCAAGCAATATATATATCTGAGTAAATTACATAAAAGCCGCTGTTTCTCACTAAAAATACCATCTCCAGCTACCACCCCTGCTCAAAACCCTAACCCCCACTTCTCCCTCCCCAAACACACACAGACTGCAAGAATAAATCTTCAAAGACGCAAAAGACTCATTTTGATCAATCAAAGCAATTATGGCGACGCACTCACCAAATCTGGAGTGTCGCATGTACGAAGCGCGATACCCAGAGGTTGATATGGCAGTTATGATACAAGTGAAAAACATCGCCGACATGGGCGCTTATGTTTCTTTACTCGAGTACAACAACATCGAGGGTATGATCTTGTTTTCGGAGCTGTCTCGCCGTCGGATTCGGAGTGTTAGTAGTTTGATTAAGGTTGGCCGCATCGAGCCTGTCATGGTCTTGCGTGTCGATAAAGAGAAAGGCTATATTGATTTGAGTAAGAGAAGAGTTAGTGAAGAGGATATTCAGACTTGTGAAGAGAGGTATAATAAGAGCAAGCTTGTTCATTCTATCATGCGACATGTCGCTGAGACTCTGGGTATTGATTTGGAGGTAATTTTCTCTCTCGAATTTTAGGTATTTTGTGGTTAATTGTGTCTTTTTGATTTCAGTTTAGTGAAATTCTATAATGCGCTTTTTTGAGTGTTTATATATAGAATTTTAGGTATCTATTCAGAAGTAGATTTCTGGGTTTTTTCTCTCGATGTAATATTAGGGTTTTATGACATTATTTTTCTGAAATTCGAGATTGTTACAGTTTCTATTTATTGAAAATAAGGGGTGGTTAGGCTATTTTGTGCCCTTTTTTTTTTTTTATAAATCTTTGTTGTTTCGAGAAATTGAATGGGGAATCTTACTTGGAGTGAGGTTAATTTATTTTACAATGCAGCTAATTTGCTGCGATGGTTTCTTGTTCTTATTTCTGGATGTGCTCCTAACTGCAAAGAGTACAAAAGGGAAATTTATTGGTGGCTGAACTTAATTGAACCAATATAATAATTTGTTTGATTTGAGTATATCCCATTCATCTGCTCCTGTAATGTGTGGTTTTTGTTCAGTGACATTCTTCTTTCCCAGATTTTCTTTTGAGTTCATCATGACCTTTGATAACACTTAACAGTATGTCATGGTCAAGAATTTGAATGCTTTCAAATAGTTCATGCCTAAAGAAAATCGGTACTTATTGCAGGAATTGTATGTCAATATTGGCTGGCCTTTGTACAGGAAACATGGACATGCTTTTGAGGTGAGAATTTGAAGCTCTTCTTTGTGGAGATTTTTCCTTCGTCTTAACCTGTTATGCAGTACTTAAGGAGTTGAATGCAGGCATTCAAAATCATGGTGACTGACCCTGATTCAGTTGTGGGTTCCCTCACCCGTGAAGTCAAGGAAACTGGCCCTGACGGACAGGAGGTAATCATTGTTCAATGAAGTCTTTATCATATTCTCTGTTGATTACTAATATTTCCTTCATGGCACAGGTAACCAAGGTAGTGCCTGCCGTGTCAGAGGAAATCAAAGAAGCCTTGATTAGGAATATTAGGAGAAGAATGACCCCACAGCCACTGAAGATACGGGCTGATATTGAGATGAAATGTTTCCAGTTTGATGGTGTTCTCCACATTAAGGTCCAATTTTCTTCTCTTAGTTTTGCCTTCATTCTTCTCCTATGGATGGTGTTAATGCACATGACCTAAGTTTACTGAATGTAGACTTTCTAGTTTCTTGATGCTATTCTAAATTACAAAAGCTACCTTTGACATTGCAGGATGCAATGCGGAAAGCTGAGGCTGTTGGCAATGCAGATTGTCCTGTGAAAATCAAACTGGTTGCCCCTCCTCTTTATGTTCTCACCACACAAACCCTAGACAAGGTAAGCCTTATCTTGGGAACTCTCTTGGGATAAACTAGAGAGCCTTAGGTGATGATAAATTTGTCTTTTTTAAAAAAAAAAACATGTAGGCAGCTGTGAAATTCTATGTGCAAGTCCCAGCTCCCAAATAACTGATGATGTGATGCTTTGGGAGAATGACAATTGTGTAATGCTTATGTCTACATGCTGAATCTCATTGCTTTTATATTCTTTGATGCTCTACTCAACATAAAAGCGAGTAGGCAGAGATCTAATTGATTATACAATGATGCACTAACACATGTTAGAGGATATAAGTAAATGGTCAAACTTGCTGTGTATTGTTTTTTATTCTCCTCCCTTGCACTTAAGGTGACAACAATGCTTTGCCCCTCACCTTTTTTCCCATTTCTTTTTATTCACCTGGTAGGGATTGATTAGCTTGCCTTATAAAGTGAAGGCCAGTTCATTTTCAGATTTTGAAATTTCCTAGGTCGTCATTCATGCAAGAGAGCAAGTTGTCACCGGCATGGTAAATCATCCTTCAGAAAAAAAAACTCTGATCAATTAGGATTTTTATCGTGTAGTTTCACTTAATTTATGTTGAGCTATTGTTGCACATTTTGGTGGAGGCCACAATATGAACTTGGCTGGTACCTGTTGATGATTAGCCAGTTTACAGGCCAGCATTCTGATTCCTATGATTTGTTTTCAAGCTAGAGTCAAAGGTCCTATCAGCTGTATTTTTAGCCGCTTCCTTGGAGATAATTATGGGATGCTGTCAGATCAATGGCTAGTATGTTGCTGATGAAATGCTCTGATTTCTACTGGTCTATGCAGGAACAAGGAATACAAATTCTCAGCCAAGCAATTGCTGCTTGCACTGAAGCAATAGAGGGGCAGAAGGGGAAACTTGTTGTGAAGGAGCCACCGAGAGCAGTGAGTGTCAATTTTTCATCTGCTCAAGGGTTTTTATTTTTTTAAACACTCAGTGAAACTTGAATCCAACTCTGACCTTTTGATGTCAGTCCAAAAGGGCTTCGTTTTGGACCATTTGTTTACTTAATGCATAACTTGAGTTCCATTCTGGGCTTCTCTGAGTTGGTGTATTGTCTTTTAGGTGAGCGAACGAGATGATAAATTACTTGCTGAGCACATGCTTAAGCTACGGAGTGCCAATGAAGAGATCAGTGGCGATGAAGATAGTGGCGATGAAGAAGACACAGGGATGGGAGGTGCTGATGTGGAGAACTCAGCGGGCATAGTGGAATGAAAAAGGCAACGGATACTGCTATTTTTTTTTTATTGTTTTCCCAAATTTTTCAACAAGGTTTTGGGAGCGTTGTATTGATGAGTTATTTTACCAGTTTACTGAATCATTGATAGTTTTTAGGAGGATACAGAACAAGTTATTGATCTAACTGCTAAACAATTTGCTATCATGTCTGTGTTGCCCTCCTGCTATTATTCTTGTAACTTTTGCTTCTTTTATCCCCTCGTAGTCTTCCACAAAAGTCCTAAACCGAAATGGTGGGGAGAGGCTTTTCTATTTTGCTTTGCTTTCGAGATTTATTTTGCATAAAAAGGAAATGGTTTGGTTGCCAAGATGCTATAAATCAAAAAATTACAAGTACGCCACTGTAGGTAAGATTCGCGACTTGTAGGAATGCATTGATTAGAGCAAATTGACTCTTGGTTCTTAATTGACCCTAGTGTAGGTAACTCGCCAATCAAGACAGACCACACGTAACTTTTTCCTTTCGAGGGGCTGGATTCAATGCTCATAGCTGTACTAGGCCGTTTGCCCGTGGGCTGCTAAATGAGGCCTTTCTTATCTTTTATTTAATTAAACTACAAGGAATTTAAAATAAATATTCACAAAAAAAATCATTCTAGAGAAAAAAAAAAGATTTAATCAAAATTCCTCTTTCTTACTTATGCATCTTTTTTTTTTTTTTTGACAATCTCTCTTTTATCAAAAACATGTTTTTTTTGAATAAAAGGCTTAAGAAATTAAAATACATATTTCTAATAATTTTAATAGTTTAAATTAGGGGGGAAATGCACCTTTTTATATCAAAACTCTCTTTCCTTATGTATTTTTTTTATGAAAACATGTTTTTTGTAGTATGGTTTGAAATAAAACATTATCAATAAAAAAAATATGAATTTATAATTTTAATATGATTATATGAAAAATAAAATAATAATTTTTTTTTAAAAAAATTATAATAAAAATGTCAGCGATAGTGCCCAAATGTCAGCAAATTTCTTTCTTACTAACCTGGACGGGTTTTCTTTTCTCCTTTGTAAAAATAAAAAAGGTCAACGATAGTGCCCATATAGTTAGAAGGCAAACTTTTAAAAGGCCCTTTACCCTTTCTCTCTCTTCTCCTCCTAGAAAACGACATTTAAAATCCTCCAATGCTATCTCCTGTCTGTACTTCCTAAAACCCTAACCATAAAACCCTCTCAATACGCCACCACTTTCACTCGGCTCCGCCCAAGATGTCGGTGATACCAATAGTACCAAGGGCGTTTGACTGTAATGATCCCAATTCATCAAATGATTATGAAAATAATTCCAACACTAATTATAATTTACTAGTTGATTTGAAGATTAATAAATGGAAGGCGTGTAAAGGAGCGGCGGCAGTGGATTACATACCAGTGGTTGATTCAATCACTGAAAATTATGTGCTTATTCTGTCGATGTTTAAAAAAAATATTTAATTGCTCGATCTTTAGGAGTTGCTACCATGCCGATATCATCAAACACCGATATCTATTGGACTATTATATTTAAATTTAAGGATTCATTTAAATGCAAACCACACAACTTGTGTTCTCGGAGATCTCAGACTGAACAGATCCTACAGAAGAAACAGCAGCAGCATCCGTTGGCACTTGCTTCTCGTTGACGCAACTTAATGTACATTACATGCGGGTCTGTATCACATTGTCTATCGTCGAGTTGAATTCCGATAGCCTGGGAATCCTGACAATAGGCACAAGTTCCATGAAGCTTCCTATATAGATGCTGGTCTCCTGGCATTATCGAACCCCCCCCAAGCTCAGGCAGGTAGGATATCATTTTCAGGCAGGTAGGATATCCTTGTTCAGCTTTCTTCGCTGCGTGGACATCTTTATATAACCGAATAACTAAATTAAATTATCGAGCATATTAGTTCATCAAGACAATTTCCCCATCTACGCACTTGAATTATCAAGCAGATTGGTTAATTCACCACTTTCCTAGATAATTACATTCCAAGCAGATTGGTTAATTCATCACTTCTCTCATCTACACAATCATCTCCCTTCTAATCATTTACTGATGGCTACTAATCTCTACAGATGACAACCTACGGTTGTACATAACAACTTGTCTGCTCAATTTTCTTCGTGAGTAAAGATTTATCAATGCACAATAATCAGAGCATAAAAACCTGAATCAAGTGCACATGTTATATAGTAAGACTTAAGAGACGAGACGAATGTACCGAATTCACATAGAATGGCAGGGCACGATAGCTAATCAAGTATTTCCAGGGTATTACAGCTTTAATTGGACACAGAAGCACCAGGGGTTGCATAACATATCAGTCAGCTCTATGTTATGTTAAGAAACAAGCACCCAAAAAGACTCCAAAACAAGCAAAGATTGACTGAACAAGAAATTTTGCAACGAAATAGACACCGGAAACTTCTATTAATGAAAAGATGGACATGTACAAATGCAGCAGGCAGAGATTATTTGGAAATTTTAATACAAGAGAAACTAACATTAAAATGAGCGTAGTCAGATTACATTACATAAGTGATGGACAGGCATAAGCAGTATCGTCTTTGACAAGTTTTCCATTCAATGTTCCAACAGTCCTAACATAGCAACCTAGCTCGTCCCTGCAAACGTAAGTTTGATTCGTCATCGCTTCACCTGAAAGAACAGAATGATCCCTAACCTCTATCCAACCATTGGAAACCTGCTTGTTCATAACATGGCTTGACAACTTCCCGTTTTTAATCTTCTCACTCACTGCATGAGTAACATTAGTAACAAGCACGAAAGTATCATTCTTCAACCCAGGGAGAGTGACAGTAATCACTTTAAGAGGATACTTTCTCTTGACAATAACACGACTAACCAATCCACCCACATCATTCAACACTCTCGCTTCTCTTCTCACCTCGATATTCTGTTTAACAGTGTTATAAGTCCCCTTCCTTTTGAACTTTATGGCGCTCCTAAACTTAACCTCCTGCAATATACTAGTAGTTAAATTTCCTGAACTCGACTTAACCCACCCTTCTATTCGCGTAAACTTCTCCGCCTTGATCTCAAACAATCCATCAAGTGATTGAAACTCTTCACCACGACTTATTTCTGATGCAGGATAAACATTCACAACATTCTTCGCTTCCACAATAGTCGAGGATGAATCCAACCAGATATGCAAATTCGCATCAACAAGCCAGTACTCAATCCCATCCGTAACTCCAACACCGAAAACATGATCTTTCTCGTCTAAAACCATGCCCAAAAACGGCGTCAAATCAAAATCATACGAAGGTAAATTAAAAGCACCAATTGCTACGACAGGTTTCCAAAACAAAGGATTAATCCCTCCGGTAAATATCACCGGAAATGGCATTTCTGATCCTACTAATTTCCCATCAATTGAAACAAAAACCTCCCTAAACGCGCCATTACCTCTTGGATTACTCATGTTATTCATTCTAATGTAAGAACTCGACGGATTGGAATACCAAAACTCATCAGTTCCATGAAACGACACGTATAATTCCAAAACGAGCTTCCGTGTGTTCAACGGAAATCTAACCTTCTCAAACTTAACATCAAAATCTCCCTCTACTACAAACCAATAACCCTTAGTGCTATCGGAAGCTGAAATTGGAATTATTAAATCAGCTGGTGGGTCATACATGCTCTTGTCTCCAAAGAAGGGTAATTGTAAAGCTGGAGCAATTAGATTTTGATTTTTACCCGTGAACGGAACCTTGATGGCGTTATCGGTGTAGAAATAGAGAGTGACCTCAACATGGTAGACGCCGGTGTAGATATCGTCAACGATGTTTTCGAGCATGACAGTACAGTTAAGGTTGTTTTGTTGGAGGAGAGAGGAGTATCTAGTGATGTCTTTTCGAACCTTCCAGAAGATACCGCGTTTTCCGGGTTCGGCCGTGCTGGTGCGGAGGAGCTCGGAGCCACCGAGCCATAAGGCGGAGATGCGGTCGTGTTGATCGCCTTTGGATTTGACGTGGAATTCGAGGGCTACGTGGGACCAAGGAGGGGGGCATTCGAATGGTGGAAAGTATGGGGTGGAGTAAGGAGGCTGGTTCATTGTGTTGGCAAATGAATGCTGGATGACGTGCAGTTCGCATGATGGCTTCAAACGATCGGACGGTAGAGGATGGGTGAGCTCGAAGTATTCTTTGGATTTGGGTTTGGGTTTGTGCGATGACGACAGAGGTGGCGAGGATGGTTTGAAGAAGCGTTCTGGTGAAGTGGAGTGTGTCAGTGGAAGGGACACTGTGAGGAAAAGGAGAAGAAACAGAGTGGGGAATGGTTGCATTTTTTCTTTTAATTTTTTTTGGGGTCTTTCCGTTTCTGACGATGGTGAGGAATGAAAACCCAGTAAAAGATAGTTAGCGCAGGCAAAATT
The DNA here is from genome assembly GCA_018804465.1 of Populus tomentosa. Classification (NCBI taxonomy): domain Eukaryota; kingdom Viridiplantae; phylum Streptophyta; class Magnoliopsida; order Malpighiales; family Salicaceae; genus Populus; species Populus tomentosa. Next base: position 4,519,691 of record CM031983.1, on the reverse strand, counting down.
TTAATAAGACGTGATGGGCCCCAGACTAATGACATTTTCCTTGCATGTTACTGTTTTCGTAGTGATTTGTCTATCACAACACCACTTTTGGATCCTTACCTTGCACGTTACTATATTTTAAATATAACATTTTATATATATTTACTCCAAAAAAAAATATTATTTTAATATATTTAATATTAATACAACCACTTACTTTAACTGATCTTAATATAATTAATTTAGTTAATTTTTATATAATATCTTTATATTTAATATTTTCATTGAAGATAACCTCTACAGTACTGGATATATTGTCCTTGTTTGTAGTTGGAGATGCCAATCATTGACCAATTGCTGTGTAGTTTTTTACCAGAAACACAAAAATGGCTTTTAATTTTTTCAAATAAAATTAGCCATTTCAATTTAAATTATTTATTATAGTAGCATCAGATATGTTGTGTTCGTAAAATTCAAACATCTTACCGGCAAATTCTTCATTTCTAAGAGTGGATAATTATAATTTTTTTTATAATTGATAATTAATTTTCTCCACGACCAGCAGCGGAGCCACAATGGGTATTAAGAGGACAATTGCCCCTTAATTTTTTTAATATATATTTTTATATTAGAATTTTAATATAATAACTTAACAAGTTTTTTTTTATTAACTACTAATTGATCCAAGCTTTTTTTTTAATTATTATTCCTTCCTCCATAAAATTTCTCTTCAAGTCCTAAACTATTAATTAGTTAAGTAATCTTTTATACTTTATGCTTTATGTTTTAGGTGAGTTTCCTTTGTTTTTTCTATTTATTCCATTGTCTAATTTTAGTTTTATTCCTTAATAATTAGTTATTAAAAATATTAGAATTTATGATAATTTATGGATTTGTTAAATTAATATATATATATGAATAATATTATATGCATATGAATATGAATTGAAATGAGTTTTGATGAATTAATATGTATTTTATTATAAATTTCATATGAAAAATGATGATGATCAACTTACTAGTGATTAAAAATGAAATACTAAATAACTAAAAAGATTAAAGACACAATAAAAGAAATTAAAAAAATATATTAATATTTATATTTAACTCACTTATATAAAACAACAAGTTAATAAAGAATTGTTGCTAATAATTTTACTAGTCCCAAGAAAATCTAGAAATAGATAAATGAAAGCTTAATTGTATATATTAAGAGAGATTATCTTTAATAAAATTAAAAATAAAATCATTATAAAGCATTTTTAAAATATAAAAACTCAAAAAGAATAATTATAATATAAGTTTTTGTATTTTAAAAATATTCTTAAATTAATTTTACTTAATATGAGTTAATACATGTATTTCAAATTGATTTTTCTATATATAATACATATCTATATAATATATAATATCATGTATTTGTTAGTAATTTACCCCCTCATTTAAAATTTTTTGGCTTCACCACTGTCCATGAGCATACACAACGAAGTTCCTCAACATAATTTCCTTGCAATGATCCATTCTGGATCCCCATATCCTCTGTTATCAGAAATGAAAATGATCAAAAGTTCGAGTTGAGAATGAGACTGTATAAAGTGTTACCCTCAAGACTTGTGCTCCCCTAATAACCGATGACTTTAGCAATACAGAGAGGGTGGCACCAGCTCGACTGCTCTTGGCCTTAACATTGGCTCCCTTGCCGACCTTCTTTCCCCTCTGTGTCAATTTTTTTTGTTATTTGATGAACTATCATCTGCTTTTAATTGTCATTTGTAACCTAACTTTAATTTTTTGTCAATCGAATATATAAACTTTAAATTTTTATTTTTATTTTGAGACACCAATATTTTTTAAATGTTACAATCAAAAAAATAATAATTTAATGTTGGTTTTTAGTAAAATTATAATAAATTAAAAAATTACTTTAAGAAATTATTTTAATCAATGGCGAGTCATCTATATAAAAGACTAAAAAAACACTTGATAATTAATTAAAATAAAAAAAAATTATTGATACGTTTAAAATATTTATTATTTTAACCAAGCAAACTAATATTATATCATTGCAATATGAGTGCAAAAAATTAACCAAAAAATCGCGGCCACGGGCTTGAATTGGGTCACAGTGGCTTTTGATGCATGTGTATATGGCTTTCTTTTAGCTGTATCACGGATGATGGGCCTGGAGCTATCTCTGAAGTTAGATTTACGAGTGGTGTTTTTTAAAATAATATTTTTTATTTTTTTAAATTTTTAATTTTAGTATGTTATAGTAATAAACAATTTTTTTTATTAGGGTTACATTATAAAAATATATATTTTTTAATTTATAGTAAAATTACACTTTAAAAAAATGTTTTTAAATAATATATTTTTTATTTTTCTAAATTTATTTTCAATATTAACATCTATGTATAACAAATTATGTTTTAAAAAAACACAACTCTAATACCCCAAATACATTAGAAATCGTTTGAAAATGTAGCTATGATTGTTTTTTTTAAATGTTTTTTATCTAGAAATATATCAAAATAATATATTTTTATTTTTAAAAAATTATTTTTTATATCAATATATTAAAATGATCTAAAAAAATAAAAAATATTAATTTAAAATAAAAAATTAATTTTTAAAAAATATTTTTAAAATACAAAACAAATAATACTTAAATTTTATTTCATAAGCGTACTGGCAAAATTTTATACATCGGAAGTCAAACGAGGGCGCTAGCCTGGGGTCTGGCGGCCTGCCCTTTCGTTTCATAACCCTGCTGCTAATAACTTCATGTAGTTAGGACTACATCTTTTGTGTAACAAGATCCGATGGTTATAAAAACTTTAATTTTAATTAGTTGTAGAAGTTAATCATGTTGCTTAAAGCTTTTTAAATTATAAAATTAAATAAATAGTATTTAAACTATTTCATTTCTATTAAAATATTAATTTTTTCAAATAACATGTAAAAAAAGAAAGAAAAAATTAAGATCAGGATCATAAATCCATCATCCTGATCATTAATTTTAATTTGTGATATGCTCAATTGCTCATTGCCTGCACAAGACAAAACACCGAGCAAAAAGAGTGTGTAAAGCAAGCTGATCCGGTGGAGCCCACGGCCATTTTTCTAAACAACAACCCAGAGTCGTTATAAGCGAGCCTTTTCATTTTCAGCATGCCGGTGACAGACAGGCACTTAAACAACCCCACGTGCTAACATTTGATGCTCCAAATTTCTAAAAAGCACAGAAAAGTTCATGACAGGCAGGTAAATTTATCGCCAGGAACATTCCATCGTACTCTTCTTCCCTTCCCGCAAAAAACGCTCTCAGCTGCCAAGGCTGGTATGCCCCTTCTGTTTCAAAGAGAATAAAAGAAACAACACATACACACCACACTCACCTCTTCCTATTCACAGTTAGCTCCCCCCCCCCCCCCCCCCCAGCACCCCCGTCTCTTTCAAAACGAGTTAGCTTTTTATTTAAAACGCCATTGTCGATACCTCTGATCCTCTCTTAAACTTCTTCTCTCTCTTTTGTTTTCAGAGTGAAATCCTCCGTGTCAATAAAAAATGTTTTACTCACACCAGCTTCTAGCTCGCAAAGCACCTCTTGGCCAGATATGGTGATCTCATCTTCACCTTTTTTTTGGAATTCTATAAGCTGCTTGCTTCGCTTTTTTGTTATTAGTATTTTAATTCTGTTTTGTTCTATGCTTTTATCTCTATTTATTTTTTCAAGTGATTAGTAATTATGATACTCAGGAACGCTCTATTTCTGCTGGTTATCTTCTTCTTCTTTTTACATAATTACCCTGTTTTTTCTGGAAAAACAAGGAATGTATTCATTGTGAATATAGATTACTTATATTGAAAGGATTTTCGGTTCATTTTTTGAACTGAGCGACTGGACGCGGTTTATTTTAAGCAAATATGGAGTGTAGTATTTGCATGATATTCTCTGTCTCTGTTAACTAAAGTGGGTTTATACGATAATCTGCGTTTCTTCTGTTTGACGAAGGATGGCTGCAACCATGCATGCAAAGATCAACCGAAAGAAACTCAATAAGCTCAACATCATCCGTATCTGGTTATTTTACTTTTAAACCATCTCTATTTTCTTTTCCTTTTTCCAAATCCGCTTAAACCGATTTAGCGGACTTCATTTTTTCCTGTTTCTACAGTGAAGAGATTTTGAATCCCTCAGTGCCTATGGCTCTTAGACTCTCTGGAATTCTCATGGGTACTCGTCTTGTCTCTCTCATTTAAGAGTTTTTTCTTTTTCTTTCAAGTTAGGAGTTCTAACTTCTATCTGTTTTTAATCAAAGTTTAAGTTCGTAACAGAGACATTTCTCTTCCTCTCTTGTTTTTTTCTCCCTCTCAGGTGGAGTTGTTATTGTCTATGAACGAAAAGTGAAGCTTCTCTATGGTGAATCTCCTTTCATTCTTTTATTGACCAGTACTTGAATTTCAATTTCATAATCTTATTGATAATGCTTCTTTATACTCTGGTTTTCTTCGCAGATGATGTAACCCGCCTGCTGGTACATACATTGAAAACATATAATTCATAAAAAAAAAATCTAAATTCCGTATTGTTTTTCCCTTTCAATTTCCGTGCTATGATCAACTATTATTTCGTGACGCGTCGCTCGTTTCTTGATTTGATTTTCGTCAGGTTGAAATAAACGAAGCATGGAAAGTGAAGGTAGCCCCAGACCCCACTGTCCTTCCTAAGGGAAAATCACAGGCCAGGTCTGTCACTGTAAATTCTTATCCAAGCTCTAAATCAGCGTTTTTTAGCACATGTTTGGGAGGAGTGGCGTATTTTAGCATGGATAAAACCTGGCATTTTTTTTTAAAAAAACTTCATACTAGTTCAAATTTACGGGGACGACCTCCGCGCATTGTAGCACCGGTGACAGTTCACACCTCACAGTGATAACGATACTTCATGAATTTTGAGTGTGAGTTTTGGGTGCTAAAGCAAGGGTAGTAAAAGTCGAAGTGCATGGATTTTGTTTTGTTTACTTTGTGATGCTGTGTGTCTATGATTGAAGGAAAGAGGCAGTGACTTTACCAGAGAACCAGGAAACAGATGTGGGAGAAATTGAGCAATCCCTTAATTACTCCAATGCTGCAACCACCACCATGGGTTTTCAACAAACAGCCTATTTCACCATGGTAAATTGTTCATTTTATTCTTCTTCTTCTTTTATAGGATGGTACATTGTTTAATCACTCTTAAAAAGACATAAAACAACTCCAGCATTATTCATTAACACTACATCAATGAGTTATATGAAGTTACGTCTTGTGCATTTTTTGTGGTCAACTACGCTGTGTTTACTTGGTGGCAAATTAGGGCACAAAAACTTGTGGACTGTCTATCTGGTATGTTTTATTGTGCATGAGCAAATGGTGACCTTATTTTGTTTGATGGGAAGGTGTTTGATAAACGTACCCAATTAAGCATTAAGCCGCAAAAGGTCTTTAACCCACACAAATTCGAATTAGTTGCCTTATCTTTTATCTGGTAAATTTATGTTTAGTCCATTGTCTAAGCTGTTGGGTTGCAGTTATGGATTTTGCTTCAGATGCCTTGTGCATGTTACAAAATGCATATTATTGTGGATGTATAGCAATTAGCATTGATTATACTAATATTATGTCATTGAGGTAGAATTCATAATACAGCTTTTATGGTGCTGCACTAGCTTGCATGTCAAATGTATAAATTTCTAATCTTACATTCAGTGAAATTGAAGTCAAATTTACAACTATGCATGATCTAACCTAAGTCATTGCATGTGATTTATTAAGGAATCAAAGCATATCAATGGTAATAGAACTACATGCACTCGCTGGGAAAAAAAAAAGTTGTTAAAATGAATACCTGCTAAAATAAGGTATGCAGCTGATCACTTTTCGACCCCTCTATGTTGTTCAGCGGCTTGACAATGTGGATGAACCGTTTGTTAACAATGATACCAGGGAGGGAGATGCATCCCATCACTTACATCAAGGTTTCCATTTATTACTTGCCGGCTTTTCCATCCAAGCTTAATTTTAGTTATGAGTTTTCTGGCATGCTGATATTGCTCCCTTAAGTTAACTCAAGATGCCTTTTCAGCTGATGCCGACAACATCACGTTATTTGAACGTTTTGATTCATACCAGGCTGATGCTGATGCGTACAATCGCTTTGAAAGGTGAATTCAATCATGATGCAATATCGGTTCTGATTTGCATAATTAGTTCATGCTTTTCATTAAGGGCTTTGCTGCTGCCTGTGCATAATGTGGTTCATTCTAGTAAAATTGTGTGCATGGAAGTTAAAATTCTCTCCTTGTGGCTGACAAGTCATTTCCCTTACTTTAATCTTATTGGGTTTTCATTATATTCTCATATGCTGATCTTGGACGATAGTGTGGCAGATTTGATATTGAAGGGGATGAAGAGACACAGGTGAACTTCACTTCAGCAGATCATATGGATATCCCAGCTACTCTCATACCCTCCCCACATAAACAAGACGAAGCTCAAAGAGGTCAGCAATATAAAATGCATGTTAGACAACTGCTGCTTGTTTTTTGATTAATTACTTTTATTGAATGATTTTGAAGTTGATATAGTGTATACTTCACCTTGATTGACCTTTGTCCTTCGACATCTATATATTCCAATAGAAGGTTATGCGACAAGCACTTTGAATTGATATATACATCCCACCAAATCGAGCTATTTTCCTCTTTCTCTTTTTACCAACCCTTCTCCTTCTATGACTGTCATGATAGAACCTGGTTATAATTAAGCTGCACATCATTTTATGTTTGTGTTGCTTGCATTTTCAAGCTTAAGTCCTTTGAGTTGATTTATCAATATGCTTGGTGAGGAAAGTATCCACCGTCTCAATCTCCTTGCCTATTGACATCAGTATGCAAAGCGTAGGAAAACACAAAAATGATAGAAACAAGAGGATGCTCTTGAATGACACCTTATTAAAAGTATTATGTCTTGCAGACTGAATTGGAAATGAAACAGCACCTCATTTTATTTTATGTTTTATTGTTTTTGACTTATTAATAAATTTCTTTATGAAGCTTGTAACTGGCTTGATGTCATCGTTTCATTAACCCACAAACATCATGTCTAAACATGTACTTCAGAGAGAGGAAGATCAATCAAAATGATGGCTCTCTAATTCCCTTGCCTCCCTTTTTCTTTCTACCTCTTTAATCCAGAAGCCTGTATATATGACTTAGTGATTTTCTGGGTAGAAGCCAATCATTAAACAATTGAATTATTTCAGATATGGGAGCTGACATGCTGGATGGTCAACCATCAAATGCCCAATTAAAGTTATTATTTATTAAGATGCTATACTGTTGTTGTCTTCTTTCTAAGTTTTGTCCTTGATTTGAGAGAATGCCTTGGTCCTTGTCACGGACGTGCCAGTATATGTAACATTTGTAAATTATTCTTGATTTACATGCATGGCTCCTTCCACTGAGATCCTACCTAATCTAAGTCAACTGGTTGCGTGACTAGCCCCATTAACTTCATTTATTTGTAACTCTTTAGCGATTTTATGCTTAAAAGTTTTCGGAGACTACTTATACTGATAAAGAGCATTCAGCAAAGAAACTATCAATCTGGGTAAACGTACTAATGTTAAGGTCTTCCTGCAGCGGAAGAAAACCAAGACCATCATCCAGAATTCCAAGTCAATCAACAACCTAATGAATGCAAGGGAGCCAGGCAGGTAATTAATTGTAACATCTCCTGCACTGATAATATCATTTTATAATAAAAGAACAATACAAGTACAACAAACTTCAAAGTATGGATGCAACAGGATCAGCAGAAGCGAAGGCCAATTAAAAGGAAAACAAGAAGACAAGCAACTACTACCGTTGATTATGAACAAACCATTATTCCAGGTCATGTATACCAGTCATGGATTCAAAATGCTTCTGACATTGTCTCAAGGAGAGGAAGAAAGAGGAAGGTCAGATCTCGATTTCCAATATGATTCGCATTTCAGTGAAGGTTCACCAACTAAGCTTGTGCGAGGAAAACTTTGTGACTTACCATCATACGAATTACATAGTTTAAGAATTGCTAATTGTAATGGGTGCATGAGTGCTCTATGATACTTGTAATCGTCAAATTTTAAAAAATCTTGAAATTGTTACCCTTTTGAAATGGAGAGCAAAAGGGAAGGGGGAAAAAAATTATCTTGATGCTCTATGGATAAGTTCCCTATTCTGCTTTTTTTCCAGGCACGCATGGATATTATGTCCACTACAAAAATATCTAACCTCATGGAGCTCCCACCTACTGTTCTTATTGATGATAATGGAAATAGAGAAATCTATTATCCAGCTCCTCTTCTGGAACTTTGGACCAAAAGTACCCAACCTCCGCATGACTCCCCTTCTGGTGAGATTTAAACATTATAACTTTTAAGATTGTTATCCTAAGAAGATTTTCCTAACAATGATTAGAAATTCGTTTGTACTTGTGTAAGAAGAAAGGACTTCTGCACCACTGCCACCAGAACCATCAAAATCGTCACCACAAGACAGAGTAAATTATCAAGATACAGTTGGATATGTAAGTCCCAGCAGCAGTGGCTTGGTTCTTTGTTTTTTCTTTTTCAGTAGAAACACTATAGCCTTTCTATGTTGATTGTTTGGAGTGTAGACCTTTGATGATGTTCATAGTGGAGTTGGCTCTCAGTCACTGGGTACTTCGATAGAGAAGCTAAGAACAAACGTTGTGAATGATGAGTTATCCATGGATATCCTCATGGAAGAACTAAAAGCCAACCTTGGGAACAATGGTGTGAGGATGACTGAAGCCAATATGGCAACACCTAGGAATTCTGGTATGTTGCGTCTATCTCCTCTGCTTCATATGTTTCACTTGTCTAGATAATGACTAAGGTAGTTAGAGGATTATGATTACACTTCTCAAAGTTCTTTTCTTGATCTGAATTACAGGAGATGGAGTGGGGTCTATTCCAAGCTCTGGATCAGGACATGGCATTCCACCACATTATTTGGAAGTCAATTTAGGACGGTTAGTGGAACACATATAAATTTAGCTAGAGTGATGAATGACTCTGTAGGAACGTTTCATTGGGATCACTGTGGAGTTAGCTTTTAAGAGTTAAGACTCATTATGCTCTTCAGATAAAAGAGAAATGATGCATTTGGTATTTAATGTACTGACTATCGACAGATCAAGTAAGAAAGGACGTCATTCCTCATCCAGACACAGTGGCAGTAGTCTTGAGACAGTAGTTGAAGAGGATCCTTGGCGGTTTGCTGATCCAAATTTTGAGTTATCAAGGCTGTCTGAGAATGGCCCAACACCTGATCAAGGTAAATGGCATGGCAATTCATGTCCTTGGCTGCGGTGCTTTGGCTATTTGGTTCTACCTTTTCCAATCAAAGAACCTAAATCCTAATTCCCCCTGTTAAATTTTCCACAGAACTGTTGGTTGAAACTGAACCTACACAAACCCAACATCTGTTTGTTGGTCAGCCTGTTGACAAGATAGCTGATTCTATCCGAATGTACTGCTCTTATCTGGCCTTTTGTTGAATTTATTTAGTTCTTGCGTTTGTCATCTGATCATTAAACTCATTAACCATACTTAAATGTGCACAGGCAAATGAAAACGCATTTTGAAACGCCAGGAGCCCCTCAAGTAGAATCCCTGAACAACCTGGCTGCTGGGATGAACACAAAAGCAGCAGCTCTGCTGTTCTATCAAACTTGCGGTATCTTCTTTCTCGTGTCATCAGCAGCAGTTGCTCTTTAATTTTTAAAATAAAACGCTAGCTTGACATAATGCCAACTAACTGAAACTGTGATTTTTTTTTTCTTGACCTGATTTGATTGAAACTTGGATAAATTGTATGCAGTTCTTGCGTCCCGTGATTTCCTAAGAGTTGAACAAAAGGTGCCTTATGGGGATATTCTCATCTCTATAGGAGCCAAGATGCATTAATAGGTCATCATCTTGTATGTGTACCTTCTTTTCCTTCTCTTCGGACATTTTTAGGATGATGGTCTTACAAATAACTCACAATGTTTGTTTTATGCAGCTTACTGTTTTATTGGAGAGCAGGAGTTCACATTCCTGTGAGATTCGCCAACTGGTAAGATAGCATAAATAGCAAAGGAATCTCCTCTCTTCTCAGGACAGTTTTTATAGTATTAAACTGTTCTGGACTCTAATGTAATCAGGATTTTACTCTTCTTCCTTGCATTATAAACATGTTGTATTCATGTTTTTTCCAATATTTTATAACTACTGAATTTAGATTGGTGATTGGGGTTCCCTGTGCTCAATAGATCAAAAACTATATTTCTCCCATGCACACGGAGATTTAAGACATTTTTAGAAAGACTGCAGGGAACCAAAATTGTTTGTGGAAAAGCGAGCAAGGTTCTCTTCCCAATAATCTGTCTTTGGCCTGCTAACGTTAAATTAAGAACATTGTTGTGAAGTAAGAACGCTACTGTATTCCTGAAATTAAGAACTGCTTGAATGTTGCATCAATTGTTTTTTTAATTAAAATAATATATTTTTTATTTTTTAAAAATTATATTAAATATAATATATCAAAATTATTTAAAAATATAAAATTATTAATTTTAAATTAAAAAATTAATTTCTTTCAATTAATTATTCTTGTTTGTTTTTATATTTTAAAAGTGTTTTTTAAAAAAATTAAAATATTTTTTTTACTTCAAATTAATTTTTTTTATATTTTCATATTATTTTGATGTGCTAACATTAAAAATAATTTTTTAAAAAATATTATTTTAATATATTTTTAAATAAAATATATTTTAAAATATAATCATAACCTCACCCTCATACACGCTAAAAACAGCCACTTAGCCGCTGATTAGAATGTAAAATGTGGTTCAATGAGTGCACTCTAAAATGTTACCACGAGCTTTTCTCATTATTTATGTCTTCTGGAAGCAATCCCGTAGGCAAAAGCAATAAATGCTTGATTAATCTTATATTAGAAATATTGTTGAAAAGTAAAATGACAAATAAGGATTTTAATAAAAAATTTTGTCTATTGGTGTGAGTATATAATTGGATAAAAAAAATATTAAGATAAATTAAAAAAATAAAAAGAATCAATTTGTTTTTGCCATCCCTCCTATTAAAAACAAAAGATGGATATATATAGGTTCTCGAGTAAAAAAATACATATGCATATATATATATATATAGATATAGCTACATATGAATAATTGTTTGGTGAAATAAATGAATTTGCTATATAAGACGAAATTAATTAAAAAACCAAGAGACTTTTGTAATATAGAGTAAAAAATAATAGCCAATTGGGATAGTATATTCTGTTTCTGTTTCTTTAACAAACAACCCCCTGTTATTAGATGTTGAAGATAGGAAGCAGAGACTTAATTTTACCAAATACTTGTAATTTGCCTGTACTATGACTTTCAACAAGATCTAGCATAACTTAATTTTATTTTTGATATATTTTTTAATTCATGAATAGGTTTTCTCGTGATTTTTATTTTCTTGAAGCATGGCTGGTGTGCAATGTATAATCCTAGAACATGTCTACGTTGTCATGAAATTAATTAAAGGCAGGAAAACATATGCTGCACGGGATATTTTAATAGTGTTCGGAAATGTAGTTATACTGTTTCTAAAAAATTAAAAAGAAATTTTACTAAAAATTAATTTTTTTATATATATTATGAATCATTTTGATATGCTATCTTAAAAATAAAAAATATTATTTTAATGTATTTTAATACAAAAAATATTTTAAAAAAAAATTACAACTATATTTTTAAATAGACCTAAAACTAATATATCTTCGGATTCCAATGTATGTATGATTTATGACCAGATGACATAGGCAAACAAAGGAAAAAATTTCCCACTACTTCATACTTTATCCATTTATATTGAATTACATATATTAATTAATAATCATATTGAAACTGCTATAATTTCATTGATTTAGAAAGAAGAAAATCATATCAACTAAGATATGCATGACTTAATTTAAATCCATGAAGCGTGGAGTGATATGCACAATCCTAGAGTACTTAAGTTTTCCATCTGAATTCTTAAAAAATAATTTGTAAGAAATGACATTCGAGAATTATGTATGATTTATGCGGGTGAAATTATTATTAACAAACACATAAAGACATGGTGTATTCACTAGTATACACCGTAGAAACTTTTGTAGGTTATTATGGATTGTAGCAATATTTTTTTTTCATTTCAATTATCAAACTCTTTTTCTACAATTTGATTCCTGTGTAATCAAATTAATGATTAATCTTTTTTATTTCTCAGGGAAAGATAAGATTTTTTTAAAAAAATTAAAGCAAAAAACAAAACACGAAAAATAGATAGTTAAGATTAGATTAAAAAGTTTATTTTGATATTTTTATTTTTGATCGATCGATAAATTTTGGTTTTTTTAGTTTTTGAAAATTTAATTTTAACTTTAAAATTTATTTTTTATACTTTTTAATCCTTGATTTTAAAAATAAAAGAAAAAATTTTCATATTCCAATTAAATATAAAAAACACTATCGCTTGAAATAGATTTTGACCACAAAAGGATCGATTGTGGTGCTATCAAATTTCATTGGAAGAAGAGAAGTTGCATTAGAGTGTTCTTTAGCTTTTTCAATGCCTGAGAGGATAGATCTCAGCTTAAAAATTTCTGATTTCAAGTTGATTTTGAATTTTAAAATCATTTTGAATGTTTTTTCAAAGTTATAAATGAATTTAGAATTTTTTTTAAAAAAAATTTAATAAACTATTGTCTTGATATTTTTAAAAAATATCATCTAATATGAGTTGGATTTGAAATTTATAATTTAAAAATTATTCTCTTAAAAAATATATTAGCATGCATGGATATTATTTTTAAAATTTTTAAAAAATAATTCCATGTTACGTATGCGAGATAATAATATAATTACTATTATTTTGGTAACAACAGGGCCGAGTTCGAAATAACCTGGATCCATTGCATCTTTAGCCAGGGCATTCCTAAAAAGAAGGTTTATTAACATTTATATTTAAACTGTATTAGGAATGTTTAAAAAAATCAATCAATTAATTAAACAAAAAAACTAAAAAAAATTAAAGAAACCAATTTAAAAACTAAAAAAGCCATTTGGTTTGATCTTGTTTTAGTTTTATAAAATTAAAATTGATTTAACAAAACCAAACCAAACCAGATGAACCTTATTTATTTTGAACTTATTTATTTAATATAGCAAGGAACAAAAAATCAACCTTATTTATTTTATTTTGAACTTATTTATTTAATAGAGCAAGAAACAAAAGTATAAATACAAACTTATGCTAAACCTAAATCATTTCTTCCTTTCAGCCGCCCCTCCCTTGCCGTCTCTCTCTCCGATACTAGAAGGCAGGAAGCATTTGCAAAGGCAGAAGGTGAACAGGATATTGGTTCTAAGACAATGACTGCATATTCAAAGCAAAAGATGGATCATGGGATAAACAAGACAAGCGTGGATGCAAATTTTTTGCCACTGCATCCACTGCCGCCACCTCCCCCAAGCCTTCCTATTGGCAATGCCATTGCAAATCCAATTGGGCATGCCACTCATGATTAGAGTTATTCAACCTTTTAATCCTAAGATCCCAACCATTTATGCTGAAAGTTGAACTGGGTTGCCTGCTTTTTCTCTATTGATTCATGAATTCCATGGTTTTTTTAGCCTTATGGTCTCGAGGAGTGTACGGGGAACTGGTGAAGTTTTTGGCACCATCTGTGCAGACAATGGGTTAACCGGTTTTCAAGCAAAAAGACCGGCCGACCCGGTTTGGTTTGAACCGGTTTTCGGCTCTGTTCGGGTCAAAATTTCTGAAAATTAAAAATTCCGGTTCGGTAAGCTTAAACCGGGCCGTGAACACCGCCACGTATTGGTGGGGTTTCAGTGGTGAGAACGTTGTGGGAGGTGAGGCAGGGCAAAATGGTTGCAGTCATGGCAACTCAGACTCTATAAATGATTTTAAAAAAAAAATAGCACAATAGCAATCAAGCGGATAGCATTAATAACTTGTCAACAATTATTATTTAAACACTATAAAATAAAACTTATCAATAGATAGAGGACGACTTTCATAAAAAAAAGAAGATGTTATGTCTATAAATTAGTAAATTTACATGCAAATAAAGTAAGTGTGGGTAAAAGATTTAAAATCCCTGCCATTACTCTGTGAAACAAGCGGATTTACCAATGTTTACACAAAGTTTCTTGTAGAAACAAAAAGGGGCATTAAAGAACATACCATATTAATTTCTTGTAACTCCATAACAGAAAAGCACTTATATAGTCACGTCTTCAATAACACATAATCACGATATCTCCGTCATCGTTTTCTCAATAGCCCCCAGCAAACCCTTCCTCGCTAGCAGTCTTCCACTCCCTAAAACCTTCGTTACTCCTCTCTTCCATTCATGTGGCTCAACTGGTTAAGATCGCCCTCAAGATTTCCCTCCTCCCCGAGATCACAACCTCCATCACCAAGATTCTGTTGCTCTTCCTTCAAGGATATCCAAACCCTCGTCACTGAAGAACCCGAACCCATTTCCCCCAAATCGCCCTCCCTTTTCCACCGGGCCCGGATCTCCACTTCAGTCCTCCGTTCATGGGCCCACCGCCATGCACACCCATCGACCAAGCTATCTATTTCACCGCCGACCCACCTGGACCAGCACATCATTCTATACTTTACTAGTCTCCGCATTGTCCGCAGAACCTTTGAGGATTGCAGGACCGTCAGATCCATCCTCCGTGGGTTTCGTGTCCAGATAGACGAACGTGATTTATCGATGGACGGTATGTATTTAGACGAGTTACAAGATATTATTGGGTCAAAAAGAGTTACTTTACCGATTGTTTTCATCGGAGGAAAATATATTGGCGGGGTCAAGGAAATTACCGAATTACATGAGAGTGGAGATTTGAAGAAGTTGATTGGCGGGTTACCGCTTTCTGTCACCAATGCCTGTGATACATGTGGAGGGCTCAGATTTGTTCTCTGCGAACAGTGTAGTGGGAGCCACAAGATCTACACCGCCAAGTATGGGTTCAAAAACTGCACTGCTTGCAATGTTAACGGTCTGATTAGATGCCCCACTTGCGTTCCTTCGCTAAGGCGCAGGTCATCATCATATTAGCCCAGAAAGTCAAACTAAAATTATAGAGGACAGTGTTTGGTGTTGTTTATTTATGGGAAATCCCGTGTGTATTTTAATGGCTTTCATTTATTTTGTGGGATTTGTTTCTTTAGATGTTTCGTAGTCCCAACAATTCTTCTTCTTTTTTTCTTTTGTTTTTTTTTTTTTTTATCTTACCACCCAGGTTTATTTGCTAGGTTCAGACAACCAAAACAAAAAAAAAAAAACATATGTTGTTATGTGGAATGTGTATTGAGTTTATAGTTTAGATCAAGTGTAAGTAGCCAATCAGGGGTAAGTCGCATATTTTAATGTCGTCTTGAGTTTTATCATCCTTTTCTTGAAAACTTCGACAGTTCTAAATAAAATCACTTTTAAATGTTAGAGATTCATTAAGTCGTGTTGAATTCAGTTGCATTTCTCATGAATTTGTGCTTAAAAAAAACCTTTTCAACTCATCCCAGCGCTTTTCCAAGGCATTCATTGAGTGGAATATTTATTATTCCTTGATTTCTCTAGGCATGGAGATAAAAATCTAAAAAACCGATGCTAAAAGGATAAGATATATTATAATTTATTTTTTAGGGTTCCAAATAAGAGGTGGAGGGAAAAGTACATAAATAAATGTTATAATATATCTTAGAAAAAAGTGCACCGAGGCAAAGCGAAACCCCCCCCCCTCCCCCCCAAGACCTCAGAAGGTTTACAAACACCTTCAAAAATAAATGTATTACTGTTATTGCTATTGCCAAAAATAGTTTTGATTTATTGATAGGAATCAAGATGATATACATGATATCTTGCATGTATCATGATCCATATTTATTTGCTTAAAAAGGATTGTCTCAAAAATAATTTAACGAACTTCCGGTACCATAACATAGACAATCCATAAACGCATTCAATTAAAAAAAATTAAAAACTATATATAAAAAATTAAAATCTAAACATCATGCTAGCTAAACAGTATTAACTCTGAACGAAAGGTTGTAGCACAAAAAATATATATTCGTACGTATCCAAAATTATTGAATTAATGTATGATAATCATAAATCTATCTTTGAATTCTAAGATTCGACCACCAAATACACCAATCTTGATAAAAACAACATATTTACAATTACTACTCCATTTGTGCTGTCCTGACAATGTGCATCTCCTCGGCACATTTACTTTGAGCCAGAGACTAATTTACATAGCAATCACATTCCATAAGATTTGTCAAGACAAAGGTTGCTGGTCGAGGTGCAAATTTAGCTTTGATCTCGAATCGCTTATATATGAAAAGTAAGCATTTTTACATATTTCCTGATTGCACGCAGTTGAGTAACTTATCAGAAATCAAGAGAAGGTTGCTGGTTCACGTATGTTGTTATGACTAGGCTTTTTAAAAGTCATATCAGATAGCACTGAGATAGTGGCTTAGCAAGTAAAGGAACTTGTTTCTTTTCTTTAAACTCGGTTCGATTCTCTTTATATATGTTTTTCATTCCCGTAATGTTTTATCTATTTATTAGGTTTGTAAGATGTTCAATAAGCTTAAAAATTAATTGTGGTATATATAAGCTGACTCGGATACCCCAAGTTATATATATATAAAAAAGTCATATCAGATATCAAGACAAGTATTATGTGTTTTTTTTTTTTTAATTTTTCCTTTTCCTTTTCTTTTGTGACTAAGAGTTAAAATTGTATCAATATTTTCAATTAAAAAAAAAAAAACTTTCCAGAAAAATCTCAAACAAATTTGGATCAAATTTGAATAGGTAACCCATGTCATCTCTGTAAATTCATGTTCGGCTCATAGTTTTGGTTCTATTTAATAATTGACAATGATCCGCTGTGTTTTCATCACACATCCACAAGACGTGTTTGAACCATTCCATTTTTGTAAGAAAAAATAGTTTTTTAATCAATAGTGCCATAAAACAGAATTTTACAACCAACGTATTTTTATCAGAATTTAGGCAATGTTGTAGAGTTTTCTCAACAGCTTCCCTATAAATCTTATTTTATTTCTCTTTTACAATCCTAATGTTTAGTCTCGATTTTCAATTATGGCCTTTCCCTCTGCTGATCTCTTTTCTTTCCCTTTATTTCTCTTAAAGCCCATCAATAATTTTCAATTATATAGTTTTTCCCTTTGTTGATATTTAAGACTTTCAATAATTATGATAATTAATACTTACAGGGAGAACATGGGAGGATCATATCACCGCTGTTTCCACTCCTATTTTTTCGATGATTAATTAATAAAAACTTCTGAGATAAATAGTCGCGATGCATATGATAAATTATTTTTTATATTAAAAAATTAAAATAATCTGAAAATACTAAAAAAATATTAATTTTAAATAAATAAAAATAAAAATAATTTAAATTTTTTCAAAAATATTTTTAAAATACAAAAACAAAATTTCTAAGTTTTACTTATTCCCGCAACTGCACTCCTTTCTCAACAGAGCGGATGCAAGAAATTTTGTTGGGGGCAAATTAATAATAATAAAAAAGATTTCTAGAGTGTCAAAAGTTCAAAGTTAAAAATTAAAGTTATACAAGAAAGAGGCATGGAAAAAAAAGAAAAAAAAACTTGCAGGTGCCGGTGCCTGCCAGCTCCCGTGCCTCCGCCCTTGTTTCCCAACACTCATGAACATTTTGTCGATCTTCCTTGCCATTAAATATACTTGGTTATAGAAAATCGGTAATAAGGTCAACAAATTTAATCTAGTTGTTTTTATTGCTATTTATTTAGAAGAACACATTAAAGTGGCAAAACCAAAATAAAGATAAATTCTAAACTATTATCGGAAAAAAATCCTTATAAAAAATAAGATGTGCTAAGCTTACTCAAATTAAAACATACATGTACATTGGTCATCAATTGCTAAGTTCTAATGACATTAACTAACAAAGGGTTGTTATTAAATAAAATGCAATATTATATTTATAAAGGATCCCATAAAATATTGTTTACTAATAATGAGATGAGAATTCTCATTTCTCTTTTTCCTTCTATACTAGCTTAATCGATGGGTTTAGTATTCTCATTTTTAATACTGTATTTGAGGTTGGGGTTAAATTAGTTTTTTATTAAATTATATTTTTTTGTTTTAAATTAATTTTTTAGTTTTTTGAATTATTTTGATGTGCTAATATAAAAATAAATTTTAAATAATATATATATATATATATTATTTTAATATATTTTTAAATAAAAAATAATTTAAAAAATAATTTTTATGAGAAACAAAATCCCTAAATCCAAGGAAAATCAGGCTCAGGACGTGCATTTGTCGAATGGGCTTTGCTAGATCAAACTCTTTAAAAACCAGCATGTGCACAAAAAAGGTCCGGATTTCTCTCCTCCACATTCTCTTGAAGGCTTAAACCTCAAGCCATGGTTCTCGAGATCCTCCACAAAATCCCCAATTAATCATCTATCCCAGGCCCATCTCCTCCTCGTTCCTTCGCCTTTCCCCAGCTCAAAATAAACAATCTCTTACAATGTTGCAAGTTTTTCTCCATCAATTCTGTAAGCTTATTTTGTTTATCTACGTTAGCACATTTAACTAACAAGCTCTGTCTTTGTATCTATTCCGCAACACAATCCAGTAAATAGGTCGTTTAAATGGCATTATTCTTCGTGAAATAGTGTTTTTATGGCTAATTAATATGGATCTTATTGGTACAAAAAGCTATGGTGTCTTAGTGCTTGCACTTCGGTGATCAGCTTTTAAGTTCTGATGATTTAGTCACTAGCGGTTTCTTAAATCAACGTTCTCGTCTTTCCACTTCCAATTTGCAGAGCTGCAGAGAACAAGCTCTCCAGCTCTTCAGTTCGTTTTAAATTGATAAACCTTTAGCTATCTGTTTCGTGAAAAACCAGACAGTTTTTTCGTTTTACAAGTGCTCTACAATTTTTTGTTGTGATCAAATGCTTAATCATTAAAATGCTCAAATTAATATTAACATATTTCCATATTCAAAAGGCGTGGTTAGAGTATAGAGTTATATTTCAGTATTAAAGGACTATGAAATAATTTCATGGTTCTTCTTTTCCTCTGTTATGGCTCTTCTGCAGAACCCCTCTTTTAGTTTCTTATTTGCCTATTCCAGGCGTTATCTTGTATCTCATGCTTATAAAGAAGAAAGGGACTCTGAAGTAATTATAAGAAATTAAAGAGGTTCGAGGACTGATATTAGCAACTCAACTAAAAATAGTTGAAAGACCAAACTAATATAATATAAAATTAACAATCAAATTTTAGATTTGTTTTTCAATAATTATAAATTTAAGTTTTTTTAAAATTATTAAAAATTTATATAGTTATTAATTTAGGATTAATTCAAATACACATAAATGGACTCAAATGTCCTGTATTTGGTTGATAAAGTTTCAGAACGAATTTGTGAGATAAATATTAAAAAAAGGAATGGTTTTCCGAGAAATAGCTGGTGTCGTGTTAGATACTGTACAATGAAAGCACTAAAAAAATCATCGACCTCAAAGAGATAAAGCTTTGTGTGGCTACAGGCCTCAAAACAGCAACACGAAGCACCTCCAAACAAAAGCCCTTATCGACTTGCAATTCTTCCACTGTTGCTCAACCATCCATGAAACACTGTTATGTCTGGTTCATAAAAATGACATTGCGCGCAGTGGAAAATTAAGACATGAACATTGAGAGGAGACTTGATTTCAACCAGGGGTTCTAACTTCTGACTAGTTCAACAAGGACGACATTAACAGAAAAACAAATTAAGTTAATATATAATTCGTATCTTTTGATTTCTTAATTTGTCCGTTGCTAGCCAGGTCTTTTCCTAACAGTACCAACCGTGAAGGAATCTGTTGGCTTTTCGGTTTATGTGTTCTGGACGAAAAGAAAACCAGTCAACTCACTTCCTAGACGTTGCTGGTTAGATAATTTCTACCATGGTTACTAGCATACTGTTCCTGAAAAAAGGAAGGAAAAAACATCGTTAGATCCAATTAAGTCACTACTGCCTAGGCTAACCTTTGTCCAAGTTACATTTGTCTGCTGTAAGGATAAAGATCAGAAGAAGAAATCAAGATGAATATTCATCTAATAAAACCAGTTCGACACTCAAGCTGTACCCAACATATCTGCAAACCTTACTTAATTCTCATGCCTTGGGAGTAAGGGCATGACTGGTTCTAAAGTGAATGACTGTGACATTTATCTGCCATGACTGGCAATCGTTTAATAGATTATTCAATTTCTTTTTAATCTTCTCTCTTCATCAGTCTCAAACATCGAACGTGATGGTTTTGGTATAAAGTCCAATGCCAGCAGATTGCGGGTGAGGCTGGTAGATTATTCAATGTCACAGCTTCATCTATAAATGTACTGATCATCTGTAAATTTAAAGTCTAGGAGGAATGCCCCGTGGCTTTACCTACCAAGTAAACTACACAATTTAATGTAACTATCAAGTATTTCTTAAGTTTACAACTGTTAGAGAATAATATAAATTATTATTTTAAAATCTTATATAATAGTTTAAGTTATTAAATTAAAATGATTCTCTAATATAGTATCAGAATTTTAATAACCAAGCGATTACAATCTTAGTATCTCTATTTATTTAATAAAAAAACTAAACATAAAATAATATGAATTTATATAAGTTTTTATAGGTATTAGAACGCTGGCATCTATAAATGCTTATACTTATTCCATTATCAAATAAATCTGAATTTAAAGATCACTTCCCATTACTTTATTTAAATTAATTTATTGATTTAATCTGTATTGACTTAACTTCAAATGAGAACAAACACGCAACTTAACTTCAAACGGCTTTATCCGACGAGCCAATTTTCAAGATTAAATTCAACTCACAGATTTTAATTAGGTCTTATATTCCGATAACTAATTTGCGTATTTAATTTCTTCGACTGCACAGCTTTGAGGTTGATTACAGATTCTATGTGATTTTGATTTTTCCTAATTATTCCTCGTGTCAGATGAGACGTACGAGGGTGCTTTTATTATATCTTGGATTGTAAGTGATCTGGGGTCAATTCCTCATTCAATGCAGATTATACTTCAGAGTCTTTTTAAGTAATTTATATATTTTTTTTAGAAGATTAAACCGTTCTCTAATCTTGTTTTAGACAAATCTTTATACCTGAATTAGAATCCCATTCGAAATGAATTTATTAATTTCTCATAATCTTTAAATTCAAAATGATAACTTAAATTACAAGTCCTCCAGTAACTCGACCCGTCACCTCAGGACTGTGACTGCATATGATTCATTGACACGGTCATGACTCGGGACTGCTAAATACCCATAGACGACCCTCGTGTTTTTTTCGTTCAAAATCGGGATAAAGCTGGTTGGAATTATTGGCTTTGACGTGCGCTTTGGTTAAAGAAGGGGACCACATTGCGTTCTTTCTCCATATACAGACATCATTTCCCTTTCGTCGTCTGCTCAGTGCTTCCCTTTCAATCTAATTAAAACCAATCAGTTTATTTAATCATGTTTTTCCAACACAAGCATGGAAGATCGGAGGTGGATGTACAGCACCGGTGTACTCCTGATTAACACCAAACAGTACTGAACCGGAACACGAACCATATGCATGCTCGATGTTTCAAGTAAAAAGATGACGTTATCTCTCATAAATCATGTTAAAGAGCAAGCTGCCAGCAATTAGAAAACCAAAATGAAGAACACGAGCGAAATAAGATTTTCCAGAATATATAATTTGAGTGGTAATTGAAACCCACACGCTGGTTCGTTATTTTTATCATCTTCGTAAAGTACAAATCTTGAATTCGCATTACACGCGCTAAGACTCAGTCTTCTGCTTTAGAAATTCTTGGCCACCCACGCTGAAGAGCACAGGATGATTACGGGGCGGCGGTGGTGTCAAGGATTTTTTTTATTTAAAAATATATTAAAAATATATATTTTTCAAAAAATAATAATATATTTAAAAAATTTGAAAATATAAAAAAATTATTTAAAAAAATAAAACAAAATTTTGAATTTTTAAAATCACGTTCTCAAAAACTACGAGATAGAATCATTATTATTTGGAAGATTATACGATACAAAGGTCCGGTAGGTGTGGCTTATCACCATATAAGATCTTAAAATCACAGAACCGATTGAAGTTTGCAATTTACGTTTGTAATTATAAATATATAAAAAAGACGAGGCCTAACATGTTTTGTTTGGTAGTCAATTTGCTGGTTAACTTACTTCCCAGGTTTCGACTTTGCTAACATAAGCAACATACTTTTCAAAATAGCTAGCAATTTCCTTTTTAATATTGATGAACACGTAGTAAGAACTACTTTTTCACACTAAGAAAGTGCAAAAGTCTAATCAGGCTTCTACAAGAAAGGATAATTCAACTGTAGGTATTAACGATTGTAATAAGGATTGCTGCAAATTGGAAGAGTACTCTAAATTCATTAAAACCCTAGATAAATAATTTTGGAGATTCTTCTTGGTCTAATTCCACGCCTTAAGGGGTCCAGTATATCTTAACTATTCAGATTCTAGATTATTTTTAAAAAATTATCAGTTTGAATCTCACAAATCTTACAGCCATTAGAAATTTATATGGTCATTAATTTTAAAATATGTAGGATTAATTGAGATATCTATAAATTAATCTGAATATTTACATTAATTCAAAAAAAAAAACTACAGAAGGCAACAATAATGTTGCCATGCGAGAGCCATGTGGGTGTAATGGTGAGACCACTTCTCTTGAAATTATGGAGCAAATCAATCATATATTTATTTAATTATATCATGATTGGTTGTATTGTTATTGATATTTTGTTAATCCTTGCCGACGCTGTAGAAGGTGGGCCCGGATATTCTATTTTCACAAGTAATGTTTCTGGTGGAAGATGGAAGGAGTAATCTGAAAGCGATTTACAGAAGGCTTTGAAGGTGCCAAACTTTAGGAAAATACGTGGCAACTGATTGGGTTGCTCATAAAAGCACTTTTTATTTATTTTCTTAATTTTTCTTTTGTTGGTGCTTATGAAGAGGCGCACCTATTCGAATCCGATTTATTTTTATGTTTTAAAAATAATTTAAAATAATTTAAAATTTTTTATTTTTTTATTAATTTCAAATTAATATGTTTTTAATGTTTTTAAATTATTTTAATGTGCTAATTTTAAAAATTAAAAAAAATTATTAACATGTATTTTGACACAAAAAATTATTTAAAAAACAACTACAATCACATTGCCAAACAAGCTCGCAGTCTCATACCCTCTTATTTTATTCTTTATTGGTTAGGATATATCTTTCGATTAAAGGGTAAGCTGAGCTAGAGAATAAATATTTTATTTTTAATAAACCTCAATGTATAATTATTATAAAAAAAATTAAATTTAAAAACTAAAATTAATATTAATATTTTTTTAAAACCCGCGGGGAGACTGCTATAGGTCTATCCATAGGCAAGTATTTAAGTTTGTATTTGTTTTTTATTCAAAAAACATTTTTAAAATTTTTTGAATTTATTTTATAATTTTAAATTATTTTAACATGTTAATATTAAAAAATATTATTTTAATATATTTTAAAATTAAATTTTTATAAAAAAATAACTGCTATTATAATTCTAAAAACACATAAATAAAGTGAAATAAATTCGTTTTTCTGAGTAAATAATTCCTTAAACAAATTTTCTTTCTTTGTTCCCCGGGCTGGCAAAAAGTTTTCCATTACTCGATCGAGTATTTAGAGTAAAACAGCTGAATTCTTCAATTCATTACTTATTATAATTATTTAAGCTTAAATCTATCACCTATTAAATTTCTTTAAGCTAAGATGCTAAAGAAAATTCTTACATTGAGCATTGCATGGTTTTGAATACCTATGATTTTTTTAAAAAATAAAAAATAATAATTATGGAAATATAAGATCTTTTCAGTATTCGTCGAATTTATCAAAAAAAAAACTGATCATTACCCATAACTACATGGAAAACGTTGAAAATGAGATTATGACTGCGAAACAGGAAAACGCTGCTAATTAATCAGTATAATAGTGTCATTAAGTTTGCCTGGACTTTAATAGAGACATCAAGGAAACAACCACAGCTCCCACCGAATCCAATTACAGGGCGAGTTCAGCTTTTTACTGTATAAATTTACAGTTAATGACGAATGCTTTTTAGTTTTAGTTTTTATTTTTTCAATTAATATGCTTTTTAGTTATTTTTTTTTTAAAAAAATTGGTTTAATTTAGTTTTTTAATTTTATTTTTTTTATTCAGTTATTATACTTTCATGATATGAATATTAAATTTAACAAATTAATCTGATTTAATAGGTTAATCTAATTGACTCATTTTTTTTAATTAATTTTTTTTAATATCAATTTGATTGAGAATTAAACTTAATGATTTGTTTTACTTATTTTTTATTAGATTATTCTAATCTTATAATTATGATTTATTGTACCCATTCTCTCATTGCATTATTCATTTAAATAGTGTTTTGTTTTGTTTTTTTATTATTATTTTTTTAATTAATTTGTTTTTGTTTAATTTTTTTTAGTTATTAGATTTTTATAACATGGACTTCTAACTAGACTTATATTTAAAATTTTTTGGTCTGATGTTATAGTAAACTTGGGTTAAATAAATTTATTATTATTATTAATATTAAAAATATAATTATTTATATTATAAATATTACTTTTCATTAGGTATACTAGTAACATTTAAAGCTATTGTATCTAGTTTTATAGATAGGTTAAATATTTTTAGGTTTTATTTTTTTATATATAATTTTTATGCTAAAAAAAAATCCACGGCATCGTGCGGCGACCAACCTAGTAATCACTATCCATCAATATCATTTTACTATTCTTCTAAAATATTCCAATTAACGTCCAGGCGGTAGGCCGCATGATCACTTGGACAGCAATCAATTAGGAAAGCGACCGAGTTTCCCGGTGACCTTTATTTACTTCTTCTTACCGATCAAAAAGTCTATAACATTAACGGCACCTGACTGGAAGGACTCCAAAATTAACAGTAATGCCTGATTATTTCATGGAAAGTACTGGATATTATTCTTCAGAACGTGTTGTTTATCGTTACAAAAGTTCTTAATAAAAAATATGTTTTAATTAAAATAAATTTGATTTATTCTTAGAAAAATATCATCATTTTATTTTAGATAAAAATTACTTTATAAAAATATAAGAAATTTTAAAATATTTTATTATTTATTAATCATATCAAATTTAATTTTTAATTTTTTAATTGCTATATATATTTGATTTTTTTTTAATTTTATCCATTAAAACTTGATTTTATTTGATTTTTATATTAATTTTAGCATTTATTTTTTAAATTATTATTTTTTTTAATTAAATTTTTTTATCTACTAAGTTTGATATTTATTCTTTTGATTCTATCTTATTTTTTTAAAATAATTTCTTAAATTATATATTTTTTAATTTTATTATTTTTCAAAATTTTTTGTTAGATTTAATTTTTATTTATTTTATTTGAATAGTTTATTATATTATTGTTTTTTTAATTTCATTTTTATTTAACTCTTTTTTATATAAGATAAGGTTCTCGTTTTTTTAATAATTTTAAATTTTTTTAATAAAAATTAATAATTTATTTTTAATTTAATAAGTTATTTTTTAATTAAATACCAAAAAAAAATATTATTCAGCTTATTTTTTTATAATAACACCAAGCATAAAAACAAATTATTTTTCAGTAATTAAATAAATAATGTATTTTACAGCAGTAAAAAAGAAGTCCAGTACCAGAAATTTAAAAGAAAAAGAGAAGACGCGTTTTCAAAAATCAAAGCGTCTCTCAGGGGTCTAAACATGTCTAAAAAATCCAAGCACGCACGCGAGAGAGAACATAGTTTTTGAATGTTATCTTCTTCTTCCTTTCCTTGTTTCTCTACCTGTTTACAATTCAATACAGCTGGTGTTTGGGCACTGTTGTTCTCATGGAAATCAATAACTGGAAAATCAGTCGGTTTGGAGTTCTAATCTTGTTTTTGGTATATCAAAACTTGATTCTCTGCTTTTCGCTTAATGATGAAGGTAAGTATGTGTGCCTATGCTTGTGTTGTTCGTTTCCGGGTTAAGTTCTCGAGAAAGTAAGTAGTGGAACAAGTGATAAAAAGAGCAGATGATGATGATGATGCAGGTATGGCGTTGTTGAAGTTGAGAGAGGGAATTGTGAGTGATCCATACGGTGCGTTGAAGAGCTGGAAAATGGATTTTGGAGTGATTAATCCCTGTTCCTGGTTCGGTGTTGAGTGCTCTTATGATGGCAAAGTTGTCGTTTTGTAAGTTTTTTTTCTTCTTCCCTCATCTTGTTTTTAAGAGATTTTGACTTTTCCGTTATGTTCTGTTTGGTTTCTGGGAAATTTAGGGAAATGAAGGAGTTTGAAAGAAGCTGTAAACTTAAGGCTTACTAATTTACTAACTTCATAGTATTTTTGTTTTGAGAATTCAAGGTTACTTTAAAATTTTGGATGTTAAAATTTATGATTTGGTCAACTTAGTTATTGTTAGTTATGTAATTAATCAAGTAAGTCAATGAGGAAGTAGTGGTTCTTTGTAATTCTTTTCGAAAAACATGTTAGAACAAAGTAATTCTCTTTAAATTCCTCGCGATACTTCTAAATATTTTGTTTGATTTGCTGCAAAGATGACTTGCTGTTGTATTTACATACAAATGTTCTCTTCGGCAGTTGGTATTGATTTCATGTGTTCATTCTCTCAGTAGGATTATTTTTAAGTTCTTGTTCTAAAGGTGAGTTTGTCATATAACTCGCAGGAACTTGAAAGATCTTTGTCTTGAAGGAACACTGGCACCTGAAATCACAAACCTTGTCCACATAAAGTCTATGTGAGTATTCATTAGTTGACTGATATTTAGAGCCCTTCCTTCTGTTTTATGCTCTAAATTTTAATCTCTAGCATTGTCTCTTAATGTTTAATTGCAGTATTTTACGCAACAACTCATTTTCTGGGATCATCCCCGAAGGGGTTGGAGAGCTGAAGGCGTTGGAAGTGCTAGATTTTGGGTACAATAACTTCAATGGGCCCCTTCCACCTGATCTTGGCAGTAATCCCTCCCTGGCAATCCTGTGAGTGTCAAACAATTTTTATGGTCAACGAAGTTGTCTTCTGCTTCTGTCAATATATTAACTTATTTTCTACCTATATCCAGTCTACTGGACAACAATGAACGACTCAGAAACTTATCATCTGAAATTCAACATCTGGAGACGCTTTCTGAATTTCAAGTAGATGAGAACGAGTTATCTAATGCAGCTAAAGGTTCATCCCGCAACAAAAGATCCATTACATGGTATGTCACTATGATCAACTTTATGATACTCTCTTGTGGGTGATATCACTCTGGATGTCTGGGGCAAACTCCAGGAGATGGGTCCTTATGAGGATCTTGTATGGGCTCTTGAGACCATGGGGTGACATTTCCCTAGTGTCTTTGACATTGAAGGGACCTCTGAATTGTCATACCTTCAGAATTTTTCTTGAGTTTATCTTGTGTTTCTTGATCTTCTTTGTACATAATGTTTTAAGTGCTCCATGCTTTTATAATATAATGTTTTTTTTTTCATTTTTCGATAGGAATCTTTTGCGTATAGAAAATGCAGTTCACAGACGACAGCTGCAAAAAAATAATAAAAACAAACAAGTGATTTCTCCTCGTCCTTCTAGGACTCATTCCCAACGAACTCCAGAAGAGTCAACTGCACCTTCAACAAGTGATCCATCTGCACCACCTATAATGAGGCCAATTGGAAATTTCTCTCCAAATGGTTCTACTCCACCTTCCATTTCAGCTCCAGCTCCTTCCCAACCTAAAAAACATTATGTTGCAATCATAGCTGGAGCTATAGGGGGCACCCTAGTTATTCTCATTTCAATCCTCAGTATATATATCTGCAAAACCAACAAGGCTTCTGTCAAACCTTGGGCCACAGGATTGAGTGGACAGCTTCAGAAAGCATTTGTAACTGGTAAGTCTTTCTTCTTGGTAAAATAATCAAGAAGTATTTATTGGGACTCCATTTCCAAATTGGAAAGAAGTATTCTTGTTCCTGCATCTATTCAGTAACATATTATCTGAAAACCTGAACCAGATAATAAGAAGTAATGATATTGAGTTTGACTTAGTTGAGTTAATATGGTGTTAATCTTGCATGCTTTTGTGATCATTACCATCATATTTCTGTATTTGATGTCATAAATGTTCAACTCTTGACCACCTACATGTGCAAATAGAGACAGTGGGTCCACATCCTTTTGTTCCTCTGTTTCCTTTCCTCATCCCCTTCAGTGTTTTATATTTCCATGTTCATGTTTTAACCTTGTCTTTGCACTAACATGATTTAGATTTACATTTCAGGTGTGCCAAAGCTTAAGAGATCTGAGCTTGAAGCGGGCTGTGAAGATTTTAGTAATGTAATCGGTTCTTCACCAATTGGCACACTATACAAAGGGACGTTATCTAGTGGAGTTGAAATAGCTGTGCTAGCTGTGGCATCTGTTGCAATAACATCTGCCAAGGATTGGTCAAATAATCTAGAAGTTCAGTTTAGACAGAAGGTAATCTACGTTTAACTCCCATTAAATAATACATGTTTATGGTGTGATCTGGCATTTCCTAATTGTTTTCTCGTTTTATGCTTCAGATCGAGACATTATCAAAAGTGAACCACAAGAATTTTGTTAACCTTATTGGGTACTGTGAGGAGGAGGAGCCTTTCACAAGAATGATGGTATTTGAATATGCTCCAAATGGGACACTCTTCGAGCATTTACACAGTGAGTTAGAATCATTAACACATACCAAAAATAAGATCTTTGTTGTTGAGATTCATTAAATAAAAACATAAAGATCATCATTCTGAGTTGTGTTTGGTAAGGCAGTTGAAAGTGTTTTTTCATAGTGTGTTTCATCTGAAAATGCATAAAATTAATTTTTTAAGTGCTATGATTTTGACTTTCTCATATCAAAACTATAAAAAAACAATAATTTTGGTGCCTTTTCAGACAAAAAGCACTTTGTAAAATCACTTTAATAAGCACCTAAATGGCAATGCTAAATCGAGCCTAATCAACTTGCAGAGTTAATGCAAAAACTTTATGAAGTATATTTTTAAAACAAATGATGTTTGCAAGTATTGCCTCATTAATATTCATATTAAAACTATTGATTTCTTTCTTTTTTTTCCTGATATCTACCTTGTATCCTGAATCGAGTCTATCATATGCAAATGATCCATTAACCTCCAATCTTGAGAAGATAGAGAGTGTAAACAAAATGAATGTTGATTATACGGAGTGCAACTTTAGGGGTTTCTTTTTTCCTTGTATGGGTTTCATCACTTTGTGAATAAGAGATTTACTTTGCTGCACCGATGTTTTGGAAGTTTTATGCGCTTAGGATCTTGAGTTGGCCAGCGGGTTAGGCATTTGAAAATCATAATCTATCTTTAGTTCTTGCCCCTAGAAAAAGAAAGTTTTCTCTCTCCGTTTGCTTTGTGTTTGGTTTTGTTGTAGATTGTAAATCTGATTATTAAGTTTCATCTTGCAGTTAAAGAATCTGAACACTTGGACTGGGGGATGCGGCTGAGAATCGCAATGGGCATGGCATACTGCCTTGAGCATATGCACCAGCTGAATCCACCAATAGCTCACAGCAACCTGACCTCTTCGGTGATCTCTCTAACTGAGGACTATGCATCCAAAATCTCAGACTTCACCTTCTCAAATGACATAATTGCAAATGAGATGAAACTATCTGGCAAGAAGCTCCCAGATGTGCCTTCGGCACTCCCAGAAAGTGATGTTTACAATTTTGGTGTCTTGTTATTTGAAATGGTTACTGGTAGGCTACCATACTCGGTGGACAATGTCTCACTTGAAGCCTGGGCATCAGACTATTTGAGAGGGTACCAACCCCTCAGGGAAAAGGTGGATCCAACTCTGGACTCCTTCGAAGAGGAAAAGCTGGAGAGAATTGGTGAAGTAATAAAATCTTGTGTGCACCCGGATCCAAAACAAAGACCAACAATGAGAGAAGTTACTCGAAGGTTAAGAGAGATAACTACATTAACACCAGATGCAGCAATCCCAAAACTTTCTCCTCTGTGGTGGGCAGAGCTTGAAATTTCGTCCACAGAAGCCTGCTAAAATATGATCGGGCTGTAAGTATGAGCTCAATTTCTCACTGTTTTTAGTTATAGAGGCACAAAACCAGTTGCCTGTTGGTTTTTCCCCACTTGTACCTATCATAGGGAAGGGAGATCAGTTACTTGTATATACCCGAGTTGGTGTGCCTCTCTCTCCCTGTTCTATACATATATATGTAATTTCTTCCTTTTTTAGGTTGGAAATTGGCTGGGAAATGAGCCATAGAAACCAAACCACACGTAAATTAGTTAATATTCCAGTTGTTCTTGTTCCTCCTCTCCTCTCTCTATCTTTGACTCGTTGAATTCTGATGGTGATGGACTTCAACTGAAGATAAGAGGCATAGAGCAAGCAGTGCCAGATTAATTCTTTTTTTCTTTTTTCTTTTTTCCTTTAACCATAGTATGACGATTCAAAGTATCCCTGTCTAAATAAATATACTGTGATTTGTGATGACTCTGGCTGCCAAAATAAAATGTAAAGATCAACTATGGAGCACAATATCCACGGAAGTTCAGCGAATCTGCCCCGTTTGGGGCTGCGGTCAATGCTCAACACGGTGGCTTTCTCTCATCCCAGTAGATTTTGATTGCTTTTCCAAAAAGGCACGGAAGGGACTTCCTTTTTTAAAAAAAAAAAAACAAGGTGAAAGACCTAAACATGTAAGATGTTCATAAATATAGTAATATGTTTTTTGGAACATTGAAACTTCATATTCAGGTACAATATTTCTCTTTAAAAAATATTTTTTTTTTTCAGTTCTGTACTAAGTTTTACTGTTTTTCAAATAAAGAAAACGAATAATACAATTTGTTCTTACATACAAGCACTTTTTAGTAATGTAAAATATTAAAATTATTTTTTACATTTAATTAGTGTTATAAATTTTTTAATCATAAATCTAATATAAAAATTTCCTTTTTTAGATAATGGTGGTTTTTAAATTTGAATAAAATAAAATAAAATAAATATTTTATAATTAGATTGTCATGGATACAAAATATTAAGAGAGCTATTATAAATTAAATTATAGTTTTGATTTTTTATGAAAAACAGTTGTAATCTTGACTTTTTTATGAAAAAAGCCATTTACATTCTCATCAAATGAATGCATCTTTTTATTTCTTATTGAAAAAAATGAAAATAATTTTATATTGATTCACACACCATTATCTTTCAAAACTCAATGGTGCTATGTATGGAAGAAAAGTTAAGTTTGTTTGATATTATTGTAACAGTTGTTTTTCAAAGTGTTTTTTACTTGAAAATACATTGAAATAATATTTTTATTTTTTACATTATCACATCAAAACGATCTGAAAACATACAAGAAAATAATTTAAAATAAAGAAAAAAAATATAAAAATATAAAAAAATTATTTTTCAAAATATTTTTAAAATAAAAAAACAAACAGGATTTTAATCAAAGTTATCATCTCTTATTATTAAAACTGCAACCAGGATATACTACTTTCATTTTCAGCATTCCCAAAATGCATTTCAAAGGGAGGGAAAAAAACAAAGAAAGAAGAGTATACACTTGTCATTCTCGAAATACCAATATACAGATCTTTATGGATCAAAAGTTCTATAGAATTAGCACAATCATAAACAGTAGGCCCAAGTCCACAGCCCTTTTGAACATATTTTACGGGAAAAAACCTAAAATCTGTTTGAAAATATGCAGGCCGAAGAATTCTCCACAATCATGGTGTTGGTGGCCACATGCGAGGGTTCGATTATTCCCACCTGTGAATCTTGGGCTCCATTCTTTCAAGCAACAGAGGCAAAAATCATACATCTTCGTGCTTTTGAGAACAAATAAGATACTGCATAAATCTCTCCCATGCGACAGAAAAAAAAATGGAAGACGTATTTCTTTCTTCGTGTTATTTTTTATTCAGGAAGGAAGGTGGTCTTCACGTTAACACAAGCTTTAAAGGATCGAAGTTAGTAGTTGACATGCCGCAACTTAGTAGTCCCCACGTCTATCAGAATCTTCAAACAGAAATATGATCATGGACCAACAAATTTCCAGTGCTTATAAATACCTGCATATTCAAATCTACCCTCACACAATTACAAATCACTTTTGCTCTCTGCTTAAGCTGCAACAACCTCCACAGAGAATATGGCAAGCAACCAGCTCACAATTGTCGTCTGCTCTCTCTTGCTGCTCCCGTTAGCCTTCCTTTCAACAGCTGCCCATGATGAAACTACTCCAACCAAGCCGGTAGAGAAGAAAGTCGATGTGGTGGTTGAAGGCATGGTCTATTGCCAAAGCTGTAAGTATTCTGGATCATGGTCTTTGACAGGGGCCGAGCCAATCCCTTCGGCTAAAGTCGGTGTCATTTGCAAAAATTTCAAGAAACAAGTCACTTACTACAAGGCATATGAAACCAATGCATATGGTTACTTCTATGCACAGCTTGATGACTTCAAGATGAGCAACAATATTTTGGACCATCCCCTCCATGGTTGCCATGTGAAACTCATTTCATCTAGTCTTGCAAACTGCAGCCTCCTCTCCAATGTTAACTATGGACTCTATGGTGCTCCACTTCGATTCGAGAACAAGGTGTTGCGAGGAAGTCATTACGAAGCTGTGATCTATGCTGCCGGTCCCTTGGCTTTCCGACCAGCTCAATGCACTCCTGAAACTCATGTCTGATATTTCTGCTCTTTCACTGATCTTTTAGGTCGTGACCAATCTTCATCTCTGTTTTTATTCTTGTTTTGTTCCCTCCCCTGTTGATTTTAACTATAATCTAGGAATGGTGGCTATCTGTTCCATTTATTCAACGACTTTGTTTCCTTTGCATGAAGTGTTACTTCTTTACAATCACAATGTTGTTGTAAGCTATTTCTTTTTCTTGGCTGTATTTGCGAAAGTATTATAATGACATAGATCACGCCACGATGCAGATGAAGATGATCAATTGTCATTTTCGCTTTGATTCCTGTTGTAATCCCTCTTCTGTTGATTTTAGCAGTTTTATCCGGCAATGGTGGCGATTTGTTGTATTTTTTCAATAAATTGAATTCCCTGGCATAAAGAGTTGCATTTTATCTATTACAAAGTCGTTGTTAAGAAATTTCTTTCTCTAGGGCCCAGGCTGTATTTGCAGACATCACAAGGACTCTGATGACAGATCACAGCACAATGCAGATAAAGAAAATGTTTGAGAACACAGTCTAAATCATGTTTTTTAAAATTTTGAATTTTTTTTGTTAAAAATTATTATTTTTTTTATGTTTTTACATCATTTTAATGTATCAATATTAAAAATAATTTTTTTTAAAAAAATATTATTTTAATATATTTTTAAATAAAAATTATTTTAAATCACAACCACTATCACAATTCAAAACAAGCTCAAAAAATAATCAGCTGCATCAGAGATTGGAATAAAGATAGTGCAGGCAAACGCTAAACCACATTCGAAGATTTTGATACGAAGCATGATCAAAGAGATCAAATTTTAACGAATTCAAGCACAAGGCAAATGTTGTGGTAAATCACAACACATTAAATAAGCTACAGATTGAAATTTTATGTGCCATTAATAATAACTGTTCCTAAAAGTCCAATGGCATTCCAAACATTTTATTTATGTCATCCATGGCCGCTTTTGTAAAAACTGTTGGCTCAAACAAATCAGTGTTGCTTACTCTGGAGGACTTGGGTGGTGGCTGACCTCGTTGATGTTCCAGATCATCATCAGGAAGTATTGAAAATCCGCAAATGTCTTGTTTCATAACTGGTGTTTTATCCTGCTTTGGTCTCTTGGTTCTTACAAAATCCATTGGTTTCCCAAACATGTTGTTGATATCATCCATAGCCTCCTTCAAATTGACTGTAGGATCTACTAATCCGTGGTGGCAGACATTCTCCACCGCCGCCGCATCTAAGATGGTAGACCCGACAAACCTGTGAACAACTGTATCCTCTCTATGCTTTATTCGAGGCAAGCTCTCATCATCCATATAATCAGAGCTTCCAGTTGGAAGATCCTTCGGACTTGGGAAGACAAAAGCTTTTAAAGGTAAAGCAGATGACCGAGAACCTTCTGCCAGATTTCGAGTCTTACTCTCCTTTAATTTATTCTTCTGAGTTCTGTCACCATTTTCACCGCTTTCTTCGTCATCAATGAATATTTGGAATGGTTCTTGATGAATCAAGGGGATTTGAGCTCTACCATGCACCTTCAGGGAAATACTCTTTTCTTTTTTTCGATGTAATGATTCGGTTCCGCTGTCCAAATTTTCATCAATAAAGACATCAAATTCACTGTTCAAACTATGCTCTTCTTTTGGTCGACTTCTGCGTGATCTACTTATTGGAGCAATCTCTAAAGGCTCTCGAAACATGCTATTGATGGCATTCATGGCCTCCTTCATATTTATTGTAGGGTCCAAGAGTCCATGATGGCATGCATCTTCTGCTTCCTGCTTCCCAACTATTGCAGTGTCTACAAACTTTACCACGACCGTGTCATCTCTGTGACACATCTTGGATTCATCTGACTCTCCTGTATCCTCTTGCTGTTTAGATGCATCCCTCTGTCCAATCTTTTTCACATGCTCCTTCTTCGTGGACAGATCACTGCCCAAGCCAAATTCACATGAATTTCCTGAAAATCCAACATGATTAGATTCCTTCATTGGCTTTACATCCTGAGAACTCCCATCCGGTATCTTTTTAGGTCTATCCTCAATTCTGTATACATTCTCGTCGTTCTCTTCTGTCTTCCTGGTAGATTGAGGTCTTTTATCACTCCTTCCTGTCTGGTGCTGCAAGACCTCTGTGAAAAGTTAGATGACAGAAGACCTCTACGAATAATGAAGGCAGGTCAACATCTAAAACAAAACGAACACCACCTGGATGTCCTTTTTCTTGTGTTTCTCCATGCGATGAAGGAACTGCTCATATGATTTCTGCAATTCATCAACAGGCTCGGCGAGGCTGTTCAGAAGTTGTTTCAGATGGAGGATATTGCTTAGTTCTATTTTCAAAAGAAAAAATCATATACCACCCAAAACCATCAAAGGGCTATGTAACATAATGACATACAAAAGTTACTATTTTAGTAAATGGTGCATTTGGCAAGTTGCTATTCTTTTTGTAATGCAATAAAGCTAGTAATTAGCAGCCATAATATGTTCTTTGCATGGTAGAGGTAGATGGTCAAATAATGAATAAGGTTTTCATTCTCACATGAGTTCAGAGTGAGGTTTAGCTTATATTGACAGGAGGGGGAGAACAAAAAAAAACAAAATATAGCTTCTAGCATTCCCTCAGGAACCAAGAGGTGAAGCCAATCACATGAACAAAATGCAAATACTCAGTAAAATGACTGCATTTTGTAGTCCATTTAGATAAATGTGTGTGTGTGTGTGTGTGTGAGTGCTCAATCAAGCCAGTTGCATCAAATGAAAGGTGAAAGTGGCTAAGAAACCCAGTTGAAAGGGAAAGAGGCTTTCATCTAAGCTCGTAATCCACTATTTTCTCAGAAACCTTGACATTCTCAACCTTTAGCCAACAGGTAAGAGTAGTCCCACCTAAAAACTACATTGCCGAGGAAAAAAAAAAAAACATAGATGCAGAACTGGGAAGTCACTAAACTGCTAATCGGCCTCATGCTTCCAAAGGGTTGCGTTACAAAATCCATGTACCACTCATTCAGATGTGTTGTAAGCATTTACTGATAATGTGCAGTAGAACTAAACATCAAAGGTTCTCTTCCATTCAAATATTGAGATGTATTTTGAAATGTAGTTAACTTACTTCTGAACCCCTAAACGGTACATGTTCTCAGCCTCTTCAAATTTCTTCATCTTCTCATAATACAGAGCATATGCCTGGTAGAATAACGACCGCTTTGTTCCTATGCGATTCATTTCCATGGTGCTCAACAGCGCTCTTGGATCATTCACATAATCCATCTACTCAATCCCATTCAAAATAAACAAATAACCAAAATTACAATGATAAAATACAGCCAGTCTTTCTTAACCTTTAATACACTTTTATTTTCTCCTATTTCATTTTCTTTTTTGTTTGCCCATTTTACTCAAACACCAAACAAAAACAGAGAAATCAAGCAAGAAAATAAACAGCCCAAGTTCAAAAATCAGAGTTATCTAATAAACCAATCCAAAAACCAATAAATTAGACAAAAACATAAAAAAGGGAAAGAGACGGATTCAGAAATTCACCAGCTGTAACCAAACACGAAGGTAGCGCAAGTCATTTCTGTAACGCCTATCCGACTCAAAACTCTGTGTGCATTTTTGCAAAAAACGAGGCAGCTTTTGTTTCAGTGCATCCGGAAGCAGACACTCCTTCAGTTTCTTAATCCCCCTGTTTAAGAACAGATAATAAAGTTTGGTTAACAAAAGCAGCGGCAATATTATTATTAAAACAAGCAAAGAAGAGAAAAGAGAAAGATTAGGAGTACCGGAGCCAAGGGAGAAGAGGGTCATTGCCAGTGTAAGATTTGATGTCCGATATTAAAGAAGAGAAGAGATCATTGTGTTTGTGGGTTATTGACTTCTTTGTTTCCATTTGGAAATACAAGAGTTGATTAGTTGCTTTGTTTTGTTGATAGAACACCAAGTTAAGTTGAAAAGAAGCAACCAGAGAGAAGAAGAGGGAGGAGCGCGGAGGATTGTGGGATTTTGAATTTTTTTATGAAACTACTATATCAGAGTATAGACCTGTAACCTGTTACTTGTTCATGGCTGAACCTGACTGGGTTCGATTTGGGTCTGGGTCAGGCCAGACTTATCTTTCTAAGTCCAAAGCCTGGACCGACCATGTTATTCAGGCTGGTTCATAAGCCCGGGCCCTGCCCATGATACTGTGGCCAGGAAAAAACCATCAAGTTCATGCATCACTAAGACCTTCCCCGTCAATTATTGGGATTTTTCACTGAATTAGAACATCGATCGATATTATATAATTCCATTTATGGACAGGAAAGGAGAAAGAAAAAGGAGATCGGTGGCTGAGGGCGTGTTTTGAGAGAAAAAGTTCAAACAACCGATCCTATAGAAAATAAAATAAAATTTATTGGATGAAAAATTAAAAAAAAAAAAGTTTAAAAAATAATCCTGCACATGAGTTAGTCTATCAAATCCATGATCTAACCGTGAGATTAGGAATAATTTCATAAAAAATCAAATTAAATCAAATTATAAAAACAACTTAATATTAAATGAAAAAATAAAAAAAAATATTGAAGAACTTAGAAAATAGAGTTAACTCGGCTTAATTTGTAAAATTTATAACTCAAGTCATGAGATTGAGATTACCTCATGGAAGATAAACCTGGAAAAAAAAAAAACAAAGTTAGATTTATAATCAACCAGATGTCGAGAGATAAAAAATGAGAAAAAATCAATAAATAATTTTTTTAAAAAAAATCAAAAGAATAAAAATAATTTTAACCTAAAAATATAAATAAAATATCGATGGGTGAAATAAAAAAAAAACAATAAATAAAATGATCTAAATAAAAAATAGCAATAAAAAAACGATAACAAAATTTTATCTAAAAACGACATTAAACCAAATGTTCAGTGATAAAGTTTTTTTTTAAATCAAAATAAAGAAAAATATCAATCAAAATAACAACAATCAAATTTGAAACAAAACAAAATGTCAAAACACCTTTTATTTTTTGAATCTTGAAAAAATGAGAGAGAAAAGATGAAGAAGAAGAAATAAAAAAAAAAAGCACACCATCACCTCGTCGTAATTGACCACTATAAGTGACCCCATATATTGTTTGTTTGCAGTGGATAACTTCTATATGTTGGTGCATGCAATACACATGTTAATCACTCTACCATGTCTGTTTACCATTGTCCACCATATTTATTTCAGTTTTAATTTTGGTTTCTTAACTTCTAGTTGTTTAAGATAAACATGATTTTATTCTATTTTTTAAAGTCAAACACTAGAATCCTGTCATGACACTGTAAGAGCTCCATATCCAGGCATCTAAAATAAAAATATCAAATTAAATTTTAAATAAAATTAGCATAAAAAGATCAAATTAAAAAGAAATATCTAGTGACAAAAAAACTTTTTTTGACCATCCGAATCAATTCCTAATGCTAGCAAACAAAAGGACTCAGTATTTATTTAAGCTCTAAATTGGATCCAAAGCTCTAATACTTGTAAATTAATAAAATCAAATCTTATTTTGTCAAACCGAATAAAGAAATATTCCTATGACATTAGGAACACACAATCATACAAATAAATCACCACAATCAATCCTAAAAAAATATAACAGTAAAGGATCAAATTAAAAAAAATAATCCAGGTACGAAAATGAAAAAATTGTAACGGAACAAAAAAAAAACACTACACCAAAATCCCTCACATGACACGGTGAAACACTGCATTGATGCCTTTTATTTGTTTATTTATTTTTAATTTTAAATTTAATAAAGATGATATGGGATGAATATCATATTGAGCGCCAAAAATGATATTTGGAGGCATACGCCGCGGTCTCTCGCCTCTAAAGCGTTGACACGAAACAGGAGCAAATGGATCATGGAGGACCAGTGTCTAAAAAGCTACAGAGGATTAAGAACTTAAAAGCCAAAAACTCAAAGTCAAAGAAGACAAATATTTTGATACACACACACATATAAAACAGTAAAATAAATAGAATAGTAAAAGAGAAAACAAAAACAATGATTCATCATATTTATCTAATCCCAGTTCAACCCTTTTCAGGTATTCCTCTAATTTCTAAATACAATCTGAATTTCAACTACACCAGTTCAGGGAGCTTGACAGCATCTGTTCCTGGGGCGTATAAAAAACAATGTTTTTTTTTTTAATGATTTTAATATATTAATATAAATATTTTTTAAAAATATCTTACCCTGCTGTATAAAACACACACTAGGACACAGGGCATACACCAAAGTCATCTATAAACATTAAATTGTTTTTTTAAAAAAACTTTTTTATATAATTTTAATATGTTAATATAAAAAATAATATTATTATTTATATATTTTTAATTAAAAAATACTTAAAAAAAATAGCGGTACGCCATAGAACCAAACACAAGTCACCTTCACCGCACTCTTAAATCTTCTCCACCTAAACCCTCGCTCTCTCTCCCTCCTCGCCTCACTCAATTCTCTCTCACTATGGCAGAACAAGAATCCGACATTTCCGACCCGGTCGTACAAAACCCTAACAATGAAGACGAAGAAGACCTCTACGAACAAAGCGACGACGTTGAAGACGACGATGAGGACGAGGACGAGGACGAGGACCTCGAATCCCAAAAGGCGAAGCTCCGAAACCGATTTCAGAATTTCTTTCGCCGAATACAACACGAATCGATTCCAATTCGTGTTCATGATGTTGTAATCAAAGGAAACACGAAAACTAAAGACACTTTGATTGAAGCAGAAACGGCGTCGCTTAAAGATGCGTCTACCTTTAAAGAGTTGTTTGCGGCTTCAAGCGATGTGAATTTTAGGTTACAAGCACTTGAGATTTTTGATTCGGTGAAGATCACGCTTGATTCGGGCCCGCCCGAGTTGCCTGGGACTGCTAACGTGATTGTCGATGTTGTGGAAACCAAGAGCCCTCTCTTGGGTGAAATTGGGGTTTTCAACAAAGGCGAGGTATGAATCTTGAATTCTTTTTCTAGTTGGAATTGGCGGTGTTTGGGTAATTGAATAATGTTATAATGTGCGTCTTTGTAGCTTCGATTTCTTATGGTTGATTTTGTTCTAGTTTTTGTGATTGATTTTGATAGAAATTTGGGAAAATTGGTGCTTGTTTAATTGATGACTGAATAACGATGCGCATCT
Source organism: Populus tomentosa (assembly GCA_018804465.1). Taxonomy (NCBI): domain Eukaryota; kingdom Viridiplantae; phylum Streptophyta; class Magnoliopsida; order Malpighiales; family Salicaceae; genus Populus; species Populus tomentosa. The sequence continues at coordinate 4,479,375 of CM031983.1, read as the reverse complement.
GTTAAACGGGAAATGGTAACAGTGGAAGGGAGGAATTGCATTTGTATAGTTGGTTTTGTTTAATATGCTGCTATAATTGGTCACTGTCTACCATCTAGGTACAAATAAAACGGCATTTTTATACCTTGTTTCAAATTTTTGGAATTGCGATTAATGATTCAGGGCTGTGTTTGGTTGCTGAAAAACAGGGGAAATAGAAAGAATTTAATGGCTTAACTGGTTTGTGTCATTACATATTCGTATTAGTGACTAGGAGCACGGAACTGAACATGTCTAGTGTAAGGTGGTTGATGTGGGCACATAATGGCATGCATATGTTTAATGCTATAATTCGTATCAATGGGGCATTAGATAGCTGAATATTCTGCATTTGCATAATTATAAAATCTCGACTGAGTTTGATTCATGTTTTTACACCATAGGTTCCTTTCTCAAGATTTATTGGAAACTAAGGGGTTCCTGAAATTGTAAGCTGGTTTTGTAGGCTTCATCATCAACATTGGAGGGTACACTCAAATACAAAAACATATTTGGTTATGGGGATCTTTGGGATGGCTCTCTGGCATATGATTGTGACCACAAGGCAGAGGTAAGTGCTGGTGTGTTTTTGCCAAGATTCAAAGGACTTGTGACCCCGGTAACAGCGCGACTATTCCTGCAATCTCAAGACTGCCTAAAGTTTTCTTCTTTCAAAGAGCGATCACTAGGGCTATCTCTTGGCTTATTCTCAACCAGGAACCATGATGTGGTGTACAATCTTGCCTGGCGTACATTGACAGATCCATCACGAACAGCTTCGAGTTCAGTAAGGGGGCAGCTTGGTCATGGTTTACTTTCATCTTTGAAGTACACATTTAAGATTGACAGAAGAAATTCACCTCTGAGGCCAACACGCGGATTTGCTTTTGTTTCTACTACCCAAATTGGTGGCGTTGCACCTGATAGTCGCAGCTTACGATTTTTGCGCCAGGTTTGATACTCATTTCATGTTTGATCTTCTGGTTTCCCTAGTAGCTGTTTTATTCAGTTCTTTCAAGCATTTTTCTTTCCTGGCAATGCTGCCACTTTTTGGCTGTATGCAAGCTTGTTTTTGACTGCCTTCTTTGCTCATGTCTCCACCTCTCTCCATATGTCATTTGTTTTTATGTAGCTTAGCTTTGTCAGTTTTCTTTTACCATAAAAACTAAATGTCCGTGGTGTTTTGAATCTCAATGCTGTGGGATTAGATCATACTGAAATGTACTCTTGTTTTTCTCTCAGGGTGGGATTAGATCATACTGAAATGTACTCTTGTTTTTCTCTCAGGCCAACCTTTTAGATTCTGGAAAAGCTCTGTTGGTCACTTTTTATTCCTCATAGTTATTGATGGCTTGTAATTTTTATTATGTGTTAATAACACCTTAAAACTTTTCTCCCTGTATCTCTGAAACTTTCCCATTCATGATTTTGGCGTAGAAAATAATGGCCATCTGCTGTATTTTAATGCAAGCTATGTTCTTGAGGTGTTCTTTTGGCTATGTGTTGGGGCTCGCTTTGCCTTTTTCCAGGAGAAGCAAACAGATTTTTTACTTCAATTTTTGTCATGCTAACAGATCTAAGTACTAGGCTTTAGTTTTTCTCCAGGTCAACTTAAACTCCATTAATGATAATCAGTAATTGTCTTGCTGCTAGCTTTGCGGGGGATACAGTACATGGATGGTGGAGTCAACTATTCTGCACTGAAATATTTGAGTCCTTTAGTCTAGTAGACAACAACTAGAATGCTTAATGTTGATCCCTTTCACTGGCTAACACTGTCCCCACTTGGACAACACTATGCCTACTTGTACAAGCATGGAAGTTGGAAGCACCAAAACTGCATAACTTCTAAATGACAAACTACATGCCATGCCCACTTTTACCCATTCTTTCCTTTTTCGTTAAGAAAACAATGACAAACAAAGTTCCATGGCCACTTTTTGTTAGATTTGTAAGGAAAACATATTCGATTACCAGCTTCTTTGTTGAAGAAAAAAGAACTAATCATATCGTTGCTCTCATTACCATCCTAAAATTTTCTGGTTCCGCCAGTGGCTGCCAATACAGGTTATCTTGAGAGCAAATACACTATATATACTAATTGTTCAGATGTGGTTCACCATAAAAAATAGAGAAATATATACCAACAAAAAGTCAGAAGAATTTAAAAAGAAAATTTTGAATTTTCTGTTTGTTGTGTTGGAGTATGAAGATTTGAGCACTCTCAATTCTTTTTTCCTCAAAAGGAGAAAAAGACAGACCAGAGTGTTAAAGATTGTCTGGGTTTGAAAAACCTTTCATGTGTACCTTTCTAGAATACCAATCTCAAATAATTTAAATTGGGGAACAAAATAAATGTGTTTGCACAAAAGCTAGCATTTCGATTTGTTTGTCCAAAACTTGAAAGCTAACATGTCATTCTCAACATTCTAAATTCATGCAAGAGGCTCTGCTCCTCAATCTTTGTTAAGTGGTTAATTAAGCACAGATTTGTTGTTGTATGTTACTTGAGAATAATTCACACCTCTTGTTTCTTGAGCTGTATTTGTTCGATAATGAGCTATTTTTCATTAATAAATTTAATTTTAAGCATGGTTAAGAGCTTCAGGTTTTCAGCTGGTCTTCTCTGTTTACATCATATATGTATACGTGGCTGTATTTGCTATGGTTTCTATTTTAAAACAAATTGGTCTGCTTTATGCTACTATGTTGATTATACTTAGCTATTGGATACCTTGTTAGAATATGAGATGCCTGGTTTTTTCGTTCCAACTCCATTACTTACACTTTTAAATCTTGTGTGCTTTCCATTCTTTTGTTACTTAAAACAGGAGCTTGATCTTCGTTGTGCTATACCTCTTGGATTTTACCATTCTGCACTGAACCTGGGAATATCTGCTGGTATTGTTCTTCCCTGGGGATCTAGATTTTCAAGTATGCCTTCACCACTGCCAGAAAGGTTCTTCCTTGGTGGCAACTTATCTCCAGTTTGCACTTTGGGTGGCCCGACATCATTATGGGGATTTAGGACTAAAGGTCTTGGCCCTACTGAGCCTAGAAGACAATTGCAAAATAACCCAGCTGATGAGAATGCTGATTCTGGAAGGGATTATCTCGGAGGAGATCTTGCTGTTGCTGCTTTTGCAGATTTTTCTTTTGATTTTCCATCAAAGTGGTTAATTGCAAAAGGAATCCACGGACACCTTTTTGCTTCCGCTGGGAATGTCGACAAACTAACAGAAAATTCATATCGGAATTTTTCTTTGCAAAAGTTCACTCAATCATTCCGTAGCTCCGTAGGAGTTGGAGTTGTTATTCCTACAAATCTCTTCCGAATGGAGGTGAGTAATTTTTTCACTTTTTCATATTGTACCTAAGCAGCAGAGGACATTTTGGGCTTTAAATTGTAGCTGTTGAGCACAATACTATTGAAACAGTGGGAGAGTCAACATCAAAAAATTTAAATGTCATGAAAATATGAGCTATCTCGTCAAGACATTGACCAAAGAACTTAAAGAGCCATGGAAGGGTTTCTCTCAATGAAATATTTATTCTTCTTGTTATGCCAAATAAATGGAATGTACTATTACAATTTGTGCCACTTACATGCTGTTTAGTAACAAGAAATGGATGATGGGAATGAAAGTTTCCATTTTGAAGTTATTTGGTTGAAAGGAATCAATGGGGGATGGAAATGATTTTTTTTTTCTTATTCTCATGGGGGAGGTGGGAATGAAAACTTCATAGTGATATCTCCTGTTTTAATCTGTTTTTTTTATTCTTTTATTTATTTCTACAAGACCTCAGTCAGACATTTCATCTCAAATGAGTTTGATTTTATTTCCAGCTGAATTATTGCAACATCTTGAAGAAATTTGGCGAGGACCGTGGCAAGTCAGGATTCCGTGTCAGCTTTTCTTCTCCATCATAGAATACAGAAAGTCCTCCATGCCAGGTGGTTGAGTTTCCTTTTCTTTTCTCCATTTGTTTTTGGCCTTGCGAAGAAAATCACACATTAGACAGCCTTCAATTTTTTGTTTCAAATGTAATTTTGATGGTGGAAAGTCTGCCCGGAATTTGATGGTGCACAAAAAGAGGGAAATAATATGATAAAACAAAAGATTGACGCAGGCAAATGTTACAAGGTATTCCATGAAACCATTGAGTGGCAAAGTATTTAGATCGTTGTCCATGCCTTTTGTTGATTGCCTGTCAGGACTCGGGAATCAGATAATCTTTTTTTGTGCTTGAACTGCAGGATTGTTCATTTTAATATGGTCTTTGAATTTGCTGGAACTGTGAAATGTACTTCAGGAGGGTGCATATCTCGGTAATGCTGACTGTTTTAGCTAGGAGACCTATAAACCTATAAGGAGGGCAGATAGGATGGGTAGGAGTCATGTGTGCTAGACCTGATCTTGTTGCTAGAGGACCTAAGCTCATTATGTTCTTGAAGAGGTTGTAATATAAAGCAGGAAATTTTGATGAAAGGAATTCCAATAAAGGGAAGTAGATTGATACAAAATATAAACACATGCGGGTAGCGGGCCTAACCTGAGATGGTAGGCTTCCAGGGAAATAGTAGACCTGGCAAGTCTAAATTGAATGGCCCAGAAATTCACGAGGTACCCCTGGTCAGAAAGCCGCCTGCCTTTGTTTGAGGATGGACCGTGTCCTTTTAAGCTGGGCTTTCTTTTTGTTGGCCCAATTAGCGAATAGTTTCCCACCTTTTCACAATAAGCTGTGTTTTTAATGGTCTTCGATCCCAGAACTTTTAAGTGAATTAGTCTATCGTCTTCGATCCCAGAACTTTCAAGTGAATTAGTTCAACACTCGATTCTCGAGTATTTGAGAAGCTGAAGGAAGACGATATCATCACTTAAGATGGAGTCCAATAGCAGCTTGAGGGAAGGTACGTCTATATATATAGCCAATGCTTTTAATCTCCTGCCTCTTTCCTTTTATTTTTTTCTCCGCTAAGGTGACGAATTCATGCATGGTCCATTGAGGTTATAGTCAATCGAAGATGATAATTAGTGAATGGGAAGTTATAGAGTCTCTTGGGGTTGAGATGAAAAGGTTCTACTGTAGACACCTAGGCTTGCAACGTATCGCTGATTTTGGCAGTCAATTTGCGCGCGCCAGGCCATGATGAATCTCTTGCTGGCACATTCATTTCGCATGGTCCCCTCCAAGGACTTGAAATCTAATTGTTCTGTGAAAAATGGACTCCACGAGGTTACAAGGTCATTGAACTAGAGCCAGCAGTTTCGCCGTCAATCAAATCCATGTAGAGGAAGCCAGCTCTATACAGGGTCTGCTAAGTCAAGGAGCAAGACCTAATTTGAAGAGACCATCGGGAAAATTAATGATCCTCACTGGATTCCAAACTATACTTTCAATTGTTGTGTGGAAAAGAAAAGAACTGCCAATCACTCTCGGCATTTCTATCAATCTTTCTTTCCTTCTGTTTTTGGTCTTCTTTTATGAATGGGGCCTGTCTAGCTATAAAAAAACAAAAAAGTAAATTGCCTAAATCAAACTAGTTAGCAACAGCCTCATTGACTAATAAAAAGGTAATTTCACTCCTTTTCCTGCCGTAACTAATTAATGGCCCGACAATGGATATTGTTAACATGGTGCTCGAAGAAGTACTAGTTCTTTCAACTTAAAAAAAGAAGAGAGAAGTGCTAGTTCAACGATGCAAATTGCAACCACGAGATTCATGCAACTAGCCTATATTACTAGGGAAATACAAATGACGGGTAATTTGTCACGGCCGTCGCTGTGGTGGGAAAAAAAAAATGCTTGAAAAGGAGACAAAACATGCCTATGAGATCATTTAGCATATTCTGCATATTGCAAGATTAATGTTTAATATTATAAATTTCTTTTCAGCCCATGCATGCGTTTCCTATGTGAAGGCAACTCAATCAATTAATTAACTAGCGTTTTCTTCTGCTTAATCTAACACACAATGTTAATTAGTAAGCATATCCCATTTCACAACGTCAGGAACTTCCATCTAAAATTGACCAGTTAATTGATGAAGCTTAATTAGTTGTTATGCTCTCGTTTGAACATGAAGCTTTCATTGATGAAAAACTTGAAAGGGCAGCTGCTAGTGTTGAATATGGTCGCCATATCTCATGCATCATGTTGCCAATCATCATGCATGGACTCTACATGATGCATCATCATCATCATCATGGTGGTGGTGTTAAATACAGTTGTGTGTTGCATATGTAGCCAGGAAAAAGACAGACATCCTCGTTCTCAAAGGATGGCAGATCCGCATTAATAGGTTCACGTATTCTCATGCACAATAGAAAAGTAGATTAGAGAAACAGTGGGCAAAAAGAAGAAAAACAAAGGTCCTGTTGCGAGTTGACTCCACAGGTTAGGTGTTCGATGCCGCATCTCCCAGTCTCAGACCCAACCTTTTTCTAGCTTTATTTTAATAGTTCTCACAGTGAAACCAGCCTATACGATTGCTAATCATTTAGAAATGATCCACACACACACACACACACACACACACACAAACACATATATTTCGAAACAGCATCTGTTAATTAATTATCCCTTTTTTTATTGGATGCTAGCTAGCAGTAGCATTGATCTCTTAGAATTTCTTATCAAGTACATTTCATTTCATCTGATATGTTGTGTTGTGATTCCAAACTCTCCTTGGAAGAAGTGAACGAAAACATAGCGACACCTAATTTCTTTTGAACTAGTAAGTAATTGCTAGGCATTTATTACTCGGAGGTAACAGCATGCCTTCAAGCAATACTTAAATGAGACTAAAGTTAACTATGTATTAATTACGCAACAGACTGCAGCCTGCAAGTAACTCTCGGTGCAGGTTGAACAAATCGGACAATCTGGTTGAGTTGATTTCTTTTTCTTTTTATATTTATATAAACAATTAATCAAGTTCATCCTTAAATAAACTCATTCTAGCTTTGTTTTTTTTTTTTTTTTTTTGTTCTTATATCAAAGTTGAATTGACTCATTAAATCTATATATAGATGGATTAATTTCAAGATCTTTTTTCATTCAAAGACATTCTTAGTTACGCCCCACGCCTAATAAATTTAATTTTGACACCAGCCAACTATATCAAAAGATGACTTTGCCAAAAGAAACCACTGATTCTTGGGCGGCTTTGATTTCTCTCAAGACCCTCGTGATGCTGGGTATTGTTTTTTAGCAAAAAGAAAGTAGAAAAATCTTTAGTTAGGTTATATGTCATGTAAAGATTTCATTACATATACACGTAGCCTCTAAATGTAGTTAGAGTACACGAGGATGGAATATTAGGTTTCCTGCAGAATTAATACTATATGCTACTTTTCCTTACAAGTCAAAACCTGAAATTAAATGGTTCGTGTGGGTGAAATCAAGTGCAATTTTCTTGAACATCGAGTCACTTGTTAAACGATGATGATCTTTTGACATGAACTATAAAAAATCATAAAACTATCGCGGCCTATAACCACCTAAGAACAAGTTTAGGACAAACAACACATAGGCCGAGTAATTATTGTATACATACATTTGTGTTTTTTAGAGAAGTTTTGGTTTTTACACCCACACGCATGCTATTGATCACAATTATATTTTAAGTGGGATGAAAGTGAGAGAACTTAAACGAAATTAAATTAAATTGAAAAGTCATTGCTACACACACACACACTCAACCATTAAATTAAATAACGGAGGAAAGCTCGGGATCTTGAGACACGGCTAGCTTGTCATAAAGCCTTCTATATCTATCTAAATTTGAAAATGAGTTTTTTTTTTTGTTTTGTATATTAATTTTCTGGTTGAGTGGACTATTCGACAGGACCCTCCGAGGGAACTTGTTGACCGCGTCAAAATGCTGCCTAAGTCTAAATTTTTCTGGTGAATGGACTGTGCAGTTTGATTAAATTACAAGATCGATCGTTTTCCAAATGAAATTCAAGAACTAGATTGGTATGGAAGCCAGACATCACAATAATCAAATCGATTCTTTGTTAGAAAAGAAAATTCTTTCTTTTCTCAATAATCAAATCGAAGTTGAAGGCTGAGGATGTAATTATTGGAATTTGGAACTCTTGACACTAGTAATTAATTTTACTTTTGTGGACAGAATTATTCTACTCTCTTTTCATCATTTTGTTGAGCAATGTTGCTCGCCCTGATCAATTATTTCTGGACTGGCGCAGAATATTCGTCTATATATAATTAGAGAGGGAGGCCCCTCCGAGACGGAAAATATGCTAAGCAATTCCCAACAATTGGATTTGACAAGGAAACCATGAAGTACAAGAACCGAGCTACAAATTATTCTATACAAACTCTAATTAATAAAATTCAACTCATTGATGCGAAAACGCGCAACTAATTTTGAATAAAGATGGGAGTCAAGGCTGTAGTTAATAGTTATAATATCCTTTTAGACTTGCTAGCTCTAGTCTATTATTTGGGTCTTTATTTAGTTAATTTCATCACTAATATGTATGCATCCTGTAGTTTTATAATCTTTTCTCAATTTTCAAATGCTGGCCCATGCCAAAACCGGCCGTAAGGTCATGATGCAGCACATCCAATCGAGTTGTTGTTCTTAGTCAGCGACTGACCATCGCTCAAGTTTCTTGTAAATGGTGTTCCCAGCTTTGTCTAGCTAGTTATTTTCTTAATCTAATTATTATCTTAATTTGGGCATTTAACTTTCATAATCATGATCTTGGAACAATTTTCCTAAACCAGCTCCCAGGCCGAATCCATATCTGACATTCTATATGTTTCAAGAGAGGCAAACTATATGGCTGACAACCTTGCTAAACAAGGGGTGAATAGAGTGTGAGTTTCAGGCTTGGATTTGAAAGTACTGGTATGGCTCCTCTCCACATTTTGCTTCTTCTAGGGTATTGTTGTTCATGACTACTGTGGTGCATTAGGTTATGGAAATGGCAATTGCCAGGAGATTGAAATGAGAAGGCCCAGTTATCTGTTTGTTTTAATTGTATGGTGGATTTATTAAACTCACAACCCTTTGGAATGCTTGTCCAGCCCTTAACAGGCTTTATTTTGCTTATCAAAAATTAAAAAAAAAACCATATCTGACATTGGTTCTTGATATTGCTAATAATTGACACTAAATAATATCTAAACTTTTACAGAGGACGATTCTCCGATCAAAATCACTAATTAAACCCGGTATGGTGATTCAATTGGCTTTTTTCTTTGCGGCGTGCAAATTAGCACATTACATTTGCATATCTGAAAAAACTCATCACCAATTGGTTCTCATCAGTGTTATTTTTCTTTGCGGCGTACAGATAGTTAAATTAACACTTTGCGGTATTTTTAGTTTCTTTTAACCTGGACAGAGAGAGTGAAATTAGAGAGCATCTTTTTCCAAATTTCTTCTCTTTAATTTTGAATATTTACTATACATAGTCAAATAACACGAACATTCTCTTGTTCAAGTGCCCCACGAAGAGCAGTCATGTTTGGCGTGGTTTTCGTTAGGTGTGGATTCTTATAATTAATTCGGAGTAATATGTCAAGATTAATATCATAATTAACAAGAGACTTAGGGCGTAACAAATGTACTCCTAAATTCACAAAGACCCAAGAGAAATTGAAGAGTTGTTGACATGGGTGCCGGCAGTGGCGGAGGGAGGGGCGGGGCCCCTGCAAAAAAAATGCCCCTCCCTTTATAAATATTTATAAATTTAATAAATATCAATGAATTTTTTTCTTGGTCTCTTAAAATATAATATAGCCCCCCCTAAATTTTTATCCTTGCTCCGCCCCTGGGTGCCGGGGCAAGTAGTCTTGGATAAAGAAAGACAAAATCCGTGATTCTCGACGCAAAGCCAGTACTGGGGCATGCATTTTTCCAAGTTAAGTTGTGTGTGATGACTGATGAGTGACAGCCAGCAAAGTTTGAGAGGGATATCCTCCATTGATCGATGAGCTATGATTTTCTTTTTTGCACACATGCGCATACTGCTCAGCAATTTCTCTTGCCTTAATTTCTCCCCTATATATCATTAATTTGTAGCAAACGCAGCATGCCTTCCTCGATCTACGAGTCACAGGCTGACCATACGAGCATAACTTTTTCTTTGAGAATTAATGCCATAAAGAAACCCTTTCAAATAAGTGCATAGAAATTCTATTACATTATGCATTATTAGGGATCCAAATTAATATGGAAACATGAGTTTGAAGAACAGAAAAAAAGAAAAAGCTACGTCTATGTATCATATTATGCTGTCCAAATTCACCGAGCCTCGGCATTTAATGAACCAGGCTAATAAATAAACTATGACTCAATTATTTAGATATAGTAATTATATATATATATATATATATATATATATATATATACACATACTTATTATTTTGAAAAAGAATTAGAAAAACAAGCTATTGTACATGCTAATTGCCATTGTCCACACACACATATTCAATTATCTATCATTCATTCATCTACATGCATACATACATGGTATAATAAATGCATGACAACTACATTATATATGCATGTATGTCATAAATAAGTATAAAAAAAGTAGACAAGCTATTAGCAAGACAGTTCAAAGAGTCAGCTAGAACTACATATTCAATGGCTAGGGTTTTGAATTCCAAGTCTTGTAAATATTATTATTACCGATGCTTATCTGATTTTATTCCAAAAGAATATATATATATATATATATATATATATATATATATATATATATATATATATATATAAACTGAAACATCAAAAGTCATTTTATAAGACGACACTAAAATTCCTAATCACTGTTTCTTGATCATTCACATAGAATTGATAAGGAAGACAGCTAAGCTAAGAAAGATGAAGGGAAGTGATAGTTTTGAAGGCTCCAAGTCAAGCTATTCTGACAAGAAAGTTGGACAAGATGAAGGTGATGAGGAGGAGGTGGATGGAATTAGTTTTAAATCAAAAAATGAAGGCCAGAGCACAAGCAACAGCTCAATTGAAGAAAATAAAAAGAAGGCAGCTAATGGATCCTTACGGCAATATATTCGTTCTAAGATGCCAAGGCTCCGATGGACGCCGGATCTTCATCTTTGCTTTGTTCATGCTATTGAAAGACTAGGAGGACAAGACAGTTAGTACTTGGTTACTACTCTCTAATCATCTTCTTTTTTTCTATTTGGTTTTTTTCGTTAAATGATTTAATTTGTTCTTGTTAATTGATAACGGGAGAATTCTAAGAGGAATTTGCTTCTGATGGTGGCCTTAACTGTGTTGATCTGTGCAGGAGCAACACCAAAGCTTGTTCTTCAGATGATGAATATCAAGGGCCTTAACATTGCTCATGTGAAAAGCCATCTTCAGGTATTTTCATCTATGCTATTACACAAGTAACAGTGTTTATTGATGTATTTAGCCTGATTTCCCTAATTAATTTAGCGCATGTATTGTTTGGTTAGATGTACAGAAGCAAGAGGAGTGATGATCCCGGTCAAGGTAAATTATTAATTGATCCCTTTCTTTTTATCAAAGAAGTAAGCTTTCCGTACAAATAGAGAGAGAATTAGGGTTTCTCTTGGGGGTTGTACTCTCTCTGACTTAGGAGATACTCTTGATAGGCCAAGGGCTTTTATTCGAAGGCTGGGATAACCATATCTGCAACCTTAGGCAACTTGCCATGCCACAAGATTTCAATCAAAGATCTCCTTTCAATTTAAGGTATGGAAATCTTAACTCCTTATACTCCTATTCTAATAATTAACCAATTTGAGATTCTAATAATTGGTATATCCTAACTATGATCTCTTTCTCTCTCTCCCTCTTTTTCCCGCCTTCAAGATATGGAGATGCTTCTTGGAGAGGTCATGACCACATGATGTGCAGCGCTTATATGGGAGGAATCACTGCACTCAATAGAGTCAAACATGGACTGTATGGCTCAGTAATTGGATGTAACAATCACAATCCACTTAATTATGGTTCGAGTGTCCACATTCCTTCTCTGAATGGGAAAGCAACAGGTAGAACTGATCAATCTCTTGAAGCGGTCGAGTTGTTCCAAGTATCCCGACAGAATGAAAGTACACCCAGCTCAATGGAGTCCGATTTCATAACCAAGTTGCAAGAGAGATCAGGAATGTTAGATCAAGTGGATTTTTTGAACACCTCTAGTTCCGCTGACAAAAAATGGAGAACAATTCAAGAAATGCAAAAGGGTTTAAAGAGAAAGACTTTGGATCCAGATTGCAACTTGGATTTGAACTTGTCACTGAAACTAGCAACAAAAGATGATGATGAACTTGAAAAGTGTGTGGAAAGTTGTGAAGTTGATGGTAGTTTGTCTCTTTCGTTGTCTTCATCTTCATCCTCAAAGCTTGGCGAATCGATGGAAGGAGATGAAAGTGGGAAGCATGCAAGGATGGCAAGTACTCTAGATCTGACTTTATGAATGAGACAATTCTGAGTGAGATCTTGAGGTACTTACTTTTCCAGGAACAACATGCTTGAAGATAATTTCCTTACCTGCATACAAGGTAATAGCACTCATTATTTGATCTTTTGTTGTTGTTTTTTTGTTTGTTTTGTATGCAAAATCACAAGCTAGTTGCAGGCTTTAGTTTGGTGTTACCAATGAATAGAGATAAGTATTTTTAGCATTACAAAGCATGCACATTGGGTTCTGGGAATTGTTTTCTGATCAGTGAATATATGCATGTATGTATAGGTCTCCAATAATTTAGCAACTCTTGCTTGATTAGCTAGCTACCTTGAAAACAAAATATCAAATAAAATAAAAATAAAAATAAAAATGACATTGAACTACTCAAATCATATGAATGGAAATCGTTTAATTATGTTATCTATAATGTGACGTAGCTATAGCTATGTTAAACTCTTTCTCTGTATTCTTGTAAGCCTAGATGTATAGTGGATAGAGTTAAAATTAAGTAGTTTTTTTAGTTATGTTAATCCAGGGGACATGCATTTACACTGTTTATTTAGGGGGCTCTGAGGAGTAACATTTAGGGGCTTAATATCTCCACTTTCTTAATTTGTAAAGCCAATTAATTTTCAACAAGAGCCACAAACAAAGTGAAAATCGCGCGTACCCATTGTAAAGTAAAGAAAAAAAAGACCCTATCTAGTGATTTCACTTCTTTTTAATTTTCTAAACATATATGTTAGCCAAATCCTTCTTATAATTTAGGAAGTGAGATAGATTCATTTTCCAGAGGGAGCTGGGGATGGTTTTCCATTGGAATATAGATCAGCGCGTTTCGCACTGTGTTGATGAAAATGTCTGATCAGTTCCTATACTGGAAAACCAATAACGACTAATGATGCATAGAGATTGGAGAGACAGAAGAGTTAAAAGACAAACCCCTCTCTCACATGCAAGTAAACCTAAACCATAAAGAGTAGGGCAGCATGTACGGGTCTGCGTCTGCTCAGCAAGTAACTTACTAAGTTTCCAATTATTCGTGTTTGGTTTTTCAGATATTCATAAATGCAGGAATTGTTGAGTCTGATGACAATCTTAACATTTCACAAGATCAAGCTTGAGGCAAGATGGTCTTCTAATTAAGAAGTAACATTGAAATCTTAATACGATGGAGAAACAATGTTTTGCCATTCAATGCTTTTCCTTAGCTTTTTCAGCCTAAGTTTTTTTCAACAGTAATTAAGCAAGATTAGTTTCATGATAACTGCTGTTTTTGTGCAGAAAATAATTATGTGTAGAACGAATATTGATAATATAAGAGAATGGAATAGAAAATCTATAAGAAAACTAAATTCTGGATATTGAAAGATAAGGATTCGCTGTTATCATCATGCATGTGGCTCCCCCCCCCCCCCTATTCAATGCTTGAATGTGTTTTCCTTTGAAGAGAATTTGGATTTTTGTTTTTGGGATTTGATTCTGGGTATCAAGTTGATTGATTGGATTTTTGTCCTTGTGACAGAAAGTCAAGGATAATGTGATAAACGGGTGTAAAAGTGTAAAGAGTTGGTTTGCTTTGAAATTTTCGAATTTACGTTCAGGAATAATAATTTCATTGCACAACCTTAAACTCGTGTCCCAGATTCAATACGCAGCACGATGAGTGGTTTGCCATAAAATTGAGTTGTCTCATAATCATTTGAAAAAACAAACTCGTGTGTGTGTGTGTGTGTGAGAGAGAGAGAGAGAGAGAGCATCTTCATCGCAATCCAATTTTATATCAGGCCCGGCTTTGCTTAAACGACTTAGATTTTTCTTGTAACCGCGAGGAAAAGAAACACTTGAATTTTTCAAATGAAAGACACAATATATGCTGCTATATTTATGAATGGGCAACGCATCCATTTTAATTTATTTTTTTTAAAGAAAAACATCATACTGGACTGAAGAAAAGGATTAATCAAGTATTGGTCGAAGACCTCGAAGAAAAGAAAATTATAACCAAAGCCTAACAAGTTTCCAAAGCACTATCTGTCAAGATATATGATGGTAATTAAGAATATAAAACGCATGTGCTAGCTGCTTCAAATTATAAGAATACAAGCCGAGGAGCCCGCACTTGCCGCGGGACAATGTTCATTGTCTTCCGAGTTTTTTTTTTTAAAAAAAAAAACTGGAAAATTGAAGAGCAAAGTATACTTTCAGTTTCAGGTTTTGCACAGTTTGAGAAATGAAAAAAAAAATCCGGATTCTGCTGCGAGATTTTCACGACACAGCAACACCAAAACCAAAAAGAAAAAAATGACAATTTATATTAATTTTATGCATAACAAGTACAGACGGAGACATTGAAGAGGAAAAAACACAAAAGGAAATGCGTGTGTTTTGGAGAGTTTTTTAAAAACCCTCATTTTGCACACACGATTGGAATTATTTTGTCACTTTGGATCTAGCAATTAATTTAAAATCAAGAAAAGTCTATGCAATCCTCTCTATATATGCAGAGAACGATTATATGATAACTATTAAGTATTAATCAACAGCATAATAACGTGTTTTGATATTGTGATAAAATTATTTAGTAATTTAAGGATTTGAAAAACGAAATCACACTGGGAATTTAAAAAATGTGATGACATTACTGAAAACCTCAAGGAGAATTAAGTGGCAAGCATGCTGCCCGCCAGGGCTAGAACAGAGAAGAAAAGGCTTCCTAACATGATACTGCCGATTATTTAATAATTATAATTTCCTTATGGCCAATTAAAACGAGACCGACCAGCCTCACTTAAAGCTACATAAAAAACAAATATTAAAACCTAACTGAATGCTGCTTTGATGTGAACTCCGAAGTGATCTGAAACTCTACATTTTCAAGGAAGGCTCGGAGAAAATATTCCCATCTGAAAGCAGTGGACTTGGGCCCGCGGGAACTTATGAATTTACAGTTACTTTCAAGTCAAATTCGAGCCTGTATGGCAGTATACAATATTTTGCCCAAATCCAGGTTAGGTCCATCCAGGCCCGTGTAGGCCGGCAACAATCCATTGCAAATAAGATAACGAAAAGGGCGGAAAGAAATACATGCTTCAAACTATTGAAGAACACTCCAAACGTTATCTAATTCAGAAAACAGGCATTGAAAGTGACAATTCTCAAAAAGTCTGGATTATTTCTCACGATACTTATCTGGGTTCTTAATCATGTCCTTGATGGGATTGTAGATGTCCGTATACGCAATGCTTGACACTCGCACGTTGAAGCTCATGAGTTTGCTGGGTAACAAACTGCCTTCTGTCAATTGCATCGGCAAGCACCCATTCGATGGCAGACCCACCACCGTCAACACACGCCCTCCCGCATTGGATAACCTTTGTGGTATTCATGATTACAATAAAGATATTAAGCAATCGTAAAAAATATGGAAAATACCTCAAAAGCCACGCTTCAAGTTTAAACTTAACATGCAAGTTAAAATTCAGAATCCAGAATCCGTTTGGATAAAATTGATCCTTTTTGTTTTTTGCAGTTGATCACATATGAGCATTCAAACCATCCTGAGATTCATACATGTGTTGCGTCTGTGCACACTTACATATGATATGCTTTTGTATATTAAAATAGACTGCATCTATACAGTTCGATGTTTTACAAGACCATTATTCTCTTCGACAGTTGATAAAACTTATTGGTTTCCCCCTTTATCTGGCATTGTTTCTGAGTGAAAGGGGCCAAGACTTGCTGCATACTACTTTCTGAGGTCATTTTGTCACAAGATGCCAGCTTCTGTCCAAGTAGGTGTCCATGTTATGTAGTTTTTAGTCTACTATGAAAGCAGGAGTGGTGTTTGCTTTTATACTACAGAAAAAACTTAGAACTTCGGAGATCATACAGTTATCTTGGTCAATTTGATCTGGTACACGGGTCCCAAACATGCACATCGCTTTTTGGTTTGTCCAGATTTAGGTGACTTAGGTGTAGGGAAACTATAATGAAACTCGTGATGTCCTGTTGATTTTTTCGTGAAAATCAGCTTGTACTGCTTTATTGAGGCATTTAATAATCAAGCTGGCACTGGAATTGCAAGATATATAAATGTCCCTCATATTTAGTTGGAATTGGTAGAGATGTAAAAGTTGACAGTCGTTCGCAATATGAATCATGGTTCAAAAATGAACTGGAAAGCTCACCTTTGTAGTATTAACTGGTTAAACACAAGTTAAACCATTTACTCATAGGATCCTTTTTGCAGTAATGCTTGGATTAGAGCCTTGTAAAGCCTGCACCGTATCGGCTAGCTCTTGTAACTTTCTTCATTATAAATACGCACTTTTTTCCCTTCTGTGATATAATAATGTACATCCAGTGTACAAACAATGTAAGAATTCAAGCAATAAAAGTACTATTTCCACAGTTATAAAACTTGGTAAAGCCCAATAAATCAGCTCGATGACCCGCCAGCCCGAGCCTGAGCTGGGTTTTACCTCGAACCAATTTTTTCTACCAAAATACTGTCATTTCGTTTTTTTTTTTTTTAAATTAAAGCTAGGGTTGATCCGTTGACTTATGGGTCAACCCGGACCTTATGCCAGGTGAACCCCGGGGTTGGATCTTATAAGTGTGCATATCTCTCTCTTTTTACCTTTTTTTTCTTTCCATGAGAAAATATATTGAATTGGTTTATAGTTATTTTTGGAGGGCCGATCAGCTGCAGTTGAATCTTTGATTTATCTAAATTGTGTAACGTGGTTATGCCCTTTTCTATTCCAGATTGAATTATATTTGATTCTAACATCAGCTACTGTAGGTAAGTCGCGGGCTTTACTGGTATATATGAGGAGAGAACCAAAAAAAACATTGAAAAAAAAAAGCGCCGTGGGTGCTGCTGAGACAAAGCTATGGGGAGGATTGAAGTGATCGCAGCGAAGAATTGATATAAAAGATTGAAACGTTCTTCGTTGCAAGTATATTGGTTATTAACTCATTGTGAACTGACCAGTACCAATTGTTTTGAGTGCATCTTTGGAGTTTACTTTCGCTTGTTCCAGCTGCCTGAAAACTAATTTTTACTACAGCTTTCAATTCAACTTTTTAATTGGATTTGCTGCTGCTCTGATTTCTGAGTTTCATCAATTTGAAAATCGAGCAACTTAACCTGCTATTTCTTTGTATATCCTTACACAAAATGCACCAACTCTAAATATTGTAACAGCTCGGGATCAGTACATTTGATTTTATGCCAGGTTGGGTCTGAGCCAGTGTAATGAGGATGAAAGCTATGAAGGTTGAAGGAAATGGGCATGGTTCGCATTGAAACTTCACTATTTATTCTTTTTGGTGCAAGGTAGCCCGTGCGAGGGACGATTTACAAACATGTAGTGCAAGTTCTTTCAAATGAAGCTTTGAGAGTAAACTACAGTAACAAGTGAACACCAGTATAATTGTATGATTTCCAGAAATTTACACTCCTTTTTGTATGTTCTCTTTCTCTTTTTAAACAACAGGATTGTGGGATTGGGAGCAGCACCTATTCAGTAATCTGATCAATGCATCAGCTTTTCTTCTGGCTTTTAGAGAAACATCTGAGGACAAGCTTTGAAGGGAAGGAATACTTCTCGGATTTATTAACAGACACCTTGCAACCTCATCTCCTCCATCTTTGCACAGCCCCAGCAACAGAGTTATCAAGTTCTCCTTCCCTTTGGTAGATCCAAATCTCAAGAGATCTATAACCATAGGCATAAGAATTCTGCTCTGTCTTATCTCCTCCAGTCCTTCAGAGCAACCCGAGAGCAAAACCAGCAATGCCAAAGCATCATCAGTTATGCCTGCCTTGTCATCCATCAATAATTCAATGAGCAAAGGAACTGCCCCAGCAAAAACAACACTTGCCTTGTTAGCATTATAGACTGATAGATTGAATAGTGCACTTACAGCATCCTTTTTTCCAGTGGCTGTGCCATCTCTCAGAAGCCCAACCAAGGCTGAGAATGCTCTAGGACGGGTGCCTATAGTCACCTTACAATCGCTTATGATCGACAGGCTAAAGATTGTTGCCGCTGCATTTTCTCTTGCCTCCATAGTTTTCCCTGATTCAAGAACGTTTATTATGCTGTCAATTGAACCAGCAGCCATAATTAATATCTTGTTGTTGTCAAATATGGAAAGGTTAAGCAAGGCAGTGACTGCATTTTCTTGAATTCTTGGATCAGTGGAACTCAGTAACGTCACCAGAAAGGGTATGGCTCCTGCCTCAGCAATTATCCTGCGGTTATCCATTCCAGTCTTTGCTAATAATCTCAGCTCATAAGCCGCCTGCCGTTGAATTTCTGGGGATCCCATTGCTAGCTTACCGACCAAAAATTCAGCTGTCATTTTGACTGCATCCATGGCAGCTTTTGTAGCAGAAATGTGTTCAGTAGCTGTCTCACTTAATTTGCTCTTGCTGCTGCTTCTCTCAAATTTTGGGGAAGACGAAGTTGAATTCTCTATTAATGGGACATTGTTATCTTGGCACCACTGATGCACCAGACTCTTCAGTGCATAATTAGGTATCAGGGCCCTGTGAATTAGTCTTTTCCCACTCTTAGGACACGTATAATGCCCTGAGTTGATCCACTGAGCAATTGAATTGCGATCGTAAGTGTGCCCAGATGCAACTATCACGGGGTCTTTCATCAAGTCAAGGGAAATAGGGCACCGGAATTCATCTGGTATATTTGAAAGTATTGACTGAGAAGATGAAGAAACATCTTGATTTCCATTCAAGGACGCAGACAGCTGCTTGAAGTTTTCCTTGATCTCCTCTCCATGTCTGTCAATAAAAATCACGGACTTGGAATATGTTAGCAGAGAGATGAGATTGTTTATATTAGAAACCACAATCAATCCTCCCGTGCATGCCTGCTTCTCCGCTTCTGCCTCAAGCTTCGAGATTTCTTCTTCGTAATCCAATGGACTTCTCAAACCAATGCAGCTGAAAACTTCTTTCACTTTGACAAAATCAACGAATCCCTTGTTCCTGCTGTTCTTCTGATTGTTGCTGGCCATTATTTGTAGAAGCTCCTCTCTTCTTTGAAGTTCTTGAGGGTCAACAAGCAAATCAACCCTCTTTGCTTGCTTGTGAAGAAGTTCAACTTGCTCTCTTGTGTCGGTGCTTAAATTAAGCAAGTTTAAAGGAAGAATATCAAGTGCCCCGCCCATCTCCTTCACTAGCGCATGGAATTGATTAGATAAAAACTCTGTCTGTATAAGACCCCAAAGAGAGCTACCACCCTTGCACCGTTGAATCAAAAGCTTGACTCTTTGGATCACAGAAAAGAGCTCGGTGAGACACAGGAGGGAAGATGGAGGAAGTGGGCTATTTGTTTCCCTTATATCTTCAAACAAAAACGAAAGAAATTTGATCCTCCTTATCATGGCTGAAATGTTCTTAAACTGTGAAAAAGGAAGCTTTTCCACTGATGCAACTTCATTGGATATATGAATCAACGATTTCATCAAAGACCCAGTTGGCATTAAACCTGAGGAGATCATGATAGGAGGAAGAACTACATCCATGGCCTCTTACACTATTTGAGTTGAACAGTTCTTGTTCATTTTTATTATCAAGTCGAAGCTCTTAGTGACGAGTTAGATCACTTGGAGGAACTGTCTTCCGTCTGATTTTCAGCTACCAATAAAATATTAGATTATTTGCATGCATTTTTTACTGTTTCCTTTTTGTACAGTCAACATAAGAGACAACAGGAAGGATAGTGGAAGAGGAACGGGGACTTGTTGGGATGCTGCCACTTGGAAGAAGCACAGGGTTCAGTCGGTTAGTTGATATTCCCCAGACAATTTTATAGATATTCAAAATGAGTTGCATTGAACAAGCCTCGTTGGTTGCTTGCAAATACGCGTGTCCAAATTTAGCGTATCTGATTAGGTAGCTTATTTGAGGCTTGGGGCTGTCTCAGGTTGCGAGCCGGCGCGATGTTGTTTAGCGATAGCGTTGTATGTTAGAAAAAAATTTCAGATTTCATTATAAAATTATAATTAAAAATTTTAGTGTCATTATCTAATATTATAATCATTAAAAATTTATAATTTATAAAAATATAAATTAAAAACTGATTGTATAAGAAGAAAGTGCATCACCCTCAATATATTCTATTTAAAATAAATTACATTATTATTTGATTATATTTTTTAAATTAAGTTTTTATTTATTAATTATTTTTAAGTTTTAAAGTGGATTTCTCTTCAGTAAAGAATCTTTATCTTAACTCTTTGTAAACTGGCCACAAAATGGATTCATTTTATTATAATCATTTTATTTCGCTCTTAATTACCTCAGAAGAAGTTCACCTGGAGGAAGGGGAAAAAAAGGATTAAAACAAGGGGTGTAGAAAGGGGGGAGAAGAAATATATACCTTAACAAACAAAATGAATATTTTCCAGAATTTTATTTTATTTTTGTCTGTATTTGTGGTGTGTAATAAATTTTTCTACGTAACATGCAACATTTCTGTATTGATTTTGTATGGGTGCAGGATACTAATCTCAGAGTGTTTAGGATCTCATTTAATTCAAATTAAAATTTCTTTGTTGTTGGCAGGTTATGTTCTGAACAATCGTTATATATGTGAGAGCTGTAGAAAGCATGAGGATGTATGCGATCCTGAATTCGACTCTTGCGTATGAATTGGATTCTGATGGTAAGGTTATGGGGGAATCAGGTCTACCAATTTTTAATTAGTTTATTTAATTTAAAATTAATATTAAAAGATAAAATTTATAAAAAAATATAATTAAAAAATAACATAAAAATTATGCAAAATCAATCTAGATTAACTTATTAAACTCATTAAGCACTATTCCTAAATCATGAGGCCGAGATAACATAATAAAAAGCAAACATAAATAAATCATAAAATCTAATCTCAATCAAACATAATATTAAATGATAAAATTAAAAAAAAAATATCAATTAAAAAAACCAAGTCAACCGAGTTAATTTGCCAAACTCACTACATGGGTAATGAGACGAGGACAATCTAATAAAAAAATTATCAATTAAAAAAATCAAGTCAATTGAGTTAACCTGTCAAATCCACTACATGGGGACAACTTGATAAAAAAAAATCAAATATTAAAGAGCCGTGACTCGAGTCATGAAATTAAAATAATCTCTTAAAAATAAAATAAAATGAACAATTCAATGTAATCAGGATTAGAATATCAAAGTCAACAGTCTTGATCATGAAATTAAGATATCCTCATAAAAAATAAATTAAAATACATTATAAAACTCAATTCTCAACTAACCTGGTGTTTGATAATGAAATTAGAAGAGAAAAAAACTCAATTAAAAGTAAGACACAAAAAACGACTCAAGTCTACTTGAGGTTAATTCTTAAAACACTATTTTCTAGTCATGAAACCAAGATTACATAATAAAAAGTAAATAAAACAAGTGATGAAGTTTAATTCTTAATCAACATAGTATTAAAGAATAAGATTGAAAAAAAATTAATTAAAAAAAAAAACATGAGTCAACAGAGCTAACCCGCTAGATCGGATTAACCTACTAAATATATAATCCGTGTTATGAGAATATAATAACTTAATAAAAAAAAAATTAATAATAAATAATAAAATTTTAAAAAATAATTTAAAAAAGCCACTGTTACAGTAAAACTCCTCATCTTTTAGTTTTTACTTAATTTCTTTCTCATCTCTGATTTTGTTCAATCCATTAATTAATCTACTAGAAATCTGAATTTGGTACAAGCCAAAATGCTTGGCGATAGCATATGAGACAGTAGACGCATACCCACTACCCAAGGAACTTGGAAAAACTCTTGAAAGTAATATAACGATATTTAACTAATGT
Source organism: Populus tomentosa (assembly GCA_018804465.1). Taxonomy (NCBI): domain Eukaryota; kingdom Viridiplantae; phylum Streptophyta; class Magnoliopsida; order Malpighiales; family Salicaceae; genus Populus; species Populus tomentosa. The sequence goes on along the minus strand of CM031983.1, from coordinate 4,457,025 downwards.
ATAATCATAACAATTCTTCAAAAATTATGTGCTGAGAAAACTCTTTTTTATTGGAAAAAAAAAGACAAGAAGAATCAACGGAGGATGCTTGTCTTGATCTTATCAATGTACTTCGGAGATTCTGTCTTAAATTTTATACCCACAAAAAAAAAAAAAAACCTGGTGCGTGATATAAAAAAATAAAATTCTGGTGAGTGCCAGGACAGTTAATAGGGAAGTAACTACAAACTAGGGTATCCCACGGTAGACAAAAACCAATGGACTGGGAAAAGAAAAACACGTGGGCTTTAGCTCGTCGTAACACCAATTAAATGAGAGCCTTTAGCCCCCATTGTCTGGACTGGGCCAGCGCTGGTGAAAGAGGTGCATGTGTATCTCTTATTATTTATTTTTGTATTTCAAAAATATTTTTAAAAAGTTAAATTTTTTATTTTTTTATTTTAAATTAATATTTTTTATGTTTTTATATATTGATATTAAAATATTTTTTAAAAAATAAAAAACTATATAATTTTAATATATTAAAAAAAAACATTTAAAAAATAATTTTTATTATCTTTCAAATGCACACAACAATCAGATAAAAGATCCCCTTGAAGGGAGGTGGTAAGTAGCAGCTAATAACCAGCAGGGGGCTTGTTTCTTGTGTCCTTATCTCAGATTTAAGAGAAGATGCAGAGAAATTTTCACATGAACACGCACTTGAATCACTTGAAATTTTATGAGAAGTGTGTTTGGCAGTGTGATTATAATTATTTTATGGAGAGAGTAGTGTCTGGCCCGAGTTTGAGGATACTCTTGCTATTAACACTAAAAAAGAAAATCCAGATCAAAGATAACAAAAATATCTTAATAGCTAAACTTAGATGTCTGAAGTGATTGCCGCACGCTCATAATTGGATAGCTTCTCGGGAAGTATCTTCCCTATTTTATATAAAGGTATTTGAAAATATAATGAAAATTGTTTTTTAAAATATTTTTTATTTAAAAATATATTATTTTATTTTAAAAAAAATATTTTTGATATCCATATTAAAATATGATTTGAAAATATTAATTTAAAATAAAAAAATAAAAAATATATAATTTTTTTTCAAAATAACAAACAAGGCAAGCAGAGTCGGAGCACTTTTTTTCTTCTTTTTTTTGGTTGAGGTGGTGAACACGATCATCCCGCTGCAAGTGGTGGTGCTTCAAAAGTCATGTCACAAACGTGCAAGTGCTTTATCACACTGCAATTATTTATTTATTTTCTGGAGGGGAGGTGGCGGGGGAGAATTTTGCAATAGCGTCCCCCACAGTCCCACACAACACATCAATACCCAAAAAAATCAAAGAAAAGTGGACCTCTACTATCTGTGATCAGTACACTATTCGGGCCGGCCCATTATCCTTCTCCATCAAACTTGTCCCATCCTCCGATTTAGCTCGTGTAAAGCACTGCCCATTGATTTTGTGGCCTGTCCGTGATTTGGCTGTGATAGAGTCGAGTGGTGGCGCGTGAAACACGATGCTAGACACGCTTTTCCTTGGACTGGTTTTGTTCTTAGGAAAACGACGGGCATTAAACAAGTGGACCTCTTGAAGGGGAATGGAAGCTTTATCATATGCTTCCTTTTCAACTCCCTACCACAAAATGTTTGATGTGATATTTATGTAACTCATCCCTTCCTTGACGTGATTGAAAAAGATGAAACATAAAACGAAAATTATTGGTTCATAATTCCATTACTCTGGAAATTCAATGAAAGTTATTCTACCCCTCTAGCCGAGAGAAAATATTAATTTGTAATATTTCCAAACGCTCAATAAATTTAATCGAGCCAGTAAATAAACTCTTGCATTGCCTAGATTAGGAAATGCGTCTCCTGCAAGAAGTTAGGGTTCCCTGCTGCTCTCTAGATCCATTCATTTAACAAATTCTGAATAAAAAACTGCATCAAAATCTTATTGCCTTTTTGTGAGAGCAGAGGTAGCCATATTAGGTTTTTTTTTTCTGAAATATGAAAGGGGAAAAAGCTTTATATCGAGGAACAACCCGGCATGGTCCATGGTTCTGTCTCTGTGGTGATTTTTTTCTCTCGGCTCCACCGCCACTAACCGATGTAGATTCCCAACTGGTCTTTTCAGCCTCCAGGTTTTCCATCTTGTGGATAGGGCCAACTTTCTTGAAGGGTGTCTACTTTTTCCAGTGAAGTTTCTCTTATTCAATCAAATTCAATGAAATATCCCATCCTTGTTGATGAACCATCATGTCTCATCAGGAACTACCGCTAGAAATATAATGTTGCCCCCACGTTATATTATCCAGGCCCCAATTTGCTTGTCTGTGTTAAAAATAACATTATAATTACAAGTAATACTAAAACTGGTGGGGTTTTCACTATAGCCCCGCGCATTGTTTATATATATATATTTTTATTATCATTTTTTTTTTCATTCCAATCAAAACAAAAGAATAGAGATAAAAAGGGTAAAACATGGAAAAATAGCATGTCTAATCTAGAATGCATGATAAAAATATTCTAGTCCTTTTATTTTTTTCCTTCTTTCATTATAGTCCTTGGACTTTTTAAATTTTTTTTTATTCAAAACTTTATCTTTTTTATTTTTGTTCCTCATCTTGAGAGAGAAGAGAGAAACTCATCTAAAAATTTTTTAAAAAAAAGAGGAAAAAGCATCGATTGACCATGTTCCAACATTAAAAAAAGTCAGTATCAATGTCAACAAGTTTTATTTAACGAAAAAAGTCTTATTAAAGTGTTTTTTGAACCTTCATCATGGCTGAGAGAAGAATTCCTCCTAATTTGATTTTGTATTTTTAGATTTGATTTTTTGGGCTGGTTAATTGGTCTATTGGGGTTTTAAGGTTTTTGTTTTTGTAAAAATAAGATAGAAAATAGATTTTTTGATTAAAAAAACACCTGTCTAATTTTCTAACCACCTATTTGATGGTCAAAAACTAGATAGACAAATGATGCATTGTCTATATTATTTATTTAAAAATAAATTGGGGTAAACTCTTTGTCTACACAAAAGAAAAAGAAAAACCTATAAGAATATAGTAGAGCTTCTTTTTGTGCAAACCTACATAATTGTTTCCTTTATTTTTATTTAATAACTTTCTTTTTACATGTTTATTTTTATTATTTTTTAATTAAATGAATAATTAATTTCAATAAACCAAATTATTAGACCTAATTAGGTCTATAATCCATGATATGAAATTAAATATCCGAGTTTGAATCTATCTTTTAATTTTTTTGATTTTATTTTTAGTTGGCAACTTTTATTTATTAATTAATACATATAATTTTCAATTTATTTAATTAAATGTGCTCATTAATTTTACTACTTGCATTAAAAAAAGTCTCTTGATATAAAAAAACATAATATTTTTTTTTTTACATTAAAAAATTTACTTCAACCTGCGGCAAAACACGTGCAGTTGAAAGAAAATATTTGGGGCTGCAAGGCATGTACTCGAGCATGTGACCTACGACAAGTGTACTGACAGGCTAAAAACCCAACCTACAGTTAGAATACCTACCTCCAGAACTGTTACTTTAACCCCATGCGCGAGCCTATTTATACGAGGTAGACAGGAAGGAAAGGACATTGCAGAAGTAGACGTGATATGAAGACATGAGAAATCAGGAGCCTCGTGCAAGCTCTTCATGTGCAGCTTGTAAGTTCTTGAAAAGAAGATGCATTCCCACTTGCATATTTGCTCCTTATTTTCGCTCAGATGAACCTAAGAAGTTTGCCAGAGTACACAAGGTTTTTGGTGCAAGCAATGTGAGCAAGATACTGATTGAAGTGCCCGAAGAGCAACGCGAAGACACGGTGAATTCTCTAGCTTATGAGGCTGAGGCAAGGCTCACAGATCCTGTCTACGGTTGCATTGGTGCTATAGCTCTGTTGCAGAGAAAAATGGTTGAGCTACAAGTTGATCTTGCCATTGCTAGAGCTCGTCTAGCTCGGTATGCTGCCAATTCTCCTCCTATCTTGAATGATCATGGTAGCATGCTGCCAACCTTGGCTGAATTCCCTGCTTGTGGTGGATTGGTTGGAAGTTTTAGCCAGATCAGTTCATCCGATACCATGAATGATTTCAGCCAATTCCCATTTATATTTTAATAGATTATCCCGTTTCTCGCTCTCCTATTGTTCATGTATTGTAAATTTGAAGAACTTGCGTTTCAGGTTATGTACCCAATCAAGAATCAAGATTTCTTTGAATTGTTGGGACCGTGGATGGTAATTGAACTGGATGCTGTTGGTACTCTTATGTACTGCTTAATTAGTTTCTGCTGATTATTCGATTAATTTCAGAGAAACCCAACCAAATCGAACCATGAAAAACATCCCCGTGTGCCCTGGCTATCCCGCCGTCATCGTCTCTCCGCCGGACTGGATAGCACGGACCATTGAGCATGATCAGACTGGATAGCAGAGACTATTGAGCCGTCGTAGTGTACTGAGTTGATCGGAACAGTGACTAGAATTTCCGTCAAGAGCCAACAGTGTCGCGCATTAAAACATCAAAACTGGCATCATGGAAAGCCTCCTGTAATCAGCCAGACCGAGCATTGGCTAATGATGCAACCAACCCCACAACATGCCCATCCACTTTAGTTGGTGCAATGCGAATCCAAAGCTTAACGTTGAGGCTTTGAAGGCAAGTGAGTTCATACACACTAACAGCACTTTCCCTCCGCCAGAATCGGGAGGACCCCACCCAGCTTCCAAAAGCTTTCTAGTTTTCCGATTTTTAATAAGAAAAAATTAAAAAATGTATGCTTTTATTCTTTTCATCAATGATTACAATTATTTTTCATAAAAATATCAAAACTATAATTTATAATATTCATCTTAATATTTTATATTCTGATGATTATAGAAAATTAATTTTATTTCATTAAAATTAAAAATTATCATAGAAAAATTACATTTTGTTAGTTTAAAAAAAATGAAAATTTTTTATATCTAACCTACAATAAAAACTAAATTTATCACACCGGCTATATATAAAAATGTAAACAAATTAATATTTTACATTTCTAAAATATACATGTATATAAAAAATATTGTATTGTTCGTTTTTTTTATTTAAAAGACATGTAAGAAAAATACTATAAAAAGCTCCTAAAATGTGTTTTCCAAACTCAGTATAAATTAAAAAAATTAAAATACTACTTAAAAAAAATAAATGAAAAACTATTACATTTGAACAAGAATTTTTTCTTATTTTTCCAAAAAAAATAAAGTATTGCTTTGTGTTTAGAAGGTCCATAAATAACTTCACAGGACAATTTGATCATATGAGTGGGCATGCAGGTTTGCAAACAACCCATTCACAATTTCACATAGGCCAAAGCCAAAGCTTCCACAGAAATTCAATTTCCACCTAAACAAGTTTGATAATAGTAAAGATATGAACAGTAACAGGTAATCATTCATTGCCCTTTTTATCCTCTGGTGTCCCATGAACATTATTTGCAGAGACAAGCTCAAGCAGCACGGAGTGCCTTTGCTGAGATACAAGCTGATCATATATTTATCACTCAATGGAGAATACGATGCTTAAGAATGCAAGGAGCTGACACAGGTTACAGTTTGGAAGATTACAGAGTACAGAAAATCTTCAGCATAACAACTTATGATGCATGCAGAATAATGTTACAGCCATGGATACGGCAGAGGTTGGCCATAATCATTCTTTAAAAGCTTCAAAGTTGAATCAGTTGAAGATGTGACAGACTCGGGATGATGTGGTAGAGGACTTCCACTCTTCAGCAAGAGATCAAAGGAGGGCTTTCATGGAGATTTACACCCTGGAGTCCCCTTTTGAAAATTAGATTTTTGAACAATATCAACTACAACTTCTTCCCTGTTCAAAGTGTCCAAAAATCATTTAAATCCCAACCGGAATACAATTTAAAGTCTAGAACCAACATTGACACAGTAAGAGGATATCAGGCCAGGATTGTGAACCCAGTTATTATACATACAGAAGAAATAATTTTTGTGATACATGCGTGCACGCCCAAGCACATGCATGTGTCTGAGTGTGGCTATGAGTGCATACACATAGAATAGCATCTCGGAGGGATGGAGAGAGGGAGACAGATCCAATGCTCAAACAAAACCCATCTTAACCACAATTCTGATTAAAGCTAATGTCTTAGCTCTATTTAATCAAATCTGATTAAGTTGTATATCAATAAATAATCATGTGCATGCATGAACAGAGTACTTCAAATTTTTCCATCGAAAAAGTAAGAAATACATCATGGTTCATGTGGATGCATGAACAGCGTACTTCAAATTTCATAGTTGGAGAGAGCCAAGAGTTGAACAACAGTTCCTGATTCTGAATGATGAAACGAGAACATTGTGATTGCAGGAAGAGGTGAGGCAAAATTCAAGATTGGCATAGAAACTCACAGGTATGAAACATTGCCCATTACCATTACCAGAACGGACACCTAACACATCAGTCAAATTTGAGTCTTCTAAGCTCATCAACAACTTCAAATGGTATTAGTAGCTCATCAAACTACAATGAGCAATGAATCAATATTTTGCAGGACAGGAGCATGGAGTAAATTGTGAAGCAGGTGTTTAAATAACATTAGAGCATTTCTGGCAACAAAGATCCCACTAGGCAGGTTTTGCATTGGGACAGATTAAAAGACTAGTGGAAGTCCAATTTTACAGATTCAGCAGTTTGCACCTTCATCCCAAAGGGAACTCTTTCTGGTTACTATTAAGCCCATTCAGACGTACAACCAAGTCACCTATAACAATTTGTCTGAATCTAATTCATGTCCAAATGGCTAAGAGTGACCACCCCAAAACACACATTAGCTGAGTTACTGAGCCCGAACCTGAACCTGATTTGAGTCAAATGACTAAGTTTGACCACCCTTAAACCCACATTAGATGACTTAAACTCCTCTACCCTTGACTGTGGGGGAAAATCCATGAATCACAAATTTCAGTGTGAACTACAAATTTACCAAAATAGTTAACTGAAGAGAATCGGTCCTGAATAGCCACATCCCTTGCTTTCCTAAACATACGATGGGCAGAATTACAAAGATTTGACATGAAAGTTATTTCTAACCCCCAAATTACTCTTATTTCCTCAATTCACTTCACCTAAGAACTAAGAAGTACAACCATCGGCAATTCATTAAGTAACCATTTTAGCATGCGGCCCCTAACTAATATGTTCAGATGCAAACTATCCAGTTTTTACACTCTAATGGTTGGCGGCTCTCCTAAAAATGAGAAAATCTTTGCACCGCTAAAAGACTTTTGACACAGAACCACAAGCGAGACTGATACACTAGACCTGTAGCACAACTCCAATACATGCAAATGGAAGAATTTAAGCCACGAAAAAAAAATCAAGCAATCACATTAGCAACAACCCAAGATGAGAAAACTCAATATCAGCGAACCCCAGATCAAGAAAAGACAAACAACTTCCAAGATTTCATTGAACAAACCTGAACTGGAAGCAAATTTATCGCGGCTGAAAGACTTCTTTTTGAGCTCCAATTGAGCATCAACAAACAAATTCATTCTTTCAAACTCAACTTCTTTAGTTAACTCCATTCTCTGTTTCTCCAACTCCATCATTTGCTGCTGTTTCGAACTCTCAATTCTCTCATATATCTCTCCAAACTTCAATATCGCTCTCGCTAATTCCCTACACGCAGCCCCATCAGATAAATCTACATCCTCCATTCTATGCCGTTTCTTTTTCACTCTTTCATCAAACCACGCCATATCGTCGTCGTCGTCGTCAGAAGAGCTCTCCCCACAACTTGCCAAGCCTGGATAAACATCATTTTGAGGCTTTGTCTTTGACTTCACCGTGAAAGTAACGGAGGTAGGTTTCTTGAAAGTGTTAGTAGCGTTACTGTTAGTGCCGAGGAGAGAATCGAGACGATAATAAAACGGCCAAGTCGACGGAGGGGGCTTGGATTTTTCGATCTTGTATTTTTTCTTCAATGTGTCGATTCGGTTTTTACACTGGATATCGGTCTTTTTAGGCTTGCCGCCGTTTTGATGGTTGTTGACGGCGTCAGCGACTTCTTTCCAGTCTTTTTGACGGAGGTTACCTCTGTTAAGATTTATGTAACGGACACCCCAGGCATCGACTAGTGTCCCAGTGGCGCCATCGCTCCAACAATCTTCGCGACCACCGTGGTGAGGCCGGGTTATGGCGGCGGAGGGGCTGGGGTCCATGGTGGGAGTGGTGGTTTTGGGTGTTAAAGTGCTCCGGAGGGGGAGGGGAGTGTTGGGTAATAAGAGAAAAGAAGGAATTGTAGGATTGGAAGGAGAAAGGAAAGAGGATATGGATGAGGGTGATGGCCGTGCATTGTGACCGGCGGTGACGTCAGCTCCCGTAATGGGGTTGGACGGGAAATGTTTTTGTTTTTGGACAACAATAATTGGATTGTTAATATTATTATTATCAGACTATTACAACTGCACATAGGTTTGCATTGTTGGAAGTGGAAACTTCAAAAGATGTTCGGTAGTGTTTTGGTTTGAGCTTTTTTGGGCCTTGATGATGTAAGATGTTACGAGTTTTGGCTAATGTAGCAATTCGAGAAAGATAATTTAAGTAGTATGGGCTGGGCCTTGAGGCTTACCATCTTTTCAAGACCATGGTGGTTGATTCTCCCGTTTCATTTTGAAGAGAAAGATTACCACCAAAATACATGATTGAGGTGGAATAATCGCATCGGTGTTCAATAGCCACCGCTCTAGGTGGTTTCTCCATATATACCAAGGGCCAGAATTGTATGATCTTGGACAGTTCACAGTTGGGCCATAAAAGAGAATTCGGCCTGTCTGTCGAACCTGTCTTAACTCTGAGTCAATGGCCTGAGCAAAACTGGTAGTAGTGGGTTCATTTTGTAGTGGCAAGATGTCGTTAACCCAGGGATAATCTGAGGTGTGAAATAAAAACTAACACAGCAGTCAAAAAGCAATAGATAGCTGCCCGAGGATTTTAGGAAACAAGCTCAGAAAGACGTTATCCAAGATGGACGGGTCACTCATCTATGCTAAGTTTTTTGCTTTCCTCCTTTCAGACAACCCGTCACGTATGTTGTTGTGCTCGATTATCAGCTGGATTAAGATTCTTAAGACGTGTTTTCTGGTAGAGAAACAATCCTACGATCATATTGAATTCGGCTGGCTGGAGACCAAAACTTATGAATCATTGATGAATTCACCCATCACACTGTCCGAGAATTCTATCAATCCAAGATTTTAATGTAGAGAATTTGATTATCTTCACAAATAAAGGAGCAATATCTATCTGTCCTATACTTTGAAACTTTAATGGGTAGATGTTCATTAAATACTAAATTGACGACTTTCCCAGGTGGTACAGTAATTATCATCAGCCAAGTAGCAAGAGTCCTTTTGGTAATCATTGGCGAAACAAAGAAACACAATTTCTCATCCTATCAAAAACATGATCGGTGACGGATCTCTTCACTGAGATAGATATTATTGATCAGTCAGGCGACAAGCTTAGAAGAATCACATGTATTATCATGCAGAGGGTGCTTGGCATTGTAGTTTAGTTTAGGTGCCCGCGCTATTTCAAGATCTCACCTTTTATTTTTTAAAAAAATTGGGTGCTGAAGCTAGCATTACCTAAAACTATTTTGGGTTTTCCAACATACAGGCTCAAAAATAGTTAGGTCTTGGAATGTTCAAGTGTCATGTGTGTGTTGTGGGCGCCCAGCCTCTAAGCAGGTAACCCAAGCACCATATATATACAGCTCTAGAGGCGCACCTCTAGCCTGGTCCTTAGAGTCTATTTGCTGCAGCCTCACACATGTCTCCATCAAACAATGCAATTTATAGTTAAAGCCCTCGTAGTTTTCATTATTCAAGCTACAATGTAGAACAGTATAATCTACAATAAATTTATTTATAATAAACAGTATTCCACGCGCTGTAATGAAATACTGATCAGTTTTAATTATAGTTAATTTGTATATATTGTAAAAAACATGTTTGACATAAAAAAAATTTAATTGATTTTTTTTATTTTAATATTTTTAATGTACTGATGTTAAAAATAAAAATAATCTAAAAAAATTATTTTAATATATTTTCAAATAAAAAAAATTTTTAAAAAGAATTTTAAGCTATAATAACAAACACACTTTAAAAGCTAATCAAAAGCACTTTTTAAAAGAAAAGATCACTATATATTTAACTTAGCATATTTATCATGTGTTTGAAGAATTGACCTTTTGGTTAACGAACATATATCTTGACTGTTTTCTTTTAATTTAATTTTTAAAATTAGCATTTAAAAAAATATTAAATTATTATAAATACGTTGGAGTACTGATGTGAGAGATTCGTTCTAAATTAGTCGTAAAACAATTTAATCTCAATTATATACAAACCAATATGAGAATACCTTTTATTGTCGAACTTTGGGGGTATAAAAATTTGAAATTACGTCCGAAACAGAACTACAATAATACAATTAAGCCCGATATGGAAATGAATTGATATCAAGTCTTGCCAGATAATATTAATTATTATATCCATCCCTCCACCTTGTATATAATCCTGCTTAATTACCTGCTCATTTGGGTTAAAAACTTACACAAATTCGGGCAACCTTTTCCTTTTCTTCCCCGCACCGTGACATCATGCTGTGTCTTTGATGGCAGACAATTAGAAATAGTAGCTTTTCTAGTGTAACGACATTATGATTAAATTATAGAATCTTTTTTCTTAAGTATATCTTGTCGATATATGCTTTCGTGAAAAGACGTGTGCACCCAGCTGGCAAAAAGGAAACAGATGATCGTTGATCAGGATCAAGAAATAAGCATAAGCATGCAGATCATGCAAATCCAAAAAAACAAAAAAAAAAAAGAAAAAGAAGAAGAAGAAGAAGAAAGATTAAGCCTCATATCTAATCAAATGTGTTTCTTAAAACATTTATATAACTTTAGAGATTTGCAACATCTTTGGTCCCATAGGCCCTTGGTTTTGACCTAAAATAATACCCCAATATCCTATCTAGCCTTGAAATAATTTATTTTTATTTTGTTTCCTTTACATTGATATTACCATCCTTGTACAATTCCTTGCATGAAAAATATTCTCCTCGTCACCTCTCTCCAAAGTTTCTGCAAAGAAGTTAAATATGTGCGGTGATGGGCGAGGATAGGACAAAGGAATCTCTAGTTATGTCATGGATATTGTCACTGTCACTCAACTAAATGCCTTCTTGTTTGCAGATGCCCAGCTACCCAACACGCTTTATAGATTTACAGAGACAGCTAGGAATATGTTCTGTCAGCATCTGCAATGTATTTTAACTCATTTAATTTTTCTTAACTCGGTATATTCTGATAAACTTCAGCTTATCTAAGAGCTGACGATGTCCCCTGAAATGGGTATTCGGTTAATTAACCGATAGTGCCTCTTGGTTTTTATCCAAACGTTAAGGTTTTAATTTGTTATATATATATATATATATATATATATATATATATATATATATATAAAAGTTTTGCAGTAGCTACTTTGTGCTGCTTCAAGCAGCAAGCAGTGGGTGCGAACTAGTTGGCGTTGAAAACAATAAAAAAAGAAACACCACAGTTTTCAATTTCAAGCAGTATTCAAATATTTAATCTTAATAAATATAGCTTGATTAATCATATTTTAAATTTATTTTTTAAAAATTATTGATTTAATTACCACAAATCTTAAGAATACTTGAAATTTATATGGTCATTAACTTTAAAAATCTTAAAAGATTAATCGAAATAAATATAAATTAATCTAAACATCTATAATTATCAAAAATTAAAAAAAATAGTGGTCAATTTAGTCTCCTCCCTTTCTAATCACCAACACCATCATATCGATTTTTGGCTAAAAAGGAAGAAGAAAAAAAAAAAACAAACACAAACGTACACCCTTAAACATTTCAAAATTTATTTATGTGATCAAAACGTGGAAAGCCACATGCATCTCGCTCCTTTTTTGAAACCACATAAACTGACTTTGTAACAAGCACCTTTTGTCCTTGTCCCATATCGCTGGCTTTAGCAACTGATCGAATCCTCAGCATTCTTAAGTCTTAACTATACAATTATAAGCCAATAATATTCTTTCAAACTCAACGTTGTAGATTGTACACGTGTCAGCGTCAGATTACATATAAAACTTGGAACAGAAGTCACCGAGAATTTTATCACGGTTTATCGGATCTTCATGGAAGTACAATACTACTTTTGGTATTCAAAGGTTTGAAATCAATGGCTCGGCGCTGTCGTCTAGCAATCAGGATGTATCTACATATATAGAAAAGTAGCGCATTCTGATTGACTCAATGATATAAATGTGGACGCAGACCTCCCAAACTAACGTACGTAGCTTAATTTTTAAAAACTTAAGGCCGTTTTGTTTTTCTATTTTCTATGGCTTTTTTTATCCCCTTTTTTATTCATATTGCGGAATACTAGCTAGCTAGGCAAATTAAAGACAAGATGCCCAAGGCAACTTGGGGTGTAGCTTGTTACTCCGATTTAACAATCATCAAAGGAAACATGGAAACTATAATTCGAATTTAATTCCTTAATTTATATGTAAATATATTAATCCTTTAACCCCTTTAACCTAAAACCAAACAAACCTAAATAAGTGGGGTCCTTGTCATGATTTTTCAATTATAGTTTTTTTGCTTATATATATATATATATATATATATATATATATATATATATTAGTGCTATGTATGAAGCGGTTTTCTCCGAAAGATCCTTGCAACATCGGCAGGCCGGAAAAATTATCATAAGCGAGGCATGATAGCAGTTAACACTTATAAATCACAGCTAAAAATTTTTGTCAGCTGAAAATTAAAAAGCAGCTTTCGTTCGTCAAAAAATGAAAAAAATAAAAGGCAGCTTTCGTATTTCAGCGATGTGCATCTTTTCTGATCACATGAAAACCTAATAACTAGGGATTATTTATAAAATTCTCTTAACAAAATAAATAGATATAGCTTGTAAGGGGGAAATAATGATATATAGTCCATATCTACCATGGGAATAAAGGAAGCTTGAGGGTGCCCTCTTTGGCTAGCACTAGCAGAAAATCTGCATGGCCTATCCAGAAAAGAAAATTTTTCGACATTGTTTTCTTAGCCAATATATACCACAAATCTTCTAGACAATACGTCGTCCACGGTCCAACATAAGGGAGTCAAATTTGCAAAAGTATACCTGTAATTGGGTTGGGGAATCTGTCTATAAGGTTAAATTAACTGCTGGGTTCTCAAAAGAATATCGAATAATTATAAGTATCAACAGTAGCCTTGACTAGATATTGGTGATGTATAGTTGTTGGTTGTTATGATACCTGCGGCAATAATAATGAATAATATAAAAGAGATAAATGAAAAAACACGGAGATTAATTTAACATGGTTTGATAATATGCCTAGATTTACATAAATGAGAAACTATAGGTTTACATAAATGAGGAACTATATTTTCTTTGTCTATAAAATTAGAATTACATGAAGTGTATTTATAATAAATCCTAAATATATAAGAGATATTAGTGAATTTTAATAACACCCTTTTGTCCCCACACCCTTAATCTAGCTATCATAATTCCTAGCAATAAAACAGTAAATTACATCCTAGAATCTTGACCGCTTTATCTGTATACATGTTCCACTCAATATCTTCCTCGTTTCGGTAGGAATCAACTCAGTTAAATATACCAGGAAAGAACCGATAGATTAGGTCCCGCCACATGCTCATTTGCCGCGAACGTGCATGTACTGTGCATATGGTGTATGCTACATTTTTCTTTTTAGCCCACGTAAGAGGACTCAAACCGCGTAAAGAAAGGCAAAAAAAAAAAAAAAACAAAGAAAGAAAGAAGAACGGGATTTGCATTTAGCAAGCATATACACAGACGCGTATCGCTAAGTGTTAGCTGGTATCCTAGATTTTGCTTTTGTATCGTTATTTATGATCTAGGTTAGGACAATAAAAAAGGAAGGATGGGACATATTTTAGATATTATTCTTTCCGTAGGAGAAAATAAAGTGAAAGAAAATTTATATAGTTATCAACATGTTCAAGTGTATTGCTTAGTCATAGGCGTCCGAAATGCTTTAATCACCGTTAGAGACACTTGGGGTCCGCGGCCCCGACAGAAACCAGTGTGCCTCGCATATATTGCTTCTTGATGCCCTCGCATATAAATTTTATTTTTCGATAAACTATAGTGCCATTATATTGCAGGCTAGCAAGATATGAGGTCCAATAATTCAATTATCTTGTAGCTGACCCCCATCAATTAACAAGAGGCCATGGTGTATGTGGCGAGGGTAGAGTTAATTGAATTTTGTGAGTAATTCAGACCACGAGAGCTAGCTTAGCTAGTATAGTCTCTTGAGATTTTATATATAATTTAAGTTTGAAATGATTATTTAACATGATATTAAAATTTTATTAATTAAATAATTATAAGTTTAAATTTTATTGTTCGTGTTTTATTTAATAAAATCTAAATATAAAATAGTATGAGTCTGTACAAATTTTAAGTTAAATTTTTTTCACTTAAAATAATTAATATATTATAAAATTATATAAATTATATTTTAAGATCTTATATAATAATTTGAATTGGTTCTTTAATATATGCAATTATTTTAATTACTTAGATTAATTATTCCAAACTATGGAATTATTGTATGGCTTGCCAGTTGATACAAATGCTCAAATGACAAGGTTGATACAATCTTCATATTCAACACTCTCATTTTTTACAGCTTCGAAGTTCTGGAATTTAATTTTAATTACGATTCCAATCCCTTTAATTTGAAGAACGGGTGATCAATTTAAATACTGGCTTGACAGATGATACAAATGTTTGCGTGTTGCATAAAACACTGATTAATGCCATCACACATGCATTCACACATGTTTTGCTTTGTATACAACCGTGAGCTTTACTAACTTTTGCTGTTAAAAATAATAAATTTACCATAACTCTTATAGGATGGGTTCAGGTGATGGATAGAAGGTTAATTTAAATATTAAAATTATTTTTTTATCTAATTAATCTTATTCATAAAGATATTTTAAATGTTATCTCAATAAAAAACTCTGATATCAAGAATAATTAAAAGGCTTGTTCTATTGATTAGCCAATAATATATATATATATATATATATATATATAGTAATTGTAAAAGTTACCATATAAAAGTATGACTATAATATTTTTTATATATAATAATTCTTATATAAGTATATTCTATAATATAATATATGGGCAGTGGGAGTTCCCATAATTTTATCTACTAATATTTATTCAACCTAACAATGCTCCAATCTTTTCACCAAAACAAAACAAAACTAATAATAATAATAATAATAATAATATCGACTTAATTAGTCAATTATATAAAAAATAACACATCCATCTAATATTCGAAGGAAGACCTTTTTTCAGATCTCAAGACATCTTCGTTCTTCCTATTATATGTTCATTCGATATAAGTCATCATCGTCAATTGTTTTTCTTTGTTTTTTTTGTAATCCATCATCTGCAAGCACTATTTGAACCAAATCAATAGAGTCAGAAAGCCAAAGTAATTGACATGGTCGGGCAATACCTATCCAAGCAGGGCTCCAAAACCAAAGCTGTGCGTCTTTATAAAATACTGTTCCAAATCTTTGGTTTTTTGATTTAATGGGTCCACCGATGTCCCTACAAAGAACTCCAAAGACTAAAATCAGCATCCTTCCTAAAATTCAATTGAACCCACCTCCAAAAGCTTGTCATCATCTTGATGCATGCAACGAGCAAGCAAACAAGCCTAATATTATACGTTAATCTTTCGTTATACATGGATACTGCGTAGACGTTAGCAACTAGCTAGACAGGTATCAGCGTCCACGTCCATCAACTCATAATCTACCCCGGAAAGAAAACTGACGATATCCAGGGAACCAACAAGGAAAAAAAGTGAGATATTAGAGAAATATTAGAGAGAGAGGTAGCTATCAATTCCGCCGAACAGACTGAAAGCAAAGACAAGGTGTTAACAGTTGTTTTGATATAATTTTTTCCATAAAGTTATGCCCGGAGAATCTTGGCACAAATCTTTCACGTTAGTCATTGAAAAGATACACAAGGTGGCAATAATATTATTATCGATGCTAAAAACAACAAGAAACAATAATTAATAGGTAGGCACTAGGCACCAAATTTCCCCCCTTATATGTCCCAAAGGCACCTCCTCTTCTCAAAATGTAAGTTGTAACAACCACGAAAAAAAAGAAGTGCAAAATATGGAAAACTCTGTCCATGTCAAAGAAGTTGTAGTGATCAAACCATCTGAGCCAACCCCAAGTCGTGTTTTATCTCTCTCAGCCCTTGATTCTCAGCTTTTTCTACGTTTCACTGTGGAGTACCTCTTTGTTTTCAAGGCTCGTCCTGGTTTAGACCAAAGTGTAATCACAGCTCGTGTCAAAGCTGCACTAGCTAAGATTTTGGTGCCTTATTATCCACTCGCAGGACGTGTCAGGGCCAAGCTCGATGGTTCAAGCCTGGAGGTTGTGTGTCGAGCCCAAGGTGCGGTGTTTATGGAGGCTGTCTCTGATCACACGATTAACGACTTTGATAGGGCCCCACGGTACGTGACACAATGGAGGAAGCTCTTGTCTCTCAGCGCGGCAGATGTTCTTAAAGGGGCCCCACCTCTTGGTGTCCAGCTTACGTGGCTCAGAGGTGGAGATGCCACGTTAGGTGTTGGTCTTAACCACAGTGTCTGCGATGGAATTGGTAGTGCCGAGTTTCTCAACTCTTTCGCTGAGTTAGCCACGAGTCAAAACCGAGTAGCTGATTTGAAGCCCAAGCCCATTTGGGATCGCCACCTTTTTGATCCCACAAAGCCTTCTCGTTGTTACTCAGCGACTCATCTCGAGTTCAACCGAGTTCCAGACCTCTGTAGTTTTACAAGTCGCTTCTCTAATGAAAGACTCGCCCCCACCTCCATAATTTTCGATAAAAGATGGCTAAATGAGTTAAAGAGACTCGCTTTGTCAACGAGTAGACCTATTGGGTTAACATATACGTCTTACGAGGTACTATCAGCTCATGTATGGAGGAGCTGGGCGAGAGCTCTAAACTTACCATCAAACCAAATCTTGAAGCTTCTTTTTAGCATAAATATCAGAAATCGAGTCAAACCTAGTGTACCCAGTGGGTACTACGGCAATGCATTTGTTCTAGGGTGCGCGCAAACAACTGTTAAAGATTTGGCAGAGAAGGGTTTAGGTTATGCGGCAATGTTAATAAAAAGAGCTAAAGAAAGAGTGGATAACGAGTACGTAAGATCAGTGGTAGAATCAGTGAGCCAGTCAAGAGCTTGTCCCGACTCAGTTGGCGTGTTGATCATGTCGCAATGGTCAAGGCTAGGGTTAGAGAGGGTTGACTTTGGAATAGGGAAGCCGGTTCATGTGGGTCCAATATGTAGTGATAGGTACTGTTTGGTTTTACCTGTTTATAATCAACCGGATGCCGTTAAAGTGACGGTAGCTGTCCCAGCAAGCGTTGTTGACAAGTATGAGTATCTGGTCAAGAGTCCATGTTCTTGAGGACAATTGGAGTTTGGGCTCTTTCGTTGACTTGTTTTATTAGTTTTTGACACTCTTCACTTCTTTGAACTGATGCTCGTTAATTCCAATCCTGGTCTATAAGAACTGCACTTGTAGTAGTATTAAATATTAATCGTTAACTTTTTTATCTTTTTGAGGAGCGTGGTGGTCACGCCCGAGTTTAGAAATTATTCACTTTTAACCATTATTGCCTGCGTTCACCTCCCCCGTTCAATATGAATGGGATTTGGCTCCTCTACGTTTTAAAAAGTAATTCTTGATAGACCATTATATATTAATAACTGAACGGACCAAAAAAATCCTGAAAATTTAAAAACCTATAGTCTTAGGTTTCTTTATGCATAATCAAGGGAAGAGCCAAGTTCCATAGAGTTCAATTATTTTTTGTACTATATTATCTTTATATCTCTATATGTGTTAAAAAAAATTAGTGACTTGTTATTTTTTTCATTGCATTAATGTAATTCAGTCTCTTCTTTTCACTAAAATACAAGATTTATAAGATATAAATATATTATAAATTTTTTCATCTTCATGTTAATAATTTTTTTATTTTTAATATTTTTAGCATGTATATTTTTAATGTCTATCTCTTTAAAATATAATTATATTTTTTCTTTATAAAAAAATACTTGTTTAAATATCTAAAAGTTCTTGCATCCATTAAAAAAGATATTGTACAAGTAAATATCACTAGTTACCTTCATTTATCAGGTATAAATTACCAATCACTTTAATTAAAAAGAATTAATCAGGTTATTAGCTAAAGTCAAAAAATTAACAAGTTATTCAATACATAAACTTTACTTCTAAACTATTTTGATTTTTTATACTCTCATTAATAATAAATAAATTGAAGTAAATTATACTTTGTATCTATTTTCACGGAAATAAGTAACTGGATATATACAACTAATAGAATATCTTGCCTGTGTAAATTATAATTTGTGAGAATATTTCATTATAATGATAAACGGAATTTTTTGTCTCTTGATTCACACCATGAAAGCCCTAGGTAGCTAAGGTGTGTGAATTTATAAATTTTTTAGCTTGTTTAACACATTAATTAATTATCGCTTAGTCATAATTTAAAGATCTTAGCTACTTAAACCGATGGGAGAAAATTAACTATGCTCATTCAACAAAATTAAGATCTGAGATAACATCAGTTAAGCATAAATCAAGTGCATGTCATATCAACCAAGCAATATAGAAATGTGTCTGATATTATGGTTGAAATACGATAGTATTTGTAGAAGTTATATGGTGATGGGATACTTAGTTTAACCTAAATTAGTGTTTTCTCCATTTGAAAATAAGCTATAGTTTAATTATTTTTTCTTCACATTGAAGAACACATTCCATTCTTTAATATTACAATTGCTGTTACTTCATTAACAACGCATCTTAATCAAACAAACTTCCCATTCACCAATTTTTTCTTTCACGTTTGCTTTTTTTACGTTGTAATCGCAAAAGTCAAGTACATGTCATGCTAAATATTTTTTATTTGATCACATCGCACATAGTGGTGTGAAAAAAACTCAGATCGAATACAGTACATGTTTTTCATACCAACATTTTTCCTAGTTTAATGGCATAACAAGTGTATATTTGAGAAATAAGATGGTTTGGTATAAGGGAGAGTGACGTGGGATTTTTCCTCAAAATACATAATATATAGGCGTTTCCATGACTATCAGAAAGGTACCTAAGTAATTGGATTTGGTTAATAGCGTGATTGAGAGAATAATTGTAATTATTTTTAAAAAAAAATCACTTGAAAATATATTAAAATATTTTTTTATTTTTAAAAAATTATTTTTATATCAATAAGTCAAAACGATCTAAAACAATAAAAAAAATTAAAATAAAAAAAAATAAACAAATTTATTTTCTTTTCAAAAACATTTTTAAAATAAAAAAATAAACATGGGATAAGTTTTTTTTTTTTTAACACAAGTAATAGCTAGGATGAGGGTTATGTATACACATCCAACACATGTTGCTTATTGATTTGATCATTTTAAGAACCTTCTTTTGAGAAGTTGGTAGAGGCCCTATGATTGATTCCACACATGTATAGTAGAGATGTTTTTGTTCATGAGTAGCCATGGATTTTGAGTCCCGTCAGAATAACACGAAATGCCCACAATAATAATTAAGAAAATGATTAAGCAAATACTATCAATTTGACTTACTAATATAAGTATCCCAGTACCTATTGATTAAAAAAAAAGAGGAAAAGAAGAAGAAGAAGAAGATAAACAAGATTATCTTTTGCCGGATCCACCTAAATATTCCCTTAGGCGAATCTTCGTGTAAGATTTGCAAGCAACCAAGAGTGCCGAGACATAAACTAGATTATTGAAACACGCTGCCTTGCATGGGTTAGATTTTTTTTTTTTTTTATGAGAAAAATATAATGCATGATTGATAATTGATGATATATATTTTTTTTTAATATGGACACAATAATAAATGATATTTTTAAAAAATATATATTAAAGCGATGATATATTAGATCGATTCATGTTAAACTGTTAAATTTGAGATCTATGTTATGATATCATGAAGCCCTATTAAAAAAATAAATAAAATAAATTATAAAGTTTAATTTCTAATTAAATTATTGTTGAAGGACAAATAAAAAAAATAAATTAAAAAAAAAACTACTCGAATTAACTTCTGTTAACATATCAAATTTGTAACCCGGGTTATCATATCGAGATAATCTCATAAAAAAATAAAAAGTTATTATATATAATTTTTAATTAACTTAATGTTGAAGGATAAAATAAAAAAAATCTAAAAAACAGACAAAATAAATATAACCCAAGTTAACCCAAACTAACTTTTTAAATCAGTAACATGAGTCATTAGATTAAGATAATTTCATAAAAAGTAAATAAAAAATATATGAATCTTCATTTCTAATATATTCAATGTTAAAATCGAGAAAAAAAACTAAATCTATAAAACTGGGATAACTTCACTTAAAATAAATTGAAAAAAATTACGAAGTTTAATTTTTAAACAATCTAATATTGAAGGATGAAATTAAAAAGAGAGAGAGAGAGAGATTGAGTTGTTAGAGGGTGAGATTGAAAAAAAATGAATCTAGTTAGCTAAAATCAACTTGCTAAACCCACAACTCTAGTTAGGAGCTCGAGATAATCTCATAAAAAATAAATAAAAAAACTAAAAAGTTCAATTAAAAATATTTTCAATTAAAAAAATAAAAAAAAAAATAAATAGAGTCAACTCATGTTAGCCAACCTAACTCACGATTTAAATCATAAGATTAAGATTATTTTATAGAAAGAAAATTGAGAAAAAAAATAAATTTGATTTCCAACCATCCCAATATTAAAATAAAAAATTCATTAATTAGAAAAAATGACCCAAAAAACAACTTGAATTAACTTGAATTGACTTATTAAATCCGCAATCCAGATTATGATACAACGATAAATTTATAAAAACAAATAAAAAAAATTATGAAGTTGTACTTCTAAGAGATCTAATGTTAACGGTTGAAGTTGAAAAAAAATATTCAATAGACAAATAAATTTTTTAACAAAAAAAACAAAAATTAGATTGTTGAAGGATTAGTTTTTTTTTTTAAAAAAAAAAAACAAAAAGAAAAGGCTCTTTTTTCGGTGGTTGCTCTTAGGCCAATCAGACTCCGAACAACTTTTTGCGGTAGTAACGAGGCCCAATACCATTGAAAAATAAAATGGACATGGCAGTTCAGGGAAGCTCACCTATACTGGGCCATGCATATCTCTTTCCCTTATTGTGGACTCTTTTCTACGAAGTCTGCAAATGATTTTTTGTTGGACGAAGGTGGATTGGAGAGTGATAGGATTTGGCATTCAGTGTAGAAATGGGAGGCTCCCCGGCGCATTTGGACTCACCTATGGTCGATGGCTACGGGAAATTACAGACTAACGGGCTTCGGTTCCATAAACGTTTGACTAAGAACCCTTGCCTTTTGGATTGTGCACAGACAAAGGAGTATACGCTTCACCTCTTTCGCGATTGCTGGCGGGCTAGAACAATTTGGGAGAGGCTGGTAGATCAAGATAAATGGGTTGAATTTTCTCAAGGTTCATCTGAGAATTGGTTTTTGCGTAATCTGGAAGCAGATTTTAATAGTCAAGGTGTGACTCGGTGGCGGCTTCTTTTTGGAGTAACGGTCTGGCAGCTATTGAGGTGGAGGAATGATCGGTGTTTCAACACTGAGGTCTTTGATCGTGATCCTGTGGGAGTTATTCTTGATTATGTCCTAGAGGTCGAGCTTGCCTTTTTGAATAATAAGAATTTGGGGCTTGACAGTACTTGAGAAAAATGCCTGGTAAGTCGGGAAAGACCAGCTGATGGATCATGTCAGGTGCATCAAGGAAGAGCTGCACGGTGGCGGCTTCTTTTTGGAGTAACGGTCTGGCAGCTATCGAGGTGGAGGAATGATCGGTGTTTCAACACTGAGGTCTTTGGTCGTGATCCTGTGGGAGTTATTCTTGATTATGTCCTAGAGGTCGAGCTTGCCTTTTTGAATAATAAGAATTTGGGGCGTGACAGTACTTGAGAAAAATGCCTGGTAAGTCGGGAAAGACCAGCTGATGGATCATGTCAGGTGCATCAAGGAAGAGCTGCACACAACGTTTTCATTTACAGACGCAATTAAACAATAATTAACATAACATCCACAACTTCATATCATCTAATCTAAAGGTATTTTTCTTCACAAAAAAAATGAAATAATCAGCTTTGGACAGCACCAAAATGGGCTCTCAATGGAACAGCTCCCCTCGAACATTACGAACCCGCAAAGGTCAGACGACAAAGGAACAAGAAAAAGTCGCCCAGCTCATCATTCATCAGAGCATCGAGTCAGACTCTTTCTTCTCTCTCACCCTCTTAACGGGCCTCTTTACACTTTAATACCCTCGCCTCCGTGAGTTACGAGGCATTTGCTAGCCAGTGGCCACCACATGCTACACATATCTTCTTCCAACAGTTCCTAGTGTAGTGGATAACCCCCTCTTACCCGCTAACGCCTCGTCTTTACATGCAAAATTAACCATAAACTCTCCCACCTTGCTTTGCCATGGAGTCATGTTGAATCTGTATTAAATATTTCGTGGCAATATTTTAGGACGTTGCTGTGAGGACCAGGTAAAGTAGTCTTCTGAAACCCAAAAACAGAGTCTTTCCTTTGCTAATTAGCTGTTTAGTCGATGGCTCTTAACCCATTAATTAAAATTAATCACACCACCTTGTCATATTGTAGCATAAACCATCATAATATTATGTGATTCACAGGGAGGATAATAAGTTTGTCATATGCTGGAATATGCCGTGACAACATATCGTCCTGGATCTGTAACTGTAGCCTGTGATTGTTGGAATCGCCTGTGATCTTGCTGGAATTGTGGGCTGTGTAATTATGATATTAGAGCTAGGATTCCTTGAATTAATTGCTTATAATCTAATTGTAAATGTCGAAACTTCAGTTGTAACTGCAGGCTGTGCATGATTTGGGGCTGTTGCTGCCATGATTACTGTCCTGTGATCTTGCAGCCTTGAAGGTGGTTGTAGAGGTCTAATATTAAAAGTACATTTTGAAATTAGATTCTACGAACTTGTTACAATTACGCAAGAGACATATTACTTTTAGCATGCCTCTCATAATTCATCAAGCTAAATATAAAATTAGTGCTAGGGCGCAGGCCAAAAAATATTAACACATCCCATTTTATATTGTGTTTCAACGGGAAAATTTTGAATTTTTTTTAAATTAATTTTTTATATTTTTAATTTTTTTTGATATAGTGATATCAAAAATAATTTTTAAATTTAAAATAAAAAAATATTATTTTAATATATTTTTAAATATAAAATATTTTTAAAAATTATCGATACTATATTAAAAATAGGGGTAGGCGCACAGGAAAAGCGAAAGAACTTACAGACATCAAAGAACTAAGGAAGATTGCAAAGAAGTAATTAAACAGAGAGCTTGAAAACCAGTGACAGAGAGCCAAGAGACACAAGAACAGAAGAAGATGGATGAACAAAACACCATATCTGCTAAGTGATCTACCATGGACATTAAAAAGAACACGTCAGCTTTGCACCCAATTTACATCATATATCACTAAAAGACATTAACATCTATTTTTGCATCTTCTTGATTAATCATTACTATCATATGTTTATAACTATAAAATTAAAATCCAATTATAAATTAAAATTGATTTTCTTATACGGGTTGAAATATAATACTGGAATGAGAATTATATATAAAAAATCAAAGATTTTTTTTTATTTACTGAATAAAGTTTAGTTAATAAATAAAGCTTCAATATATGGGTTTGTTTTATAAGGTATATATGTAATAATTACATTCTTGATAAAAAAAAAATTTAAAAATATAGTGAGAATATCATGTTAAGTATAGTTCGTGTGGTGGCTCAAGTGAATTGTTTACCCTTCCTCGTATCTGAATTGACGGGAATCAAGTTGGACTTTTATCCAACCTGCTTTGACCCGAGTCGAATCTGATAAAAAGCCATGGATTGGATGATGTAAAGTCTCCTGTTAATCTGGCAAATTTGCCATCGTCAGGAATCTTATTTTTCTTGAATACAGAGTGCTGGATGATTGCAGCATCTGATGAATATAATATGCAACGTGATGAGATCAGAAGATCTGCTTTGACCCGATTCGAATCTGATAAAAAGCCATGGATTGGATATGTTGTAAAGTCTCCTGTTAATCTGGTAAATTTGCCATCTTCAGGGATCTTATTTTTCTTGAATACACAGAATGCTGGATGATTGCAGCATCTGATGAATATAATATGCAATGTGATGAGATCAGAAGATGCTATGGAACTTTATGCACGCCTAGGTGCAAGCATCTGGTCAGGTGGCAAGAGTCTTGCAGCGGCAGTTCATAAATCGGTCCAATGTTAATCCTGGATTCCAGTATATTGTAATTTAACAACAGTAAATACCTAGACACCGGAGAATTAGGTCGTCGTCGATCCCCAACAAGCAGGACCCTGACTTCAATTTCCTCCTGTTTTATTTTTAAACCCGAACCCACCGCTTTCAAGAGAGAATTTGCAATGCTTACTGTGCTTTTATATATCATTGGATCTCTGATGATCATGCAGATTTAATCTCATGATGAAGCAAGTTCCTCAAGAAGTAAACATGAAGCGGCGGCGACACAGAGGGAAGAAGAACAAGCATCAACAGGTTTTCGGCCAAGAAGGAAGAACTTCATCGATTCAAGAGGTGAAATTATTGGATCAAATATTTTTAACCCGTTAAACTGTCTCCAGATTTTTTGTAATAATTAACTAGTTTAGCAGTGGTCCGTTTTCGCTTTCAAATGCCGATCGAGGTGCTGACGAGCTGCAGCTAAATACAATACATATGCGCGGAGTTGCTTGTTCTGCGGTTTTGTAGAGTATATACATATGCATGAAAACTTGCACCATGAAATCGATGTCGAGATCCACTGTCGTTGGAGATGTGTAGATCTTTTTCCCCCACAGGAATGGGAGCTGCATATGTTTTTGATCGATTAGAAGTAAAATTATAGAGTGTTTAGAGCATTAGTTAGGCATAAAATTACAATTTTATCAAATCCACCTCATATAGATAGTTTTTAGATTGCATTTGTGATCAGTAACGGATGCTTTGCATATCTGGCTAATTAAACATAATTCAAGCGACTAATTTTTCAATCAATAGATCAATCCTTCAAATTAATAATAAAAATGTATTCAAGGCCACTTCTTGCGAATTCTGGATCTTAAGTTCTCATAAGAGTGCTAAGTTTATGCAATTATGTGTTAGCTAGTTTTGCTTCAAAGGAGTTTATTACCAAGTAATTTATAATTAATAAATTTAGATGTGAATGATTTGTCGTAAACCTTTTCCTATCCACTAAGGTTGAGGATGTGTATGATGACAATTGAAATATTAAATAAAAATATTTTCCCCTTCATGTCATTTTCGTGTTAAGCTAGATTTCATTGAAGAGATATCTATTAGTTATTTGTTAGACCTTACGTTACGAGTTAAATATTATATTTTATAAAAAAAATTATATATATGTGTTTTTTCAACATATTTCTATAATTAAAAAAAATTAGAAGTTTGAATTAAATAAATTGAGAACTAAATTTGTTAATAAATAAATAAAAAAGTCTTTAATGACAACTAAAAATAATAATAAAAAAAAAACAAATGTAAATCAAGATATTTAATATTGCAATACGAGAAATTTACCCTGTTATGTTCTCTAAATTTTATTTATTTAAATATATTTTTTATTTAATCAAATTATAATAGAAATAAACACACACATTAGATTGATTAAATAAAATAAAATAAAAACATAATTATGCAAGGTTGTACATATCATAAATATTATCTAAAAAAAATTATTTTAAAAATTAAGTTAGTCTATACAAAAGATAAAAAGAAAATTATATATAGATAAAATAAACAAATCTCTTGAAAAATTAAATACACACAAAATATTTGTACAAAAATCTCTATCCAAAAAAGAATAAATTAAAAATTAAAAAATCATTGATGAACGATACTAATTGAAACATAAAATAAAAAATTATTTTACAAAAATACATAAAAAAAGTATTAATAAAAAAATAGTCTATATATTATGGCTTAATTTGTCAAAACTGCGATTCAAATCATGGACTCAACTGGATAAAATAATATCTTTATCTTAAATTTATACCTAACATATATATATATTAAAATCCAAAAAATAGCCCTAACATCAGGCCATAGGCCCGCATGCATGGGTGAGCCTTCAAGATCAAGCCCACACACCTAGGGTTGCTTTATTTTATTTTGAAGGGGTGGATGACAAGGTTTATTCAGGAAAAATTATATAGATGACATGTCACATGCAAGCCTAAATTCTGGCCACCACAGTGGCGGTCAAAATATTAAATTAACAATTTTTTTTCAAAACAAAACTCAAATTTAAGTCATTTCAGCCCAATATGTATCTCACTAGCACCTTTGAAACACCCACAAAATGATATATCAACTAAATATACCTAAGAAAGAGTCTAGAAACATAAAATCAAACCGAGTTAAAATTAACTTCCTTGACTTAGATTTATTTTTTCAAGTAAATGACTTAGAGTTATGAGTTTAAACAACTACCATTAAATCCCTCTCCTTTCGTCTAACATGGACATCAAGAAAATTCATTTTGATGGTCTGGAATAGCTCAAACGATAACTTTCTTTCTCATTACCATAATTTGATGACATCTCTCTCCTTTTCTCTTCTTTTTTTAACCAGGGATTGAAAAATAGTACAAATAAACTCTTACATCAAAAGTATTTTTAAATCTTTTAAAGGGATCTAAATTGTATAATTTGTGTTATTTTTAAAGTTTGAGGACCTAAATGTATTTTTCAAATATTCTTTGCCACATCACCCATACTTGATGCCCTTTTAATTTTGGTATTTATTCTTCCAATTCCACCACATCCAAATCAATTGATTTTCAATTAGGATTAAATTATTCAAAATCAAATATTTTGAGAACCAAAATTAATTATCAAAAAATATGCATTGCCATCCACTGTTTTGTGTGTGAGTGAACAACGTTAGCTACACGGTACTTAACCCACATGTTTTAGTATTTTTATCTAATAAACATTAACCATGCATGAATGAGCAAGAAATATATATATGAAAGTACCGATCAAACAATGGGATGAATTAATCTGCAAAAACCAATATCTCATTGAAAAATCTTTGGGTTTAGAAAGTAATATTTTTGTTATTATCTCACGTGATGAACTGACCGCTAGATTTTTTTTTTCTTTTCTGGTTGCAAGTCATAACTTTGTGTAGACGTCAATGATATATATATTTGATCGATGATAGAGAAATAGAATAAGGAAAGGAAAGGAAAAAAATATACAAAGAACCCAGAGCTCACATCTAAAAGATGCATCTAGA
The DNA here is from genome assembly GCA_018804465.1 of Populus tomentosa. Classification (NCBI taxonomy): domain Eukaryota; kingdom Viridiplantae; phylum Streptophyta; class Magnoliopsida; order Malpighiales; family Salicaceae; genus Populus; species Populus tomentosa. The sequence continues at coordinate 4,429,269 of CM031983.1, read as the reverse complement.
GTGAATTCACTTAATACCTATTTTAATTAGAGATAAATCATTCGTAGAAATTATTATAAATCATCCACAACTAAGACTATTTTTAGTTTATTTCAAGAGATTGACTATCAAGAATCAAAACCCACATTCAGAATTAATTAGTTGCTCAAAGAAAAAACCCACATTCACACTAAGATCATTTGGGAGGGTTCCTTAGGCAGAATCAGAGCTTAGCTCAGTAATTTTAATTTCCAAGAAAATCTCAAAAGTTTTTTTAAAAAAAAATTCACAAAAGAAGAATTAAAATCACAATTTATAAAATACTAACAAATGCTTCCCAATTCCGCACTGGTGCCTGTTTACTCGAGTAGTAAGCAGCGACTCTCTGTCTCTCTCCGAATATAAAAATATAAATAGCATGCAGTTATGGTAGAGACCACCGCCCTCATCCACCATTCACATACATGACATTCAAATCATCACACAGGCGAAGGCTCCTCTATACTTCGACAGATCAATAGCCAAAGAAAGAGGCCCTCTCAGTCTTAATAAAGTCTTAAAAGCCATTCACTTTCTAATGGACAATTCATCTCACCCTCCCCAAGAACCCACCGGCACCACCGCCACCAAAATATCATCCAATGAAAAAAACATTGATAACAACACCACCGCAACCACCCCCACTACCACCACAACAAGTGACACAAACAGTAACATCAACAGCAGTGGCAGTAGCAGGAAGTGCAAAGGCGCCAAAGGAGGACCAGACAACGGCAAATTTAGATACAGAGGAGTTAGGCAAAGAAGCTGGGGCAAATGGGTAGCAGAGATCCGTGAGCCAAGAACACGAACCCGTAAATGGCTTGGCACTTTTGCCACAGCAGAGGACGCAGCACGAGCCTACGATCGAGCTGCCGTCATCCTTTATGGTTCTAGGGCTCAACTCAATCTCCAACCCTCAGGTTCCTCTTCTTCTGCTCAATCCGGACCAACTTCTCTCAACTCTGCCTCTTCCTCGAGCCAGACACTTCGCCCTTTGCTCCCACGTCCCCCTGGGTTTTTTTTCACTTCCTCTCTCTCAAATTCAATGGCTTCTCCTTCTGTTACGGCAGCTTCGTCAGGATTTACGCCACCCGGGGTTAATTATCATTCGAATAATGTTGCTGGGTCGGCCTTACCATGTCTTAGTACTAATGACATGCTAATTCAAAATCACCAGCAAGTTATCTTACAACGCTATCTTAATCAATATGGGGCTAATACAAGCAACCCAAATAATATATTTGATAGTTCTAGTGTAGCCACACCAACTACACCCTCGTATCAAAATCATAGTCACTGTCTGCCGCAGCATCATGCGTGCGATGATGTTAGTTCGTTGATGGGCTCCGTCGGTTCGAGTTTCTCTTTGTCTGGTAGGAATACTCAACCTATTGTTGCACCGGTGGGTCATCTTCAGGATCCGGTAATGCATGTTGGAGCTGGATCTCCATCTGTGTGGAATGATGGTGAGTACCCGCCGCCTAGTATTTGGGACGATGAGGATCCTTTCTTGTTTGATTTTTGAGTGCTGGTGGGGATTTTCATGAGGATTTCTTTTGGTGTACCAACGATTTCAAGGGAGGCCAAATCCATCAAAGGCCGGTACGTACGTGCAAATTTTTGCTCTTGGGTATAAGTTACTCTAGTTCTCTTTCCGTTGTTTCCGATGGTTAATTATATTTACGGGATTCGGGTGCTATTATTGGGGGCTAAACTGGTTATTTAGAGATGGAATTCTTAAGATGAAAGAAATTTGAAAGAGGCGTTTCTTCTGAAAGTAAGGTTATAATCAATAGATCTAGGGTTTGTCGGCAAGAGATGTTGTTAGACTTATTTTTACATGTTGGCTTCATAAGTAAGTCCGCGAGAGATCTCAGGTGAAGGCTGCTTATCCAGGTAATTCAGATTCACAATGAAAGATTTTATTGATTCGCTATGAAAAAAAAAACGAATTATAAAGAGAAAAATTTCTGTTTCTTCAAGTAGTTATAAGAAAATTGATTACATTTCATGAGAATGTCCCTTGCTTTAAGCATTAGCAGTTGTAAGTTATTAGGTAAGGTAAGTTTCTGTAGTTTTGTTTACACCGATACACCTTGAAGTGTAGGATCAGCTGTTATTCCCAATTTCTTTTTGCAGTCACCATTTTCAATCCTCAAGACTCTCATACAATTAGTGCTGATTAATTTGGCATAGATCACACATGAGTAGGAAGTTTGAAAAACTTTTTTTTTTTATCAGGATCACTACTCGAGCTATATGGTTGAATCTCTCGAGAGGCTTAAAAAATTATCAAATGGAATCGTTGGAATTGAATATAGATCCAGAATTACTATATCAAATTAATATGACACCGCAAGAATATATTTATTTAGAAAATAAATTTGTGAATTATACACAATGACGTGATTAAATTACGTTGCATGTGTGTTCAAATTTAGAACATCCAAATAGTGTTCATACTTCAATGAGTTTTCCCTTTGGGCAACAGCTTCCGGTTCGACATTCCTGTTATGATCTTATCAGGTGTGCTATTTCCACTCTTTCCTCCTTTTTATTTGAAGAAAACCTTAAATTTTATTAGGGTTTTGATGAGTTGCATCGCTGGGAGTACTTTTGACAAGGGTTTGGGGACAGATGGTGCATGCTTTGTGGATATATTGCAGGACTGTTTATGATCCTTGTTTTTCCTGAGGTTTTGTCCTTCGTTGTAGCTTCTACAAACATCATTTTCCTAATCAGGAACAATAGGCGGTGCCTAATCTAATCTAGATCTAATGGATTTATGTCTTGGATCGTGTTTTGTTTTAGTTGCCAAATTCATTTTCTTGATTATCGTGATGATAATGGGAGCCGTTCTGGTTTTATCTGCAATAAAGATAGTCCTCAAAATATATATATTGGAAGAATAGCTCGAATTTTTGGGTTAATGGAGATGTTTATTTTCTCACATTTATGCAATTAATTAAGTCTTCGTGGTGCACAGGTCTACCGCCTATATACTCGTCAGATAAAATATGGGCGACCTTTGGAAGCAACAAATGCTGGGAAGTATTAATATTAATTATTGATGGAAAAATTAAACACAGGCATTAATTAGTGATGTAGAAGAGGAGGAGAACGTTTAGATTCCCATTGATGATTCTATGTGGATGTTGCCAAAGAAAAGTTTGAAGAGTTGTTGTCGCGCTAATAACGAACCATCTTAAGAATGATGAGATTCTATATAGGGGATTCTGGACTCGTAAGGATCATTGAGTTCTTCTATACCTTGCATTTCTGTATATACTAATAAAAGAGAGATGGACATTGAATAAATTAACTAGGGAATCAACATATACATATGTTGGAACATTAAACTAGTAATTAATCCACAATGCTGTGGTGGAAAAAAGTTGATATATGCTTCATGGACTGTACATGGTGATGCTTTATCCGGCCTCTCCTGTGTTTAGAACTTTTTATCCTGTTATTGGGTGTTCGTGGTACATGTTGATTGTTGACCCAGTGAATCTTAATTTGTTCGGAAAACATAATTCAGAAACAAATCATGAGAAATTACATCAACAACTTTAAATTTCAAAGAAATACTTAGATTCATAAGCAGGCTTGTTTCCTTAGGACCTGAAGGGTTTCTGTATAATTATATAAAATAGGACCTGCGGTTGTCGTCCCACGACAGATAAGATTGTTTTTTTAAATAATAGTTGAGATTTTATTACCTTTTGGCTAATAAAAAAGAAGATGCATGGCCAAAGAAGTAGAAAGAAGGGCACCAACGGAGAGAAGAAAAAAAGAAGCCATAAAGGCACGGCTGCTGCAACTTAAAAAAGAGAACAAAGACCAGACAAAAAAAAATAGTAAAGAGTCAGCTGTGAGTTACTCTGTTATTCTAGAATTTGATCCTATCAGAGCTAACCTTAATGCGTGAGAATTATTAATTCTATCAGATTTACTTGATTTTGTGTGAAAATTAATCTCTCCTCATCACTTGCATGTGGGTATGCATGCAAAAAGATTAATAAGAGAGATCGGCCATTTCTGGATGTCGTCCCTGGCAATTCCGAATGCAATGCTTGAGTTGCTATGCATGCACCATTGCAAATCTCTTGGGCTATAATATCCTTGCATGGAATTATTGGTAACCATTTCCATGTAAATCCAACAGTTTTTTTACCTTTCACATTTAAAAAAATATAAAATTTGAATTTCCAGTCTTTCAGAAATTGATTTCAGCACACAAGATTAATTCTTCGTGTCTGGTTCGCTAACTAGGCAGTTAAGATTTACCATCTCTCGCAGCACTTGAGTTAAACTGGAGTTCAAAAAAAAAGTATACTCTCTCCTGTAAGAACATGAACACTCGTGTTTTGCTAGAATATGTTCGTTTCCATGTAATTTTTCTAATGCTCCCTGTTAACATGAATTGTTTACCGACAAGTTTGGATACTACTTAGGATTGGGCCTTTCAGATCTCGGAGGCCTGTTTGAGGAAGGTCTGGCGAGGCATTTTCCCTTTCTCAATGGGCCGATTTCCCTTCCACTGCGATTTCATCAAAGCTCAAAGGGAATTTTTCGTGGTTGGTGCACTAACTTCTCACTTTTCTCAATCAAGTATATGTATTTTCAAAATATTTTTGTTTCATCCGTTAACTTTTTCCTAGGCGTTGAGTTTCTCGACCCTTTAACTTAGGATTAGTCAATTCTATTTCTTGATAGAGGCAAGAAAAAAGATATAACTCAATGATAAAGTATCAGCTTGACGTGATGGAAATCATTAATTCGAGTCTGATTATCTCTAAAGCCAAGGGCTTCATATTTTAAAAACCCAAATTATACAATTTGAATAAATCCTTCTCTGTTTATTGCGGGTCGAGGATTCCTTCTACTTCCTCTGAGAGGCGTATAATCAATTAATGTCATGTGTAAATGGCAATCTTGCGTGCAAAAGTTTGGTGGTTGGAAAATAAGAATTTGATGAAAGGACTAAGGAAATTATGACACTTATCGAGGTTTAAGGTAACACCATTAAAGATGTAGAGGCTAACTAGGATTTCATATAAGTTCGAATGGAGAAAGTACGATCATAATTCACCTCAGTTAAGTTCGAATGGAAAAGAAAGCCACTTGTTTTTTTTTTTTTTTTACAAAAGCCACACATCACTCGAATTTTTTAGTTTCTGCAATGAAATTTTGTATGAATTACTACAGATGTATAAATAAAAATAATTGACTAACTAATAAATTAAACCTCCGTTTATTATTCTCAACTCAGCATGCATCAAATGTTAATTACACATATATCCCTACCTTTTTTTTATGTAATTTCCCTTCCTAGGCTGTAGCTTCATGTCGAGATAAAGGATGAATTCATTTCCTTATTATATAATGACTTTATAATATTGCATAATGAAAAATATTTTATTTGCTAGAAAAAAGGTATTAGATATTATAATGAATATTTATGGATCTAGTTTTTACTATATCTATATTTTACTATTTTTCGATTAACACAAATTAAATATTTATATTTCATTATTGGATATTTATAAATGTATTTATTATCTAAATGTTGTTTATTATTTAACTTTAAATAGAGAGAGAGAGAGAGAGAGTTAACCATATTTATATTTTATTAATTACTCATCCAATAAAATAGCTATTAAAAAATAATCGGTTAAGATCAATATTCAATAAAATTATAATCGATGATCTTTGCTACTTGGAAATCAATCTTCTCACTTGTTAGGTCTTCACTTAAAGCCAGTGTATTGCCTGCCACGCGCTACCATTTTGAAGTCCACAACAGTTGAAAGTGGTTTGGAACTACACTTTAAAGGCCGAACCAGCTCTTTTCTCTTGGCCAAATTCCCACTACCCTGCTGCCACCACTACCTCCACGGCCATCAATACCCTCATCACTATTACCAGTTCACTTGCAAGTTAGATGGCATCACAAGACTCCCAACCATTCCACTGGCACTACGAAGAACTCGACGAAAATGACTTCCAAGTCCGTGGCCGCGCTCTCTTTTATGTACTGATCGTCGGCTCCATGATCATCCTTATCGCCCTCCTCTCCATCTACGCCCGCTGGGTCTGCCTTGAAAACACGCGGCATAACCTTCCCTCTAGGCTTCCTGTGCACCACGCGCCTCGCCTTCCTCCAAGAGGCCTCGAATCCACGATCATCAAGGCTTTGCCGATAACTTTGCACAAGTCAAATTTGGGTACCAGTAATAATGGCACTGCAGTCGAAAGCGAGTGCTGTATATGCCTTGGTGTGTTTGAAGATGGTGATAGGCTGAAAGTTTTGCCGCAGTGTCAGCATTGTTTTCACTGTGACTGCGTCGATAAGTGGCTTGTCACTCAGTCAAGTTGCCCACTCTGTAGAGCTTCTATCCGAGCTGAATCGGCTGTTTTATCGATCATACCAGAGTAAACAACACAGCCCAGATTTCTATTTCTGTATATTATGTCTTTAAATGAACTAGATTGTTGTATTAAATCACGAATGTTTTTGAGAAAATTCATCGAACAGATGGCAATCAATACATATTGCAAGATATCTCGCAATTCTTGCACTGATAAAATTGAGAAATTCGCAGCTCGGTTACGAACAGAGTGATCACACAAGCCTTTCTTTTTTCCCATCAATTATATGTAAATTCTCGTTCCATATCTGCAAAAGAGTTCTAGTAGCTCTTCTAAATATATTCATAACCCAGACAAAGTTGTTATAACATTGTCTTAAATTTTTTAAACAAACCGAAGCCCAAAGTGACGAAAATTTCTAAATCATTTTCAGTTAAAAATAAAATAAAATAAAAACAATTTCAATATCTTGTTCAGCATTTATAGCCAACATTAAATTCTTAGCAGAAATTCTACTGCAAACTGGTGTGTTCCTGAACATACCGCTTGCTAGAAATGAAATGCTCACCTAGCAGAATGGGCTTCAGTTACTAGATTCACGTGATTGATCAGCAAGGCAATTTTCAACTTTTTTTCCTGCTCTTGATCTACCAATCCTATAAATGCGGCCACCTAAACTTTCCCAAAAAACAAATTGGAAATTGAAACAACTTTAGTCATCCATTAATATTTTTCTAATTATTGACTCCTGGTCCTGGATTTGGGCTCACTATCGTAAGATGGCAATTCTTACATCCTGTTTTTCATGTACGCTTTTGTAACGGTATTAGATGTGGGCTTATCGGGCTTCCAAAGTTGATTAGATTACATTCAAAATTGGGCCTAACTGGACTCGAGGTATAGTCCTCTAGCTAGTTGAGCCCATATCGGCAACATAGCCCAATAAAATTAGGGTTTCATATCATTAGTATTTAACTACCGGCGAAGCCCCTAAACGTAGCAGCTCTCTCTATCATTCTCCGCAGCCTCTACGATTCTGAAACAAAAGAAAGAAGGAACACAGGGCTTGGATACTTTGTCACCATGAGAGCCAAGGTAATCCTTTATTCTTCTCTAAGGAAATTAACGAATTCATTGGCATCTTATGTATTCTTGTTTTGTTGGTACAAAATTGATCGATTGTTTTTGTTGTGTTTATTTAAACAAACAGTGGAAGAAGAAGCGTATGAGGAGGTTGAAGAGGAAGCGCCGAAAGATGAGGCAGAGATCCAAGTAGTTTTCCATTTTATCAATAATGGTGAAAGTTGTCGTTCATTTTAGTATTTCTTGTTTCTGTTATCAGTACTACTTTCAACTGAGTAGATTATTTCCGTTTTAAATTTCATGATTTTGTTAGACTTTCAACCTGGATGGGAATGGGATTTTGGTTTTGCTTATTGGGCTTCAATGCTGTGTTATTACGATGATCTCTTGCTGCTCTTTTTCTTGTTTGAATTGGTGTCGACGGATTGGCACCAGTTCTGTTTGCTAGACCCCTAAACTAGGGTATGGTGATGATTGTTGTTGATTCATTGGGGTGTAGTTAAATGTCAGTGTAGGCGCTAGCTGTATCTAGGTATGAATTACTAGGGAAGAAGTTATCAGAAATAATTTTTCGCAATTGCTCTTTGCCAATCTTGGGAATAATTACCGAGGATGCTGGAATCTGTGATTAACTTGGTGCTGCAGTGATTCAGTATGGGTAGGATGAGAGGATAGCCTGTTTGTCATTGCGATTGGGCATGCATTTCGTTGCGTTTCAATTGAAAAGGTGTTTGATATTTTTTTAAAAAATATTTTCTAATGATTTTAATGTTCAATCAAAAAAATCTGAAAATAAAATAAAATATTTTGATGTATTTAAAATAAAAATCATGCATCTCAGTATTAAATGGCTCCCAATACACCTATTACGTATGCTCAAATTGTTTGGATTTGATAATGAGTTGTGTTGATTGTAAACTTGAATTAAATATTTTAAAAAAACTGAATGAATTGATTTAGAAATGATTTTTTGTTTGAAAAACACAAATATTAGTGGTAAAATAGAAACAGTAATGAAGGCATTGTGTGGTTTTTTTATTAAATAGAATTATTAAATGATTTAATTCAGATCAGTACTTAGTTCATTCTAAAATATTAGTGATTATTAACTATGTAATTAAATTTTAGTTGGTGATTATGTATAAAATAAAAATTATCAAAGTTAGTTAATTTTAAAATCTTTAATATTATTTTAAATACAATAAGCAATTCTATAAAAAATCATTTTTCACTCTTAAAATATTCAAAATGTGAATTATTATTTTTTTGTATTTTGTTTTAAAACAAAAGCAGTAAAATCTTGAAAAACAAAGCTCTCCTTTTCCTTTCAGTCTGTCTTGTGATTATGACAATGTTAATAGGATAGCCTACGATTCGGCACTTGCAAAACAAGGCTGTCATAAAACAAGGCTGTCATTTTTGTAACGTGTGAACTGTTACATATTGAGAGCAACCTCGCATCTTCTGTTCCATATTACACCATTCGAATGTTGTTTCCGAATCGAAATGGATGTCGCTGAGGTGGGTAGTAAAAGTGTTGAGTGTCTTAGTAATTGCACAAACCTTAAACCGTAAGCTAGTAAAATTGTGGGTACAGCTTAAAGTATTTTTTAATTTAAAATTATATTAAAATAATATTTTTTTTATTATTTTTTTAAAATAATTTTTAATAAAAAAATTAAAATTTTAAAAATACATGTACGTGTTGTCAAACAATCCCTAATCAGAAAGGAATTAATCGACGTATTTGAGAATTGCACCTTTTTTTAGTTCAAACTACGGGTGTTCAGGTTTCGGTTTGGTTTAGACCAAAAAACTAATCGAATCGAATTACAGTATTGTTGTAAAAATTTAACCGAACTGGACTGAAAACCGGTTCAAATTGAACCGGTCCGGTTTGGTTAAATCCGGTTTTTTAAGGAAAAAACCGAGAAACCTAATCCCGTGGGTTTTTGTCTTTTTAAATTGGCTTACGGTTTGAAAAGATTTAGTCTTTTATTCATTACAAAATATCCCAAAAGGCAGGAATTCACTTCAAAATAGCATGGTTTTACAAGAAAAGCAGAAAAAGAACCGTGGGGAGTTACAAGATGTAACCAACAAATATTACAACTTACATTGAAAATTAGCAGTATCATTGACAATATAAAATAGAAGCAAATACATTTAGCAAAATTCAATGGTTTTTCTTTTCTCTATTATTGATATCGAAACAAGACAGAAACCAAAGCCAACATTAAAGTCTATTTAATTTATCTAAAGCATTGTGCAAAAGGTGTACAATGAACAACTCTTTAATTATGACAGTAAATCAATCAGCACAACTCAGTGTAAGACCCGGTATCTCTTGAACAATTTAATGCTCCCTCAACTCTTTACCTCTTTGACTCTTTCTGCTGTAGGTGAAGAGAGAGGCCAAGGGGTTTTGTTTTGGTTTTTTTCCATTGCAAGTCTACTAGATCTAGATGGATGCTGAGATATAGGTTATTTACTTGTTGATCAGCTAGAGAAGAGAGTCAAGAAACACATGCAGGGGGCAAGAGGCAGGGAAGATGAAAATTGAAGGGGAAAGGAAGAAGGCTAGTCTGGTGTAGGCGGTGGCTGCAGAAGTGAATTGTAATATCATTTAGGTTTAGGTTTACACTTTACTGTACCATTTAGTATTTATACTAGGTCGTTTCTGCCTTTCTGGCTTTATTTTTATGGGTAGCTGATTCGGTTCACCGGTTTTGGTGGTGAAACTGGAACCAAACCGAACCGAACCGAACCGGAAAGATTTTTGGTTTTAGTGATCGGTTTAATCGGTTTTTTATCTCGGTTCGGTTTTCCACTACCAGAAAATCAATAAATACAAACGGAAGTACCGAGAGAATATTTTCGTCGGTAAATTTCTGAGGGATTTTACCGACAGAAATATTTCCTCGATATATACCGAGGGAATTACCATGGAAAAAAAAATTAAAACAAAGCAAAAAAAAAATGATGACATGTCATTTTTTACCTACGGAATTACCGATGAAATTTATTCTGTCGGTAAATCCATCGGTAAATCCGTTGGTAAACTGTGAACATTGTTCATCATGTCAATTACAAAGGGAATTACCGACAGAATTTTCTGTCGGTATTTTCCAAAGAGCTCCAGAACTATTCACCTTCCAATTGCACTGTTAATTGTTGTTCTTTACGAACAAAATCACCGACGGATTGAAAATTCGTCAGTGTTATTTGGCGGTTTTTTGAAAAAAATCAATTGATTTAAAATTTTCATTTAAATATTACAGATGAAATCACTAACGGATTAAAAAATCATCGGTAATTTTTGGCGGTTTCTGAAAACTTTTTATGTAATTGAAAATTTAAATTAAATATTACCGATGAAATTACGGACGGAATAATTAAAAAATATTAATATTCAATAATCCGTCGGTAAATCCGTCGATAACGCGCCCCAATAAAAAACCTGAATCCGCGTATTTACAAGAGACAGACTCATTATTTCTTCTTCTTCTTCTTCTACTTCTTCTTCTTCTTCTTCTTCTTCTTCACTATATGTAAAAAACATCAATATCTGTTTCTTTCTCTTCCTTTCTCTCCTCATCTCCTTCTCTTTTCCTCCATACTCGGGTATGTCTTCTTCTTCTTTCTTCTTTTATCCTCTTAGTTTTTTTTAATTAATATGCTTTATGAATTTTTTTTTCCTTAGCTGCATTTGCAAGTACATTAAGGTAAGATTTTTCTTTTTTCTTATTTTTTCATGATGTTTTTCACTATATTTGTTTTTTTATTTTATTTTTAATTGATTTTGTTCTTAATAATTTATAAATGTTGTTGTGAGATTTATTTTTTTTCATATGAGATCAATTTTTAGTTGATTTATTTATAGGATTTTTAAATTTTTAGCAATTGCAACTTCATTTTTTTCATATGAATTTTTTTAGTTGAATTAATTTTTTTATTTTATTTATTTGTTGTAAATTTGTTTGAGTTGATTTTCTTATTCTTTTTTCCAATCATTTTTAGTATATATTATACAATGTAAATTTATGTTAATTTAATTAATTTATAATTTTATAAAATGAATTTTTTTAAAAATGTTTTTAAATAATTACCGACAGAAATTTCGTTGGTAAGTCTGTCAATAATAAAAAATATTTTTACTGACGTGTCTGTTCCGCCAGTAAATCTGTTAGTAATAATTTTTTTTATTTACCAACGGAAAAAAAATTACCGACGAAAGATTCACCGACGGAGAATTTCCGTCGGTGATTTCATCGGTAAATTAATTACCGATGGAATATGTGTCTTATGCCGACGAAAAAATTCCGTCGATAAAACTGTTAAATCTTGTAGTGTTCTCAGTTAATTTTCCATCGATTTTCTTAGTTTTTTCAGTTATTTAATTTTTTTAAACACCTCTAGTTCAAACTACATCTTGACTCTTGTCAGGATAAAAAATGTTATGGGGGAGAGAATTTTAACGTGTTCTGATCTCTCTCGAGTTGAGCCTTGCGTGGTGTTGGCTGATTGTGATGGCATATCTCATTGACGTTCTCCAAAGACAGTAGGTTTCCCCGTTTTCAAGCATAGCAAGAATTTAGGGCAACGCCTGTACAGAACGCACGAATTAATTAGGGTAGACTGCCCAGCAGAATAAGAGATCAAAACTGTGATCTCAAATAAAACTGTAACATGAAGAACAAAGCCAGGCTGGCGACAACTTAGGACTGCCAGTTGATTAACTAGGCTTCAAATAAAAATAGGAACGACTAGTCCTATTTGTATTTAAAAATAATATTTATAAACTAAAAGCAGCAAGGATCGATGCAGTTCTCATATATCCTTTAGAGATCCAATTGCAACTCCATTTCGAGTCTTTAATCTATCAAAATAAATCCTAACTTCTTCTTGTATTATTTTCTGTATGAGAGCCCTCACGCAAGCCTCGTCCATCTCCTCTGTACATCTCTTCTCAGCATCTTTCATGATTGACTCGCCAAGATCCTTTCCTCTGCCATTTACTGCCACACCCTCCTTCAATTTCTCCGCCACAGCCATCGAAACAAAACCATCTCCCGGCGGAGATAATGTCAAGGACGTCTCAGGCCCATCCACTCCCACGTCTCCATTAACACTATTATGCCCCGGCGAAGCATGCAGGCACTGTCTCTTGGACCCCGAATCAGACTCAGACTCAGACACAACCGACACCTCCAAAGTCGAGCGTTTGAAAACTGAATTCGACTCAGATGACGCAGATGACACGCTCCCACGTTTTCTACGTAAAGTAGAGTTCCAATGGTTCTTTATAGCATTATCAGTCCGCCCAGGCAAGAGCCTGGCAATCGTAGCCCACTTATTGCCGTGGATGGCGTGTGCCTGGACGATCTTGGCATCCTCCGCTGGCGTAAATGGGCGATGTTGCACCTCGGGTGAAAGCTGATTGCACCACCTTAGCCTGCAAGATTTCCCTGACCGGCCTGGTATACCAGTGCTTATCATAGACCAGTTTCTTGGTCCATGTTGCTCTACAAGCTTGATCAGAGTGGCATCTTCTTGTGGGCTCCAAGAACCTTTGATCCTGTCACCACCATTAACAGAACCCATGAAGAAGACGAGAGAGGTCAAATAAAATAAGTTGTTAATTTAGATGTTTATGTTTAATTTGTTTTGAGTACGTTCGTTCGTGGGAGGTTTATTTATGGAGGAGGAGGGTTAGAATTAATGTGGAGAGAGTGAGAGAGAGATAATAACGTTTATAAGAAGAGGAGAGGGTTGTTGTGTGTGAGCCGTAAAACCGCACGTTGCCATGACTATTCTGCTAGTTACACGCCCCTTTCTTTTTTTAAAAAATAAGATAAAATAAAATTATTTGATAATTAATGTTTGCTTAATTTGGTTTTATAAGCTGTTGATCATAGAAGAGTGCTTTCTGTTTTGAAGGTGGCGTGGGTGAGATGGATGTTCTTAAAGAGAAAGAAATTGGTATTTGTTAACTGAACGGTTAGGTTAATACTTGCATTCAATGGCTGAAATTAGGGCTCCGAAACTGTGGCGGTTAGGTTTTCTTTTTGTGTTTATCTCGGAAATTATTAAATATAATAACGACCGGCGGTTTGAGAGTGTACTTGAGGAGGGAGACCAAAGAATTGTCAAAGAACTGCACACGGTTATCAAGGGAGTTAGCTGAACTGAACTGCGCAAGAGAAAGAGAGAGTTGCAACGGAATTCACATGTTGCCGTTATTATAATATTAGTTAATTATGCCTTCTTCTTTTTAACCACTATAGTTGATACAATATTTTAGAGCTCTGAAAAGATTAAATATCAATAATTAATATTCTACAGATGCAAGAAAAAGAAAAGAAAATTAAAATTATATTGGATCGATCCCACCAAAAAACTATTCTATAGATGTTAATTATGAGAATTAATTTCTTATTTTTTTATACTTGTTTGTTGAATATTCTACCAATAATAATCGGCAAATAAAGGTATTTATATATAATTAATGGTGCTCTACAATTTAATTACCATGATATCTTCTATAAATAAGTAAATGGAATATTAAGTTTAACAAATGTCATGGTATATTGTGCATTAAATTAATAACATACTTTAAATTTGACTAATTATATATAAATAAATATAGTGATAATTATATTAAAAAAAAAACAGGTAGTATACTCTCTCTCTCTCTTTTTATCTCTATTCTTTTAAAAATTACATTCTACCTCCTAAATTTTACATATTCGTAAAAATTTGAATCGTCAAACTGACGCGCCAAAAAAAAAAAAAAAAATCAATTGATTGTCATTATATTTGTTTAATAATTAAAGAATATTAGTATTACAACTTTGTCAAGGAACTACAAAGACATTAGCCACTGTAGCTGACTTTTTTTTCTTCCCTTTCATTATCTTCTTTTTCTTCCTTTTTCATTTTCAATCTTTAGCAAGTCTACGAGAAATAATTAAAGCCATTATTTCTTGACGTTTTTTCTTGCCTTTGCTAGATTCGATTTTCTAGAAGATATTCGCACACAAAATCTATCCATGCTCGTACGTGTAAATTCTCCAGTAATTATGAAAGCCCTTTATATATATTAAAATTAAAAAAAAAACAATTTATCATAATTAAATCTGGATCCTCAGATCTGGAACTGTTTGCAATTCTACACTGAAAAGGGGACAAGGCTTCGTATTCGTTCGTTTCATCATTGCAGCAAAGGACCATCCAGCTTTAGAAAGCAAGCAGGAGGGACTTTATGACTCCATCGGCTAATATTTCATATGATATCCCGATATTTGATAAGAAACCACATGTGCGAGCTGGCCCACATATTGACTCCATTTTCGATCTCCACAGTGTTCGCATGGCATGAATCACAGTAGTCTGTAATTAAAACTTCATCATCTTGACAGCTGCATCTCATGTACATTATTCTATCAATTTATATTGTTTTCTTCCTAATTTTATATTAGTTTATAATTCACAATCGACTCATCCTAAAAACCCTATTTTCGGGAATTAATTGATAATTCTCTGTTCAATAATTTTACCGAAGGGGTGGGATCAAATTCGCTTACTATTAGCGGTAGTGATAGTACTTATGTTATAATATTACTATTTTTTTATAAAAAAATATTATAATATCAGCACTGTTGCATCAAGAAAATAATAGTTATGAAAATTTAGGTTGGGGGGGGGGGGGTTAGATTTTACTTTAGAGCTAGGGGGGATTTCCCAGAATTAGGGATTTTTCTTGGAGTTTCTGTAACTTTGGGGCACAAGGCCACCAGGCCCTTGAATTTATCCCTGGTTTAATTTATAATAAAATTATAGAGTACTCGAAAGGGATCTAGAATTCTTATATAAAAAAAACCGAACAACGTTCACTTATGAAGAAAAGAAAATATTCCGAACTTCCAGTATAAAAGGTTCATTTTTTCTCATTTGCAAATACATCACATACCAAATTAATTGATGGATTTCTCAACACAATTATGACTAGCATGGAGTCGAAAGATTCTGCTCTAGAAAAATAAAAAGTTATCCGGGGATTGTTATGACTGGTGCGGCTTCTTTCACATCTAAGGAGTGAGCGAAATTCTTTCAAAAAAATATCCAATAATTTCAATTAACGGGGTACCAACCTACAATTGATTTTTTTGGGGACGTAAAGTTGCTTTATGGGAAGCAAAAAGGATCCCTTCTATGGAAATTGAACTCCACTTTTAATCTGTAAATAAAGTGAGAATCCACAAAATAATTGGCGTTCAATGCCACCGCCACCGCCACCAGTGTTTCTTGGAATGGTGGCATGGGAGAGAAAGCATCAGGTTAGAAAGGAAAGAGGCGTACCATTAGAAAAAAAGAAATTTCAATATATCTGATTATGTATATTGCTGTGACAGATGAGAAGGCAAAAAGAACCTCTGCCTCTTGCTTCTAATACGATAATTTGATGGCACTGATGATGAAGCAATTCTACTCAAAACAAGATTAAGTGACTGTTTAATAGTGCTGATTGAAACACCTCCCTCTTTACTGCACTTGTTGCAAAGTACTAGGATGCTTTTAACCCTTCCACCTACACTGGCAATATCGGCTCTAACAATGGTTAGCCTAAGGCCCTTGAGCACTCGAATGAGCTCCGAAAACAGTTCTGGCCGATCATCGCAGCAAACAGAAGCCCTGATGAACGTGTTGTCCTTGTCTTTGTTGGTGCTACAAGGGTTTGTCGCTTGAGAAACATCACAATCAACCGTTACTTCATCAACTTCAGTTGGGATTGTGAAAGTTCTGCTGATTTCCGTTGCTTTTTGCTTGAGATCCTTCACATGATCAATCGCGCTTCCTAGCAGAGCTGCCTTGTCCATCTGTGCAAGGAAAGATTGATTCATCTCAAGTTCTGTTGTCAGTGAAAATCTAATACAGAATCAGCAAACTCTATACTAATTTTACCATATTTCGTCAAAGGAGCTAAATAATTTAGATGCATGATCTCTCTTATACCATTAATAAAGATTGATGGGATTGAAACCAAAACCGTTACTAGTGAGGGTATGTGTTGGGCAATATGTAAAATTCGCTCCCTTATTTGATGCTGCAAGAGGACATCCTTGAGTAATTGACAGAAATATCTAGCCAAGCCGTTAAGGTTATGTTGATTAGCGCATGTTTATGTAAGGTTAAGACAGGGGTTCGTGTACCTTTTCTGATTTGGGAATGAGTTTCCTAAGAATTCCCAGCTGTGCATTAATCCTGTCCCGGCGCCGCTTCTCAGCTTGGCTATGACTCTTGGAATTAGAAGCAGCTTTATTCTCCGAAGCCTCCTGAACCGGTAGAGACCACGAAGGGAATCCATTAACTTGATAGTTGGCAGAAGCAGAGGCATGGGATGGGCATGGCACTAAAAAGGACTCATCATAAACTGCAGCACCTGTTTGAACCCAGTTTGCCTCTGCAGGAGCAGCAGGCCAACAAGGAGAATAGTGATCTTCCATGTCCAAGCAAAAAATCTAAGCTTTCTTTGTAAAATCTAAGCTATGACTCTTCCTTCTTTTTATCCTGCATTCATTGTACAGCTACTGTATCTGCACTAATAATGTGTGATCTGCATATCGTGATGGTGATTGGCGTGATGTCTAGTTAACTTTAATGGTCAGATGAAAATCATGTTTGGCCATATTAGGCTGTCACCTCAAAATGAATTTACTTGGATAACTTCATGCCCAACAAAGTAACTCCGTGTGGCTAAAACATCGTACTGAAAGGGAACAGTTGCGTGAAATCAAATTCAGATGAAGCATAAATAACTGCTTTGGTGGTGGGAAATCATAGATTGACCTTACTGTGGTGGTTGATCTACCTATCTACTATCTAGGGCATCGCTCTGTTTCTGTTTTGTGATCATCCGTGCATCATTCTGTCACTACAGACTTGCGACGCTAAAATTCTCAGATTCTGCGCACTTGAGTAATAATTAGTTGTTTTATCTCCTACTATTTATCCATGAATTGTTTTCTTTTTCCTTGTCCTTGTGTAAGTTTCTTAAAGAATGAAGTAGCATTGAGCCCACAACCACTTGCTCTACGGATTGAAACTGGCATCATGTTCATGTGTCCTGTCATGCATCGTATCCTTGATCTCATGTCTTTACATCTACAATTTTGTTCAAGTGCTGCAAATTGCAATGGAGGGGTAGGGTTTAGCAACGAAACAAACTAAAGGATAGCTCTTGTGTCTTCGATTTCAACTTATCCATCATTCACTTCTGTTTTGCTTTCAGCTCTCTTGCTATCTCAGCTGGATCATCTAGAAAATCTAAGGCCCTTTCATTTTGGTGGCTTGTTTTGTCCACCTTCAACTGTTCAGTGTTAAAGACTGTCCTTGTGCCCTGCACAAGCAAACAAGAGCCCTACGATTACCATCACCAGTGGCCCCAATAGCACACAAACACTGCAACTCACCATAAAGTGGGTTAAAGATTGATACGACCTTCGATCAACCACTCACGTTCAAACTTTTCTCTCTCTGTATTGTGTGGTGTCCATAATTCTGCGTTATTCTGTTTAAAGCTTACCCGTGCAGTGTTTTCCTCGTTTTCTCCTTTCCTCCCTTAAAGATTGCTTCAACAAACGCACCAAACTTAAGAAGAGACACCAAAAAAACGAACAAAATGTGCCCAAATCCAGGTGCGTGTCAGGAAATGAATATAACCAGATACGTTTTTGCCAAGCACAGTAATGTATCAAGTTGGAAGCCTATCTACTTGGATATTGGTCAGAAATAACAGCAATTTATTAAAAGAACAGGAAAAGAGAGGGGGAGAGAGAGACATCACCGTTAAGGACACAAATAAAGACACAACTGAATGCTACGTTACAATATAGCACTTAAAAAAGATCAAAACTTGTGTGCCACTGGCAAAGAGATGCTCCTTCTACACTATAAAAACCTCACTTACGGGATCAGCCCGCTTATGTACATATAACATACAGAATGACGGTATAATATGGGTTGATTTTAAGCATCATTATCATCAAATAAATAATAAAATAAAATTTGAAAACTATGTCATTCATGTAAGAGAAGACAACCAAAAGGGCATCCTGATACATTTTCCTTTGATACATAAATGCCAGCCAAGCAATTCTTTGTACATTCATGCATGTATCTTGTCTAAATGACATGAAATTACTAACGAATATAAGAAACTTGTGCAAATACCTGAATCCAAATAGTTTGTGATCTTTCTATGGATGTATCTGAAGAGGTAGCTCACCTAAATAGCGGAATCCCACCAAATTCCACCTTAATACTCATCAAAAACTTTCCAGACAATGTAAGTCGTTGCCAACATTATTGTGCTGATCAAAATAAATGAAACGACAATGAAAAAGAGTTCTGAACCCCCTGGAAATTGAAAGGTCCATCCCTCCTTTGGCAACCCTCGCTTGCTGTCATCAAACAAGTTTTCAGGAGCTTCTGGAAGGCCAGATCTTTTCTTGCCCTTGTCACTTTCTCTCAGGGCATCCAATACTTTCCTGCCCATCTCTGATTTTGATGTCTTTGATTCTGTGTAACGGCTGATAACTCTCGCAGCCTTTAGTCTCTCTCTTGCCGTTAGAGGCGACCTCTTTGGCCTAGACTTCATATCCACCGAAATTGTTGAGCCATTGGAAGCTCCAGAGGTTTGAGGTCCTGACTCCTCACCAGCATTGTTTCCTACTGGAGAATCCTCAATTGGGGAATTCACAGCTGACAGCTGATTGTCATAAATTGAGCTCTCAGCACCTCCATGACCCTTAACGCCAGTGTCTGTGACAAGACGATCATTATCCACAGCTGAAACAAATAACCCTCTTCTTCTTCCATTTATTTATATCCTTGAAGCAAGCATACCCAAGGAGGCGGCCTTTGGTCTAGACACATGATGGTATTTGGTTTGCAGCTTTTACCGGAGAAAAACTTTGGTAAATAATCTCAAGAAATAACAGTCACCAAAAATGTTTAAACCGCATCAATTGAAATAATCCAGTGCATAGATATTAAGGCTGCTGAACGGCAAATATGCAAAAGAAATAAGAAAATAAAAACAAAAAATAAAAGAAAGTATAAATTTGTTTTATTCGAGTAAATTAGAACCATGTCTTTTTTCCCCTTATAACTGATAAAAATAAAGGTCCTTGAACTATCAAAGATCAACATGAAACAGAATTAAAAGAAAAGCACCAAGCATCACTAATGCAGAAAAAAGTACTCGCAATTGCAAATCTTGCAGGATCAGGATAATTATATCCCAGACTCATTTAACTAGAAAGTGGGGGGGGGGGGAGATGACAGAAAAAATGTGCACAAATGAAGCAACTACCTGTTACTTTTTTTTACGAACGAATAGCTTCAATGAACTTTCACGAGCAAAATCACCTTATTTCACGTGCTAGGAGAAACATTGCAGAAGATTAATTGAAGGAAAAGATTTCCACCAACATTAATTTCAGACAGGTCATGTTTCCATGCAGAAAGGGCAAAAAAAAGAAGAAGAAAAGGAGTTTTTCATTAAGCATTGACTATTTTTCCAACACGCTATTATTCTCCATAAATTAAATGGTTACTGAAATACTAATAGGAAGTAGACCAAGAAGGGATGGAGAATTAGAGATGAATGTCACAAGAGACTTAATAGTGCGAGCCAAAAAATTAACTTTGATATCATAAAATTGTGATCTTCATAGAATCTTTAGCCAGACAACTGGAAAATCGTGTTTCATTTTGCAAGAGAATGATGAAAATGGGTATTGAATTAACTGAATAAACCAATGAGTTACTACATCAATTCTAATTTGACGCCAAGATTCCCGTTCAATCGTTATTAGGACAGCCCAATTAGCAATATCATTCTTCAACTATTAATAAATCAATAAATTAATTATTTTTAGAACTCTAATCTGAGTGTTAATTTTTTCAAGTACCTCAAAGAAACCTAGGCAATTAGCAAGAAGTACTGTCAAGGAAAAAACATGAGGAGAAAAGATAAAAGCAGCAGTACAGTTTTAGTACAAGAACTTAATGAAGAAAACCCGAAAGAGATAACAGTAAATAAGACGGCAAATCTTGAGGAGCCAAATAGCAGAAAGGAGATTACCGTTGAGTTGAAGCCAACAGCAGAATTTAGAGAAATTGACATCGTCTCCTCCCTTTTACGTCCCGACCTTGTAACATTCAGTAATAGACATGGAGAGTTTTGTGATTTCAGTGAGTCCAGCAGCTGTGCTTGTGCGAAGAAGAGTGGATGACCTTGTAACCAACCCAAGGAGATTAGCTGATTTGCTACCACCACTTTCTTTTACAAAGCGTGTAATCCACCGTCCAATTCCCGCTTATTATGCTGACACGACACTATCATCATTGTTATAAGAATTGCCCGATTCGGAAGGTTAACTTGGCGGCTCATTGATTAATGCAGCCAGTGCAATGAAGAGAATTTTCATTAGATGTTTTTAATGATTTTGATATTATAATATTAAAAATATAAGAAATATTATTTTAATATATTTTTAATTAAAAAATATTTTTGTATCATAATATTCAAAGCATGATGGGAAGAAACCTATGATTTTTTAAAAAAAATAAGTTGTTTTATGTTTTTATTTTCTAAAAAAAATGACCTCGATTTCTTGTGACCATATATCTTGGCTGAATTTTAATTTGCCCGTGTCTCGATTTCATCGCAATCACCCCCCACAACTTCAATGTAATTTAAATTTCCGGCCTCTGTTCATTTCCGTCCATTCTGCCAATAATTAAAGAGAATTGCGTGTGAATTTCAATCTCATTTCTGAGATTCATGAAAAACTCAATATTACCTCGGTAATGTAATTTCATTTAAAGCATTTTCATGGAAGCAGAAAGAAAAGTATCAAAAGGTCATTTGAAACCCACCAATTGGTACGGCGCCTGCAACCATGTAACTATCTACACTAATGCCCAGGTTTTCATTTTTCACGGCATGCATTCCGGTGATGGAACCTCCCAAAACTCTCGCCAAAGTCCAGTTAAGTGTGTTTTGATCGGAATGGGGTTTTCTGGATGTAAAATATACTCCATGTAAAGCTACTGTTTTGAAGAGAGCAGGGAAGAGCAATTTGCAAGAAGGTCTCGAACATTTTTGCTTGAGATCAGAATATTTTCCTGTACTTCTCTCTCTTTTTCACCGAAACTGGCGATGATAGTATTGTTGTTTGAAACAAATACATCCAACAGTGTCACTTTCTCCAAACTGGAAAAGAAATCAACAGTTGTCATTACTCTGCCGCCCACCTCAGTCGTTTAGACTGTATTGTAACACGAGGTTATAGCTAATTCTGGTTTGATTTTTAAAGGTTATCGATTTAAATTTTATAAATTTTAAATTTATTAAAAATTTATATGAATATTAATTTTAAAACTTGTAAAATTAATTGAAGTATGCGCAAACTGGTCTGGATATCTATATTAATTTAAAATAAATAAATAAATAAAAAGACTGTATTGTTATTTATTCTTTAATCAACTATTGATTAGAGAATAAATGTGGACTTGAAAGACATTCCCCTGCATCACTTTTTTTTTTTTATGATCTTTATTTCATTCAAATACACGGATGAGGATGTTCTCGTATACTTCATGCTTGCCTTCACTCCCTTTCTTTTTCCTTGATGAATCAATCATTTAGTAAGAAGGAAATGAAAAAAAATAAAAAACTATATATATATATATACACACACACACACACACACACACACACAAAAGGGGGGTTTAAACTTAAAACTCGTGTATTCAATTTAAAACAAATAATTTACCTTTTCATTACAATCTTATCTTTGAAAGAGTTAAAAAAAATTATCTATTTATTATTTTAGGTTTTTAGTAATCAGATCATTTTCATATCTTAAAACTATATATATATATATATATTTTAATATATTTTAAATAAATCATTCATATCCCAACTCCTTTATTCACTAAGAAAAGCTATTAGACCAATAAAAAAAAGGACAGGCCGACGTACATAATAACATCGTTAATCTGGGAATTCAAGATTCTAACGGATAAACCTTTACAAACTTGTAATGTAAAGAATACGTGGTCGAATAAAACACAAGCACCTAAATTTAAAGGAAAATAGTTGACGTACAAGAAGAAAGATGGAATTAAACTAAAAACCATTACAGATTAAGTAGGTGGTTTTATGATTTGTATGAAACAATTCGCACTATACTCGGGCTAGCTTCTAGACCGCAAGGGAAAAAATACGATAGATACAGGAAATCCTCAGCTTGCTCTCTACCAGCAGCCAAAAAATGACTCCAACCAAAAGAATATCACAACACTTATCCACACACCTAAGACCAAGGAAAATTGGCAAGTTCATGATTTCAAGTACACCTCCATCCCATCAAAACAAACGCTACAAGAATGAATGAAGGCACTAAAGTCCAGAAAAAAACCATCATATCAAATGCCCGAACAACTAGTATACTTCTTTTCTTGAAGCAACTGGGAATTTCCAGCTAATTCTACAAAAAAATGGTGGTTTGTGTATCAATAGCTGCCCATTGGTGGCATGCCAAAAGATGGCATTGGAGGCATTCCCATTCCACCCATGGGTGGTGGTGGAGCAAAACCTCCTCCCATTGTTGTTCCACCCATACCAGGCATTGGCGGAGCAGGCAAAGCAAGAGGAAGTAACTGAGCATACATGTTCTGCAACAAATCACATGAATCGATCAATGTAATATCTAACAATAAAAAACCATGAGAAAACCCATCTAAGTAGGATGTAAAACTCAACGTTTTAAGGAAGACCAACTCTTCCAGATAAACCCAATTCAAAGATGTTTTCGTAACACTAAATGTGCCACCTCTGAGACCATATCCCTTTGACAGCAAGAGGATGCAAAATAATTACCTGCTGAGCAATGACATCCTTCTCTTCCTGCTCTTTGGTCTTGACTTCATTCTGTGCATTAATTTTGTCCTTCACAAGTTCATCAACTTTGCCCGTGTATTCACGAACAAACTGCAAGAAAAGAAATAAAGACAAGTGAATCATCATGCATAAACTTCAAACTTCCAGCTATGATGGCCAAGTAGCTGAAAAAGGTTGGCTTGCTCATAGGATGCAAACAAACACATGCTAGAGATTAGAGACCCAGCAGCTAAAGAAATCACCTGCAAAAGGTATGGGAAGGCAAAGTCGATCATATTATTCATCCAGGCAAGCTCAAGGGCAATGTCTGGCCGAATTAAATCATAACAAACAAAGAGGCATGATGCAAAGCATTCCTTCTTGCCCTACACAATCACAAATAAAAGCAGTCAATGACTCAGAAAAAAATATTTAACAGTGCCCAAATGACATGGCAAATATAGGGGTGCAAGAACAGGAGACAACACAAAAATAATCGATTTTTGAAATCCTAAAAAGTCTTGTCCTTCCCATAAATCAGAACCCTCCAACTTGGGATGTTCAAGAGGTGGAATCATTTTGAGTGAAGTGTCACACCAAGAAAAGGTAACATAACACCCCTCAGTGCAACCAAGCAAACTCGCCCTAATTTTTGTGGAAGGAAAAAATGGACTTCCTAAAAATGGTCAGTCAGCCACATCTACAAAAGATGCCATATCATTTATGCATTGTGAAAAAGGTATAGTCTAACACTGCAGTTGATACCTTTTCGATGAAATAAACCAGCAACTCCTCTGCAAGTTCACGATCAC
This sequence comes from Populus tomentosa, assembly GCA_018804465.1. Lineage (NCBI taxonomy): Eukaryota > Viridiplantae > Streptophyta > Magnoliopsida > Malpighiales > Salicaceae > Populus > Populus tomentosa. Next base: position 4,405,023 of record CM031983.1, on the reverse strand, counting down.
CAGACTGTGATGCTGTCTCCATGGCATCTTTGTATAGGTTATCTTTCTTTGACAATGCAATGGATTGCTTCCATCTTCCAGCCTTCTTGTAAATGTATGCAGCCACACGTCTCATTTCAAGAAGCTCATGTTTCTCAACCTGGGCAAATTAGTACCAAAATGGATTACAAAGACAGTTTAAACCAATGATGAAAAACAATAATATCAATGCCCCTCACCTTCTGTGCAAGGCCTATCTGATCAAAGTTATCGTGCAAATCAATGGATTCACGCAATCTTTCATAGTCTTCCTCCTCCATGTAAATTTGATTCAAAGCCTCATTCACAGCAGATACGTTGTTGCTCTGAACTGCAATCATATATGGCTTCACAAGAAGCAAATGACCTGCCTAAAACCATAAAAAAAAAAAAAAAAAAATCACTTATTAATAGTGTGCCATCAGAAGAGATTCATGATTTGCTGCTTCTTAAAATAACATGTCATAGCACAGGTAAAAACCTTTCGCATTATGTCAACAACACGAGTATGGTCCACACGGAGTGCCAGCACATTGAGAAGATCATTGATAAGATCAGGATGTTCTTGCAAGTAGAAATGCACAGCCTTGTAATATAGCTCCACGTTAGCAACTTTGACAGCAACATCTTTGAATTGCATGTGATCCCAGGCCTCAGGAGAATGGTTCATAATGGTAGTTGCAGCATTATCAAATTCATCATATTGTATGTACAGATAGGTAAGTTCCATCCAATGTTGCTGTTCATCACATGCTCGTATAAGCTTGGGAATATTGAGACGAGTTGAGAATAATTTAATGTGCTCCATAAGCTTCTCAGGACGATATCTAGCATACAGCACTCCCAACTCTGTGAAAATGCCCATATGTGCACGTTCTAAACCTAAACCACTCTCCATGAGAGAGATCAATTCATTGAAGTATCCTCTGTTCTGGTAATATTCACTGACCTCCTCCAAATCATCCACCTACAAATTCCAAACCCACAACAAAATTGAGAAATGAATTGAACAAATAGGACAAATCAACTTGTTAATTTGAGATAAACAAGACGGGAACATATCAGTTCCAACGCAAAATTTGAAAGAAAGAAAATGCTAAATTCATTATAAAAGAAAAGTACTGGACATCATGCATTCTCATGCCAAAGAGAACTTATTATTAAAATGTATAAATGTAAGGACAACTAGGATCTTGATGTGGGTTTAAAATTTAATTTGAAAAGTTTATCAGGAACAAAGAAATCATCTCAAAGTTTGACTTTAATAGATCCACACAACTAGAAATAGACTCAGATATCATTTCATTCGCAACAGAATGCTGATAAAAAAAAATACCTGTATAATGATGTTAAGACCACATATCTGAGCCAAACGGAACTCCTCGGCATCAACACAAGCAAAGCAAACTTCCTTCCATGTCTTTGCACTGTTGGCTTTCCGAGCTGCATCAACAGCACTTTGGAACTGTTTTAACTTCACTAATGTGATTGCCAATTTGGCCCAGTTTGCTATAAATTGGAATATTATTCTTGCAGCCTCATATAGAGTTTCGTTATATAAGCGATCACCAACATTTTGGAGATTAGCCACGTTAGGCATGAGAATGAACTCCTCAATGTCAGTCAACTTATCAGTCTTCGCATATGCAAAAATAAGCTCACTGTCTACCTTCGGCTCTTTTGCCTTCTGCCTAACCATGAGAAGGTACTTCACCAAGTCATGATATACATTTGCATCCTCAGCAGCACGAATGACTTCCAGGAATTGAGTACAATCATCTGCACGGATAAATGACTCAATTGCATCACTCAAGAGCCCCTCTCTGAGTTGGGCCTTCGCCACCTGGCTCCAAACAGCATCTTCTTCAACACGGAATGCAAACTCCACAGCACGGTCAATGCTTTGGATGTTATCCAATAAGACATCTACAGCCTGAACATTCAAGTTGAACTTCTTGAAAATTGCAAATGCTTCCTCATATAACTGAGCTTCAACTGCCACTTCCCCAACAGCAGGTCCATCAAAGTTATCTAATCTATTAATATAATCCATGACCCTTGAAGGATCTGCCTTAATTGCTGTCAAGATAAGTAAGTTTTGAAGATTGAAATTTCCACTGAAAGCAGAGTTTTGGAGAACAATCTTTTCAAGAAGCTCAATCAATTCATGGGGCAGATCAGCTGTCATGAAAGCTTTAACAGCAGCAGAAACTTGTTCTGGGCTCTTGCTTTCTGGCAAAGCAGTAGATACAACTTGATCAATAAGCTGTCTTCGGTATTCATTTTCAGGATTAAGAACCTTCTCCCAAAGATCACCGTCCATCCTTTCAACCACATATCTGAAACCATAGTACAAGTATATGAGCATGAGCCTCTGAGAATGAGATGTTCCCATTAAAAAAATACACCAAAAAAGAAAAAAAGTTGAGCTCAACCAACCTTGCTTGCAACTTGAACAAAGAGTTCTTATTTGTGACATTGATGAGTTCATCATCGCATTGTCCTCTCCGGTAAGCCACAACAGCCAGGGTGGGATCACGTTTCTCACAATACTTGCCCACAACCCGTGGATCATAGTAAGGATTGGTGGTAAGGAAGTGTTCTGGGTTGTTATTGCTATCAATAATGATTTTACCGAGAGCATTATGAACATGTACATCTTGGCTTCCCTCACTCACAAGATGTTCCAAGAACTGAGTAAGCAAACGAAGTCGATTTCTGAAACCACAAGCAAAGAATTAGAACAATAAATAAAAAGGAACAATGACCAAGTGTCAGGGGTAGACAGGGAGCTACCTCTTCTCACATTCCTCCACAAGGGGCTCAACTGGAAGCAAAGAACGGACAGAAAGAATAAGACCCTTGATAAAGTCTTCAGGGCATTCATCATCTAACAGCTGCCCCACAACTAAAGGTGCATTCCCTGGGTTCACCTGTCAAGAGAAAACATGCAAATTTCCAAACACCTAAAATTGAGCAAATTCTAAGACAGACAATGATTTTGAACAGTCAACATGGCAGGCAAAATACAGCATACCTTTTGAACATAACCTTCTATATAGCGAAGCATGTTGTTTGAGTAGAGGTAGTGAGTGAGATCAGCAACAAAGCCAAACCGGTCACAAACATTAATCAAAGGCCTTGCATCTGGAAGCTTGGCTTCCATTAGAAAGTTCTTTGTCTTTTCAGGATCATAAAAATTTGATTCCCTAGTAACACGCTCAACCTCCTTTATTTGTCCTGTTCTAGCAGCAGCCTCGATGTACTTAAAATGTATATCAGGATTCTCACTGCCCCATAATTCACAGGAAAAACGGAAATCAAAAATTTAAACAACCAAGTTAACATGGAGAGGGGGGGGGGGGTTCTGAATCACTAGACATAGCACCTGGAACTCAGATATGACCCCAAGAAAAAGTACAGCCCTTCATATGACTTGAATTGCTCAAAAAGTTTAACGCATGCATCAACACCCAACTGCTCACAATATTCCTTGGCAGCCTGCACAGATGCACATAGTTGGCATCATAATATGTGAAAGCTCTTGACATGCAACTCAAAAGAAACATGACGTACCTGAACAATTATCTGAAGGTTGCCTCTCAGATTGACCAGTAGAAGATCCTTCATGCATTCCAAAGCCCATTCTCGTGAAAGAGTTCCAAAAAACTCAACAAGAGCCTGCAAAGAACAGCACATTTTCATAAGAAGCTTGCCATTTCCAATCCTGGAATAACATGTAAGAACTTGACAGAACACACCTGTGGCTCTATTGCATGTGTATTCACAATCACACGTTTAATATCAGGCAACTCCGTATAATGCTGCAGAGGAGGTAAAATTTTCACTCGAGGGAACAGCAATAGTTATGCATGGAATATGGAAAAAAGAGAAGCCAATTACTTGCAGGGCTCGGATGTAGAGACCAGCTTTTTCACAGAGTTGTGCAATTCGAGGACGATCATAGTGGCTAAACATTCCATTGGCTAGAATAGCATCAGCTACATTAGGAAATGTTACCAGATTTATCTCCAGAACCTGATCAAAAAACAAAAAAGGTTTCAAAGCCAAACATGGGTAAACATATAGAAATATAAATCAAATTGCTCTTGTAAAACTAAATCAATCAATAACCTTTGTTTGGAGGTAACCGTGTTCTGGTAAATTTGGCTTCAAAACATCCAACAGAAAGGCTGTTGCCTCGCGGATCAAGTTCCTCTAAGAAAAGCAAGGACAAATCCATTAGAGTTACAAGGAATCTAGTGAATTTATCCGCATAGAATGCCAGTACGATAAACTTTGAGACAATCAAAAAGGACTTTCAATGATCTTCATTTTCTAAAAATCAGAATATCAACCAAAGTGAACATCAAAAACAAACCTGAAGAAACAGATCAGCAATTGTGTTGTAGTCAACTGGACAGCCACCTTCCATTTGGGACATCATCAAAGCAAAGTTAACTGCTCCCTACAGTCCACAATCAAGATGAACCTTTAGTTTATTTAAAACAATCCCGTAAAAAAATTATAATGCGATGAATAAATTGAAGGGCCAGCACACACAGAAAAAATTTATGTCTGGAACCAAACAAATACAAATCAAACTCACTGGGACACGATACCTGTGGATCTGAACGGAGCATTGCTTGCAGAAGGAACAAATAGTCAGGAGAATACCCAACCTAAAGCAACAAATGAGAACACAAAAGGCATCAGACCCCATAACTGATCAAAACCAGTACAATAAGAACAGAAAGAAAGGAGGCGTTCTGAAAAGGAAGTTATAACAGAAACAATAGGAAACTTCTTATCAATATAACATATAATTATGCTATGCAAGAGGAAAAAAGATGTCCTTTACCTGCTTTGAGTAAATCAAGATTTTGTCAAACTCCCTTCTCTCAGCAAAAGCAGCAACAACTTTAGGAGTTGCCCTGGCTTTAATATATATTTTCAGCGCAAGATCATTATCCACAGTCTACGAAGGCAACATGATCAACAACAAGAGATCATCAAAAACAAGTGAGAACTTTCTGAATAAAAACTGAGGCATCCTATCAGAAGTTCAATAATTAAGGATCCAAAAATCTATTGCAAACCAAACCTTCACAAGGTCTCCCAGTTCCTCGGTGCACTCCAATTTGTCCTCTGCCAGCCAGTTCTCCAAAAGGTTCTTTTTGTTCTGATTGACCACAAGGCGGGACAATTCCAACGATTCAAATGCATTGAGCTTTCCTCTTGTTAAAAGAGTCCCAAAATATTGTAATAAGGGAGGAGTTTGCCCAGGTTGCACAGGTACACTCTGCACATTTAGAATGGATGGAAACAACTTGTTATGGTTAATTTCATCTAAGTCTTTGAATGGAGAGTAAAATTCATGAAGAAAAAACATTAGCATTAAATTAAAACAAGGGGAAAACCTGAAACTTGGCAACTGTGTCAGGAGTTCGGAGAATTCCTTGTGGAGACTCAGCGGCAAGCTCAGCGGCTTCTTTATACTTTGTTTGAGCAAACAGTTCTTGGAAACGCTGGACAACCTAAGATCCCCAAGATAACAAGCAACAGAGTTCTCGTCAAATGACGAGCACAAAGTAAATTTTGGCAAAAACAAAGAAGCATGAAGAGAAACTTATGACTTGCCAGATTCTCAGCACCAGGAAGGTTTCCTCTTTTGGCAAGATTGACAGCAAGCTCCAGATTGTTCAACTATAACAAAGACAATCAAGTTAACCCAAAACCAAAGAACATTTTGTTGAGTATTACAAAGAATGAAAAGAAGCATATGAGCAAACCTGGCCACTAACAAATGGCACAATCATAGCCTCGTTTACAGTAGCAAGTAACACCTGGCCTCGCCTATTAATGGCATAAAACCCCCCCACCACTGAAGCCTCGGCTGTCAAAAATATTGGATCTGGACTAATTCTGTTTCTGTACACAGCAGTAGCTGTCTCCAAATCGTAGACAAATAGTAGCCCAAGCTTTGTGATCACATAAATCAAACTGTATTTGTGGGATATCTGACATTTAACAGATTATGACATATCAAGGAACTGCTAATCAATAAAAGGAATTTTGAAAAAAGAGGTATAGCAGATACCTGCATTGCCACAGGAAAGTCATCGACAAAATCAGGAGGAAAGAACAGATCTGCCTGTTTCTTTGTAAATGATGGCTTCCCTGTAACAGGTTTGCAAATGTTAAAACCAGGAATCAATGATGCAGACCTCAGAGATGCAAGGTAATGTAATAGGGGGGAATCATTTCAGATAACTGATCATGAACACAAAGACAAGTCATGCAGATTCTAAACATGTTGCTCCAAAAAAACACAAAGAGGAGCAAAAGAAAGATAGATGAAAGAAAATAGAGAAACCACAGACATGGCAGTAGTGAACCAGAGAAGAAAACCAACCTGGCTGGGCACCAAGCTCAATAACATGCAATTTCGATGTAACCTGTCCAGCATTGAAAGATTTTGTGGCAAAAGAAATGAGAGTGGAAGGGTTCTCATTTCCTGGAACCTGCTCAATACCATACATAGAAGAAAGGACTTTTATGAAAAGGCAATAAATGCAACACAAAAAAAAAATTGAGGATTATATTCAGAGACACCCATACCTTAAATTGCGCAAATGATGCAGCATGTGCTTCAAGAGCTTGGCTACGTTGTTGATCCACAGAGAAAAGTTGCATGTTCCCTTTAACCAATTGTTGCCTCTGTAAAGATTTTTGAAATCAAAACCATTAGCACCATCAGGTTGTTAAAAACATTCATAAAGAAATAAAACTCAAGCGCTCAAACTATATAAAGGCTGTCCCTAACAGACTAGGAGTTAAGACTGTTGAAAAAGATAAACAAGCAACATAACCACTGTGAGGCAAAATGGCAGAGGGAATTAAGCACTTGAAATGATGAAACAAGACAGCTAAAAAACAGTCAGAAAGAGTTCTTCCCTAATTCACACCAGCTCAGTGTAGCAGCCTGGATACCAAGACCACAAACACCCCAGCCAGAGGACTGGTCACTATGTTGGCTAGCCCAACCCCACCTAGTTCGATATTAAACGAGCTCCACATCAGAAGCCCCTGCTGTCCTGAAGATCCAAATAGAAGTACTACAGCCACCTTTGTTTAACATAAAAAAAGTTCTTCCTAGTCATGGAAGCTCTAAACTTCTCCCTAAGAAAATGGAAAGAGATATCTTCTTTACGAAAAGGAGATCATGATTTAACAAGTCAAAAAAATATTAAATTAAAATAGACAGCATCATACCTCAGGTGAACCAGGAGCAATTCCAATCAAAACCAACCATTTCTCAGAAGGGTCACATTTATAGTTTATAATCTGATTGCTTTGCAAATTAGCTGTTCTTTCAAACATCTTCACTGGTTCAGAATCACCTAAATAGAACAAAGCAATTGCATTCATATATGAGAACAATTTGAAAATAATATTGGCCAGAATAACAGCATGAATTAGAAAGCATGCAAGGAAGTAAGACTAAAGAAGCCATCGAAGAAGAAGTGCAAGATATGCCACAAGGTTAGCGCTGCAAAAGGATCCTGACCTTCAATTGACCAATGATAAACGGAGGTCTGTGTGACCAGGCCCAGCATCTTTGGGGTTATCCACTTCCAAAAGACAATCTAGGCATAAAGCAAAGAGACGGTTCAAATAACCAAAATCACTACAGCATCAGTGGGAAACAATACCAAACATCAAATAGCAAGTCACGGGATGTTCTGAGGAAGATTAGAAAAGCTAATACCTGCTCAGGCATCTGGTATGACTTTATTTTTGCTTTCATCTCAATGTTAAATATTTGCAAGTGATCCTGAGTAGTTCCTGGAAGTTGGGCTTTAAAAGAATCCCACAATTCATCAGCAAAAGGAACAAATCTAGTTAAAAGCCCATGCAACCGTGTTCAAATTGGAGCACAAGGGTGCGGAGGGGAGGGGAGGGATACAAACAATTAAAAGATAAAAATATGATTTAAAAGCAATCAAAACTTCTCCATGTTGCTTAATAAACAATTCCTAGACAGACAGGAACCAAAGAAATCTGCATATGACATCCAGGTCTGATTGATCAAATCAGAATAAAATTCACCATCAACGCATTATCATTGTAGCTAGGATGGCAATCAAAACAATGAATGAACTCCACGTCATAGTACCCTGTTTACATTAAAATACCATATGCTTGGTTGCAGAATAAAGTTGGATAAAAGAAATGAACTGTTAAAAGATACATACATATCCTGTTTGCTTTTAATCTTCGACAGGATGATGTTTGGTGAGTCAAGCATCAATTTCATTAGTTCCTAATGTGGCAATGATTTTAGCCAGTCACAGAGTTTAGTACCAGAAAAGATGAAGAAAACAATTTTACAATTGATATAGAAGATTTCGTATAATCAAGAACTATGTAAATGCAACATAGTTCCAACCTGATGTTAATTGATGACAAACATATTTTCTGGTATGATTAAAGAAAAATCAACATGAAAAGAAACGGTAAGCAGTATAAGAGTGAAGACACATAGTAAGTAATGCGCACTCCACCAGTTGTTGCCTAGTTTTCGGAGGGGAAAAAAGTGATAAATGAGTTGGTGGTCAGTCTGGCACATCTAGAGAATGGAGAACAAAATTTAAAAGACAGTATAGACGTCTTGGTTGAGTTCTTTAGAGTAGATAACATGCATTTCCAAGGAATAAAAACAAACTTTGGAAAGGTGAAGGACTTGGGCCATCTGCTCTCAAGCACTGCTATAAAGCGATTATCCACGAACTACCAGAAAAGGAAAAACATGCATTTAAATAAAATACAAAATGTTATGTATACCAATATTCAATCACAGTAACAGATATGTGCACGATTCATTATCGACAAATAGAAGAGCCAGATGATTCACTACCTTTCAAAGCTAGGATTCTAGAATTTGGATTCATGAGTGCAGAATCTGCAGTGATAGGCCGTCTCAGCGGTTGCATTGGCATGTGCATGTCAATAATTACAACACTATTTTGCGGAGCTGTTTCACGTACACATATATACTTGTCCGATTCCATCGTTACATTCGTAAACGTGATAAATTGAGGGCTAATACCGATAGACGGTAACTGCAAAAACAACAGATCACACAAAATTCACCAGCTCAGTTCCTCCATATCACACAAAATTCAAATAATTACAGCAACTAAGCACTAACAAGCTCCATAATAATATAATCAATAGATCTAAACATGGAAATAAAGTATCAGATCTATAGAAACACCGGCTTACTTTTTAAATGTCGAGTCAAGCTAAATTACAAATCAGCACATTCTAGATCCAAAATGTAGCAACAGATGATTGTTCACTCTGTTACTTTAATCACAAGCATGCATACTTCAGTTTGATGCACAATTACTTATCTAAACTGAGCTTAAATTCAGAAAGAAATGAAAAATAAGCGGATAGACAGAAGTAGGTGAAAGAGTAGTTACAGTTAAGACTTCTTTCATGGTGATCGGGGCGTTAGCTGCCGCCATGGTTGCTGATTAGATCGACGGCACAAAATCAGCTAATCAGGTCTGTGATTGAACTTGAACCGTCGATTTGAGAGTCAGCAAAGTTGGGGATTCAAATCGCTGCAAGGTCTAGAGCAGCGATTAAACCCTGGAATATTCTTTCAGAATCAAAAGAAAAGAAAGAGAGATCTAGAGGAGAGGAAGGGAGGTGTGTCACTGCGAGCTAGATGGACTAGCAAGAATGAAAAGAAATGGAATGTGAATACTTAGACAAGAAGCAGGAGATCTCTCTTGTTCAAGAAACGAGAAAAGGACAGATTAAAAAAAAAAATCCTGCTTAACGACGACAAGACGTGTTATGATTTGCGTTTTGGTTACTAAAAAGGTGAAAATTCTGTCCAGGATTTTTTTTATTGGCATCAGATTCGGACCTCACCCGTGAGTCCATGACCCGACCCCTCTTGTTTTCGCTTTCGGCTTGTAGGCGCATGTGGTGCATAATTATGGGTGAATATTAATTAATATAGATTATGTCCTAAGATTTTTCTACTAAGCTTCTTAAATCTTAATGGCGATTGAGTTCATGATCGGGAAAAGGAAAGGACGATTGGGTTCATTTTAACTGGTATGGATTCTCAGGGAGAAAAAAAACAGAAGAAGATCTGCCCAGAATTCGTATAGTGGATTATCGGGTACTCTCAAAGTATGCTGTGTCTTTCGTGTATGTTTTATTTGCAGGTACGTTTTTATTTGATACTAAATTGATAAATTGGATGTTTGAATGGTTGGATAGACTCTCTTTTTTTCCTGATGGGGCTTTTTGCTTGAATTGTTTTAAGCTGTTGAAGAAATGTTAAGGTCTACTCCAGCAATATACGGAGTGCCGTATAATTGAGAATAAATGTTTGTACTTGTCCCACATCGAATGTTTATTAAAGACGAGTATCGATTATTTCTTGGTATCTTTCTACGCCCCAATAACAGCGATTTAGATCATGCAACCGCCGCTCGCCGCTGGTGTCAGGTGTAGTAAAATGTGACGGTACCAGGAAGATTTAAAACGGAGACCTCGCTTCATCTCCGGTGACCACCTTTGGACTTGACATAAAGCCAAACCAAGTTGACTGTATGAGAGCACCATGCGTTGTCGACGTGTCGGAACTCATTTTCCCCTTCAGCCATCCTCTCTTTCCTTCAAGTAAATTTCCTTCGATTAATGTTAGAGCTTAGAACCCACCCCCGTGCAAAGCGCTGTACTTCCATGGTTAAAGAAAGTTTTGCAAAAATGTGAGAAGCAAGTTTCTACAAAGGAAATTTTGAACTGCTAGAACCAATGGGGATTAGAATTATTATTTTGAAAAATTAAAGGAAAAATTGTGCTCCTCCTTGAGATTCCAGCCTTGTCCGCTGCAATCATCGGTATTTAGTATTACACAAAACGAGGTAAAGAATTTTCTTTTTTTCAGTGGTGGTGGTTCGGGTTCTGGGTGTCCGTCTTTACACTTGTTCTCTCGTTTGCGACGTTTCTGCGTTTTGTGTGGAGTCCATACTTGGCCCGTGGGCTTGACTCTATTCTCGTATTGAAGCCGTGTTTATCAACTGTGTATTTTCCGATGGACTTCACCGATGCCTTGGGCTTTTTAATCCTGGGAATAACAGGTGCAATGCTAATTTCTCTTTTTTTCCATGGCCCCTGCAAAGATGCCACGGAAACTGCGCGGAGGATAGGGCGGAGTTGTTCTGATTTCACAGCATCACACTAGCTAGACGCAAAAGATTGAAAATAAAATAACTTCTTTCACTTCACTTCAAAGCTTGCCCGTGATGCCCTTTTCTTCACTTCAAATCTTGGCGTCAGTTCAGCGAGAGCAGCTACGGCTTGTTATTGTTAACTCAGCCCACTCAGGGGTATGAAGGAAATGTGGCAAGGGAATGAGAACAAGTGATGGTACGGTCCAACCCTACCCACCGGCGTCCAAAGTACGTCCTGAGATAGAAAAGGCATCTTAATTTTACCTTCTACATTGGAATCATTGATGCTTGACAAAAACCTTAGGAGCGTTAATGAGGTGCACGGAATGTCATCAAGCTAGGCACATGTGTCCTCAATAAGTTCATTTACAATAACTCATCAAAAGAACAAAAAAATTTCCTGTACAATTTCAAAATCAAAACTCAAACTGCTCTTGAGCATACTGGAATGCTTACCAAACCATCCTCGCCTTAATTTACTTTTATTTAAATTTAAGGTTACCTAACTTTTTTAATTTGAATTTGAATTTGTTTTTCTCTTCTATTTAAGTATAGTTTTAGTCTATCAAAGCCAGGGGAGCCATGGATCTTGAAACCCGAGTGTCACACCTAAAAAAATAGCTCAACAATTACAAAACATGTCAACCCGTATATTATCTTATTAAAATTAAAAGGAAGAGGCCAACTTATGGTGATAACACCAACAATCAGCAAACTGAAGCTCGACAAGAAAATGGCGGCGATGAAGTTACCCGTTATCTGCCTCATCCAACAACTGAAAGCATTCCCAGCAATAAGCAGGTTGATTCTTGGTTTTTATTCAGTGATGTAGGTGAAGATTTACATGTGGATGAGGCTATGTTAGCTCAAACAATTTCTCTGAACAGTACAATAAATGGTCTTAACAACATGGCAATTGGAGATGGTGATGGCATTACAATCCCGCAGCCATTGATTTCTCGCCAACTGGAAATGCTGGAAAAACAATCTTTGCACGTTCTACTGGTGGGTTTGGACTGCGCTTGTCTCCTGGATCCCCTGCAGCTGATGACAGTCCGGAAGGAATTTCATCAACTTCACAACCTGGTATATTTGAAACAATTACTGAGGGGATAATTGATACTCCTAAAAATGCAGTGAAGGCATTAATTACATGTCAAAGCTCGGCATGCTGTCTCTCAAAACAAACGAAGATATCAAAAAGGAGGTTTTGATTTGGATATAAATATATCAACAACTTCAAAACATGTTTTCTACAGTAACCTAAAAAGAATTGAGCTATATATTTAATTATTTAATTTGATTTTGATTTTTATTTTCTATTCAAGTAGAATTTAGGCTGTATGCAAAGCAATGAAAAAACTCGCAGGGGCTTTTTATCAGGTCATGAAAGAATTAAGCAGCCTCGAATATGCTCTTATGATGGCCCGAGCAACTTCAAATATGCTCGTAAACTATCTTTTATTTATTTATTCAATTAGATATTTGTAATTAATTTCTTTTAATTTAATAAAAATACTATTGTTATCGACCTGAATTACCAAGATTATTACAGGTTATTTGTCGTGGTAGCATGATACATGACTTCAACTGAGATGTTCATTTTTCGGGTGATGAAAAGGAAAGGCTAAACTTTTTACAAACCTGCTGCTCTGTGACTTAGAAACTGGTATTCAATTGACATTCAAGCCAAACAAATAAGGCTGTGATTGGTTTCAGACTGCGAGGCAGGAGTTGCTGCAAAACTTGAATGCCAGCATCCTGCTTCTGAGACGCATACGAGGATCATCAACGATTCTGTTACTGTACCATGATGACAGTATGATAGTACTCGAACTGGGAGAAAAGAAAATTGTAAATTGCAGTAGCCTAACAAATTTTAATGGTCTACGAACCGAAATCATTGTGATAGCAAGCCCCCTCTACGTGCTTAGTTTTGAGCTAAAAATACACTTCAGTGACAAATTTGGAGTGTAGATTAAAATCCAAAGGACTAAACCAGCTCAAGTTAGAGTCGATATCCAATTGATAACCTGGTGCCCCGTTGCAGTCATAATCCCTCGGTAATGAAGTAGATAATTGCCCGAACAAGGATAAGAGAAAGGAGGATTGATGACGTCCCAAAATCCTTTTTTTCTGCTTAATAGTTAATATCTTATACTTGATAAGATAATTTATGACTAATACTTATGAAAGAGAGCATCCTAAAAAAAAATAGTCATTCCCTTAAATATACTAAAAAAAAATTGTCATTTTATGGAGCGTGTTTGAGATTTGGCATATAGTAAAGTCCAATTATAACTGGTATAATATGTTTAGCACTAATTCCTGGAATGTAGTATACTGTCAAGTTCAATTATAATTAGATATGGATAGCGTCTAATTAGATCTGGATAGCGCTAGACTCAATATCCCAAAGCTTAATACTCTGTCAAGTCCAGCGTTTTGAGTCTAATTAGGGTCATACTCAACACATTTTTATTGAAGCATGTTTATTTTTTAAAAAAATTATATTTATAAATCTTTTTTTATTTGGTATTTTTTATAAAAATATTTTACTAAAAACTTAGTTAATCATGGATCAACTTTGGAATTATTATTATATGACTATGAAAGATTTCATAACTTAACTTCACTCGAAGAATTAATTAATGGAGCAAGAAGCTCGGTTTGTGCCTAAGGGCCGAACCAAACGGTGCTCGTAATAGTAGTCGCTGCTGACATTCCACATTCAAGCATAGAATTATTGAAGAGCAGCAAAAGTCTTTCCATGGTTCGCTAGTTTAATAGTACAAAATCAATAAGTGCTCGTCATCAAACTATTTATTATTATTTTTTATTCATATCTCAATTAATTTGTTGAGATTTTAAAATTAATAATTATATAAATTTTTAATAATTTTAAAATTTATGAGTAAACTTTAAAAAATAAATTTATAACTGACTAATTTAACTATAATCCTCAAAATTATTTGTTACCTTTAATTACCTGGATGATAGGTCTATCATTTAGCCGAACATGTTGTATAACATACTTTTATTATATTAAAAAGGAGTGCTCTCAAACTCGAAATCTCTAGAAAAGACACTACACTTAAGCCAATATCATGATTAAATCAAACAGCACTGGCTGCTCCAACGCCAGCTAATCAAGGAGAGCTGAGACAGGATTTGACTACTAGTTCAGAATTGAGAGCATCGGCACACCACAAATCAACAAAAATGTCTAGAAACCACTCACCAGTCAAAATGGCATCCAGCTTAAAAGAAACGCTTGTAAGACAAACACACTTAGCGGGTGGCTGCCAAACAAAGACTGACCTGGTCCAATAACAAAACAAAAGCAAATGCTCCACTGGTTGACTTGCACCGCAAGGATAATGTAAGACGACCTTTTCAAAATTTATAAATGGCAATTTGAAGGGTCAACAGTGAGTAGCAGCAACTGTACCTACATGCCTCACGCTATTATTTCATCCCAAAACTAAAGCAGCCGATATTAGGATATCTACATTATAATCAGGACTTGTATTAATCTAACATTAATGTATGCATATTTGAGCAATCGAGTACGAGGCTCGACTTCAGATTTACTTCAATGGAAAACTGATTCAGTTGAACTAGCTTTTCATATACTACAATTTACAAGAACATGACCCTCATATTCCTCCATCACAACTCCTCTTGAATGCGATCATCTGCTAAACTTACCGCCTTCTTCAACTAACACCCAACTTGATAGTAAAGATAGAATTTTAAAGAGTTGGCCTTCCAGCTCCTGAGACTGCAACTTTCTTATAAAAACACCTTGTAGGATCAGCAGAACTCACCAGGTTTCTCGCAAGTTCCCTTCCCAGAGGCAAGTTATGGAACAAAGCGATCTAACTGAATTATCATCACACTAGTATCATCAACCGAGCCCCTGCTTAATGACAACTCGACTAGCTTTTTACAGGCAGATAAAGGATCTAGCTTGCCAACACCTACGCATGAGGGGTGAACTACATCTACTGCCTCCTGATTAGTAACCTGGTTAGGGAAAAAAAAATCAAAATTTAATCCATATACGTAATTAATGACCAGGATCATCCTAGATGAATCTGAAATTGCAAGAATTTACCTTGTCCCAAAGACCATCCGACGCTAAGATCAAGAACTCGCATTCGGGCTCAATCTTTAAAACCTTGGTCTCTGGTTCTGCTATCACCCATCGTTTTAGTTGTCCATCTCCAATCCCTCTTGTTACAGCAAGTGACCCCTGTATTCTCCACACACCATGGCAAAAATCTACATAACCACCCTATAAAAAAATGACAGCAAAAGAAAAGATTTAGCTACGATATACATTAGTAAATGTTCGCTTTCACTTTCTTAAATGGCATGATCACCAGTAATCTAAGTAGCTACTTACTAAGGCTTCGATTCTGTCTTTCTCATCTTTGCGCGAAGGTTGGTGATCAGACGTGAGAGCCTCCGCAACCCCTCCTCGACTCATAACTGCACGGCAATCACCAGTATTTGAAACCACAAGGTTGCCTTGATGTATCAGTGCAGTCACACAACAAGCACCACCATTAACATTTTGTTTTAAAAACTCTTCGTCCGTGGTCAAGTAGCCATTTCTAATTGCTGTTTCGGTTCCCTCTTGACATCTACTCGAAACTTCATCCATGATGTTTTTATTCAAATTCTTGGCTGCAAATTCAGCCGCTTTTGGCCCTCCATGCCCATCAAAAACACCAAACAAAGCCTGTAACCAAGGAATTATACGTTTAATCGGTTTTTTCGTTTCAACAAAAATCCATCGTTACAAAAATAAAATATAAGGGTAGGATACCTGTTCAGAATATCCATTAACATCAACAAAAACAGAATACCGGTCCTCCAAGATCCCACCTCTCCGTCCTCTCTTGCTACAGACAAAATAACCATCTCCTTCAACTTCTACAACCTCCACTTTCTCCTTCTTTCTTTTTGGGGTCTCTAAACCAAACCCCAAAACTCCCGTCACTGGTATATCTAATATTCCCGGCCTCTTCCTCTTCAACAACTTGTCAGTCTTTGATTCTAATTTTGTCTTGTTAACTCGAAGAGATAGAGGTGACTTTGGTGAGGACAGCCCCGGTGAAAACGATGATGAAGAAGATGATGGCAACGATAAAGACGATGATGGTGCCGGGGGTTGTGGACCATGGATGATGCTAGGAGATGGAGATGGCTTGCAAAATATTGAAGGAAGTCTCGGTGATTGAAATGCTGGTGAGTTTGGAATCGCCAATGCTACAGTGCAGGACATGTCTTTTTGTTTTTCTTTTAAGCTTAAAAAGTTTCCGATTTCTCTTTGCCTTTCTTTTGTTTATGTCTCTCCCGGGTTTCTCTCTTTTGGTAAGGATAGGATGTGATCAACAGAGCATGTGCCGGTATTGCTGAGATACTTATGGAGATGTTGAAATGGTATGTGACGGCGTCGTGTTCAGAAACTGACCTGGGGTTGACTGCCTTGGACAGGGGTTGATTTTTTCTCCTTGTTTTTAAAGCGACGATTGCTCACGTGGTCACGCTCTTTTTGAGAGAGCGTGCAGGGATTTAGTGTCTGACTAGAGTTTGGACGGGTTGATTAGCTGTAATTTGCGAAAAAAGAGAATGATGTGTTCTGCACACTCCATGGATGAGGGTGTTTATACTTGAAAATGAAAGGGAAGGTTTTCTTAAGTGGGTAGGTTTCATTGTCATTAGGTAAATTTATCAATCTTGACGACTAAGTCCTTCAATTCTCATAGTGTCAAACACGTTAATCTCTCTGGCTCTTGGTCGGAGACTGGTTCTTTTCGCTTTATTTTTCCTCTGAGAAAAATAATAAATAGAAACAGTGCTTTATTTTCTTCCCTTTTCTTTTTGTTTTCTTTTCCAAGGAACACGTTGCTGGTTCTGGTTGGACAATATTTGGACAGCGATGGTAAAATTTTTTTAAAAAATTAACATTAAATGAAACAAACTATTATAGTAGTCCACGCTCACAACAGGTTAATAATAATATTTATTTCATACCCAGTAATTTTGAGTCCAGGGGCAATTCCAGATCCAAGATCACAGGTCCCGTGGCCAAATCGAATTCAATAATCTTGGGTCTAGGAGCAATTCTAGATCTAAGATTTTGGATCTAGTGGTTAAGTTAAGCAAGAACTAGTAATTTTAGGTGTGATCATATTTAATTATATTTTTATAAAAAAATATTTAAAATATCCTTTAAATATTCTAAACTGAAATATTTTTTTATTTAAAAATATTTTAACTATCCTTAAAAAATTTTAAATATAAATCATAATAAATATATATATCATGCACGGTAACGTTACATATCATATTAGCAAATTAAATGAGTTGAATTGTCCAAACCTTTTGTATTTTTCATGATTTGTTTTTAAAGATAAATCAAATATTTTTTATTGATACTTCTAATGTGACTCACTTTTATTTTTCTCACATGATAAGGTATTTACAATTTAGATTATGAATTTGATTAAAATGAAGGCAAATAATGGAGGAGAAAATTCTTAAACTACCATGGTTCATTTAATTCACAAATTTAACTGATATAGTAATAATAATAGGATCCATGAATTATTTTATATAAAATAAAAAATTTAGATCAATATGATTATTCATTTGTACATATAGATGTAAATGAATTGACTTTTAAAAAATAACATTTCATTGTTACTTTTTAAGAATTTGGATATCCTTGCAAGTTTGTTGTTAAATATATTTTAAAGTATTTTTAATTTTTAAAAATATCAAATTATATTTTTAAAAAATATTTTTTATTATCTTGACTTTTTGGTACGGTGACTTGCCAAATACAAAGATTTTGGATTTAGCGGTCATGTCACACCCACTATAGTTGGGCTAGGTGGCTAAGTCACATGCAATAGTCTTGGGTTTGATGGCCATGTCATACCTGATAGTCATAGGTTTGATGATTAAACTGAACCCAACAACTTTGGATCAATGCGGTCAAGTCAGACCCAACAACTCTTGACATAAAAAACTGAAAAGACAGTACCCTTGTAATATTACAGTATCGTTTACGATGCAAACACTTCATGTATCTAATACAGTACATAGCACAATAAATTTATATTTACAGTACTTGCATAATATTTTTTCCGTGCATTTTAAAATATATTATAATCTGACACAGTTGGTGCAGGTTTAGACTTGATTTCATGTACTAACATTGTTAATCTATAATTTGAAATTTGAGTTGCTTAAATTTTAATTTGAATTAGTTTTAGTATTTAGCTGTCTAAATTTAGATTCAAGTTATAAAATTGTTTATGTTTCGACAAAAAAATCCTTTAATTCTTCAACGCCTAAAAACTCAAACCTGACGATGATGTTAAGTAAAAGTTAGAATGAGTTTTCTGGTTTTATATTTTATAGATACATAATTATCTCAATGGACTTTTCATGAGAAGATTTTGATAACCTGGAAAAAAAAAGATTAACTCAAATTATTTATTAAAAATATATTTAAAAATATAATAGTATTTATTTTTTTAAATATTTTTTGTTTGAAAATATATTAAAATAACTTGAAAATATAAAAAATTATATTTTTAAAAAAATCTTATTCTTTTTTTTCTGTAATTTGAACCGCCCCGCGAAACTTACCCTTGATAAGATTTTTTTTCGCGATCCACGGCGACGACTAATCAATTAAAATTTATTGAAACACTACCCCAACATTCTAGAATTACAATATTTAATCTAGCATTTAGCCCCCTTTAACTAGGAGGAGGGGAAGTTGAGGGAAGCATCAAAAACTCCGAGGGATGATTTTTTTATCTTCGTGCTTCTTCTTCTTCTTCTTTTTTTCTTTCAAAAACTTCTCTCTCTTATTATATGTATTTGAAATTATAGTAATTGTTGTAATCTAAAGTAATTTATACTTAAAAATATATTAAAATAATATTTTTTAAAAAATTATGTTTGACATTAACATATCAAAATAATCTATATATATATATAAAAATATTTTTTAATATTTTTTAAAAAAATACAATTCCAACCATGTTCTAAATAATTTTTAATATTTAAACAAATAAACCACACTATCCCATATTATTTTTATTATATTTGTTTGATTATTGATTTAGAAATTATTCGATCGTGCAAATATTTTTCTCACCTCTCCCCTGTCAAATATCATTCCTACTTGATCTTCCAATAGTTTTCTTGCATCATTGTTCATTGTATGATATATAGTATGTTTTAAAATAATATTTTATTTAAAAATATATGAATTTTTTTTTTATAAAAACATTAAAAAATACTAAATATAATTAATTTAATGTTTTTCAAATCAAAAACATTTTTGAAGAGCTCCTGGAAGCACAAGCAAAATTCGTGTTAAATACCCTCCTAGTGAATATATGGTATTGTGGTGTAAAATATTTTTTTAAAGTATTTTTTATTTTAAAAAAATTAATTCATTATTTTTTTAAGATAAACACACATTTAAAATATATCCAAATACAGTTGAAAATACATTACCAAACATGCCATTAACCTCTCAAAACTCGTTTAACATTGTAGTAACAATTTTTTTTAAAATTATTTTTGTTTGGAAATATATTGAAATTATATATATATTATTTTAAAATTATTTTTGATATTATTATTATATTAAAACAATGTAAAAATAAAAAAAATTAATTTAAAGAAAAAAAATAATTTTTTTTAAACAGAAAACAAACGTACTATTAATATTTAACCTCAATTTTTTACTCCCAACGAACACTAAACATACTGGACCGGGTCATGCGAGTTCGGGTCGTCATTTTGGGGTCGGGTTATCATAATCTAGTTCGCTAGGGTTTAAGGCTTTAAAAGAACAACCACACCATCTACTAAAAACACGAAAAAGAGCGGGAGTGAGAAACTAAACGTTTAATGATCCAAAATTTCCATCAATCGCTCAACTAGCTCAGTCACAACTCGATTTTCTAAATGGCCGTTAGGGTTTGTGAACTCACAGTTCTTGGAGAGTTCAAGCCATTTGGCCTGATTGCTGAAGCTCTGGACGGTAAACCTCCAGACACCGACCCTGATGACTACGACTATTTCCTCTTCGATCCCGAAATCGCCCGAGACCGCAACGAAATCGACGAAACCGATACATGCGGATCCGCGCTCAGAGATCGCAGCGACCACGAGCTCTTCATTAGAGGAAACAAGTACATCATACTGATACTGCCTTTTTTTTTCCTTCTAAAAATTTCTTTTTTGGAATGAGATTACCGTTAATTTTAGGTCAATTTGTTTAATTATACGACTCCTATTTTCTTGAGTTATAAGTATTTGCATATCTGATCGAAGTTTGATGTCTAATTCTGTTCATCCTACTTAGCCAGAAATTGATTCCATTTACAGTAATGTTGTAACTAACTAAATTAAATTTAATAGCTTTTTTTCCCCGAATATCATCCACTGCTTTTATTGCTATCATTTTTATAGAATTCCCATTTATCTCCTCTCTCTCCGGTGGTTTAATAGGATTATATGGTCTACTGGTGCAAGAGTTTTCAAGAGATTCACGCTGCCCTCCCCAGTTATCATGGTACAAAGTGCTACTACATTTGGCTCGTTATCAGATTATGTTTGTTATAATCCCTCTTTACAGTATTTGATCTCTACCACGACTTCTTTATCATGTTACAGGCGTGCTGGTGTCATCTGGGTGATCTTTCTGAAGCTCTGCTTTGCATATTGCTTACTGATTCCTTAACAATATATAACATATCCGGTAAGAAGACTGAGATGTTTTTTTTTTTTTGGTGATAATGCAATATGATATTTTCTTTCAACTAACATTTTATTTTTTCCTGAAATAGTCATTCCTGTTTAGCATGCTATTGCAAAACTTGGTGCATATCATATAATTCTCAGGCGTCCCAGGGCATCAACAGGCAATCACTCCAGTTGTTTCAATTACAAAAAAAATGCAGCATATTGTACACAGAAGAAAATTAATGTTTGTTAGGATATACATAATCATTGTCATTTTTGTATCGCCATGTGCTTCTTGGTGGTGCACTTTTTGGTTTTTGTGTTGACATGGGTATCTCAGAGCCAGTGCCCACGAATACAAACTGTTGCATATCTACTAGAGAGGAGCATATTGTACTGCTCAGTTTATACGTATCTGGTTGTTCTTTATCCAGGAATTTCAATTTTTTTTTAGCCTAGACATTTCATTGCATCGGTTGAGCTGATATTTGTTTTCTGAAATTAAGCTGATATTCTCAATCTCTTACTCTCTCTCTCTCACACACAGGTGAAGTAGTATCCATTCCCCTCCCTTGTACTATCAAATCAATATGGCCTCTTCCATTCGGTTTGCTACTCCAGTCAGCCTCTGAGAATTCCCCAATGCAAAATCACTTCTCATCCCCAAGCCCTTTATTTGCTGTGTGTGATATGTCCCGTGCTAAACGAGAGATTGTGCACAGCCCACACCATAACTTCGGTGTTTTGGGGACATTTGATCATGTGATCAAAGGAGATTCAGTTATAATGTCCTCACATCTCATTTTGAAGGACCTGTTGGAAGAGCCACATGTATGTATAGTTGCTTTTGCCGTATGAAAAGAACAATTGCTTGCCTTTTCATTTTTGAAGTTATGTAGTTAGGTTCCTTTTATTTTTGTATTCTGTGATGATCACAAACTATACTGCTTTGATCTTTCTCAGTTGATGTATGTTGAAGAAAGAGGAAAATTGACCATAATGAAGGATTTTGATGAAAGAACAATTTGGACTAGCAATCGAATTCCTCTAATGGCATCATACAATAAAGGTTTCTCATATTGCCTTT
Source organism: Populus tomentosa (assembly GCA_018804465.1). NCBI lineage: Eukaryota > Viridiplantae > Streptophyta > Magnoliopsida > Malpighiales > Salicaceae > Populus > Populus tomentosa. The sequence goes on along the minus strand of CM031983.1, from coordinate 4,382,859 downwards.
GAGTGGATTATTCCATGTCTCTTTTACTTTTATCTCCTTTCTCATGTTATCATGTATAGCGTTTTGCTTTATATGCAGGGAAGATGCAGCATTCACTGTGGGTTGCTGAAATCATCAATTCTAATTTTGAAGCAAAAAATGCCAGTCTAAGTGGTGCAGCTCTTGATGATGTATTAGATAAAAATTTCTCCTTTCGTAGAATATGGCAGGGGAAGGGTGCCCAGACAGCTGCTAGTAAGGTGCCTTACATCAGTTCTTGGCACCTTATGGTTCCGGAACTTAGTCTGTACCTAAGTCTATGAAAAGAAAATAAAACCCTTACAAAACCACGATTATTCTTTCCAACTCATTTTTTTAACCCCTTCTTTCTTCAAAATCAAAGTTCAGTTGAAGAGATTTTGCCTACCATGGTTGGAGTTGCTCTTCCAAATAGAGTTTGCCTCCAATTTTTTGCCATTATTCTGAACTAGTGTATCTGACCCGCATTTCATTCAATTGAGTTTGATGTCTATCATGCTATTTTCCTTCTGGGAATTTATGATATATGGTGCTTACACAATTTGTTTCTTTTTCATGTTAAAAGGTTTTTCTCGCGACTGACGACGATGCTGCTCCTGTTATTTGCTTTCTTCTTCAAGAACAGAAGAAGTTGTTGTCTGTAAAGCTTCAAAGTCTTGAAATTAATAATGAGATTATTTTTGATATCAAACCTGATGTGAGCTGGAGTGTTGCTGCAGTTGCAGCTGCACCTGTGAGTGTTACACACCCAAGGTAGAGTTGGCCTTTCTTTTCTGTCTTTATATGCTTCATCCTGACCAGGTCATCATCTTTTCTTATGAAATCACGCTTTTCCACTTTTGGCTTCTCTTTCTTTTGCAGAGTGAAAGTAGGACTCCTGCCTTATACAGACATTGTTGTTTTGGCTCCTGACAACTCGCTTCTCCTTATTGTAAGCTGCATGCCCTGGTGGCCTGCATTAATCTTGACATCATAATAATCTGTTTAGCTTTTATTTGTTTTTCTATACCTCTTCATGTAAAGAGCAACTTTTTGTCTGTTTGGATGGTTTCTCCCTGTAATTTTCTTGTGTCCGGCATAAGGTGATATCTTTTCCTCTGTATTTCTGGGATTTCTTGCTAACATTTATACAGATATTCAATCAATACTGCCATCTACAATTATCCATTTCAATCATCATCATCATCATCATCATCATCATTTCTTGTTATGCCTAAAAGTCAATAAATTTTTACAGGCAGTTTTAAGTTTAAAAATGGGTAGTAGTGTTCCCAACCAGAAGTTTGACTCACTTGCCCATGATAATTATATAGCTTCAGAGTTTGTTTATGAAGATTGATAACCAATTTCAACTGGTTGGGTTTAAATCTTTTCTTTATCCTAGCAGCTCTATTTGTTACATGTCCAACTTGTGTGTGTGTTTTTCAGTACTTAAATTTTTATAGGAGAAATAATTCCTCTTCACTAACCAAGATTCCTTGCGTATGATAAATGTTATTTAGTAATCTCATCATTCTTAGTAACAAAAAGCAAATCTAGTTTTCTTCTCTGAGACATTCCGGCACATTGCTTGCTCTATGAACTGCACTATGTGTTGTCTATCAGTCTTTTGATAATATTTTTCGTCGGAGCAGTGATGAGTGATTGCAAAATTAATTCATGTTCTTTTCTCCATATGATTTGGCTATATGGGTAATATTAACTCACATGTTATGTTGCAGTCAGGGAAGCAATTATTGTGCAAGTATTTGTTGCCATCATTTTTTGGAAAAGGCCATCTTTCACATAATTTGGAATTCTCAGAGACTGCATCTGTTCAGCTTGACTCAAAGATTTTAGGATTGACTGATGCAGTGGAGGGGCGTGTTAATCTAATATTAAATAGTGGCCAGGTTTGTTAATATGTACACAGAAAGTTCTTTTCTGAGCCAAATCTGGAACATTTATCACAATTACCTTTGTTATTGTCACCATTTTTTTTTTTTTGCATGCTCGTCTACTTTAATGTTTGTTGTTTAGCTGTGCTGCTCGGCAACTTTTTTGTTTTCTTTACTTTTCTCCTACCTATATGCTGCGCATTTTGTTCTGGATTATTGTTTCATAATTTACAGTATAGTTTCATACAGTCCCATGCTGGTAGAATGGAGTAAAAAGATTAATGTTCACCCCACATTAGTTTGGGATTAGTTTAATTGAGTTGGTTGTAGCTTCATATTATTAATAGCATGTTCATGCTTTTAATAACTTGCAATAGTGATTGTATTTGTTAATGAAGTTTTACAATGAGATCTATCTATACAGTAACAGTATTTAATTATGCAGATTAGCTAATTGGCCGACCCTGTTAATTTGTTCTTGCTGCCCACCTGAATTTTTAACCTTCTACAATTCTGTCAATCACAGTTACTCTATTAATAATATTATGCCCTTGATTTTTTGTTTTCAGATGTTTCGATGCACATTACGAAGAAGCCCTTCATCTTCATTAGTTAATGATTGCATCACAGCAATGGCTGAGGGGCTCAGCTCTGGCTTCTATAACCATTTCCTTGCTCTTCTCTGGGGAGATAGTAACTCTGACTATTTGTCCAGGGCCAATTCTAGTGTTGATTCTGAATGGAACTCATTTTGTAATATCATACTTCAAATGTGTAGGAAGCCTGGTGCCTCTTCTCAGAAGCATTCGGACTTAGAGAACTTAGAGCAGCATTCATCCTGGGAGTTTCTTGTTAACAGCAAATTTCACAAGAACTACCATAAACTTAATTTTATTTCTAGGGTTTCTTCATCTGAACTGTCCTTTGATCTGGAGAAAATGGATTCCTTTGGATCAAATATGGAAGGTAATCAAAGTTCAGAAAAGTCATTTTACTTTGAGCTATTACAGGAGAGCTTGGATTGTCTACATGCATTATATGAAAGTCTGAAACTGGATAAACTTCGCAAACGGTAAGTCTAGTTTATTATTTAGACTATTGTTGCAAACATTTTGAGTCTATTTAAATATTTTTTGAACAAAGACATTCTGGTATGGTTTTCTAAGCTAAATGACTCGCTGAAGTTTAAATTGCATAAGTAATCTAAGGCTCAACCTTTTCATTTTATTTGTTTGATGTATATAACTCAAAAGTTTCATTAACATCTTATGCCTAAAACGTTTGCTTGTAGGGACTTGGAGCTTGTGGCAGTTCTTTTATGCAATATTGCCAAGTTTCTTGGTGAGGGAAATTATTTGGATCATTATATTCGTGATTTTCCTGGTCTGATTTTGAAAATTGGGACATGTGAGATGCCTTTCTCCCAGAAAACTCCTCCTAGTTTATTCAGATGGCTTGAAAACTGCATGCAACATGGTTGTAGTTCTGCCAATACAGATGATCTTCCGCCTTTAATCTGTAAAGATGGAAACTCTGTTGTGAGCTGGGCAAGAAAGATAGTTTCCTTCTACAGTTTATTATGTGGTGGTAAACAAATAGGCAAGAAGCTGTCATCTGGTGTTTACTGTAATATTGCTATGGGTTCATGTTGCACTAGTGAGGAGCTCACGGTTTTGGCAATGGTTGGGGAAAGATTTGGACAGCAGCAGCTTGACTCACTACCTTCTGGTGTATCCCTTCCTCTGCGACATGTAAGTTGATTATAGTACTTTGCTGGGTATGGGAAGCTCTGCAAGCAAATAGATCCATAGAACTTCGTAAATTCCTGTATTATCTTTTGCAATGGTAAGTTCATATTGTTGCGTAGTGACCTAGCAAGTCAAGTGAAGGTAGTGAAAAGTTGGGATATTATGTCTAGCGGCAGGTTTATCTATGGAATAATTGTTCGGAAAAGGTGGTGGTCCTACTTTTATCTACACTAATGGTCTTCTTCACATTTAGGCCCTAGACAAGTGCCGGGAATCCCCTCCAACTGATTGGTCTGCAGCTGCATATGTTCTTCTTGGTAGAGAGGATCTGGCTTTGTCTCGTTCAGCTCTGCCATGCAAATCTGGGGAACTTGAAACTCAACCCAATGTGAATCTAATCTCCATGTCGACACCTTACATGCTACATTTGCATCCAGTGACAATTCCTTCTACAGTTTCTGATACTACTGGACTGGAAAGTGCCAAGTTTGAAGATTCAGATTCTGCTGATGGGTCTATGATGGATGGTATGGAACATATCTTCAACTCCAGCACTCAATTGCAGTATGGTCGAGATCAGCGGTTGAATGAGGTTTGCTCTTGCCCTTAAGCTCACCCATCAATATTGAACTGTTCAAATTATAAGTGCATGGAAATGATTTATGATTTAAGGTTCACCTAAGGTTTGAAATGCTTCCTGATGCAATTTTTGTATGATAAAGTCTTATATCACTTCATTGCTGATAAAAGAAGTTTTATATCAGTTCATGGATGCTATTCAATCATTTTGAATCCGGCAGAGTCTATTAGTTTGTTGCACTAGGTTTTGAATCAGTTTTCTTAAATTGCACTCATGTAATTGTTGCATTATGAAAAGTTCTGTACTCTTCTGTGTTTCTTTACTACCTATTTTCACTCCAACCAGGTTAGACGACTCTTGTGCTCCACTAGACCTGTGGCTATCCAAACATCTGTTAACCCCAGCGCCTCTGACCAGGATATACAGCAGGTATACCTCACTTGCTGTCTATTTGAAGGCTGTAAATTATTTATTTCTAAGTGTTCTAGTAGTTATTAACTTCCTTGTATAGATTGAAATGCTAAATGCTACTACAAGAAAACAATGTGTTTGGATGATTAACGTGCTGTGCTGCACATGGGAATTTTTCAAAGTTATGGTCACTACAATACACATGGAGAATTTCAGTAATGAGGATGAGAGACCTTAAAAGCTCTGCAGTCTTTTATTATTACTTTCTTCCTGTTTTACTTATGGTTCAGATCCTTATCTTATTGTGTCTTCTTCTCTCCCTTTTGCTTGTGAAGGCTCAACTGTGGCACCTGGCACAAAGGACCACTGCTCTTCCTCTTGGCCGTGGGGCATTTACTCTAGCAACCATATCTACCCTTTTAACAGAGGTATTCTTTCTGTTTTACTGTTTAATTTCTCGGGCTTTTTCAACTAAATTGATTTTTGATGATGCAATTCTGTTTCATATTTAATCTCTTTCTGTAGGCCTTCACAGTGCCAAAGCTTGTTTTAGCAGGTCGGTTGCCGGCTCAACAAAATGCAACTGTATGTTGTTGTTGTTGTATTAAGTAATAAACTTTTAAACTTCTGTTGTCTATGTGTTTCTGTTCTCTTGGTTACATGTTACCTGCTATGTTCTCGTAACTAGCATTTTGTAATGGTTGGGTAGTTCCATTTCTTACTATGAATCTTGATGAACGAACTTTAACATAATAAATAATAAAAAATAAATTATTCTGTTTTCCTTGAGTTTGCAGTGGGAGCTTTGTCTCTTCATCATTTTTCTTCTGAACATCTCCTTTCTTATTTTTCTGTCTCGCATGTTCTTTCTTTTGATAGGTAAATCTAGACCCAAATATACGGAATATACAAGAACTTAAATCTTGGTCAGAGTTTCACAATGCTGTTGCTGCTGGACTAAGGCTGGCTCCCCTTCAGGTTTATTTTTGTATCCTTTTGAGATCATGTTTTTCTCCCCCTAGTTCAAGTTCATCAATTACTTTACCCATTTGTTACCAAGTTTTTCTGCATTATGAAATTCTTATTTCACTTTTTAATGACATTAAAATGTAGCTAATCATTTTGCTTAATGTGACATGCACTTGCTTTAGAAAAAACAGGTATATATTTATTACTCTTTATTATTGATGTGACATTAAAATGCAGTTTATCATTTTGCTTAATGTAATGTGCAATTGCTCTAGTAAAAATGGGCATATATTTATTACTCTTTATTATTGATTTGACTGTTCCAATTTTCTTGTTCCCTTTATTTCTCAGCTGTTTTTCATATTACTTCTGTTATATACTATTTTACCTTGAAAAACATTTTTATAAAACTTGTTTTGAAGTATTTTTCCCTTTCACATGCAGGGAAAAGTGTCAAGGACATGGATAATATACAACAAACCTGAGGAACCAAATGCAATCCATGCTGGACTCCTCCTTGCATTAGGATTACATGGATATCTGCGTGTTTTAGTGATTAGCGACATATACACTTATTTCACACAGGTTTGACCACCTTTTGCTCTCTTTTTTTTGCCTTGTAATTTGCTGTGTTCATAATTTGTAATTAGTGTGCTGACAGCAAATCAAATAATTGTACCAGTTCAAACTTTGGCGTTGAGAGGGGAGTGAGATAGCTTGTATGTTTAAAATCATATTCCCTACACCACTTTCTTCATGAAATGAAGCTGGTCATATCATTCTTCAAAGCTACCCAAGGATCTAGATTTAGTTACTTTATCTTATTATTCTATAGCTTTAGCATCATCTATAATCATTTTATTCATATATTTACTGTTTATGGGTGTCCTTTTTTTGTCTAGTTTTGCTTCTTACTGCTTCATATCAACAGGAGCATGAAAGTACAACGGTAGGATTAATGCTTGGTCTGGCAGCTTCTTACAGGAAAACTATGCACCCAGCAATATCAAAGGTAAAAACCATATGTAAACCTCTTCATTTCTTTTTCTTTTATGATGAAAAACCATATGTAAACCTGATATTCTGTTAAGGTTCAATATTCTCTTCTTCATCTATTGAAGTTTTGGTTGCTAAAGTCTTCCTAGCCTTTTGTGTTTTGGATGGAAGGATGCCTTCTACCCCAAGACAGAATTTCTTTTGATTGTTGATTTTTTTATTGAATTGGTATATAATTCTGTAAGCATGAGAATCAATAAACTAGTCTGCAATGGTTTCCTGCAGTGGATGCCAATTGGCATCTTAACATTCAACCTGCATCTTTTGTGTCCTATATTTTAGTGACCTTTTCAGATACTAACTAGGGGCTCCAACTACTTAAACACTTTTTAGTAGATGTGACTTGTTCATGTGGAGAATAGAACATTACTTTAATCATTGCTTTAATATTCTTCTTCTCTATATTGCTTAGTCACTTACTCACTAGTCTAATTCACAAAACTGACTCAATTGCTCTGTGTGGCAGTCTCTGTATTTTCATATACCTTCTCGGCATTCTTCTTCATTTCCGGATTTGGAGTTACCAACCCTTGTGCAGGTATTTATCACTGTCACTTGAATTACATCATAAAATAATTTGTGATTTTTTTTTAACATTTGGAAATGAATATATTTGTTTCTTCTACAAGGAAGGCAATTTTTAATTGTTTGCTAAAACTTAAAAGGTGTGCATTGATGCATCCATAGATGTGTTCATTAGCATACAAAAACAATTCATCAGAACACTATTTTCTTCAGAAGCACTTTCCAGACTCTGTTCTAAATTGGTGTAAGCTTATTTTGTGGACTTCCTTGCTGTAGTTGGTGAATTCCAGTTTCTTCATCATATTGCAGTTGACTCTCTACTTGGTTACAGTTGTTGCTAAAATTGAGTCTTGAATGATTGATCAATTTGCTGAGGTGTAAAAAATAGTAATGAGATTTATTTGGCAGTAGTTGGAATATTGATTTGACCTGACATTCTATTCTGTTGCATTCCAGTCAGCAGCACTAGTTTCAGCTGGGCTTCTCTATGAGGGATCAGTTCACCCACCGACAATGCAGATTCTTTTGGTAACTTTTTACTTAATGCTATGGTAGCAGGTTCATTTTTTTTTTACTATTGGTTTCATGTATTTCCTTTTCTGCTTAATGTGGTCAACCACTAAATTATTTTTCATGACATTGGAAATCGTGAGTGAAGTTTGTATGGCATGTGTAATTGGACAGCCGAAAATCATCTATTCTTCATTGTACTCTCTCAAGTCTAGTGAGGCTATTATAACTAGATCCTTTCTGTTTGCCTGTGCTTTCTAAACATATCATCACACATTAGCCTTATTGGCTCAGTACTCTTACTAGGAGTGTTCACAAGTAGGATAAATTGGTTTTGACCTTATATTTTTTACCTTCTGAAACTTTTGGTAATGAATATTCGAGAAATGATCCAAACTTTCTAAATTGGTAGGGCCAGGTTAAACAGGATCCGATTTGCTGTTGGCAGTTTGGATGAGAATCTGCATAATTGTTCCTGGCATTGCTAAATTGCATCCTGCAAATTTTTCTCTCTCCTATTTCACAATCCCAAACAAGCCCACTTTGCATTGCTTGTAATGTGGAAATCACCAGTTTTTCACCCGGGTTCCATCATCAAATGCTACTTATGTGAATCACATACAACCCCAATTCTAATCCTAAGTCAACCGCCTGTTACAAATGGATAACCATTAGCACTAATAGAATGAAGAAACAACCACCTCCAGTTTCATATTTCTCTTACCGTACTGCATTACTTGATAGTTTAGAGTCTTTTGAATAAAATTGTGTCTTCTCATTGAGAATTGCCCATTATATAGGTAGAATTTACAAGCTAAGAATGGAAATAATACAACAGGAAATAATACAGGCTGATACAGGAAATAATATAGGCTGATTTTCAGCTCTTAGAAATAGCTAACCTACAACTAATATATCCCAATAAAGGAAAGAATAAATAGAGAGAATCTGTTGGCATTAAATGTGTAGGTATAGGTATTTCCTTTGACATCCCCCCTCAAATTGATGCCGGTAAATTGATAAGCATCAATTTGCCAGTGAGGAAATGATGGTGTTGACGGGGCATGGATTTGGTGAAGATATCTGCAATTTGTAGAGTGGTGAAGATGTGGAAGGGTGATAATCTGATGATCATATGCTTCCCTGATTGAGTGACAGTCAACCTCAATGTGCTTGGTGCGTTCGTGATAGACAGGGTTGGCTGCAATTTGGATGGCACTAGTGTTGTCAGCATGAAGTGGAGTAGGATGAACTGGACAGAAACTGAGTTCTGTGAGGAGACCACGCAACCAAATGATCTCAGAGCAAGCAGCAGACATGGCTCGATACTTTGCTTCAGTAGATGATTTGGAGACGTGGTCTTGTTTCTTGAATTTCCATAAAATAAGGGGATCATGAAGAAACATACACCAGCTGGTAGTAGATTTCCTGGTGTTAGGGCAAACGACCAATCAACATCACTATAGGCTTGTAGTTGAAGTGAAGAACCTGTAGGGAAAAATAAGCCACGACTAGGAGTGCCAAGAATGTAGTGAATTATATGGAAGACAACAGATAGATGGAGATGCCTTGGTGCTTGCATGAATTTGCTGACAGTGAACAACATAAGAAATGTCTAGTTGAGTAATAGTTAGATAGATAAGACTACCAACTAGCTTCCGATAGGTAGTAGGATCATCAAGAAGCTCCCTTTCATCACGATGATATTTCACATTAAGTTCCATGGGAGTGTCAACCGAAGTAGTGTTGGTGAGGCCGGCTAACTGAACTAGTTCCTGACTATCCTTGTGTTGATGTAGGAAGAGACCGTGAGGTTGATGATGCACTTCCAAGCCTAAAAAATAGGTGAGCTGACCAAGGTCTTTCATATGGAATGTAGAATGCAACAAAGTTTGAATTGCAGAGATTGCCTCCAAGTCAGAGCCAGTGATGACGATATCATCCACATAAACAAGGAGGATAACGATACCCATGGATGTCTTTTGTAGAAAGAGAGAGGAGTCATACCGACTTCGAGTGAAGGAGAAACCCAGCAACGTGGATAGAAACTTGTCAAACCATACTCCCGGTGCTTGCTTCAAACCATACAAAGAACGTTTCAGTTTGCAAACATCATTAGATGAGGAAGTGGACATACTAGAAGGAAGTTTCAGGTAAACGTCTTCCTTGAGATCACCATGAAGGAAGGTGTTCTTGACATCCATTTGATGTAAGGGCCAAGAATGAGATGCAACAAAGGTGAGTATAGTTCGGACAGTGGTCATCTTGGCGCCTGGTCCAAAGGTCTCATCATAGTCAAAACCATATTCCTGTTTGTTGCCAAGTGCCACTAACCGAGCCTTGTAATGGTTGATAGACCCATCAGAACGACGCTTGATAGAAAACACAAATTTACTGCCAAGGGGATTCACAGATGAGGGGCATGGAACAACATCCCAGGTTTGGTTTTCTTCAAGTGCGAGAAGTTTAGTTTTAATAGCTTTTCGCCAACACACATGCTCCATTGCTTGTTTATAAGATGAAGGAAGAAAAGTAGAAGACAAGGTGGCTGTGAAGGATGAGGGAGGAGAGTACCCATACCTATCAGGGGATCTACGAACCCGAGTACTTTGCCAATGAGAGGAAGTTGCAGTTGCTGGAACAGGAGCAGCAGTCGGTAAAGGAACTTGAGGGGGCTTAGGAGGGTTTGAAGGCTGGTGGGAAGTAGTAGATGAACGTATTTGATATACTAGGAGAGGTTTAGAAGGGACTGGAGCTGCAGAAGAGTTAGTAAACATAGGCAAAATAGAAAATGAAGGAGGAACGTGATCCTGATGCATGGAAAATAAATATTGGTTTTCTAGAAAGATCACATTCCTAGAAATTCGAATGCGACGCAGATTTGGGTTATAGCAAAGAAAACCTTTTTGGTGTTCTAAATATCCTAGGCAAGCATATTGAATTGATTGAGCCGTGAGTTTTGTGCGTTCATGTGTAGGAAGATGAACATATCAGACAACCAAAGGTACGGAGGTTGGAATAAGTTGGAGGATGACCAAACAACCTGATGAAAGGAGTGTCATGGTTCAATGTGGGGGAAGGCAATCTGTTTATGAGGTGGACAACAGTGGAGAGAGCTTCACACTAAAAACGAGAAGGTGTAGATGACTCTAAGAGGAGAGTATGAACAACATTAAGAATATGAAGATTCTTTCTTTTAGCCACCCTATTTTGTTGAGGTGTTGAAGAGCAAGACCATTGAGAAATGATGCCATGATGCTGTAAGAAGTCCTGAAACAAATGAGACATATACTCACCCCTATTGTTAGAACGAAGGATTTTGATTTGGGTTGAAAATTGGGTCTGGATTTGTGCATGAAAAACTTAAAAATAGAAAATACTTAAGTCTTTAGAATGAAGGAAATAAATCCATGTGAAACGAATATAGTCGTCAATAAAAGTGACTGGTGTCATACCCCACACATCACTATGTATCAAATCGAAAGGTTGGACTACGTGTGGTGTGTGAATAGGAAAGGGCAAAGTTTTACTTTTGCCAAGCCTGCAAGAATTGCAATCAAACTGAACAACACTAAGAGATGGTGAATATTTATTTCCAAGAAAACTAGATTTCAATTAATCATGAAGAACATTAGAGTTTGGATGTCCGAGACGTTTATGCCATGCTCGGTAATCAACATGAGCAGAATTACAAGTGACAAAGGGCAAAGAAAAAGGAGAGAAAGGAAATTGAAGAGGAAAAAGATGTCTCACTTTAGGCCCCCTCGCGATCATCTTCCCTGACTGTTGATTTTGCACAACACAACCAGATTTGGAAAATTCCAGTTTGCAATCATTTTCAACCAACAGACACAAGATTAGTGGTAAGACCAGGTAATACAAAAACATCAGTGGGAGAGGGAGAAACATTACTAGTGGCCGTGATAGGTAAATGACTGCCATCAACAGTATGAATTTTGAGATTTCCAAAATATTCGTTGACATTGGTAAGAGAAGCAACATTGTTTGTCATATGATTGGAAGCCGCAGAATCAAAATACCAAGGAGATGATGTAGAAAGATTTTTACCTGAGAGTCCCAAAGCTGAAAATGCAGAAATGATCATTTGTTGAATCATGGCAGGAGTCACGGATTGGACAGGAGGAGCACTTCGTGTCAGAGGTGAAGAGCCAACTGAGACAGTATATGCTGTCTTTGTTTCCTTGGGAGGTCGAGTAGGGCATTCTTTGATGATATGGCCATCTTTTTTGCAGTAGTTTCAGAATTTTCGGGGACAATTTGCAGCATAATGGCCAAATCCCCTGCAACAAAAACACTGAATAATGCTCATATCCCTGCCTTTTGGCTTACCTTGTGATGCATAGGCCACATGAATAGATGTAGATCGTCGTTGTTCCATGGTGGTTTGAGTGAGAAGGCATTGTTCTTCACGAATGTCACTGAGGCATGTATCCAAGGAGGGAACAAATTCTCGGTTCATCAGGTTGGATCTGGTGCCTTCAAATTTAGGTCTTAGTTTCATTAGAAACTGATCCCGTTGAGTAGTTTCATGAACAGTTTGAACAGAGCTAAGACCTTCAGATAGTAAGCCAGCATAAACTATATCAGTGTATTCAGTCCAAAGATTAGTGAATCTATAGTAAAAATAAGAGATAGAAAGACTATCCTGTTGAAGAGTGCTCAATTCATGTTCAAGCTGAAACCGACGAGTAGTGTTTTGTTGGCTGTAGATTTTCTTCAGGTAAGTCCACATCTGAGCTGCAGTCTGAGAGGATCGAAGATTCAATATGATGTTAGGCTTGACAGATCCTAAGATCCAAGCCATAACTTTAGCGTCCTTGACTTCCCACTGGGCGTGCTGGTCTATGTCTTTGATTTTGTCAGGAGCTAGGTTACTTCCATCAACATGTCCTCGCAACTCCTTACCTTTGACAAAAATCTTGAAATGAAACGCGCAAGCAGAGTAGTTCTTGCCATTGAAACGAATTATAGAAATATTAGACTTATCTGAAGACATGAGGTCAAGAGAACTTTGATCAAGAATAACCGAGACTAAGAAACTTGATAGCAAATAATAATTCAGAGTTGTAGCTTTGATACCATGACAGTTTAGAGTCTTTTGAATAAAATTGTGTGTCTTCTCATTGAGAATTGCCCATTATATAGGTAGAATTTACAAGCTAAGAATGGAAATAAGACAACAGGAAATAATACAGGCTGATACAGGAAATAATATAGGCTGATTTTCAGCCCTTAGAAATAGCTAACCTACAACTAATATATCCCAATAAAGGAAGAATAAATAGATAGAATCTTCTGACATTAAATGTGTAGGTATAGGTATTTCCTTTGACATTATTGAGAAAATGTTCAACCATTAAAGTATAAAACTAGCATCATCAAAACAGCCACTGATTTCCTCTCTCCAGTTCAGCTCATTTCTCCAATACAAACCACATTCATTTTACAAAGAAAACAAATGCATGTTAGGGACAGATTACTGAAATGTCATAAGAAGTTGAGAGGAGAAAACCACCAAAGCCAGACAGAAAATGAGAGTTTTGTGCTCTTATGACGGGAGAACCAAGATATCCTCAAAGATGAGAAGATTCTTTGAGAGAGACATAGAGATGATGAAAGAACTAAGAAGATGGCAGATGAGATCTTAGATCTGCGGAAATTAGGTTCCTATTTAAGGTGTGGGAATTGTATAGAAAAAGGAGCCTGAATTTTTTGGAATGTTTAAAAGATCCAATTTTTTGTATTGGTGTTTCAGGTTGGATTGGACAGGTGTTTCAAATTTATAATCTTCAAAGACTTGATCAGTTGGGTATCGCAAATCTACTGATCAACCTACCCCTTCTCTCAAATAATTGGCGAGGTTGGTTGGGCTGGGATTTGATTGAGTGGGTTGGTGCACTCCCAATCGTTTGATTTTAATAATATGAACTATTCAATTATGTGGTACTAACTAATTGCTTTAGATTGCAAGACAATGGATGATATAGCCATTAAACCTTCTTCTTGTGAATGAAAAGTACTCTTGTTAATGCCCCATTCAGCTACAAGTGTGGAATGTTGTGTAATCTTTTCTTAACTGTCCTCTCTCGTGGGCGCACTCGTGCACACAACACACACTTGATGCCTTTCAGTTATGATTACATAAATTACTTCTGCAGGGAGAAATAGGCCGTAGAAGTGGAGGCGATAATGTACTTGAAAGAGAGGGTTATGCTGTTTCTGCAGGATTTTCTTTGGGTCTTGTTGCTTTGGGTATGGATAATTTAATACTTTGATCAATTAAATATTGAGAATCTGAACTTCATTTGAATAACTATGTTATGGTAACTGAAGGTCGAGGTGAAGATGCACTTGGTTTCTTGAACAGCTTGGTTGATCGATTGTTCCAATACATTGGTGGCAAGGAGATGCATAATGTAGGGCTGTTCATTCTCTCTTGATGATTTTACTGCCATTATGGATTCCTATAATTGTGTTGTAAATTTGGTGTAACTAAAATGAACACCTTGAGCAATTTTACTTTTGGAATGCTTAATTGAGTTGTGATTTTCTCTCTTTCCTGTTCTATTCTTAATCAGGAAAGACCCCTTTTCTTGATTCCATCAACAGATGAACAAAACCACGGTGCTGGACAGGTCATCTCCACTACCTCTGGCACAGCAATGTTTCCAGGACCTTTTCTTTTCCCTAGTACATCGCTCTTACTGTTTCTCTAATGTGCGCAGATGATGGATGGAACTGCAGTCAATGTTGATGTTACTGCACCTGGAGCTATCATTGCTCTTGCATTAATGTTTTTGAAGGTACTTTAGTCTGAAACGTGCAACAAGTGCGTTTTAGGATTAATAAGGATCATAGGATTCTAAAAAGAAATTCCTGCAAATGACTGTATCATCTATAAAGATTTTTGGTTCTCCTTGTCTTGCAGACCGAGTCAGAGGCAGTTGTATCAAGGCTTTCCATTCCTCAGACCCATTTTGATTTGCAATATGTGAGACCTGACTTCATAATGCTTCGTGTCATAGCTCGGAATCTGATAATGTGGAGCAGGTAGTGCTAGTCATGTGAATTGCTGCATTTAAGCTTAATCTCTATGTGATTAAGACTCTGATTCAAAGCCCACATACCATTTATTCAGGGTGCATCCATCCAATGATTGGATTCAGTCCCAGATTCCTAATATTGTCAAAAGTGGTGTTAATGGCCTTGAAGATCATGTTAATGACATGGATGAAATGGATGCAGAAACCTTTGTCCAGGCATATGTCAATATTGTGGCTGGAGCGTGTATTTCTCTTGGTAAGTAATTGTTGTTTGATCAGATTTGGATGCTTATTCTTCTAAGACTTATTTCCTGAAATGATTTTCATATCAAATTTGATCCTGCCTTTTGGGTCACCAAGGTATCTGCTGTATGGACTTGCCCGTGGCTTTATTTTAAGAAATTGAAGAATTCAAAATTATTGAGCATAAAATGACAACGCAGATGCACAGAGAATTTTGTTTAAAAAAATCAAAATTTAGCAAGTTATGTCGAAGATGAGCTTCCTGTGACAGATAAAACCAACAAAGCCACCTCTTGCAAAGTGCAATTAAAATATTTGTTTTGGCTAGCCAAGGTAATATTAATTCATTTCCTCAATTTTAAAGGAAATCAATATTTCCAGATCAAAAAATCATCTATCCAGAAACTCATGCATGCAGTTTTGTGAGTCAATGCATCCATTGCTTCAAGTTTTGAATGTACAGAACTTGCATAAGCAATCAATACAGTCTGTTCAGGCATCTGAGTAGTAGCCTAGACTTATTGGAAAGCTGGGATCAGCTGAAGCTGGGACTTTCTGTGGTGACTTATTTGTGAAAAATTCCCGTTCTTTACATAAAATGAAAATGAAGTTTGATTTTATGACTAACTGGTGGCAGAACTGCTGTAAACATTCTGTGTTAAATGGTAAAACTTGAAGAATTGTTGTCACATACTGCAATAGATCTTAAGTGGTACTCAATGACTGTGGACTCTAATGCATAGTTAATCTAGCTTTAGTACTGGCCCATATTTAGTTTCATAAGGTTGTCTTGTGCTGACTACATTCAGACTAAATTGTTATTTATATTGGCTTTTGTTGATCAACTTGACGAAAGGAAAATTGTCCAGAAGAGACTGGATTGGTGCGTATAATCTTTTATCGTCAATAACTTGAATTTGAGTTCTGGGCACACAAAATTATAGTTAAAGATATATAAATTGAAATTATGGGTGCACATACAATTTTTTTTTTTAATTATGTGCGTGGACAATGACATAATTGAATGTCTGTCACGATTACTTTATTGCATTTATCTATTTTGGCATGTTAATTATTGTCGGTCTGAATTTTTTTTCCCATTGCTTTTCTTAAATTGTCCCCCCCCTGTAAATCCTGACCATTATTATCATTAATTATGGGCAGGTTTGAGATTTGCTGGCACAAAGGATGGGAATGCGCAGGAATTACTATATGAATATGCTATTTACTTTCTAAATGAGGTCCTACATTCACCATGTGTGATATTGCTGTACTAATATCTATTAGTTTGTTGATAGAAAGGTTAATGAATTTTTGCAGATCAAGCATGTTTGTGCTACAAGTGGAAATGCCTTTCCAAAGGGATTGTCTCGTTATGTTGACCGTGGCACTTTGGAAATATGCCTGCATCTCATTGTTCTTTCATTGTCTGTGGTATGTGGAATTTGATTATTGATGTTATTTTCTCACCATCCTCTGTAATATAGGAAAAAGTAATTCTAAGTTTGTCTTGTGTTCTTGGAGAGTAGGTTATGGCTGGTTCTGGACATCTACAAACATTTCGATTATTGAGATTTCTCCGCAGTCGCAACTCTGCAGATGGTCATGCTAATTATGGCACTCAGATGGCTGTAAGTTTCCTGAGTTTCCTTTGGCCTCTATGGATCAGTCATATTCCACTTTTCCATCATAATCTCTCTGAACTTATTTGTTCGTTAAAAAACACGAGCTTCTCAAACATGCTAAAAACTTAAGGTCATGTGAGCCAGCTAAACATGGTCTGGTTGTACAATGTGGGCCATTAATATGTAAATTTATCTAACTTGGTGGATAAGTGCCTGTATTCACTGGTGCTTTTAGTTTTAGCAGTGTATCTGGAATCAGCTTTTCAAACTATATGGATGGAAGTTGCAAAATTGGTTTTAGCTTCCTGCCTTTAAATTTCCTGTGCAGCTTAGCATGATATGAAAGTAAATCAATTTGCAATCACTTCTCGATGAAATATTTAAATTATATCTGTGAGCTGCATTACTATCAAAAGAGTTCCAAAATACTTTAGGGTCTTGACTTCCGGTTCACCAGTCATGCAAGGTTAATTTGATTATTAAGATTGGTGACTTAAGATAAATTGTGCATTCAAATTCTCCATGTGTGCTTCTTGCTCGAGATAAATGATTTACCATTAAAACGACTCCTCTGCAACAAATTCAATTGAGAGATAAATAAAGCAGTTAGCTTGCTGTATTTTAATTATATATTTTTTATAAAAAGTTTAGGAATATCAATGAATTTAATGCTTGCCTTTGTGAATTGCATTTAGGTAAGCTTGGCAATTGGTTTTTTGTTTCTCGGGGGAGGGATGCGGACATTTTCCACAAGCAACAGTTCGATTGCTGCTTTACTTATTACTCTGTATCCACGTTTACCCACTGTACCAAATGATAATCGTTGCCACCTTCAGGTAACGTGATTATATGCTATAAGAAACAACTATTATGGTGAACATCATGAAGGATGGAAACCTCCTAACCTGTTGTAAGAATTTTATTGGCTTCAAACAGTAAATTTAGCAGGTGCCAAATGATGCTGCCTGGTCATGGTTGATCAGTGTTTTTTTGGGATTGCGGTACTAAATGTAAAGCTTTGTCTTTCAGAAAATATTTGAAGAAAAATGGCTTGTCAGTTTTATTTAATTGGTAAAAAAATGGCTATTTAGTTTCAGTGTAAAACAAAGATGTGTGATTGGAAGCCCTGAAGTCTGAGTCTGTTGCTCCTCTTTTGTGTCGTACCATCTATTTCTCTTATGGTGTGTTTTTCAGGCATTCAGGCATTTATACGTCCTTGCAACAGAGGCTCGATTGCTTCAGACTGTTGATGTTGACAGTGGTCTGCCTGTGTATGCCCCTGTTGAAGTTACTGTCAGGGAAACTGAACATTATTCAGAAACAAGTTTTTGTGAAGTTACCCCTTGTATTTTGCCAGAACGTGCTGTTGTAAGTTTTGCAGATTCACTGATGACTTTATGATTCTTGCAATCTTTTCTATCTTTACACTGTAGCAAATGCTCTCTCTCTCTCTCTCTCGTGAACTGGACATGGAATTTTTCTGCTGCTCTTGTGACTGCTCAAACAGATCCACACCTGGAATGGTTTAGGACAAGAACATGAAGTTTTTGTTTAGTGATGCAGGGTTATCTACTTCCTGAACACAAGTGATTTTCCTGCCACGAAGCTCCAGAATGGCTTCTTTTCTTAATGTGTTGTTTAATGTTGGTTGCAGTTGAAGAGTGTACGTGTTTGTGGCCCTCGGTATTGGCCTCAAGTAATGGAGCTTGTTCCTGAAGGTTAGAGTATGCCACCGCACAATTTATGCTATTCAATATTACTTTAACATGCTTTATATGATCACTGTTACTAATGGACAGATAAACCTTGGTGGAGCATTGGGGAAAAGAATGACCCATTTAATTCTGGTGTCATCTACATCAAACGGAAGGTTGGAGCTTGTTCATATGTTGATGATCCCATAGGGTGCCAATCACTGTTATCACGAGCAATGCACAAGGTTGTCTTAACATTGTTTTATCAGCATTCGACACTTACCTCGACTGTGCCTTACTATATGTTAGATATCAAAACAACATGTCCTTTTCCAGGTTTTTGGTTTGACGAATATAAAAGTGGGTGATCGAAGTACCAGTGACCATAGTGGACCAGGTTCTGTTACAGTTGATCAGCTAGTCAGCGCCTTCTCTTCTGATCCTAGCTTAATTGCCTTCGCACAGCTCTGCTGTGACCCTTCTTGGAATTGCAAGTAAGCTTGCAGAACTTAAGATCTATGCATCAATGTTGACTGTGGTATTTTCTTCTTGTCTATACATTAATGCTTCCTTTGATCTACACCTTAATTTTATTTTAGCCATTGTAGCATCACAATCTTGGATCTAGTTGGATACAATAAATGAAATGTCCCAGTGGTGCATCTGGTAGTCAGCATGTCCTTCAAGTTTTGAAACATGGTCCACTTTTATCCCTGTCAAATTTGACCAAGACCTCGAAGTTTGAATTTGGAATTTGGAATTTGAAAATTGAAACTATTGAGGTGTTCCCTGGAAATCACTTGGGACTTTTTTTTATACAAATCACATTCTTATACTGGGATGGGCAAATAAGTTGTCATAGAAAAATATGGATGGCCAAGCAAGGGATATATTTTTGGTTGGTTTTTCATTTGGATGCTTTAACCACATGCCATAAGGGTAAAATTGTGTCTAGATTACTCCTCTTGGGACCTCGATTTGGGGGAATAAAAAATAGAAAATGGCCTTTGTTCTTTTAGGTAATGAATTAGAGGCTAAGATGTAGGCTATTGGGACAGCTGAAGAGGCTTTGTTTTATCATGAAAGATTCTTACAATGACTTAGGTTTAGAATTCAATTTAACATTCAGAAGACTGCAAAATATGCTGGAGTGTTTGTACTATTGGAAATTAAATGGCGTAAGAAGTTAGTTTCTTGCTTGGTTTGGTGCCTAAACCATCCAAGGCTTCTTGTATGTCTAAGGACATGTTAGATAGGAGGGTAAAGGTGGCGAAAACTTACCCTTGTAATTTCTCACCCCATTTACTTATGTTTGGTACAAGTTTGATGGTTATAGGAATTTTAATGGAGGTTTAAATTTAACCTCAAAAGAGGGGTTAAATGTTCACCTAGTGGGGTGAGAGGTAAAGAAATTTTGAGGGAAAAAGTTTGAGTTCTGTGCTCTTACCTCCTCTTTTTTTTTAATTCAACACTTATATTCCTTTCTTTCATCTTCTAACATTTTAGACCATAAATATAAGATATTTAATTTTTTACAATTATATTTAATTTTTTTTAATCTTTATAAGGACCTATTATTATCCCTATTTTTTCTACTTTCTAGCAAATATCTTTAACACTTCATCCCTTAATTTCTTTTTACACCCTTATCACTTCGTCCATAATATCTTACCCCCTTAACATTAGTCATCCATCTATTTGCAGATCTGATGTTGAATTCCAGGAATTTTGCTTGCAAGTATTATTTGAGTGCATTAGCAAAGACAGACCAGCTCTTCTACAGGTAATAATTGCAGGAGAGTGCTTACCTAAGTGTAACATACACAATCTATCTTATCGATCTATAACTTTTTGCATAAGTTGATTTTTGTTAAACCATCATTGCAAATTCGGGATTGATGCTTCATTCATGTAAATCTTGAATATTTAAAAGTTCATTCATCCAAGTATTTTTATTGATCCATGCAGGGGAAATTTCTTTCACGGTTGTATTAAAAATTTGAAGTTTTGAATTCTAGTGTAATTATCTAGATAAAGAATTGTTAGACATCAACTAAATAAAATATTTGGAATGCATGATTTATAGGAGTAGAATATAAAATAAAATGATTTTTTAATGGAAAATTCACCATGTAGAAAATTAACCATGTAGAAAATTAAGAGCCAATAAGAATGCATGTTGTACTGATTTCCTCGGTGGATCTGTTCTCTTGTAAATTTCACGGTTTCTTTTTTGTTTCTAGAACTAATTTTAAATCAATTTATTGGACACAATTAGTGCCTGTTAGATACTAGAACAAATAAATAAATAAGGCGCCCCAAGAACAACGTGCTGTGGAACGAAGTCCACCATACTATGGAAAACACTTTTCTGTACCTAAACCATCTTTGACTCTATCTAGGTATGTGTTTGCAAGGTGTCGACAGACAGATTGATTTGAAGTCTTTTTGAATGGAATATTTTGCTGAAACGATCCTGCTTCGATGTATTGTCATTCTAATATGGTTATTTCCCTCAAATTCTTGCAGGTATATTTATCATTATATACTACAATTGGTTCAATGACTGACCAAGTTACAAATGGTACTTTTATTATTGGAGATTCACTCGCTTTGTCTAGTTTAAAGGTAAATTTTTTTGTTAGTCCTAGCATCTCACCTACTAATTGAACTAGGTCATTTCTTCCATATAATTGATTGCATACCATTTGCTTCACAAAATAATGTCTTGATTAAACAACAAAGATCTGGCTGTGACCTAGAATATAACTGCAGAATGATGAGGCACAGTATTTAAGAAACTTGTATTTATTGTCATTTGAAAGTGGAATGATATGTGAAACTAACATAAATTCCTGCAACGTTGTATAGCATACTGAGTGCGGATGCCATCTAGGTCATGGGGCCAAAGCTGACCAATGTTTGGGGTTGGTGGGTTAGTGGGCAGATCACATAATTGGAATCACACAAGTAGAACATGCTAAAGGTTGAATTGATTAATTAGTCATTCAGAATTGTCTCATCAGGTTTCCTTCATGTTAGTACTTCATGACAATCACCATAAGCTGGTATACATTACAATGGGTTTTTATACCTAACAAACTTATGTTTGACATGATATACTTGACGGCAACACAACAAACAGGCTTGACCCGATAAAATGGGTATGATATGTGGGGCCCCAAGAATAGTGAAATATGAGAGATAACATAGGCCATGATGCCAAACTTTTATAAGCCAGAAGATGGAGAGATCAGAAATACATAAAGGCCATTAAAAAATTATTAGGGGATTCCCTTTGAGAATAGAAAGCAAAACTAATGGAGTTTACAGAACCTGTTTCTGGAAGCTTCTAGATGGAAGGGTTTGTGCATAACAATACTGAAATAATGTTGTTCTGTTTGCAGCTAGCTTTAACCTATAACGAGGCCCTTCTCAGTGGAAGACTGACTACACCAAGAGGTAGCATTATTCAATCTGTCTTTCTAGGATCACTTAAAAAGCGGGTGGAAGAGCTGCTACATTGTTCAGAGGGATTGAAAATTGATTTTTGCAACTATTTGAATTTTGGGAGATGGCCCAATGATCAAACAGAGGGAGAGAAAAATTCTGTGCTTCTATCTTGGTATCTTCAATGGTTTTCAGTACCATCCTCATCCATAATCAAGACAGCGATGGAGAGAGTTAAGCCCAAGCTTGTGTCAGCATCTTCGGTTCCCTTGCTGCGTTTGTTATTGCCAAGAACTCACATCAATGCAATTGGTGAGATAGATAAGTTATTGGTTTCTCCCCAAGTCAGTGGATGAAGTATGGATGCTGTGTTCTTTCAAAGGAAGGTAAGGTAGCGTGTCCAACCCCACAGTTTTGCAACTTCCGAAATCCTACTTTTAAAATTGTTCGACGTTAGGTTTCAGGAAGTGAGAAACGGGACTGTAGTTTGGTTTCTTGTTTCTTTCGCCCTTGAGCTGTTTCAAAATGCAAGGTTTTGTGAAGTTGGAAAGAGGCGCGAGTTCATCAAGAAGTTGGAACTGGAAGTCTAACCAAAGTGGAACCTCTATGTCATCCAGCGAAGTGGTTATTGCAGAGAATTGATATCGGTTCATTATGCTTCAGGGAGTAAAGTGGGGGAGCAACTGCACCTGCCTCGGAACCTACTAGAGGTTCTCTTTTTGGCACGCGGAGGTGTTTTTCAATGTGAAATTTGTTTGTAGATTATATTTATCTGTATTAGTCTATTGTATATTTTTTGTCGTTATTAGCAACATTATGGCATACATGAAAACTCCAATGATGAAATCCTCCCCTCTCCCATCCTGTATTTCCTTCATTACCTGGCCCCTCGTTACAAAATTCACAGCTAAATTAACGTTGATCTCCAGTGTTTTGCCTCCACAACATTATTAGCATCCAAGTGAAAATATAAATTTCTTTTAATGATTTCAATCAAATAGCTGGATAAACTCGTTGCCTCTATGAAGTTTGTCTTGTTTATCCATTTTGCCAACAGATGGGTTTGAATTTCTCACATCACCCGCAAAACTCTCCAAAGTTTAAGAAGAAGAAAATCACATAGGATAGGATTTACAACACTTTCATCGTGGGATACTTGAACCACCAGGTATATGTGTTAAAGATTAAGTGGTCTTAATCCTTCCAGTTACGTCCATGTTTGGACATTGTTTCAGGTATTACAATGGCGTCTGATTTGCCAACTCTCATGGTTGGAGGGTCGGAATTGGACTCAACTAGAAATGGTGCTCAGAAAAATTTCAGGGTAGCATTATCGTCCTGGAAATTCAAGTAAAACAATAAATTGGCCAGGTGGGCCGATCTCAAGCTAGTCCTTCTCTACCTGTTCAATCTATAGTATTTTAATTAATAAGTGATGTTTGTCTTTGAATTTGATCAAGTTATGAAAATAACGAGTCTCATCTCAGAGATTGTTTCTGTTACTATTTATCTGAATTGGACATGCTATCAGGATCATTATGGTGCAAATCCAGCCGAAAACAGATGGGATGAGAAAGGACTTGCCAAACGTTCAACGTAGTTTGCCCAATATGAAAGTCGTAGAAAATAAACAAAATTTGAATCCATGAAGCTCTCAGGATTTTCCAAGGCTACGAAAGGTATCACTGACCACCAGGGACGAAGTTAGAATTATTTGTTAGGAAAAGCTATAATTAATATAATAAAATATAATATTTATTTTACTTTATTATACATGAGTTTTAAAAAAATCTATATAATTTAGTTTTATTCAAATAATTTACTATAAATATATAATGATCTTTGTATGAGGTAAAAGGTTTGAAGAAATACCAAATTGAGTCAAAGTAACGAAGTTAATTTCATCTTCATAATATATTCATTACTTTAATGTTGGTCTTTATATCTATCAAATATAAGCATACAAAGTATATAAGAAACATTAGCTAAAACGAAGCATTATTTATGTTTGATAAACTTTGAAATAAAACAAAAACTAATAAAGAACTATTCTCACTAATCAACACAGGTCTGTAAACTGAGGCGCATTGGAGTTGCTCAATCATAACTTTAATATTACACATTGGAGTTGGTTCATTAGGCTGCGAGTTTTCAATATTTTTTTTGAAAAAAAATTCAAATTCTTCTTATTTTGTTCATGGTTCAACCTAAAATCAAAACATATATCGTGAGAAAAAATTGAAAATTTTGGTGATTCTGCTAAAAACAAAACATAAAAAAAATCAAAATATAATCAAAACAAACCAATGAAATATATTTAATTAATAATAAAAAAAATACTATAGCAAGAATTCAAAAAACAATTAGTAAAATTAACAGATCTAAGAAAAAAATAAAGCAAAAATGGTAGAATTATATATAAAAAAAACTCATCAAATTATTAACAAGCATCTCAAAATAAAATAAAATAGATTTTAAATTTAAATTACCTTGTTTTGTTTAATGAAAAATAAATTAATTGATGACTCTATTTCAATTTTTTCATTGAAAAATTTTACTTATGATTTATATTTATATTTTTGTTTTTGACCGGCTGTAAAATTTATTGTGCAAAGTAATGAATTTATATTTACAGGATTTATATTAGGGTACATAAATTAATTTTTTAAAAAATCAAATTAAAAAATTGCACTTAATTACAGTAAAAAAACTTACTTTTATAAAATAAAAAACCTCATCCACACTTAATTACTTAATATATATATATTATACAGGGGCGGAATATTTTAAGGAGCCCGGGCCCCTGCTTCCCCCCTCTCCTTCCGCCCCTGCCGACAACCGAATGTTATAGCCAACATCTCAGCTTGGTTGCTTGTAGAAAAAACTTGGGACTTGTGAACTAGTTTGTGCAGTATTCTCACAATGTTATTCATTCAATTTTGTCGTTCTTCTTCTTTCTTTCCGAGGACGCCTAGAATGAAGCAGAGAAAACCTCAATTTTGAAAGCAGTGATATAGCCTGAATAGTCCAAGACTCCAAGCTCTTCATGCCAGGAGGAATGGCAGATTGAACCCTACAAATTGCGTCAGAGGCCTAAATCCAAAAAAACCTCGATAAGTTCATGATGAAAGCCCAAACTCAAAAACCCATAGTATTCTCTAATGCTTGGACTGGATGTGTCCCAGAGACACAGACCCAGAAACCAAAAGCTCTCAACGTTCTTGTGCTGGTGAGGCGCTTAGCGCGTCGCAGGCCGAAATTCAAATTAGATAATATGATTTTTGGGAGCCCGACTACAAAATCCCCCTAATTTCAGGGCGTTGTCTTTTACTACCGAAATTCAAATCAGGTGATAAGATGCTTGGCAGCCCGACTACAAAATCCCCCTATTTTCAGAGGGCGTTGTCTTTTACTGCCGAAATTCAAATCAGATGATGTGATGCTCGGCAGCCCGGCTAGAAAATCCCCCTATTTTCAGGGCCTTGTCTTTTATTTCCAACGTATATACTGTATTGCACAGCTATGGAATCTATGAAAACCTTGGCAAACGAAACTTTTCAAGCATCTTAAACCCTGCAAGAGTTCAGATCTATAAACAAAATAAGTATAGAATAAAAGGGTATTGATATTAATTATGGCAATAACATCAAAATGCTACACATTCTAGATTTTAGATATGTTATTAAGAGAGGGCCAGAGGGGTGCTGCTAAATTCAACGATAGTTTTGTCATTATCACTGCTTATTCTTTAAAATAGCCAGTATACTCTCTCCGTTAATGGTTATAATATTCCAGATTAATGAACCCTCTCCATTGATGTTGATTTGAAGAGGCCACACTAGTCCATCTTGAAGAGCAAGCAGTGAAAATATTAAATTTCATAGTGAATTTAGCAGTAACCTTTAGAGATACACCGTTCACATTTGCTTCAGGATATTCAAATAAAAGGCAGCTTAATTCCTCATTTTAATGAGCTGCCAACTATATAATTAGGTGATGATGATGATGAACAAGAATTCATTGAAACACCAATACTAGTTTAGAAGAAAACGGTATAGAAATCAATATTGGTTGGTGATGTATGCGTAGAGCAGCTCGTTCCATGTATCAGGCAGCCCAGGGACACACCAGTGAACACAGTCGGAATACTTGGCTGGATTTGCTTTCTGCTCCCGTGAGGGCACCTTGTTATAAATAGAAGGATGTGCATCTTTTCTGTACTCGGAGAGGGTGGTTATATTGAGAAACTTGATTGGAAATTTCATGGAATGGATCACCTTTTCTGCTATTGCAAAATATCGATGGTCATTGCTGCCCTCCAATGGTATGGACATGTTCAGAATTGGAGTAGTCTCTTTCTCACACATAACCGCATCTGGGTTGTTCCAGTCCAAGGCCCTGTAACGCAATGCATTCACTTGTAAGTTGTAATCCGCCATCGCCAATCTTTCTAATTAATCAACTTCAAGAGTTACAGTCCCCATCAAGATATTCCATTTCCAATCCATGTTATTATTATGCTGTTGCTGAAAGGAACAGTAAACTTATTGTTTGCTTTTTCCCTTTCGTTGTGCTGTGGACCACGAAAGCCCGTGCATGTGTGTGTGTGTGTGTGTAAACAATGAATTATAAATCTGTATCAAGGGATATGCTTGTACGTTTAGGTGATATGAATCAATTTCAGGCGATAAAAATTGACGTTTTAAGAGGGTGATCGATCATTTTAGATGGCAGGGATCCATTCTTAAAGGTTATTAATCAATTTCAGAGGATAATAATTTTCATTGGTGGGTTATCAGAAGAATAAAATCATAGTGGTTCATCGGAAAAATAGAAATTAACGTTTAAAGGGTGCGAGTCGATTACAAAGAAGGTAGCAATTCAATTAGAGGGGGTAGAAATCCATATTTAGAGGATGGGATATGATTTTGAAAAGATAGAAATCAATTCTATACCATTCATAAGGTAGAAATCAACTTCAATGTAAAAAAAATTCATATTGAAGGGAGAGTACTGTAAGTTATTATCAATTAGTATAAATCAATATTAAATGGTAGTAATACAATTTTCTGGGTCAAATCAAATTTTATAGGCTAAAGATTCTCAACAGACTAGAAATCAATTTTAGATGGTAAAAATTTATATTAAAAGGACTTATATTGGATGAAATCGAATTTCATAGGTTAAAAAGGCTGTCATTAAATTTCTACATTGTTAATCCCTGAGATGGGAAACAGTTTCATAAGGTGAGAATTAATTCAGATTTTGAGGATATAAGTTGATTTTCAAAGGATAAGAATTAGCAATTGGATGATAGGAGTTGATTTCATGTTCGAAGGTTAAGAACTGGTTTTCAAGAATAAGACTTGATTTCAGTTTTATCAATATCAGAAATTAGAGTTCAAAATTCAATGGATAATGATACATATTTTGTAACTAAGAATCAATTTAGAGGTATGAATCGACAGTGAGAGGATTTAAATTAATTTTCAGACGACAGGAATCAAATTTAGAGGGTAATAAATTTTTTTTCAAGGTTAAGATGTTATTCTCTATGACTGGAATTAACATGGTGAAAGAATGCATCTTTAAAAATTCACATCCCAAGAATATCATGATAGACTCTATATAGATTTTATATGGTTCTTCATGAGTCGGATAATTTGTTTTGTAAAAAAAAAAAATATATATACAAAAGTTTTAATTTTTTTATATTATAATTACAAATAAAAAATACTATGCATACATTTAATTAAATATATCAAGAACTATCTATAACAATAAATATAAAAAATAAAGTTCTAACTTATCTACTCAACTCGCCTTACAATAAGTCGAATAATGTTTTTTATAACGCAAAAGAATTAATGTGTAAATGTTATTAATATATTTTTTGATATTAGATAAAAAATATAATCATAAATTAAAAAGTCAATACTTACATATAATAAAATATTGTAAAAATCATATGTGTTAATAAAAATAAGTGAGATCTCAAATTAATTTTAACGGAATGAAAGAATAGAACAATATTATAATTGCTATATTGAAGCATCATTTGCTTAGTTCTTGTATAATAACTTTTCAAAAACAAAAAGTCTTAAGAAAAAAAATTAACACAAATTACAAAAAAAAAAAAAAGATAAGAACAAAAAGAATAACATAAATAAGCCATGTATAGAGTCCAAGTGTAGAGTGATAAATATTTGAAGTGTAAAAGATAAAAATAATTTTTTTTAAAAAAAAAGTTGTAAAGAAAAAAAATAAAAAACTAAAAAGTATTAAAAAAATAAAGATAAAAATATGATAAAATATAATAAGTGTAAAATGATAAAAATACCAAATATAAAGAGAAAAATTTACAATTATGCAATTTCAATAGAAAAACATCATTTCTAGTACATGTATAATTATTTTAATTGAAATTTAATTCCTTCACATGTCGATTAAATATTATTGACTTTAATGGTGTATTTTTATATTTAGTTAATTACTTGTACGGGAAGGCTATAGTTTTATATTATTCTCGCTGATAAGGTAATATTTAAACAACCGACAAGCAAATTAAGGACACTATTTTTTTTAAACTAGGCCAAGAGTGGATTATAATTTAATCTTATATTTTTGATGAATTTTTAAGTTAATACTTCTAATTTTAAAAATTTCAAGGTGGTTATATATTGATCACGTGCGTTGAAGAAAGTATCATATATATATATATATATATATATATATATATATATATTAATCAAAGTAATAAAAATTATTTTGTATTCACTTAAAATAAATGATATACATAACAGAATTTCAAAGATATGTTGGTGATTAAAGAGATTTAATTTCTTCGTTTACTTTTTGAATTTGAACGCAAGGTTCGAGAGAATTTATCCCTTGAATACACTGGGCTGATATAGAAGTCGTCTGTTTTTTTTTTTTTTTTTTTAATAATTTGAGAAAAATAATAATTAAGATTGTGTTTAAACTAATATAAAATACGTCTAGCTATTGAACCATAAAAAAAAGGGAATTCCTTGTTATTTACCTGACATGTAGAGGAGCCATGCTGTTGAAGAAAACTTCGGTACGAGTAGGATCGACATGCTCGTCAACCCACTTGGCCCATGTCCTCAACGATCTTTCATACGCTACATGTGCTTCGACTACATCATACTCCTTGGCCCTCTCGTCAAATGGTCCTCGTCTTTTTCATCGATCACACAGGTAAAGAGTTAGCTTGCTTACTGTTATAATCGAGATTACTCTTATCTAAAAATGGAGACTTCAAGAATTAATTATTCTTGAGTACACACATAGATATAGCATAATATATATAGTGCTTACATCAGTCTCACAGTGGGATGCTTGATCCACCAGGCGTACGTGTCAAAGATGAGATAGTCTGTTCTCTTCCAAGTCTTCTGTCCCTTCTCTGAAATTGAATCAGAAATTATTGAAATGTTCGATGCTCCGTTCCTCCTTTTTGGAGGGTCTCCGTTCGACTTTACTAGAAACGGAGCCCAGTAAGATTCAATGGTAGCATTGTACTCCTGATCAAGAAAACAAATATCATGATTACTGCCTCATGGAAAAACTTACAGTCCTGAATTCCTTCCCCCCTTGATTTCTATCTCTTATCGTCGTCGTCGTCTTCTTCTTTTTTCGTCCCAAGGCAATGAATATATATATAGGAAAGAAAAGCTTAAGTAGGTCGACAATGTACGTATGTGTTACCTCAATGATGAAACGGTTGCTATAGGTGGAAAAAGTCGTCCTCTTCTTGCCAGGTGAAATGGCAGATTGAACCAAACAAACCAGGGACATCCACTGATTTTGATGTATCGAATCTCCAACAAACATGAGTCTTTTCCCTCTAAGTTTCTCGAGGAACAATTTGGCGTTGAACCTTCATCCCCCGTAAAAAAAAAAAATTATATATTTATTTATTAACAGCAGCATTCCTCAAATAGTATCAATTACGAATAACTAATAGCATAAACTACAAACAATTAATGAATTCATATTGGTCATGATACTTTATAATTAAGTTATAATTAACAAAGAAATAAATATACTTACTTTGGTAAAGAACAACCTTTTGGCTGCCACCTCCAACTCTGGTACATGGAATCCGGCCTTCCATTCTTTGTGCATGAAATCCATTGTTGGATATAAGGACATTCATCCTCCCTGTACAAAGGATGTGTTTTGTTATCAAAAACCCATTTTCCTGTGAATATATCACAGGAATCCTTTGTTTTCGATCGAAGCTTTTCCACTTGTTTGGTTGACACAAACACTTCTCTGTCTTCTTGTTCTCTTTCAGTTCGGTGATGACTCTTGTCACTCTTTAAGTGGGACGGGATTGATCCCGAATTTGTGTGCTCACTGAAAACAAAGCAGGGAAGGAGAGAGATCAAGAATATTGCTACAGTAGTTGATACGAGTTTAGAGTGTTGGAGTTTCAGAATATTGCCAAATTTTCCCTGCTCCATCGTGACTGTTTAGAGGAACTGGGTTTGCCTGGAGGTGAATTATATACGCTACGAATTATGAAAGAGTGCTGAAAAAGAATATATTAAAAAAAAAGAACAAAAAAACTAATGTCGGTATCATTAGTTTTCCTTCTTATTCTTTTTTCAACCATTAGTCTTCCCGTTTATGATAATTTATTGGTGCTGTGAAGATATATACAATTTTTTTATACATAATGGAAATATAGTTATTTGATTAGCAGCTAGCAGTGCTAGCTAGCATCCACGTTCCTTTAATAATGGCAAGCCTTGCCCGTAAAATTGGTTCAGTTTTGTCTTTCCACAGTTCCTACGAACCAACGAACACCATTAAAATTATAAGGGGAAGAAATCGTGTGTTGACTAATTATAAATATATTTTTGATTGATGAGAGAAAGCAAGACCTGCCGTGTTCCACTTGAACCTGATTTTAGCAAGTTGCTCACGTTTTAATATATATAATTAGAAGAAAAAATTATTTCCAGTAAAAAATAATAAAAAAATCATGTGAGAGCGTTTGTATTTATATGTTCATGCTTGTTATTGCAGTTGATTTTGTTTTTTATTTGAAAAAAATATTAAATTGATGTTTTTAATGGTTTTAATGTTAAAAATAAAAAATTATTTTTGATTTATTTTAAATTTAAAAACACTTTTAAAAAAATACTCTACATTACATTACCAAACACACATAGTAAATCTCTTGTTTTTTTTCACAAGCTTGCTTCTATCTTTTACTTTTAATGCATGGAATTCACATGTGCCCTCCTGTTAGCTAGAATCTCTTAAGCTTTCTGTTGAACTGCTTTCTCTGACCTGTGATCATTAATTTAATTCGAGTCTTCCCCTTTTGGCATGCCACTGTACCTAAAGAAATTCTTGTTAAATACTTTGTAATAGATAGAAATAAGAATATCTTGAAAAAAAATATTGCTAAAATGAAAAATCCTTTTGAAGTTTGAAGTGTGTGGCTCCTGCATACGCTGTGATTCTACTAATGATTATATGGTCCATATAAACTCGATTGCTCATGCGTCAATCTCAATACTTTATGTGTTATATGCTATTTGTATAAATGTCAAATCGAACGTCTCATATCCTCACCTACCGAAGCTGTGCTCCTAGCAACCCTCGTGATTATTGACTAACGAATATAATTTGCCATGACAGCTACTCGCAGGGCACTCCTCTAGATTAAAAACCCTATTCTTCCTTGAAATCATAGAGATGCAACTCCTCGGTGCAGACAAGCTACTTATTTCATCATGTTTTTGTTTTGATGGATATGAGATTTATTTGATTAATTAAAATATTCAGGCCCAGACAGTCTCATTGCTGCCCTTCTAATAGCATCCTTTGGAACTAGCACTAGCAACCTCACAGTGAGGCAATTAGCAATTAGCAAATAGCAAATAGCAAATAGCAAATAGCAATCAATTCAAGGAAAGGCAAGCATATTTACCAGAGTGCCGACGCAGCAATATCACGTGCCAACGTTATAATGTTGGGCGTAGAGTATTTCCTATCCAATCTTCAGAACTCTTAAAGTCTACGCATGGGAGCGTCATGATTAACTATTTAAAGTTTTGGATTTTTATCATCGTGCAATATTAAAAGGAAAAAAAAGAAGGAAAAAACAAACCCGACAGATTCTCCTTGAAGAAAGAATGTGCGGGACATGTGACCACCTGAGATCAAATCCAACTCGTGTTAAGAACGAGATAGATTAGAGGAGGGATCGATTGTCGTAGATTCGCAGTCCAATATTATATCCAATAAGCCTGCTACCAAGCTAGAAATTCAAGAAAAAACAAGAGCCTCGGACAAAAACTAATTGCAAAAATCAAGCCTCAGACGACTTGAGATCGAAAACATGAGGTTGGATCAGCCAATGAAGCAGCAAGTTGTCTCGGGCAGCATCTCTATCTCTATGCCAGCTTTAATAGGATGGTTTTTCATTAGCACCCACCGAGAGTGTGCTCTAGTAGAACTTTCGGGAATGTCTCAGGTTATCGATGGGATCTCTTTTAGTAGGCCCAGTGATCCAAGCTTCCAGGTCCATTACAGATGTACTTTGAGGGCCTGCCCATCAAGAAATCTACTTTAAAAAAGCCCACATTATTATTATTACTATTATTATTAAAGATTCCTCATAACTTTTCTGTCGGAAGCTTTCTAGATGGCTCGTTTTACATTTTCCCCATTCTCAGAGGTTCCCTTGAGACAAAAATGTTTGAGGAACGACCGTCAAAAATGTTGGGATGACTTCAATTTTAGAACACTTTTGTCTTCTTCTTCTTCTTCAAGCGTTGATTAGATTCCCTTGAGGGCCTGCCCATCAGGAAATCTACTTTAAAAAAGCCCACATTATTATTATTACTACTATTATTAAAGAGTCCTCATAACATTTCTGTCGGAAGCTTTCTAGATGGCTCGTTTTACATTTTCCCCATTCTCATAGGTTCCCTTGAGACAAAAATGTTTGAGGAACGACCGTCAAAAATGTTGGGATGACTTCAATTTTAGAACACTTTTGTCTTCTTCGTCTTCAAGCGTTGATTAGATATATACATTTATATCAAAATAAAATCCAATCATGAATGTGATGATGTAAAATGATAAGCCGTCGAGATTTTACTTATTCCTGGGATTTTTCATTGTATTTTTTTTTACCAGTCTAGAATATGATGACATAATATTACATGCTTGGTTAAATTCGATTTCACTGTGGTTCTATGCTACTTTTTCACATCAATTGCTTACCAAAATTTCATGAGTTAGACAGTTGAAAAAAATGCCCTCTTTCCTCCGGAAATCAATTGAAAGCTTGCCTCTTTTTAATTGTCAAACAAATCATGAATGTGCTCTTCTAAATTAAATTGTAATAACAAAGTTGATTTCGACAATTTCTAATCTACTTCTCCTAAGAGAACTGAATCCATAACACACCTCGTACATCACACGAAGATAACAGGGGAAAAAAAAACCTGTAGGAGGAAAAAGGAACTGATGTCGCTTAAGAGAGGAAAGCAATATATGTGTACAATAATTCATTCCATGCGCCACGCGCTCCCGGGAGACACCAATGAACACAATCTGCATGTATGGCTGGGTTAGACTTTTGTTCTGGAGAGAGTAACTTGCCCCCACGAGCACCATTAAAAATTGAAGTGAGCTAGGTTTTGTTGTTGGCTACAGTGACAGTGTATCCGTAATTGTGGAAGAGCAGAAACAATTTATTCCATACTTTTTATAGCTCAACTTTCAACTAATTTTGTAGTATAAAGAAGTTATTGTTGATTGATAGAAGATGACTACACAAGATATCAAGTTAGCGCAATACATAAATTAAATTACCAGACATGTTGAGGAGCCACGCAGTTGAAGAAGATTTTCGTTCGATCAGGATCAATATTTTCCTCAACTTATTTGGCCCATGTCCTCAAAGCTCTCTCAAATGCTATATGACGATCAATTTCATCATAAATATTGTTGGCCCATTGCCTTTTTCATCAAATCACAAGTATCAAATTAATTGATGAAAATTACTCTTATCTAAAAGAGAGAGATGGAGAATTAGAAACACGGTTGAACTTGGTACTTCCAATACTTTCATAGCGGGATGCCTCATCCACCATATATAAGTAGTAAAAATGAGATAGTCTATCTGCTTCCAATTATCACCGGTGCTCTTTGAAATTGATTCAGCCATGATTACGGGGTCCCTTTTCCCGTCCCTTGACATTGGAGGGTCTGGATTGGATTCAACCAGAAATGGAGCCCGGTAAAATTCAATGGATGCATTGTATTCCTGAAAAAAGATAATTAAAACAGCAGATTAATCAGAGTAATTTTAGTAATTCTTGACTTTCTGTCTCAACAAAAGTTATGTTCCTTTGTTTTCGCACTTAAATTGATTTTCTTGGTTTCAGGCTTCCTTGCATGCAAATGAAAAGACTTGACGATGGAAGTAGGTATTTGTGTTTAGCCATTACCTCTATTATAAAGGCCTGGGTATAGTCCGGATAACTCAATCTCTTCTTGGCTGGTGGATTGGCAGATTGGACCAAGCAAGATAGTGATACCCACTGATTTAGATTTATTGAATCTCCAACATGCATAAGCTGCTTTCCTCTACGTTTTTCCAGCAACAATTCTGCACTGAAGCTGATCAGAGATGCATAAAAATAATTAGCATCTTTCCCAGGAAAGCGAACGTGGGTGGCAATTATGACCGGGAGACAATTCCTGTTAATACCTTTGGTGTCATGATGATGATACATGAACGAGTAACAAAACAAAACAAAAGGCCTCAAAGAATACATGAATATTAGTCAAAAACGATGAGATGATACACAGAAAGAAAAATGTTTCCTTCCTTGGGCAAAGAACAATCTCTCGGTTGCCATCTCCAATTCTGGTACGTGGAGTCCTGCTTCCCATTTTTCATGCAGGTGACCCCTTCTGTGAGAAACGCACATTCATCTTCTTTGTATAAAGGACGTGTTATGTTATCAAAAACCCATTCTCCTGTGAAAATGTCACAACTTTCTAATGGTTTTATAGTTTTTTCAGCTTTGCTGTTTGGGACTGATGAATTCACATCTTGATCACTTTCTGCTTCAACTTTATGATCATTGTTGACATTCTTCGGAGTTTCTTTAACTGCTGGCCCATTCCGCTCGAATGAAAACAAGTTGAAGTGTACATGCTCCTTGAACACATAGCAAGCAAGGAAAGAAAATAAAAAAATTACTGAAACGATTAATATGGATATTGAACGGTAATATTTCAGGTTGCCACTGACATGCTTCATTGCGGCTGTTTCCAATTGGATTTGATGCCCTGAGTTGTGAATGAATGGTATGGAGATGAAACTAAAGAAGAGCAAAAGTAATGTGATCAATGTTTAGTATATCTACTTTAATAGCTGTAATTAACATATATATGTTATGTATCATACCTAAT
This sequence comes from Populus tomentosa, assembly GCA_018804465.1. Lineage (NCBI taxonomy): Eukaryota > Viridiplantae > Streptophyta > Magnoliopsida > Malpighiales > Salicaceae > Populus > Populus tomentosa. Next base: position 4,347,610 of record CM031983.1, on the reverse strand, counting down.
TAATGGAGAAATGTTTTGCATTTCCAATATTATTCACGTTCATTGAAGTTTCCAAGTTTTCTTAAAAAATGTATGCAATCTGGTCTTTCAACAACTGCCTCAAGGAAGACTCAAATAGATAATTGTGAATTTTTTAGATGAATTGCGAAATTTGCAAAGACCCCAAGATTTTGCAGCGTATGAGCTTGTAGATTATCCTGCATTAACACTATCAGTGAACAATTTTTTAGAACTGAATCAAGTACTGAAGTCATTTGTTTTGTAGAGATAAGGAATTAAGAATTATTTCATACTTCACAAGATGCCTTTATCACCAGCCAAGAGTGGGTGGCGTGAAATCTTTATACCTCAATAAATTCCATTTAGTTGAGGTGTCACTCATTTTTATTAATCACCTTTTCGATTTCAACTAAAGTTCACGAAGAACGAGAAATGTTTTTAATCGAAGGGTTATACACACGAGCATATATTGATTGCGCTGTTTCAATTTCATTCCATCTTTACCTTTAAAAGTAACTCAACATCAACAAATAATCAAACTGCAGAGGTTATATAGCAATTATATGCTTTCATTAAGAATCAATTAAATTAAATTACCAAAGAAAAAAACAGAATGTAATCTGTTGGAGTCAAGTACGAGAGATGATGTATGTGTAGAGCAGCTCATTCCATGTATCAGGAAGTCCAGGCAGACACCAGTGCAAACAATCGGCATACTTGAGCGGGTCAGACTTTTCCTCCGGCGAGAGTAACTTGCCTTCAATAGCTGTGTAAATGGACGTGTGTGCATCTTTCCGATATTCAGACAGTGTGGTTACATTGAGGAAGTTGACTGGTACTTTCATTGAACGAGTCACATTCACTGCGATCGCAAAAAGCTGTCGGTTCGTTCCCACATCGAATGGCTTGGACTTGTTTAGGATCGGTTTGGTTTCATTAGAACACTTAATCCCATCAGGATTGTCCCAGTCCAGGTTCCTATTGCATTTTCCGTGCACATTGTCAGCTTAAAACTGAAATCATTCTAACATATAAAATTTGAGTGCCTAACGCATCCATAAACGCAGTCAAAAAGAAATTTGCAATTGGCAGGGGCAAGATGCATTTTGGATGAAAAAAGTAAGAAGAAAGAAAGCACACAAAACGTATGAAATGAACAACAATCTGGTGCTAAAACAAGGACTCTGAGTTAGATTGCTGCACCTGGCATGGGTAGGAGACATGCTGCTGAAGAAAACAGAGGAATGCTTGGGATCAACATTTTCCTCCACCCATTTGGCCCACGTCCTCAAAACTCTCTCATATGCTATTGGCAACTCAACTTCATCATACTCTATGGGGCCTTCAACAAATGATCCTACTCGCCTTTTCCATAACTCCACAAGAAGGGAATCAACCTCTTGGTTATGCTAAAACTATTGATTAAATATGCACAGAAGCTGGATTGAAAGGGAAAAAAAAAGACTTGATACTTACAATACTTTTGTATAAATAGACGTCATCCACCAAATATAAGTGTTGAATATAAGGTAATCGACATTCTTCCAGTCATCTCCATGTTTTGAGATTGATTCGGGCATGATAACGCGGTCCGAGTGGCCATTCCTATTTGATACAGCATCCGAATTGGACTCGACCAAAAAAGGAGCCCAGTAAAACTCTATGGTAGCGTTGTAGTCCTTCAAATTTACAGATGAATCAAATCATATAATGATGATAAATTCTCCACTTGATTAATAAATGGCATAATTCACCACCTTTACTGCCATTCTACACATTAATTTGAGGGATTACAAAGCAAAAGCTAAATCTGTGTCCGTGTGATTTGTTCTAGGTATGAAAAGTGATCTTAATTTGAGGGGGTAAAGAGATACCTCAATTTTGAAGACACTGAGAAAACTTGAGCCGCTTGACAAACTCTTCTTTTCTGGAGGAATCACAGATTGGACCAGACAAATCATGGATTCCCATTGCTGACGATTCAATGAATCTCCTACAAACATAAGCCTCTTCCCTCTAAGTTTCTCCAGCAACAACGTTGCTTTGAACCTGAGTTAGACCAAAGTAGAAACCATATGTATACAATGACCCATATACTAATTAGAAGAGACTAGAACTGAGCTGATCAGGAAAGTAAAGAGAGTACTTACTTGGGCAAAGAGCAATCTCTTGGCTGCCATCTCCAATTTTGATACATTGAATCCTTCCTTCCATTTTTTATGCAAGTCACTGAATCAGTCAGGAACTCACAGTCTTCTTCTTTATATAGAGGATGAGTCAACTTATCAAGAACCCACTCTCCTAAGAAGATATCACACTCTTTCCGTGGCAACACCACTTCTTCATGATCTCCTTCAACAGAAACCAGCTCCATATTTACATTTTCTTTAGTACCCTTTGCTGAGGGCCTAACATCATCAACATTGCTATTTTCTTGAACTGCTGGGTACTCCTCCAAGATCCCTTTGAATCTTGGAAATGGGAGTGCCACAAAATTTTCATTGAAAAGAGCACACGCAACGATAGAGAAAGTAAAAATTACTAAGATTGAGGGGTAATTACAGCTCTGGCTTCTAAGGCCACCTCCATCCTTCATGGTGTCTTCTCTGGAAATGATCTTACTTCAATTCCATAAAAAAGACAATCAATGGCGGTGGCCTTAGAAATGACAGTACTGTTGTTTCCTTTCAAGTTGCTGTGAAGAGTGAAACAATATACCGGCACACGATTCATTGGTTAATAAACATAAAACTCACTGATGTGTCCAATTTAAGAAGTTGATCTGAGTTTTTCTCACTAAGCTCATCAACACGTGGATTGTTTTTGCTTTTCTGATGACTTTTTCTGTTTGACTTGAATTTGAGGACTCAAGATAAGTATGCGATCCCGTGATTGGTGATTCCAAATTTCCAATGTATGAAGCTTAGGGATTTAATAAAATTATATTTTAGCTTACAAAATCACAGGATTTTCCCCCATTAATATAGGAAAATTTCAACAATTCTTTGACGTCCCCACAAAAGTTACAGGGGATGGGGTCGCATTCAAGAAGTGGTCCGCCGACAGGAACCTCTGTCCCCATTTGTCACTTCAGGTTGATGGAGATAAACTACACAGGTAAATCTGGCTTGGAATAATTATATCCAGAGCATATGCACGAGTTAAAAAAAATTATATTTTCTATTCGAGCCTTGGCTTTTTTAAAAAAAAAATGTAGCATCGTATGAACATATTCATTATAATAAATATGATAATGTATTGAGATGCAATATATAGATTTCTTAATCCTGAGCAGTTTAAACAGATTTTTTTATTATTAATATTATATCTAGACTAGGTTATGCATCAGGTTTTAAAATTAAAGATATAATATATATTCGATAACGTTAGTCATTAATGATATCTTTTTAAAAATAATTTTTATTTAAAAAAACATTAAATTTCTTAATGATTTTTTTATGTTTTAACATTCTCCTATTAAAATTATTAAAGACAACTAAAAAAATAACGAACTTTTAAAAAGCAATTTAAGAAATTCTTAAATGGCTGTATCAAACGGTACCGTATTCAATGGCGTGTGGTGGCAGATATTTCACTGGCATGTGCTAAACTTAACATATAAAGGTCCTTCTATATAAATACATAGCAAAACAAAGAAACTCCATTGTTGATCTATAAAGTGGATATATGGTAACGGAGTATACAGGACGGAGAAGTTTCTTCCAATACCATTGAAATTAGCAGCAACTAGGAGCAACAAGTGACGCAGTGAACCTTGCTTGTAGTATATTCAAAACCTTATTTTATTTTTTAAAGTAATTTTTATTTTAAAATAATATTTTTTTATATTAGTAAATCAAAACGATTAAAATATATTAAAAAATATTAATTTATTTAAAAAAAATCAGAAATTTGAAAAAAATACAGCAGAATCGCACTCCAAAACAATAATTTGATAAGGTTTTCTGAGTCTTGGAAGATTTGGACTGTGGTTGCTGGCTTGAGATGCATTGACAGCGTGCAGGATTACGAGGATATACTGGTTTTTTTTTTTTTTTTCAAAAATCACGAACAAATCATAGCTTATTCTGAATATGTGACAAATATTACAGCAAGGATTGATTAGACAACAGTGTTGATTGTAATGTAAATGCTAGTACAAAATCGAGCTTACTGTCGGATTGAGAAAACATGGTAATTGAGCGTAAGTTGATAAACACAACTGAAGAGACCAAACTGCACTTCACAACTCTGAAAAATAAGAACAAAAAGCTGTAGTTCCGGAGCTGTCATGCCATCATTTTATCCTTCTGAACATTAGTATTTCACATGAAAAAGTCTAATTGCTTGCTCCCAATGCAACAGATTGAATTGTTTTGTATGTGCCGCCAACTGCCAATTTGGCAAAGTGGTCAGATTGAATTGTTTTTAGACTTTGGAGAAAGCAAAATGCTAAAGGGTCAAGAGTGAGAAATGATGGGTGCGTTCAGGAACTGGTTCCAAGTATCAGGTAAACCAGGGAGCACCGATGGATACAATCTGCGTACATCTTTGGGTTGGTTTGCTGCTCTTTTGTGAGCAGATGGCCCTGACGAGAGGCCTAGATCGAGGAATGTGCATCTTTTCTGTACTTCGAGAGGGTGCTGGTGTTAAGCAAGTAAACAGGCACTTTCATCGATTGAGTCACATTTGCTTCAATCACAATTAACCTGCGATCGGCACCTACATACACCGGAGTGGTCATGTTGAGAATTGGGATGGTCTCCTAAGAACACTTGATCCCATCATCAGGGTTGTTCCAATCCAAGCTCCTAATGTTCCATTTGCATGTATCCATCCATATTCAACGTCATTGCAGATCTTTCACTGTATCTAGGTGGTTTAAAAGACTAGAAGATATCAATTCACTAATATCTACTACCAGGAAAAGAAAAGGAGTATAAGCCTTGAGAATTTGGCTTACCTGAAATGCATAGGGGACATGCTGATGAAGTAGCCTGAAGTTAAATTAGGATCTACATTTTCTTCAAGCCACTTAACCCATGTCCTCATCAGAACTCTTCCGAAAGCTGCTGTCCGTTCTATGATCTCATCATATTCTGTGGCACCTTCATTGAATGTTCCTTGCTTTCTTCCAGAATTCCATCAAATTCAAGATAGGAAACATGTCAAACTTCGTTACTTTCTTTCCGCATTTAAGAAGACTAAACGCCTGATTTGCTTGCAAGACTTTCATATTATCGGAGTTCATCCACCATATTTACGTGTTGAAAATCAGGTATTCCACACCTTTCCATTTGTCCCCAAGCTTCTTGATTGATTCTGGCATTATAATGCGGTCTGATACACTGTGCTTCAATGGATCATCTGAATTCGATTCGAATGGTGCCCAATAAAAGTCAACTGTTGTGTTATATTCATAAATCAACAAAAGGAGGAACAAACAACCATACCTGAGGGTGTTAATCAGCCACAGAAACAAGTGCATGAGACCTATGTATATTGCATTGTATACATGCAACCTTTGACTTCAATAGACATGGAAGCTGAATGAAATCTGTATCTCTTAATTGATAAGCCTTCACGTGCATATGCAAAGGCAACATTGAATATGGATGTGCATATTAATTAGCTGGTGGCACATTACTTCAAGATGAAATTAATTAGTTGCAGGTTCAAAATTATTCACAAAAAAGATAGGCTTAGAGTTGATTAAATTAAATAGGCGAAGTCACTGGAAAGAATGCCATAATTATATCATCCGTTCACTTCTAATCCAGTGAAAGACAACGCAAGCTTGTTGAAAGAGATAGAAACCTCGATCCTGAAAATAGAAACAGAGCCAGAATCGCCCAGGCTCTTCTTTGCCAAAGGGACACCAGATTGAACCAGGCAAAACCAGATTCCTATTTAATGAATCTCCGACGACATAAGCCTCTTTCCACGAAGTTTCTCAAGCAACAATTTTGCTTTGAATCTTGATCCACGAAAACATACTAACAAAAATGACCTCCTTTTGAAAACATACTACATACTAACAAGTTTCTCACATTTTTCCTCTAAGTACAAAGGATGAGTCACATCATCGAAAACCCATTACCCTGTGAAAAGATCAGTCCTTCGGTGGCAATATAACCTCCTCATCTTTCTCTCTGATTCCTTGAAGTTCACTTCTTGATAACAAAAATGACCCTGCTAATACTGGCTTGATGTTCTCACTGCACATAAAAGATCTTGAAGAGGAGTATCAAGAAAACCACAAGAAGAAAATAGTTGTGTAAGTAAGCCATTAAAGCTGGATCTGCACGCGATTAGTGTTCCTGAATAGCTGAGCACAGGAACCTATAACTGGCAAGATGGAAGTAAAAAGAGAATGCGATAGGGAAGAGCTTTTATTTTACTTTGATTATAAGTTACTATTAACCAGTAGGGAAAAACGAGGGACAAGACAAGATTAGAAAAATGACAAAAGTTTTATGATTGAATCATATGCTATACATCATACTGGGGGACCAAGCCTTCTGGCTTACAGTACGTAAAATCGTAACAAAAATTTGAATTTTATAAAAAATTAACAATTTTCCTTTCTTTGTTGCTTCTTTTCCACCCGTTCTTTCTTGGAATTGTGGTTTAAACATGAAGACTGCTAATTTGTTCTTTTACTGCTCTGAATCCCGTGGAGGCTAATTATTGCTGAATTTCTTATTTTTTTCAAGAAAGAAATGCGAGCAACCAGCGAGAAATCATAAGCCAGCCATAGAAACGGAAGATTAAAAATGTTGCCATGAATGCACTCGAACTTCACATACAAGTTTGTATTTGTTCTTTATTCTCTTCCCACGACCCACATGTTCATTATACAATTCAAATGGGTTTATCAAGCTGTCCGTTTTTAAACTTAATTTGGCATGCTTTGCTCTAATTACTCGGGATTTGGCATGCCTAATCATCTCCCCCTCCCACATCTGTCAAATGAAGCAGAACAAATTTCCAGAACAATGTTGATGACGGTCCGGACCTATAATTCAAGCTATGAGAGGCTAAAAAAAAAGAGGAAACCAGGAGAAATTACAAGGTAGAAAACAAAACATTGCACGTGTTAATTCCTAGGGGTCACGTGCGAGAAATTATACGTGTGTAAATGAATTCATTCCACGTGTCAGGCAACCCGGGCAGACACCAGTGGATACAGTCGGCATATGTTTCCGGGTCAGCCTGCTGCTCCGGGGTTAGCATTTTGCCCTGACGGATGGTGTGGACTGAAGTATGTGCATCTTTTCTGTACTCGGAAAGTTTAGTGATGTTGATAAAATGGACAGGCACTTTCATCGATCCAGTAATATTAGCTGCAACCACAAAGAGCCTACGGTCCGTGCCCACATTCAACGGCATGCTTACATTCAGAATTGGGGTCGTCTCCCTGGCACATTTTATGCCATCCGGGTTCTCCCAGTCCAAGCTCCTGTTCCATGGATTTCCATCGGTGTCGTTATCGCAGTGAGAAAATAAAATTATCAACTAGAAAAACCGAAAAGTAACCATCATGGAATATATGCTGTTTTTTAATTAATTATTAATTAGTCAAATCATGATTAGTGATCATAGGACCCACGTCAACCACCGAGAATCACCGAATGCCCAATTAGAGGATTTGGTATAACAATCCACCCACCGGAACTAATCGACAACCAGAGAAAACTTGTAGAGGTTGAACTAAAATGCCTTTTTTATTATTATTTGCAATAAACAAATTATTTTTTTAATCAAAGCCACGTTGGATTTGAAGTGAAGACTTGGGAGTTATCAGTCTTTTTGATTTTTGTCCTAAAATCAACAGTAATGCCAAGAAAAGGCGGGCAGCAATAAAATTAGTTTGTAACAACAAAAATTCAGAAAGAGCATTACTTGATATGAAGAGGAGACATGCTACTGAAGAAGACGGTGGTGCGATTGGGATCCACATTTTTCTCCACCCACTTCGACCACGTATTTAAAACCCTCCTGTACGCTACTGGCCGTTCGATCTCGTCATACTCGGTGGACCCTTCATCAAACGATCCACGTCTGTCCCAACATCATCAAATAACAAAATCAACCCCGTGCATGATTTTGAGTTGGAACACTAAATCATCAAAGCAAGATCTATAAGGACATAAACTTACAGAACTTTCATGCTGAAAGTGTTCATCCACCAGATGTATGTGTTAAAAATCAGGTAGTCGACGTTCTTCCAGTTGACACCATGCTTCTCAATTGATTCAGGCATGATTATTCTTTTCAAGATGCTGTGCATATTTGGATCGTCCGAGTTTGACTCAACCAAAAACGGGGCCCAATAGAACTCCACTGTTGCATTGTAGTCCTACGGAGGAGGAGGGGGGGAAAACATCAAAACATTACGAGTATAGAACTGTCATACGAAGGAAGGATCGAGTTACTGACGCGATTTGTAACAATTATCCCGAAGATGAATTTGACAGACATGAACAGTATATAAAGATGTCCAACAGGCAATTTTACTCGAAATATTGATAACAAAAGATTAAATTGTTATATCGAGATTAATTTTTTTAAAAAAATTATATGATCATTTTATTAAAATTAATCGTGTTAAATCTGGGAGCTTTGAGAGACGCTATCATTTTCAACCCACCTAGAAATACAGACACGAGACTCTTAAAAGCTTTGCAAGTTTACTTTCTTCATATGACAGCAAGCTGAAAATTTCCGATGCCAACTGGCAGTATCTTCACTTTTACACCTTCTTTGGTATCTTCGATATCTTTACATGAAAGCATGCATGATGAGTGCTTCTAATTTTTTTTTTAAAAAAAAATAATTAACTTTCTAAACAGTAAATTGTTTTAAATATTTAGTGAAATATTAAAAAATAAATTATAAAAAACTTTCAGTAAATTAATATAAACTAAAAAATTACTTATTAATATTTTAAAAAATATATAAAAAGATTAGAAGTTGAATTTGATAGATAAAAAAGTTGAAATATGATAGAATTGAAAAGAAAATCTAATTTTATAAATTATTTTAAATAAAAAAATAGCTATACAAAAAAATAAAACTAAATCTAATTGATAAAAAAGTTGAAGAAATATAAAATTAAAAAAAAAACTTTATAAATTATTTCAAATAAAATAAATAGTAATAAAAAAATTAAGACCAAATCTAAATTTGTTTAAAAAATGATGAAATTGAAAAAATATTCATAAATTATTTCAAATAAAATAAATAGAAAAAAAAAATAAGAGCAAAAAAAGATAAATAAAAAAATTAATTAAAAAATATAAAAGATAAAAAATAACAATAAAAAAAATAAAAACCAAAATTGATATAAAAATCAAATTAAATCAAATTCTAATTAGGGATGAAATTAAAAAATATAAAAATAAAATTCACAGCAATTAAAAAATTGAGAATCATATTTGATTTAATCAATAAATAACAAGATATTTTTAAATATTTTATAACTTTTAGAAAAAAAATTTAATCAAAAAAAAAAATAATACCTGTCTAAAAATCAAATCAGATTTTGCAGTGAAAAATAATATGTTTTATTGATTAATTTTTTAATAGTAAATAACAACAGAAAAAATTTAAAAATTATATTTTATGAAACAAATATGAATTAATGGATTCATTGTCTTGATAAATCATCATTAATAGCAGTAAAAAGGTATTTAAATATTAAATAAATTTTGTCAGAAGATTTTTAGTGAAGGTGAATATGGACACTGATATAACACCGTATATTTGTTTGATGTCTCTAGATAGAGCTAGAACAGAAGCAGGGGAGAGTACCTCGATTCTGAACACAGCTAAAGATCCAGTCTTGTTCAAACTCTTTCTTCCGGGAGGAATTACGGATTGAACAAAACAAATCATTGATTCCCACTGATTCCTATTCAACGAATCCCCAACAAACATAAGCCTCTTATTCCTTAACTTGTTTAGCAGTAGCCTTGGCTTGAACCTTAAACAGACGAAGACATAACAACCATCAAACAGATGAGCTAAAATCAAGAAAACACATGTAAAGCAAGTTCAGGAATTGATGAAATATGTACTTACTTTGGCAAAGAACAATCTCTAGGTTGCCATTTCCAATTCTGGTACAAAGAATCCTTTCTTCCATTCCTCATGCAAGTCACTTGTGCTGTAAGGAACTCACATTCATCCTCTTTATACAAAGGGCGTGTCTCGTTGTCAAAAACCCATTGTCCTGTGAAAAGATCACACTCTTCTGGTGGCAATTCAACATCTACATCGTCTTCTTCGATGATTGGCAATTCAATCTTTTCCTCATATTCTTTTGATCCACTAGACTTCAGTTTATCAGATTCTTGATTCTCTTCAAATTCCTGATCAACTTGAGGTTCTTCCAGTGAAGTTCTTGAACCAACCGAAGCTGGGAGTTCTCGGTCCTTCTTGAGGGTTTCTTGAACTGGGGTGGTTCCTTTTGATGGCTCTTCCTGGATTTCTTGAGATTTAGGCCATGAAAATGGGAACTCGGCAATCGACTTCACGTCCTCATTGTACATGAAGACTCCGAAGATAAAGATAGAGGATACCACAACAAATACAGAGAGATTGTTGTTCTTCCTATGTTTCATGGCTATGGTTACTGAAGAGAGGAGAGGCGACTTCCTCCTTGATGTCTGCATGATCAGTAGAATGGTAAGAGAAGAGAAGGGAGAGACAAGGAAATATAGAGAGGCATTGACTAGACATGACAGAGAAAAACTTATGTTCTATCAGTTTCTTTAATTTGTTTGTTTAATATTGGATTTGGTGAGATGGGTTTTTCTTCAAGTAACCGGTTAGTCTTCTGGTGGATGGAGAGTTGTCTCTCTCAATTTTCCCCCCTTCTGAATCCATTTTTCTAACTACTTTGTCCATCTCGTTCCAAAAAATAAAATATCAGCGAGAATTAAACGAAGAGGGAGTAGTAGTTTCCAAGTTTCTCGTAGATGGTCTTTGTCTAACAAAATTTTTGGTGAGTATGGTCTTATATGGTTAATGACAAGGATTTAAATTATGATGCTGGTGTAGATGCTTCAAGGCAAATTAAGCTCTCCGAGGCCAACACAATTCTAAATTAAGGACCAAGCGGTGGCGTGCAATAGGGTATATCTAAATTTGCTATAAGTGCATTAACTCGAAGAGTATTTAGAGAGCAATATGGAAGTCGGTTGTCGTTGGACATCCTGAAGATTAGACCACCGGGCCACAAAAGATGATCAAACTGGATTCAGAATGTGATTGAAGTAATAATCGGTGTCCTATCGCCATTCAATTAGATGAGGATAGGACGGTTTAATCTAGTTTTTTTTTTTTTTTTTTTTTTTAACACCAGCCTGTTGGGACCAAAGGAGGTTCTTAAAGTAAATATAAAATGCACGATTAATCTTAATAAATCAATAAAAGATAACTAACCGATTAATTTAATTATCACCCTTATATTATCCACGACATTACGTAGGCTTTCAATTAATTTCAATATTCCTCTTTCTACCTCCCCGAGTTAGAATAGAGAGATGCACCCCAGATATGATCATTACTAATTTATTCAATATTCCACCTCTTCCCGAAAGTTTCAAATTTTCTCAGTTTAGAGTCTATAGACAACTGTGTGGTCATCCAGGCAAACGGCACCGAATCGTTATTCCAAATGTCAATGTTTAAAGTTGGTGCTGGTTAATTATCTGCTATAATTATAAACATTGAGCTTCTACTCTTCACTTTACCCCCCGTGACGAGCAGCATGTGATATCTTTCTTTGTCACCAGCAACCACCCCAGGTCAGTGGATGAATTATTAAGGCTCTTCACTAACGATGATTTTGTTGCAGGGGCAAGACCAAATCCGTTTTAGTAGTAACTTTATGTGTGAGAAAAGTAAATGCTAAGGAACTTGGCTATAGTAGTAAGTACACCAACATCATAATATTGTGTACTTTCTCACTTTGCTTCTTCTGGGTCTCACAACGCTTTCTTTCCAAGTTAAGGCAACAGTACTCAAGGTTTGGCACAGAGCTTCAACAATGGAGTTCCTCGGCCTCTCAGTTTCTAAGCCACGTGATGCATGCTCCAAAGGAATTGCTCAGAACTAGCGGGGAGCAACCCCACCGGTGTTGATAATGCTCGCAAAAGATTGAGAGTTTGGAAAAGGTCATTGGAAAACGAATACTAAAATACTAAAATGATTTATTTGTAATAACTATATCACATTTTTTGTTGACAAACTAGTAATTCAACTATTACAGGGAGCTATTATAGTGAGACAGTAGCATCTCGACTCTCCTCAATGCGAATTAGTCACTAATAATTGATGCCAGAACATATACAAGATGTGTATCTTTTGTTATTAGGCAAAATTAACGTTCTTTGTAATATTTCCCTAAATAACTTCAGGCTATAGCCTTGTGGGTATAGCAGATAGTAAGCACATCTGGCCATTTCAGTCCCTTTGAGCCCATGAACTAAACCTTTAGTCATAAGGGCTTTTATGGAATGTGTTATTGCGGATCGAAATCGTCAAAATTGTCAACTGCATGTAGACGTTTTTTCGGGTAAAAAAACAGCAAAGCTACAAACAGAGACAGCTAAAATATACACCTCGGAGGGAAGGAGCATCATTGCAATCCAATCCCGGCAGGAAAACTTACACACTCTCTCAAGTTTCGAACCACGTGACCACCCAATTGATCTACAAGCGCCACTCCTTCCTTGTACCGCTTAATCTCACACGGAGCACAGTGGAAGGTAATGATGCTCCCTTTAAAAACTGTCATTTCCTCATAACCAAAATTTCTAGGCTCTTTTGTAGGGAATTCCGATCGGTGATGTTCTGATATTTACCCATTGGAGGCTAAGCACACTGATATAATATTTAACATGGTTCGGCAAACCGCCTACATCCACGGGAGAAGCCATTTGATTATATAGGGAGAGAACAAGATTTACAACAATAGAGGAGGAGGAATCATCCCCTCTTTGGCAACTCTCAACCTCACTTTATTTCTCTCTTCTCAGTGCTGCAATGGCAGCTACTGCTAGCTGCCCTTGGCAGCCTACTCTCTCCTATATTTCTCACATCTTTGGCTCTACTTTCCTCTCACTTTGCTCTCTAATGTATGCCTCTATTTATAGGCATTCATGGTAGCTTCTCTTGCACTTTTGTCAACAATGGTGGTTGTCAAACTTACCAAACTTTGACATTAGTCAATGGTTGGTGGCTACCACCAACAAGCCACCATTGTAGCCTCCTTCTTTGACAATGACAACCATATAATTGGCAATATTCCAACAATCACCCCCTTTGCCATTTATATGGGCAATTGTCCTCTTGCTTCTTCAGCACATGCTTACATCTTGCAGCTCTTCCAAGCTTACCATTCTGAGAGCGTCTGTGGCCAAGTTTACAGGTACTTGCTAAACCTTTCAATCACCAGAGTCAACCAAGCACCCCTTTGCTCACTCCAAAGGATCACTTCAACCAGATGGTTTGTCACATCTCATCTGAAGAGTGTTTAACGCTTGTCTCTGGAACAACATTCCCCTTCAAGTATATCAACCATGCTTGGCCCGGAATGATTTATCAAGCTTTACATCAAGGCTTACAACACCCCCTCAAACTAATATTCCCAAATGCGACAGTCATTATCTAAGTATCTCAATATGATCACTAGCTCACCACTCTTCCAAGAGTCTACTCATCCAGGAGTTGCGTCTGCCCTCTGTTCCACCATAGGAACCACGCCTTACTTCTCCGTGAGTCTCTCGCTCTTAGTCTCAAGAGTCCAGGTAGCTATCCACTTTTAACCATGGGGACAGCCCATTAAGGTTGATCCATATCTGTCTTCATACTCTGAGTATCACAATGCCATCACCGAGCTCACTACCTTGACAAGAGTCAACTTGTTCCCGGAACTTGCGCATGCCCTCTGCTCCTTCATAGCAGTCGCGTCTTAATGCTCCACAAGTCACACACTTATTGTCCAAGGCAAATGTCTTCTAGCTCATTGATCTTTAGCATGGGGGCAATATCCATGAAAGTCAATCATGCATTTGTCTTCATACTCATCATAGCCACTTCATTGGTTATACACTTGTCCACTCATATCTAGCCATCACATTGGCTCTGGGGCGTTCTGAACTGGGGCTTTTATCATAGCCCTCACACCTTCTCCTGAGGTGTCTCCGCTCGTCGTCATACGGTGGTCTGAAATGGGGCTCCTATCAAGGCCCTCATACCTTCTATCTGAGGTGTCTCCGCTCGTCGTCATGCGGCAGTCTGAATCTGGACTCACACCATGGTCCTCATACCTTCCGTCTGAGGTGTCTCCGACTATCGTCATGAGATGGTCTAAACATGGACTCACATCATGGTCCTCACACCTTCTGTCTGAGGTGTCTTCGCCTGTCGTCATGAGACGGCTTGATCTTGGACTCATACCATGGTCCTCACATCTTCTATTGAGGTATCTCCACCTGTCGTCATGAGACGGCCTGAACATGGACTCATATCATGGTCCCCACACCTTCTGTCTGAGGTGTCTCCGCCTGTTTTCATGAGACGATCTGAACACGGACTCATATCATGGTCCTCACACCTTCTGTCTGAGGTGTCTTCGCCTGTCTTCATGAGACGGTCTGAACACGGACTCATATCATGGTCCTCACACCTTCTGTCTGAGGTGTCTTCGCCTGTCTTCATGAGACGGTCACATCCTTCTTCATCAGGGATGTCTCCAGTGGCTCCAAGATTCTTTACCACCATGTGGACTTGGGAGAGATCACTGCCACTGACTACATAGAAAGAGAAAGCTGCGGTATACTCCTCGCAATCCTCCACTTCGATTTCTATGTTTGAAGCTTCTATGCCTTTCTGCTTGACAGCTCCACCTACACCAACTCTTTTTAGTGCCTTCGCCTTTCATTATAGGCGGTCGCCTTTTATCACAGGCGTTTGCACCCTCTCAATTAGGTGCCTCTGTAACAGCTCATCTTTCTATTCTTGCATGCATTGGAAAGGTCCTCGCTTGTTGCCTTTATCAAGAGCACAAGAGACTTCCTGTTGTACAACTTTTTCACACAGTCTCTGCTCTGAGCTTCATATGGGAACTCTTCTTCTCCTTGCACCTATTGTCTCATTACAATACCTCGTTGGATCCTACGGGTACTCCTGCACAATCTCCATGTGCTCTCGTGCAATTCCGGTTCTCCAGATTTCTCCCTATTCTTTGCTTTTATGTTTGATAGCAGCTCATCCTGTCACAACATTTATCCAAGTCAAAATAGGGTGCCAATCTTTATCTACTTATTGTATTTCTCTTCCATTATCAAGGTCTTCATCAATTCTCCCTTCGAGAAATCACAGTCACCAAATCTAACTTCTTTGGAGAAATCACCATTCCATCAGATCCTTGAACATATGGAACCCAACTGTTCCTTTAAGCTATCATCTTGCTAGTCTTCAACAGTCTCATTACAAACTATTACATATATAAAAATAGTACTGTGTGAATGATCCTTCAACTAAGCAAGTTCCCATGAAAGATTTAGAGGGGTCACACTGGTCCCGTTTAAAACCCAATCTCCTAGACAGAACTTCTTAGAGCGTATCTATCCACCGTACTGCCTTTTGTATATACAACCATTTGCTAGCTTTGTTGCGGCTTTCCTTTACAAGTGATCTGGGATATCCTGGTTTTATACCTGATTTCTCAACATCTGACGAGACTACCAGTGCTTAGATTCGTTAAGATTGGTCTTCATCAATTTCCACTCTACACCTCAAATGTCCACATCTCGGGTGTCCTGAGTGTCCCAATTTTGCCTTCCATCAAGGCAATAAATTTTCCCATTTAACGGTTCAGCATATGTAATTGGGCAAACATGTGCACCTTCTTCTTCTTCATCTCCATCAACCTCAATCCAGACCCTCAGATGCCTCCTGATCGGGCAATCTCTCTTTAATAATTCACCACTGCTATTTTTGGTCTTGAATCTCAACGATCGGACCATACCATTGCATCCGGAATGATCAAATTAGCTGGAAACATGTCTTGAATCGTCCAAATCTCACTTCAAACGGCTAAGATTTGATCAAAACAATTCTGGCCTAATCAACGGCTCAGATTCAATCTCAGATCCGGTTGCACATAGAATCTGCTGCACAGAATCCTATCCCTCAGCTCGGCTCCAATTCAGCTTGGCTCTTATCGACTTGGCTCGGCTTGGCTCGGCTCCTCTCGGCTCGGCTCATGGCTGATGACGTGGCATGTGGGTCCCACTATGCTGATATGTATGTTGACTGGTCAATTGCATGCTATTGTTCATGTCTACTGTTCATGATACCGTCACTGTTCATGTCTACTGTTCACATGAGTCGGGTCAGCTGGTATTCGGGTCGGGTCAACTCATCCGGGTGAAGAAGACGCGTGGAGCGCGTTTGAGCGCGTGGGCAGACGCCTTGCCGGAGAGTGATGGAGAGTGCGGCCATGTTCGACGTCCGATTTTGACGCGGTTTTCACCAGTGGCTTCGTCTCTTCCTCCTCTACACAGTGGGATGGTCAAAACACCATTTGGACAACTTTTATTTTTGAGCAAAAAATCAAACACCACTTAAATCAAACGCTCTGATACCAATTGTAGGGAATTCCGATCGGTGATGTTCTGATATTTACCTATTGGAGGCTAAGCACACTGACACAATATTTAACATGGTTCGGCAAACCGCCTACATCCACGGGAGAAGCCATTTGATTATATAGGGAGAGAACAAGATTTACAACAATAGAGGAGGAGGAATCATCCCCTCTTTGGCAACTCTCAACCTCACTCTATTTCTCTCTTCTCAGTGCTGCAATGGCAGCTACTGCTAGCTGCCCTTGGCAGCCCACTCTCTCCTATATTTCTCACATCTTTGGCTCTACTTTCCTCTCACTTTGCTCTCTAATGTATGCCTCTATTTATAGGCATTCATGGTAGCTTCTCTTGTATTTTTGTCAACAATGGTGGTTGCCAAACTTACCAAACTTTGACATTAGTCAATGGTTGGTGGCTACCACCAACAAGCCACCATTGTAGCCTCCTTCTTTGACAATGGCAACCATATAATTGGCAATATTCCAACATCCTTTGCCAAATGTTAGAGCCTAATGAATTGATAGACCATTCACACGTTAACTTTTTCTCTTTTTTTTTTCATATCCGAATCCCTATTAAAAAAAGATTACAATTATAATGGAGCTGGGTATGCACTTATCAAAATTTAATCAATGAAGATTTAAATTACTACACATCGACAAATAAACAACCAATAACTATTGGCTTGTGAAAAAAAAAAAAACCTAACCAATAAATCAATGAAAATTTAAATATATATAACCCTAAGAAAAAAACTTCTTTTGCTATTTATATATATCCACACATATGTAATATATATACATGTATAACAAAATGTTCTATAAATCTGGGAAGTTGGTTTGAAAAAAGAAGAGTAGAAATGCTCCTCAACTTTCTTATATGATTTTCCCGCTATTTTTATTCCTTAGCATTTTTTATAAGAAAAAAATATCAATCAAATAACACAATTTACAAAATAATAATGAAATAGCATAGTTTTTAAATGTTATGATTGAAAAACACAACATTTAAACTCGTTGTGCATGAAAAGAGAAAAAAGAGAAAAAAAAATTAAACAAAAAGCCTTTGAAGGTGTATTGAAGCTTTGATTATCATAAAAATGTCTTTATGAGATGAATCTAATGGCAACAATAAAGGTTATCAACATTGACTTGAGTGTGCTACACTTGCCTCCAAAGTAGTAGGTGACTCAATTGTTTTTTTATGGCAAATGTGGCACATTCGGGTTATAATTGATTTTTTTTTTATGTTATTGGATTTATCTCGTCAAAATCTTTCTAATGGTATAAGTGGTGTCGTAATTGAAGCTTTGGTGTCTCTAAAATGAAAAAACATTAAACATAGATGACATGCCATAAGTTTCGTAAAAAATACACTTTAATCTTTGAACTTTAAAAATTATGCAAGTTATGCAATTTTAGTACCTTAATATTTTTTCAAATCAATTTTATTATAAAAGTTTATTTTTATTATTTTTATAGTTTCTAGTTGAGAGAGGAGACAAAGAGAGGTTGTCGGATTCTAGCAGTAGAGAGAATAAAATGTTGTTGCCACCTATTTAAACCACCAAAACAGACGATATTTATGTTAAATGATTTCATTTGATGAAAAAAATTCATATTATGTGTTTTTTTATATTTAAAGTTTGTGAAAAAAAAATATCATGTTGATTTTTGAATTCGAGTTTATTTCGGTTTTTGCGTGGTTTTTTAGGTCATAAATAGGTTTATCATGATTTTTACTGTGTTATATTGGTGTTTAAGGTAAAAAAAGAGTTGAAAATATGTTTTTGAGTAAAAAAAACTTAAATCCTAATTTTTTAGCCACTACAGTGCCCGGAATCTGGGTAAATCAGATGATGCTTCTTATGATATTTTTTTTCAAAAAAAATTAGAATGGACAATGCAAACTAACAAAAATTAAAGGTCCAATCATTTAGGCAAGCCAGGGTAGGCCCGCACATGGGCCTTGATAAAATAAGCCAAGTGGGCTGACTTGACTTGTCAGACTCAGCAACGCATGGCCTTCGGGTGTTTGTTTTAAAATAAAATTCTATTTTTTATAAAATAATGATTTTGTTTTGGTTTTTTCTCTAAATTTTTTAAATTTAGATTTCAATTAGTACCCTTCTCTATTTTATTTTATTTGGAAAGCTTCTTTTAAATTATAATTATTTTTTTAGTTATGCATTTCAATTTGAAGAGTTTTATTGATTCTTTTATAATTTTTTTTTTATCTTTTGTATTGATGGACTTTATTTTTTAAAATAATTTTTTTTTTATTTTCAGATAATATTTCTAATATATATAACCTTACATGATTTTTTTCCCTTTTATTTTATTTGTTTCTCTATTTCTATTATTATTTGCTTAAATAAAAAAAATATTTTAATATATAAATTTAACAAATACAACGGGGTAAATATCATGTATTTTGAGATTAAATATCTTAATCTAAACTTGTCTTTTAATTTTTTGAGTTTTAATTTTAGGCATCATTGATGACTTTTTATGTATTTATTTATATATATAATTCTTGATTTATTTGATGTATGTATAAAAAACTTTATTTGAAATTGAATATTTTATACTAAAGAAATGCATTGAAAAAACTTATATATACAATTTCTTTTATAAAAAATTAAAAAAAAATCTAACCTATAATAGAATACCAGCCACGTAAATAGGTTAGACAAACTACAAGCACGATGATAACAACTACAATCTACAATAAATGGTGTTCAAAAAAGGAATTCATAATGGTTAAGCATAAAAGTTTTTTTGAGAATGTAGTTATAGTTGCTTTTTAAAATATTTTTTTATATTAAAATATATTTAAATAATTTTTTTATTATTTTTAAAAAATTATTTTTGATATTATATTAAAAAAATTTAAAACATATATATAAAAAAAAATTTAACAAAAAAAATTAAATTTTTTGAAAGCACGAATTGACCTGCATTTCCAAATAGGCTATTAACATAAAGCAAGGAATTAAAAAAAGAAATCAATATAAGAAAACAACAAACAGTATGGGAATACAAAACCATCAATGTAATTCTCTGAATAAAAAGTAAGAAAGAAAAATGAGACCAAAAAAACTAAGAATCTAGATGCGATATTTGTCAAGAGGGTCTTTGAAGAGGAGAGGTGCATGATACACTCTCCAAGCATAGTCATCGAAAGGAAACGAGCCAAATCTCCTTCCCGTCTTACATGTACTGTGAATATTATCTTCTTCTTCATCTTCTCTGATTTCATCCTCGTTTGCATTAATTCCATCAATAATAACTTTAGGAAGGAGGGGAGAGACTGTACTTTCCGAGGGAAGTGTAACTAGTAGTGACATCGATATGCATCTCGAGTTTTCACCATCTCCCAAGCATGCCATTGGTCTTCCTCTTACTTTCTTCAATTTTCCATTGCTCCACACCTACCGTTCGTTCATGCCAAATGGGAAAAAAAACACAAACACAACTGACTTCCTCAGATGGGCAGAAGGTGAGTCAATAAAAGATGATATTTTACTCGTAAATGTGTGTCAATTTAAATATATTTTATTTTTTTATTAACTTTAAATTAATGTATTTTTAGTATTTTTAAATTATTTTAATATTTTGATGTTAAAAATAATTTTAAAAAATAAAAAAATTATTAATATATATTTTAATATAAAAAATTATTTGAAAAATAACAACAACAATAAAATATCTAACTTAATTAAGCCCCCGGATAGGTTTAGCGTAGTCTGATTAGGTTCCTAGCTCCAAGCCTCCATAGATACCCATATAAGCCTAATTGCTGACTTCCATTAGATATGTGTTTGGCATTATAATAGGTTTTACAGTTACAGTTTAGAGAAAAAATAGGTTTTAAAAAAATATTTTAGTTGTAATTTTAAAAAATATATTTAATTAAAAATTAATGTTGTGAAAT
Source organism: Populus tomentosa (assembly GCA_018804465.1). Classification (NCBI taxonomy): domain Eukaryota; kingdom Viridiplantae; phylum Streptophyta; class Magnoliopsida; order Malpighiales; family Salicaceae; genus Populus; species Populus tomentosa. The sequence goes on along the minus strand of CM031983.1, from coordinate 4,327,007 downwards.
GATACGTGTAAGTAAAAAAAAAAGGTTTTCATTAATAAAAATAAAATTATTTTAGCTTTTATAAAATTAAAGTTTTAAAAGTAATTATTTATAGAAGCCAGAGTAAAAAACAAAAATGATTTAGCTAATAAAATATATTTAAAAAAAAAACAAAAATTACCACAATACATTAAAAAAATATTCTCTAAATCTGACATCCATTAAATAGTTTAAATAAACCATTTATATTTGAATAATTGGCCTCTGTAAGGAGCTCAAGCTGGTCCATTCCAACCCATCCCATGGGCCATGACATTTTGTTTTCTTGAGTCGTCGAAGCCTTTAGTAACGTGTTCTTGTCATAAACTCCTGCCCCACAAGCCAGTCAGCATGTACGTGTAGCTCTGTGCTGCCTCCTAAAATTTATATTTTTCATGCATTAAAGTAACATGGAGTAATTGGTCCAAGTATCTCCCATCATTGGCACAGAAATTCAAAATTACACGTTTAATGATGAAAGAGACCCAAAAGTTTGAGCCATCTGTTTGTTTTAACTTTGGAGCTTGCTTTAACTTATAAAGTATGGAGCACTTGGACCATTTACTTAGGGCATCCTCAAAGATAACCCGACCCATAATTTGGACCCAAAAACAAATGTAACCAGTAACAAACCACCTAAAATTTCTGAACCACTGCTGCTAATCTAGAATGTATATAAGGAGGTTAATTAAAGCTCACCTGAGCAATGTCGCCGACTGTAACCATAATTGAGTCCACCTGTGGCATCACAGTAACCCAGCCCGAATCCGATAGCAGGGAATACTTCTTGCACCGAATTTGATACTGCAACCCGACTATGTAGGGATAAGACCCACCCGACAGACCAGGTTTGTCATGATTCCCATCCAAACCACCATGTAAACATAACAATGAACAACTCCGGGTCGGATCCTCCTTTAGCGGATTCTCGAACCCCGCTCCATTTGAAAGCATTTGAATTACCTCTAACGCCACTTGCTCCAGAGCCCGAGTTAGCTCGCGCAGGGAAGCTAAAACCAACTCAGTTGAAACAGTGGAACACTCAGCGTCCAACCAGAACGACTCGCCGTTTCCATCTTCATCGCCTTCGAAACCCAGAGGCCAGTTTTTAGGAAAGTACGATTCTTTTTTATCTTTAGGGAGATCAAAGAGAGAAACAGATTCCAACTCCGCTGAGGTAGCGAGTTGGGAAGGTATGTTGTGGTTCGTGAGTTGAAAGTAGCCGCGTTGAGAGGATGCAGAGAATAGAAGGTCTTGAAGGTTTGGGTCAGAGAGAGAGATGAGAGGGAAAGACGTGGCAGGAGTGGAACGGCGAGTGGGGAGGGAGAGAGTAGGGGGCAGGCGGTGGAGGAGACGAGAGAGGGTATCGGCAGATGCTGCTGAAGAGGCAAGTTGGCTGTGCGGCTGCGCTGATGGCGTTGGTGGCGGGGCTGCTGTCGTGTTGTCCATTTTTGACAGATGTTGCCTTTGCTCTTGAGCTGAGGAGGTCATGATATGGAGAACAGAAGATAAATATTCGAATGATGTGCAGATGTGTTGTTTGTTTATATATGGATGCTGGTTGCATGCCACGCCTGTGTGTCAAGGTTTTTGTGTTCTCGCGTGTGGAACATAGAACGTTAATTAATTCGAGAAGCTGATGGTGATTATGCAAGATCAATGACTCTTTAATATTTTTTAATGGCGTTTTGACTGTTTGCATGGGACATGGCTTTAAAAGAGAGCAGATCGATGTTGACAAAACATGTTGGATATGGGCCCTGTTTATGTTTTTGGTCTGATTAATTAAACTAGGTGGCGTACATATTTGGATGTGTTTCGTTTAATTCGTGACATTGGCAGATAATAATAATAATAATAATAATAATAATAAAGCTTACATAAAAGTAGCTGCATGAAAATAGTCAAAAATTAGGTTCGATTTTGTGACATAGAGCCTTAGCCAAATGTTTAATTTGCCCATCACACCTCATGTTTGAAAAATGAAACCCAATCACAACTCGTATCTCTACCCGTCACACCTCGTGAAATGACAGTCGTCTTTTTATCACTCCCACAAACCCGTGATCTTTTTTTAATAAGTGGTGGCAGGCTGTTGGCTTGGTGTGCGGAGAGCTGCGGGCCTCTGGTGGTAGCAGGTTCGGGTTACACGGGTACACTAAACTATTCTTTTCTGTTTGTTTATTGAAACGTACCATATGTTTGTCATAAATACCATAATATATAGTACTCGTGTGCCTACGACAGAGACATGCTCGTATATAAAGTTTCATTATTAATAAATCAACCATATAATATCTCCCACCGCATGTCCAGATGAATCGACTGCATTGATATTGCAGAAGAGACACCGAATCATGGGCCGTGGCGTGGCCTTTTCTGATGTCTCGGCCATGCCCATTTTGACTCCACTATCATTAGTCTGCTACCGTCATTAACAAAGAAATTCCCCAAAAATAATGGAAAAGAGAGACCTCTCCCACGTGGATGGTAAACATGGAACCGCCAAAGAAATTCAAAGCACACTCGCCAAATAGAATGATCGTCTTCGCCTAATCCAAAATCGATAAATTACAGTACAAAAATAAAAAAGGGGATTTTTTTTTGGAAGGGAGACTTGAACGTATTAGGAGTAGCCACCTTTTACAGAAAATTAAGGGTATATTTAGAAATATTATTTTGATTGTTTTTTAAAATATTTTTTATTTAGAAATATATTAAAATAATATTTTTTTATTTTTAAAAAATTATTTTTAAAATCAATGCATTAAAAAGATTTAAAAACATAAAAAATATTAATTTAAAGTAAAATATATTTTTAATTTTTTTGAAAAAAAATTTGAAATGCAAAAATAAACAAAATCTAAATTAATGATGATTCCTGACTTGGGTCTCTACCAGCTCTTATTATGCTTAATTTATCGTCAATTTTTTTTTGTAATTCTTGTGGAGTGTTCCTTATCAAAATTAAAATGTATCAATATATAAAGTATATATTCTTTGGTTTTGTTTTAATGTACTCAAAGATATATTCTATAATTAGTATACATGCTGCTACAGCCTTATTTTAATATCAATTGCAAACTTGATACATGCTTACTATATATATATTTCGCTGTGATTATAAGTTACTATTTTCTACGTGTTTATAAACTGAACATTTTTCCTCACCTGTGTAATTATCATTTGCTAATTTCCTGACGACTGTAACTTATTGACTCGGTTGACTTTATGATAACTGGGAATGCATATCAAAGGATCGGGAAGAACGTACTTGTCGTTTCTTCTTGTATGCACGTTATTAATATTTGACAATCAGATTATTATATAGAGATACTAGCAGTCTCGCTAAGGCAGGCAGGAACAGGCATTTCGAGAAGGAAGCTCGTACCAAATCTAAAAGGAGAGTTTCTGAAAACTCTAATCTTGGTCTCGAAATTTTCACTACGGTTTTATTCGCGGAGAGAGTGCCGAGAAGAACATTGCCACCGTATCTGGCGGAGCAAAGGCGGGATAACGAGGATGAGAGACACAGCTGTGCTTCATGAATAAACTCGTCCAGCATCCAACGATTCAACATTCAACTGAACCACTCGAGAGTCCATGGCCCAAGCAATCAAGGGTCCTAAAGTGATGGCTTGAACATCAGCAACCACGACAAAGATCATCGTGATCACATCAATATCCAAAGCGAAGTCCCACAGCGTCGTCTGCGAAATTAGTCCCCGATTGGAATCTTTTGATTTTTGAAGCTCATTATTACCGCCAAAAAATTGGTTACCTTAATTAATGATTTAGAGTGTTGTTTGAGAATGTATTTTTTATTTAAAAATATATTAAAATAATATTTTTTAATTTTTAAAAATTATTTTTAATATTAATATATCAAAATAATTTAAAATTATAAAATATATTTTTAAAATACAAAAACAAATATACTACTATTAGACCATCAAAAGATACTTAACATCCCTCCCTTTTTCTTTTTTTTTCCCTTCTAAACGTTCATTTCAGAAATATTGGTACTCAACTGATCATATGTATCGCTTGTTTCGTTTCTTGGAACATGCAAGGTGATGTGTCTTAAAAAATGCTATTTAAATCTATATATATTTTGTTTCTTGAACGTTTTTTAAATATTAACATTAGTCTTGAGTTCAACCATTTATATGATGCTAGAGAGAGAAAAATAATAAATAATTAAATTATTTTTATTTTTAATATATATTTAAATTATATCCGTTTATTTTAAAATAGTTTTATCGTTCTTCTTTGTAACTTTTTGTCATCGTTTGAAAAAACTTGCACACAAATCAAGAGTTCAAGGATGGAAAGAGAAAAAGTATTTTGAAATAGTTTCTTTTTAACAAATTAACACAATAAAACATGATAGAAATAAATACGAGACAAGCTAAACAAAAGATACAAATTTCTCAAACATCTGTGGAATCTCGAAGCTCCGTGTCTCTGCCTTTTTTTTCACACGTTTCTAGGAGAATGGAGTAAATTGGCTGGATTGATCAATGCTGGATCGGAGACAGCTGGGATCGGGGCACCAGGACTCAAGAAAACATATTTTTTATTCTTTAAGCAGCCATACGCCAATATGCTTTCAGCTGAACTGCGCTGCTTCTATCACACAAGGTGACAATTTTTTTTCTTGTCACATAAGATGGCAATTAAAAAAAGGCAAAGCTCAAACCGAGCAGAGTCAACTCTTACCGATTTCAATTCCGCAATCTAGATCCATCGTCGAAGAATAATTCCATCCCACAATTCGTCTTCATTTAACTACTTTCATTCAATTTTACGATTAATTGTTGAAGAAAAAACTAATGATTAATTAGAAAGATTATCCTTTGACATTGAATTTTGCTTTTAAAAAATCAGAGTATAGTATATAATTTTTTTTAGTTCAAGGAGAAATTAAGGAAATATTTAAGATGGTAAATATAATTCTTTTTTAAAATGTTTTTTATTTAAAAATATATTAAAATAATATATTTTTAATATTAAAATTTAAAATAATAAAAAAAATAATTTTTAAACACAAGAAAAAGCACCGTGCAATTTACTACCTGGCAAAACCTCGCTCAACAAACAAGTAAACAAACCAACCGGTCATCAGCTCTGTATGACCGTTCATCTTTAAAAAAAAATTCCGATGAAAACCCCCTGATCATCTCCGTCATATCCGTCGGTGCTTGATAATTTGAATTCGAAACGAAGAAAGAACAGCCCCTCGTCAATCTACCATGTTTTCCAAACTCTTTCAAAAAAACACCGCACAACAACAGCCAACTTCACCACAGCAACAACCACCACCGCAACCGCAACCTCCACCTGCAAAGGTACTGATTTCTTTTTTTACTTTTGCAATAGATCGGTTTCTAAACAACATTTTGTCTGATTTATCAAATCAATTCTTCGATTCATATATTAATCCCGTTAATCAAACGAATGCTCTCAAATTCAATTTTGAGTTATTCAGGATAATGGAATTAATGATTCATTTTTATGCTAATTTAATGAACTTCAGGATAATGTGTCAAAGGGAGGGTTGACACTGAAAGATATAAATCCACGGATTGCTCTACACTATGGGATCCCTTCCACTGCGTCTGTTTTAGCTTTTGATCACATTCAAAGCCTTTTAGCAATTGGAACACTGTAAGTCTACATTTTCTTTTTCTAATTCCGAACAAGCTTTGGACTATTGACCAGTTATTGCGCGACTGCCTTGCTTGATTTATTTTCTATTAAAGAAGTATGTTTATTGCTGTTTTATGAACTGGGAGTTTTGATTTATTGAATGGAATCGCTTGCATTTTCCGTATTTTTTATATCCAGTGATCGGCATAGAAGCTGTAAAAGTTGAAGTGCGCATTAGAAAACATCAATACGAGGTTTCTTGATGATTTTTGTTTTTTTGGTTCTTTAATTGGTGCAGGGATGGAAGAATAAAAGTGATCGGTGGTGATAACATCGAAGGACTTCTTGTTGCTCCAAAGACATTACCATTCAAATACTTAGAGGTTTGTAAGTTCAGATCTGGAGATGAGTTCGCATCTTTCTGTCCCTTTTCTCTCCTTGTCGTTTCATTTTGTTTGATGTGTTCGTAATTCTTCTTCTTCTTGTTTTTTTTTGGGGGGGGTGGGGGGGTTGTATTTGCTTACTTGATTATTTAAAGCTCAAACCAAATTCCACATTCTATTTGGCATCCTTTTTTATTTTATCTATCAAATGTCAGAACATGTGTGGATTCACTTTTTTTTAAAATCTTTTGATAGTTTCTACAAAATCAAGGTATCCTAGTCAGCGTGTCAAGTGACAATGAGATTCAGGTATGGCTCCTGTAGCTATGCTAGATCTTCTTGTTAAAATCTTCTCTAGTACTAGAAATTATATAGCTTGTGTATTGAAAGGTTATCAATATTGGCAGGTTTGGGATTTAGAGCAAAGACAAATTGCTTCCAATTTACAATGGGACTCCAATATAACTGCATTCTCTGTTATTTTTGCCTCAAGTTACATGTATGAAATAGCGATACTATACTGCATTTGCATTTGGAATTTATTTATTTCCATCAAAGGCGTGTGAAATATTGTGCACTTCATTTAATTTTTGCTACCCATTAACACCGCAGGTATATTGGAGATGAGTATGGGATGGTGTATGTATTAAAGTATGATGCCGAAGAAGTTAAACTTGTACCGATGCCATACCATGTTCCTGCAGATGTAGCAGAGGGTAATGATCTTATTCTGTATTGAGTTTGATAAGGTTTAGGCGAATGAATTCTTTTCAAACCTTTTTTGCACTAGTTTTTTAATTTACAGCTACTCTATCTTTTTTGAAGGATCACTTTTTGATTATTTTATTTTTGGATAGATGATTATGGTTTAGCACAGCTACAAAGTGACTGGTGTTGAGTTAATTTTTGCCTGATTTTGTTGGCGTGACCTCCCTTCTTTATATCTCCATCTCTCTATACTTTGTGTGCTTTTACCTATTTATTTCTATGCTAACATGTATGCCAATTAGTGCCAGATGCATCTGGTATGTCATCACCTAAGAATCACTCTGTTGTTGGAGTTCTGCCCCAACCTTCTTCTCAAGGAAACAAGTAAGACAAGATTTGCTTGAAGTTCCCTCCCTCTTGTGTTTTTTTTCCTTTCCTTTCTTTAAAAAATATAGGTTTTCTTCTCTTGAATCTCAACATGTTGAGATGGTCATATTATTTATCTACCATGCACCAGCAGTTGACTCTTTTCTTGTCATAAATTATAATTCTTTGCTTCTAGAGGTATGTGGACTGTCTATAAATGTAGAATCAGACGCTTGCACCATATGTCATGGAGATGGGTATGCTTTATTAAGATTAAATTACTCTCCCTCTCTCCTAAGGTTCTGTGCATGTGTCTAATCACACGAGTTTTAGATCTGTATAAAATAAGGGCATGGCTGTATTATAATGCACATCTTATTCTTTTATGCTGTTCTCATGCATTTCAAATAATTTGTTTTGTTCCAGAGTGTTGATTGCATATGAGGATGGGTTGATGATTCTTTGGGATGTCTCTGAAGATAAAGTTGTTCTAGTTAAAGGGAACAAAGATATTGAATTGAAATGTGAAATAACTGATTCTCACAAAGAAATAGGACACAAGCTTTCTGATGATAGATCAGACTATGAGCCATTGGAGAAAGAGATAGCTGCCCTCTGTTGGGCATCTACTGATGGGTCAGTTCTTGCTGTTGGTTATGTTGATGGAGATATATTGTTGTGGAACCTATCAAGTACTGCTTCTGCTACAGATAAGCATGCTGCAAAATCATCAAACGATGTTGTTAAGCTACAGTTATCCACAGGTGACAGAAGACTCCCTGTCATTGTTTTGCATTGGTCTTCATACAGACCGCATAATGAGTGTCGTGGCCAGCTCTTTATCTATGGTGGTGATGCAATTGGATCTGAAGAAGTTCTAACGGTTTGATTTCTAAATTAAGATTAATTTTTTTACAATTTGTTTTTTGTTCTTATATATATTTCTCATACTAATAGATGAAAAACTATCAAGGTGTCCTGTCTCACCCAACTGGGGATTTAAGAAACATTTCATGAATAATCTGAGATAGGAGCTTATTTATTTTATCCATAGAAGGAGAAAAAAATAGTTGCTTATTATATCATCAATACCTGAAGGCATATATGAGATGAGGAATGCTATTTTTTGAATGAAAGTTAACTCATTGAATCAGAAGCTAAAAGTGGCTTAGCACTTGGTACATCCTTTTTCACGAGTATGTTAGATTTTTGTCTGGTCATTATGGCATATCAGAGTTAACAAGAATTTTAGTGACTAAAAGTCCAATAATCAGATCAACAATGGATCTGTCAGTCTTTCTTTTCAATGTTTAAGTCCAGATGGTGCACACTTTATATTAACACATTTCTATGCTCTACAGATTTTGAGCCTTGATTGGTCTTCTGGAATAGAAAGTCTAAAATGCATTGGGCGTGTTGATCTTACTCTTAATGGTTCTTTTGCTGATATGGTTGTTTTACCTAGTGGTGGCTTGATGGGAACTTCAGGCACTTTGGTATTAACTAATCCAGGACAGCTGCACTTTTATAATGACGCTGACTTGTCTTCCTCAACATCCCTACAAGAGACAAGGAATTATGTTTCTTCAATGCAGTACCCCATGGTTATACCTACTATCGAACCACAATTGACTGCAGCAAAATTTGGTCTGGTCTTTAGAGATGGCAAGTTCACAAAGGCTCTATCTGAGGTATTTTTTTTTTTAATCACAGCCCAGCGGCTATAAAATAGATTTCATTTGCTTGACAGGAAAAGGAAATGCAAAAACGAATTTAAAATCTTCTACCATTTTCCTTCACTTTTATGTGTGCAGCTGTTGAGAGTATACATGGTTCCAACCAAAAAATAACTTTTCCACAAGAAATGTTTGATTGGAATCCTTGTGCCTTGGGTAAACTAGTTTTTCTTTCTCAATTTTTTTTCTATTTTTATTAGGCAATTTCTGCTAGAAAACCTCAAGCAACACATTCTTCTGGAAATATAAATTGGCCTTTGACTGGTGGAGTTCCTAGCCAACTTCATGATGCTGAAAAATATCAGGTTGAGAGATTATATATAGCTGGTTACCAAGATGGAACTGTAAGAATATGGGATGCCACCTATCCAACATTTGCACTCATTTATGTTTTAGGACCGGAGGTTAGTACTTTCACAATTTTGTGAGTTTCATTTTCAAATTCCATTGACAGGCATCCCTTATTGAATTGAAATTGATGGTCAAGGACCCCAAATTTGTGTGATGCACAGGTCAAAGGTATCGATGTTGTTGATGTTAATGCATCAGTATCTGCTTTGGATTTTTGCTCCACTACCTTATGTTTAGCTATTGGCAATGAGTGTGGTACGGTAAGAGTTGAATTTTTGTCAGTGATTCATTTATGACTACTGAAATTTAATGCTTTGGTAATTCTATTTCTCTTGGAGAGTGTGTAGGTTCGTCTATATAAGCTTGTATGTAGTGCTGATGAGATGAGTTTGAAGTTTGTGACAGAAACTGAAAAAGAAGGTATCATCCTATATATACTTTTTATCTGCATCTTTCTCTATTTATTTATAAATTTGGTTTAAGAAATTGCAGAAAGGTCTAAGATGTATGGGTTTTAGAAATTGGTTGAGGGACTACTAATATTTAGATCATTATAGAGAAGCTAGTTTTAGACTCTATATGGTTCTAAAAAGTTTGACCTAATGCTAAAACTTGCAGTTTGACCTGTAAGTCTGGGATTTCCATTCTGAAATAAGCTTTTCACAGTGAAAGCAAGTGTTATTTCCCTGATAGTTGGAAGATAGACTTATTCTTCTTGCTCGCTATTCTAAATGTTCATCTGCACTGTCAGCACAGCTTGGTTGATTAGAAATTGATCCACCCCTGCTACATATTTCTATTTTATGTTCACTTTTCTTCTTTGAAGATTTCATGGATAATTGTAGGGTTTTTTCCCTGAAGATTGAAACAGAGAATTTTATTTTATAAAGATTCCATTTATTGTTCAATAGAAAGCTTCTTAACTTAGTAACTGGTCTTACAACAAAATGGCACTATGCAGCTAATCCTCATAGAGAAAGATGGCGTGGTTTGAGTTTTTCATTCTCTTTTGACTAGATGCTGGTTTCAGTTTGAATGGATAGTCTAATGAGTAAAAGTGATAATTATTTTGCTAATGCTGGAGACAATGGGCAGCATCTTTGTTTTTGCAATGATTGAAGTTCCTCTTTTTTTCAGTCTTTAGTTTAACATATTAGCATCTGTGCAGTCTACACTCTGGACCAAGAGGATGGACCTCAATGTACAGCTGTATTTTCTTTCCTAAGTTCTCCTATATATGCATTGCAATTTGCAAATTCTGGAACCAGACTTGCTGTGGGATTTCATTGTGCCCGGGTGGGAATCATTTGCTTAGTCTTTTCCCTCTTTGTTAATTGAAATGCCAAATTATCAACCTAATTAGTTTCGAGAGTTGATTTCTCAATTGGATGTTTCAGGTAGCAATGCTTGACACTAGTACATCATCTGTTCTATTTCTCACGGACAGTCTATCTGGCTCCAGTTTGCCTGTCAAGTCTCTGGCTGTGTTTTCAAATTGTATTGACTTAATAAATAATTCAGAAGACACTGGATCCTCAATTGTGGAAGATCATGTAAGTTTGAAAGTGTTTGCTATGACCAAAGATGCCTGTATTGTTGTCATGAATGGAAACAATGGTGGTATTCTCTGCTCTCAATCAATAAAATCTGCAACGGAACTTATGTCACCTTCAATATATATTATAGGCAAGTATTTTTTTCAGCTGGGCAAAGATTAGTGTTTTTTGCTTCCAACAAATCGAATGAATTTCTGATTTTTTCTAAGCAGATGGTGGCAGCTACATCTCTGAAATGTCTAGTGGAAAACATTTATCTGTTTCATCTCAGAAAAGTGACACTAAAAGTGAATCTGCCCCAGCTGCTTCTTGCAGTGAAAGTTCTCCACCTAAAGTTGACCACGAGGCCTCTGCTAAAGCAGCCCACTTTAAGCAGAGAGAAGAAAATTTTCTTCTTTTGATTTGTTGTGAGGATGCATTGCATTTGCATTCTTTGAATGAGGTGCCCTTTTCTGTAAGTCTTTGGTTTCACCATCTGTACCTCCACTTTCCATTTAGTAAAGCCCTCTTATTCTAGGTGGACAGTGATCCTATTCGAAAGGTAAATCTCATGAAACCATGCTGTTGGAGTACACCATTCAAGAAGGACGATAAAGAGTGTGGGATCATTTTACTCTATCAGACCGGAGAGATTGAAATTAGGTAAAGCACTCATTGTACTTCTCTTGTTTAATTGATGTTGCAAATTTTCATTTGCTTTTTAAGTTTTCTATAACTCTTATTTAGTGGGAATTGATCATCTGATGAATCTTAGTAAATCTTTCGTGTAGAAGCTAATTTTATGTTAGACAGATCTTTGCCAGATCTTGAAGTGGTTGTAGAAAGCTCTTTAATGTCAATCCTAAGGTGGAACTTCAAGACTAATATGGAGAAGACAATATGTCCATCTGAAAATGCTCAGATTATTCTGGTTAGATTTTTTATTGCATTTTTTTTCCGGACAGAGAAAATATTTTCATCGTGTTATATTACCAGCAAAAATTCCTAATTTAGGAACCTTTGAATCACATAGTTTTTTCTTTTTCCATCTTCTGCAAATTTGAAGAATGAAACTCTCACAATTCACTGAGTCAGAATTCAAATGTTATCTTTCATAAATCACCAATGACAAAAATACCTATCAATATATATTCCTATTAATTTAACTTGGAAGTATGTTGGGAAAAAGAGGACACCAAGCAAAAAAAAAAATTCAAGGAGGAGGTGTGATGTAGAATCAGTAAGTTAAATGTTACAAAAATTTACTTATGATTAAAGCAAAATTTTCATGCAATTTGTAGCTTTTTTATTCTTGTCAAAAAGATATTTCTAACCCAATATATCTAGGACTTTTATTTGAGTAAAAAGTAAAAAATAACCTAAATTCATTTGCAAAAGTTATATACCAAATGGAAACTTAGATTTGGTAGATCTGCTAGTGAAAGTTCGTTGACCACTTGCATGAAACATGCTGATACGATGCACCCTTGCCTATCTGATACATTCTGCAGTAATGAATTGCAAAATATTCTCTCCTTCTACCTCCTTTTATTTTGTCAGAGGAGGCGTCGTGTTTGTGAACAATTGGTCTAGAGTGAAAGATCTATACCTTATGTTGGCAACATGGAAACTATAACTATGAGATAATCCCCTGGAAAATTAAGTTTAAAGTGCAAAATATTCTTCTCTATAGAAGAATCTTAGGTGCATTGAAAAGAGATGTGTATGGTTTAAGTTAACTGAGATAGATCTTGGAATGACTGGTGAAAGGTGCAACAACCACATTAATGGGCAGGGAAGACAAGTTTAGAAGCAGTTATGGTATGGTTTTAATAATTAGCCGAGGACATATTTCATTTTTTGGTCATTTTAATAACTTCGCCATAGGTCTTCACCAAACTGGAACATGATTGTGCGTTTCATACTGGCCCAAGAAGAGTTGAGTGACACTTGAGATGAGGCAGAGTATTTCTTTTTAAATGGAATATCATAAACCCCAGAAATTACAGATTCTTCCAGCCTATAATAAAGACAGAATCGACCACAATTCTTTCATTTCATCTCAATATTTTCGTCTCCTTCCATTCAAGATTTCCTTCTTGAAGCCTTGTCTTTATATTGGCAATGAGCAATGCTTATTAGTGTATGGACTGGGAGATACATGTCGATTAAGTCAATGGAGATAGTTGAGATTGATCAGACTGTTGCTGATGCTCATATAGGTTCAGGAGGAAGGAAACATAGGCTTGAATGATTTAGTGACAAATGATGCATAACATTCAAAACTAATTGGAGCAGCTCCTGATAACTAAGATGATGGAAACTTGTTTGTTGTTTTTGTTTATTGATCCTATATGACTCGCATCTAGTCTTTACTTTTGACTACTTTGCCATGATTATTGTACTGTTATAAATTCACCTATTTAGAACTTTTTAATGATGTAAGCTTAGTGATCCAAAATAAAATTTAGTTGGCTTTGTGTTAGATGTCGATATTTTATGCCCTGCCAATCTCTTTTCAGCTTCTACCATAGTTTTGGCATTTTATATCTAACTTGGATTGGTGGTTTTCTTTCTTCTTCTTTTTTTGTTTTATAGGTGAATGGTTGTGAATTTGCTGCTATATCGCTTTTGGCCTCTGAAAACCACTTCAGGTCTCTCTCTTTTCCACACCCTTATATGTGGATGTGTTATTTCTGTTTACCTATGACCTGGAACCTTGATTGAAAAGACAGTTTACAAATTTACAAAAATCTGGCAATTTTAGGATTCCAGAGTCATTGCCTTGCCTGCATGATAAACTACTTACAGCTGCTGCTGATGCCACAATCAGTTTATCTCCCAATCAGAAGATAATACAGGTTGGAGTTATGTTTCAGGCTTTCTGTATTTTTCCCCAAAAAAACTTTAGGGCATGATGCTAATAACTTTTGTGGCTGCAGGGTGCTTCCTCTGGTATTTTAGGTGGTTTGATTAAGGATTTCCCAGGGAGCAAGGCAGAGCACCATGTAGATCTTCTTGAAGTTTGTAAGAATGATTTTGCTCATTTAGAGAGCATATTTTCCAGCCCTCCTTTCTTAAAGCCTTCTATCGACCTTCCGGATGACCAAAAAGTTGTGGAGCTTAGCATAGGTTTTGTATCCCCTTGCTCTAAGAATCTCTATTTCCTTACCTGGTCTTTTTCCTGACTCTGCTCCTGTTTGCTGCAGATGACATTGATATTGACGAACCTCTATTTGTCTCACCTTCATCTGAAACAAAGAAGAATGATACTAAAGGCATACCCCGAATCTTCTTATACTTTGGCAGATTTGCTAATTCATGCTAACCGCTCTTCTTGTTGCTCTGCAGATAAGGGAACAGAAAGGGAAAGATTATTTGAAGGTGCAAGTACTGATTCACAGCCAAAGCTCAGAACAGCCGATGAAATTAAGGCTAAATATAGGAAGGGGGTAATTCAACATGAAAGGTTAAAATGCTGATGTCTTGTGGATTATCTATTTTTTGACATGGTAGTTTATGTTTGCAGGATGCCTCTGCTGCAGCTGCACATGCAAAGGACAAGCTCATACAACGCCAGGAAAAACTTGAGGTAGTAATAGAACTAGTTTTGGTTCCCTTTTATAAACTCATTGCATGAATCTCCTGGAAGAAGTTTTTGTTGCCTTTAAGGCTCAATATTTTGAAATTATGCCCTCGTTATAAGGTTGCAATCTCGACAGCAAGTCATTATATACCAAACTCAGATTAACAATTGAGGACCCACTTGACCTGACAATTTGGGCCCCCCTTTAAGAACTATCCATGAATTGTTATGGCCCCCGTTGCACCTAAACTAATAAAACGATACCTGTAATACAGTTGATTAGTGCCACCCTTTTTGATTGATAAGCATCTGGTAGTGGCTGCAATCTTAACCTTACCAAATGGTATCTCCTATTCGAACTAAATTCTTGGAAACTTCATACATCGAGGTCAGCATTTATTTATTTATTAGTAGTCTCTCATTGAATGTTAAGACAATTGTTATTAAATTGATTTTAGGTACGATAATGGACTTAAATGCATGCCTTTCTTTTCTTTTTCCCTAATTAATTGTGCGACTGTGAGGATTTGGTATTACAGGTAAAATTTCTGGTTAAATTACTTTGCTCTGGGGATATTTAGTCTTAATTTCGAAGTTTGATCTCTTGCTTTGACGACATTTAAAGAATTACATCAGGAATAGCACAAACAAGACAATTAGAAACATGCAGTTTGATAACCTAAAAGCAGTTATGAACTTTGCGGGTTAAATCAAACCACATATTGATGAACTCTCTCCAAATTGTAGGAATACACACTGGAGAAATTCCTGTAGTGATTAGCTTTGGCCTAACTTTTCTTTTCTCCTCGTTTATATTATTCACAACAGAGGCTCAGTGAGCGTACAGCGGAGCTGCAAAGTGGGGCCGAAAACTTTGCATCAATGGCAAGTGAACTTGCCAAGCAAATGGAGAAACGCAAATGGTGGAACATATGATAGTGGCTTCCCTGAAAGCGCATCGTTGACCGTGCATATCCGGAATCAACTATTAACGTTTTCGGATGGCACCATCAGTACCAGGTTTCTTCTTTGCATATTTTGATGATTGATACCTTAATCGTTTATATGTCCTCCATTCGTGTATATTATGAGTAGTCAAAGCAACTCGTTTATATATTTTGTTTTATTTCTTTTCACACCTATGTTCTTTTCATCTGCTGGAATGAGCAAGTTGATGACCAAGTATTATTATATCATTAACCCTACCCTTGACATTTGAACACGGTGAAAGTCTGCGCCGCGCCTCTTCGACCATTAGGGATCCACGTTGACTCGGAATATTAAAAGAATAAATAATAAAGTTGAGAAAGTTTTGTTCCATTGGAGTTCCCATATTATATTTGATTAATTACTCGAGTGGTTTTTGGTGCTCTTCGGGACCCCTTGCATGTTTGCCGAAATGGGATTATGGAGGCAAGCTCATGGGTGGGAAAGGAATGGTAAATTATTTTTGTAGGGTGGTCTGAACCCGTTTAATATCATATTTTACCCTACAAATTATTGAGGTTGTGGTAAAATAAAGTTTTTACTGTTAAGTATCCTCAGACAACAAATTAAAAAAATTAGAAAGAGACAAATGAAATATATTGCTTCAAAGTTTGACGTTTAGCTTTGATGTTAATTTGGTAGCGGGTTTTAACTTGCGTAATAAATAATCGTTCGAGGATATAAAAGATCAAATTGGTAATCTATGCCTCATTTTGTCACAATCCCAATAATTTAGGGGTAAAATATGTCATTAATCCTTTATTAAAATGAGTCCAAAATTCCAAATCTTGAGCCTTTTAATTTGGTAATAAAAAAACACTTGTACATAAGTTTCCCAAACATTTAGTAGGATATTACTTGTTGGCCCCGCGTCTTCATGCGGGTAGTGTTAACTTGGGCGTCATTGGGTTTGCGTATCTAATTTGTTTATATATAAACCTGTTTTGGTTAAAATAGAAAGAATATTATTATATAGGATTTTAATTATAGTCGATTTTAGAACCAGCAATTATGACGGAAGAAATTTATGGTGCGGGAGTATCCGGTGATTTCAAGAAGATAAAATCTATCACCCATTAAAAATTATATTTTGTTTTTTTAATTATATTTATTTCTAGTTACTCGACGAGTTTCATTTATACAACAATGCAAATAGTTCCAAACTTTGAGTTGCTTGAAAAATTAACAATCTTCTCATTTCTTCTATCAGTTTTCCCTACATAAGGCATATGCAGCATGAAAAGTTTACTTGACCCAAGTGGTCGGAGAAGCAAGCATAAACTGGAAAGAGTAATGAACACACACAAGTTATTAGCAAACTCTTTATAATCGAATAGTGGCCAGCGGGTTCTTTCCCCACGCGGGCCAGAGAATAGCCATGGCGTGAAGCATATGACAGAACGAAACATGGAAAGGACTTCATTTTTGAGGTTGGAAAGCTACTGAAAATGAGAATAGATGAATTGACTTTTAAGATGACGACCTTGATACAACTAGCTATGTATAATCAACATTCCAGATTTGACCACGTCAGTCTGGTTTCTCCTTCCACGCTAGTGATGTTCCACTCTCCACGGGAAGAAAAGAAAACCACACGGTGGGTCAATATCCATGTTTCGTTTTCACACACTACACATTTCCCAAATACCCAATTAATTTTTTAAAAAAATACAATAACATACCGCCCAAAAGCTTTTACCAGAGAAGCACAGGACAGCAACACGTTTACATTCACAAGTATATACATATATATACATGGACACACTAAAGAGAGAGAGAGGACAAGCAACAAGAAGCACAAGTTGAGAATTTTATTGCTGGCAGTGGAGGAGAGAAGCCCTTGTGTTATCCCTTCATCTACTTTGCAATTTTGTACCTTTTCTTTTCACTTTTTATATAGGCTTCAATTCTTCTATTTTCTTACATGAACTGAGATAGCAAGAACTGAATACACTTGCATTCTCTGCTTCTTGGTCTTCAATGGCTAGCTGGGTTTTATCAGAATGTGGCCTAAGACCCCTTCCTAGAATCTATACTCAAAGCAGAACCGGCTTAACATCAAAAAGTACAAACCTTTTAAAGCTTAGACAGCCACAAGACTCCAAAAGTTGCAATCTTGGTTCTCCTTTCAAGGTCTTGAGTTGTTCTAGACAAAGAAACTGGGCGTTAAATGTTGCTATTCCGGTTAGCGTTCCAGTATGTGAAGAGGAAGACAAAGAAAGAGAAAGCGTTAATGGTGTTAATGAACAGGAAGGTGGATTTTTTGACCCTGGTGCACCACCACCTTTCAAATTATCTGATATAAGAGCTGCTATCCCAAAGCATTGTTGGGTTAAAAATCCATGGAGATCTATGAGCTATGTTGTGAGAGATGTTGCTGTGGTTTTTGGATTGGCTGCTATTGCTGCTTACTTCAACAATTGGGTTGTTTGGCCACTTTACTGGTTTGCTCAGGGGACCATGTTCTGGGCCCTCTTTGTTCTTGGCCATGATTGGTAAATTCATATGTTTTTTCGTTTATTGAGCTTGAAATTTTATTGCTTTCTATAGGCAATGTTATGGCCATTTTTTATTTTATTTTTCTAACACTGGATTTGCAGCGTTCCTTGTGTTCTGGTGCTGCATTTGAGGTGCCTATTTATTTGTTTCTAACGTTGATTGCGTTTCCCTATAATTTTGCAGTGGTCATGGGAGCTTCTCAAATAATCCAAAGCTTAATAGTGTACTGGGTCATCTCCTTCATTCTTCAATCCTTGTCCCTTATCATGGATGGTATGTTGCTGCGATACCTGCTAAATTTCAAGTATTTCAGTGTCCTGTTTAGTTTTTGGCAATTTAGTATTTACCTATTCAATACAATCTGGTATACTCATATATACTTGCAATTTTGATAATTATTTCAGGAGAATTAGCCACAGAACCCACCATCAAAACCATGGACATGTTGAGAATGATGAATCTTGGCATCCAGTGAGTTTTTGAGAATATTGACCTCTTAGTTTCAAGTAATATTGTTTCAATTCTTTCAAACTCGGAACTCATTGATGTATACTATTTGTTATTGTAGTTGCCTGAGAAAATTTACAGGAGTTTGGATAATGTCACAAGAAAATTGAGATTCACTTTGCCTTTCCCTATGCTTGCCTACCCTGTCTATCTGGTGAGCCTTTTGCGTCTTGGTTAGCCAAATCAAGTAATTAACTTTAGGAGATAATTTTTTTTAATAGATTGATGACTGTTATGTGATGCGGGTTTCAATGACCATACAGTGGAGTAGAAGTCCAGGAAAGAAGGGCTCTCATTTCCATCCAGACAGTGATTTGTTTGTCCCAAATGAGAGGAAAGATGTTATTACATCAACCGTCTGTTGGACTGCAATGGCAGCATTGCTTGTTTGTTTATCCTTTGTAATGGGTCCTTTCCAAGTGCTTAAACTCTATGGCATTCCCTACTGGGTAGGTTTAGCTCTTGGGTTTTACGTATCTCGTTGCCATTTGTTAGAATTGCTAAAAGTCAACTATTCTTTAGTGCTTATGTTCATACTTTTGGATTTGCCTATAAATGCAGATTTTTGTCATGTGGTTGGACCTGGTCACTTATTTGCATCACCATGGTCATGATGAGAAACTTCCTTGGTATCGTGGAAAGGTAGGAAGACGAATCTCCTTAGCCTTTGGTCTTACATTTCTTATCAACATCTGGTCATTTTTCTTCTCCTACCAAATTGTCTATTTTTCCACGAGATATACAAGTTCAGTGGGGTTAGATATTCTGAGCTAGCATCTAATACTTTCTGGCTGTCAATAGGAATGGAGCTATCTGAGGGGAGGCCTTACAACACTTGACCGTGACTATGGATGGATCAACAACATCCACCATGATATTGGGACCCATGTGATTCACCACCTCTTCCCTCAGATCCCACACTACCACTTAGTTGAAGCAGTAAGTGGCGTTATGGTTTGCACCTTAATTGTTGTTGTGTTTCTTTAGTGGTCCACTTTCTTCTGCTTGTAATTATTGTTCATTTTGATCTTTTGCAGACAGAAGCAGCTAAGCCTGTGCTCGGGAAGTATTACCGCGAACCAAGGAGATCTGAACCTCTTCCATTTTACTTGCTGGGAACACTTGTAAGAAGCATGAAACAAGATCACTATGTAAGTAATACTGGAGATGTTTTATATTATCAAACAGACCCCGAGCTATGTGGACCAGAGAAAACAGAGTGAAGAAACCAAAGCTTCTGGGCATCGCAAGGGAAGCCTGCCAAGCCAGGATTCTATAATATCAAGTCATTTAGATTCTGACAACTAGGCAGCATTGTCCTCGGCCATTGGGACATCCATTCATTCTGCCACGCTTTTTTTTTTCTTTTCTTCTCATTCTTATTTGATAAGAGGTGTCGCGGATGGTAAATCTCAGCCGCTGCAACATGGACACAAGAAGTTTACTATATTTGTGACGTCATTGTAATAGAAAATCGACATCTTTGGCTTCACTCCTCTTATTTTTTATGTTGATAGGTCTATGCGGTTGTGTATGTAGTACGCGGGCTTTGTTTTTATATATATTATCAATTTATAATAAAATCTTATAAAAAATAAAGGAAAAACAAACAAAAATATAAAATAATAAACATAAATTCAATATATATATATATATATAATAAAAATTTGTGTCTTGAATAGATAAAAATATCATTAACAAAATCCCATGAAAACATAAAACAATAAATTTATTTTCAACAAATCAATATGTATATTAATTGTCGGAAAATTATGTGTGTTTTTTAGAATGTATGTGAACTACAATATTTATGATCATTGTAAAAAAAATCTTATTAAAATGGATGAAAATACCATTAAAAACTATACAAAAACACAGATAATAAATTTAAATTAAAAAGATCTAAAAAATAATCATAATAATTACCAAAAGATTGTGTTTTTTATGATAAATATAATAAAATATCACCAAATTTTCAGAAAATATTATTACCTCAAATATCATGACATTTAGGGGAAAAAATATTGTTTGTTATATTTGAAAAAAAAAGTACAATTTTCTAAAATAAAATTAAAAAAATAGGAATCACCCTGCAACGGGGAAGCATTAGCTATTAAATTAGAAAAAGAGAAAAGAGGAAAAAAGGCAAAACTCAAGCTCGTAATGACAACCATGAAGAGAGATTTTTTTTTTTTTTTTGGGGGGGGGGGGGGAGGCTCAACTTGAGGTTAAGAATTTGGTTACGTTCGGTCGAGAATTTGTGAGTTTAGTGCTAGGATTAATTATCTAGTTCATTTCCTTTCTTTTTGAAAAGAAAAAATCCATTTTTTTCTCCGTTTTTCTTAGATTTAGTTCGAGTTGTTGATGGGCATGGATGGAAGGACCCTGGATGATCAATAAATGAAAATATAGGGTCTTGTGTGATCAATATTGGGTTTGTGACTGATTTTCAAAACTCGCGGGTCCATGAATGAATGTATTACAAAATAAACTACATAGTTAAAGTAATGACAACCATTTCCGCCGTAATTAAAGAGTTTTAAATTTGATTTTTTAAAAATTACATATTTTTTAGTATTTTTAAAAAAATTAAAAACATATTATTTTAATTTTTTAAAATAAAAAATATTTTAAAAAACAATTTGCCACACTATCTTTATTACCTTTGTTACTTCGGTAGCATCTCATAGATATCCATTCTGAAATGTTTGAATAATACCATTAAAATACACTTCGAGGAGCTGCCTCGTAGTTTAAAAGCTTGGATTTCCATCTCAGACCCGACCCGTGCTACATCCATATTCAACTAGATAACTCCATAGAATGAGATGAAAGTAATACCGGCATATTGCAGATCAGGTTCCAAGTGACGCGGTCAGGAGTGGTTTCTTTTTCCTTGTGGCCAATCAATAGCGTACAGAATGTACGGCTTTCATAAAGGACACTATTCGTGATCGATCCTTATTAATGCCATCCGAGCCGCAGATACCACTACTAACATCAACACCGTGAGGTTTGAGGAGAGAGAGAGCTTCACTAACGTTTTCAGGCTTAATCCCTCCCGCCAAGAGCCATCCGTTCTTGCTTTTGATAGGTGGTAATTCAAACTCCGTCCAGTTAAATCCTTTGCCACTACAAACAGGATCATAAGTTTATTCAAGGAAGAAATCTTAAACAAGATTGGCAATGCCAAAGAAAACGATAGTGTGAGTGTGAGTTACGTATATGCAGGATCTGTAAATAAAAATTTTAGGCAAATTGAGAGGTCTGGATGCAAATTGAGGTTTTATTGATCATCCTGCACACAATCTACTGGGTTTTGCTCATGGTGGACCATGGAAAACTATTCAGTTCCTAAGCGTGGAGTTCATTGAATATAATGCATCAAATGAATTAGTACCAGAATTCTATATTTTTAAACCCCAATATTGATGGGCAACGGAGTATACAAACTGACAAAATGGAGATGATGGGTGTGCTATACATGAAGGTAAATCATTTTCTTGCCTGCCACCTGTTGCGCTATCCACAAGAATCCAATCAACCAAAGAACATTCTTCATCTGAAATTTGATTTAGAAGGTTTCCATTCTCATTTGCATGGAGAACATACACGATTCGATTTTTTCCCATTAAATCATGAAAAGCTGCCCGTGAACCTTTCCCGTGAAGCTGAATAATAGAAGATCAAAGTCAGAAACCAAAATACACACGAAGTAGTCAAAAGTCCAAAACATATACCTGCACGAATTCAAGGTCTGTTGCATCCGCGGCTCTCAATATTGTGTCCGCATCATCATCCACAAACACCCCAACCGGTGCTGCTTCATATTCTCTTGCAACTTTCGAAATTTCCTTTGCAACTGAAAGTGAAATGGAACGTTTTGAGTTGGGCGCAAGAATCATCCCAATAAAATTTGCACCAACTTCAGCTGCCATCGAAGCATCTCGAACTGAGGTAATCCCGCACATTTTAACTAAAGGACACTTATTTTCATGTTCTTCATGAGTAAAGGCGGCTTTCTTTGGTGGGGTGGAAATGCAATTAACCTTACTCCTTGAATGGGATGTAATTATCGAGAAGTTCAGTTCACTCCCAGCCAGACCTGCAAATACTCAGCATTCTCGAACTCTTTAAATATACAATATCAAAACCTCATCTAGACATTCAAAAACAACATGCATAAGAGTTATTTATCTTGCATATATAATGCACCGGATACATGGATTGGGGTTTAATCTTTTGTCTGTTGAGGTAAATGGGGTTCTAATTGGAACGGGCGGAAACAAAGGAATGTTATATTCTAAAATAACAGAGGACAGAAACTACCATGAACATGGCTTCTTTGCAAGTTGACAAACCTTAGCTGCAAGTGACCTCCGGTAGTCAACCCTGTCAATAAAGACCAAAGATCATTGAAAAACCGGAAGAGTAATCTTTATTCCTAAAAAAAATGCATTTACAATGCTCAGTTCATTGAAAACCAAATGAATGATGTGCTTTAAAATAGTATGATGGATGGATAGTTCAGACTTGCATCATTTTGAAGCACAAGGCACAGTGAAATTTTAAATTATGCCTCCAGCCTAACTTCCTTTCCATTTATCAACGAAGGTTAACAACCTAGTTGATATCATGATATAGAAAAAGAATCTTTCACTTCGTAAGGAAACATATCATCTCTCTGAGGAGATTTAGCGAACGGTTAATGTGCATTATAAGTTAGTCACATGAAAACAAGAAAGTATGAGAGACAGAGACCTGCGAGCATGTTTTTGTCAACAATATCGATTTGTGCTGCGGCGGTGCTAAAACCTTTTCTGTAACGGAGAGAAAAATCCAAGGCCAGGACGAACAGGTTTTTCCGAATTCAATTGTATTAGGAGCGCGTGTTTGTGACTTTGGGTTAGGTGAGCTTGAAAGAGGCCCTCGCTTGAATTTTGGAGATATTTTGATTTTTTGATGGATTAGAAAAGCGAGTTGAATGCCTCTTTTTTTCATGATATTATTGTGTTTTTTTTTAATTTAATGAATACATGTTTTTTAAATGAAATTCTTGTTTTTATAAAAAAAATAATTTATGATTATTAAAATAATTTAAAAAATATTAAAATAATATATTTATATTTTATACGTGATTGAAAGCTATTACAAATATTAAAAAAATATATATCATTTGTAATTGTATTGTTTATATTACCATCTTTATATACTTGTCAATTAATTGATTTTTCTTTTCTTTTAATTTTGAAAAACATACATGTATAGTATTGTTTTTCAATGTTTGAGTGTAAAAATTAAAATAGTTTATAATCTATTTTTTAATTAGATTATCACGATTTTTCACATGTAAAATAGTTTATAATAATTGTAATCTATTTTTTTTCTTTAGATTACTATTATTATAAATCATGATTATATTCAAAATTCAGACTTTCTGTATTTGTTTTCTCGCTTTGTCACCAATTCTCCTATCCAATGATGTGGCAATTACCTTGAGTGCGCTGAAGAGAGAGAGAGAAGGGCACTAATCTTATTATTTTTCTAGTGTTTGTTTGAGAGATTTTTTCTACGTTTTGTTTAAAACACGAATATAACCCGTTTGATAAAGTAAAAACCATAATTTTCTATTCATGGGTCTTACATTATTTTTGCATTCCAAACAGAGGAAAAGAAAAGCAACAAAATGTTGATTCTTTTGATGAAATTAATTAGCTTGAACAATGTTAACGCTACACTGTTCTGGTAGGACTGATTGGTCCAGTTCAAATCTCAAAATGTATTGAATCGGGTTTGACCCAGTAAAATAAAAAATAAAAAAATTTTTTTATTTTTTAATTGTGTTTTATTTAAAAAATTAGTGTTTAATATTATCTAATAACACTACATAAATTAAACAGATATCGTTTAATGACATAACATTTGCAAAATTTTATCGCAATTCCAATTTTATTCCTGATTATATTTTACCTGATGTTGTTGCACGCTTAAAAAATCAAAAAAACTATAGTCTTTATCGGATGTATTTCATACGTAATGGAATTGTAGATGGTTTAATGGAACAATGAAAAATATTTTATATAAAGTATTATTTATTTCATGATGTAATAACAATAGTTAAATCTAAAATATTTAAATTAAAAACTATTAATATTAATACATATATTTTTTAAAATTATTTTATAGCCTCAATTTCAAAAATATTATTAACCAAACACATTAAACTATTTTTTATTCGACCTTAATTTTAACTATAATTTAAAATAAATATATATAAATATTAAATTAATCTTAACTACAGATATTTTTTATAAAATAAATTTTTTAAAATCACAATCCTAATAAATAAATCTTGATTATGCATAGCATAAAACTTCCATTTCAAATCAATGGATTAAAAATTAGAGATCCCTTTCCTTTTTACATAAATATTACGTGGTTTGGTTCTTGACAGCAACAGCTGTTCTTTTGGGGAAAATGTGGGCCAGGCGGCGGCCCGCACACTTGTACCTTCTTTATTTATTTTTTGGTTTATTGAAATGGCGTATTCAAACCCGTGATCTCCATCCTTGCACGCGTATCTCAACCACTTGAGTCACCACAAGTAATTATTATAAAATAATAAAAAATATATACATTAACAAACACCTAAAACACGAGGAGCATTCACTACTCTCATTTTTTATTATTCACCCGTATATTATAATGACCATTTTGTTCAATCCATAGAAATATACAAGTATTTGAAATAAGGTTATTTTAATATTTTTATAGCGTATTGGTTAGTGCTTATTTGTCTTTTGGTATTTGAAGCATGATATTGAATTCATCATTTTCAAAGATATTTGAATCTTTTAGTATCGATTCTTTTTATTAATTATAAGTTTGATCAAGGATAATAACATAATTTATCATTAAATTAATAATTTTATATTTAAAAAGCTGCACGTGTGTGCTATATATGCTAGCGTGTTAGAATCACCGTATATTTTGGATATAGCATGTGATGGTCAAAATAAAATTTTTCTCTCTCAGTTTATTCCTCGTCAACTCTTATTTCATTATAGACGATGCGTGTTCTCTAAATGTGACCGTTGTGTCATCGATTGCTATTTTTTCTTTCTTTCTTCATTTCTCTCATCTATCCCGATAAATACATTATGGTCCTCGTTGTTACAATTATTTCATATTCATATCTTTTTAGTTTTGATTACTGTTTTTTATTCATTTTACCTGAAGTTGAAGTTTTGTTTATTTTTAATTTAATCCTTGGTGTTTAATTTGTATGTGCATGACATCTCAATTTGGTTCTTGTATTTTTTTTTATTTCTTTGTCCTTTTATTAAAATATTTTATGGCTTTTAATTTTATTCTTCAAATTAAATTTATGATTTTTGTTTTTTCAATGATAAAAATGATTTCAATATGATCTTTTTTCTTTTAATTTTTCATTGTCTTTCTTGGTCCTTTTATCAAAAAAAAAAAAATAATTTCAATTCTATCCTTCAAATTGAATTCATGATTTTTATTTTTTTCAATAATAAAGTAGCAACAACAACAATAATTATAACAGTACTCGTGGTAACATTAATAACGATAATGATGCTTAAAAAGAAAATAATTATAATAATAGTTATAATGATAATGATGATCACGGCGCTACTGATGTTATTGATGATGATAGTAACAATGATGATAATAAAATAACAATGACAATAATTATAAAAATAGTAATGAAAATAATAATATCATTGATAACAATAGCAATTAAATTAATAATGATAATAGTGATGATGATGATGAAAGTAATAGTATAATTAATGATAATATTAATGCTAATAATATAATATAAAAAATTAGTGGTGATAATAATAATAATAATAATAATAAGAAGAAGAAGAAGAAGAAGAATAGTGATGGTAATAAAAATATTAATAATAGTTGTTGTGATGATAATGATAATAAATAATAACAATAGTAATAAATAGTAACAATAAGAACAATAATGATGATTATAATAACGATTGTTAAAATAATAATAATATTAATAGGAATTTTACAACTACTTTTATTGTTATTAATACTAATAACAATAACAACAACAATAGTGTATACAATAGTCATGGTGCCCATAATAATAATAATAACAATGATAATAATTAATAAACAATAATTTTAATAATGATATAAATAATGATAGTGGTCACAATGATACCAACAATATTGACAATATTGCTTATTAATAACAACTGTGATAGTGATTTTAATTATCATTTAATGAATTGTTATTTTTTAAAACTCTCTTATATAATTAGAGTTTTTTTTTATATAATTTTATAATTTAATATTTAACATTTAATTTTTTTAAAAATGAACTTCTTGATTTTTATAATTTGGGTGCTTTAAATTTAATAACCAGGGTTACAGGTTTAAAATTAACATAATATTTTTTTAATATTTTTTTTAAACTATGTTATTTCAGTTATATAATCTAGATCATAAGTTTGAAGAAATATCATGTACTGACTTAACTCTAATTAATGTTTTTACATATTTATCATAAATAAAATTTTATATATTTTTTTATTCATCTTCAGTATCTGAACTTTTTTTAAAAAAAACTATGCTATATCTTTTTCATTGAGACTTATATATCACAAATCAGTAAAAAAATTAAACAGGTTGAAAAAATAAAA
This sequence comes from Populus tomentosa, assembly GCA_018804465.1. Classification (NCBI taxonomy): domain Eukaryota; kingdom Viridiplantae; phylum Streptophyta; class Magnoliopsida; order Malpighiales; family Salicaceae; genus Populus; species Populus tomentosa. The sequence goes on along the minus strand of CM031983.1, from coordinate 4,299,983 downwards.
TATCCCGTCACAAAACAAGACTCTTTTTAAAAAAATATTATTTACCACGGGATCGCATGTAAAAATTTGATCTGAATATTTGCACGTGTAGGCCATATGCAAGGCATGACAACAAAAACTGATATGAAAAGTCACTCCATGCCTAACCCAACACCTCCAAAGCTAATTCCTATAAACAAACACCACCAAAGCTATAAGATTTTATGCGTGGATAACAGGATGATCATCTAGAATTAAATGCTTGAAAGAACAAATTGAGAAGTGTTGGACTAAAAAGGGACTCTTAAAATTTTGCTAGCCTCGACTCGGGAAAATAAAAATAAAAATGTAAGATTTTATCTTGTTATCTGTCCGCTGACCAACGGCTCCTTTTAAGGAAAAATTCCACCTGGCAACGGACCTCTTTAAGAATGGGAAACAGCCATGCAGATTTTCTCTACATAACTCGGCAGGCTGGCAATAGATTCACACCCGACTTATTAGCCCATACAAGGCCGATGGATGCAAGGGCCTAGAGGGCCCTCGACTCTCAAGTGTGGGCCTTTGTAGTGGTGGGCCCTCTCGATAAACAATATCCATTAGTGGAAGCATCAATGACGTCGGTGGTCGGTCCAATTATTATCACGCAAACGAAGGACGGCAGGAAGCAACTTCAACTTTAAATAATGCTTGGCTGAGAATCAAGTTCGTGGGCGGCTCTGGCTACGCAACCCATGCATAGATTTTTCCATTGCTGGGAGACCAAGACAGACAGCGGTGAAAGAGGTGGGACTCACACGTCATCTCATCGCTTGAATCGAAATTTGAAGCCAGACTTTCATGTACATCCCAGCTCAGAAGGATTAATTTTCTCAGCACATTTGAGTTCAAAAATTAAAACCAATCACTCCTTCATCTGTATAATTGGTCCAAATCAAGCTGTTGAGAGGTTCCACTCTCTTAGTAATTAATTATAAAGATTAATACAGTTTTTTAATGTTAAAATGGAAATAGAGTGCTGGCCAGTACCAACTACAGATTGAGTTGCATTATCCTACGCCTTGATGATGATATATAAAAAATAAATATAATTTGTTTGATTGATATGGTGGACGGTGATGATATATAAATATCCATGGCATAGATAAGCAAATGACTTATTAGATAACTTAATCACTTCTCGTTCCATCGAAATAACTGATATATCTTATTCTAGTTTAAAAAATAAAATAAACTAGAATTTTATCTCACTTAAAATTTTGATCCATTCCATAAATTTCACCAAAATTCTAGCCAGAATGTTCCAGTTTGTTTTGGCCAAATAATATTTTTTGTTTTTTTTAAATATTATCTAGTTTTACGGTATACATCATATCTCTTAATCTGATAATTGTATTAGACTAACATTTTACAAGGAGTCTCTTAATGTATTGTTATATTTCAAGTTAAAATTTTAGAGTAATCAATATTTAAAAAGGTCTTGTAAAATTATCAGTAGCATTTTTGTAATTTTATTCAAATTTATAATTTTATTTTGAAAGGTTTTTTTTTTTTCAATTTTATTATTCAACAGTAGATTTATTGAGAATTAAGTTTTATAATTTATTTTAATCTGTTTTATTTGAAGTTATTATAATCTTATAATCTAAGGTATAGATTTGCAAAATTAACCTAAATTAATTTAGATCGATCCAATATGTTGTCATTAACTAGATCAGAATTTGCAACCTTAGTCAATACTATCTCATGCCATTTATTTTTTATTGTAACTTCTATTATTATTATTATTATTATTTTGAAGTCTAAAGATAATTATCTTGCCTTATGAAGGTAATGAGGTTTAACTTGCTTGTTTTAGCTCGTTACCTTATCACAAGAAATTTGTTTAACCCATGAGCTCGCCATGTATATCTTTCTCGAGCGAAAATGGGGTAGCAACACAAGGATAGCTTGAATAAACCAATAATTTAAGAGAATCATATGCTGTCAATCACAAGGAGGTTTAGGCGGTTCCAGGCATTGTATGGTGTTTATTGAACATCTTTGCTCTGCCATGATAAACTAATAATCAATGATATGGATAACCTCCAATTCTTTCCTGTGAGATCTAATGTTTCATCGCTTGAATCGAAATTCGACCAAGTCTCAACCTCCTTGCTACGTGGGAGTCCTGGCAATCTTGGCATCCAGAACAAGTAATCAGACACTACAGATTGGCCTGCAATACATTGTTTAGAGCACCTCAGGAGTCGGGAGAGGAATATAATAACACCCAAGTCATCTTTTTAATGCAAAACTTGCTTGAAATACATGGAAGGGCTGGGCTACATCCTACATGTTTGGAAGATTACAAGGATCGTGGAGCAATGGTGCACTGCAATAAAAAAAATACATTTATTCAAGCTGCTCGCGAGACTAGCATCAGCAATTAACCGAGCTAAAAAAACTGATGGGAAAAATCTCCCATCAAAGAACCAAAAAACAAGAAAGAAGGAAACAGATGCGATATCATCATCGTTCACGCGACTGGAAAAGGAAATAAGCATCACTATACCACAGCAATACTTGAGAATAATCATGATTTTTATTGAATAGATTTTTATTATTCAATAAAGTTTATAATGAAGTCATTCATGAAGGAAAATTAACTCACATTTTTCCTTCTGAGATAAAGTGTTTTGAGAAAATAATACGCAACTCTCTTCATAGTACTGAAATATAAAATACATTCTCCCAGAGGGGGAGAAAAAGAAATAATGAGGATATCAAATAATTAAAAAAATTTCTCCTTGTTCCACCCTAATATTTATCCTAATTCTCACTTGGTCAGTCAATGATGAGCATACTTGCAGCTCTTAATTTTTGCTTTGGATTTGCAGCTTGCTTTAGCATCAACTTTGCTTCTCCTAGACTTAAATACACTTGTGTCAGGATAACAAGCTAAGAGCATTGAGGTCTATGCCACCATCTGCTCCTGTTCTATGTAAATCTGCTCCATCCATGGTGGCAGCGATTCACGAACTCCTTTACCAAGACTGTATTGCTTCTCAGCACCAAAAAATGTGCTTCCAGCAGGGGGGACATCTTTAACCAACGAATTAACCCAAGAAACATCTGGCTCACCAACATGTGAAGCTGTCACGTTAGCAGCTGTTGTCGCAGCAGGATTGTTGTTGCTTCGAAACCCAAAGGAAGCAGACTTCTTGAACTTGTTCAGTTCATCTCCTTGAATGCCCCAATCCAGTTTACCATTAGGGGAGCTCCAGTCAGGAAGGTTGGAGGGCATCATGGATACAGAGTTAGCAGCTGCAGTGAAGCCAAGACGGTTGGGTACTGCACCACGGTCAATAAAACTCTGGCTCCTCTTAGCAAATGCAGAGGACCTTGAATTCATTACAGCAGCTGCCACAGCGGCAGATGTATCAAACCCATATGAAATAGGGTTCCTAGCTGGAGAAGATGAGAGATTGGCGGCTGGGTAGCTTGAACGAAGTTGGTTCATGTTCTGGCGGATCTGCATCCCATTAGGAGACTGTAACTGGGTTTGTGCGCTAGCATTTAATGAAACTCCCTGCAGCGGAGACATTAGAGAAGAATCGAGAGATCCATAAACATCATCAAGGTTGGTAGGTTTCAAATCCGCAATCCTATTGCTCCAGTGAGATGGTGAGGAGAGACAAGACATCTCATCCCTTAGTTGCTGTTGCTGTTGCTGGAGTTGGCTTGAGTAACTTTCCAGCCCAAGCAATTCCATCTCCAAATTCAAATCTCTAGCACAGAAAGCAGTCTTTAGCCTACTTCCTGGGAGCTGCAAAGCTGGTGGGGTTAGGCTAACTTTGTTCTGCCACAAGCCTCCGCTCTTGGGAGATGAAGAGGCTACAGCCAAGGGAGACATTGGTGGAGTTGATGTAGCAGGCAACGGCAAAGGTGATGATCCAAGGGCCAACGGACTCAAAGTTGTCATGTCCACTGCACTAGAAGTCGACCTCGGTGAAGGCATTGCTGAACCTGTAGAAGCATACACAGGGCGCAGTTCCTCAGGTTTGTGTGCAAAGAAACATACTTTTCGTGCGCAACCAGTTTCATCCTTGCAAAGCCGGGTTCGATACTGGGCAGGATGAAGCCATGACTCAAAAACACCATGTGCATATTCACAAGAATCACCCTTCTGGCATGTTCCCTTACGAAATTCAGGGCAAGGGACACAGCTGTAAGGGTACTTCTTTGGGTCTCTCCTCCTGGCATTCTCTCCTGGATGGACAAACGGGCACTCAGTCCAATCATGAGAGTATGCCCTGGAGCAAGGCTTGACCTTGAAGGAGTACATTCTAAACTCATCGGTGCCATATATTCCATTGTTTATATCAGGCAATGTCACATCAAGAGGATACTCTTTCTTTTCAGTTCCTTCCTTTGCCAACTGAGGCATTATGATCAGTTTCTCTTCTTCATCTTCACTTAAGTTTTGGCCTTTTAGCAACAACTCAATGAACTTCTTCCTTGAATTGCACATGCACTTGGATGAAGTGGAAAATAGATCACCAGGTTTATTTCCGTTAGCATCAGCACTGTTAGGATCAGCAGACGCGTCAAGCAAGAGCTTGACAATCCCAACTGATGAAGCAGCACAGCCAGCAACAGCGCAGTGAAGGGCAGTGACCTTATCCGAGCCGCACACCCTATTGACGTTGACTTTGCCAGTCTCAATAATATACTTCAAAACATGAGTGCTTCCAAACATGGCAGCAATCATAAGGGGTGTCCTCTCTTCGAAACCCATCTTTTTCGACCCAATTCTTTTACCATACCAATAGTTTGCCCCGTCTATATCCAAACCCTTCTGTTCAACCTCAATTTTGAACCCAGCAAGATCATCAGAGGCAGACAATTCAAGCAAAACTGAGCATTTATACAAGAGATTGTCTTTCTGGCTGTAAGATTTGTCTTCCATGATCGGATTTGAAGAGTAAGAATCACCCTTTGAACCTTTGCACATACCCAAGTCCTGCATCGTTAAAACAAACATGTTAAATATACCACAATCAAGAATTTAGACTATTGATTAATCAGACCAAGAAATAACAAAGTTAAAAAAAAAAAAAAAAAGCCTAAAAATATTAAGTCTTGGAAAACTATTTGCTAGTTCAGATAAAGAGGAGCAAGACTAATTATTGATGACAAAGTAGACAACAATTAAACAGTTTCAAACTTTTCTGCTCAACTTCTAATGATTTTATCCGCGAATTTCCTCTTCAAACAAACCAAAAGAAAACACAGGCAGAACAAAATCCACCAAAGAACAAAAAAATGACTTGCTCTTCTAAGATCACTGTTAATTGCAACAAAACAAAAACATGGAAAAAAATCATTAAAGAACAGGTCAGATTAAGCAACGCCGGAAACAAAATTTCAAACTTTAACCAAACCCAGGAAACAAAAACACCCTACAGTTCATCAAGAACCAACATAGCTACATCATCATCAAAAATGAAACTAGAAAGTTACTTTTTTTCTGTCTTCAAGAATAACAAGAAACATACCTATGAGCGGGTAGTACTTGTGATGGAAAGAGTAAGAGACAGCTAATGAGTTGAAGTCTTGTTAGTTTCTATCGTTTGTTGAAGAGATGAGTATAGAGATGAGTTTTGTTTAGCTCAAATGAGGAGGAGGTGAGCTGCAAAAATAAGAACCAGTTGTGGGTTTTATATATGTGGGTTTTCTTCAGGAGGAAGGAGAGTGGAAAGTCGGACTTTTCTTCCGCTCACCTTCTCTCTCTCTCTCTCTCGGGATTATGGTCAAAGTCAAATCTTCAAAGCAGGGCTACTATTTCTCTCTCTATCCGGGTTTTGAAATGAAATTCAAACGAAATGTAAATGAGTGTTAAATTTTTGGAGTTTATGTGGGACCCGCGTTTCTCTCCCGTGTCTTACCGACTCAACGGGTAGTCCGTCACGTGTGCGCATGCATTCCAGTACTTATCTCACGCGCGGGACAGTGAGCGTCTTTTTGTTACAGCACCAAAGAAAAACAAAACACTCGTCTTAGAGGTCGACCCGTCGTGTAATTATATTCCTCCAATTTCTTTCAAAAATCAATTGGGTGTATTTTGTTTGTTTTACTAGTTGATTTCTTTTTGATGATGATGATGATGTAGCTATGTTGGTTCTTGATGAACTGTAATAGGAACTAACACACTTGTAAATTTCATTGAATTGCAAAGACACATGAAAAATCTTATAGAAAATCAATATAAAAAGAATAAATTTAGTTTATATAAAATTAAAAAAAAATCACAAATAAATTATATTTACTTTTTTAAAAATGAAACAACCCAATATCATTAAAAAAATCATCAAAAAATAATTAAAACAAACCCATAATTTATTTGAAAAAAATCAACTAATGCATTATTTAAAAAAATATATTTTTTTAAAAAAATAATTACATCAGACGCTGTTGGGCCTAGATAGCCAAGTTGCCTCGCGTGCGAGTTTATATTTTTTTTTGTCCGCCCCATGCATTAGAAATAAAAAATTGACATGTCATTAACATCAGCAAACACCGCATTGTCTATTCATCATCATAATCTAGCTTTTGTGGTAACTGAAAAAACAAGTCGCTGGTTTTTTGCCACAAAACCCATTTCCAGTCCATTGTAGGCCTAAACACGCTCATGAAATATCATAGAAATCTTGTTAAACCAGTCAATAACCACAAAAAATGTAAAAAACAGCTCTAAAACCTAAAATCCATCAAAAAAAAAACTTTCTAAGCTCATATATGATTTTTAAGTTTCTTCAATGTAAAAAAAAAAAAAAACTAATATTAACTCCATTCATTAAGTGTAACAATTTGAAAAAAAAAATGACCATTTTTGATAGCTAGATTCCTCGTCAACAAATATTTTCTCCTTTTAAGTTGAAATTCGATGACATTCTCTAACAAAAAAATAATTGAAAATGAATAAAATAAAGTTCGATATCAAAATTAAATCTTGTAAAATTCAAGAGAATATTCACCTAATAGCTAAAAAAGATAGGGAACTCAAATTAATTATTGACATAAATTTTCAATCTGCCACCTATGTTACTCGCTTGTTTCACTTCAACCTCTCTTTTTTTAGTTCAATCCTCCTTTACAATAAAATAAAATAAAATGCAATTGAGTTTTAATTTAACCTTAAAATTATTTAATTGTGCAAAATAAAAGTTTGATGATTAAATTAAATTTTTTTAATAATTGCAATATTATAATCAACGGTAAAATGTGAAATGGTAAATAATATTTTTGTGATGCAAAAACACCACATATTTTAGCTTTATATATAATAATAATAATGTGTTTGTTTTTGAGTTTAACTGTTTTTTAGCTGAATGAATATTAAATTAATGCTTCTAAAATACATAAAAGCAATTTTCATCTTTTAATTTAAAATTTCATATATCGTCATATCTGAGTACCATCAGACAAAAGAAGAGAGAGAAGATTTATTAGGATTACACGCAGAAAAACCATCAACAAGACCTCATTGAAGTCAATATAAAAATCAAACATAATTTTTTACAAATATCTATACTATCCGAAAATAAGATTTAAAATTCCCACCGCATGTAAAGTAGAGATTTTTCAATCATCTGTACAGAGACTACTAGGAGTCTCTTCGCTGACTACTGTCATATTAATTTCAACATGAAGATATAGCAAACCTTAATCAACATAATTGCAAATTTCATGAGCAAATTAATATTACTTGTGTAAATATAAAAAAGGATATGATTTAACATGAAGGGTAGTTTAACATGGTTGTTAATTTTAAAGTTTATAAAATTAATAATGTATACATAAACTAACTAATTTGAATACTCATATTAGTTAAAAAAAAAGGAAAAGAGAATGTGATTTTCTCTGCATTCCACCTCAGTTGGCAGGCAGGCGGGGGAAAGGAGAGACGAGGCGAGTGCGTTGAAGCAAGCAATATTGGATGCGAGTGGGGTTGAGTGATGGAGTCGGGAATCAAAAAAAGTGGACCGAGGGTGACCGGTTGAAGGAAGATTCCAACTTTGGCCAAGGGCGGTCTAATCCACTACCCATCACGCGTTTCCCTTCCACTTAGGTGGGTGACAGGATATACCTGACTCAGCCTTCCACTACGCCCATGCCTCGTGTCTCATAATAATACTAAAAAATCATAGCACTACTCGTCTCTCCTTGTCCATTTTAATTTCATAATATTGATTTTGTTGTTTTAGCGCATAAGAAATGGTGATGATGCTGCTTGCCCATTCCAGAAGGGCTCGACTTCCAAAGTGTTGTTCTTGTACATTCGTCAATAACTAGTGCTAATAACAACAAACATTGTGTTTTGATATGACCTAAGCTATAGCTTTGAAGGTCGAATCAGAGGGTTTTTTTTTTAATTAATATAAGTGGTTAGATTAATTTGTATGTATTTTAATTAATTTTTTAATTTTATAAATTTTAAAATTAATAATTATTTAAGTTTCTAGTAATTATTATATGAATAATTATAAAATTCAAACTTGATATTAAAATATATATATATTTTAATTCTAAACTTTTATTATTGACCAACTTTCTAAATGATTGAATCAATGGGTTTTTATTTGCAGCAGCAATGTATTCGGCCTAATAGAAAATTTCTGGCAGCTCCATAAGTATGTGATGCAACAAAAAATCAATTTCGACTTAATTATTACGGTAGCTGACTAGTCTGCCCTTAAATTATTAAAGCATCCAATTTCGTCTTAATTATTATGGTAGCTGACTAGTCTGTCCTCAAATTAAAAATTAAAGCATCTGACCATCCCTTGTGATATTTGTACCTGGATTCGTCTTTGACCATTTTGCATGCCTTCGCAGCAACATGGCAATAGCAAGCTTAGTAAGTTACAAAAAACATAAAGCCTGGCTAATTGACGTTGAGGATATCTTTCGTGGGGTTGATATATGCCTTGTTTTCGGGGGCATGATGTCGTAAAATGACAGATATTTGGATTTGCTAACTAGGGCGTTTCTGTATTTCTTGTGCCTTTTTTTTATGATCATGTTGATACAGTAGCAATTTAGTACTTTTATAAATATTAATATTATTTTAAAAAAATAATTAACATACATATTAGCGGTTGTTCCCATGCAATTTGGGCAATGTGTGAAGGGGTCTTAGGCGGGCAAATAGTGGTTTTTAGAGTGGCGTTCGAATCCAACCTTGCATTGGTGAACTTTTTCCATTCTCCTCTCTTTCATCCTCAATTTGCATGTTTAGCCATTTATTTTTTCATAACAATCCTTCACTTTAATTTTTCTTCGGCTTTTATCTATAGTTTTTTTATTACTATTTATTTTACTGAAATGATTTATAATTTTTTTTTAATTTTATCATTTTTAATTTTTTTTATCTATCAGATTTGATCCATACTATTTTTCATGCTATTTATTTTATTTGTGATATTTTTTAAAAAATATACTTTTTATTCCATTAAATATCATTTTATTATAAGATTTGATCCTTATTATTTTGATTAATATTTTTTTATTTTAATTTTTTTTAAATCAATGCTTTTTTTTATTTTTATCCTTTAATATTAAATTAATTAAAAATCAAGTTTATTAAATGAGTTTGGGTTTAAAATTTCACGTATTATAAGTTCAGAAAATTAATCTAGATTTAGAAAATTTGCTCAAGTTTACTTGATTTTTTTTAAATAATATTCTTTTAACTTTATTTTTAATATTTATTTAAATTAATTTTTTTTGTTTTTTTTAAATACTGGCATCACTTGAATATGATTTTTCATTAAAAATAAATAAATCCAACTTGTGGCATAGAACAACTATATCGTTTAAATTAGAACTAAAACTTAAATTATTACGAGGAAAAAAAATGTAAGATTGTAACATGCTCGTTTCTTTTGATTTTTTTTTTAATTCGATGAAAATAAAAGTCCAAAGGCCGAAGACCCATGGAGAAGCAATATGATCCAGGCCTTTTTAAGAATTAATTTATACTGGATTTCAATTTGCAAGTTGGGCTATTTTTACTCTTAAATCAATAATTCGGTATTTTTGGAACTTCGGATACTTCCGAGTTCTGAGGGGTAGAACGGCACTAGCCAATACAAAAAACACTAGCTGCGAAGGGCATTGGTGCTCCAAGTTCCATCCCTTTTAACATGTTTATTCTTTTTATATATATATAAATAAAATCACTGCATTTTACTTAGCGACTCTCCCTGAGTGAATTAAATCACGAATCAATCCATTAAATACTCAAGTTTACTTCAGTAAAACTTAAAATTTCAAATTAAAACTCAGTCTAGACTATGCTACTAGTTCAAGGTTTACCAGGTTAGGTTAAATTTAAAAATCATACTAAGCATCCACATTAGTAATATGTTTTGTTTATACTGTAATGTGTTAAAAGATTAATTAAATGTATTAAACTATGTTTTATTTATGATGTCGAATTTGTTGTGTTGTTTAAATTAAAATTAAAATTAAAATTAATACTAAACACATAAATTAAATAAAATATTTTGTATAAGAAATTGAACGTGCATGCATTAAGATAAATTATTCTATCCTCGTGTCTAAAATTAAAACACTACCTTTCATGCTTTGGAAGTGAAAATTAGTATATCTTTAACATGTTTTTTTTTTCCCTAGAAAAATTAACCTCACACTTAGAAGTTAAATAATTAACTTTTAAAATCTTTACCAATCATTTTTTTTTGTGATTTTAGTTAGTTTATTTTAAAGCAAAACAATAAAAAACAGAGAAGCATTGAAAATAAGCTCAAATATTTTTATGAAAAAAAAGCTATTGAATTGAATTGATTTTTTGATATAATATCAAAGCTTTAATGACTAAACGATCAAGAGTTCTAATCTTACCATTCCTATTTATTTAATAAAAAATTAAGTATAAAGTAATACAAACCTGTACAAATTTCAAACCCAAAAGACTTTTACATGAAAAAATATATTAAAAAATAATATAAATAATATTTTAAAATCTCACCTAATAATTTAAACTATTAAATTAAATCAGATCTTTTACAACTTTCATCTGTAACCGGTGAGCAAACTACAGATCTTCAATCTTCATGGCATTTCTCTCTCTTTTTAGTTTTATATAAGTGAGCTTATTTGAGCTTTTAATAAAGCCGGGCCGAGGTTGTTCTACGCAAGAAGACGGTCCAATTTAGCTTTGATCAAGCTAGATGTTGGTGTGTTCGTTAAAAACGGGCCATGGCAATCTAGGCTCTGGGCTAACCTTTTAATTCGTTAATTTTGTTTTTATACCAGTGATCAGTGGTAGGCTACTGCTAAAAGCGAGGCCCATTTCCCTTTGAAATCATCAATCATCATAAATTTCTCGGTCCTTGTTAAGAGTTTTGACGGTAAATTATTAATAGTGATAAGAAATAAAAGAAATAGAAAAAAAATATTATATTTGAATAAAAAATGATAAAAATATTTCAAAAAATTTAATATGTTGTAGTTATAAATTGAACTTCTTTTCGGAAAACGAGAAATTTCTTAAATTTAGGGGGGTATTTTATTTATTTATTTTTTTGCAATCTTGTACATTAGAATCCTCCACAGAATAATACAGTAGCGCTTTAGTACCGCAAAATCCAATTTCTTGATCCATCCTTTGCGCACGCGTATACCTGTCAGCCTTTCTCCACCACCAAAAGTTTTCTAGCTCTGTCACTCGAGCATCCACCATTTCTCCTTTCATGTGCTTTATATTTAACAAAACCCACTTACAGCGTGACCCCATCGGTTATATTTTTAAGACAGTCCGTTGTCTTTTCATTTCTCAGGCCTGCCCTTCACTGCTTTTGAATCTTTAACACGAAAAGTTTCTAAAAATTATTGAATTCCAAGACCACCGAATCCCTGTTTTATTTTCTCCTTCAAGCTCCCACGGGTGCTAACACAAATACTGTTTCTTGGTTGGTGATCATGGAGGGCGAGAGTAGAATCGAAGTCCGGGTGTGATCCAGCCCTCTCTCTCCGTGGATTATCGGAAAATCACCAGCTTAAGGAAACATTCATGTGATCTGAAAAGCTCACTCCCACCGCACTAATTGAATAATTAAATCAAGTATCTGGTTTCCAATATCCAATTTCGTTACAGAACATAAAACAATATTTCTAATGTTTAACAGTAAACTTTGAAAATATATGCTACCTATAGTACGATGGATGGTTCTTGATTTAATTTATTTGATTTGTCATGCGAAAGCAACTTGCCTAGTCCTCCTGCGTTTTTGGGGTTGCGGGGGTGCTCTCGCTTCATGTTAAGAACAAGGGAGCAGATGAGAACACGAGCTGTAGACCTGACCTCTGTTAATTACGCACGGCTGCACTGCTGGTTCCATGTCCCTATCATGGAAGCCTGCGAGAGCTGCAAAATATTATGGCAGACACTATATGTCCTTAGTCAATCAGATTAAGGAACAGAGAAGATGAAGGTGGAAACTACTGGCATATGTTTATCTGGATATCTGGAACAACTGCTGCTGAAATCGACGAGTGTTGAAACCTCTACCTTGAATTTTAGATTATTACCTCCAGGCTACAAGGTTCTTAATTTATAATATCACTTAATGCTTGTAGAATTGTGACTTATATGATTTAGCAATAACGATTCTCGATCGTTGATTTCATCCCTCGTACATGAGCAAGAATATCAAGGAGGAATAAAATTAGCAGCAACTTACGCTGAGTGAGTTGCTAATGCCTCATCAAGCACATTCTTTCTATCACGCGCAATGTTTACAACTGGCGTTCCGAAGACCGCACACCGAAGTTTACAACTTATCAATCCAAAGCTGCGGTAATTCAACCCTCCAATAAGATATTTTAAATTTATTTTTTAAAAATTATTAATTAAATTTTAAATTTATTTTATAGAAATTAATTTTAAAATTATTAAAAACTTATATAATCATTAACTTTAAAATATATAAAATTAATAAATATACATGTGTAAGTAAACTGGTAAAACATTTATATCAATAAAAAAAAGAAAAAGCCGAAACAATTTCTATTTTAGTAATTTTAGATAATGACCCTGGAAATTATAAATTAAAGCACATGACTTACCTTGGAAATTTATGATTTTATAACAAAGGGTATTTTGGGGGAAAAAAAGGTATCAGGAAAAGAAAATAAATATTCGTATATCTTTTCCTACGAAAAAGTAAGATGTTTTTTTTTTTTGAGGTGACATAAAGATGGTTTACTGGGTGTGAACTGTCTGATTAAAAAGGTGTTTAGGAATGTGATTTTTGTTGCTTTTCAAAATGTATTTTATTTAAAAAAACATGTTAATAATATTTTTTTATTTTTTAAAAATTATTTTTGAGATTAGCACATTAAAATAATTTAAAAATATTAAAAATATATTAATTTAAAATAAAAAAATAAAAAATTTTTAAATTTTAAATTTTTTTCAAAATACCTTTAAAAAACACTCCCAAAAAACCTCCAAAAAGTTGGTGGCCTGATAAGTCGACGTCTTATTTCTGCAAGCACGTGCTCTTTATAAGTATAATTATAGGATCTAATCTAAACTTACAACCATGTAGATGGGATCAAATGGCGTTTTGCGCGTAGAGGATAAGTACGAGTCCACCACGGATTCATAGTGATTGTTTATTTTTAATATCATTATATTAAAATAATTTAAAAATAAAAATTAATTTAAAACAATTTTTTTTTGAAAAGCACCGTGAGTAAAGAAATATGTTAATGTGACAACCGATCAAGTGTACTTGATGCGAAGCCTCTCTTCCACACGTCGTCCGCTGAATAATAGTCATGCCAGAATGTAGCCATCATTTTTATTATTACTTTTTTTTTTTAAAGTTCCCGATTATATGTGTAGCTGATTATTAAAGGAAAAGTACGAGTGACACGTCTTGATCATAACTCTCGACCCATTTATATAGATACTTATTTTTTTCTTATATAGCTAAAGAAATTAAATGTTAAATACTGGATTTTACTGTTTAAAAATGAAAGATAAGCATGAGCCGCTCCACGTATGTCCGACTTTAACGTGGCAACTGACTAATGGTCCTTGAAGCAAAGAATGCTCTCTTCCGTATGTCTTCTGCTGAGTGGTTGTGCAAGAAAATAATATTTTCTTTTTATTTTACATGTTGCATAAGTTTGTCTCATGATTACGTGTGTACGTACGTAATCAAAGAAAATATAGAGTGACACGAAGTCTCGGACTTTAATTCTTAACTTACTTTTATAAAATATTTAGATTTTACTATATATATATATAATTAAGAAAGTTATATGTTTGGCATTGGGTTTTACGTTTAAAAATGAAAAATTAAATGTTATTATTAGATAGTTATATCATAATTAATTTTTTTGAAATAAAGAATATATGAGAATAAAGATGAGTTTTCCAACTGAGATCTAAATCCAATAAAACAAAAAGTTAAATGTGTTATTTTTGCATTTTGATTTTTTTATTATTTTTATTTGATTAAATTATTAAAATTATATATGTAAAATTTAGCTCGTGTCGGGAGTCAAAATAACTCGATTATGATAAAATAATTAATGCATGATAGTTTTTTTTAATTAATATGAATGTCTGGACCAACTTACGCGTATCTCAACTAATTTTATGGGCTCTGAAGTTAACGATCATATAAGTCTCTAGTGCCCTGATATTTGTAAAACTTAAACTGATAATCTTTAGAGAACAAACTCAAAGTCTAACCAGTTAAATTGTACCTCTAAAAATTATGAGTATTTCTTTGTATAAGGAGTATCTTGGCTTGATGGTTGAAGTCATGGGTATACACACTGTTTTGTAGCCTCGTGATACAATATGATGCAACAAGGAATTATAAAATTCTCATTAATAATCCAATGTAGTTTCTCTTTGATTGCATTGAAAAAACAGATTATATATGTAAAATTTAGCTCGTGTCAGGAGTTAAAATAACTCAATTATGATAAAATAATTAATGCATGATTGTTTTTTAATTAATGTGAGTGTACGGGCCAACTTATACTTATCTCGAGTAATCCTATGGGCTCTGAAATTAACAATCATGTAAGTCTTCAGTGTTCCAAGATTTATGAAACTCAAACCAGTAATTTTTAGAAAACAAACTTAAAGTCTGACCAGTTAAGCTGTATCTCTAAAAAATATTACTATTTTTTTATTCAAGGAGTATCTTGGTTTGATGGTTGAAGTCACGGGTATTTGCACTGGTTTTTAGCCATACGATTTAATATGATGCAACAATGAATTATAAAATTCTCATTAATAATCTAATGTAGTTTTTCTTTGATTGAATTGAAAACACAGATTAATTTAATCTTTTATATATGAAAGCTATACTGAAAATATTAAATAACCCACTAGAAAACGACATAAATAATCCATCTAAGTGCATGCACGAGTTGTTTTGTTGATGAACTTTAATATTAAGCGACCTCGACATTCCGATAATATCCAATTTCATCCTTCATGAGGACATCCATACATAGTCATCGTTAAAGCAGAACTTTCAGGAGAAAACACATAAAAATTAACGAATCAATTTGTTTTGGTTGATAGAAAAACCATCCTGTAATTAATTGAAATATTTATTAAGACCTGGTGAACTTCGTAATAGATAGAAAAACACTGTTACAAACCATAATGCATCTGTAATACTTTAGAAATTATATTTTAGTTACTTCAAATATAATTTATAATATATACAATGTATGAAGTACACAAGAAAGTATGATTTTCCATCATATATTTTTCTTTAAAAAATAATTTAAAAAGGCACTATTTGGACGCTGATGACTCCTTTAAAATTCATCTAAATGAAATATTTAATTTCGAATTAGATTGAGAATACAATAACCATTAAAAAATTAATGTTATCGGAATAGTAAAACAAGGTTCCATATATAGTCTTTTCTATTTAATGCATGCCATTAATTTGTGCAATATAATATTTGTCATCGATACTCAATCCACCTAATATCTTCCACTCTTCTTCACTGTATAAAAAACATGAGATAATATTTTAGAGGTATAAATTAATTGATCAGGTTTTATGTTTGTATCTTAAGAATTATTAATTTGATTTTTATAAATTTTAAAATTATTGGAGGTTTATATAATCGTTAATTTTAAAATTCTTAAAATTAATTAAAATATATATAAATTAAACATCAATATTAATAATAATAATAATAATAATAATAAAACATGAGATATGTTGATTCAAATATCACAACATGCACAGATCCCTCCCCCTCCCCGACCTTGTCCTCTCTCCCTCTCTCTCATAAGCTAAGTCCCAAAAGAGAGAAATGAAAATAGAGGTGAGCAAATGCTTTGACCCTTTTGTACTTTGTTCGTTCTCCAGGCTTCTTGTAGACCTTTTCCTTATTTTTATCATGTTTGAATAGTGGATTCACAAGCTACATAGGTAAGTTCAAGGGATCGCAAACAATCTCCGGTCTTTTTTTATGGTAATTGATAAAATGAAGGTAGAAGCTACCTCCCCACCTTCTAGATAGCTTACTTGTCCACAAAATGACTATCCATACGTTTTTAGCTTACTAAGTTAATCTTGGTCCCTTTCATATATAATACACACACAAACACACACCATTTGTTCACAAAATGTTTTCAATCCCCGTACGTGCGGCTTTAACCGAGGAAGGAAATTCCAAGCCAGGTGCACATGATCACTTGCAGACATTTTTTCCTCTTTACTGTCATCTCATCTCATTTCTCTAATTTTGCTGTGATTAAGTGACAGGGGAGAGCGAGCAGGAGGACAAACTGAAAGAAAACGCAAATAAAAAAGAACAGACAGAGAGAGTGTAGAGAGAGTCAAGAGAAGAGAGAGGAGAAAAAGAAGAAGAACATAGAGACAGAGAGAAAACCGGTGAGCAGAACAAGTGAGATAAGAAGAAACAGAAGCAGAGGGGAACATTGGTTAACACAGAAACACAGAGACGAAGAAGAAGAAGAGTGTAGACAAGAATTGAACGAAAAGGAAAATCATAAAGGAAAACAAGCAGAAGGAGAGAAAGAAATGTCGCCCAACCAGAGCACCGATCGCCCTCAACTTCATCTTCATCTTCAGGAGTAGCGGACAAGGTAAGTCTCTCTTCTTCTCATCCCCGGCCTTACAGCTTAATTTATCCTTTCCATTATAATTCACGCTACAGTAGCTGTGGGCCTCCACTTGGAAGTCATCGTTTCTTCTCTCTTATTTAAACTTCAAATTGAAAGTAGAACTGATTTATTTACTGACATTAGAGTAGGAATATATATATATATATATATATATATATATATATATATATATATATATATCATGTAATATTTATAGTTGAATATTCATTAATATCAAAGTTAAAAATATTATTAACATATTATCATACTAAAAATTAATAAACTTTTAACAATTTAAAACAAAACTATTAATATAATTTTTCTCATATATAATATTTAAAAAATAATAATATTTTTTTATATAATTAGTTTTTTATCATATAATTTCTATTAACTAGTTAGGATTTTTAGTAATGATTTTTTTCATTAATTTTTTAAAGCTATCATGATGTTGGGTATGACAATGCAAATTGAAAAAAAATAATTGTTGTCTTAACTAAAATTATATGTTTTTTTTATTTTTTTTTTATGATTGTTTAATACTTTGTGAATTTGTATTCAGTTCAAGTCTAATATATAAGTTAACAGTTTTTATTGTAGAAAAGTTAAACAGTTTATTACATTAAAAAATGACAACATATAATCTTGAATAAAGAGAGTATAATTACATTAATTCTGATAGAAACAAAAAACAAAAATAGTACTGGTAGAAGTTTGCGTCAACTTGGGAATGGAGTGTTATCTAATTGATCGATTGAAAAGCCATGGTTATCCACACGATTAATTGTCTAGTTATCTTTCGTCCCTGGAATAGTTTTTGTTTGACATGCAAGTATCTGATTCAGCGCCTCCTCAGGTCTCTAAGAATTTTCTTTATTGATTACATTTAAACTGAATACATTTAAATTATATCGACAAATATTTTGTTTACATATATTATAAATAAATAAATAACGTCATAACATGTTATGGTAATCATGTATTATAAATTTAGCTTGCATATTTTGATCACAAGTTCACACCATTTAATTCATATCACTGTTCTTCTCGTGTTTCTAGCAAAAACAATCGCATTTACATATTTATCAAATATTAAGCTGGCCGAGTAACTGACAAGATCTTCTTCTTCTTCTTCTGGTAAAACTTGAATGCCAAATAGAGCGAGAGTGTGAGCTTTCAACACTTATCATTATTAATTATTGCTGCCACCCATTCGAGAACACCTTCTCTTGGAGTGGTTCTATATTGGAGTATGTGGATTACATCTAATGAAAGGGAGAGCAAACAAAAGTTAGCACGGCGCCGAAATTTATAGTCCCCTTCATACATGTGTACTCACGACAAGAGTTATGAATGGTTTTATTCAATATTAAAAAAAATAAAAAATAAATTGCTAAATTTATTTTTCTTTTCTGGTTTCTTTAGAGTCGCTGAAATATTGGAATGGGTCTTTTCGGTTTATAAAATAGATTGGTAATTGGAGGATACTAGAAGATGGGATGATATATGAAGTCCTACTTGCTCATCTCTATTTTGGCTCGTCCACAATCACCCAAATAGAAAATAGCAGGAGACGCATGCGGGCACCACACATTTGACACTTTTGCAGCAAAAACAACCCACACACAAGAGTGAAGAAGACTGTTGTTTGTCTTGCTCCATCTCAACCCAAATTCACACAATATGCATATAATATCTGGATATATATCATCATTCCTCCATTCTTATATTTTAAAACATAATAATTTGCACGTTCTCTTCCACGTCAATTTCACTTCCCGAACGCTTGCCACTATCCCCCCCCCCCCCCTCGATAATTACCTTTCTTTATATTCTTCTCTCATGCCCCTCTCCCTCCATCCCTCTTTAGTTTTTGGGAACTAAGACCGCTTTCTTTCATCGTCTTAGTACTCTTTCGCTCTCAAAACTGATTGCTCATAAAAGACCATGTCTGCTGTTTCACGGTACCTCTTATCATTTATATAGAATCAACCTCGGAGACCAAACCTAGCTACAAACGTTATGAATAAGCTCCAAGATTGGCCCGAACCGATAGTTCGTGTACAATCCTTGTCCGACAGTGGCACACCCCTAATTCCTGAGCGATATGTCAAGCCCCCGCTAGAGAGGCCATCCATAAACTCCACTGCTTCAATGGATGTGAACATCCCTGTTATTGATCTTGTCGGACTATACGGTGATGATCATGCCCTCCGTGCCGCTATACTTGACCAAATTTCTATAGCATGCCGGGAGTGGGGATTTTTTCAAGTGATTAACCATGGTGTTAGCCCTCAATTGATGGACCGTGCCCGAGAAGCATGGAGGCAGTTCTTTCATTCGCCCATGGAGGTTAAGCAAGCTTATGCAAACACACCCAAGACTTATGAAGGTTATGGTAGCCGGTTAGGGGTTGAAAAAGGTGCCATACTTGATTGGAGTGATTACTACTTCCTCCACTATCTTCCTTCAACATTGAAGGACTGTAACAAATGGCCTACCATTCCAGCTGATTGCAGGTATATATATATATATACATATATATTTCAATCCATTTTCATAACTTATATATGCGCATATCTTTTTGGTTCTTCATACTTTTTAGCACACTGAAATTACACGAAGGCGCCTCAAGTTGCAAATTCGACGTGTCATATTGATTTCCTATATATGATACATCGTACCTAGTAATTGACTGCCCTTTTGCCGGCCACTTATAATTATCATTACATCTAAACGTTGGATATCAACCATATATTTGGATTTTACCTAACTACCATTTGGTTTATTAGTTATCTTAAATACCGCAATTTCAATTTAATTAGTTTTAAGTAACCCTTTACTAATTTGTAGGGAAGTGCTTGATGAATATGGTAAGCAATTGGTGAAGCTATGTGGGAGATTAATGAAGGTTTTATCAATAAACCTTGGATTAGGAGAGGAACGACTTCAAAATGCATTTGGCGGCGAAAATATTGGGGCATGCCTCAGAGTTAATTTTTACCCCAAGTGTCCACAGCCTGACCTGGCCCTTGGTTTATCATCGCATTCCGATCCCGGTGGCATAACCCTTCTCTTGCCAGACAATCATGTCCCTGGTCTTCAGGTTCGTAAAGATGAGAGTTGGATTACTGTTAAACCAGCTCCACATGCTTTTATTGTTAATATTGGTGATCAAATTCAGGTAACCTACACTCTCTATTTCTCTCACTAGCTAGATTATCTACATACGAAATCTCTCTCTCTCTCTCTCTCTCTCTCTATATATATATATATATATATATATATATATATATATATATATATATATGCGCGTATGGTTGAGAATTGAAATTTATTACATGAATAGGGCACATATGTTTTTGATGGATAAGTGGTGAGTATTTATGCAACGGGTGGTCCAAAGTTTTTTTAGTAACTTGTCATTTGGTCCCATTTTAGAATAGGGACGAATGAGGGAGAGTGGTCTCATCAGTGATGAAAAGCTTTAAGCATGCCCATTGGAGCATCGGATGAGCTTTCATACTTGTTAAACTCGTCCCTGGTTAATTTTCCCTGGAAAATCAGCTTAGAATTTGTTAGACTTGGTTACCTAGTTCAGATGTAAAATAAAATCAATTTAAAATTAATTTGGTTGATCCAATTAAACCAGTTAAAATTTAATTTTTTTTTAAAAAATAAAGTTATTTTAGTTTTTTTTTTTTTAAATTAAAACGATTTTATTTTGAGTGATTTGTGTGAACTCATAGATAAAGTCCTAGCCAATTTTAATAATTTGGCATGAATACATAGTTTCTTCTCTTAAATTGTGGATTAATCTATAAAGTTTCTCAGATTCCTAGAGAGGGGGGGAAGCAAATACAGCTTCTCGTTTAGACCTCCATAACCAGTATTGTTCTTCCCGCTTTCAAAATTAATTAAGAAGATCATACATAGACCAACCGCTTCTCTTCTGATTTTTACAAACACAGATGCGCTATCCAATGCCACGTTTGAAACATGTGGAAAAGGATACAGAAAACAAGTATTTAAACAATTGTAACAAAAAAGAAAGCAAACATATAGGTGTAGTAAGTTCTTGCAAGGATGCATATAATAATTATTACAATTTAACTTATCCTAAGATCCTAACTACAATCATGGCTTATCCCTTATTAACTACCATTCCATCAAGTTAATTATATGTACCATTTTTCCGCTTAAAACAATTTGGAAGCCACCTAATATATTCTCCATTGTAAATGTCTTCGAATATTAATTTTTGTCATTTGTCGTTATTTAACTTACAATGAAGTGGCTGGTGAAGTTAATGGAAAGCGTTGATAATAAATAAATAAATTATTACATGAGGAACCTTAATTGAATTATTAAATTATGGAATCTAAATCAAATGATCCCTAGCTGGGTTCGTACTTTTAGACTATTTGTTTGGTTCCCGTAGATTTCATTAGGATTGCAAAGTTCACAAGCAGTCTAGCATCTCGTTCCTTCCATTTGAGCAATTTATTCCTTACCTTTCCTGTTTTTTATTTAGTTTTTTGAACGATGCCATGTGATTTAAATAATATATAATATAATTAATTGACCGTCGTCGCAAACTCACTCTCATTCTGAATTGATGCACGCAGTAAACGAATTTGTTCTTTGTTTTCTGATATTTCGTTTAATTAGGTGCTAAGCAATGCAACTTACAAGAGTGTGGAGCATAGAGTGATAGTAAATTCATCGAAGGAGCGAGTCTCTCTTGCTTTCTTCTACAATCCAAAGAGTGATGTACCCGTAGAGCCATTGAAGGAGCTTGTGGCGCCTGACAGACCTCCACTCTATCCAGCGATGACTTTTGATGAATACAGACTCTTCATAAGAATGAGAGGTCCCAGTGGCAAATCCCAAGTGGAGTCTCTAAAATCTCCGCGATGATGGTGACGATAATATTTAGGAAATTTTTGCTCTAGATAATTTATTACATTATTGTAAATCACAAGCAAACACTCCCTTCATTGGTTAGAATTTGAGTAAACTATACATCTTGTAATCATAGAGGAGAATGCCTTGAAAAAAAAATCGTGAATTTATGATAGAACAAAGCGGCAAGACAAATAAAAAATGAGAAAAAATTATTCTATACTTCCATTTCTCGTTTGAGAAAAATTTGGGCCCAAAAAAGATTCCAATTACATCTTGTGACGAGATGCTGTCCCGTCTAGGTACCGTTGATTAAGGCAACAAATCGCTGTCTAAAAAACATGTGTGTTTAAAATTTAATTGATTAACGAGGCACGCACGAGGCAACACTAAAATAGCAAAATATTGCATAAGTAATTATTGAGTCAATTATAATCTAGTCTTTATAATTTATCAAAATAAATTAATTAAATTTTGTACTAAAAAATAATTAAATAATTTTTTTGATCAGTGTTAACCATTTAATAATTTATTTATTTTTCAAAAAATGCTTTCTTTTCTCCTCAAACCTGTCATCATTTACTTGTTTTTTTTAATAATTTGTATTTTTAAAAACTAAAAAATCAAATAAATTGAAGATTAAAGAAACATGAAATAGAGAGAAGGATTGATTTATAAATAAATGCTAAAACATAAGGATTAAATAACAATTATTAAGACCATGAGGATTAATTAGTTATTTTTGATAAACTACTAAGTTATAATTACCCATGATTATGTGTCCTTGTAATTGACAACTAAATTTTTTAACCTTCTGCTTCAAGACTTTTCAAAAAGATGAAGCGAGAATAAATATGTGTCACTCTACACAATGGTGGTGGAGCCATTTATTTTATTTATATCCCGTATTTATATCCCGTAGACTGAAGCACTCATACATCACTAATTTATTTCTGATTGAATGAAGTCAAAGATCAAAGAATGCCATCGTTTATATGACAACTTATATTGGCATTATTCAATTTTAAATCATTTAAACTTTCAAACTCATAAAAGCCGTGTCTTTTGCATGCATGTGAGGTATTTTAATTTTTATTAGTTTCTTTTTAGCTTTATCTCCATCTAAATGGACAAAAACATAATATATTAGCAAATTAATACATATACATACATAATTAATAGTGAAAATTAATTTTTTATGCATCAATCATGTTTTAAAAGTCAATTTTGTCAACTATATATGTGGGTTAAGTTTCTTGTTGAATTGTTATAAAATAACCAAAAAGATCACATTTTATTGTCTTGTAGCTTTAAGATCAAAATCACTGCCTTGTAATTGAAAGGACTTCACAAGATT
This sequence comes from Populus tomentosa, assembly GCA_018804465.1. Taxonomy (NCBI): domain Eukaryota; kingdom Viridiplantae; phylum Streptophyta; class Magnoliopsida; order Malpighiales; family Salicaceae; genus Populus; species Populus tomentosa. The sequence goes on along the minus strand of CM031983.1, from coordinate 4,276,545 downwards.
TTTTTTTACTACTGGCAGATTGCATGATTTAACAAAATCTTTATTTGTATAATGAAGTTAACATATCAGTATTGTTATCATCATGGGGCAATTTTGGGTGGCCTGTGGCTTCTAATCACTGTGTGGTGCTGCTATCTATGAATCGCAAAATCCAAGTCTTAAATTAAGGATTTACAAGTTGTGTCTAATCTTTGATCGATGTTGATGTTTCTTTAGTTTGGTGTCCCACTTTGGTGCAAACTGTATCTCGAAACAGCAAAAGCAAGAATTCGTGTTGTGATGTAACCCTGACGCGATAAGACATACAGCGAAAATATCAGACCACCCACAACAACGTTTGGATCCTTTGAATGAAACCTAGACTCAATCATCTAGTTCAATATCCAAATACCCAATAAATATTCTGAGCTATTACTTGTCAGATCCTAAGAAATGGGATGCAAGTGATCAGAGGGGGTGTTAACTCACATTTTGATAAGACTTGGGCTTTTGGATAAAACCTAGACTCAAATAATTGAAATTGTAAAACATGACAGTGTTAGATGGAAGAATCACTGCCACGTACAATACCATAAGGCTGCAATTTTGATGGTTTAAACCACCACGTTCAATGTTCATATAAATCGCCTTTGTTGAAGGACGAAAATCGCTGTTAAACCTTTTCGTTTCCCAAACGAACCATTCTGGAGTTTCCTTGGAGTTTTGAGAAAACGGGGCTAATTAAAGAGTAAAATTAAAAAGGGTTAATGTCGGGTGTTGTTAGTTTTTCGATGTCATCTTGAAATCTTATATAAAAAACATCAAAGTAGAAAATAATTGATTCCCAGTTGCTGGTATTATTGAATCTTGCTGTGTAGAAAGGTGTTGCAACTTGATTGTCAATCTGTGACAATAATATGAGGCAGTCAAGCAAGAGACAAAGTTCTCCTGTATATCTTTATCTTCTAAAAAATGACTTCTACGAGCTATATCCACTAGGATCCCAACATGTCTGTATCAGTTGGAATTAGACGAAAAATAATCAGGATTAGGTATTTGGAAGTCTGTTCCTCATGTAGATGGGGACTTCCATACTGATTTTTTGCGATTAAAAGAGATAAGATGGTCGTAGACAACATTTGAAATGAAATAATATTATTGATTGACTATTTCAAATGACTTTCCTCACCTTTAAAAGAAAAGAAGAAGAAATAAAATCATATTGAATGTTGTAAGCAGAGGAAACGACAAATTTCATCTACCAGATGCTGGATCCAATCCCCTCTCTCAAAATTATGGATTAATTAGAATAATAAGCATGGCTAGTAAACTATTTAGTTCACATTATAGCAGCTAATTAAAACAAACGTAATTGTAAACTGTTCTTCCGAGCCTTTCAACTCTAGTAATATCAACAGCTACTGAAAAGAAACACATCGAACTAATCACCCCACACCTACAGCTACTGCAATGCTCCTTTCAAGTATCAAGCACTTGATTGTTTGGTGGAAGGAAATGCGGATACTATCCTGGCTTCCTTTTCCACTGAAAAGACACTTTGCATTCACATTTGTCCCCTTTTGATTCATTCTCTGCCGAGGAATCCGTCAAGCACAGCAAACAATTAATCATTGCAGTAATGATTTGCAATCAGAATAGTACTACGTTTCAACCTGTACCCATAAATTGTACTTTATTGTCTCAATAACTGTTTCGTTTACTGTACAAATTGCATTCTTTTGCTGGGTTCATACAATTTTGTCTTGCTCGTACTGCTTACTAGTAAATTCATTTTTACATATATTTATTGATGTGTCTTGCTGGGTTTCGAAGGATTTCAGATTATTATATATTTCAAAAAATATATGGATGGAATATATTCAGTACATGATATCTGAGCGTTTCATACAATGATTACAGTCTAGTGCAGCGAACCGGAGTATGTAGATTCTTTGTTAGATTAACACGCACACCGGCGGCTCTGTTTTATTTATTTCGCATGCGAAGCAGATGATAAAATTTATTTTAATCACATCTATTTTTAATTAATTTGTTGTAATTTATAAATATATTTAAATGACTACATTGTTATCTTATATGTTACACTCTTGAATGAGAGCCAAATCCAATGAAGCTTTTTGTAGAAACACACGTGCAAAGTGAAGACCGTCAAAAAAGGATGCATCAATTCGTCGACAGTCGAGCTCAATACTTTGTGGTACATTGGTTTCCATCCATTTTCTTTCTTAAGTTATTATTTTCTTGAATTTGATGATTTTATTTTTTATTTCCAAAAGACATATAACAGCCGATTGAATGAGAGATGCAGGGATCATCCTTTGATCCACCTGGATTTTGATTCGGATTTATGGTTGGAGGCAGGATCGTTTGGTAGACCTGATAGAAATTAGATGTACGAACTCTCTAATACTATGATCAAGAACTTGCGGACATCTCTTAGTGTTTTAACCGTTGGGAGGTCGCAATCGGTCTCGAGCACTTAGTCTTTGAAGTTTGTGGCCTTGTTAGATTAAGGAGTGCAAGAGCGTACGACTCATTTCAATGAAAAATATAAACGACTCTTTGTGGATTATGAATAACTCCGCCAAATGATCATGTCTATTAGATCATATATAGATGGGTGGTACCCTCTTATTGGCTCTATAGTCTCGGAGATGACCAGTCTCCTCTTCCTTCTTTAGTGCTGTTTTTATTCTGGTTTCATTGTATTTGAATGTATAAATTTGTAATAAATACTTGGCTTTTATATTAAGATGATTGATTTTTAAATACTTGAATTTTGTACAAATTTAAAATTATTTTCTATTTCTGTTCAATAGATTTTTAAATAAAAAATATTTTAAAATTATTACAAACAAGGTCACTGATGTAATAATTATGTTGATATATTCCAGAAAGTTGTAAAAAAATGACTCCAAATACCATTGCAAATCATCAACGAAATTATTCCATTGGTATATTCTAGTAGGTGATTTTTTTTTTTGACATGCATTGTTTGTCTATAAAACCATTAATAATATTTTTTTTATTAACGACGGGACGGATTTAACAGCCTAAAAATTACCGATGAGTTTTTTCCGATGGCTTGTACCATTCATGAATCTATCAGTAAAATAAACACCAACGACATGTTAAAGTAAACACCAACAGAATTTTTCATTGGGAAAACTCTTAAATGTGGTAGTATTTTTAGAAAAGTGAAAAATTAGAAAACATTCATTTTCAAGAAAAAAAAATCACTTTCCGTTAGTAAATGTGTTTTCTTAGTTTTCTATTTCCCAAACAAAAAAAAATTAAATTTTTTTGACAAGGGAACACAACCTTTATTTGTGATAATTGAATATAAGATTTGTAGAAACAAGAAAGCATTTTGATCCTAGGAGGGTCTTGGAGTAGGATCATAGTCTAGTCCAAAATTTAAAAAGAAAGATTATACAACTCGAAAAAAAAAAAGCACAACAGGCATAGGCGAACTTATGAATGATAATTTCATCCACTATTGGGTAATGGATATTACCCAAGTACTCAATTGAATTGAGTTTTTATTGGATTTGATGAGGGTTAAAATGGTTGTATATAAATGCAAGTCAAAGTTTTATATTATCGAATCATCGATCATCCAACCTAGTATTTTTAATATTTTTTTTTATTAATATACATGGTTATTATAAACCTTATAAAATAAATTTAACTATCCAACCTTCACTTATAAACTAAATATTACTCAATAAATTAATTTTTTTAATTATCATTATATTATTAGCAAACCCTGTAAAAATAAATCCAAGTTCACAATTGAATTTTAATTTATAATTATGAATGTGTGATATTAATGATAATAATAATCAATTAAAAATATATAAAATTAGTATTTAAGGTCTTTAAATATTTATATATCTAGTACTAATTAAGCGATGTGTGATGTAAATTAGGTGGTGATGAATTTTTTTTTTACTACATGACTTGCAAAGTCACTTAACAATTAATAACCACATAGTTCAACACTATATACATGATATTTAATATAAATTTGATATTGAATACTTTATATAAACAATGGCATTAATCACTTATAAACTCTTGCTTAGTATCGGTCTTTAATGATATAGTTTTATATTTCTAAAACACACCTAGTATATATTAATTCTTGGGAAAATAAAATTATTGACAAATACATGAGATCTTTCACAGTAATCACATCTAAGAAAAAAAGCTTTCAATTTGATCTGACCTGATTGAAAGCGGGTTTGATGTGAATAATATTAATTGTGCGGATTCATAAGAACCTGCCGGATCCGAGATATTTGCTTTCTCTAGGAGTTCTTATGTTCTTCTTAATTCTTGCATTTTTCTCAAAATCCCAAGTGCTGGTATTACAAATGTTGACACTTGACAGTCCGTGTGCGCTTCTCTTTCAAATACAGCTTTAATAATTTTAACGAGAAAAAGAAAAGAAAAAAACACACGACGGTCAATAATGCATAAATTATATCAATCAACAATCAAATAATTTGATTTGCTTGCCTCTTTGCTGCGTTGGATACAGATAGGAGCCTTTCAACAAACTTTGGCACCTACTAAGCTGATACTCCAGTGATTAGAATTTAGAAAAAATATCCCACTTAAATCAGAAGATGGTGGTTGCGTCGGAGTGTATAGAAATATGATAGTTGTTATTTTTTAAAATAATTTTTATTTTAAAACAAGTTAAAATAATGGTTTTTTTTTGTTTTTTTAAATTATTTTTAACATTGATAAATTAAAATAATTTAAAAATATTAAAAATAAATTTTAAATTTTTTTAAAAATATTTTGAAAATATAATACCAAACACTACCTAATAAATAGTAATATATTCAAAAGATTATATCCTCACCTACACCTAGCTAGAAAAACACGTTCACAGAAATAAAAAATATTTTTTCTAAATCTAATATTCAAGAGATCATCCTCCCCACGCCTAGAAAAACGCATCCACAAGAATAATAAATATTATTTCTCTCTCTCTCTCTAAAATCAAATACTCAAAAGATTATCCTCACCTGCACCTAGAAAAATACGTTCACAAAAAAAGAAAATCTTTTTTTATCCTAAACTGAACACAGGATAAACAAGACATGAAAAACAAACAGCTCAAGGAAACCATCGCCTTGAATTTATCAGGATAATAATTAAATACATTGCAACTTGTAATTGCATCTATGGCGCCGGAGTATTCAGTGTCACACAGTGTTCCACTGGTTGGATTCAGTGAACCTTGAATTTCGATAAGAAAGATGTGATATTCCGACGCTCAAATGGGGGCAAAAAAAAAAAAGTAACAAAAATCTCGTCAATAGTTTACTACTGTGTGTGATTATTACTATCAAAGTAGGGCAAATGTTGCTGTGTTTGCGTGATCATGCACAAGAGAGAGGTAGACTCAGATTCCACGTGCTAAAAAGACCTGGCACGTTTATTTTCTGTAGGCGGTGGTTAGAAGGGCACGATCAGAGAAGACTAGACGGTGAAGAAACTATTAGAATTGGCCTTGATCATAGCCAACAAGCACGGTACCAATTATTTATTTTTCCGTGTTGTGATCCCTTTCCTGTGATAAAACGTCACCTGAAACACTATCGTACAATTTGATGACAGTGATAGGAAACCTGGTTTAAATTGTATTTTAATTTTTTATATTTTTTTTATTAAATTTTTTATATATATTTTCAGGTTGTTTTGTTATGTCACAATAATTTTTAAAAAATATATATAAAAATTATGTTAATATATTATTAAATTAAAAACACTTTAAACTAACACTATTATTATAATTCCTAACAAACCTTTTATCTAATATCTAAAAAAAAGTTTTAGTAATCACCAATATTTAAAAAAAAAACATGCTAAAAACAAAAAAATAATCCTTCAATCTCTTTCAACTTTTATTTTCTTGTTTGCTCTAGGACATTTTACAAAGTTTTAAAAGTATTTTTCCAGCTTTCCTTATCTTCAGAGAATCATTGATTAGTCCCCAACCCATTCACCAGCTCTAAATTGGATCTCCAAGCTAAATGTTTTCTCTGTTGGGTCCCTAAAACATCAAACATTTCCATGTCTATTAATGTTTTTCATTAAATACCCCTTTTCAAGATAATTTGACGTTTTTCATTACGATACAGTTTAGAAAGAAAGAACCCAATTGATAAAAGCAGTTACTTTCGGATGAGATTGACAATCAGGTAAAACGTTAGGGGCTAAAACAAGGCTCAGCGTAGAAACATAATATTGGAGGAACAAGGAGAAAAGCTTCGTGACATGAGGGGTTTTCGTCAACAAATAAATTTCAAAAACCTCAAATTACTGGCTCATTTATCTGTTCCAGTTCCATCCCACCAAAACACACCTTCAAACAAAACTGAAGAGGAAAAGAGATGCAGCTCCAACCGAGTCTTTGAAAATCGGACTTTATAACGGATCATCATTTGACGAGATCAATCATCTACTGTATATTTCTAACTTAGATCATCATCTTCATTTTTTTTAATTCAGCATATTTCCTCTACCTGGTTTGTTTGTTGAAAAACACTGCTTTAATAATTAATAAATAGCGACATGTCTAGCTGAAACGGCAGATTTTTGTTTGACGGAAGTCCAAGTTATGGAGGAAGGCGCCGCATCATAGATGCTCCATGAATGTGCTTGACTTGCAACATAGGAGGCCTTCTCTGCGAGCAAGCAAACAAAAGCAGAGATCACTTGTTCTTTGATTAGCCATTTTTCCAAAGAAATACGAACTTGAAATGTAACATCAACAAGTAAGTTGGGATCAAGAATTTGCCTGGAATAAACAGAGCTTACAGAAGAAAACTTAGATTTTGGAAACTAGAATCCTGATGAATCTCTTGGTTTGCATGCATCAAATTTTCATGGATGGAAGAAATGCTAGATTGTATATTAATCATTGATCTTCTCCGAACTGCATAGTCAATCTACTGTGTTTCTGTTCGAAAATAGAAATAGATTTTATGGTTTCCCTTTTTGTAAAGTTGATGTTAGACAAAATCTTCTGTTTGCTGTTTGAGATTTGCTTAATGATTCGAGGTTGACATAATTTTCTGTTCCCCTTGATTAACTGTGGTCTGTTTGAATCTTTCATTTCAACAGGGATTAACTCCAGTTGTCCTCTTCTTTAATTCTTTCTTTTTTCCATCGATAATGAAATTAACTCGTTCATCGGAAAGAAAAGACATTAATTAATCAGCTACTGTCAAGAGAACTCGAGGGCGGCGCATGGCATAAAGGATTAGAGAGGTCCATTTTGCACAGACGGGCTTACCTTACGCACCCAAAACACAAATATCCAACTCGATTGACTCGTGTTAGAAGCAGCTGGCTCGTCACGAAAAAAAAGCTCTCCCAACCACAGAGAATGAGATGATATCTCCAGGTTTGAACCTTTATACTCCAAGATCCATCAGCCCAAGTTCATTAATGGGACCGTGCCACACATAGCCACGATTGCATGCAGTCCCAAATCCTAGTTATACATGCAAATCACAAGCAATGGGCTCCACAATTCACTTGCGGACGTGACTCACAGCATAGCTAGGATCTACAACTGTATCGAACCGTGGCTGCCCTTGGGAAATCCTTCAGGGATAGCCTCCTGCAATTCGATATTGGCACCATTAATATTAATCACATACTCTCCATAAACTATCGTTAACCAAAATCTAAGACAAGAATTTCTCGGTGTGAAGACCCCCAAAGTTAAAACAACATTCACTTAGATAAGCACTGTGATCCCCAGATGGAACCTTAACACCTTTTTTTAAAGCAATAAAAGAAAAAACTATCGTGCTTTGGAACAACATCAGTGAGCAATAATGAGGTCGATCCCTCAAAAGCTTTGCTGTCTGTTAGTGCCTAGACTTCTTTGTGCTGCAAGAAGGGCATTTGTACTGCTTGATACTTTCTGCTTTTGCTGGTGTTATCTTCACACATTTTCCATGGTACCATCGTTCACAGATGTCACAACCAATCCAAAACTCATCGGCATTGTAGTTCCCTGCACAGCTCCCACAAATGGTGTCTCCATGCTCGTCTTCATCCTCCACATAACTTAACTTGGAATTACTTCTCGCCTGTCCATCTATTGATCTCTGCAATATAATAGGTAGGTTAAAGATCCAAAACTAGTCAAACAAAACAAATGCATTTATGAGTTTAAATTTGATAATTAGAGACAAAACATTTTCACCTTTGTGTTATTCCTGGATTTGCTGCCACTTTCCGCACCAGGTTTGTCTTCTACTGGTTTCCTCCCAGTTACAATTTCAAAGAGGGTGGGCAGATCATTTATCATGCTAAACAATCGCTTCCTGAGGGGTGAAAAGCACATAACCACTAAATTATGCTACTGTGAAATGTCAACATTGAAATCAAAGGTTCAATACATAAGCACACAACAGGGAAAAGGAAATCATATCAGAAACATAAAGTATTTAGTGTTGGACAACTTGTGCAAAACAAATTGAGACAGGCGCATGAAGAGAACAGGAACGCAAGATTATCAATCAATAAGAGTTAACACAAGTCCATGTAGAAAACATCTAACAGCTCTATCACAAGGTCCTCATTATACAGTATCCAGCTAATAAGATTATTCAAAACTACTAGCCATATGCTATTCTAGTAGTGGATGGAAATTCCTGCAAGCAGAACCCAAGATCTGGGTCATCATCAACGTCTGGGGGATCATAAAACAATTGCATTGCGCGGATACATGTGCACTCCCGAGGAGATCCAAATTGTCCAGTTTTAAGTTCACTTTATTGCAAATATTTCTATGATAGTATTTACATCCTATGCAGGTCAAGAACCCAAGATATCGCCATTCTAACAGAGGTAAACTTGAACATGGAAAAGATAAGACAGGTGCAACCTGATTTAAATCTGTTGTTCACTTTGTGCCATGTATGCCTGCGATCATATTCATATCTAAATCCCAGGTAGGTCCCAAAGACCAGAGTAGCATTCTAATTCATTTGGGCCATAGTACAGTCAGGCACAATCCAACAAACTTCTAACCATTCCCAAGCACAAATATTAAAAAGAAGATACACTTAATTAACAAACTAACAAGCAATGCTGTTGAAGACATTAGAAGCCCAGCTCATTCTCTCTGGTGTTTCATTAAAAAAAGATCAAGGATAAAAAGAAGGAAATATTACACCTAAGTGCTTACAAGCACTGCTAGAGTGCTTCTCCATAATGGCAAAACTGCTAACTTTGATACCAAAATATGAAAACAAGAAGCTGCAAGCTCAAAAGGTCAAAATTCCCCCTCAAGCAATTAAGATTAATTCCATACCGGATGATGTGGAACATGTTGCGGATGAGTTTATAGACCAGATAAATTAGGCAAAGCCTACGAAGAACACATCAAACACAATATCTGACAAAAACAACCATAACTTTAGATATGATCATTGGACCAAGCTCAAATTTGATCGAGAGATTCAAGAGCACCGTTCTTTAGGGGTCAGCTAGCCGAGGTCGGGATGGCCCTCAAATTAGGCGATTAAGTTATTGTTTTTGTTGTTTTAATTATTTTCCTAGTTAATTTCAGATTCTTATTGTTTTTCCAACTTAGCCTTAGATTCTTTTGGTTAGACCAGTTTTTACCACTATATAAACAATTGGTGTGATTTTTTTTTTATTAGATGACTGAATTAAAAACTTTTCAGAATATATTAGAGTTTTTCTAGGGCTGTAACCTTGGAGGTTTACTTGTTGAGAAACTTGGTTTCTATCTATGTTTTACATTGCGTCACGAAGTATGCAAGTGTGACTGATGATGGATGATACTTCACCAGTCTTCCATGAAGTGTAAGACATCGTCACTTTTATAACTTGTGCACAAAGCAAAACATATTTCTTAGAAGATACTTTTCTCAAAACTACAAGTTAGTGGCATGGTGTGCCACGTCACCATTCTAGCATTCTTAATTGACCAATGCAACTAAAAAAACAAACAGAGTGGTGAGAGAAAGCAATATCTACCGGAGATCAAGTATCATAATGTAAGGGATGAATATACTGGGAAAGTTGATACAGGACCTACATCCTTCCTCAAATTCACTTCACATCAATATTCCACAAGGCAACTATTCTACCACAACACATATAACTACAGGAGGTTTCACAACGCGACAAACCTTCAGTGAAGACAAGAAAACAAATTAAGTAGTTGAACAACAGGACTGTCTTTAGTCAAAGGAGTTAATTCTCAAGATTCAAATAATTCAAATATCATTTTGCTTCATTTAGTTAGTTTTTTTTACGTCGCTGTAAGGGTCAGTTTTATTTCAACAAGCACAATGCATTGTTACCTAACCAACCAAATGTCTTTTTTCCTCTACATCAACATAGAAAAACCCTCAACCATATGCCTATTCAAAAAGCAAAAATGCAGAAAACTTGAGAAGATAGAGTCTTGGGGTACGTGAACAAGCTCACACACAAAAGAAAAACAGCATAGACCAATTCAATAGCAACCTTGTTTGTTGAAGATTAATGAGGGAAAACAAGTGAAATGAGAAATATTTGTTTGTTTACATTTACAAACACGTTTACTTTATCCTATCAAGTCCCCTTTTCATCTATTACATTCCTCTTAACAACATAAACACAGGAAGCGTGCGTTTTAGATAAGGTGATTTTAGTTAACCACATGAATATTACTTTTTCCTGCTATGTCTACAACTGCAATTTCTATTTTAAATATGATAACAATGTTCATGAACTTAAGAAAGCGATCATTCAAACTACTCTATGTGCTCAAAATGCATTAACAGGTTCAAAATGTTGTCTTTTCACCTAACTGTAAAAGGTTGTTGAATTCTGATAAAAAGCAACATAACACAGCAATGCTATTGAGCTAGCTGAGATGTCTGTGAAGTTCAGAATGATTGCGCATTTTATTTATTTAGAAATATAACTTTCAGCAAATCAAAATTTCTTGCCATCCTCTCAAAAGCACTAATCATGTAGCGTAACAGAACATTTCCTTTGACTGAGTTTTCTTAAAACTCTCTCACAAGCACCATTTAAGTGTTCATGGAGTGTAACACAATATTTCTTCACACTATTTCATGTCTTAAAAATTATTAGCTTCCCATAATTTTGTTTCTTTTATACCCTTGCCCAAAAAATTCTTGGCCACTATGAATAGCTGACTTTTTCACATAAATTATACAAAACAGAATTCATGAATCAGAATACCAAGTTAAGTTAACAAATAAAGCAATTGGCATCACATGAAAATCAGTGCAAGTACAAATGGAACCTCTGAATTGCGGAGCATTAAGAACCTAAGATTCCACCAACTATTTGTGAACATATGTAAGCAGGAATCAACAAACAAAATTAGAATGAACAACGTACCTGTCGTTGCGATTAAGTCGTGCACCAAAGTAGAATGCCATGGAAAGCAACCAACAGTCACTATGGACAGCCACAAGAGAAAGCCAATCTTTACGACTCATCCCATCCCTGGCAAAATTAATGCCCAAAGCAGGCTCAGGGAGCTCCGGGGGGACTTCCTCAGCTGGCAGAGTCACCTCCCAGGACTCAGTTGGATGTCCATACAAGCACAAATTTTCTTTTTCTAAAATCCATTGTACAAGGTCAATTTCCGTTGGTTAAAACAAACATTAATGAAAAATCCCAGAAAAAATCACAAATAATGAAAAGATTAATAACAACAACAGTAGAATCCTAAAAGATTATTGAATTTGTTTTGTTTAGTTTGTTAGGTCAACCTTGAGCTTAAAAGAGAAAGCGAGAGACAAACCTGGATCGCATTGAATGTAAACTTCATCGGCTTCTGACAAAGACAAACAGCAACAACATCAGCACAAGTAAAAAGAAACCCACAATATACACATGCATGCGAAGAAGATTAATTTAACGAATTAAGAAATTTAGGGATTTGAAATCGGGATACCGATAGTGAGAGCACGAACGAGGGCAGAGCGACGAGCGCTGTAATCTTTGAAGATCTCTTCTACAGTGCGAGGGCTTGTGAGTATGGAAGCCATACATAAGATAATTAATGATGTTAATTTGGTTATTGTTGATGGATAGGGTAATTTGGTAGGTTAGTGTCTGTACAGGAGAGTACTGATGGTAAAGGTTGTTGTTGTAGTCGTCTTTTGTATCGAGACCGAGGCTGAGGCTGAAGACTGAGAAGAATGAGAAAGAGGAGGTTTTTATGCCTTTTGGGTTTGTGTGAGTTTTGGCAGGCCAGGATTTCTTTTTTCACTTCGGGCTCGTTTTGGTGAAAATGGACTATCTAGACGTTTTGTTCTATTGGTCCGTAGTATTAGAACTTGGACTCCGGACTTTCAAACCCATGGGTTTAATTTTTGGGCCGTATTATTAGAACTTGGACTCTGGACTTTCAAACCCATGGCTTTAATTTTTGGGCCGTATTATTAGAACTTGGATTCCGGACTTTCAAACCCATGGCTTTAATTTGTTGTTCCTTTTTTATTGGATCGGTTAACAGGTATTCTTGTGAGTATTTGAATATTATAATTCCTTTTCTCAGAGTGGCTCTGAGATGCAGGCAAGCAAGCAGTGGCTGATGCTAGCATGGGATTTAGGATGTCCATAAAATAAGATTTTATCGGTATATTTTTTTGAAAAATATTTAATTAAAAAAATATATAGATATAATGGGATTTGATTTTGAGAGATGTTGGGTCTAGCATCATTAATTTTATATATTTTTATATAAAATCATAAAGGAATTATTTCAAAAAAAAATAAGATTAATTAAGCAAATCTATAATTCACTAGGACCTTTAGGTGGATTAAAGTCTTTCATGGCCAACCATGTCATTATTTTTTAGCTTAATAAAATAAATGAAATACAACTCAAAATATTATAAATATAAAATTACACTTTAATTTCGCATCTGCATAAAAATACAATGTTGATAACTATAAATACACTATGAAATTTTCAAAATAAAAATTCACAATCTTTATTCTTTAACTGTATATATATATATTGAGAGCATTTCTCTCTATAGTATTATTATATTTTTTTTCTAAAAAAATATTTATTTAAACATCATAGAGTTCTTGTTTTCTGAGAAGAATGGATAAGATTATTATAATTAATTAATTAACTAATTATCCAACTCAAAAACTTTATTTTTAAATAATTATAATCAATTGATTAATCAATTCAAAAATTTTATTTTTAAATTATTATAATTAATTAATTAACTAATTATCCAATCCAAAAACTTTATTTCTAGATTACTTGAATTTCTTAAACATCATCAGATATAAAACAGTGATGGCAGGAACTGATTTACGGGATTCCTTGAAGGCCATTCAGGAGGTGAGTTCTAATGTCATAGCTCTATGATGCACTTAGCGAGAAGGAGCAGATTTCATGGCAAAGATGGAGTTAATTCCACCTTTCTTATTATAATAGAGTTTTGTTCTGCCCCACAACACAATTGTATTTTACGATGATATCCAAACAGAATGTGTTCCTATATCATATTTGACTGATGGTGTCTAAGATAACACAGAATGTAGAAATTTTTTTAAAAAACAATACATTTTTTAAATTTAATAATTTTGCATGTTAATTATTTAATAATTTTTTAATAATAATATTCTTTTCAATTCACATTATGCTAAAAATAAAGTCTTAATTCTATAATTACTTCAGTTTTTATTTAAATTTTGAAAAACATTCTTCATTTCATAATTTATTTATTTATTTATTTATTTTAATGTAACTTTATAAAAATAAATATTTTATCTAATAAATTGTAATTTACTTTGGTCAATTCATTTTTTTATTGGTATATATTAGGAAAAATTCATAATCTACTTTAGTCAGTTAATTTTATTAAATTTTCTTGACCGGCGGATAAACAAAGTTTTATAATAAAAAAAAAACAAGGGAAATTTTAACAATATACACGTGTAAAAGAAATTGGAATAGATAAAGGAAAAAAGAAGCAGATCCGGCTTCGAACCACTCCAAGGGGTGCCAGGATTGGGACGCTCCTTGGGCAAGAAAGATTAGAGTATATATGCTAGATTTGTGACCGGACTTCACCTGACCAAACTATTCTCTTTCTATTTTCCATCCTCTTTCCCTCTCTTCTAAATATTTATCTTATTTTTATGGTTTTTTCCTTTTACATACGAGTTTTTTCAAATTAAATGGTGGAAATTAAGTGCTTTAAAATTAATGGTTTAACTCTTAAGTTGGAGACATAAACAGAAATTTTAAGCTCAAGGATATATATTTTTTTTTAAAAAAAATATTATTTATATCTCCAGAACACGTCCCTCTTATACTTCTTTTTGGAGATACATAAATTGGCTCAATTTCTGACTTGAAGACAGATGAAATTTAGTTTTTGTTCTCGGCCCTCCCTCCCTCTCTCTCTGCTATTAAACAGATTTTTATCCCAATATTCTGTCCTTTTTGTCTTGAAACAGCAAGCCAACACGTTTACACAATTGAAGTTGCATTCAAGAATCTTGAACAAAAAGTTCCTATGTAGGTTAGTATCTGCTAAGATACCACAAACCTAGTCGGAAATCAAAAAAATTGTACATCAGCTGTAGGAATCAAAGCAATGAAGACATATAACTATGTATTTAACAAGCAGGTGACACATCACCAAAGCACTACATGCAGATTATAATTAATACACAATTACACGTACCTATTCCGCAAAACCCGCTAGAATTGATGGGATTAAGAGGATAAACAAGAGCTACTTGATCCTAAATGCTAAATTACACATTAAAAGACACAGGAATTGCCCTTTTTGAAGGCATCAGTTGATTATAATTTTTGTTGGAAGGTGATCTCCTGACATGTGCTCTTCTACAAACAAGCCCTTGCAGACAACAAGTTTCACAATGGAATTTGCTTTCAGTTTGTACCTTCTCAAAACTTCAACAAATCCCCAACCAAGAACTTGCTCCACCCAATCCTCAACCACTCTCTTCCGATCAGATAAATAGGCAGCTGCGAGTAACTGCTCCGTGACTTTTGGATCAATATCTAGCAAGCTTTCCGAACCTACAATCTTGTGGAAGCACCCATTAACTTCATTCAATATTCTTTCAGCAAGAGCATCAAAATCAAAAGGCTTAAAAAACACTCTTGCGTCAATTTTTTCAAGAAAATCATGCAACCAAGCCTTGGAGTTGTCAGGTGCATGATCATTATCAGGGCTTCCATCGTCAGTGTCTAGCACATCATTCTCTTCTGCAGGAAGGTTCAGATCTAGATTCCTAGCTGACGTCTTATGAGCTCGTTTCACCATCTCTTTGATTTCTTGTCTGTCTTGATTTTGATTTGCCCCAACCAGCTTTCTTTTATTCAAAAAGATAGAACCAGAGACGCCTTTTCTCAGTGTGAATGGAGCAACCATTTTGCCTACTTCGTCACCAAGAGCTTGTTCAATTAATATCTTCACTGGCCAGTCCCTGACTCTTGATATTCTCTCCTCGGAATAGGTGGAGAACTCATTACTAGAAGAGCAAACTTTATCCTCCGTCAATGTTGAAGTTGTCACGAATATTGCATTGCTGATTCCAATTTCTCTCCCATGAGAATCTGCAAATTTACCAGTCTGAATAGCACGTGACAAGCTCTTTTGAGCCTGCACATCAGCCTTGTCTATATTTTCAAGATACACAATAGACAAGGGTTTCTTGCACAGCTCCCCGGCAACAAAATCAACCACAGTCTTCCCCCTTAACTTTACAGTGTAGCCATTCACCTCTGGGTGGTCAAAGACCATGTGGGTATGGAGCATCCCATCTTGAGCACTTAAATCTGCAGAAATAAAGTTCTCCCTACTTCCATATATGATTTCTGCAAGGGCAGAAGCAATTTTCTTTTTCCCGCGCCTATCAGGTCCACAGAAACTGAACCATATATCCCCTCTGAGACTTGCCCCCTGTCGTTTCTCATTTCTTGCCTTGCAGCGAGCTATTGTTTGGCTAATAACACGTATAGCTTCATCTTGCCAGCCAACTCTTTCAACGACAGCTCTAAAGAGCATCTTGGCATTGCTGAGATCAAACTGCCCGCCGTAGTCAGGAGAAGAAGATGATGATGATGATGGAGCCCAATGGTCAGACATACTCCCATGCACAACATCAACATTTGCTGAAAAGGAACCTGATCGGTCCTGTGGAAGCTCCATGTGGTTTTGATTTACAGTTTTCTTCAGTTCATTACTAGCAGGGACAGAACTTATTCTCAAGCCCAAATCTGTGGTCACAGAAGTCATGGATGTTGGAGATGCTTGACTACCATCAACCATGCTCGAATTGGAGAAATTATGTGGAGAACTGAGGCCACCAGACTCAAGATCTTCTTCTTTTGAAGGTTTTTCCCGTTGCTTGGATAGAATACAATCACTCTTAGCCTCAGAAACAACAGGAAGAGGAAAACCTAATTGCTTTCTCGGTGTCTTTTGTATGTCAGAGGGAATGCATGAATTTACATTCACACATCTGCTTCCATTTGGCAGTGCACTTGTATTTTTGCTTCTAGGATTTTCAGCATTTTCCTTTTTGTCTCCAACCAGCTGAAAGCCCGCAACAGTTGGAAACTGAGGGAGATGAGTGTTTAACCCAGGTGGCTGGGTGTGATGAAGACGCTGGCATATATCGTCCCATTTCCTCTGCAGACCTGCAACTTTGGCACTCAATACCGTTCCATCATCTCTGGTCTGCACTGAAAAGGTACAAACTGGTGTTTACATGGACATGGAAAAAATTCATCATAATTCAATGCAGTGTGTTAAATCAAATGTGCTAGGACAATATCCCCTCCATTTGTCCTGCAAGAAAAAGAATTACTAGCCAGCTCTTGTCCAAAACACAAACTACCGTATGAAGTATACCATAAACTTGCACCGAAAGCATAGAATTAGTTAAGTTTATGGTTCCTAACAAGGAAGTTGGGCGTGCAATTATAAGGCCCCCTGAGATCAGATCATACCTGTTGAAACTATAGACATTATGTCGATGCATAAATTCTATTTTCAATAAGGCCAGACGAGAGTAAGGTTAGCTAAATATGATGTGCCTTGTAGATATTCAGAGGTGTACACCCACAATATATTACATTTAAACACTTGAACCATATTATAGTCAACTCCAGTTCAAGTAAGGAAGCGTTATCATATTTGGAAGATAAAAACGATACACACCTTCGCATCCAGCCCCTTGTTAGTGCCGATTTCAGCCATCTGCAGCCAAGAAGGTAAGCTAGACTGGTAATGGTCTGCTACTGAACCGACAAATCCTCCCTTCGAAACAGAAAGTATTTCTTGTTTGCACTTCTCATTGCATAGATGACAAAGGGCCATGCACTGGTATGGGGTATTTAAAGGGCCATTCAAGTCGGAAGGTGTGGAGAAGAACCCACCAAATGGAACAAATGACTCCATCAAGCTGCAATTACAGCAGGAAAAACATGAAAATGTGAGAATAGTAGACAAGAAATGATTGAAGGTTAGAATGAAACATACACACATGCATACAGCCTACATAAGGAAGGTCCACATGCTCTCACACAAAGGACTTAAAAATGATGGGTTTTTCTTAGTTTTTTAAAAATACAAGACCTTCAGGATGAACTGTTATTAGAGATTTCACCCAAACGAGAGACTGAATTAAATAAATCACTATGTACAGACTTCAAATTATATAAATCTAATATAAAGACTTTATATTTTGAGTTAACAATATAACTTCTTTGTGATTGTTTTAAATTGGAATAAAATAAAATTAACATTCTACGGTTAAATTATCTTAAATGCAAAATATTAAGATTTTTTTATTTTTTATGAAAAACAGTTGTAACCATGATGTATTGTTTATTTTTCTGGTGGAAAAATTCTTCTTCTTTTAAATAAATAAACACGTTTTTTTTAAAAAAAATTTCATTAGAAAAGAAAAACTGAAAAAGAAAAAGAAAAGGTTGTCTATAAAAACTAATTCTATACTCAAAAACCATTAAAAAAATAAAAAATAAAAACTTGCAAGCATGCATGCATGTCTATAAAAATTATTAAAAAAAACACCAGAGTACCAAAATGCAAGAAACACCGCTTTACCTTGACCTGGGGTAAGATTCAGCCATGGAAGATGTCGGGAGAGAAGTGATAGGCAAGAGCTGCAAATCCCAATCCTTTTCAGTGGAAGGAAATCTTCCGACAAACTTGGAATAGTTCTCATAACTCGCCGCACCGATAAGCCACACCCTCCCTCCATATAGCTGCAACAGCTTGGTCAGTTTCTCAATAACATAACTAGCTGCCTCACCCAAACCATTATTATCACTGTCATCACTAACAAATGCCTTCAAGTCACCAAAATTCACGAGCAACCCAGGTCCCAAAGCCCTCTCCGCAAATTGACCCAACTCCTCGAACCTCAAATCCACTCTCTTTTTATCAAAATCCTCACTTGCAATAAACTTGTTAACATAGCTTTCAATGCAAATAACACTTAACCCACGTAACTCCACAGGCAAGATATTCTCTTTTCTTATCTCTACCATCTCACTAAAAATTGCAAGTGTATCGTAAGCACTTGAACCTACAAGCAGAGGATTCCTCCCTCTGCTGCTCGCTAAAACCTCACCAATCCTCCGACAATTAACATCCCTATTAGTAGTACTATGACTGTTGTTGTTATTATTAAGGAACGACCCGCCCGAAAATGGAAAACTAAAAGCACCGCTCCGACCCGGACACGAGTATAACGAATCCGGATCCTCACTTGATAATATATTGCATAAAAACAAGGGCGGGCCTTTGAAACGTGAGGATGGGAATTTAAAAACCTGAGGCAACGGTCTAACAATAGCCAACTTGATTTCCGAGCTCCGAAATCCCGCTTCACCGAAAACCCGGCTCACAACCGGATCATCCAAAATCGATAGAATCAGGTTCTGAAGCTCCACTTTAATACACGAAATCGAAGAAGACGATTGCTGCTGCTGTTGAATTTGATGATACAGATTGAAATTCTCCGGCTGTCTCCTCTGGTTCGCTTGCGAACGCTTAATAGCAGCCATGAGCGAGTTCGAAACAGGAGGTGAGTCATCACCGAGTGGACTCGTCGGCACTCGGTCGAGTGACACCCCGAGGCAGAGCTCGAGCGCTTTGAATTGGAGTCGCGGTGAGTACGCAGAGTTCCTCGCACGAGCACACGCTTCACGTAGAGGTGACGAAGGGAGTGATAACAGAGCCGAGACGGCATGAAGCGACGTGGTCTGGCCATGTCCTCTTCGGCGTGCGACGTTCACTGCCTCGTCGAGAGCGTGAGCTGCTTCTTCAGTCAAGCATTGCCTTGCTGTAGTTACCGGCGTCGGCATGGCCGGTAAAATCTGTAAGAAATAGTTACAAGGTAAACAAAATTTGTTACGTCTATTTTTATATATATATTTTTTGTGTTGTTTTGTATATTTTCTATAGATTAGAAGAGAAAGATAAAGAAAGTAGGCTTATAAAGAAAGAAATGAGAAAGAATAAGTTCGGTGTTTTGGTAAAGGGTGTTAAAAACTTAAATATGATGGTATGATGATGATGACGACGATGATGATGTTGGTGGTGGAGGAGGTACCGAGATGGTGGAGGTGGAGGGGAGAAGTGGAGCCCAGTAAGAGAAAGAGAGGGGAGGGGAGCATAGATTCTATATAAATATCTTTCTGTTTCTGTGTTTATCGGAGGAGGGAGAGAGTTTGTGTGTTTGTTTGATAACATCAAGCTAGCTAGCTACCTAGCTACGCGGAGATAGAAAGAGATGCTGTGTCCACTTAAGTTTGAGTGGACCAACAGTGACAGTCAACGTCACTGTCTGCTTACGTGTAATTGTTTGGTGCCATGGTGGGGTTTTTTTTCCCCGTAAAGAGTGAGAAGGGAGTCATTGAGTTTTCAAAAAAGTGCTGATAGTAAGTTGACTCGGTGATGAGTTAGATCACCAGCTTGACTCGAGTCGAATGTTTGGGTTATAATATACGATTAGACTAGGTGATAAAACCCACCAGCTGCTGAGGTCGCGTTCTTTAACAGATATAAAAGCTTGGTGCCTGTTAAAAATGTTTTTAAAATTTTTATTTATTTATTTTAAATTAATATATTTTTAATATTTTTAAATCATTTTAATATGTTAATATTACAAATAATTTTTAAAAAATTAAAAAATATTTTAAATAATAACTACTATAAATTAAAATATACACTGATTCGAAGGAGAATAGTACTTGTGGATTATACGTACTGTGTTTTATTATTTATGGTTTACAGTGAGCGTCTTTTAATTATGTAGACTTTTTTTTTTTAATGGATATATAGATTTGTGCACCTGTCCTCAGAAAGGGTGGGTCAACTTTCTATTTCCATCAACAACTACCTTAACTTTTCATAAAGTGAAGATTATTGTGTCCCAAAGTGATTAAACAAAGATAAGTTGACCTAATAATTAAAAATGAGTGAGAGTAATAAACTTTTGCAAATGATGCAAATGGGTTCGCTTGATCAGTTCCGAAATCATGAAGAAAATCAATTTTCACACCTCGAGATCGAGCAGACTAATCATTGGTTTATTTGTGAAAAAAATAATCCTGTTTTTCTTAAATATATTAAATAATTTCTAACATCACACTTTAAAATTATTAAGAAAAACTCAATTTAATTAAATTCTATTAAAAAATAATATAAAATTATTTTTAAAATATTATCTAATAACTTAAATTTTTATATTAATATAGTTTTTTAATGTATTATCAGCTCCTATCAAATAAATAATCACTAATTTTAATCTCATCACTCCATTTTATTTAATAAAAATTAAACATTTGAAGTTCAAAATATTTTTATTTAAAAAGGTATATTAAAGAATTACATAAATTATATCTTTAAAAAAAATATGTTAAAAAATTATATTTTAATATAATTAACTAATTTTGTTAATATATTAAAAAATTAAATTAATTATATCTTCGAATCTAATTTCGGCTTAAATTTCGAGGATGAGAAGGTTACGTGACAAATTCGATTTTCAACTACAGTTTCGAGCAGTCTCAATATCCATCTACGTGTCAATGTATGAAAAGGGGGGGGGAGGGGGTGGGGTCAAAATTGAAAAGGTTGAAAGTGACGGAGAGAATTAGCCTCGCACCCACTACCGCACACTTACCTTTCATCATCTGAGTGGAATATCAAAGCAAACGATCTCTGGAGCAAAACCATGGAACACGCTCGAGCGTGTCTGTCTGTGTGGGGGGAGAGGTGAAAAAAGGTAATCGAATTGACGTGGTGTTTTGTTGGTGCCTTCGTTGTTCATTTTTGCAACCCTTTTCAGCAGCCTCTTTTTCCCTAGATACCAACACATCCGACCTTTCTCCTCGCCGGTCTCGTCCTGGCTGGCAAGCGGTCATTATTCGAACCCCTCCTCCGATTCCCGGCCCCGTCTTCTACAGCCGACTCCACGAGTCAAAATCTTTCTTTTTTTTAATGTGTGGCGATTACAATTTGAAGTTTCTATTTATTTTCTTGATGGGCGAATCCATGGAAGGCAAACCCCTTGATTGTTTGAACAATTAAATACACATCAAATCTTTAATGTGTGGCTAGAGGTAATGCGGGTAAAAATACTGAGCTTATTTTGATATCTTTTCACTTGATGGACTCTTACATCAATATTTTTATAAATTGTATCCATAATTTTCAGGTGTATATCTAAAATAATGTGTATTTCTTTTCTAATATTATTTCCATTGACTTTGTTTGATAAATAAAAGTTATTTTATTTTTTGATGGTTTATATGTTTTATTCAATAAAGATTGACCTGGAGCAGTAATAGAGGCCAGTGTGATAAAAAATAATAATAATTGTGGTATACATAAAGATGAATATAGAGATCAGGAAATATCTATAAAGCTGGATGGTGCATCTTCCACTTCTATTGACATGTACATCCCTAGTTACTCCCATTATATCCTTTGGATGACTTACGGTTACAAAATCATAATTACCACAGTTATGAAAAAACGAGTATTGCAACTCTGATTCTTGTAAAGGGTTTTCTACTATTCTGAAAGTTTTGTAGAAATAGGACATTTTAAATATTAGAAAAATAACATCTTTTAAATATAATTAAAAATAAAAAAAATTATGTTTTTTAAAAATTCATATTTCATTTAAATTAATTAACAAGTACAAAAATCAACTTAAATTTTTATGAAAATTCAATGGTTAAAGATAAGATTCAATATCCAATAAAAAAGAAAAATGAGATAAGTTAACATGGTAAAAGAGAGAAATGAAAAAAAAAAAAAAAAAGAAAAAAAAAAGAGTTATTAAAAACATATCGGTGCTTTGTTTTCTACACATCAAATACCGTTAGAAAAATTTAGATAAAACAATTTCAATCATATCTTGAAAAACTACCAAATAAGGTTGTAAGTAGTCAAGGGTCTTGTTTAGAGTTAATTTAAGGTTAATTAAAATCTTGTTTGGTGGTATTACAAGGTGCAGTTAAAAAATTATCTGATCAAAGATCTTTTTAATGATACTGATTATATTGAAAATAAAGTCTTGATATGTTTTTTATGATTTTTTTTCTTTTCTTTTCTCATTTATTTATCTTATTATATCACCTTATTTTCTCTTTTTTATTTTTTACCATTAAATCTTAAATTTCATATATTGGCTATTAGATATTTGTAAAATTTTGAATTGATTTTTGTCCAGATTATCTTGCAACTATTGTCCTGCTCGATATTCAAGGTAAGAAAACATTTCTACTCGTTTTCTCGTATATTGGGAAGACTATTATATTACTGGGAACTTTCTAACTATATAAAGACAAAACAACAGAATAAGGGAAAAGGTTAAAAGCAGGCGGCAGAATTGGAGAGGAACAAAGCAAGAATACTATGGGAAAAGAAAAAAAAAAAAGAAGTATTGGATCTGATGAGAAATTCGTAAGCAATTCAAACTTGACTCTGTTTTTATGAAAATAATCAAAATTAACTTATCTCACAAAAAAAAAAAAAAAAAAACTGAATTGCTCCATTGTAAAAATTTAAAATTTAAAAATTTATTTTTAATTTCAAATTCAAACCTTATGGTTACTAATATAAATGATTATAGAAGGTTTATCTGGTCGTTAATTTCAAGATATATATAGATTAGTCGAGATACATGTAAATTGACCTAAACATTCCATATGAATAATATATATATATATATATATATATATATATATATATATTGCACGTATACATGCTAGTTATTATATCTTAGAGTTTTTTTTTCTATTTCTTTCATTGTGTTTTTTTTCTCGCCTTTATCAATTTTTTTTCCGGCTTCGTCCCTATTCTGTAATATAATTATGAATTATAGATAAATACTGATTAGATGTAAAGGCTAAGGTTTGATCCATAAAAAAGTGGATCCCCTAGACTATCTTTTTCTCTATGAAAGTTCACCGGTGCCTTTAGATTATTGGTAAAGAGGTTAGCTGGATAGTTACAGATGATAGTTATATACAATTAACGACTGTATTAATCAAGCAATTTTATTCAGTCATGCCATAAATTCAGCAAATATAATATAGTTAAATAATCCATCAGCTAACTCTGACTTTACATGATTACGTATATTTACAACATAGAGCTATCACGAGTTTTATGTTATTTTTTTAATTTATTTTCTCCTCTCTTTATAAACATAAAAGAAAAGGAAAAAAAGTAGACACGGTGGAAATCTTTTGCTAGGAAAGAGAAGTGTGCCAAAAAGAAGAAGGAAGACTGCTAAATTATGTAAAGTCAATGTTAGTTGATGGATTATTTAATTATATCTTGAAAAATTAATTATTATAAACCAGAGGGACTAGGTTATAATCAACTAAAAAATATATGGCCTGGAAGCAGAATCCGATAGGGAAAAAGGTTCAGCTAGCTAGGCAGGTATGAGCGGAAGAGTCTCTGTCCACGTAGTGCTTGCTGTGACTTGCGAGATACATAGAGGCCGGGTTTCACGGCTCATTTTCAAGCACATACATTTAATTGCTGTCTTCTCAGCAGCCAAAGAGACAGACATTCTTGTCCCACCACAAACAATAATCAAATATTTTGGAAAAATGTAAATTTCTGATGCAGAAAGGGAGAGGAGAAGAATTAGAATCTGGGCGATGGAGATCTCTTGGATTTGGAATCTTTCGTCAGTGTATTTACTTTACTTGGTCAGGAATAGTTTACTCCATTGCTCCTAGTGGACTTGGCTTCACTTCTACTCATGTTCTACTTGAAAATGGCTCTGGTTACATGTGTAAAAGCAACCGAGGTGTAAGTTCAGCAGTTTTCTCGATAAAACTGTATTCTATCAGGAACATTTATGGTTCGGAAGAGATCCTCTGTATAAAAAGTAATCCACTAATATCATCTATGGCCACCAAAGCAAAGCTAAAGTCTAAAGCTTTTCGAACTCCCCTTTAAGTGCCTGCTGGTTGGTGGATAAAAGCATTGATTGGAGTCACCTGGAGAGTAGCTCACGAGCTAAAGTTAATTATAATTACTGTATATATAAACTCTCTACCAGTAAACGTTTGAACTTCGAACTTCCAGTTTAGGACAACTGCTCCATAGATTTATTCTGAGGAGGGCCATTCATTTGCGAGGCGCAAAATTTGTTGATTTCTTGACGCAGATGGGAAAGTAAATTTGTTGCGGAGGCTTTTGCTAATGCTGAGTACATTAAAAAGGAATCTGCACTCGGGAACGATGAAGACTAGGGCAGGGAAGAAGGAAAAGATTATGAAAACGCTAATTATGTTCTTGGGTAATTATTCATAGTTAATACAGCAACAAAAAGCTAGGGGACACGCTAAATGTGGTAATTATTCATAGTTAATGTGGATGCTTTGTTGGTGGCCCTCTCCTAGCTAGTTAGCTAGCTGATTTTATACCTGGAGTTCACTCTCTCGATACTCTGCTAGCACAGCAAATCTTTAATGGGATCTTTAGATGAGAAGCTGAATTACAAGGGAATAATTTTGTAAGGGGAAAATATGGAGGAACAGAACCTACTTTTTTCGGTTCAATTCTCATGGGGCCAGCAACAGAATACCAATTTCCAATGGTCGATGATGTTCGTCACTTTTCAGAAAAAAAAAACATTTAGCGCATGGATATTTTGCTAAATATAAAGATATATTCAACTTTCCTCTCACTTCTTGGTTGAAAACAGTATTAGCACCATTGCTGATGATCCGTGGATGTGCTTTATATATATATAAAGAGTGATGGGATTTGACTTCCATTTTTTAGAGACTTTATAATGATCCATCTTCTAATGCGCGTAAATTGTATCTTGTTACTTTTAGTGATACTTCATCATTCACACGTGTTGTAGGTTGAATAAATTCTTTTAATATATAAAAAATATTTAAGTATTATTAATATGTTTTTTAATATAATGTATATTGAATGATATGTTTTTAAAATATTATTATAGTGATATATTGGATAAAATTTAGTTAAATAAATCTTGCTTTTAAAAATAATTTTGTTATTTAAGTTAGAATTAATTGATAAATAGTTTTGTGTTTAATTGTGTTGGATGCATAAGAGTAGCAGCCATCCTTTGTATTTATACTTGTAGGGTTGTGTACAATATAATGATAGGATGTATTACATACTATAACTATTACTATATAGAAGCACCCATAACAGGGGAGCGAACATGGAAGAAACCAGGGGAGCTGGCGGCAGCATCAGACGATGCCTGTGAATGTGAGGAATCTGAACCTGCAATTGAAGAATGATCATAATAACATGCAGATAATGGTAAATGAGCCGAAAGAGGTGTAGGCAGTGTATGGGGCAGTGGTGAAGAAACTGACCAGGGTTGCATGAGAGGAAGTAAAGTGACGAGTATAGAGGGAGTAACGGTTTCGATGTTTGGGTGTTGCTGCAATCTGTTCAGTTTTATCAAAAGGAAAAACGGTTTCATGAAACTGAACATGACGTGCAAGATAAATTCGTTTGGATGACAAATCAAAACATCGATAACCGACATGCGAGGTACTGTATCCTAAGAAAACACAAGGAGTGGACCGAAAATCTAATTTGCGAGCATTGTATGGACGAAGAAAAAGAAAGCAGAGACACCCGAAAGTACAAAGAAACGCATAATCAGGAGTCGATTTTAGAAGATATTCAAACGGTGTCTTATTATTAAGAACTGGAGTGGGCATGCGATTAATCAAATAAACAAAACTTTCAAAAGCATAACTACAGTATTTAAGGGGAGCATGACACTGCCCAAGAAGAGTAAGTCCAGTTTCAACAATATGTCTATGACGGCGTTCAACCATGCCATTTGGTTCATGAGTATGTGGGCAGATCACACGAAGATGAATATCAATCGTTTTAAAATATGTATTTAGTTTTCGATATTCACCACCTCAATCGGTTTGAACAGACTTAATTTTTAAGGAGAATTGGCGCTCCACAAGCACCTGAAACTGATGAAAAATTGCAAAAACATCAGACTTAGCAACCAAGGGATAAAACCATATAAACTTTGTATGGGCATCCATAAAAATAACAAAATAGCGAAAACCATCAGATGACAACATAGGGGATGGACCCCAAACATCACTAAAAATCAAGTCAAGAGGAGCTCGAGTTTGATGACCCGTAGTTTTTAAAGTCAGACGCGATGACTTGCCCAGAGGGCACGTAAGACACTGAAAATTAAACTATTGGATGTACATGACATTTTTTTTATTTTTCACCAGCAAATGCAGAATACGTGGACTAGGATGTCCAAGGCGACGATGCCAGACATCAGCTGAAGTAGATAGACGAGTAGAGAAAAAAGCTTGAGGCAACGATGTTGCGGATGACGCGGACAAAACATATAGACCATCTTTACTCTGACCAGAAAGAAGAACTTCCTTTGTCATGAGATCCTTAACATAAAATAGAGAGGAATGAAATTCAAAAAACATGTTATTCTCAAGACAATTTTTGAACAGATAGCAAAGGTTTTTTAATGGTAGGAACATGTAAGATATTGGATAAAGTAAACATGTGGTTTGGTGAGCGAATTTTAGAGTGAGTAATATTTGAGATAACAAGGCCCTTACCATCACCAACATGCAGATGATCATTTTCAAGATAAGGTTCTGAACTTGTCATACTTACAAGATCCGGCGTGACATGATGATTTGCACCTGTATCAGGAAACCAAGTAACAGGAGTGGAAGATGCAGTATTAAATGCAAGATTAGCATTAGCTTGCATATGATGAGTAGCCAACTGAGAACACTGTTGAACAGTATGCCCATATTCATAACACAGCTGACATTTTATATTACGAGGATAGCCACTAAAATGATTTTCTTGCTGCCCAAAACTACCTGTTGGCCGGGAGGTGCCAGATGAGAACCGGTTTCCATGTGAACTATATTGTTGTCCTGAATTATAACTATTTGCTGGTCTATTGCCACGATAAAAATTGCTACGATTGTTAGGTCTCTAACCCCCACGAAAATGTCCCCGTCTGTCAGATTGATGCTGCACAAAGAACGCAGCTGACTGCTGCATTGGAGTTGGTAACAGAGGAGCTATTACAAATGGCTGAAGAGAGGCTTTGTGAAGGAACTCGTGTAAGAAGGCTGCTATGAAGATCAGTATAGCTGATGGGGGCATCCTTAGTGGACAAGCTGGTGACAAGATCCTTAAACTCACTGCGCAATTCATGAAAAACATACAAGTTAAATTCTGCCAGGGAGATTGGTCTGCCAGCGGCAGCTAGTTCATCAAATAAGGCCTTAGCCTTCTGCAAGTAAATGCTGGCAGTATCATCATTCTGTCGTAAATCCTGGAATGAGCCGTGAAGCTGCATAATCCTGGAATTGGAGGGGGAGGTAAGAGCTGTTTCCAACGTTGTCCAGATGGCATGGGAATTGGTACAATCTACAACCAGGTGCAGAACTTCCACCGAGAGAGAAGATAGAAGGGCACTCATGATTAGGTGATCTTGCTGCTTCCATGACAAATAAGCAGGGTTGACAGAGAGTGTAGATGTCTCAGCCGATGCCAAATGTGAAGGAGGACATGGTGATGTGCCATCAACAAAAGAATAAACGCCTTGGCCCAAGAGAAAGGGTTTCATCTGCATCCTCCAATACAGGAAATTATGGTTGGAGAGTTTTTAAGAGACTACCTGGTGTGTGTTAGGGAGAGGAATAATGGAGGCAATAGGCAATGCCCCATACATAACTGATTGCGCCAAAGGGGAAAAAAAAAGATTGAAGGACTGATGCAGCGCCAGCAGACTGTTGGAGTTCTTGATTGTCCATGTTGCTAGGGAGGAGAAGTTGCAGTTTTTACTTCGTGAGAAGTGACAGAGGAAGAAGATGAGTGATCTTTGCTAAGGAGAAACTGCTGCTTGTGACTCTTAATAGAGGAAGAACGGTTGCTAAGAATTAAGAAGGGTTGCTGGTTGAAACAACTATGCAGGAGAATTGCAGTTGTTGCGGAAGAAGGCTGCTGAACAATAACTGCAGCTTTGATACCAAGTTAGAATTAATTAAGCGATAGTTTTGTGTTTAATTGTGTTGGATGCATAAGAGTAGCAGTCATCCTTTGTATTTATACTTGTAGGGTTATGTACAATATAATGATGGGATGTATTACATAATATAACTATTACTATATAGGAGTGTTTACATTGTATTCAAACTCTTTCCTTAATATTACAGCACTTTACAAATATAAAAAAACCAAGCTGTCTCAATTCTTTATCAATGTGATAATAATTAATAGTTATTCCTATGATTTATTTTAGAAAAGTAAGCCTGTTCGTTACATCATTATAAATTTATAATCCATCCTGATCCTGTAGGAGTTTATGTGTACAATATAACAGTGATTCCTTTTAGATTTTTTTTTTAATATTTAATATATCTCCTACTTATTGTCCTTTTGTTTCTTCTTCTTTCCGGCTAGCTAGTATTCTCTTTTGAGTTCTGAGTGATGATTAGATGGGGGCCGTTTCACCGCCATTATTCTCGCACTGGTCGAGCTAAAACGTGGAGATGCATCTTGGACGAACACATTTGGTGGCATGAATAAGCTGATGGAATGTGCCTCGTTCTCACCTGTCGTGGCATATTTTTTTCCATGTTAATGCATCACCCTGGCCTCTCTCTCTCTCTCTCTCTCTCTCTTGTTTTTTTAAGAGAGAGATGTTATAACTTTCACTGTATCAAATCCAAATGGATTTAATGGCATTTATGATTTTCAACGTATTGATTCCAAATATACAAATATAATAATGATAACATGATCATAACATGATGTAGTAATAAGACAACAACAATGGTAGCTGTGATAATAGTTTTGATGAGAAGTTAAAGATAGAGATGGTGGCATGAAGTGATGAGATTTTGGTAGTGTTAGTGGTGTGGTGATGGGTGACGGTGAAAATAGTGAAATTGGTGGGGGTAGTGTAAATTATTGTATAATATTATTGATAAATTATTATTCATTAAATTTGATGAATTAAAAATATTTTTTTAAAAGGTTTACCAGAAAATATTTTAGTTAAACATTTTTCATATAAAATATTTTATAATAAACAAATACAATAAAATCTTAAAAAGTATTATATTAATTATTTTATGTAAAACAAACATCATTAAATCAATGAAGTACGTTTTCAGCTTATTATTTCATACTTGATAGAGCTATTTTATAATAGAATATACATGAAGTTCTAATCTATTTTTTATGAGATTTTTAGGATATTTCATCAAAATTAGCGACATGATTTACAAATGAAAAAACGTGACTTGGATAGTTTATGCATATTCAAATATAAACGTATTATTAAGTGATTAATCTTGATATGCTGGCTTGAGAATTTGACATGAATGATAGTTTACAAACTTAATTATTATTAATTACGTGATTAAAAGTGGCTGAATTAGAGATATAAAAACGGATTTAAAAAATATCTCATCCTATAAAGACAAATGTAGCCATTCAACATTTTTTTTTTCTTCTTAAGATTGTTCTTGTAATAATGCCCAACCAAGAAAAAATTAATGATTTCGTTGACAATTATTTTTATTAAACATGTCACTATGAGCACATTTGACATTTCACGCAATTAATGTCAAGTGCATTAGCACCATTTATTCCACCATAACGACGATTAATTACACCAACCAATGGGATATAATGCAAAAATCTACCATCACTAGCAGTGTATGCATAATTATTTCTCAACCATATGCTATATTATTTTTCTTAATTAACCACTGATCACAACTATATACAAGATCGGATTCTTATATTTTTTTGACCTACTCATTACTCGATCCGTTATCATCTACACCATTCGTATTTTTTTTAATTTAGAAACCGAGGAACGCCCAAAGAAATGATCTTCTTTTCCACGAACTTAATTTGATTAGCTAGTTTAAATCTTCCCGAGAAAATATTCACCAAGACATGACGAACCAGCAAGTTCTTCTCTGTACTCTCGTGACGGGGTTGATCATAAGCTTACAGTCAAACATTAAAAGGAAATGCTCATAAAGGCAAAGGGGGGCCGGTCAATTTAATTAAGGACATGGATCTTAGGTGACGTTTGTTTCCTCTTCCTCTTTCTTTCTTTCTTATTCCGGGTCTTTTTTATGATCGGATCTGGATGGGAATTTAAAAATTCGGGACGTGATTCGATGTAGCATCGGGAGATAGATATATATTTGGAACTGTAATCTTCCATCTCACATAAAGTTTAAATCTATAAATAATTTTTACATTAGATTTCATATTATATAAACAGTAGCAATGCTCTACTCCTGATATATTTAGCAATTCCCTGCAAATATAAAAACACATCTGCCAAATATATTGCGGTTGATGTAGAAACACATATAAGGAGCAAGAACATGTCATGCAATTAATAGGGTGTTTGGTACGAGAGAATCCCCTATCAAGGCTTCTTAGATGTCAAAGAAATTGTATTTGGTTTTTTAGGGAATGCCAGTATTTTAAGAAGCTGATGTTTATAGGACATCACTCTCTCTGCAAGCAGAGCAAGAAATGAGTCGCCCTTCTTGACTAAAATGCCACCACTATTAATTAATTTTTAGTGGACTAGCACATGCCCTCATCTTTTTAATTATAGCAAAAGTGTTCAGCCTTGACAAGAAAACATTTAGTATAATTTACCTGCTATCTTAATTATTTTTCAAGAAATTAAATACATATTGTGTAATTTATTGGTAATCTATAACACTCCTTAGCTTGCTTATATATGGACATAATTAACTAGGAAAAAAATCATCATATTGCCAAATTATTTAAATTCTCTATGAATTCCCTAATATAAAACAAATATGATAGCATTACCCGGTATCTTTTATTTACAATTAACCAAAGAGTTCATGTTCCTAACAATCATGTTTTAAGAATATCTAAGGATTTTTATACCAAATATATCCTAAGCCTACTTGAAATCCCTGGAGAGATGGCCTGTTATTTTATTTGCTCCACATTCTATATGATTTGCATGGTCTGAGCTACAAACATGGGCTTTATTTTATATTAGTTTGAAAAATATGACCAAATATATATAATTATGACAGAGAATTGAGTTTTCTCTTGGTCTCGTCCTATCCGATGCTAACTAAGAGTTTGTTTGGCCACTACTTTTCTAGATTTTATTGCTTTGTTTCAAAGCAAAATACCAAAAATTAAATATATTTAGTTGGAATTTTAAAAATTAGTTGTTTAACTCTAGAGAGTGAAAGGTGGTTTTTATTAAAAAAATTAAATATAAATTAAATTACACTTTAAAAAAATATGAGAAGTGATGATTTTTACAGTATAAGTTTGTTTATTTTATTTAAAAGATAAAAATAACTTCAAATTAATGTTTTGAAACTAACTGACTAACTTCAATCATTTTTTTATACATGGCAATTAACTGATACTTAACTATATAGTTAATAATCTTTAATATTTAAAAATTAACTAATCTTTATTGTTTTGTTTTGAGTTTATTAGATCTCAGCTTGTATTTCAAGAAACACCGCTCCCTCCTGTATTTATGATTTCATGCGAGTATAATAGAAATCTCAACGGCCGGTAATTAGGCAATTCATCTCCGTCATGTAACTAACTCCTATGGTGGTTGACAGGACACTAATTTCTTCACTGGAATGGAGTGTAAGCAAATAACAGAGGACCAAAGACAAGACCCCAGTGCTTCCATTGATTTCAAAGGGGTCTGACTGGAAAACCCCACTTGCCGGAATTAGGAGGCCACTCAAATCAAACCATCTTAAATAGTTTAGGCCACAGTAGAAGCAAACCGCCAATCCCCGACGTCGTACTCATAATTGTGGAAACATCTCCCGGCCACTTGTATGTTCGTTGCCTTATTTGGTATACACATGTCCTGTAGTGCTTTTTGCCTCCACCAAGACGATGTTTTATAATGGCTACGATCATTAAAGTCGAGCAACAATATATAAAATCAAAGGTCCCTGTTTTTATAGTGGAGATCTCTATTTGATAGTAGGAGATGCGTATGACCATGGAAGTGATCCTTGAACTGTGGATAAAGTTTTTCTTTTCCACGTAAAGAGGCAATTATGGAGGCGTTGAAAGGGAAAACAAAGTGCACATGAACAGAAATAGGGTGGGTGGCGGTGGCTTAGTGAACTGCCTCCTATTGCTTTGGATTTTACCCTAGATAGGAAGCTGTGTATATGTTTTCTGCTAGTGGGGGAACCCAGTTCTTCTCTTCCATTAGTTTCCTAACTTTTGACAAATTTTCGCTTTCTCAAGAACGGATAGTGTATATGTTTTGAAACACATTACTTGCAGAAAGATGTGCTCGTTCTGGAAAAGAGCTTGGTCACTTTCTGCTGCACCGTGCACTCGAACGAGAAAATGGGAAAGAAGAGAGACGGTGGGTTGGATCCATTGAATATCATAAAAGACCCAGCCTCGTCATTCGAGGAACTTGACGACCGAGGAGGATAGGTGGATTTTGGTAGGCTTGCCTTGGATTCCGGCTGTTTTGGGTTTATATGCCTGAGTTCGAGTTCATAAATGCTTATTCCTAGCCCAACATAGAAGGACTCGTGTCGAACCATCGGTCTGAGAGTTTTTCTTTTGGAATAAGAGAAGTTAGCAGTGAATTATAATGTGACAAGAAACATTTATACATTTACTTGTAAATTATATACACGTATCGTATAATTAAAAGAAATTGAAGGTATTGGTTTGATGGTTAAATAATAATTGTGCTTTCTTTCTTGATTTATTGGTTAATTTATTAAGGCTCCGTTTGTTTGCAGGAAAGTGAATTCTTTTTGGAAAGTGAATTCCGGGGAAAGTGAATTCCGGGAAAGTATTTTCTGATGTTTGGTAGTGTTATGGAAAATGAACTGGAAAACATTTTCCAGTGTTTGGTTATGTCATGGAAAATGAGCTGGAAAATAACTTATTAATATTTTATTTTTCTCAAGTTTATTAAAATAATGAGAAACAAATCTTACAAATTAAAAAGTTGAATGAGAATGGAATTGAAAAAAAATATATAATTTCATAAATTATCTCAAATAAAACAAATAATAATTAAAATAATAATAATCAACATTTCATAAATTATTTCAAATAAAATAAGTAACAATCAAAAGAATGAGGATCAAATTTGATAAATAAAAAATTTCAATAAAAAAATGATAAGAAAAAAGCAAATAGTAATTATAAAAATAAGGACCAAAGTTAATATAAAAATAAAATTTTAAGAGATGAAATTGAAAAATAAATATTCAAAACAAAATATATATAACAATCAAAAGTTTGAGGATCAAATTTGATATAATCAGCAAATAATGACATTTTTAAATTTTTCACAATTTCCGGAAAGTGTTTTCCCCTCAAATTTTTCAGGAAAACACTTTCCTGAAAACCAAGCCAAATTTTCCTTTTACTGGAAAGTGTTTTCCATTGACCAACTTTCCTACTGGCAAACAAACACAAGAAAGTTTGGAAAGTACTTTCCCGGAAACCACCTTCCGGAAAACAAACACAGCTAAAAGGAAAACACTTTCCTGAAAACCAAGTTAATTTTTTTTTTTGACTAAAATTGACTGGAAAGTATTTTCCGTTGACCGGAAAGTGTTTTCCGTTGACTGGAAAGTGTTTTCCGCTGACCGGAAATTGTTTTCCGTTGACCAACTTTTCTAATGACAAACAAACACAGGAAAGTTTGGAAAATGGTTTCCCGGAAAGTAGTTTCCGGAAAACAAACAAGACCTAAGTTTAAACCTTCTCGACAAAAATTAAATAAATGTATTAAATTCATCTGAATACATTACACCATTATAAATCATGTGTTTAATAGGGGAATTTAATACCAATTAATGTGAAATTAGTTTGAATTGAAAATACATCTTATCAAACCAAAAAATATAAATTAAAGGTAAATTGATAAAAAAATATTAAGAAAATTAAGAAAAGAGTTGGAAAAAATATATTTCAATTTTGTCTTGTACGTCTGTTTATCTACCATTTTCTTGGATTAATATATACCCGCTTAATTATATAAAAAAAGATTACATGAGAGTTTTAAGATATCTCGTGTTTTATGGGAGAAAAATATGATGGATTGAAATAAATTTCTTTTTACTACAGATACCAACACTTTGATAATAATTTTTGTTATTGATTGATTAAAAAAATAAGTCGTGGTAATTTTAATGTTTGATGTAGCACTCACCATTATTAAATTGTATAACACATATTATAAATTACATTATTCGGTGGGAAATATATATATATATATATATATATATATATATATATATATCGGCAGTCGACTAGAATGGTATCCTTGAGAGGAGGTCTAGACACTGAACAGGGCATACAGTTCAAAATCTTTCGAGCAAAAAAAGAGCGTGGATTGCTTGGATTCACGTAAGAACCCACTTGTTAAGCAGGAATTGATCCATGGTTAGATGGGCCATGTATCAAAGGTGGGGCCTAATATGCACTTAGCTATTCAAACCCAGCAAGTGAGATCCAAAAATCTGCCAAGGCCGGAAAAATACATCCTAATCTGTGATAGGTTGAATCACAGATGTGTCAGGGTTGCAATTGTCCAGGGATTAAAGCTATATTTATTTTTGTATTTAAAAATATTTTTTATGATTTTTAATTATTTTGATATTAAAAATAATTTTTTTTTATTTTAAATTACTTTCAAGTAAAAAATACTTTTGAAAACAACCCTTATAATATATAAAATCACTATTAAATCAGCTAGTAAACCTCAATTCTCTTAAAAATCTGATTTATATTTGACTAAACTGGACTAGGTTTGATCTAAATCGGTTGGATAGTCATTATCATCATGCGTGTTATTTAACTACTAATTGCTGACCAATTTCAAACCCATGATTTGATCAAAATTTAACAGCACTTCTTTTTCAAGAATCTCCTTTTTTTTTTTGTCTTGGTACAACCGAATCATTACTATTATGTATATTACCGAACTACTTGCTAATAATTTTAAACC
Organism: Populus tomentosa; assembly: GCA_018804465.1. Lineage (NCBI taxonomy): Eukaryota > Viridiplantae > Streptophyta > Magnoliopsida > Malpighiales > Salicaceae > Populus > Populus tomentosa. The sequence continues at coordinate 4,240,854 of CM031983.1, read as the reverse complement.
CATAACTTGTCCGAATTTAACAACAATCTTTTTTCACGAATCTCCATTTTTTTTTCCTCGGTGCAGTCACGGATCTCTTATCCAAGAACAGTGAGAAAAGATTTGTAGGCTTTAGCATATTACGAGCTTGTATGAATTTCTATCTTTCTTTTCTCCCTTTTTTTGGTGCAAACATATGGATCTTTTATTTAAAAAATAGAAGAGATTTGTAGCGTATGGCAGGCTTGTGTGCTCCCATGAATGGAGAAGCAGCTAGTCCACGCTTCCTAAAATTATGGCTATAATAAACCGGGTTTATTCTCGACAAATATAAAAACACTTGCTGACCGTAGGTATATGTCCTATTCAATCCATCTCCACGGCATATGGCACGACTAATCAATAGCCATTATACTGCGAATCTTTGCTCCTTCCCCCCCACGGAAGATCAGTAGCTATCACAACCTAATATATGCCGTGGGATTTGTTTGGGATGTTTTAGAGTGTTACAAGGATTGTGTTTATAAAGTAATTTTTGTTTAAAAATATATTAAAATAATATTTATTTTTTTTAAAAAATAATTTCTGATATCAATATTTTAAAACAATCAAATAACAAAAAAATTATTTTAATTAAAAAAATTAAAAAAATCATGAAGATACACTGAAACCTGGAATAACCTATTAGCCTTTGGTCAATCTGGAAACAGTGAATACTCCTTTTTTTATTTTTTCCATGCCCAACTTTGAAAATTGGTACAAAAAATGAGCATCTCCCAACGAACATACAAGATTCCTCTACATGTTCACAGGGACGGTTTTGGATGGCTACGGTTGCCTGGCCACCTCCCCGAAGTTTGAAATTTTCAAAAAATTACCCACGTGCTTACCAATTTCTTTTAAAACATTTTTACTAAATGGCCCCTTCAAAATCAAAATTATGCGGTCACCCCTGCTAAGTCCGGTCTCGTCTTTGAATATTCCTATCCACTGAATTTACAAATAAATATAAATGTTGGCAGTGAAAATACTAGAGCTAATTTTTCCCAACGGGCAACTGGTTCAAATTTCCAACCCCACAAAAAAAAAAAGGGAAAGGAAAAGAAAAAGAAGACAATAATGATAATAAAGAGAAAGGTGAGGAGGAAAAGAGCAGCCGAGTCAATGTTTCCATGGTCACAAGGGAAAAGAAGCTAGAAAGTGAAAGAAAAGCCATTTTGCGTCACACAATTCATGAAGAAACAGCATTATGATGCGAGGCGTGGGTTGTATTTTACTTATCATGATGATCCCCACGAGAAGCAGGAGGCTATACCGGTAAAATGATCAACGGGCCCTACATCAGACTTGACCAATAATTAACGAGTCAGACCTCATCAGACGGAAAGACTTCTTACCCGTGAAAATGTAAACGTACTGCCTTAAACCTTACTGCCTGTGTAATCCTACAACGAATTTGAGGAGAAAAATAGTTTAAATTGATGGCAGAGAATATTGTAAATATTTTTAGGGTTCTGGAACATAGAGGAAGCTGTCCATTAATCCATTTACACGTTTAATACAAAAAAAAAAAAAATCCAAGCAAGGTTTATTTCATGGGAATTATGGAATATGAACACAAGAACATGGCAAACATCTCTAGTCTAACGATGCTTATTTTCTTAAAACCCTCTAGAAAATAAAGTCAGAGATGAGAAAGAGCATTGTTGTGGATTTTGAAAAGCAACCCACCACTGGGATTAAAAATTAGGGCCTAGCTATCATGATTTTGCTGTGACAAGATGCAATCAATCAATTGTTTGGTATCACCTTCACACCTTTTTTTCTGCCAGAGCCACAAAGCTAAGCATGCATTTTAATTTTCTCACATGAAAAGGATTGAATATTCGGGCAATGTTACCGACTTACTGGGAATCTTCATGTGCTCATGGTAAAACAGCTTTCTCGAGAATTTTTTATCCTCCAGTGAAACCAAGTTTTTATTTTTTACCGGTCCAAACAATAGGCAGATACTAGAGGTAATCATTTTTTATTTATTTTAGTTTTTATTTAAAAAAATAATTAAATTATTAAAAAAAAAACGGAATCAAAACTGGTTCAAACTGACTAGTTTTGGTTTGATTATTTTATGACAAAAACCAAAATCCAACTAGCTCATTTTCGGTTCGGTTCAGTTTTAGTTTTGGTTCGGTTATTTTATATTAAAAACTAAAAACTATATTGTTTTTTGGGTTTTTTTTTTTTGTAATTTCCAATGAGTTCGGTTTCGGTTAGGATCGTTTTTTTTTTTCCCGGTCTGACTTGGTTTTTTCAGCTCAGTTTTATTCACTTTGGCTTGGTTCAATTTTTGTGGTTTCAGACTTATTAAACCGATATCGAACCAAACTGATCGGTTTTTAAATATTCTAATTGGGTTTTTTTCTCGGTTTTTTTTTGTTATTTTTTTTCTAGTTTTCTCAATTTAATTAGTTTTTTAATTTTTTTCTCACTCCTAGCTAATACCCTAAAGGGCCGTGGCTGATAAATTTGGATGTGTTTTAGAAAAAAAAATATCATATTAAATTTTTATATGTTTTTTTAAATAATCTAAGTTGTTAATGTTAAAAATAAAAAAAATATATTTTAATATATATAGGTAAAAATCACTTTAAATTTTAATATCATGGACTATAATATTACACAACACATGCTACATAGAGGCAAATAAAAACCAATCATGAGTGCATTGATAAAAAAACAAAAAGATGGAGAACTATCACCATGCATATTTTGTTGGTACCAGAACAAATGAAATTATCCAATTAATTACATGAAATGCAATTAAATAAACATCTACAAACAAAATAAGACTACCGTGACAAGGAGTCCTCTCAAAAGCTCTTAAGATACAGTGATGATCATGAGATAGAAAGTCAACTTAATAAAAAAAAAACATGGATTAAAGAAATCATTTTACAATATACTCCGACATAGACGATCAATGGAAATCATGGTAAAAAAAACTTACTATCTTAATTTACCCTTGAAGAAATCACATTAAACCAAGAATTTAAATTCTATTAATGTCCAAATCACACCCCACACTGAAAATGAAATTATCACCCCACCCTACCAAAAAGTAAAAAGAAAAAAGAAAAAAGAAAAAAAGAAAATTAACCCACACATTCCCGAAGAAAAAAAAGAGCATGAAATGGTCCCCTTGAACGACCGTCTTGACATTCTACCAAAACAACAAAGACCCAGAAACAATCAAAATCACAAAACTCTCCACGTGTATGCTCCAGATTTCTCCGCGTGTACAAGTGACCTACAAAAACCCCAAAACCCCTCTTTTCAAAGTTGGTAATAGAAAGACATGACAACCTCTCCCCAGCTTCAGTTTTACAGCAAAACAGACAGAGAGCGACAAAGAAGGGGAGAAGAGAGAGAAAGAGAAGAGGCATGCAAAGCATAAAACATGTTTTTATTCTTTTCCACTCTTGACCCTCCAAACTTACTTAATTCACATGCGAGCACCTCTTCTTCATTGCTCTCGAGTTTCTTCTTAGCTTCAAATATTTTGACTTTCTCTAATGGCGGGACCAGAAGCAGAAACAGGACGAGCAGTCCCGGACGTGGAAGCAGTGCTGGATTTTCTACGCAAAAATGGTTTAAGGGACGCAGAGTTGGCTCTTAAAGAGGACATGATCGAGAGAAGTAATGAACTGGGCTCCTTTGACTTTGAGAAGTTCTTGTTTGAATTGCCACCCGTGAGGGTTCCGGCGAGTGTCCGGCAACTGGATGTGGAAGAAGGTGGTGGCGCCGTTGAGAGGTTGAGATCGAGTTCTGGGTCCCCGTCGGACGATGAGTTTGTTAGCTTGGGGTCTTCTACCAGTGCTAGTGAACTGTACTCTTCAGGTACTGGTTGATGCTAGATGGAATTTTTTTTCCGGTTGATTTTGATTGAATTTTGATTTTTGATTGGTCGTTTTTTCTTCAATCATAATCTCTTGTTTGATCAAGGAATTATGTAAGAAATCCTGAAATGAAAGCAAAATCCTGTAGAAGATGAAGAAACGCGCAATAGATCAGAATCTCGAGTCGTGTTTTATGTTATGCTATTAATATAAATTTCAAAAGCTCGACCTGAGTCTGTTGGTCAATTATATTGCTTATGATGAGGCACATACTCTTCGTTTTTATCTTGTAATATATCGTGAAAAATTTAGGATTAAGAATTTATTATCTTGCTTGTGTCATCTTTGGTTAGGGGTCAATCTATTTTCTCTGAATTGGTCCAATTTAATCAGCTGTGTCAGAGGGGACACGCGATGTTGTTAGATTGGAATTTTATTCTTGGTAGATTGGTAGATGATATATGGTGGTATATGATGCTGCTTTTTTCAAATTGATATGCATTTGATTCTTTTAATAGAGCATCATTGCAGTTGAAGCTCGAAAATAGCCTGTAAGATTTCTGCTAGCATATATTCCAAGCAACAAAACCGCCCTTTTCTTATATTTCACTTTCCTTAAATGTTTTTCTGTCAAATTTGGAAATATTATATGTCTAAAATGACACTCAATTTCAGCAAAATTGCAGATTCTACTGTTCTTATTAACGCACTGGCTCATCTTCATAATTTCTAATCATATATTCTCTGTTTTCACCCCCATCAATAGTCCATCATCACTTCATCTGCAGAATATGAAAATCAGTATGTTACTCAAGACACCGATTCTGTCTTCATTTAATCACTGGGAATCAAGTTTGACAATGCACTGCATAGCATAACCATCCTTCGGTGTACGCATTTTATAGAAGCCTGCATGCAGAATGGAAGCGAGATACTTAGTAAGCCACTGCACTATTACTAATACCTTTTGATGTATAAGCAAAATTACAACTCTTTAAAATACTCCAATTATTTCTGCAGTGTTTCTGGTATCTTGCCATGGTTATTCTTTTGTGCTCTGTGCTTGTAGGTGGGCTGCTGTTGTATTAATTTTAGCTGGTGGGGCAATTGAACATTCTGATGCCTTTTCATTTCTGCAGAATTCTCAAATCCATATGGACTTCATTCCACATCGCAGGCAAATTCAGAAACTTCATCTGATAGGTTCTCTCAGTTTGGCACAGCACGTGATTACCCAGATTTCGATATGCAAAATGACTCTTATTGGTATGATGAGAAAGAGGAAGGGCACTTCATGACTCCCTGCTTCAATGGCCCAGACTACTTTGGCTGTCCAAGCGAGGATAAGTTTGTCATGACATCTGAGACTGGGAAGAAATTTGAGAATTCCTTGGGTTTGTATGATAAATCTGAAGGTGAAATAGAAGGAAACATCGATTACTTGGATAAGCAGTGTCTTTACAATGTCACATCTGTGAACAATAAAAACGAGGCTCAATCTATGAATTATCATCATGATTTTGATAAAAAACACCAGCTTGAAGGAGATATTGTCAGGGACGGTAGTTCAGCCCACAATTGCAAATTCTTCACAGAAACAGGAGGGATTAATGGCAAGAATTCTGTTGACTGTATCTATACGAGCTCCAAGGGACCTGATTTAGGTGACTTTCAGTTAAAAGTTGGGGAAAGCCCTACTGATTATGATACAGTTCCTGTGCATATGGAAAACAAGAATGCTAACTACTATGGTATAAAAGGTTCCAAAAGTGACTGGATTGAAGGGTTTAAAAGTACCTCTGGCATTGTAGAAAATGGAATTGATGACTTTGAAGTTGGAGATGGTGGAGGAGTAAATCGAGAAGCCCATGAGCTTGCAGCTGCTACTGGTGGAGAAGATGTTAATGCTAACGAACTTTTGATGTACAATAACCAGGAGGATGAATATGAAGTTTTCAATCTGCGAGTTATACACAGGAAAAACAGGTCCCTGGAGACAGTCATTAACTATACTGTTTTCTTACATTGCGCCTCCAATTTTGCTATGGATATCAAGCAAGATAGTTTAAAATTGGGTTTGAGCTCGCATGAAATAATCAAATTAGCTCAACTTTTTGTGTCAATGCCTAGCCAGCTGGTCTTAAATCAGTAGGATTTGATATGGCTTGAGAAAAATACCTACCAGTTTCTCAATGCTAGCAACTTATCCACCCATTCTTAACCAGAAGGCACATACTTGCCTCCATAGAGAATTTTCCTCCCTATTATTGTAGGTCTTGTGGTCATGGAATTGATCCTGCTGATAGTACTTTGTTTTCATGGAGATCTGATGCTTGTGCAATGCAGGTTAAATGGTTAGAACACTGTAATCATTTTTTTATGCCATCTGCAGGACTGGATTTGAGGAAAACAAGGATCTGCCTATTGTGCTAAATACTGTCATTGCAGGCAGATATTATGTCACTGAATACCTAGGTTCAGCTGCTTTCAGTAAGGTCATTCAGGCACATGATCTTCACACAGGAATAGATGTTTGCCTGAAGATTATTAAAAATGACAAAGATTTTTTCGATCAGAGTCTAGATGAGATTAAGCTTCTGAAAATAGTGAACAAGCTTGATCCGGCTGATGAACGTCACATTCTGCGCCTTTATGACTACTTCTATCACCAAGTAAGTCTGAAAAAGATGGGTTGTTAAATTTTTCTGCAACAAATTGACATGGTTTCGTTAATCTCTCTAGATGCTATTTTGTGCATGTTACAAGGATTTTATGCCATCCTATTACTGGTCAAATTCTTGAACCTCTTCTAAGCTTTTCTAATTAATAAACATTTACAGGAGCATCTCTTCATTGTTTGTGAACTCCTTAAGGCGAACTTGTATGAATTTCAGAAATTTAATCAAGAATCAGGTGGTGAAGCTTACTTCACTCTCAGCAGATTGCAGGTTAGTTAGGTTAAGCCTTGAGCCATATTGGCGTTCCTTCTGATTCATTGGTGCGACCTCTTTCTTTTACCAGGTCCACAGTTTTTATAGAAATTAGTATAATGTCTTTGAATAAACTAACCTACAACAGGCAGTTTGGAATATGTATTAACGGTCAGCTATCGGTTGTTTGTCTCACAGGTCATAACCCGTCAGTGTTTGGAGGCACTAGAATACTTGCATCACTTGGGAATTATTCACTGTGATTTAAAGCCCGAAAACATTCTTATAAAGAGTTATAGGAAATGCGAGATAAAGGTTATTGATCTTGGAAGCAGTTGCTTTAAGTCGGACAACTTATGCCTATATGTACAATCTCGTTCCTATAGAGCCCCTGAAGTCATTCTAGGTCTCCCCTATGACCAAAAGATTGACTTATGGTCTCTCGGCTGCATCTTGTCTGAACTGTGCTCTGGGGAAGTATGTCTGCTTTGCTTTGCTTCATTCAGTAAAATTAAAGTGGATATTGCTGTTAGTTATTCCTTCCCATGGATGGCTTGAGCATTCAATGATTATTTTTTCTGGTAACCTATATCATTTGCTCTGGGTTGTCAGGTGCTCTTTCCAAATGATGCAGTTGTAATGATCCTCGCGCGCATGATTGGCATGCTCGGTCCTATTGATCCAGAGATGCTGGAGACAGGACAGGAAACACTCAAGTACTTTACAGAAGAATATGATCTCTATCATTTAAATGAGGTTTGTCATATTTCTTTCAGTTTGAGAATAGATGCGGACTAGCAGACTGTTGAGCTTTTTATCTTTATGCATTCAGAATATGTTTTTGGAACATAAGACGCATAGAAATATTCAGGAGGGAGGGAAAGATTGCATTCTCATAAGCTCTGCATTCTCATAATCTCTGCATTCATCAACTTGTGGTTATTCATTTTAAATACATTGCTCTAGGCGTATGATAGTTAAGGAGGGAAAAGGTGCTTTCTGAAAGTTCCACTCAACAGTCACAATTAAGGGTGTTAAGAAAAAACTGGTTCATCACCAAACTCAATTTGTCAAAATCAGATAATATAGATATTATAGATGATAATGGATCAAAAAATATAGGAAATGGGAATTACAGGTCGAGATTTTTGAAACCCGGTCAACTCATTACCCAATACAGCCCTGTTGTTTATTATAGCTAAATTGATTCTTATATTTTAGTCAATTTATTCATTGATATATTAAGCTTAAATTGCTTGTTACAACTTGTAACAAGTTTTGATTTAGTTTATTGAGCCCAAATCTTGGTTCTAATTATGCCTAATCCATTGAAATTAGTAATATAAGTCCAATCCGTGAATGTATGTAATATCCGCAAAAAAATTAGCTTAACTTGATACATCTAACCCCTAGGTAAAAAAGAAGAAGAGATGAATGAGTTGGGCTTACAATTTAGAAAATTTTAGAATTTGAGTTGGGTATAATTTTGAGCTCAAACTCAATCCAACTATTTCCATGAACACTCTTAGTTACAATAGAGTTCAACTTAGTGTTTTTTATGCGTTATCTAGATAAAGGACCAAGAGGTGTATGACTCCATATCTATGCTTTGAGCCTTTAACAAGGTGTGCACACTATAGTTTCAAAACTCGGACTCGTTTGGTGGTCAACCCGGGACTTGGCTGATCCGAGATTTGAACTGGTTCAGGTTGGAAAAAAAAAAAACCTGACTGACCCGATCAAAAACTTGGGTTGATTTGCAGATCCGAGTATGACCCCATGAAACCCGGCTATCAAACCATTGACTTTTTTTTTGTTAGGTTAGTTTTGTTGTATTCAAGGATGATGTAATATATTTACCAATCATGACTAGTAGATGACTGATTTCACCAGCTCCAATTTACTCATACCTGGCTTGCAATGTCCAGGAGACAAATCAAGTAGAATACCTTATTCCCGAGGAATCCTCACTGGAGCATCATCTACAAGTTTCCGACGTTGGGTTCATTGATTTCGTGAGAGACTTGCTTGAGCTCAACCCCCTGAGGCGTCCAACTGCAAGGGGGGCCCTGGAGCACCCATGGCTTTCACATTCATACTGAGTCCGGTTCTGACTGAACTTGTGGATCAGGAGTTAATACTCGTGGCGTCTCTTTCTTGTCTCTGGAGTGCATGCTTCCAGTACCAGTTTTGGTTCCGTATATGCAACCACATCAGATATATACACGCATTTTTTTTTGGTTGAACACGTATTTATTTTGTACAGGAAGTTTTCTTGCATTTTCCTTTCTTCCTTCACTTGGTGGGGCTTTGTAAGTATCATTTGATTGGGAACAGAAGGACAGTAATAAAATCACCAACACAATGATTTGGATACTTGTTTTCAATGAATGCGTAGCGCCTTCAACACACGCAAGTGATTTGTGTATTTTACCTACAGAAAAGGAAAACCCTAGACCTGATCGCTTGTCTTTCCCTGCGGGCATCAAAACTATTTGGAGTTGAAGTCATGGATACCTTGTAGTGTTTGGAGGGATTGCAAGATGTCGTAAGCACTCCTACCTAACCAAATCTTGATTGATCATCCAATCTGGCCAAGAAGTTGAATAACTTAATCGACACGCATTGGGACTGAGTTAGAACTTAAGAAACAACAGAACAAGAAAACACGTTTACAAGTTCAGCAATTTCTCAGAAATGAAGCTTGCATGGAACAGGGTAAAAACAATATTTCATATTCACTACCTGAAGAAAGATCAACTTCTTCGTGTATCATATCGAATTTTATGCAGCTGTACTGCTGCAGTATCAAATATATATTAAAAGGGTATTGAAATCTTATATTATAAAATTTCAGCTATACCACTGTCTAGTGTCTATCCTTCGAAGACATAGGATAGGTTGCCATCGCCAGCAATTCAGCCACCGCAGTTGATCAGATCCCACCTGAGGTTGCTCAATCCACCGCTCAAAAAGAAAAGTGGATTGGATCTGGTTTTGGGTAGGCGTGAGCTCACCCAATCTGGCCCTAATTTAAGCATGATCAGCAGCAGCAACTAGTAATAATAATAATAAATAAATAAATAAATAAATAAATAACCATTTAGGTGGTGGTCCAGTGGTAAGAGCTTGGGACCAAGAGGTTTGTTCTCTCTGTGGTCTCAGGTTCGAGCCCTGAGTTGCTTATATGATGGTCATTAGAGACTTACATAGTCGTTAACTTCAGGGCCCGTGGGATTAGTTGAGATGCGCGCAAGCTGGCCTGGACACCCACGTTAATCTAAAACAATAAAAATAAATAAATAAATAAATAAAAACTCCTCCTCTCTCTCTTTTCCTTTCCCTTTCTCAAATTCTCTCTATTTTAGTATACACAGGCTCACTGCCTACGCGTGCAACCCCATCTCACCGATCACGTTGCATTTCTTGATTATTGACTATTTAGAAGTATAAGTATAAGATTGTGGTTAGTTTTTAAAGTATTTTTTATATTAAAATATATTAAAATGATAGTTTTTTTATTTTTAAAATTAATAGATCAAAACAATCTAAAATATATAAAAAAATTAATTTTTTAAAAAATATGAGTTTTCCTGTGTTTCAAACACCATCAATTCCTTGTTATGTGCTAACTCTTTATCCAAATAATATTTCTAACGATATTATATCTTATTCCACGTAAACGTTTTGCAATCACCCGCTTATCCATTCCACGTGAGAGACGTGTGATGGTTGGGTTGTTCTGGGCCCCTGTTACCGGGACCCACATTTTTGCTTCATCCGCATATCCATTCCACATAGATATAAAATGATAATGCGGGCATGCTCTTTTTTTCTGACCGGACTCACGAATCAAGAAGCAAATTGATATTATTTTAATTATTCATTGTTAAAAAAACTATCCCTTTTTGTCTTTTGTGTATTCTTCCCTTCTTTTTTCATTCTGACTTTTTTTTCTTCCTTTTTATCCTCGATAATTTTAAATTTGGCATTCTTACTGCATCTATTTTCTTGGTGTTTTTTTTTTCTTGATTGATTTTAGATTTAGATTTGTAAGTTTTCTCTTTTTTTTAAAAAGGAAATTAAATAGTGGAAAACAAAAAGAGTCATGTCCATGTCACGCACCGAATTTTCCTTTCTTTATTAGGAAATAAAAGCTCAAAATCTTACAACGATTTCAAATCAACACGGAAGTAAGAGGGGCACGAAATGCATGTTGGAAAAATCACCAATTCAGTTGTGATGTGATTTACATCCTCCCTCTTTCTATACTTTGATCAAATCGAAGAATAATCACACACTCACCTCGATGACCACAACAGCCACGTCATCTCTCCTCTTCACCATCGTCCGTCCTAAAAGCACGGAATTTTATAATAAAACAAACATTACGCTCAGCAAATCAAGTATTTTTTAAAGAGAAACAATTTCACAGGCTCGCTCTCTTTCTCTCTTGATAAGTTATAAACCATCACCACCATCGAACCAGTTCTTGATCATACTATATGGCTGAGCTGACTCATCCCGAGGTGGTTTACTCACCACGGTCAACTCAATTATTGAGGGCACTGTGGAACTGGCTTGCTTTCTTCTTCCAGATCTTTTTGCAGATCCTTAGAGCCGTTGGACCTCAATCTCTCTCTTCTCCTTCTCATACTTTCAAGCCCTTGCCTCTTGTCGAGTTGCCTGAGACCACCGATCCTCCTCCCGCAACAGTCGAGATCCCCTCCGGCACCGACGCCATTTCCGCCAACGAGCCTATCCAGAAACTCACCGTATGATATCGATTTTCTCTGGTTATGATAGTTGCTCTCAAAGAAGGTTCTGTATGTGTTCTGATTTATGCCTATAATAATAATAATAATAATAAAAGGATGAGTTATTTTTTCAAGAGGTTTATGATTTTTGTGTTTGCCAGGTTATGTATTTTATGACGTAGATGGATATGGAGAGTTAAGGCCAAATTAAGATGTTAGTTACTAGAATTAGTAGTCCATAGTTATAGATTGGGAAATTCTAGTTTTAGCTTTCATGAACTATTACTAGTACTATTTAGAGGAGTGTTGCACGTTGGTGTGGATTTAACAATTTGAGAAATCATGTTTACAAGCTAAATCTATAATTTTTTCTTAAAAAAAAATTCTATGTGATAAAGTGTGCTTTCTTGTTTTTATTCAATGATAAGGGATATCTCCAGGTCAGCTTACATGCTAACCGAGACCAAGTCCCCTACTCGGGACCCAATGCAACAACCTGATACATCAGGAATTGAATAAATTCCCCTGGATAAAGTGCGCTTTAAAGATGCTTTAGATTATTTTCGTGTCTTATGTTTTCCCATTGTAAATGATACGTTTTCGTGCTCGTAATTGTCTACTCTTAGCTTTCTTGTATTTTGGATATTTTATGTAGGTTATGTTTCTGATATTTATTTATGTTTTTCTTACATCTTCCATTAAATCTTGAACATTTGAAGTTATAAAAGGATTACTTTTTTGGGTACCAAGCTTTGATTTTGTCACTCGGTACGTGAGTTAATTAATTACTGCTGTGACATCTCACTATTGATTTTTTGTATGGTAATGTGCCGAGAGGGTTTAAAATTCTGAGGTTATGCATTGATATGTGTTGTTGGTCTTGGGTATTTAACTTTATAATCTGTAAAATCATTGTGCGAAAGGTGTTTAGCAGGGTTTTTCTCTATCTTCTCTCTTGCTGCTTCTTTAAAAACAGTAATTCAACATGACATTGACTCCAGAATATGTACTGCAGGTGGTTCTTGACTTGGATGAAACTCTAGTATGTGCTTATGAGACATCTAGTTTGCCAGCGCTTCTGTGCAATCAAGCAATAGAAGCTGGATTGAAGTGGTTTGAGCTGGAATGTGCATCCTCAGACAAGGTTCTTATATGCAAGTCATTTTAAGTAAAATTATTTAAGTTGGACTATTTTGACTTGAATATGTTGGGATTGAAGGAATGCGAAGGGAAACTTAAGATCAATTATGTTACGGTATTTGAGCGTCCAGGGTTGGATGAATTCCTAAAACAACTCAGTGAATTTGCAGACCTTGTGCTATTTACAGCTGGCCTTGAAGGTCTGATATTTACTTCACCATACATCTGGCTGCTATACTCACTGTATCGGCTGTTAGCTCTTCCGCCTTTATTATTATTTTCTTAGTGAGTTCGAAATACCACCTTTGAATATTTGCAGGTTATGCCAGACCACTTGTTGACAGAATAGATACAGAAAATCGATTTAGTCTACGTCTTTATCGGCCTTCAACAACTAGCACGTAAGCACGAGTTGTTGTATTCATATTTTTCTGGTCTTTCTTACATTATGTCTTTCCTTCCTTGAGTTTGTAACTGCTGATAGCACACTAGTTATTTGAAATTTAGGATATTTACTTCTCAAGATAAAAGGGCTTCTTAAAAGGACAAGTGGAACTTGTGTTCTTGTCCTTTTAGTTTGCTGAAAACACAAGCATACACCAGTTAACAATATTTGCACATATAAACACTAGGTGACCAATGATAAAAACTTGGAATAAAAAAATTTAGTTTTTTTATTATTTGAAATTCGAACTCTGTGGTAGCTAATATAAATGGTTATTAGAAGCTTACCTGATCATTAACTTTAGGGCTCGTGGGGATTAGTTGAGGTGCGCGCAAGCTGACCTGAACACCCCACGTGAATATATATATATATATATATATATATATATATATATATATATATATATATATATTTGCACATATACATGCTAGTTATTATATCTAAGAGTTTTTTTTTTTTTTTTTTCAATTTCTTTCATTGTGTTTTTTTTTTCGCCTTTATCAATTTTTTTTCCGGCTTTGTCCCTATTCTGTAATATAATTATGAATTATAGATAAATACTGATTAGATGTAAAGGCTAAGGTTTGATCCATAAAAAAGTGGATCCCCTAGACTATCTTTTTCTCTATGAAAGTTCACTGGTGCCTTTAGATTCTTGGTAAAGAGGTTAGTTGGATAGTTACAGATGACAGTTATATACAATTAACGACTGTATTAATCAAGCAATTTTATCCAGTCACGCCATAAATTCAGCAAATATATATAGTATCAAAATATAGTTAAATAATCCATCAACTAACTCTGACTTTACATGATTACGTATATTTACAACATAGAGCTATCACGAGTTTTATGTTATTTTTTTTGTTATTATTTTCTCCTCTCTTTATAAACATAAAAGAAAAGGAAAAAAATTAGACACGATGGAAATCTTTTGCTAGGAAAGAGAAGTGTGCCAAAAAGAGTTTGAATTGGCCATAAGTTATGACCATCACACATTGCTTAAGTGATTTTATAGGAAACAGTTAAAACTCTTATACTATTTTGGAAGAAATCTTTTTTCTGACAGTCTTGGATATTAGAGTTTCTCTATATGTTATTTTTCTGGAAGCTTATTATGCTAGAGTAACAATATATAGTGTGAATGGTCTCTATACTATACAGAAAAAACTGATATTATGAAATGAATTAGGTATGATTGTGCAGATTTTACATTTAGCAGGTCGACTTAAGTTACTATGATTTCATGTTAAGTAAATTCTATGCAATCATTTGATGTATCTTTCTGTGAATAAGAGTTATACATGGTAAAGCTAATTCTTGAAAATTTCTTACAAGATTAAATATCATTTACCTCACACAAGCTAAAGTAGTTACATATTTAATGCTGGGATTTTTCTCAACGTTCAAAACAAGGTTTTACATATTCTATAGAAATTAAGTTCATGCTCACTTCAGAAGACACATATTCTAGACAATCTTGATTAGACTGGGGCTATCACTATGTTGAATTTTGAGTTTAGTTCGTTTTTCTTATTACTGAAACTAGATTGTTTATGCTTCCGATTGATTGCCTGTGTAATGGAGCTAATGATTTCATATTTAAACCACCCCCCACCCCCATCATAATGACTGTATTTATTTATTAACTGCAATGGATTTGCTTGGTTTCAATAATGTGTTCCAATTCTTCATGAGTGCTTTATGCCACTCACTTTTAGTGCTTCAAACTCATCTTTCTAGTTTTGTGTGGATGTGAAATTTTGATGATAAAAATGTCAATTCCTGATAATGACACAGTATGATTCTGTGATTAAGTTAAGCAAATGCAGATACTTTGTATAGTTGATTTATTTCTAAATGAAGGAATTAACTTCTCTTGTATCCTTACGCTTAAGATTCATTTTTTAGTTTTGAAAACCTTTCATGCTGTATGTGAACACTGAACAGGGAGTATCAGGAGCATGTGAAAGATCTCTCCTGCATATCAAATGATCCATGCCGGATTGTTATTGTTGACAACAATCCATTCAGTTTCTTGTTGCAACCACTGAATGGAATTCCATGCGTTCCATTTTCTGCAGGACAACCACATGATACACAGGTAGGAATATCTAAATTACTTAAATTCATAATTATTCCCCAATCTTGTTTGTTCATTTACTCAACCCTCTCTCTATCCATTTTTATGGGCTGTTCAGCTTCTGGATGTGCTTCTTCCCCTCCTCAAGCACCTCTCTCAGCAGAACGATGTGAGACCTGTACTCTCTGAAAGATTCCACATGCTTGAATGGTTTCAGAAGCAGGGAATCCCTGCTTCTGGTTGGACGTAGCAGGATAAAAGATCATCTGCGGCTGGAAGCAGCCTTCCTTTGTACCATCCACAGTTACTTCATTCAAAGGCAGCAACTTTTTGTAGGAGCGATGGATTTTGTATAGCATTAATTTCTCCTGCAGAGGCATTGATGAAAGCTGAAGTAACACAGCTTCAGAAAAAGGATTTTATCTGCTGCTTTTATTGGTCAAATAGGTACAACGTTTATGTCTGTAGATTTGTTTATACTCCGATTCTTGTTGTAACTGTGATAATATGTTCGCACCTTGCAGCCTGCTTGATTGTTTATGTATCTTTTAGACTTCTGTATATCTGCTCCTCGTTAACAAAGGTTGTTAGTTTACTTGTTAGTCTCAGTGGCAGTGTGGCTGGTTTATAAGGAGTGTTTATTGCTTGAATGTTCCATGTCACGTGGATTTGTGCTTTTAATTAATAATAGGAGGATAGTTATGATGAGCTTCGGAGAAATTAAATTGCTGGACATTTTCCTGGAATGAAAAATATCAAAAGAGAAGAAAGACCGGTCTTGTTTGATGTCTGCACATTAACTGCACTGACCAAACTAATTAAGCAGATAATGCTATTTTGTACTGGTCCTTTTTTTTTTTTGGGTGCCGAGATGCTTCCATTTTTCCACCCTACTGGCCGTGGATCAACCCTTTCAGACCGTCAAGAAGCATGGCTATCCCCTCCTGCTTCTTTGTTTTGGATCTTCTGGACCTGGTTTACGTAGTTCTTACGGGGGCTAATTTGGTAGATGAATTTCTTGCCTAAAACTTGCCTTGTACTCTCCAGCAGTCCTAAGAAGGTAAGTAAATTTCCCTACAATTCTTTAATGGGCTTTCAATATGAACTTGTGCCATATTCCCTTTGCCAGGTTTGATAGAGTGATCTTGTGTACCACTAGAAATTGTCTGGCAGTGCAGTAACGCAGCATAGAAGGAAGACCCTGCATTGGCACATGGGCGGCGGCGACTTTGCCTGATCGATGACTTAGCTTTGATATAATAATTATGGATCAAGTAGCACTCCGACATGATGTTAGGAACTTGACCGCTTTCACAGGTTTGCATGTTCCTAAAGTTTATATATGGATTAGCAAAACCAAACTACAACTTCTATATACGGTTGTAGAGAGCACTCACTTTTTCATTCTCAAGGGTGACCATCCTTTTCTTTCCCCCATATATATATATATATATATATATATATATATATATATATATATATATTGAAATCCAACAGATAATGTGTTGGATATTTTAATTATACTGATTGATATTTTAAATAATTGCTCAAGTTCAAGAATTTTGACGACCTGGAGTTTAGGCAGCAATGCTAACTTCAGCAGTGACGTGCTTGATTCCGTCATATTTCAGGATCAGATTAATCAATCAAATAAGCTAGTTAAAAGGGTATTCTTCACTTTACGATTCTTCTCGGTTTATTTTTTCCACCTTATGATGAATACAGGACAGCTCTCGCAAGCTTTGCGGCCATATAAATTGGAAGGTGCATAATGTTGAGTCATCCTGAAAATGTTATGTTCAGTCCAGTTCCAGTCAGTATACCTGGTAATTATTCTAAAAAGAATTACTTAATTATCAAACATGGGTGCTTTGCTTCTAACAAACACAGGGAAAGTGCGGGGAGGAAGAGCCCAGAGACAAATTAACCTAAAAGAAAACGAAGCAAAAACAATCCTTTATATCAGGTTGACAAAAATACGAAAACACAAAATGCCCGGGACTAGAAGGTAGAAATCGATGGAAAAGAAGGGAGCCAATTAACTATCAGTTCAAGAATAACAAAAGAAAAAAGAAACAATAAAAGAAGTCATTAGCTAGCAGTAGTGATGATGTGCCAGCAGTGGCGGAGCTGGAATTATATAATAGGAAGTGCCAAAACTCAAGATATAATTTATTATTAAAAAATTTATCAATTTAAAATAAATATATATTATATTATCTTATATTTAAACATTAAAAATACTAAAATTTAAAATATTTTACAGGGGCCGGGCCCTGCCCGCCTCCCCTGGTTCCACCCCTGTGCCAGAGTATGCTGCATGTGAATGCCATGCACTACACAAGGAAAACTTGGTAATTGGTGTTCAATTGCAAGAAAGACAGAACTACAGAATTGTAAAAACCAATTATTACAACCTGTAAATTATGATGCGCAATAACAATTAATTAAGCTTTTGATTGTCAAGGATGCTTCAAGCGTTTACTTCACCTAAAGAATTATTTTCCTGTAAATTATCATGCGCAATAACAATTAAGCTTTGATTGTAAAGGATGAAGCGTTTACTTTACCTAAAAAATTATTCTTCAATCATGGCTTTCTTTACATGTACAACACTCTGGTTTGACCATGTGCCTTCACCTAATTTATTTGTGTGTGTGTTATAAACTCGGCCCTTTTGTCACTCAGAGTTGCTGACATGTGTTTATCAATACGAGCTGTTCTTCAGATTCCCTCAACAGGAGCCAGCAACGCATTATAAAATGGAAGCAAGGATCACAAGCCAGGTTGATTAGTGCCTTTTGCTCATTTAATTGGGTTTTATTCCAGAATCTATGAAATGATTACAGCTCTATCCTCCAGATTTTCCTGATACAAATTGAATCCTACATGCATCATATACGGGGAAGAGATGTTGCGTTTTGACTTTGATTTTATTTAGAGGTGGAAGTTATTATGTATTGGAATCATGTGTTTAACTTTTCAAGAAAAGAAAAGTATCAAGCATTTCTGAATCAAATCCTTGTTGATATTATGAGATTGGGAAGGGCAGATCGTAACACCATGGACGAAAATACTTGGTCAAAGGCTTCCATGGAAACGTAATTATGTGAGCGAAAGCTTTTCCATTTTATACCAGCAAAACATCACGAGAGAACAGTATTGCTAATTGGAGAGTTTCTCAGAAAGAAAACATTACCAATTAGAGAGGGATGGTAAGTGATTATTTCAGGTTTATTTAATTATGATAATTTTATATTTTGAGATAGCAAATTATACAAACCAGCAATTCAATTGGTTGTCTGAACACGGAAGGTATTTGAATGTTTTAAATGCCCCACAGGGCAAAAACAAGGTAGTGTTTATTTTATTTTATTTTTCATTTTAAATTAATTTTTTAATGTTTTTATATCGTTTTTGATATAAAAAATACTTTTAGGATACCACTTTCTATTATTATATAATTAACTACTGTCGCCTGAAAAGTTGTAATAGTAAAAAAGAATGACTACATCGAACTTTTGTTTTTAGCTAATGCTGGGCTTTTGTCTGTGGTAAAAAACACAGCATTTATCGACAGAATCTTCCACCCCTCGAATAAGTTGACCTACCTAATTTAACCTAAATCGGTCAAGTCTCGAACCTTAAATTTGTTGCAATGATTAGAGTGTGAAATCAATACAAGTTCTGGAAAGTAAGGATTCAGGAATACTATTTATTAAAGCCAAGGTGTTACGTTTTCAAAGAGCACCAACCCCAAATTAAATATATAGTAGAGCTTTGCACATAGCATCTTGACTAGATTGAAAACGTTGAGTAATATTCCGTGGTTCAAACTTGCCTGGTTCATCGCTTGAATCTTATTTTTAAATTGCATCAATATTTTATCTGTTTATACGAAACAGACATCACCTTTTTAAAAGAACAATCAAGCTTGTCAGATTGAAGTAATTCTCAGCGGGCCAATCCACAGATTGAGCTGACCATGTCAAGAATTTGCTCGGAAGATGTTATATTTTGCAGACAGCATTTAAAAATGAAGAATTGCGCAAGATCTATGCAACTCTTAATTCTCATGAGTCTCTGTCAGACGTGTTTGGATCTTCAATAAAAAGGAAAAAAGAAAACTAGAGAGGCAAGTTAACAAATTTACCGAAGAACAGAAAACCCATCCATATTTCACTCTTTGCTTTCATTTTCTGCCCTTCTCTCTCTCTTAAATCAAGCAAGCCAGACGTGAAACTCATGCTACATGACCCAGTTCGATTACATCAAATCTTGAATATAAGATTTACGGATTATTCCTTCTAATCAGTGACAATTAACCTCTTAAAAAATAATAATTTTCATGTAAAATAAAACTCGAAATGATACGTCTACTTTTTGAATAGATTCCATATTTGATTTGCAGCCTTCGTGGTCAAGAATTGCCATCTGTATGTTTCGTAAAACAATTTGCCTTTGCATTGCTTACGTGTTTCTTTCTTTATTTATTTCCTTCCTCTTTTTTTTCAATCGAGCATGCTGCATGTGCTTCGCTCTCTACAGTGAACAACAATTTCTTGAGCCATCAAAGATGGCAAATTGTAGTTCACCTATTCCCTGTTTACCACCCAAAAAAAAAAACTCTCCACTCTCGGTTGTGTTTGTTTTGCAGGCACGCCTGTTTCTAAATATAGTTATAATTATTTGTTAAAGTATTTTTAATTTAAAAATATATTAAAATGATATTTTTTTTATTTTTTAAATTATTTTTTATATTAGTGCATCAAAAATATTTGAAAATACTAAAAAAAATATTAATTTAAAATAAAAAATTTAAAATATTTTTAAAATATAAAAACAACAAGGTAAGGTGTTCTTGATATTTTTTTCCCCCTATTGAATAGATAGATAACAAAGCATCTTTGTGGCTTTAAGTGTTGGGAAATTACGGGATTTGAATTAATTTGCCCTGAAAAACTGAAAAAAAAATACAATACTCTGATATTGATTTTAAAATAGTTATGGTATTGAGATAGCAATTATATAATACATAGCATTTTAAAATCAATTCATCTCATCGACTAATTAAGTTAAATACATAACAATTAATTCTTGATTTTAAAAACTTCATAGGAAAACACATATTCTAACCTAATATTGACATTGGATCTAGATATTGATATGGAATTAAGGAGCTGCTTATTTACCCACTAGATCAAGAATCTCTCTCTCTTTAAATTTAAATGATATTAAGAAATCTATTCAATCAAACCATTTTGATTTTCGTTTCAATTTTGTAGATTGAGTACAATTATCTCATCAAAATGATATGATTTTTTTTTATTAACTCAACGATAAGGGGTATTTTTTTATTAACTTGCTTATTAATTAAAACTATTTTTTTTTTCAAAGTGATTTTAATGAAAAAAATAACAATTTTTTCAAGATGCTGGCACTAGGTGTCGTTTGGTTATAAGAATAAAATGTCTGGGATGAGAATTAATGGAGGAATGAGAACAGGAATAAAGAAATCGGAACACGTTTTAAGTCCCATACCATGCTTGAAATAGTAACAGATAGCATGATGGAATTAAAAACATTTAATGACTCGTTTTTTAAATAAAAAATGAAATAATGATTAAAAAAGTAATTCTATCAATACCCGTGGAAGTAAAAATAATAAAGATGGTTAAGAAATAGATGATGGGTGAAAAAATATCATAGTAATAACAGTAATTTACTTTAAAAACAAATCAAAACCATAAAAGAATGATAAAAATAATGAAAGAATGATGGTGCAATAACAAGGAAAATATTAATTTTTTTAAAAAAATTATATTATCACTGTAACAGGTTAAAGCAGTAATTATGGTAAAATAGTTAAAATACAAAGAATAAAAATAATGCATAATATTTTTTTCAAAACTATAATCCTCACTCTATATATATATATATATATATATATATATATATATTTGCATTTTCCCCATAATAACAAAAACTTATTAGTTTTCATTATATTATTATTTTTCATTTTCATTCCATTTTAATCAACTGAGCACATACATAGAGTGAGAATAAAACTCTCCTTCATTCTTATATATTTAATTTCTTGTTATCAAATAACACCTAGGTTTTTAAATTTGAAAATTAACAAAAGAAGCATATATCTTTAACTATCAAGTTGTTTTTTTAAAAAATTAAATTTTCTTATATCATAATTTATAATTTGCCCTAACCAACACCCCCCCCCCCTCTCTCTCTCTCTCTCTCTCTCTCTATATATATATATATATATATATATATATATATATATATATATATTTTTCCCAATTAAAGCTCAACTACGATTTCTTTCCAAAATTTTCAGAAACACAGCAAACCATGAGAAACACATATGAGGTTAGTCGCACCCCCAAATCAAACTGTCCACTCTAAAAGAAAATTATCATTTACCTTTTAAAAAAAAAACTTTCCAAACACATCCTTAAAAACAAAAACTCTTAACAGTCAAGAAAATAAAAAACTGAAACGAGCTGAAAAGGCCATGTAACCTGCACACAGGACTTGTTATTAGAGCTTTATTATGAGCTTTTCATTCTCTTATTAATTTCAAACGCAATAAAAACAATAAAAACTGATAGACATTCAGTACCTTAAAATCTCCGCTCTCTCTCTCTCCACCAATGAAGCCTACCCGTCACCCGTCACCCACCTCCTCTACCACCACCGGAAATCTCCACTTCTATACATGACGAAACTACACCTCTCCTCCGCTGTCCTCTCCGTCACCACCCTCTCACTTCTCTCCTTCATCTTATCATCTCCATTCCTAACCCATGCCTTGGGCTCCGGCTCCACCCTCGCGGTCATCTCCGCCACGTCCACCGTCTGTGGCGTCGCCGCCTCTCAACCATCCCAAAGTATTATCTGCTATAGACGAACCCCCATCGCCGAAATCATCACCGTTCAGCCTAACGTCTCCTTCTCCGCCATCTCCGGCGGTTCCACCTTCTTCTGCGGTCTACGTTCTGGGGGCTATGCTTTCTTATGCTGGGACACATCGAATTCCTTTTTTGAATCTCGAAGAGTCTATGTTAACAACACCGCCCTTCTACAAAACCTCTCTGTCGGTGATAATCAAGTGTGTGCGATTGTTAATGACACATCGAATGTCAACAAAACTGGGACCGTTACGTGTTGGAGGGGAGATGGTAATGCAAGTAAACAATCACCAAGCGAAGGCGATAAATTTAAGTCAATTTCAAGTGGGTCTGGCTTCTCATGTGGGATTTTAATGGAAAATAACAGAATTAAGTGTTGGGGTAATAATGCAATTGCAAGAGAGATTGAACTTGGTTTTGCCGATATGATAATTTTGAATCTTGAAGTGGGTGGTTTACATGTTTGTGGTGTCAATTCTAGTGGCGTTTTGGTGTGCAAAGGGGATAATAGTTTTGGTCAATTGAATGTCCCTTCAAATAATGTATTGGAATATTCACAGTTGGCTCTTGGGGCTAGTCATAGCTGTGCGATTCGAAGGAATAATGGATCTGTTGTTTGTTGGGGAGGTGGCGGTGAATATAATGTGAGTGAGATTCAGGGTGTTTTCTTTGAGTCTATTGTTTCAGGTTCTAATTTTAGCTGTGGATTGGTTTCGCGTGATTTTTCGATTCTGTGTTGGGGACCAGGGTGGCCTAATGCTTCAGGGACTCGGCTTCCGTTGGGCGAGGTTTTACCAGGGCCATGTGTGCAATCTTCTTGTAGTGAATGCGGTTTGTATCCGCGATCTGAGAAGTTGTGTTCTGGTTCAGGGAACATTTGCAAGCCTTGTGGTCCCAATGTTTCGATATTAACACCGTTGGCTCCGACGTCATTGCCATCAGCACCACCCCCGTCGATAGTGCCCAAGTCATCTCCGTCCAATAAATTGACAACAGGGTTATTGGCATTTGCTATTGTTGGATCAGTAGGGGGGTTCGCCGGAATTTGCACGATTATTTATTGCTTGTGGACTGGAGTTTGTTTTGGTAAGAAGAAAGTGCATAATTCAGTTCAGCCTACAATTACTAGAGCTGTTTCCATTGGTGGCGTGACATCAAATAATAGTGGTTTAAATTCGAGATCATCAACTATAAGGCGCCAGAGCTCGAGGGTGATGAGGCGTCAGAGGAGTGGAACGTCATCAAAGCATGGGGATAGAGCTGAGGAGCTTAGTCTTGCTGAACTTGCTGCTGCTACCAACAATTTTTCAGTAGAGAACAAGATTGGTGCAGGGAGCTTTGGTGTTGTTTACAGAGGAAAATTGAAAGATGGCCGCGAAGTGGCGATTAAGAGAGGGGAAACAGGCCAGAAGATGAAGAAGTTTCAAGAGAAAGAGAGTGCTTTTGAATCAGAATTGGCGTTCTTGTCAAGGCTTCACCACAAACATCTGGTAAGGCTTGTTGGGTATTGTGAAGATGGAGATGAGAGGCTTCTAGTTTATGATTACATGAAGAATGGAGCTCTTTATGACCATTTACATGACAAGAACAACATTGAAAAGAGTAGCAGTGTGATAAATTCATGGAAAATGAGGATCAAGATTGCACTTGATGCTGCTAGAGGAATTGAATATCTTCACAACTATGCAGTCCCACCAATAATTCACAGAGACATCAAGTCGTCAAATATATTACTCGATGCGAATTGGACAGCAAGAGTTTCTGATTTTGGGTTGTCATTGATGGGTCCTGAATCAGAACAGGATTACAATTACAGACCAACAAAGGCAGCAGGAACAGTTGGGTACATTGATCCTGAGTACTATGGCCTAAATGTATTAACTGCAAAGAGTGATGTCTATGGCCTTGGTGTGGTATTATTAGAACTCCTGACCGGAAAAAGAGCCATTTTCAAGGGTGATGATAATGGAGGCACACCAACAAGTATAGTGGATTTTGCGGTGCCTAAAATTATGGTTAATGAACTGGGTAAGATTTTGGATCCCAGGGTTGGACCGCCGGAGGTTAATGAAGCAGAAGCAGTGGAGCTGGTGGGATACACTGCAATGCATTGTGTGAATTTGGAAGGGAAAGATAGGCCAACTATGGCAGACATTGTTGCTAACTTGGAGCGAGCCTTGTCCCTCTGTGATGGTAGTAGCCATGGCAGCATCTCTAGTGGTAGAATATCAATTGTTTCAGATTGAAATTTCAATTTTTAAACCCAGAAGAACAAATATTTTTCTGGATAATTTAATTGGGTATACATTTGGGCTACTGTAAAGAATTAGGATTTTTCCTTTCCTTTTCTTTTTCTCCTTTTCAATAGTAGAGGAATTAGGAGTATTTATCTAACATCGAGCTGTAATGTAGGGTTCTGTGAACACTGACCACAAGGAGAATGATTACATGATTTATTTTTATGGAGAATATTCCTTTTCTTCTTCTTAATAGTTTAAGATTGTTAAACAAAAGCCCCTTTGCTTATTTTTCCTTTTCTCGAAGTAGGATGCATGCATGTCTGGATTTCAGTAATAGTTTAAAATGTTTTTTATTTAAAAATAAATAAATAAATATTTTTTATTTAAAAATATTTATTATATTAATACTTCAAAATAATTTAAAAAACATAAAAATATAATTTTAAATAAAAAAATTCATTTTTCAAGAAACAGTATTTTAAACACTAACAAACACGGTGTAGTTTTCTCGTTGACAAATTGGACTGATCATCCTTTCTCTTAAAAAAAGTTGCAGATGACGAATTGTATATTTGCGACGTGATGTTAGGAAAGGACATAAATTTGACAAAATTAGGCATATGGGGTTGTACATGTGGCACCAAAATAGACGACGATGCTTTTCACTGTGTACTTGCCTTCACCGACCACCGCTATCAGAACTCTTTTGGAAGCAGAATTTCTGGTGTGGGTCCGTCCCTGAAAAGGGCGAGAAGCAGAAGCAAAATGTGGTCCTTTCTGGACATTGGCACCTGGCTTCGAGTTAACGTTTGGTAGTCCATGAATTTGACTTTGAAAATTCAATTAAAAAAAGGAGTCAATACGTTAGGGCTTTGTTCTGCGACTTTTTGTAAAATTATCATAGTAATTTTAATATTTTTTTTATGAAATAACTTTTTATATATATATATATATATATATATATATATATTATTGTTAAGAAACGTGACATTTAAATAATATCACGTATCACAGCTGTAATATTTAAATTGATGTTGCAGTTCAGAAGTATGATAAAATTTTAATTGGTATCGGTATATTTTTTCTTTGATGCAGTATCTTTGCTTTCTTCTGCAATCCCCAACTTTATCTTTGTCCCTTGCACCGTTTCTTTCTGTTTCGTTTCCTGTACAAATCCTCAACTCAATTTATCTCTGCCTTCTCTCTCACCTCCGACCCATCCCTTGTTATTCTAATTCCGGGTCACTTTTTTGGACGACAATGATCATCACAACAATGACACCGGTGACGATGATGATGGGTACTATTCTTGTGTAGGTGAGGAGGAGGTGTTAGAAGACAGTGATGGAGATAAGAGGGAGATTAAACTTTGAAGCAGGTGAGAATGTCAGAATATGAAGGGTAGATCGGGCCTACAAAGGGCAAACTATGAGAATGCAGAAGGAAAGCAAAGACCGAGTTCTTACATTGCATCTCTAGTCGACGCCATTTCACAGAAGCATTCCACGCTCATCCTTGTAAATACGCCTAGCTTCTTCTTCCATACTTTGCAAAGACTTGTCAACCTAACAATATAGAGAAATTAAGTAAATGGAGCCATTAAAAAAAGATCATGTGTCAGATTTATGCTATGCACGCTCTAGTTAATAGCGGGGTTAGACAGAAATTCACAGTCGGAACAAACTAGTACTAAGCACACTTTGATACAAGACCCAAATTTTCACAAGAAAAATATCAAATAGACTCCACCAAGCAAATTCTCTAAAATCAATTAAAATTTTGTTTGATCTTTCATATTTAATAAATATCATATTTTTAAATTATAACATTAATTAATTATTACTATTCAAAATTATACTATTTTATTAAAACTTTTTAATTCTATGATAATTCACATTCTCTTTATACACACACACACACACACACTAATCGCCTAATTTATCATTTGTTCTTGTAGTGATGAATCATTATTTCCTTGGCACGTGTTTGGACCAATATGCATTGTACTATACAAAAAAAAAATCCATATCTACCTACCTTACGTGTATGATACAAGTATACATTGATAAGTGTTATTTAGTAATTTGAATAAAGATTGCTGAATTGGATCTTTATAAATGCATGGTTTGGATGTAAATTACTGATTTACCATATGAATTATAAGAGATTTAGTCCTAAAAGAGACACGACGTCCATGGAAGATCGTGTGTAAGGGTGATGAATAATAATAAAAAGAAAACTCCGACGAATTATGCGGTGCCTCGCGAATTTAATGCCCAAAGGGGTTGTATTTACTACTCTTATTGGTATCCAAATGTAAACATCAATGTGAAGGCTGCGGTTAATACCCTAATTAATTATGCATTAAGTGAGATTAAATGCTGCGGGGGCAGATGTGGGTTCTTATCGGTGGTGGTCGGTGAACCACTCTCTCCTCAGTCCTCATACATTGGTGTTTATTTACTTGGATTTTAGATGTTTCAGCATTGGTTGACAATATGGCTCCCTAAGGATTTAGAATTTAGATATTTCAGCAGTGGCTGAAAATATGCGGTGCTGAAGCTGTATTTTTATTCAGCATCTGTTTTATAAATATGATTGTAACCGGAAAACAACATTAATTCATTGGGATAAATTACATAATTAGCATAATAAATGTTGAATTTTGATAATAAAGCATCGTTTAAAAAGATTCAGTAAAATAATACACATTATAACATTTTTAAAATGTGTTATCAATTAAAATTTAAACCTAGATAAAAAACTGTAAAATTATAATTAATATCATGATTTACAATAACAACATTTAAAAAATATTATGGTTTTAAAATGCAACATGATTAAATGTACATTATCAAACTATATTATTTTATTAAAAAAAATTATGTCACTTCGCCTTCTTTTTTTTTCTTTTGTTGTGCTAGTTACTCTATTTATCCAATTAATTGCACAAAGGTACAAATAAAAAACTATCAATCACCATCATTATCTTTTTATAGGAGCTCTAACTTGTAATTTAATAGCATATTCTCATAGGAGAAAGGGAAAAAAAAAAGACAAGCAGATGTTCTTGAAATTCGTTGTCAATGAATCGTTTTGTAGTAAGAGGACAGACAGATTGAGAGTACTCAATCCAAGGTGAAAAAATTCTGCCCTTATTTATGTACAGCCTCCCAACAACACCATGTGGTTTTTTTCCCCATAAGTACTTAAACAACATTTAGCTGCATGATTAGACCAAACAATTTTCATGGTACCGGAAAACAGTCACGGAGACGACTACAGGCCAAAGGGATGCATTAACAGTTCATGGGCTGGCAAGAATGAGCTGCAAACATATCACATGTGCCTAATGATGCATACAAGTACTCTTGCATTTCACGTCCATGCAGTGATTTATAGCGTGTAAAAGCACCCATCGATATTGTGGTGACAAGACCGTTCTCTAATTAAATTTGCAATTGTGAATTTTGCAATTAATTTTGAGATCCGATAGGGTTTAACAGCAGCTCACCCTGATTCTATCTATTGAAGAAACGAGCGAGAAGTAATTGATTTGATTTGATTTTGTTACAAACCATAACATCTCGCCTTACTTGTCATCCCCGCTCTCTCGCACACGTAGGCAAAAACACCACCTTGGAGTTCCCTTTTCTACCTTTCAACCACCACTCGAATCTTCTGGGCGCGATCCAATCCAATCATATCGTATTCACAATATCTGCTGTTGACCGTCATCCAAGCACAACTTCTGTTATATTCATGCATTTGCTGACGTTTTACCTGGATAGGAGGAAAGAATGGCTGAAAAAGGTGAAGAAATAGAGCAAGTCAGACACTTGCTCGTCCCTGCAGTCCTGTTTCAATGGTAAATTTTGTCCACCACAAAACTTTAGGACCAATCCAGCTTCTTGTTTGAAAACCATGAGAAAGCCAAATGGCTGATTCTTCGAGTGGTTTGGCCGATGCTAAAAAGCTCTTTTTCTTGGATGCACCGAATAGAGAAAGATCTGCATCACATCAATTAAATCATTCAGGAAATTGGGTTGCAACAGCACATGAAATCGACCTAATATGTACAAATAACTTTAAACAATCCATCTTATCAAGTTCCAATAATACCAGAATCATGTCTCGCTTCATAAATCAAATATGTATTGACAGAATTATCGGTTGCGTCCATGCTCACGTCCATGTTCCAAATTCATGTCAAAATCAATCACATGTTTTTTTGCCCAAATCAGATGATGCTCGCCGCTTTTGTATGAGAGGCGGAAAGACTACTACTAACAAGGAAAACAAACCCCCCAGTACATTCACCAGACAGCCATTTGTTGTAAAAAAAAATGGTAACCAGTAAATGCCTATCAGAGTTCAAGCAACGTAACTTGATGACGACTCAAGTAGCGACATTGACAATGATTAGATTCATGGTTCTCTGTCTTGTTGCTCTTCAACTTCATCCATCCAATCAGAGAGCACATGAGACCTTTGTAACCAAAATATGCTGCTGCCACCAGAGTCATCACAAGGGTGACTATTAGAAAAAGCCACCTCATAGTGGCAGCATCTTCTGCTTCAAAACAAGCCATCATGACAAAAAAGCAGTTAAAAAACTTGGTCTTTGCTTCTGAAGAGTAACATACCCGCTTTTGTGAGGTCTTCTTTGCTCTTGCAGTCGTTCACGCCGATTTTGGTGCTTAGGTACATGATTTCTAGTGGCTGGAACCTTTTCCTTCATTAAATATCATAAAATGCTGTAAGATTTCAGGTCGAGAGCCCCCATGCACCGAAAAAGAGCATTGTGGTTGTGCATCAGAAAAATGGATTCATTTATGTAATTAATATATATCCATGATGGTGGTTTTATTAAGCATTCCATAATGGAAAGGCGAAGCCATGTCTTTAACTGCCACACATTTTAGAACGTAAAAGGCACCAACTAGTTTATGACGAGGAGCATTTTCCAAGATAACCTTGTAGTAGAGACTGAAGGGAGAATTAGTTCCACATCTGAGCATTACCTAATGTATCATTTAATGAAACAACTTTCCTTATTGTAATGGAAATATCTCCAGTTGGCTGTTTCATCACATAACCTATAGTAAAGTAACCATAAGTTAAACCACTAGAGTAAGCGTACTTCAATAACAGAGTCTTTTAATTGCCACACATTTTAGAAAGTAAAAATGCACCAACATTTTCCAAGATAACCCCTTGGTAGAAACGGAAGCGAGAACTAGTTCTACATCTGAGTCCTGATAACATAAACAATCAGGCTACTATTGCATTAGTTGACCAAGCTGCCAACCAAGCTAAAGCTTATTCTGATAGCAATTAAATCAATAGACACTTCAAATTTTTTATAGAGAAAGCTATTGATATTACTATCTGGAACCATAAGCTCAAGCATAAAGAGTTCTGGAGCATGAATTCTACAGTTCAAGTTGGAATAAATAGTACCTCCAAATCTTTGGATTTACACAAATGCAATTCCTGATCCACGACCTGTGCTTTTGCAAGCAGAATTCCAAGGAAGAAGTTCAGGTTCAAAATGGTTTTCAGATATATCTTTGGGATCAGAGCCTGCTTTGCAATATGCTGCTTAAACCCTCTTGACATGGCATCTCCTTTTTCAAGGCTTGGCATTGATAATGAATAGAGACCTTGTATAGAGTTGGTATGACAAATCAAGTTAATAACTGGAAGCTGAAATAACATTAACGTTTAGTACATTAACAAAATGTTCCTTTTCACTAATCGTTTTATGATGAGGTGAGAAATTAGTACCTTTTTGGTGCACTTGTCAGGTGATGGGCATTGACCTGGACAACATGTCTCGTGACATAAATGTGGACAATCATGCAATTTCATGCACATCATAACAATTCTGAAGTTTCTCACAGCAATTCAAGGTGGCAAATCATTAAGAGGTTATGCCATTTTGAGTCCCCCGATATCACCAAAATTATTCTAAAAATTTCAAAACTTCAAAAGTTTCAGATTTCAGCCTGTAGCACATAATGGCTGCTCTAGAAATCAATTTCTCCAAAAATTTCCATGCATAACCATTGTCAAAATTTAGAGCAGTTCCAGGTGGATGATTTAGCAGCTTTTCTTTTCTTTTTTATCAATGCAGAACCATTGTCAAAATTTAAACCATTATTTCAAAATTCAGTTATCATTTTTCAATCTTTAAATCCCAGTTGAAGCCAAATCCTTTCATCTTTTTTCTCACTCTTCAATATATCTCCTTTATTTTTTTCCTTTTCCTTCTCTCTCCACACCCTTTTCTTTTCTTCTCATGTCTCTCTTCAAGTTCCTCACTCTGGGTTCTTCTCTGTTACACTCATCTAGCTTGGTCTGCTATTTTAGTCCGAGTGAAGTTTGGACTTCGTTTTTGTGTGTTTTTCTTTACTGTGAGTTGTAGCTAGCGGTGTTGCTTGCTTCTCCTTATTACATTTTCAAGTTGTGTTCAATGTTGACTGAAATTTTTAACTTTATTTGGTGACCTCTGGCTTTTCCCTGTTATTTTTTCATCAATTTTATTAGCTATTATGGTTGGGACAGCTTTGTCTATTTTTAGTCTTTAGTTTTCTTAGTCTGAACTCTTTCATTATATATATATATATATATATAAGGAAACAGAAAATAGCGTGGATCATTTCTCTAACAAATATGCAAGATCCAAAAACCATATAATATAATGCGATGCAAAAAAAAAAAAATTTGCCAATTGCATCGCTGATAATGTTTCCTAAGCTAAAGCATGAATTACCTTATCTATAGACAGTAAGAAGCTATTTCAAAATAATTCTGAAGAA
This sequence comes from Populus tomentosa, assembly GCA_018804465.1. Classification (NCBI taxonomy): domain Eukaryota; kingdom Viridiplantae; phylum Streptophyta; class Magnoliopsida; order Malpighiales; family Salicaceae; genus Populus; species Populus tomentosa. The sequence continues at coordinate 4,209,631 of CM031983.1, read as the reverse complement.
CGAATAGTCCTGTGCATCAATTCCCCATTCGTCACAACTTATATGCTACCTATGCACACGCTTTTAATTATGACGGTGTCTTTAAGTCAAAATATATAATAATAAGCCAGAGGCATTTGTGTACAATTAGGCCAACAAAGCAAAACTTCTCATGTCACAGCACTGTTGGCACAATCCAAATCATCAAACCATTTGGAAACATTTCTCTTTTCTTGTCAACGTTTTTGTTGCTTCCTCTACCTATTGGAGCTAAAGAGTTTTAAATCATGAGAGATAGATTTGGTGGACTCCATTCATTGACTTTCTGATTTTGAACCTTGAGTCAACATTTAATAGTTATTTATTTAAACGAGTAATTAACTATGTTCAAATAAATAACTATGGCTTTAAATAGAATTAATGGCTGCATGAAATTAAAAAGATATCCAGAATAAGCAAAACGCTCACCTCAAAGTGAGTATCTCCACATGCACATGAAATTGTAAACATGACAGTACAAGGAGCACAGGCACCTCTACATACAAGTACAAAACCAACCATCAAGACATTGCCTCAATATAAAAATATCCATAATGCATAAGATCTAATTAGATAACTAAGAACAACACCCCATTATGAAGTATATTGTCAGACTGATCCACAGTTTCAGAAACTCAATCAAAGATGTTTCGAACAAATGAGTATGTGCGTGAACTCGTGAAGCATTCTAAAATGCAGTGGCATAGTATAGCTACTTTGGCTCTCATCTTTCTTTCTTTTTTTATATACCTATTTAACTCATGGTCATTCTTGTGAATAGAAGAAATGCAAGTGAGGCAGGATGAGGACAAGCATACCGCTGGCATGGCTCAGGACACTTATGATTCTCACACTGAAGCCTCTTGCCACAAATCTGGAATTTCAAACATGTATTGAATTTCAGGATAAATAATAAGCAACCAAGCACTATGAAATGCACCTCTCCACATGGTGGACAGTCCCCATCACAGCACCTACATTTACAAGCATGCCGTCCATAATTTCTCAATCTTTGACTCTTCCTCTCACACGCCAAATCTTGATAGCAAGGAACCCAATCTAAATTCAGTTAAATCTTCCCAATTTTGAACTCACACGGTGAATAAATATGAAAAAACAAAAGTCAAAATTTTGATTCACTACAAATGAACATACTAATGTTTATTGCATTATAACCAATCATCTTCATTGCAACAACGAATACAATCTAATAGCAACAGTTCATAAAACACTGAATTGGAACAGAAAGCAGGAAAAAATAAAGTTTTTACCTCTATCTTCATCTCCCCACACTGACACAACTTGATGATAACAATTCGACAAGTCTCAATGCAATGCCTTCGATGACATCTCTCATGAAACCTATGCAAACCACAACTCAGCATTTTATCACAAGTACCACCACAAAGCGGCACAACAACATCACAAGCCAATCCTTCATAAACTCTCTTCCCCAAAACGGCAACCTCTCTCACATACATGTTTTCTGCAGGCTAACAATTTTCCGCACGGATTCTCACATCTAAATTCTCTCTCACAGCACTCCCCTCTCCTCGACTTTCCTTCCACATAAACATTTATAAACCCCGTGGGCATTACACAGCAGGCAAGTTCCATCATGGCAGATTTGCTTACAATTATGAATCCCACAATCTAATGATTTATTACAGACATTGTTGCAGGAAAACAATTTGTAACCGCAGCTTAACATCCATCGTTTTGCCACAAAAACATGTCGTTTTGACAAGTTTCGGGCAAGATGGGCAGGAACGGGATGGCAAAGTAACAAACAGAAATAACCATAGTTATTCTTCAACGGTCGGTCGCAGATTGCGCAGCAAGAGTGAGGTAAAATCCGGGGATTATCAAGTGGTGGATTTTCCACTTTGCCACAGAAACAGAGGTAACTTCTTGGAATTTGAGATATGGAATATTCAGAGCGGCATTTAGGGCAGATGCAGGTGGATGATTCGGCGGCTTTATCGGGGGAGGCAGGGAGGAGCGTGGAGGCTCGAAGAGCGGAGAGATCGAAGGATTGGCGGGTCCAGGATTGGATACCAGATAAGGTTGAAAACGGCGTAGCATAGAGAAGTGGAAGTCCAGGTTGGATCGGATGGTTTGATGCTTCGAGAGAAATGAGACATGATAGGATTTGAAAATTGAGTTTGTGAGATCTGCAGAGTGGTGGTGACGGATTCGGAGAACAGCCGTCGGTGTTGATGGTGGCTGTGGGCAGAGGACATTTCAGAATTTGGGAAGCTGGACTCTGGAGCAGTGGAACTGGAGTGGGGTTTGGTTCGGCTGGGCATTGAAGAACGAACAGAGGGTGGGGTGATGAAGTCACGTGTTATCCATGTGAGCATTTGGAATAATGGAGTGTTGGGCTCAGGGCTGGTGGTGGATTGTTTGCTTGCCCACTAGCAGCAGCAATTAGAATTGAGATCCACGAGACAGGGATAGTTATCATAACGACCACCTAGTTAATTTTTCCGAATTGACGAACGCCTGAATATTTCTGATTTTTGCTTCCCTTATCACACAACATATCAAAGAGAAAAGATTATATATCATTTTCTTATTGCTTTGAGTCAACTGCAAAATACCTTCTCATCAGAGATTAATAAAATATGATAATCTTCCATCATTTTCTTTTACAATATTACCGTGTAACACAACGAACAGGAAGAGAAAAGCACCGGGCAGATGTTGTTATGTTCACACGGCAATTAAAAAATCACATAATCACACCAGCTCACAACAACAACAAAGAAATCAAAATGGACTTCACAGATTTGTACATCTCTCTTTCGTAGTTTTCTACTTAGCGTGGAACTTCCACCGGTATCAAACAAATTCAAGGCGCACAAGGAGCTTTACACATTTGTATCTCTCTCCCTTGCGGTCATGGAGTGGAACTGCTCGAATCCCTTCTCTTAACTCCCATACAGGAAGGCATGTTTGACCTCCAAAGTCATCCCTCTCTGACATGTCATATTCATGAACTTCAATCCGAAGCAGAGCTAGTTCTGGAACTGTTAATGGAAACTCAAACTCCTCATTCCAAAAAGGTATCCAACTGTCCTCCAGAGTCCTCGTTTTCTTCATCACAGTATCTGCAGGGACCCCGGCAATCCCAACCTGCACAAAAAAAAGTTAAACTGCACTTGATCATCCATTATTTTTCATGATCTAGGCAGTAGCCACTGATTCAGATACCTATTGGGAACAAAGGGGAAGGAGGAACCAAAAAGAAGAACTAAGCAATACAGAATCGAAAGTAAACTGCAAAAATCTAGCGAACAAATAACAGCAGAGATAAAAACTGCTACGGTAATGTCTTGCATTACTACAGATCTCAACAATGCCTTAGCCATGACAAGAACACGAGAGTTTCGATGGAAAGCCAAACTAGGATTAGACTACAGTTGTGTAGCAGGAAAATTGTGCAGTGGATTGAACGTAATCACTTGAGAAGAGGAGACAACAAGGCCATAAGATTGTATCTACTTACCCTCACATAGAAATCTGGTGGGGAATATGCATCAAAATGTGTGTGCTGGAAATCATAAAACCATCCTTCACCCATGTATATTTTCACCTATTCAGCAATAAGAAAATTACAATTATTCATCTACGCAAAATTAACTGCACAAGAAAACATTACATGGACATTTTAAACGGGTCCGGAAAAAAGTCCATTCCAGCCAAAGGCATTGACAATATAGCACTCACCTTCAAAGTTTTTTGCACAGGTAACTTAGCTTTGGTATCAAATACCTCGCCATGTGGACCAGATTTCAGTAGAAAACTTGGTTTCACAAATCCACACCCACCATTGGCTCTGAACATTCCTTGCATCGACCAGAGTGATCTTCCATATCCCTTCAATGAAAAACCTGCTTTTAGTATTTGGCTGAGACACATACTTCTATAAATTTGAAAGAACAATGATAAATGTAATGCATTGCTCAGCCAGTATCATATGAGATAACTATATTAAAAAAAGACTTCATCAAGATTTTCTCTTCTATCAATCTAGTACTTTTAAACACAAGTTTGAATAAAATTATTCAGTTAAGCAATCCATTTACAAACAAAAGGCCAAAACTCTTAAAAAAACTAGAATGATGTAACACCAAATCCTCCCACCTTTACTTTCTAACCCTCTAAGTTTATGCTTGGGAACTCAATCATTAGATTTTGAAACACAAACCTGCATGTTAAAAGCAACCATTTGAGCACCATGCATCCATCCAATTAGTGGGTTGTAGTTGGATGAGTTCACACGAGTACCCTTTGGATACACCCTGAGTATATTCCGCTGGGTAAACCTGTACAGCAAGCCATTTATCAGACATACTGGAACTTGGTTTTCTAATGATCCAAGCACAAAGGGTATAATAATGGCATAGGATACGGTTATGAAGCACATAAGCTAATTACTAGTATATTAATGGAATGATAATTCCAGAAAAGGAGTCAAAATTTAGAAGCCAGGATTGGATAAACACCACCACATAGAATATTAAAAGCCAATGTTTCAAGTCATTCAAATCCTTCCAACTCCACCAAAAAATACATTCTCAACCATGAGCATTGAACTATTAAATGCACAATCGAACAAATAGTACCTGTGACAGTAAGGTTTCAAGCAGCAAATAAAGGCACATGTACTACTGCAGATGAGTTCTTTCAACGGAATGCTTTAGGGTTTGTTTATACCTGACAATTTCTTTTCCATGGGTTTCCGCAGCCTTTTCAAGCTGTTGCTCACTTAAGCTAAGACGCCTCACTTTATCAGGATCTACTTTCAGACATTCATCTAATCCACCTTTAGGCTTCCCAGCATGAATAGCAATCAAACGTTTGTATTCTGGTGCTATATCATGCTGCAACTTGTGATCTCCTTCATCAAGATCTTCCTCTGCATCATCATCATCTTTGTCCGATTCATTCTGCTCCAAGAAGGTTAGTCTGGAAAGAAATTAGATAAACCTGGCAAACTAAATACTAGTAAGTGTCTTCAAATACCTTGTCATCAGCAAGAATATGGCCTTTAAGAATGGGGATTTCTTTCCCCCAAGCTTCTTCATCGGAAGCAGCATTCCCCTTGGAATCACTCTCTTTATCCTTAATTTTCGCCTCAAGGTATTCCTTTGGTGGTTTTGTTGATATGATAATTCGTCTCTTCAGAGACTCAGGGGAAGGGAATTCCTTCAAGCATTCTGAGCCAGGAGTAAACAGGATGTCTCCAAATGTTTGAGTGACCATCTAGAAACCATTTGAAAGAATATTAAATCATTAGCCCGTAAGTCCTTCCCATCCCAACAGAATAGCAAAGACTCACCTGAGCCACTTTAGCCTGAAGATCTGGAGTAAGGTGGTCTTCTAGAGTTATAACAACTGGGAATTCAGATGCAGTAAAAGCGTGCTCATTAATTGACCTCAAACATTTGATAAGTTGCACCGGAGTTGTCAAAGTCCTAAACAAAGTACAAAGTACCACTGGTTAAAAACCATGGGAGGATGGTTCAAAAGTATTTTGAAGTTAACAGCAATGATTTCTCATAACTCACGATTGAAAGGTCACTCAAGGCAAAGTATTAAAGGATATAAGTTGTGCAAAGTTTTTTTTGCAGATTAGCACACATGGATCTCCCGTTAAAAAAAAGAAGAAGCCACTAAGCTTCTTTATGATTCAAATCACCAAAGCAAGATCAAAATCAAAACTTAATGGGGAAAAAAAGAAGATCACCATTAAGTTGTTGTACAATTATTGGTTCCTGCTTCGTTTCCTTTCGCAGTAACAATTGCACATCCTATAGTTATTTAGAGATACCATTATTTGCACAATAACAGCATACCTCCCATGAAGTACCTCCACATCATCATTGTCAGAATTTGGCCATATATCCAATTCAATTACCCTCACACCTTTTTTCAGAGCATTTATGATGGGAACATCGCTGCAATCACTACTAAGCTGATTCCCAGTTAGATATGAATTGTGGCCAGTATATATGAAATAGTGTGAAAGGGGTGCTGTCATATCATGATGCACCTGAAACCAAAGAATAAAATATATAAGCAAATACAAAAAAGAAAAATGCAGATATCCGTACGAAATTGAAACAGAACAGTAATTCCAAAAAAAATCAATTAGAAAAATAAACCATGACAATAGTTGAAAGCTTTTATTTTTACATTCCTGGTAGGAAATGGAAGGCATTCCACTTTTAAAGAAACGTTAAATAACAAAAGTTAATTAGCGACATGGACAAGTTCAAGCATCCCATGAGACTCTCTACATCTAATCATACGTTTCAAAGATAATTAGCAATACACAATCCAATAGCATTAATTGACAAGTTAATATAATCATGAAATACTTAAATCAATGCAGCTTATTAGTAACAATTCAGTCAAAAGTCATAAGCTTGAGTTTTTCACTTTCTTTCCCGACATGGAGCACAAAAACCCGCCCCCTTCCTATTTGAGCTACCAAAGCAATATATATATATATATATATATATATATATATATATATATATATATATATATTGAAACCAAAAAACAAATCTAACTATGTGTATGATAAGTACCAAATTTTACCGGAAAGAAAGACCCGATTAGCATAAGTCATTGAAGAATCAAGATTTAGCCACAACAAAGAAGGGTAAAAAAGAGAGAGGAAAATTACCCCAAGTTTAAGATCAAGAGGAGGGTTAGTATCGCCAAAAAGATACTTAAAGAAGGCCTCAAGATGGAGTCCTTTACGGTGAAAAAGAGATAAATGTTTGAGGCTTTCAACAATAGATTGTGCTTCCTCGAAAGTGGCCTTTTCTTGTTTTTGAACCTCGATCAAGAACCTGTGGATATGATCAGCGGTCATGATGCCATTCTCCGAGTACAAATCAAACAAGGCCTTGATCTCATCCGGTACCTCGGCCACTGCTAGCTTGAACCTCCTGCGAAAGCAGAAGCAAACTCTGTATGTCTGTTTGGACATTGGAGAATTTTAGAGAGAGATGCAGAAAGATGGTTGTTGTTTTTATTTGAGTCGTTGAGGATTACAAAATTGTTGTCATTTGTATGTAAGCAGAGAGAGTGCTGTTTTTTCGAGGATGGTGTGTGTCGGCAATAAAAGGTGATGGTTTCCAGAGAAATTTGGGTGACATTGCGATCGGCCAGATTGACCTTTAGAGTTTCTCTTGGACGGTTGGCATGGGCGTAGTGGCAGTGACAGGAACCAATACTCTAAACACTGATCCATTTGCTAAATTATACGCATGGCTGGTGACAGGCTGACAGGTAGCTTTGACCATACGCTAAATCAAACAGTGATAATGCTCGCGTAGTGAGGGAAAGAATAAAGTTAATTTACGGAAAGTCTCGCGATAAATTAATGGAGTGCTAGGGAAGGAAATGAACAATTTGGTGAAGAGGTGTTTGGAATTTCAGATGTTTTTCTCTTTTCCCCCTCTATTCGATATCAGTCTTTATGTGCTGACTAACACTAATAAATTTGAGAGGATAAGCTTTTTTTAATTTGAATCCTCCGAAATTGTAGGAATAACTCCTGCGTCCTCTCCGACAGGAAAACTGATTTCAGTGCTCGGAAAGGGTTTCCACAGCCCACCTTGCTTCAGCATTGCCAAAGTCCCCTTCCTGGAATTCAACTCCATTTTTATTTTGCTAGCTGATGCTGTTTGGATCTCCTTTCTAAGGCTTTGACGGGCTCTACTCTCCCTTCTATATTAAAAAAATAATAATAGAAAATTGAGAAGTCTATTTCTAGTTGGGACGTAATTACCACTTATTTTTATAGAGAAGTTGACACGTTTGAACTTTTCTCCTTCCTCCCGGCTATGGGTCCTTTATTATTATTATTCACACTTGATCGTTTGTGGCTATTACTGTAATTTTGTTTTTTTTTTTAATAATTTAGGATATTCGATCAGTTTATATGCACCACAATTAATTAACAGGCATACTGAATATCTGCAAGTACAATAAATATGTAAGGTACCTCAGGATGAAGGCATGCACGTTGAGTTTCGAACTGATGTGCAGTGGAACGGAACTGTAATTTTGTTTCTTGTTTCTTACATTAAACAAGTAGAAGTACGACTGTACGAGGTTAAAGTGACACGCTGCTTAGATGCACAGTACATACCACGAAATCAGGAACTGTTAACACGTTAAATAAGTTGATGGCTTCAATATCCTTCTTTTCAGTTACCAATTAGATGATAATTCTAAACTTAAGAAGGAAAAAAAAAAAACCTGGACCAAAAGAAAAGGAATATCTTTCTGCTAAAAAAAGATACTCCTTTGAAGCAGTATTGGACCACAGCATCAAGGTTTTCTCTCACAAGTTATCTGATGAAACACACAGCTCAAAAAAAAATCAGCTGAACGGGCTCCACATTGGATTACATGGGGTTGGGATCTCTCATATTCGGACCTAATTATAGCTTGGGCCATTGTCATGTCTACCTCTGCTCTGAAAGGGCATTGCGAGAACTTCCTTGCAGTCTACGACTTTCGGGCCAGCTTTCACTTACTGGAGATTTTTGTTTTTTGTAACAAGTTGAAGTTAACTTCGATAGCCTGCCTTGAAATTTGAAGAGTAGCTGATAATTAAAAAGCACGCCTTTAACCATCAAGCCATCCCATCATATTTTATTATTGCGCACTTTCAGAGCCGCCATTAAAATGATGATAAATTTTATGTGGGAAGGATGATCAAACGTCGTGCCCCATGATTACTGCTTGTTGATCGGTTCCTGATTTGCACCTTGACTTTTCCGACAAGGTTTTGATATATACCGTTCAGTCCAGATCAGGATTTTTCTTGTAAAAAACATGAAGGAAGAGGCTCGGAGCCTCATACAAGTGATTGGTCCTACCGGAGTTTTTCCATCCAGAACGAGATTAGATTAAGTGGATTTTAGGAATATTATTTGTTTTTTTACGGTTTGTATCTCGATTGGGTTACATTTAAGGGGGGGAAATAACAGTTTTACTTTGGGATACATCAAGACAGATGATATGTTATTCCAACTTTTTGGACAACAATAACCATAACTGAAGAACAAATCATCTTAGGTCAAAAGTCGTTCGCTAAATAATCTTTTAAAGATGCTTCCAGGCAAGCTTCTTAATACGTGACCACAACTAATCACCAAGTGTAATGTGAAAGCACCTAAAAATGAAGGATTATATCTGTGACATCTCAACAGTGAAGAAAGGACCTTACAGCAACAGCTAAGGCTGTCCATGTAAAATGTCAAGGGAAAAAAACTTTCCTTGTAACTTTTCATATCCTATCGTCGGTCTGAAGCAAAACAAAAGCATAAGTATTCGGGCTATTTAATTAGCCTATTTAATTATCAAGCCTATTTAATTATACACCTACTGTTGGACAATCTGTTGTTCTCGGAACAAGGGCTGAAGCTAGCATATGCCCTCAATGAAAAATAATACTGTAGAGGTTATACAAACTGAAACCCCATTAGAAGCCTTACATTCTTGAGTTTCTCTCCTTTCTTATCATGGAGAGGGACTGATCGGATTCCTGGTCTTAGATCCAAGACAGGCAAGCATGTTTGACCACCAAAGTCATCCTTGTCTGACATATCATACTCTTGCACTTCCACCCGAAGCAAAGCCAGTTCGGGAACGGTTAGGGGGAATGTGAACTCCTCATTCCAAGCTGGAGACCAGTTATCCTCGATTATCTTTGTTTTTCTCTTTGCTGCATCAGCCGGTACCCCAACTATGTAAACCTGCAGTGTGGATTATTAGTTCATTAGCAGGAAAGCATGCGTGAGATAGATACTTCAGGAACATGATACAGATGCCAGCAATGTAACAGAATAAGGCAGGATCAGAACCTCAAAACCCTCATCAATTAATCACAGATAACAATCTCCAAGTCTGGTGATTCAAACTTATTTGCAAAATCTAGAGATTTCCTTGAGGATAACAAGTCAAATGCTCATTTACTTGTCATCACACATCGTTTTCGATCTTAAGCTAGAATGTGAAAGAAAATAGATATGGTTTGCTCGTTAATGGCTTTTAATCACTTCAGAGTGAATTGTATTTCGGCCAATGTGGATAAGGCAGGTTAACCAAAACATATTGAAATGTCTTTTTCTCATTCGTAGGTTGGAATGATGATGCTCAAGTATTACGAGGTTTAATGACAAATTTCACGTTTACATGTGAGTAGGATACTTAATCCAACCAACCTTTGTGTAGAAGTCTGGTGGTGAGTATGAATCAAAGTGTGTGTGGCTAAAATCAAGGCGCCATCCATCACCCAGGTATACTTTCACCTGTTAATAGATAAAATAGAGTTCGGGAAGAGAGCTTCAGACAAATGAAATTCAATTTCAAGCAAGACTAGTATACTCACATTTAATGTCTTTGTTACTGGTAATTTTGTTTTAGGATCAAACACCTCGTTATTTGGACCTTTCTCCAATAGAAAATCTGGTTTCTTAAGGTAACCACAACCTCCATTGGCCCTAAACATCCCATGCATCAGCCAAAGTGATTTTCCATATCCCTGTTAAAGGAAAGCTCACATGTTACGAGGACTTTATATGGCTGACATTCTGTGATCATCATACATGCAAGAACATGAAGCTTTGGATTGCTTAACTAATTGGAACATCCAGGTCACTCATGGTTCATAAAGGATATAGTCTTTTAACTTATGAATGCCTCCTTCATGAAAGAAAGTTGCTTGACATCAAACGGTTTTGGAAACAAACCTGCATATTAAACGCAATCATCTGAGCTCCATGCATCCATCCAACAATTGGTTTGTAATTAGAGGAGGTGATCCGAGTTCCCTTAGGGTATATTCTCAGAATATTATTCTGTGTAAATCTGGGAAGAACAACAGCATATATTAGCACATTCGATCTGGTTTTAAGATGGACAGTAGCAATAGAAACTTCTTTCAAGCATCTGTAATCAGTAATGTTTGATAGATACCTCACTACATCAGTTCCATTTGTTGCCGCAGCCTTTTCAAGTTCCTGTTCACTCAAACTAAGACGTCTAACTTTATCAGCTGCAACTTTCAAAGCATCCTTTAAACAACCCTTTGGCTTCCCAGCGTGTATTGTGATTAGACGTTTATATGCAGGTGCCCCTAACTGGCCTGATTTATTGTCACAGTCGGTTAGGTCTACATCATCTTGATCACTGTCGCTCTGCCATTTGTGAAAAAGTTAACGAAACATCTTAAAAATCTTACTTAGACTAGGCAAGATTCGCCTCTATGCTCACCCTATCATCCGCTTCTAGTTCAGCTGAATGGTATGGTATCCCTGATGCTTCGTCATCTTCTTCGGATGAATTCCTTCCACCTGGTGATAAAGGTCCCTTTCGCTTGATGCCACTAGATTCAAGATACTCTTTTGGTGGTTTGGTTGAAATGATTATTCGATGTTTCAATGACTCCGGAGAAGGGAACTGTAATAAGGAATCTGACTCAGGATAGTACAGCATTCCGCCAAATGTTTGAGTAACCATCTACGTGCAAAGGTATTGGAGGGTTATAGATAAATAGGAAACAGAGAATCTGAAAATTCAAATCCTTGAAAATGAATTGAAAGCTAACCTCTGCAACTTTAGCCTGAAGTTCTGGTGTGAGGTGATCTTCTAAAGTTATGATAACTGGATAAGGAGAACTAGCGAAAGCATAGTCTCTTATGGACTTCAGACATTTTATGAGTGGCACTGGAGTGGTCAGGGTCCTACGATTAATCAGGATATAACTTAGTCAGAGAAACAATGATTCAGAATCATAACATCCATGTATGTCTTTCCTACAAGGAATGTGTTTTTCTTTAACTCACTTATAACTCGATTCAGTAACACTTCATTAGCTTCTGCTTTCCAAAATGCAATCCATGCTATCCCTACATAGATTTTTCTCACTCTCTCACTATTTAGCAACTCCAATTTCTTTTGCATGAAATCCATTCAGTGAATTCTATTCATTATATTATATTTGTTAACAAAAAATCAAATAAAATAAAAGTTGAAGACGCCCTGTCCTTCATGCTTCAGGAAAGGGAAAGATGAGTTATACAGAACAATGAAATATTGTGCCTCTAAAAGCTTCCTCATTCTGATTTGTAACAGCAACTAAACATTTCGCTAAATGTTGCTTTCAATTTAAAGAAAGGCTTCTGCTTCACAAATACTAACATCCATGTATAAAGTAGTGGATATGCATATCCACAGATACATAAAGGCAAAAGAAAGTACTCACATTCGCAAAAATGGTAAAAATTGCAATCAGTATATACCTTCCATGAAGAACAAGAATCTCATCTTTTGCGGAACCTGGCCACAAATCTAGTTCAATTACCCTTACACCTCTCTGCAAAGCTTTTACAATTGGCACCTCGCTACAATCACTACTCAGTTGATTCCCAGTTAGGTAGGAATTATGCCCTGTATATATGAAATACTGTGCCAATGGAGAAGTCATATCATTGTGTACCTGGAATGACATAATTTGTCAAGGGCATACTTAACACGGTCCCCTTACAAATTGTTCAAAGCATACCCAGATAAAACATGGCAAAGATGCAGATAAGTAATGCTCCAAGGATCCTGTTCGTAAGACTTGTAAGTAAGAATCTTTTCGTAATTTCTAAAAGAGAAGTTAAGGTTTTGGTTCTTGATCATAACAAAAAAAAATAAATCCAATCCGCCAAGTTCTAGGCTCACACACCTTAATCAATGTATAATTCTAATTGCTAACAAAATCAACAAAAGGTGGCAGTGCTACTTTCACCCAGTCCACAATGTAAATGCCCCGCTTCCTGCACAATACAAAATTGCCAGGAAAAAAAATGTAGACCCCACCTTTGGAATCCCAACTAAAATGCAAGAAATATTTAGACCCATCATTTGCTGTAAAAAATTACAAACTTTACCCAACCCCATTTTCCGAGCTTCTCTAAAGCTCAAATTACAACAAGAAATAATTGAGAAAGAAATGGTTTGGCATCAACTGCACAAGATTTTGCTTTCTTTACCCTATCCATGATTAAAAAAAAACACACGATTTAAAAGCGTAGATCACAATTGTGATACTCTAAATTTCGTAAACGTGTCAGATACATTTAGCGACAGAGTTAGGGAGAGGGGTAACCTGAGAGGTGATGGGTCCATTGAGATCATCATAAAGCAAGAAACGGAAAAAGTCATCAAGATTAAGTGAATGTCTGCTGTATCTCGTCAAATGATGCCTCCTGTTAATGACCTCCTCCACGATCTTCTGTGCATCCGCCAGCGTGCAGTCAAGCTCGTCCTGGTGCAAAACCAGGAAGCGCCGGAGCTGATCAGCCGTCATGTGGGACCCACCATTCGAGAACTTGGAAAAAAGTTGTTTCACGTCTTTGGGTGGCTCAGCTTCCGTGATCTTGAACTTTCTGTTAAAAAGATTAAACATCTTGTAATTATAACTCCCCATTTCATCTTTGTTGCTATTGCTAGATTCTGGTAGTGGAGATGGTCTATGCTTGTCTTTCTTGTAGCTCCCCATATCGTTGAGTTTCTCTGCCACGCTATCTGGTTTTTTTTGTTTTTTTTTTTCCAGAACCTTTCTGGCTTGAAGATTTGGGAGACAGGGAGGGAGAGAGACTGAGGAGAGCCTATAAAACAGGAGAATTTGTAGCTCTATCTATCGTAGGAGACAATAAAAGCAAAAGTACCAGCTTGATATCGGGCTTCTTCTTCTTCATGTGGTTGACTAATATCAAATGTCACAATTATCCTGCTCTCGTACAAGGATGCCTTCGCTGCAAGCCAATCATTTGAGGTGACATTTTTCTGAAACAAAGCAATTTCGAGTAAATTCAGATTAGAGAATGAAAACTTTCAACTCCAAATAGGCAATTACACGATGTTTTTAGGAATTTATTCTAAGAATAGCGTGATGTTATATTTCGAAATATTTATGTCAATTAATCTATTAAACAGTATCTGTTATTGATGGGATGAGATTCATGAGTTGACTTCCACCAAGAGTAATTAACCCATCCATGTTTAAAATCTCTCAATTACTGTATTCACGGAATTCATTAGCAATAGTTACTTATTTAGTAGTGCTTGATAACGTGTTTAAAATGTTGTTTAGTAAGAATTTTAATTTTTTATTTAAAATTAATTCTTTTTATTTTGATATGCTAATATTAAAAATAAATTTTAAAAAATAAAAAATATATATTATTTTAATATATTTAAAAAAAAATAGTTTGAAATCACTAAACATTACTTTAATTCCCAAGAGAACCACTCAATGTCCTATAATTTTAATCACTTGTCAGCAAAAATATTAACGATAAAAATAATATATGTTCAGTAACAGAACAACTTTACTCGTAAAAACATTTTCAAAAATATTAACGATAAAAATAAAATCGGTTAGCGATGCTGCGCTTTCGTCGTATCCCAAACTTGTTAGCAACAAACTCAGCCAGGTAGAGGCTCTTCTTCTTCTTCTTCTTCTTCTTCCTTGCTGAGTTTGTCAAGAATAACAGAAATCCAGTAAAAGACTAGCCCATTTAGTTTTTTTGGTAATTATTTTGGGCCTTTTTGGGAAAACAGTTCCTAAGACCGTAGGTATGGAGCCTAACTGCAAAAGCAATGCTACCTCATGTGCTCCTTGTCCTTGAGACTTGTTATTTTGTAAACCATGCACCTACTAGTGGATCGCGATTTTTCATTACCACAGTAGTGACTAGCTGGTAAGTATTCCTGTCTTCGGTGGGGCTTGTCTCGCCATTTTATGAAACTGTAATTGCAGTGCTTCAGATTTTCAATATCCTATTCTGCTACTGTCAAATGTAATTAAAAGGTATTATAGGGAGCATGGATTTGTGCCAAAGACTGGCCTGTTTAATCAACCTAATGAGGTCTCTGTACTCACATGCAAGCATTTGTTTTTCTTGAAAGATTGGATGGCCACCGTGTTGTGTTTGGCAAGGTGCTTTCTGGCATGGATATAGTGTACAAGATTGAAGCTGAAGGAAGACAGAACGGAGTGCCAAAACATCAAATTGTGGCTTTACACAGTGGTAAAATGCCTTTGTGACTGCCCTCTTTGTTGTCGATCAGCTGTCTATCTCCCTGCAAACTCATCAATACCAATGTAGATAGATTTTGTACCCTCTGCTTTGTCTTAATTTCCAGTTTTTGTGTTTCAACGCATACAACTCTGTTAGCAATCGTATCCCCACACGTTTCCAAATCTTATTTTTACTTTTTGTCACTAAACACATTGATATATTAAGGCAATTAGTATACTATTAATCGGTGGGTTCCTGAGTTAAACATATTGTCATCGAAGGTGCTAGCTGCGCTGATCCAATGCAGTTTCAGTTAGAAGCAACTGGATATTCAAATACTGCACAGCTAACAGGTATCAACAGATTTCTCCCCCTTTTGCTTTGGAAAAGCAGGGACACGGAAACACCAGGAATTTGGGCTTCTGCCGTAACGCACATGCGGGGAAGAAAGACAGTGAAATGAACTCCGAACTTTTTAAGGTTTTCCTCGTGCTGTCAGAAGACTGAGAACATCACTTATAAGACACGTTGAGAGCTCCATTTGTGACTTGGATGTTGCTTCACGATTCAAATTCTTTTCTTATACGAGTCACACGGACACGTTGATGATCGCACTTCACTAATTAAACTAGAGGTGTGTTTGTTAGTGTTTTAGTGACTGTTGTATAAAGGTTTTTACTTTATAAATGTATTAAAATATTGTTTTTTTTATTTTTTAAAAATTATTTTTATTTTATCATATCAAAATGATTTAAAAATATAAAATAATTAATTTAAAAAAAAATATGATTTCAACCTTGTTCACAAATACTTTTTTAATATTAATATACTTGTGTATATACACACATATATATTTCACTATTAAAGTTAATCCACGTTATTTTAATATATATATCTGATGGAGCGGAGGGACATCGTCACGCAAATGGTTGATTGATCAAAGCGTGCATTCCATTTCTTTCCATATTCGGGTTCGCTTCATCCCTTTCAAAACGCTTATTTAGGGCCGTTTAGGCTTTTCTTGTATTTTAAATTAGTTTTTTATATTATTTTGAATTGATAATATTAAAAATAATTTTTAAAAAAAATAAAAAATATATATTATTTTAATATATTAGAAAAAAACAGTTTATACTCAATCACCTTTTAATTATTTTCGTAGAGCACTCTGAAGTGCGTTTTATTTTATTTTTTTTTATCAGACTGCACCTCCTGACCCAAGGGATAAATCAAAACTGGGCCCTCGAAAGCTTACAATGCAACTCCTGGTTTTATGCTCGGAGCAGTCCAAATTAATCATCAGCTCTTGAGTGGCATATACTAGAAAGGAAGCTGGGGTTATCTACTATGCATTTCCAGATCAATGATGCATGGATCTGCCAACATGAAAACTTTCCCGTCTCGCCAGCTTGGTAATCGAGGTGAGAGCGAGAAATGAAGAACAACAAACGATCTTGGTAGTAGGAAACAATCAAAAGGAAAACAAACTACTCACAGGCAAAAACTCAAAGAGAAAAGGTAACAGTAATAATCAAAGGAAACTATAAATTTCCAAGAAGTCGTATCCAATTTGCAAGTCATCCGTGCAATTTCAGAAGAAGAGGAATTACAGAGCAGGACTTTACTTGGGCAAGCCAGACAATTATTAGCTCAGATAGAATTAAAACGAAAGAAAACTATATATAACGAAGCCGAAGGGTGGTAAAAGAGTCAAAATTGCAAGACATGTGAAACTTCTAAACTTAAATCTGTGACATGGTTGTCAGCCAATTTGAACGGAGAATCTACAGTAACACGGTAATACTTCAGGTTCACGAAAAAGGTAACATTCTTCAATTCGTGAATCATGACATATAGTAGACAATCATGGATGTAGCAGAATTTAAAGGCATCCCAGAGTCCAACAACAGCAAACAACCAAACTAGATCGAGAAGCGACCTTTATCCTGTAGTTCAATCAATAGAAAGAAAACATAGAATAAAGTAAACAACATGCAGTCAAATCACTCTCCCAGCAATAATTGTTAGACAGAAGTTCACTGGCAATGACCCAACAGCTTGCAATTGAACATGAGTGCCAAACTTGAAGGAACTCAAAGTGGACCTGAGCAAGTTGGGGTAAATCTCAATCAAATGAACAAAGATCCAGTGCCAATTCTACCTTCTGAAAACCCTAAAAGAACCAAAATGATCTTGCACCTATAAATTTAATTCAAAAAATCTCCAGCTCTAGTTCTTGTTTGCCACACAAAAATACATAACTTGTTCTCACCTGAATCTCTAGACAACTAAATTTGCTTATCCAAATACCTCCAGAATTCACCTTAAACAAATATTCACCATTCAGCTTTTCTAGTAAATCATTTTCCATAATTTTTTATCAGCAAAAATAACAGTAGAAAATACTAAATACTCCATTAATCCAAACTCAAGAGCACAGTGGTCTTTCCTTTATATAACATAAACCACGACAGGACACAACATAAATTCTACCCTCAATAAAAACCCGAACCCCCAAATTACACACACTGAATAAATAAGATACAACTAAGAAACCGATTCATGCCTTCTTGCCGTTATTTTTACCGTTGTGGTTTCGCTGATGATAAGCAGTGGAGAAATTGGAATTCAAATCAGAGTAAAGCCCAACAACCTTGGAGATATTGCCGTTAAGTTCTTGAATCAGAGAAACGTTTTTGACCATGTTGTCGGGAGTTCTAGACTGGTGATTCTCATTCACTTGTTGAATCAAAACTCTGTTTCTGTCCAGAACCGACTGAACTTGTCGAAAACTATTGTTGAATGTTGCCCAAACCTCTGCATCAACTTCATCTTCTTTGTTGGCGTTTTGGTTGGTAGTGATTGAGGGATTGGAGGTGTCTTCCATGCTCGATTCGGCAGCGGAGAATGAATCGAGGGTGGTGTTCATGTGTGAATAAAATTGTTTTGACGATACATTATAAGAATTAAGAAAATTACCTGTTGGCTTTGAGCCTTTTGATCTTTAAGGAGAGAGAAAGAAAAGGAGACGGTGGATGTGGGTGATGGTGATGATATATGGATTTTATGAGTCTACGCGATTTGAGAGAGAGTGTGATGCATACAATACAGAGATGACAGAGAGAGAAGTGTAACTTTTAATTTTTACTGTAACTTCCATGTCTTCGACTACTTTTGACTCTTTGAGAGAAATAAGAGGGAATTTCGAATGAAAATTACCATTTCGGTAATTATTTAAATCATGGGATTTTTTTATTTATCCTAATAATTCAAGTAATCCAAAAAAAATTACATCATAATTTATTTTTTTGACTTAAATATTATATATATATATATATATATAATTAACTAGCTAAATTTAAACTCAAAGAAATTTTTTAATAAGTCAAAATTAGGTCTAAAAAATTAAATTTTTTTAATTTAATATATATATATATAAATTAAAAATTAATACAAAAAAATAATGTAGTAACTCAAATATTTTTATTGGTATGTTAAAAAAATCCAGATAATTACCTGAATTATCCATAATTTTTTATGTTAAAAATTGGATAACTAGTAATATCTTATTTGTTATTTTACTTTATTTACTTAAAAAAATCATAGAGAAAAAAAGAAAAATCAAATCTATAACCTACTAAAAATAATAAAAACATCACATTCTAGACTTTTCTCGCTTCATTTTAATTGTATTTAAATCATTAAAGAGATTTTTATAAATATTATTTTTGTATTAATATTCTTTTTAAAAAATAATATAAATATACATGCTTGATCAAATTTTAATTGTATAATAACTCAAATTAAAATTTGACATAACATAGATACTTTAATTTGTGACTAAGAAAATAAAAAAAAATTTACAACAAGAAAAATATTTTTTTTTTTTGTATTTTTAACGGTATCAGGTAATTCTAAAAGGCAAAAATACAAATCTTTCGACGGAAACATATCCCGGAATAATTTTGGTGAACCACGCGCTATAAGTGCGAAAAGGGGTGCAGATTTTTTGAAATATCTTAAGCGGTTATTTTATTTTATTTCTTTTTAGAAGAATCTTTTACTGTATTTTTTCCGCTTCATCCTAGGCCGTATTTGGATGGGAAGAAAAAATATCGGAGAAGTCAATGATTTTGAACAACAAGAAGTCATAGAAAAAGAACACATTCTTTTGCTTTGTTTTACCTTTTTTTATGCAACTTGGATATTAAAAGGCTAGAAAATATCTTTCAATTGAAAAATGTCTTAATCCAGTAAATATGAGCTCCGCTTAACAAAAACCTAAAACAACTTATTGTTTCACTGTGAATGCAAATATAAAATATTATAGATCAGAACAGTGTAATAATTATTATTACTTAGAGATATTATGATCAGGAGCAGCTTGACCTTTTAATATTTTTTAAGAATGGTAAAATAATTAAATTATTATTTTAGATTAAAAAAAAATTTAAACTAACAACTGGATTTTTTTATATATTTTTATCCTGAATTTTTATTTATAACCAAGTGAATAATCAATAAGATTGATTAAGAGATAATTTAATATTTTAATAAATATAAAATATTATTTACAAGCCAAAAGTGGCTAGCGCGTGGCATGACACTTAAACAACAGCTTTTATAATGATATTTGAATTGTCTTAACAACCTTTCCATCCTTAGAAGATGCATGCGGTCAACAGACTTTTGGTTTGATGCTGGCAATCTTATTTTTTTGTTTCTTTTTTTTTTTCTCATCCTCAATTCCAGCGTTTAACCTTCTAAATCTTTAAAGCGATCATTTAATTTATTTTTCCATCATATTTGATCATATTTTTTTAATTATAAATTATTTTATTTTAAATAATTTATAATTTTTTTCAATTTTATCTTTTATTTGTTTTTCATTTATTGAATATGATTCCTATTATTCCTATTATTTTTATTGCTATTTATTTTATTTGAGATAATTTTAAAAATTCAATCCTTTTATGATTTCATCCCATTTCAAGTTTTTTTTTTTTGAAAAATTTGATAATCATTATTTTGATTGTTATTTTTTTTATTTTGATAATTCTTTTTAATTTTATTATTCAATATTAAATTGGTTGGAAAATAAGTTTATTGATTGAGTCTAGGTCTAGGATTTCATGAGTTGTGAGTTTGGAATATTAACCTAGATTCAAGAGGTTCACCTAATTTTTTTTTTAAGCTTGTGTTTATTTTTTTAGTTTCTTCCTTTAATAATTTTTTAATTGGATATTGAGTTTCATTATTTTTTTTTATAGGTTTTTTACCGTTTTTTAAAATAACTCGGTTATTTTGAGTCTTTTAAATTTTTTTTGGTTAAATTTAGCCTTTTCCAAATAAATTTTAGTTTTTTAATTGATTAAATATAAACAAGAAATGTTCATATCATGATATTTTGTTTGATTTTCTTTTCGGGTCATTGCTCTAATATCACATGCAGTTTATTTTAATGTCGTCATGCAACCTTTTACGGTAATGTTAGAACTATTTCGATGAGCTCTTTTTGTTCATAAAACAATATTTATGGTAGAGATATGGTGACTCTTCTATTGGATTTTATTTATTCTCCTTAAAAGTATAGTATTGACAACTTAATTTTTTAAGTTAGTTACTGTTAATATTTTTTATTTGTTTTATTTACTATCAATATTTTTTAATTATATTATTAAATTAATTAAATTTATTGAGCTCAAATAAGTCAAAGACCTCTGCTTTGTTTTCGAAATAGTCCAGGAAATTTTGTTTCCAGTCCCTCCCTCGAATGAATAATCATTCGAATGGTCTTTTGTTATTTTACACAAAAATATATTGCGATGAATGGATATGTGCTTGGTGCTATCCAAGTTCCAGTTTTAGATTCAATTCACCACAAAAACAATTATTAAAAACTCAAGAAATTTGTAATTCTCCCTTCATTGAGTAGGCAGCGAACACTCTTTTCATCTTTAAATTTGGAAAAAAATTACTCGGTCATTATATGGTTTATTAGTTGTATTGTAACTGCCTATCAATTTTTAAAAAAATTATATTTTATAACATGAACTTTGTTGTTTGCATATTAGTTTATATCATAAATATTATTATGTAGTTTAATTTATTTTATACTCATTAATAATATAATCTATAATTTTTAAAATGTAATTTTAATAAAATTATAGGATGTCAGGAGTAATTTTTTCTTAGTTTTTTCACTTCTGGTTAAAAAAATTCAAACTCCAATCCTCAAATAATAAATTTTAATTTTTAAGTACTGTACTTTTTTTTCTACCATTTCCAGATGAAATAGTAAGCTTTTTATTTTTTATTCTTTGAGCATGTTTGGAAAGGTGGTTATGATTATTTTTTAAAATGTTTTTCATGTTGAAATATATTAAAATAATATTTTTTTATTTTAAAAAATATTCAATGTATCAAAACAATACAAAACATACAAAAAAATTTAATTTTTAACCCAAAAAAATTTGAATTTTAAATGCAATAGAATCTTGTTAAAAGTTGTGCAAAAAGACCCCAAAACTTCTATTACATCGCAATAGCTATACTAAAGAAATTAAAATTTTAAAATTGGCAATTATTCTTTTAGATATTTAAAAAATTAATGAATTTAAATTTTACTAAAATAATATATTTTGTGTTCGGACGAATATGGTGAAACCAAATAAAGATCTTGTTAGTTGTTACTATAGAAAACGGATGAATGCCTAGTATCATGAAAGCTTATGTTTTTTTAAATTATTTTTTATCTAAAAAATATTAAATTAATATTTTTAAAATATTTTAGATTATTTTAATATACTGATATTAAAAATAAATAATAAAAAACATAACTTTAATATATTTTTAATTAAGAAACACTTATTAAAAACCACTATACATCTGATTACAAAACTCAAACTAATATGAGACAAGTTGCTAGATGAAATTTGGGTGGTTAACACGCGTCAAGCAAATTATTATTTTTTAAAACAATTTTGATATACTATAACTAAAAATAAATAAATAAATAATTTTAATATATTTTTAATTAAAAACTACTCTTAAAAAAAATCTCTGGACCTCCTATTACAAAACACATAAAGCAACAAACGAGAGAAGTTGCAGAAATATCTCGTCTGTGATTTCTTTTTCGTATATTAATTATTACTGCACCTGGATTGGATCAGAAGAAAGATCGTAGCAGGTTCCCACTTTTGCCACGACAGCAAAAGATCACCTACCTTTTTCTCTTTTATTTATTTATTAAATTACGTACGCATCAGATAGTTTCTTTCAGATCCTTATCCTTCACCAGATACTCTAAACATCACGTGCTCCCATTTCTTTCCTTTTCAATCAACAGCCAAGTTCTCAAAATAAGAGGTGAGATAGATAATCTACTGAGGGATCAACAAAAAAAAGTGGAAAAAAAGAGAGGAATTTCTGAGTTGGACATGAAGTTTACAGTGGATTTTCCTCAGATTTTTAGTAGAACTTTCAATTCATAATTTTGTCATTTTTAGTTAGAAATAATTATGAAAAAACTACGATACATATTGCAGGTAATGAATATAAAATGAATACCAGGTCTCATCCAACAATTTAAATTTAAAATGGGTTTTTCACTTGGAATTTAATTGATTAAATGGATTTGTTTGAGTTGAAGATGCAATAGAATTTGTTCAAGAATTTTAATGTTAAAGGGAATGGGTCAATGGATTTAGAGAACTGTAGTCCCATAAGCTCAGCCATCATAAAGGCACAGACAAAATGTCTCCAACAAACTCAAAGAAGCCTTAATTCAATTAGCCAGGTGATCAGATACCAAATTTGACTTCTAACGTCTAAAATCATAAGAGCTTTTTTTTTTTTTTGTGTGTTATCTGTTGTGTTCTTGAGTCGTTACATTAACTGTAATTTTATGGTTATGACTAATCATCTATATTAAGCCCTAATTGCAGCAGATAGCACTTTTTATAGAGAGAGAGCAATTAACAACAATCATATAGACAGAACTGCCTTGTTTAAAAGAAATTGTCTTCAAATCCTTTCCAGCTTGAATAGTTCTTAGGCGATTTCTTCCAAGTAAAGAGGCAATGGATGTTATAGCTATAGAAGAGGAAGTGGAGAGTGAAGGGGTCAGGGAATGACAAAGCCATTTGCTTGGGGGCTTATCGGAGTGGAGTAGTTTTGATGATCTTGTGCCCGCTAGGAGATGCATTACCATCATCTGTCTTCGCACAGCATGCATCAACGCCACGAAAAATAATGGCATGCAGCAGTATCAAGAATAGAAAGCTGGGCTTGCAACGAGTAATCATCACCTTCTGAACTTCGTAAATCAGGGAAACAAGGACTTGTCTTAATAGGGTGTTAGGAATTCAATTTCATCATGTTTTTTTTATTATAATTTAACTTTATTTTATTTTAAATTATTTTTTTAGTATTTTTAGATAATTTAATGTATTAATATAAAAAAAATAATTTTTAAAAAAGAAAAAAACATGATTTTAATGTTTATCCGAACAAAAAATACTTTAAAAAATAATTGCTATCACTCTCCAAAACCATCTAAATAAAGGAAAGATTTATAGCATATCATGTATCCAAATTCAAATGGTATAACATCTTATGCAGAAGTTCTGCCTACATTGATCACATTTAAGTTTTTGGTTGATTGTTTTGGGCTTACAGAGAAATAGATGTACAGTTGAGCAGGGATCATTTTTATAAACCACGGAATTAAAGATGAAATGTATCGCATCAACTCAATTACCATGGCAACAAATAGTCAGTTTCCGTCTAATTGCGACTGCAGTTGCATCAACACCCCAAACAGCCTCACCCCTGCCCCCAACTTCCTCTAGGGCTAAATGTCAAGCTAAAATTATCAGGAGGAAAACGAAACTGGAGAGTGAACTATTATAGTACCAGGACGTGCTTTGTTGCTTTTAATGCAAGAATGCACCCATCATGCATCAATCTCAAGGCAAGGACCAAGACATAACAGAAGCATGAGTGCTTGAATTGAGAGTGTCGGCAGGGTAGAAATGGGCACCTATTCAGCTGGTTTTCTCTTCCTCCCGAGAATTGAAGCTCTCTGCAATCTGGGGCCACCCATCCGCCACTTCTTAAAGGCTGCCATGGATGATTGAGCTGCTTCATACACTAAACAGGCAGAGAAATAAATTACTGTCATTGCAACATAAATGTGCGGCATCAAAGCAGAAAATATACGCTCAAAAGTAAAAGAATCTCACTATAACTTTCTTCTTTAGTTAGGAGCATCAGGAACTTGGAAGCCGCTGCAAATCCTGTGGTGTGTGCCTTGTGTAGGACTTCCTTATACCGGATTCGAAATGCATATGCAAGCAACAATCCAATGGATTTATCACACCTAAGCATCATTATGAATAACCGAATAAGTCCTCGTAAAGAAAAGGTAAAAAGCTTGATGACCACCAGCTTGTAAGCCAAACAAAAGATTGCTGGTGTACATGTAAATTTACTGTCAATAGGTATGACCGACATGCGACCACCACTTGTCAATTGTGCACTTTTGCCTTCACCAGGACATCAACGCACAATCTCTCATTGTATAAGACAAATCATAGCAAATATGCCAAAGTAAATTTGGATGTATTATTGCCAAGCACAGTCTTCACAACATGTAAACTCAACCACAGTACAGTGCATGTCTAAAGCTTGGGGTTTGACCACAAAGTAAAAAGGCTCATGAACAATATTGATTGTCAAGCATTCGACCCCATTCACAACATATAAACTTCTCAAAGCTAAACAGAAAATCAGAATGCATAGAGTGAAGTAATTCATTTTGACAGTTTACTTCTCCCATTTGTTTCCTTTCTATTGCAAGGATCTCGATAAGGGCCTTCAGTTGATCCCTGGACTTGAGAATGAAAACAGATAGTTTTTGCTTCTAGACTTCAGGTACACTGAAGTCTACCAATAAATGAAACCTAGATAAAACTAAGCAACCTGGAATCACTAACAGAAAACTTGTCTCGGTCTAAAAAGAATGCCACACTCTTATCCAAATATTTTCTTTAAAACAGTCTAATGAAGTGGACAAGGATAGACATTAGTAAATTCATGAATGGCACAGATTGGTAATGAAACGATATTTTCAAGTTACAGTACTGAAGATATCCTAAAATTGAAAGCACTCCATAATCTTCTGGTTGGTTGCTAACTTTATTGCTCTGACATAGGAGAAGCCCACATTTGATTTTTATATCTAAAAACAATGATCTACTTTTGGATGTCATGATGTGTTAATTTGTAACTTTGTATCCAACAAATAACTGGATTGTTTTGGAATTGTCAGTCTGATGAAACAGACTGAGAAAGTCAAAAGGTTAAGGCATCACTTAGGGAAGGTCATAAAAAATATTGAACACATTGAGCTGCATGTTTCCTCCTCCAAATCGAGAAAGCATCACTTAGCAAAAAATGCTTCACAAGCAGGACACCATTTTATGCAGGTACTCTTGCATGGTAGTTCAACAAAAGGCACGAAAAGAAGACATCACAACGGGAATTGTATACACACATGAACGGATAGGCAGGGGAAGGAGACTCACAGTGGAGCTAGCTTGCATCCAAATTCATAAAAGTATGGACAGCGGGATCTCAGGTCCACACAAGCAGCATCTGCCTGAATTTCCAGCCTTGTTCTGGTGAGGAAAAAGAAATACTATCTATAAGATATAAAAACAACTGTACAAGTAAATAGATGTTGGATGACAGCATAGACAAACCATTCTCCATGTACACATATGATGATTTTTTGGGGACTCGACTATTATAACGAGCAATTAATTTAAATAAACCCCTGACAGCGAAACCTAAAATCAGGGAGTTCCTAGAGGACTTGAGCAAAGTTTCTATAACTCAAAGGAACTACATTTTCTCCCACTAACTCACTTCATAATGTAAAATAAAAATATTTGCTTTGAGCAAGTAAGGCAATTACTTTTGATTAAAACAGGCAGGAACACCTATCGATACAGCTTGCCTCATATGCAATTCATGAGCAAGCCAGAAAGGTAGCTCTGTCTTTGAACCTTGTTCAACCTGATTTTTAATTAACACGTCAAAAACAAGGTGAATAAATGAAGTAATTTGACTTGTGAAATCTTTCTCCAACGCTATTTTACTTAAAACTTACATGTCCTTTTTCAGTACTTTCATCGATTTTCACTCCATTTATAGCCTTTTGAAACACAACCGGGACAAACTGCAAGACAGTGTGAACACGCGATAGAAAAGTGATTATGTTAGGATTATGAGATTTAGGAGTTAAAATATAAGGTGAGGATAAAAATTTCACCTCTTCCTCCACGAGAATACTATCAATGTCATAGTAATTTGCCATTGTCTTATGTTATCAATTTTATCGGTCTTCTAGCTTCTCTAGTGCAGAAGCAATTTCACGTGTTTACCTCCAGGCTGCAAATAAAACATAATTATAATGTATTTTATAGATTGCAGCCCTATTTACCCATCTCTTTTATAGATTGGATTTTTTCGAAAAATTGTAATAAAATTGATTTATTTTCAACATTCCTAGATCTTGTTTCAATTGTTCTGAATCTGACCGGAAACAAAGCAGCGGGGCAACTACTAGATTGATGGAGCTTGGAATCTACGCTCTACAAGATTTTACTAATCAAGTCAGTCTTTTATTTTTATTTCTCTAGCTGTTTAGTTTGGTATTATTGACAAGCAGGATTATTTGCAGGTTTTTAAAAAAACATATTTTCTTTCTTTAAAAGGCTACTGACAAGCAGGATTACTCAAAGGATTATTTGCTGGTTTTAAAAAAAGAAAGAAAAAATGTTTTTAAAACCAGCAAATAATACTGTTAGGATTTATGACTAAGAACTGTCCCAACTAATCAGGAAAATTTTCTTTATAGTCTTGGTCCCATTTTGAAAAAGGTAAGGGATTTTCCAAAGATTTCCAAGAAAATATTCTGAGGAAGCAAACTCAACAAAACAGAATGAGATTTTTTACCTCCTGAAACCAGTCTTCTAGTCATCAATTTTACATGTTCTGCCAACACTACTGTCATTCTTTATGATACTTAAACAGAACGCTCCCATTCCCAATTTTTTATATGAAATGCATCACAACATATTATGAAATGCATCATCCTTGATCCCTCTCCACCCCAGTCAGGAAAAAAAAAAAAACTCCCCATAACAGTGTCACCACTCTTATATCACAGTGTATTAGTTTAGCTGGTCCCTAGCGAGTGCATGATGGGAAGGGAAAAAATTAAAAGACTGTTCAATAGCTAAAATGCCCAAGATTACAAGTGTACATGGACAAAAGAAGAAAAGGTTTCCTGCGAGCAAAAGAATCAAAACAGCAATTCAAGAAATTGAGTTGAAAAACCAAACCGTAAGAGCAATTTCTTGATCCTCTCTTGGAAATCTTATATGCAACTCCCCAGTATGACCTCACAGGATAAAAACAAACAGAACAGCTTACAATGGCTAGTGGAGGGGACACCGTTGTTGTTGTCTGGATCTCACGGTGGCTGGTCGAGAGGACGCCGTCGGTGGATTGAAAAAAAAAAGAGAGGAGAGGGCTGCTGGTGGTGGTGATTGATTGTGGAACGGCTGAGAGAGAGAATAAGAGAGGCTAGGGTAAATGCTGTACGTGTTGGCTAATGCCGCTGATGTGGAGGGCTGGAGGTTGGATTTGGTGCAGTATATACACTTTGTTTTGCTAGTTAGATAGGGGGACGACGTTTACTTGAAAATGGTCAAAAAGTTTTTGCCGTTTTTAGTTTTTACAGCGCATCAGTTACTTTTAAGAATCTTAAGAATTAATCATAATATCTGAAAACACATATCTATTGCATCTCAGGGACGACGGAACATTCCATTTTTGCATCGTTTATGCTTCGTGGCTTCTGAGAACTTCCTTGCAGTGGAAGCAGCGCCAGTCCCGTTCTTCAAAACCCAAGTTAATCATAATTTAGTTCTCGTAGTTTCTTAAGACAAGTTCGTTAATTTCTTGCAACATTAAAAATTAAATAATTATGGGAGCTGCGTTGGGTGTGTTTAATTTAGTAGTATTTTTTTTTTAAAAAAGAAGTTATTTTCTCGTTAATAATTTCATCATATTCACCTTCTTTCTTTCTTTCCTACTGGAAGGGGACGGAAAAAGGATAGAAAGGATTAAAAATGAATTTGAAAACATAAAAATTAAATATGTAATTCGTGAAACCACAAGAACTAATTAATTAGTTTTGCTAAACTACAGGTTACAATTGAACTCTTGTAAATTATGGTAGAGCTGATTTTGAAAGAACAAAAAAATTATTCCATAACCATAGTAGTCGACACCATCCACTTGGGAGCAGTCAATTCCAAAAATCAAATCATAAAAAATAACCCGTTCAGAAATATAAGAAATAAGATTCTAACCAGGAATCCTTTTTCCCTAGAGGCCTCGTTTCCGCTTGACTGGTGCTCTGGGTGCAGGAAAACACTACTTCTCAAAGCAAAGAACTTGTGACATGGAACGTGACAGTAACATCTTACTTCTCTTGCGAATGAAAAAACGAAAAGAAAAGGCCCGATGAAGAGAGATTTAAGATGGAAAAATCACGCTGAAACCATGCATGTAATGATAACCAAGGAACAAATTGGCACCGGAACCACCTTTGATGGGTCGTCTTGAAACCATACAGTCTATGAGACTAATGTTTACTGCTAAAACCCATGGCTATACAAGGAACAATTCAATTAAAAACGAAGGGAGTTCAGAAATAGTAGACAAGAAGGAGTTGCATTATAGTTTTGCAACCTAGTCCCAATGAACCTCCCTGTGAAATGTCCACTCGGAGGGATTTAGAGTTTGTTTCCCATCAGCAGCAACAAGATCATATGGCGAATCCTCTGAAAATTCGGTGGGCAAGGACTTCCAATGAAGAGATGGAACCCACTCAGCTTCCTTGAGCACCTTCAGAATCTCCTCCACAACTATTTTGCTCCCCTCTGCTGATAAATGAATGCCATCTCTGAAAAAAAGTGAAGGGGGAAACTTTAAAATTGAAAGTTGAAACACGTTACTACCAGTTTAAGTCAACCAGAGACTTTCGATTCACGTTTTTTATGATTGTTGTGGTAAAGGAGAAGACAACCTGACAATCTTAAATCATGACGGTACTTCCCAATGGAAGCTAACATTAGCCAGTAAAAATTGTAACAAGGAGGAAATATCTAGTGATTTGTGAGCTAAATTAACCAGCACGGCCTGCCTTTCCATCTAGGATGAAGGAGAGACCATCTGTTTAGAGATAACATGTAAGGACTACAGGTTTCGCTCGTATATACCCGACTCCAAATTCCAAAACCAGGAAATCTTCTCAAGTTTCAACAGAATAAAATTCAAGTTAGATGAGTCCATAGAACATATTCTAGGTTGTGCACTAAGAAAGACCAATGCTTAAAAGACTACTACCACAAAAGAAAAACCCTTGTCTCTTTTAATTTTAATACATGAACAATGAAGTGTTTGGATTAGGATCACTTCTATCACTGTTCACCACCAAACTTCCATCACTATGACCACCAAATCCACCCAAAAAGACCATTAAAGTAACCCCTTTCAACCTTGAAAACAACATTTAAATTCAAAATCCATTTTGAATCTCAAATCAAACTCAAAAATTTGATTATTAGTTTTTCAATCTGAAATTTCCAACCTTTAGAACACTGAAATCCAGTGATGGTTGGGTTTAAGACATGAATGAATGAAATCATGTTGATTGAAACTTTCATTTGACAGTGGTCTCACTGCCAAAAGTGATTGGAACCTAACAAAGGGGGTCTTAATTCAAACACACCATGATCTAGATATTAAAAATAAATAAAAAAGAGTGTCAATCAAAACGGTTGATAGTTCAAGGCAGCTCGATAAGTTTTAGCCCTAAGAAGACCATCCGAAACAACATAATCTAATCCATCAAAGCTGGCTAATAATATCTTTTCATCATGGGAAAGCAAACACGATGATGGCCTAACTTTTCACGGCAATGCAAAAACTGAAAATGGGGACGGTTTATCTGATTTTTGCATATAGTCCCTCGATTACATATATATATCTGCAGCCCGTGAGTTCCCATAGACAAATGACACTGCAACATACTGCAGACTGTGCAGGCAAGCATTTGGATTTCAACCTGATGTTTTTACACATATCCTAAAAATACGGTCCTTATAGCCACAAAAGTAAAAAATCAAAGAGTCTATTATCCAGATTAACAAAAAAAAAACAAAAAAAAAACGAGCGAAGTGGAAGGTTTGGACTTTTATCTACACAAACAAATATGAGGGTATTTTTTTTTATCTAAAATAGTTTGGAAATTTTTTTTTGGCACTAGCACTAGTCAAAAATGATATAGAGAAATAACATAGTTAAGTAAAATTCACGTATGGGAATTGTGACATTAAGGTGATGTTTAGCATTGTGATAGCTGTTGTTTTTCAAAATATTTTTCACTTAAAAATACATCAAAATAATATTTTTTTTATATCAACACGTTTAAATGATCTAAAAAAACTATAAAAAAATTAATTTGAAATAAAAAAATAAATCAAAATTTATGAAAAGCACAGTTGGACCATAGAGATAAACAATCTCTAAATGGTTAAAATGGAGTACACAGATTCCAAGGAAGAAAGAGGAGAGAGAAGAAAAGAGAAAGAAAAAAATCTCGGAGATATATTGAAGCTTTGATGATAACACCCTCAATATAGTATCATCAAAAAGATTTTAACAAGATAAATCTAATGACACCAAGAAAAGTCATTAATAGCGGTCAGAGGGGGCCACGCATGCTGCCTAAAGACAGTGGATGGCTAAATTTTTAAATGGTGCGTGTGGCCCACTTTAATCACCAATCTTAGATGTCATCGAGATCTTCTAATGATATGAGAATATTATTATCGGAGCTTTATGCCTCTAAAATCTCATTCTTTTTTCCTTCTTTTTCTTTTCTCTCATCTTTTTCCTTCTTGGAATTTGTGCCATTTCATTTTAACAATTTTTAAAGATAACCGCAACTTTTTAAAGTCACCTTTTCCAACTACAACTTTTATCAAATTATGTTATATCCCAATATCTTTTATGGCCAGTGCTAGTTTGTAAAAAAAAAATGATGTGATAATTAAAAAAAATCCAAATATGAGAGAAACGGAAACGAAGCCTCATCAATAATTATGTGCAAGGAAAATACCACCACATGTAAGCATCATATAGAAAACGCATAGAAGATACATGAGGGAGACCAAACAATACATAAGATTATATACACTTCTGAGCATTGATCTTGTTAGCAGAAGGAAGATGAAGAAAACTTACGTAAAGCAAGCAGTGGTCCAACCATCTCTTTTTTGAAAGGCAGAGAAAAGATCAACAACCTTCACTCCCAATTCCTGGCATAGCTTTATACAAGAATTGGAATATATTTGGCACAACTCATTTGTTCGTACCAATTCACTGAAAATTCCACTGAATTTAGAAAAACAGACGGTTCAGAATTTCTATGATCAGAAACAAAAAAGGAAGGAAAAGACAATAAAGAATCAGAGCACCTTGTGCTTGAACTAACTCTGGTCTCATCAACAGGTGGACAGCTCATAAAAATGATGCGGGTTGTATCTGAGAGGCTCTGATTTTCAAATATCTAGTGTTAGATGAAGCATCAAACATCATTCTCGGATGAGTTCTTGCAGGGCCAAATTACAAAATATACACAACAAAAGAATAACTGGACAGAGACCAGCAATCAGGAAATGAATAACAAGCATTTAATCATTTAAAGGTATTCGAGAGCAGCATAAAAACCTCCCAGATTTCATTCCCCTTAGAAAGGAAGTTTACCGCAATATTCATCAAATAAGGAGAAGAATTGCTTTGATCATTCATATTATACATGTGAACCATGATCTATATATATAGTGAGATCGTATTATTTGAGAACCAGGAGAAAACCTTGAGGTGAATTGCAATCTTTCTCATGTTCTCCATGTATTCATCAAGAGGTACATGAGGGCCTAGGCCAGATGAGTGAGGTCCCATTGAATCATTACCACCAAAATAAACTATCACCAGAGCTGGTTGCACAGGAGCATCCTACAATACATAAAACCCATATAACAAGCTAATAGCAAGATCAATTTCACCAACTTAGAGATGAGATTCCTCAAATAGAGCAATTTTTACGTCTAATCTGCTCCTAAAAGAAATTATTATATCAACGAAAATACCTTGGGAAAAACTTGATCGAGAACCTGGACAGCACGCCGCGAGTTCCATCCGTAGTAGCCTCGCAACAATATGTCTGCCTGCAAACAGGAAAAGATTAGCCTAATCAGACGATGAAAATGGCAACTAATCAGTGCTGGGGTTAATTGGCCAAAACAGTGAAATAAATATCATTAGGGAAAATCTTCATTTCAATTTATATGTATTTGAAAAGAAACAAATCAAGCAACGTTCAAAGAACACGTGAAATATAAAATAAACAAATGGAGAAAGAGGAATACTTTGCGAGAGTAGATATCGGTGAGAATGGAGCCCCAACCGCCATGACTGAAGCAGAGTTGGACAATGGATGATCCAAAGAGAACAAATTGCGGTCTACTCGGTCCAACCATTTTGACAAATCCGTTGGTCGTTCTGTGTTTCTTTAAACACAAAACTCTTTGTTCTTCGTGTCTGGCTGTGAAGGTTGAAAATGGCAGTGGCTCTACGCTCCTTTTATGAGCGGAGGAGGTTGATAGAGAAAGGAGTAAAAATCGAAGACTGACGGATTTTATTAAGCGATCCCATGACCCTCATTAAAGATGGATATCTACACGTCCACTACTTGGTTTCTAACAGACGATAAGTGTCTCCTCTCTTCTTTCATTTCTTCCCTCCACAACTTTTGGAGTCCTACTCAATGGGAATATACAAAATAACCCTGCTCAAATATGAAGAAAAAAACATCATTTAAAAAAAAATATTTTTTAAGTTATGTTTGATCGAAAATATATTAAAATAATTATTTTTTATATATTTTAAAAAATATTTTTTATATCATTACATTAAAATAATTAAAACTAAAAAAATTTTAAAAATATAATTGTATGGCAATGCCAGATATCATCTAAAGCGTTGAATTTTAGATATAACGTCGATAATTAAAATCATTAAAACATGACAAATATCTCCTAATAAATAAAAGAAGGATTGTGTTTCTATGATTCCAGGCCTTCTTATATTAACTTGAGATGATACGGCAAAAGGCGAGTTTATAGGTTCCACCTACTCGCGCGAAAATAGGCGAGTAAGTCATGCGCGTTTGAGGAAGTAAATGCAAACGCCATGCCATTACCCCACCACCGAACCACGCCAACCATTGATGGCTTCCCCATTAATGCAACCTTTCAGTTGCGACCTGGACCATCCATAGCCACCAGATGATCCTAAACCCTCACAAGGATCGCTCTCTGTAAAGAAAGACGAGGCGTCTTCCTTGTCAACTGGAATTGTGTAATTATACTCCCTCCCTGAACGTTAACGTAATAAACCCAAATTTGACGGTCAAATTCGGTGAAACTGATTGAGCCACCAAATTGGTGGGTTTGGCATGGAAGAGAGCTCCATAAACACAGTCAACTATCATGATCATGGTCCAACCAGCTGCACTGCCCCGCCGAGCCCCACGCCCAGTCACGAGATAAGATTAGACCCTGACAGAGACCGCATGCAATGTGCCATGATTGATAGGATGTAATGTTTGTTGCGCTGCACTTTCTTCGATTGACAGTAGTAGTTGCTGCTTGCTACAGCTCCCCCAAACCCAACCACTCCACCTATATGAGGTTTCCATAGTTTCTGGATGAAAATGACAGTCAAATGGTACAGGACACCACACTGTCGCCCAACAGCTCATACCATCATATGCTTTGAGGAGCGTGGTTGACTCAATTGACTATTGCATTTGAAAAACTTCGAGGTTTAGTGCTGTTTGTTATAGTGTTTTAACTATGTTGGGTTTATTTCATTTTAAAAAATATTAGATTGATTTATTTTTAATATTTTATAATTATTTTAATCAATATTCTATCTATATTCATGTTTACCCTTGAAATTTTTTAAAACAACTCTTCAATTTATTTTTATTTTTATTATTATTATTTATTTTATTTATAATAATTTATAAATTAATTACTATTTATTTTTATTTAAAATAATTTAAAATTTGATCTTTATTTTTTTGATTTTGATTTTTTTAATTGTTATTACTTCTGTGTATAAAATTTTGCTTCAACCTTCATTTAATTCTATAATTTTATTTGCTCTTACCTTTCGTGTTAGTTCCATAATTTTATCATTATACGTCTCAATTTTTTTTCTATAAAAATATTTCATCTAAAATGCCACCAATCAAAAAATAATTAAAAATATTTTGACCAAGATGCAACAATTTTTTTACTTCCTAGTATTTTTATAAGTTTTTTAATGTTTTAAAAAAATCTGGCTCGGTAAAAAGACTAGTTTCACTATTATTATGTCCCTCACAACGGACACGAGATTCCCCGTGAAGAAGAAACGTAAAAAAATACATCGACAACTTACATGTGTTCAAGACAACAATTCAAATGGACACGATATTCATTTCCAAAATCAGAAGGAAATTAAATTCCATTCGTCCGTGTCTTATAATTTCTCCTTCCCCATTGAGGGGTTTTTCGACACAAATTATCATCCCGGGTTTCTTATTGGATCGAATGATACATCTTTTCCTTCTAACTGTTTAAGAAAAAAAATCACGGTATCAATCCGTGCCCAAAGCACCTTTTGGACAGCGGAGAGAAAGAATATGAAGTCGCTGTGCGGTAAGAATTTGAAAAAAGAAAAGAAACAGGCTCTATGTCCGATGTTTGTATTCATCCCGTCAAAGCTCTCCTTAGATGTAGAAGCCACAGGGCTATCTGCATTCCAAGAAGTCTAACTTCCAACAAGATTTCCTCCAGCAATACATCTAACCTGCTTAGAAAGGATTTTCGCTGCAACTTCTTTGCCTCAACAACTGCCTCGGAGGAAACTTTTCCGATGATGAAAAATGTCTCAACAGAAGATCCTTGCAACTGACCATAATTCATTTTGATTACAAGCAATTCCAAGATTTACTTAACAATAAATTGTAATTAACTTCAACCAGAAGACCGCAATAATAAATGGCAACAATAATGAGGGAGGATAATGCACAATACCAGACAACTATTTACAGATCGTAAACAGTCGTTTGTCTTCAGCATCAACAGAATTACACGTGGCAGCCTCCTTAGAAGCTCTGAGATTTGAGGAAAAAGCTGAGATGCGTACATCTGCAAAGGGTACAAAACTACAAATTGTAAAGCAAGTAATAAATACTTGGAAAGCATCCATGTGGACAATGTAACAATAATTTGTCAATGAGAAGCACAATGATACGTCCCAAAGCATATCTGTATTTGTAAGAAGACTGACAGACCTGCCGTTCTGCACGCTCGCTGTCATCGCCTTTTATAACCAAATGATCAACGGATGGGTCAATGATCCTATTCCAGGGCTTCATGGTAAGAATTGCAGCAAACAGTGCATATAGATCCTCTCCAGCACCCAATTTAACACTGTTTTCCTTTATTGCATTAGCATCAGAAAAAATCAATGCCTGTGACAGATTTCATAACATCAGAATACCAGCATTAAGCCATCGACAGTGGAAAGATGGAAGTGAATAATGATGGAAGATGGACGTAAAAATGCACCTTCCAAAGGGCAGCGTAGTTAAACCTAGTTGTGAAATCAAGTTCTTTGTATAGACCATGGTCCAAGAGTACCAGCTGTGGTTTTCTCTTGCCTGTACAAATGGGAAACTTGAGACGTTAGTGTTTCTGGGAACCAACTAGTTATACATGCAAACTGCTATATAAAAGAGAGTATTGCATGGAGAAGGTTCTTTGACTTCCATTACTAGTCGATTGATATGAAAAGCTTTGAAGAGTAGTAGTTTTCAAGAACCATGAGCAGGTAATGCACATGATATCAAAGGCATTCTCTAATACAAAAGATAACAATCCAACCAACACCAGGACAAAGATCCTTCTCCCCCACCCCTTCCAAGAGGATGGAGGGACAGAGATAGTTAAATGATCTCTCTTCAGCTTATGCACGAGAGCATTTCCTACCAAAAGTAGCCAGAATTTTTACAAGCTTTCTATTCCTTAACACTACCTAGGAAATATTGATTGAGGGAAATTAAACCATTAACATATTTACAGATTTCAAGAAATATGGTACCTGCTGGCATTTCCTAGAGTTTTACAAGTACTGTGCACTAAAATCCCCTGATTTAGGTTCTCTGTGAGTCAAATAATGCCCACAAACATCTTGAGGATATTAGGATGACCTTTCCAAGTATATACATGAAACCAGAATTTTCAAAGTAATTGTGTGCAGAGAAGTTTGAGCATCACCCTGTAAAACTTCTATAGTGTTGTTACAATTGACTGAATGATGAATGAAGACATTAAATGCAGGATCACTAGCACAAATTTCAAAGGTAAGCAATTATAAATGAATAGCAAATTGGCCAATGAGGTTGATTTCCAGCAGTATTATAATGGTTCATCAGTTACAGTGCTCTACTTGTGTAAAATTAAAATAGGTGCTATGCCTACTAGGACTAATGAAATTGGACCTGGAAACACAGAGAGGATATGCATAATCATTAGCATTAAAGAAAAACAAATGATAATAACAAAATGGAAAATAAACTAACACTAACTGCTTCCTGATTGCTGATGAAACTATTTAAGCAGCTGACCAGCCAGTGAAATTTTACAGAAATGGTCAAAGACAATCTCAGCAAAAAGAAGCCTGACCTAGAATGGTCCTTTTACCAGATGGCAAAGGGCGAACAATCAAGTTAGCAGCATGTGGGTCACAATGCACAAATCCATGTCTGAACATCATTTCTGCAAAAACTCGACTAACCTGCAAAAGAAAAGTGTATACCATCTTAATGTCACCCCAAGGAAACTAAATCTTCAAACTTCACAACTCAAATATCGACTGTTTTCCTTCTCAGTAAACATGTGTTAGTCATTGGAAATTGAACCCAATGGTTCAATGATAATAGACTGCCTTCAAACAAGCTCACGAGATGAAGTCAGTTTATTACAACACATCTCCTTCAGCCAAAATGGATGAACCATATCTTTTTTAAAAAAAGCTTAGTAGAAGAAAATGGTAAAACAATTGGCTGCCAAGCAAGAAAAGGAGATTTCAAGTTTCAAGGGTGGCCAGTTCATGCAAAATAATGAATGTTAAAACCAGGACCAGGCCACTCTTGCCGAGACCTACTTTCAAGCCATAGCTTAATTTTAAGAATGTTGGAGATGGAAATTTCTCAATCATGTTGACTTCTAAACCAATAAAACAAGCCTGCAATATCAAGGCTATGAGCTTACTAATGTTGCAACTTCATTAGGCTGAATCCCAAGTTTCTGTATGGTCTTCATGTCGTTCACATGTGCACCATCCATAAATTCCATGGTTAATAACTTTGAAGTACTTAAATTCCAATGCACCTTTGGAGCATAAACATATTCTGCAATATGGGGAGATAGCTTCCGGAAATTCTCCAAACATTTCTCACTATTCTTGGCCTCAACCAAAAAATCCAATTCCTGAAGGCCATGTGAAAAAGAAAAGAAAAGAAAAGAAAAATCTCGGTCAATTTTAATAAGAGTGCATCTATATCAAATCACAGACATGTTTCAAGGCTACAAGAAAAACTATGTACTAGGCATCAAATAATGTTAAAGACATGTATTAAAGTTACAAGAAAAACTATGCATTAGGCATCAATTAATGTTAAAGACATGCATTAAGGCTACAAGAAAATATATTTATTAGGCATCAATTAATGTTTGGTAACAGTGTTTTGAAAACCAACCCTGTCATTGAACAAAAAAAAAAAAAAAACAAATGTCAGGGTTAACAGTTCAACAAGGTTTAATTAAAGGGTTAACCTGCTGGCATCAACATGTCATAATAATTAGGGTTGATCTACATAGAATCTTTAATCAAAACTTACTTTTAGTTGAACATTAAATTATTAGTCCTAAAGTTGCATGATCTTTGGTACTTATAACTACTGATTTGCATATACTATGATTGGATAACTACAACAGACTGGGCAGTTCACTTCCAGTAAAGGAAAGGGACAGTAACTTATTATTGTTAGAGCAAAATAGCACTTTGAGCTAAAGTGCGCAACCGATACATTCATCAGACTTGAATAGCAACAATGGCAGTAGCTTAACAGAAAAGAAGGACATTTACAAATGCTTTGACTTAATTTGAAGCAGAAAGTTTTATCTTTCCTCTTGTGACTGCAAGAACATAAGAAGTCAACTGAGCAAATAAAAACCAGCAAGTTGCAATCACTATGATCAGGCCAACCAGGTTTATTTTAAAGAATGATTAGACAAGTACTTTACGTTGCTTTTGTAAGTTTCAGAATGACTTTTTGCATGTAAAAAATACTTGAGAATACAAAAATTTTCAGAAACTTGCCTTTGGTAAACTTTCACGAATTTCATCAATCAACCATCTGCACATGTAATTCAAGGAAATCTCAATTAAAAATAGCTCTTCAAGACCATGAAAAACCACTTATAAACAGATAGGAGAAAGGAATATTTGCACATTTAGAAAAGAAAAAAATGTGCATCTCACATAAAACCAAAATCCAAGTGCACATGGTTGCATATCGTGCATGATTCGTATGCTGGATATCCAAAAAGTGAACAACTTATCACGAAATATAAGAACATGTAAACATCCCATAGGATGGAACCATCCATGATGCTACCTGTAATCAAAAGAAGGAAAAACACCATGTAGGGTATTCACAATCACTTCCACAGTGGCACGATCTGCAGTGGCAGTATCTGTCATGTGAGTGTGTTGAACCTGAATATCCATAAAACAAAATGGAGGTTAAAGGCGAACCCTGGAAATCATTTCCTAAACGTTAACGTGAAAACTTAATTCCACCAAAAAAATACAAAACTTATTTTCAATTAAAGGGGCAACAATGGAGACCTTCACAGCCACTTTTTGGCCATCAAGTGTTCGAGCTACATGAACTTGTGCAAGGGAAGCACTTGCTATTGGAACAGGATCAAATTCTTCAAAAATCTGCATATAAGAGGCCTTTATTCAGGACATACTGTTCCAAGTCTCCATCCTAAAATAAATCAACGTTATGATACATACTTTATCCGGTGTCTCTCCAAGCTCTTTCTTGAAAACCTCACACACTTGGTCATACGAAGAAACTGGACATTTGTTCAGCATTGACTCCCTCATTGTCTGAACATACTCCTCGGGAACTAGATATTCCTGTTTGCACAACAAATTATTACCTATTAATACTCGCAACTGATTAATTACTCAACGGACAAATAACCCATCTAGCACATTAACTTGACAGAGCAGATATTCTGTATAATTTCATGCATATGCTAAAGGAAGCAGATTGAAAGCATACCAGCTGACCAAGGTGTTGCCCAAGCTTAATATAAATTCCTCCATTTTTAAAACAAAGTTCTTGAAGTTTCCGTGCAGACCTTAAGTGAACTTCATGTTTAACTTTGGCCTTCTCAACACTTCCTTCCGACAACCCCCACAGCGAGTATTCATAATCTATCGACAAAGCAGAAAACAGACACCATCGTCGTTATAAATTCATCACAACAATTCTCGATATTCATCGATCACAAATTTTAAAAAAATCCAAGGTTATCTAAGAAAATGCTATTGTATACACCGCATAGAATATTTAAAATTATAAATTATCACCTATCATAAATATAATAATTCTGGCGCTAAGTGCAAAATCTAAGCCAAAATTGAATTTAACGATGGAATCGTATCTCTGTGAATTGGTGATGAAAAAAAGAGAGAATTTAGAAGTTCTGAAGATATGTACCGAAGGCAATAGAGGCGGCAGTGACAGTGTTGCGATACAGGCGGACAGGGACGGCGGTGCAGAGCTTTAGAGCAGTCGCTGGATCCTCGGAAGTGGCCACGGTGGCTGTGGCACCCCCAGTTAGAAGCGCAGTGGCTGCCACCGCGAGCTTCCCTCGGGTGCGCCACAAGGATCGCGTTGCCATACTCCCTTGTGTTTTTGTAAGTTTGGGAGAAAACGGGATGTATACAAATAGAACACACGGTCCCGGCAACCAAGCGCAAACAACTCTCGATGGTCCATACACCAAAAAAATAAAGACCTATGGAAGTTGAGAGCTTGAAACAAATCCACCCTTTTGGTCAAAACAGGACGTTAAACGTGGACTGGCAATTTCGGAAAATATCATCCTTCAATTTTATTTCCCCATTAAAATTAACAAAATTGGACATGGATAGGTCGCAAGACCTTGTAATAAAACCATTGATTATCTTTTTTAATAAAATATTTTATGTCAATGCTCATGGAGTGTTTTTTTTCTTTTCTTTTTTAATTGATGTAATCTTAATTTTTTTAATTTTAAAATATTTTTCTCGCACTCACGCGCGAAAAAAGTGCGAAATCCTAGATAGAATTCTACAAATAACTAGATAAGTCGATTTAAAAGCTAAAATATAATTGAAGAAAGCCAACCTCAAAATTTTTTATTGAAAACTAATCAGAGAGACGGGGCACTTCTTAGCCCAATAAACAAAATCACTAATGCATGTTCTAGAAAACCGTGTATATATATATATATATATATATATTCACTATTTTTTTAATAGTTTTTCATCGAAGTGCCATGGTAATAAAAACAAGGCATCTGTTCAGAAATAGAATTAAAGGACGCCAAACTGGCATAAGGGCCTGGTTAATAATATCTTAAATTGTTTTTTAAAGTATTTTTTTTAGAAATAATATTTTATTATTATTATTTAAAATTTATTTTTAATATTAACACATTAAAAAAATAAAAAACACAAAAAAAGTTAAAAACATAATCCAACAAGCAAAATTAGATTGATTTGTTCACTTTCAGTTTTCATTTTGAAGAACCCTTATTCTATAACCCAAGTATAGCTAAATTCTGCATAAATTTATCTGACGTTTCGACCGTCATTTATCATATTAAAAACAATATTACAAGTTCGACTACAATATAACTGCTTGCAGTCAGCTAAACGACTTCGGTTAACAAAAAAAATTGGACTAACGACAAACTATGACGTCAGGCAATTCCTCAGATTCGCCAACTACCTATAAATCTGCTATCTTTCTAATTACAAACCAAACCAATACTAACACAGAAAACTACCAGATTGATTTAATGTTGTTCTGTCTTTGCCAGCATTTTGGATAAATCAATCAGCAAAACAGATCACTGAAAATCCGAAGGGATGTATCAGCAGAGACGGCCCTCTTTCTTGCATCCAAGGCTGGATTAGTGTCCACGACAGCATATTCAACGATTGCGCTGCTAGGCCAGTACTTAATAATGATAAAAACCCTCGAGTGTTCTGCCTGCAAGGACCAACAATGTTTCTGCTCCGTTCCTGGTTAACTCTCAGTGTTGGTTTGACAAGCACTTGCCTGGTGATCTATAACATTAGTTAACAGAATTCCATATGAGTCACAAAAAAGAATCATAGTTGATTTTGAAAAGATAAATGGCAATCACGATTCTTCAAAATGTTTAAAGACGTCAAGGACAAGATTGTTACGATTTAAGAACACCTTACCAAAGAGGAGACGAACTTGAATAAACTAAATTAATGCAAATCCTAAACTAAAGTTGCGAGGAGATAGAGTTCAAGTGCAAAATGTATTTGCCACTGACCATGTTGGAATGTTCACATTGTGGAGCACGTAATGACTGAATGGCGATACGACCCATGCAAGAAACGCTTCCATCATTTCTGGAGATAATAACCTACAAACAGTAACAATAATACATGAAAAACTAGAACAATAGATAAATCAAAAGGAAACCCAAAACAGAGAGTCAAAATTGAATTTTATAGTGGTCCATATACTACTAAATCAAACAAGCCTAAAAACAGGAAAAAGCTTGAGAAGCTTTCCGATCTCTTCATGAGTGAATAAGCAAATGAAATATAACAAATAAATGAAGAAATGTGAAATTATTTAGCATGCTAAGGGTATTTCTTGAAACACGCACCTAAGCACAAGCACATTTGATCATTTTCCAATTCTAGTTGCCAAGGAAAATGCAAGATGAAGTGTATTGACAAATGAAGAAACACCAAACAGAGATTGCAGCATGCTAAACTATTTCTT
Organism: Populus tomentosa; assembly: GCA_018804465.1. Classification (NCBI taxonomy): domain Eukaryota; kingdom Viridiplantae; phylum Streptophyta; class Magnoliopsida; order Malpighiales; family Salicaceae; genus Populus; species Populus tomentosa. Next base: position 4,167,115 of record CM031983.1, on the reverse strand, counting down.
AAAGCACACTCCCTCAGCCACCTAGATGCACGTGCTTATATCTGCATGCAAGCTTTATAATGTCCCCACCCAAGATGGTCAAGCTATTAAGATATCTTGCAGACCTTGTCCAGATGTTTAACTTTTTGGTAAAATCCAAAATGTTTTTTCCCAAGATATCTGATTGAGAAAACATATGGCATTACCCTGGAAATTGAGCTAGAAATGAGGCACAACGGTCATGAAGAGCAGCCAGATTAGGAGAATCTTTGATGCTGATACAGTCTACACGCTGGCCACTGAAATAATGCCTCTCCAATGGTTTCCGCAAGTCGAAATCATTACAAAAATCTTGCTTACTATCTGCAATATAACAACGTATGGATGCCAGACTTATTCAATTCCCTATCATTCCCACCACTGAGTAGACATGTTCTTACTAAAAGACTCTTAAACAGAAGCTAAATGCAAATCAGATTAAATACCTCACCTTTTGAGGTCAATAATGTAGATTGATGTAAAATAATGGAAGAAAGACCCACACAGTGGTCATATTATTAGTCATGTATATATATTGATTACAGTGAGTGATTGTTGCCTATATTACAGGTAACGACATGTTTACAAATCTTCCTATTGCTTTATTATCTTGCATGAATATCGCATGAATATCTGGATGTATTATCCTGCGGTGATCAAGCATGAATATCCTGCTGCAATCCATTGCTAGCTACAATCGTTATCATCTCAGAAACTATTGCCAGCTGCTATTGTTATCATCATATCTTATCATCCCCCCTCAAGCTCAAGGCGGTGGAGACCCGATGAGGAGCTTGGCACGATTTGAAACAAACTTTTCCAAACAGAGTGGTTTTGTTAAAATGTCTGCTAGTTGAGCAGTGCCAGCAACATGTTCAAGCAACAGTGCACCACTAGCAACACGTTCCCTGACGAAATGAACATCGATTTCAATATGTTTGGTGCGATGATGAAACACTGGATTTTTAGCCATAGTAATAGCACTGATATTGTCACAATGTAACGTTGGAGATGGAAGACAGTAGCCAATGGATTTTAATAGGTTCATGAACCACATAAGCTCTGCTGTGGTAGAAGCTAGAGCACGATATTCTGCTTTTGCCGTTGAACGAGATACTGTGGCCTGCTTTTTAGCACCCCATGACAATAAGTTGGCACCCATATAGATGGCAAAACCAGAAGTGGAACGTCGATCATCCTTAGATCCTGCCCAATCAGCATCGCAGAATCCATGAAGGGCAGTGAGGGGCATGGGAACAAAATGAAGGCCAATGTCTAGAGTTCCTTTAAGATAACGAAATATTCATTTTACAGCAACAAGGTGAGGTTCTCATGGGGCTTGCATGTATTGACAAACATGATGCACAGCATAAGAGATGTCAGGACGGGTGAGGGTGAGATATTGTAAGGAACCCACGAGTTGGCGAAAAGGCAAAGGATCAGGTAACAATGAACCATCAGTTGCTGATAAGCTGGTACCTGATGCTATAGGAGTAGAAATGGGTTTAGCACCTGCTAAGCCAAACTTGTGTAGAAGTGACAGCAAATACCTTGTTTGAGTAATCGTGAGTGATGAAGCAGTCCTGGTGATCTGCAGACCAAGGAAGTAGTGGACATCGCCAAGGTCTTTCATACGAAACACTGAAGAAAGATGAGTTATAAAAGCAGAGATTTGAGATGGAGATGACCCAGTAAGAAGAATGTCATCGACATAGATCAGTAGAAGAAGAATGTCTGAACCTTGATTGCGATAGAATAGAGATTGATCATAAGGACATCTTTTAAACCCCATCTGTTGGATGTAGTTGCTGAATTTCATATACCAAGCACGTGGCGCTTGCTTTAAACCATAAAGAGCTTTATGAAGAAGGCATACATGATTGGGATGAGCAGGATCTTCAAACCCCGGTGGTTGAGCCAAATGGACACGCTCATGAAGATCACTATGCAGAAATGCATTGCTGACATCTAACTGTCAGATAAGCCACCCCCGAGAGAAGCCAATGTTCAAGATTAACCGAATAGTTCCTGGTTTGACAACAGGACTGAATGTTTCATCATAATCCAAGCCTGGTAGTTGAGTAAAGCCTCTTGCCACAAGTCTAGCTTTGTATCGGTCGATGGTGCCATCAGATTGTGTTTTAACTTTGAATATCCACTTACTGCTGACCAAATTCATATCTGATGTCTTGGGTACCAAGGTCCACGTGTGATTGGCATGCAGAGCATCCATTTCATCTTGCATAGCCTTCTTCCAATGAGGGAGTTTGAGAGCTTGACGATATGATGAGGGTTCTGAGGGCTGTGCTGTAAAATCAGCAAGATAACAGACAGGAATGGGATGTCTAGTTGTGAAAAATGATTTTGGTTTAAGGCTGCCTGTTTGAGCACGTGTAATCATGGGATGAATACGTGAGGGTAAATTGTTGATGGGCTCAATTGGGGAAGAAGACACAACTGTAGGCTGAGACTCTGAAAATTGATATGTGGCAGGTTCTGGTACAAACACTTCATGAGTTTGTAAACTAGAAGATGACCGAGAAGGAGACATAGCTTCAGGATGAACTTCTGAAGAGGGATATTCTGTAACTTCTGTGGCAGACTCTTCATTTGTTGGTAAACGAGGTTGTGGTTGGGATAAAGCATGATGATCAAAGAATTTAGGAATAGACTGTAGCTGGAACAGACGAGTGTTAGCTGACTTTGACAGAGCATCAGTTTTGAATGGAAAGTGCAGCTCATTGAATTTGACATGCCTACTGATATAAATACGACCAGATTGTGGTTCCAAGCAACAATATCCCTTGTGGTTAGCTGAATAACCAATGAAGACACAACATACTGATTTGTAATCCAGCTTGGATCGACCAAAAGGAGACAGTAGAGGATAACAAGAGCAGCCAAAAACTCGTAATAGATCAAAGCTGGGAGGAGATCCGAATACAAGCTCATGAGGAGATTTATGCTTAACAGCTGAAGATGGAAGTCGATTAATAAGAAACGGCAGTTCGAAATGCTGCTGACCAGTATTTGGTTGGGGTAGAAGCATGGGCCATTAAAGTGTGTCCTGTGTCAACAACATGATGATGTCGTCGTTCAGCCAGACCATTCTGTTCTGGTGTCCCAGGGCATGAGAGTTGATGAATTATACCATGAGCTGCAAAGCAATTCTGCAGAGTTGTGCTGATGAATTCTCCATCACCATCACTTTGAACAATTTTTACAGAAGTATTGAACTGATTTGTCATTTGTGTAATGAAGTTAGAAAATATAGTTGCAACATCAGATTTGCGAGCCATGGGAAACAACCATATGTAACGAGAATATTCATCAATAATAATCAAATAAAAGCGAAATCCATCAAAGGAAGGGACGGATGCAGGTCCCTAAACATCAGTATGTAATGTGTGCAAGAATGAAGAGGAATAAGATTGTCTAGAATGAAATGGCTGCTTTGCAGACTTGCCTAACATACAGCTTTCACAAAACTCAATTTTCCCACGCAATGATGGTTCAGATAATCTGCTAATAACTTGATGATGAGGATGGCCAAGACGTGCATGCCACAGGTTGCCTAGAACTTTATTTGCTAATAAACTGAAGGAATGATGTGGAAACTGCTGCAGATTGATGGGATATAAACCATCAGCCATTGAGCCTTTAAGAATCACTTGCTTTGTCTTCATGTCCTTTATAAGAAATCCTCATGGATAAAACAGAAAGTAGCAATTATTATCTCGGGTAAATTGAGACACAGACAATAGTTTCTTTTTGATAGCAGGAACAATCAGCACATTATTGAGCTTAATATTAGTGGTAGGTAGTTTAGTGTGTCCTGTACCAGCTATAGCAAGACCATTTCCATTCCCAACCATAACCTTATCAGTGCCAGAGTAGAGATCAATACCTTGCACCTCATTGGGGTCTGATGTCATATGTTGGTTGGCACCGGTGTCAGGATACCAGTTATCCTCTGCATTATCTTTTACTTGAATGGCAGCAAAAGCTTTATACTGTGCAGCTTCATCATCTGAAGCAAAACAACCATCAGATTTGTGATTTGGACCACCACAACGAAAGCATGTGATACCTCCTCGTCCACGACCAGAGCTACGACCTGTACGGGTGAATGAAGGCAGTTTTGTTATAGAAGAACTATCACCAGATCGTGCGTTGTAACCATCTCTGTTACGCCCCTGAAATTGCATTTTGGAATACCCACCACGACGGTCACGCATATTAAAGTTTCCATGAGTTTTTGTATTAGAACGATTTCTGTTTGTATAAAAGGCAACACTGGATGAAGTAGTTCTGGCATTTTGAATTCTGATTTCAAAATCACGTAACTTGCTAATCACGCCTTCAAGAGAAGGAAACATATCACGAGCATTAAGGGTTGCAACTATGGGATCAAACTCAGATCCTAAACCACGCAAAATGCAAACAATGAGATCATCATCATCCATTGGTTTACCTGCACCACGAAGTGACAAAGCCAGAGATTTGGCCTTGTGCAGATAGTCTTCCAAAGAATAAGAACCTTTGCTGAGAGTCTGCAACTCTCCTTTCATTTGTTGTATGCGATCTCGGGTGTGACTTCCATAAAGAGTCTCTAAAACCGTCCAGGCATCATGACAAGATTCACTATTGATGACCTGAGACAATGGACCATCTGACAAAGAGCTGTTGATCCATCCAAGAATCAACTGATCAGTACGCAGCCAAGTTGCTGCTGCTGGATTTGGTTGCAAGACACCATCTGCTCCAGCAATGGTTGAGTCAGGACAAGTAATCTTATTGGTTACATAACCAAGAAGGCCATGACCTCTCAGAATAGGTATGACTTGAGCTTTCCATAACAGATAATTGTTTGAAGCAAGTTTAATGGAGATGTCAGGTAGATGAGTTTTGGCGGGTGAAAACTCAGGGGCAGAAATGGAGGAGGTGGATGAGGCCGTTGCAGGCTCTGATACCATGTAGATTGATGTAAAATAATGGAAGAAAGACCCACATAGTGGTCATATTATTAGTCATGTATATATATTGATTACAGTGAGTGATTGTTGCCTCTATTACAGGTAACGACATGTTTACAAATCTTCCTATTGCTTTATTATCTTGCATGAATATCGCATGAATATCTGGATGTATTATCCTGCGGTGATCAAGCATGAATATTCTGCTGCAATCCATTGCCAGCTACAATCGTTATCATCTCAAAAACTATTGCCAGCTGCTATTGTTATCATCATATCTTATCAAATAATTCCATGACCATTTGTACATGGATCCCTTATTGGACCAACAAGGACACAACAAATTTACAACTTTTTTTTAATAAGAAGTCGTATTTTGCTCTTAAACCTGACCAAAACATTCAATTTCTCCATTATTGTCTTCGTAATCAACTCTTTTGAATCCCTAAAAGTCTAAGAGAAACTTAAAATGTATGCGTATGGTAACTCTTCTTTTCTTTTCAAGCATTTATAGCATAAATGCTTAAATTGTTAATAACAAAACATAATAGTATGCTTGTCATCAAAGCAAGGAAGTGCAGTCTTAGTGAACTTACACTCAGAAAACAGTTTTATCCTGTACAGACTTGCTTGAAAATTATTCATTGTGAACTTTGGACAATTTAACTCTTGACATCACTTTTAAGCAAAGTTGCAAGGAATAATTAGTGTATTAAGCCATACAAATAAAATGATTAAAAAAAAAAGGCTTACCTCCATGACCATCGATACTTTGCTGATTTTCAACAAAATATTTTTTATACTGCCAAGCAATTCTCAGTCCCTTCTCCTGCAATTAATGAGATACACAATTCAAACGCATTTTATACCTAAAAAAGAAAAAATCAAACAAATACAAGAAAAGAACATCATAGCAGTAGTCAATGTGGAAAAGAGAAGCACCTGTTCTGTATCATGATGGCGGGACTTATCACAGCATCTTCTTACTGTGTGCCTTAAACGCTTCACCTCGACTCGGCTCTCTAGACGTGACAAGTTCCTTGTATACAAATAGTCTTTTTTGAAGCTATGCCCGTCTTAATATTATTATTGAAACATAGGCCTTGTTAGTAGAGTGGGCTTTTACGAGATGGGTTATGAAACCCATGTTGTAGGGTTTGGAGATATTTTTGAGCCAGTTCCAAGACAGATTTTAAGACAATAATTTTGGGTAAGGACTAGATTCCATTTCTTTTCTCTTTGCAAAAAAAGAAAAGGAAAAGGAAAAAAATTTACCAGATTACAGGAACCGTGTGATCGAGGCTCACAGTCTGGCAGATGAATCCATTCGGTGTATTTGGTCGGATTTGGCTTTATTCCTTTCAGAAATGCAATTCCCTTTAGTTTTCATGAGTGGGGGCATGTCAATGACTAGATAATTCTAGTGCTGCGCTCCTCGTAGACATCCAATGTTCTTTAGAAACTAATCAGTTCCTTGCATCTACACAAGCTTTGTGTTGGTAAAACCACATGGTATCCTATTTAGGGCATTACATAAAAGTATTGTTCTCTTCATGGTATGCCATCGCCGGTGTATTTTATTTAATAGTATTTTATTTTAAAATATAGTTGTAGTTGCTTTTCAAAGTATTTTTTATATTAAAATACATTAAAATAATTTTTTTATATTTTTAAAATTAGCATATAAAATGATTCAAAATATAAAAAATTAATTTTTAATAAATATATATAAAAAAATTAAAAACATAAATTGAACCGTATCTTCCGACACCCACTCGGTAAACATTGTAGGAATTTCTAGAAGAGCTAATTAGCTTCTCTTTTTTTTCCTTGCAATTTCTCGAAGAGCTAGTTAGCGGCCTGCTGTGGCAAAACCATCGTATTCAAGTATCCCAATTTCTCCGCGTGTAATTCGCGTGGGTACCCTAAGATGGAGGTAGGGGTGACGGTCTTTTTTTTCTCTCTCCTGTTGTTTGATGAAGGGGAGATTGGATTCCTATTGTTATTTATAGTGTAATATATGAGAGTGAAGTGGTTTTTTTTATATCTTTTAATTTTTATTATTTTATAAAAATTAATAATATAATTGTTTTTAAAATTATTATTTTTAATTATATGAAAAAAAACTATAAAAAAAATAAATTTAATGAAAAATAAAAAAAACAATATATATATAACTCGTAAACATAAGATTACATTGACAAGTTCGTAAATCACGCTAACCTCATATTAAAAATAAATAAATTATAAAGTTAAATCCTTAACAATCTCAATTTAAAAAGATAAAATTAACAAAAATATATTTAAAAACAAAATCACCACAAAAATTCTAAAAAAAAACATAATAGATAATTGTTGTAATCCATAATGCAATGATTCTTGGGTAAACAGCAGTTTTTCCATGTCTTTTAGTTTTTATTACTTTAAAAAATTTAATAACATAATTTTTCTATAAAATTATTTTTTTTAACTATATAAAAAAAATAGAGTATAAAAAAGTTAAATTTAATTTTTAAAAAAAACTTCATCAAACTCATAAACTTAAATAATCAACGAAATTTGAATTATCTTGACAAACTTACAAACAACACTAATAAAAATAATATAAAAAAATATCAATAAAAAAAAATATTTGTTCAAGCAGGAAAAGAAAAATAAAAGGTGATTTTGGCGGTTGTTAATGTAGGAATTTCTAGAAGTGCTAATTAGCTTCTTTTTTTTTTTTTCCTTGCAATTTCTAGAAGAGCTAGGTAGCGTGTCAACCGTGGCAAGACCATCGTATTCAAGTATCCCAATTTCTCCGCGTGGGTACCCAAAGACGTAGGAAGGGGTCACGGTCTCTTTTTTCTCCTGTTGTTTGATGAAGGTAGTTTTTTCTTAATTTTTTTTTTTTTTTGGTTTCTGAAAATAAGTCTATCTTTTTTAACCTAGATAGCTTGAAGCTAAGGGTATTGTCCTAAACTCCATATTCTTTTCCCTCCCTGGAAGATTCCATACAATTTCTTATCCCGTGACAAATGTGAGATCGTTGGCGTGATATATTTCCTTCCAGTACATGGTTTCTTATTTTTGCCGTGATGAATAGTTTATTCCCAAGATTCTTTAAGAAGGGAAAGAAAGAAACATGTACATCAACAAGCTGCCGCTGAAGCCAAATTCGCAATTTAACAAGTAAACGTCGAGCAACGGTTTCCCTGTGTGTTTAATTTTTTTATAAGAAAAAAGATTTGGAAAAACAGTACGTGTTGAGAAAAATAATTGGAGAATAATATATTTAATAGGTTGTGTTGTGTTCTACAATATAAACACATGGTTTATAATGTTTTCAGTAGCACAATTTAATAGATTTTTTTAAGTTTAATCTTAAATTTCAAACAATATTTATCCTCTACAAATCAAAATGACTGATTTATTCGTTTTATTCTCAACAATAATCCATTTAAATTTCAATAAGATTACTTTACTTGTTATATTAATTAATAATTATGATAATTATTAATAAAAATAATTAGTTGTATTCAAATTAAAACTCAATAACATTCCTAAATTAGTTATAGTTAATTTGAGTTTCAATATGATTTTTAAACTAGCAGGTTGATTAATAATTTTTTTTAAAAAAAAAAAACAAGAAAAAATAACATTAGTGGATCAGTTGTTTCGATAACTAAAATTTTAAAAATAATTTTTGATAAAAAAAAACTTATTAATAAATAAATAATTATTAAGAATAATAAATAATAATAAAAAAATCTTTATCTAGTACATCATTAATGTATGATGAAATAGTTTTATTTAGAAAATGCAAGGATGAGATTTAAGTTTATGTTTTTCTGGTACACCGCTAATTTTATTTTTTAGTAACATAGTTAGTGTCTTTTTTAAAAAAAAATCCATGTATTTTTCTAAAAAATAGAGTTGCGTTGTTATACCAGCACCATCTGTTGGATCGCCCTATTCTATCAAGATGTGCGAATTTTTTTTGCAAATTACTAGTTTTTCAAAACAAAAAATTATTTTCAAAACACAACAGCATATGTTCGCATACAAATCTAAGATTTGTACCAGAGTCGGATATCGACAGTGTTTAACACTGTGATTGTAAAATACTTTTAAAAACAACAATTTTTTTATTTTTTATTTTAAATTAATATATTTTTTATATTTTTGTATTATTTTAATATATTAATGTTAAAAATAATTTTAAAAAAATAAAAAATTTAATATATTTTAAAAAGCAACGCCAAGAATGCCAACTGATTAAAAAATATTCAAGAATGTGGGTATAGTTAATTATTATTTTATTGAAAATATTTTTTTTTGTTTTTTTAAAAAATATTTTTAATATTAATATATTAAAATAATCTAAAAATATATATATAAAAAATTATTTTGAATAAATCATGAAATACAATTTTAACTGCTAAAACAACTGTCCCATTGAAGAGCTGGAAGTGTTCCTTGCAGTTTTGTGATATTTTCTCAACCCGAACTTACCATTAGAAGCCAGGAAACATTACCACCTACACATGTTAGCTTCGTGAGCCATGTTTATAAAATGTCAGCTATAGAAATCCAGAATTAGCAGGTGTATGCAAGATTTGACTCGTAACTCAGCTATATGCGACTCTAGAATACATATAGCCTTTTGATTTACTTGTTTGATTGATATTATTTTTTAAAATATTATTTATTTAAAAATATATTAAAATAATATTTTTTTATTTTTTAAATTTATTTTTAATATTAATCCATCAAAACAATTAAAAATAATAATAATTCAAGATTTGTTGAAACTCTAATAGAAACACAATTTTTTTTTTAAAAAAAAATACCGATGTTTACTTGACCACTTGGCTTACAAGCAAAACATCTTCATAAGGAAGTTGAGAATAATGTGAATCAAGCCTATTTAGGTTTTGACAAAAAAAAAAATAGAGTATAATAAAAGATGCTTGGCAACGGAAGATAGAAAGAAAGATGCGATTTTGCAGTTTTTTAAGTGTGCGATTACGACTTTTTTTATAAAAAAAACAAAAATTACACGAGCACGCAAGACAGAGATGATTTTATTCCATGATTTACATCTGAAATTTCGTGAGCTATCCTGTTTATTACGTCCCATTGTTGTCTGTTTTTTTTTATAAGTATCCTGCTCTATTGCTTTTGTCTGTAAGCAATGATGTAATAAAACGATGACTCCAAAAGAGTGACACGATGAAGCGTGTGTACCATGATATATGTGTGCATGTTGTTTGATACGGAGTACCTATCCTGTGCGGTGTTTGTAGGCTATACTTGTTTGTTTTTTTAATTTTGAAGTTTTATTTTTATTATAAATTAATTTTTTTTTATTATTTTAATATATTAATATTAAAAACAATTTATAAAAATAAAACGACGTTATAGACGGCTATTATTGGGCTTTTGAAACTGTGGAGTGGTATAAACTTTTCCTGCTTGGTTGACCTTCCTAAAAGAATTGCATAAGCTAAGGTTTCAGATAGAAAATAGCACAGAAAAGTTCAGCGCGATCTTTTCTTTTCTTTTCAATTGAGATTTGGATATTGATAAGCATTGCAAGGCACAATCATCAGAGATGACAGTGAGTTCGTTTCGATTGTGTTGGTTTTTCATGATCTTACCCTTAACATGATACTTATCTACTAACGGGTTGTTTGGCCGGCATTTTAAATTGGGTTTTTTTAAAAAAAAATATTATTTTTTAAAAATTAAATTGAAAAATGGTTTAGCGAGGAGCCAACAAGGATTCACTTGCTAATTCAAGTTTTGCCCTTGCATGCTTTTAACTTCATTCAAATCAAACGAGAGTCAGTCTATTTTAACATGATTTTTAAAGTTTTTTTTTAATTTTTTTTTCATAAAAAGACATTGGATTATTTTTTAAATGTTATTAAATTTTTTAAATGTATTAATATCAAAAATAAAAAAATATTTAAATATATTTTTAATTAAAAAGCACTCTAAAATTTCCATTTTCATTACAAACACACCTCGTTGAGCAAATGATACATGTATGATGCAATTAACCTGTTTGGAATTAGCATTATAGTGTATAGTATAATGGAGAGTGATTCTCTCCATCTCTGAAATCTCTCTCCCAACCATCACAGGATTGAACAGCTAAGACCTCCACAATAAAAATTATAAATATTCACCATTGAAATATCCTCTCAAAGATAAACCTCAAAAAAGCTGCTACGGTATTTGTTGGCAACTCAAAATATCACATCGACTTGCAGGTGAAAAAAATCTATTTCGGGAAAGAAGAGTACAATATTACCCTTTGGGTTAGAATGCAAAAGCAGGCCGCGTGAGTAAGTTTGATTTTCAAATAGAAAACTATAAATAATATTTTTTTAATTTTTAAAATTAGTATAATAAAATAATTTAAAAATATTAAAAATATATTAATTAAAAACAAAAAATAAATAAATTTAAAACAAATATTTTTAAAACAAAGTAACAGACGCACTATTAAGAGTTGACGTATCTCCCCTCCGGTGGATTGGAAAAAAAAGAGAGGATAAGCCAGCTAATCATAAACGAAGCTGGCCTTTAGAAAAACACGTGGCATGGACGAATAAACCGAAGCATAGATGATCGAGTGAGTCGGTAACCAAACCATAAGCTTTGAAGCGTGATCATAAAACCGTGCAAAGAAGCATCAGCGTGATTGGATTTTATGTAATTCTCTACTTTTAATGCCACGTTTCTACTGGAGAATTAATAATCAATGAATTAACTGCAATTCGAGCTATTCGCTGAACGTTTTATATATTGGTGCAGAATAAAAAAAATGAAGTTGTTTATTACCAAAAATAAATAAAGAAGACGAAGAAAGTTTTTTGCCTCTCTTAAGAAAAATAGGGTGTTTTCCCTTTCTAACATGGTTTGATTTTTTTCACAAGCTAAGCACCGGCTAACAAAATTGTGAAAAATAGTAAGGTTTGATAAAAATTATAAGTGATTATTAGAGAATAATATAAATTATATTATGAGATATTATCTAATAGTTTAAAATTTTAAGTTAAGATGGTTTTTTGAGATGGTATCAAAGTCTTGATAGATAGCGATCACGAATTTGAATCTCACCATCCTTATTTATTTGATAAAAATTAAATACGAGATAATGTGAGTTTGTGCAAGTTTCATATTATTTTGATGCTTAATTTTCTAATTAATTAATTTGATGGGATGTGTCAAAAAATAATATAAATTATATTCTGGAATCTCACCTAATAGCTTAAATATTTTGATTAAAATAGTTCTTTGAATGATAACCATGATTTTTTTTAAAGTCGAATCGAGAAGTGTATTATTTTAAATAGAAGATTAAAATAAATTGATCTAAATTTTAAAGAAAAGAGATGAAGGAGAAAGAAAATAAGAAAAGAAAAGCAAAAAAAGAATAGATGAGATCTTGGAGGTGCACCAATGTTTAAGGACAACACGTCTGATATTATTAGAAAAACTTTAATAACATGAATCCGAGAATATCAAGAGAAATCATTAATAATAGCCATGGTGGATCACATATGCCATGCCACTCAAAGGTCACTTTTTTTTACGTTATTTGATTCATTTCCTCAAATTGATTATCACCATAAAATAACAGGTATTATTTGCCAGGAGCCGAAACGAAGAAGAAGAAGGAATAACGTGGAAAGACCAAATCTGGATGATGGATTGCTACTCTCATGACCATTATTGCATCGCACCAATAAGAAGAAAAAACAATGACTTTTTTGCCTTTTTATTTAGTTAAATACAAAAGTAGTCCCTGAACGGCCTGAACACATGTGCGCGCGGGCATTGTGAAAAATATTTCTTGTCTTAATTGTTGTTAAACGAGTTTTAAGTGTTTGTTATTATTTTATATATAGTCTAATACTAAATTGTTTCTTAGATTGTAATAACAAAAAAATTATTATGAAAACATAAAAATACCCTTTAAAACCATATTTATCTTTGCTTCAAAGGGTATCGTGGTTACTTCACTATGTAATTAAGATAAAAAAATACTTGTTTATTTTTAATCAATTTAAAAATAACAAATGAGTTAAGAAGAAAAAAATGTTTTAATGCCCTTTGAAAACCTTGCAAGGTCTTTTGAGTGGAGTGACAAAAATGATATTATACTGTTACAATAAACAATTCCAAGGAGCTAAGATAATTTTTTTAAGACAAATTAGGTTTTAATAATTAGAAAACAAATTCTGCATTTTCTTTGGGAGATGACTGGGGAGCGTTTTCCAAAAATTAAATACCTTCTCTGAATTATTCTTATTTTTTCCGTTCTAGTTAGAATTGTTTTTTATTTTTTTCATTTAATATTATTAGGCTTTTCTAGCTTCACTAATTAAATTATTTTTTTTATTTATTTCTATTCATATCCATTAAAGTTTTCTAGTTTTTTTCTTCATATAAAAAGTTGTAATAACTTTTGATAATTATTCTTATTTTTTCCGTTCTAGTTAGAATTGTTTTTTATTTTTTTCATTTAATATTATTAGGCTTTTCTAGCTTCACTAATTAAATTATTTTATTTATTTATTTCTATTCATATCCATTAAAGTTTTCTAGTTTTTTTCTTCATATAAAAAGTTGTAATAACTTTTGATAAATGAAATTTTGATGAATAAAAATTGAATATTTAAAATCTCCCCATAGTCATATTGTTCTTGGTTTTTTAGGTTCCTGAATAAACCCATTATTATTCGCTCCTAGCTGGGTCACTAGAACAATATACCACAAACAAAACCGAGTAAAAATCATAGTTATTGAACTCCATCCAATCAATTGAATTGACCTCCAAAACTTGAAGTTAAAGCATGATTCAAGTTGAGTTTTTAGTTAAACCAAATCAACTTCACTTGTAATAATTAACCTGATTAGGTTAGTATCTTGATAACAATAATAATATTATTTTAATAAAAATAATTAATCAAAATTAATTTAATAACTCTTAAATTTATATAATAACTTAGTATTTTGGATCGAGCAGTGTTTTTTGGCCACTCACATGTTTAAAATCTCATTTATTTTTATGTTTTAAAAGTTTTTATAAAAAAATTAAAGATTTTTTTCCTACTTCAAAATAATATATATTTTTAATATTTTTAGATTATTTTGATATTAAAAATAATTTTAATATATTTTTAAATAATTTTTTTTTAAAAAAACAATCACTATTATATATCCAAACACCTTTTTTATCCAATAACCATGATAAAAATATAACATAAACTTTTACCGTATGCAATAAGTAAACAAACATTAAAAACCGTCGTTAATTGTCTTCTAATACGAATATGGTTATTTCCGTTAATCTTTTTTTCCCCCTCCAGAATTCTTTACCTGACCGCAAACTACCGCGTGCAAAGTTCCAAAGTCCTTGTCATCCTTGACCCAGTGGACAAGTCAAGTAAAAAAAAATGTACCTTTTGGCCTGCAGCAGCACCTTCCTTCGATGGCAATTTTTTCCTTTTCATTTCAATTTCTCCCTTCTAATATTCTTTTAAATCCATGTAAACTCAACCATCTCCTTTTAGTCCCTTCCCTCTCAAGACTCTCTCAAGTATCCACAACCCTTTTAAATTCTTCTGTGTACATACATAACCTGGCAGACCCTTCACAAGTTGGAAGCAGAAGCAACAAAAACTCAGAAAAGAAGAGATGGGTTTTGCAAAAGAAGAGAAATCAAAAAGAGTTTTGAGAGGAGTAAAGACTCTGTTCTTCTTGATCACCATGTTGATATCTTTCCTCCTTTTCTCTGCTCCTATTCTTCTTGTTATAGCTGACACTCTCCTTCCCTTTTCTCTCCTCTCCGCCTCTCTCTCTCCTTCTTCTTTATCATTAGAAACTCTCTCTTCCCTTTTCAATAACTATGATTTTCGTTACTCCCTCGTTGACATACCTCTCATATCCATTATAAGATCAGCTGTCATCATTTGTAAGTATCATTAACCAATCAATTTTATTCTTTGTTCTATAAATCTAAAATTCGTAATTATTTTTACTGTTGTTATAGGTGTTTATAGTTTGTGTGATGGACCAAGGCTTTCAAGAGGACCATACTTGGGAATTACAACGATGTGTTCTGCGTCATCACTAATTTACGTTTCGTTTAAGGCACCACGTGTGTTCAGAGTTTCAAGTATGGATCGAGGAGAGCATGTTATAGCCATGGAAATCGCCTTGTTTATCTGCTCTCTTCTTTTAGCGATCGGTCATATTGCAGTGGCGTATAGAACAAGTTGCAGAGAAAGAAGAAAGCTTTTGGTGTACAAAATTGACATTGAAGCTGTAAGTCTTCACCTCCCTTCTTTGTCTCTCTCACTGGATCATGATGATGCTCATATTGCAAAATTATAAATTTAAGCGTAATAGCCAGGCTGCTCCAGCTGTTAATTAAATGGAAGTATTTAAAGATTACAAAAAGGAATTATGCTTACAACTGTACGTAACATAGGACGATCAGAGTCGTGGGTTGTCGCATCGCACTTTCTCTGTGATTAATAAACTTGGTCAATTTGCCAGCACCTCTGCAGAAGGGTCGACTATTTCATCTTCTGGAAGGTCAAAAAAGTTCCTTGAATTGGTCCTTCTTACCGGTGCCGGGGGGGGGGGGGGGGGGGGGGGGGGAGGTCGTAAGCTAATTTTAGACATAAACAGAGGAGAAATAACATGCTTAACTATTAAGGATTTTATCAAAATGGAAAGGAACTTATTTTGTTCATTCTGAGAAAATCACCTGACGCGGCGGCTGTGAGAGATAGCGAACGGTCGTTAATTTGAAACGCTCTATAGCATAAGCTAACCGTCTCTTCGCTGACTAATTCTGCCATGATTTGGTCACTAGATTCATTGGATCCCTCTCGAAAACCCTTTCCCGAGGCCCCCATGTGCATTAGAGCCGACTAGTGTAATTGAGTTAAAAATGACACGGGGAAAAGCACGAGCAAATCTAAACGAATTTTCAGGTAGCATGTGATCATAATGTTGATATCTTTTTTACATGTTTTAATGTGTTCTCGAGCCATGTTCTTCACTTGGATGTTAGATCCACCCTCCATATTCCTGGTCAAAAAACAAACACTGCACCTCGTATCAAGAGAAACTGGTCATGCAGCCGCCCTTGGTGATGGCGATTTTTTTTTTTTGACTATATATGATTTTTTTTCTCGAATCTACAATGGTGCCCACATTTGTTAAATCAGGATATGAAACCACCTTTACTCCATTGACAGGTGTCCGTTCCTTTTCTCTTCAGAAATTTTATTCATCACCAAAATTCACTCCCTCGTACAAACCCATACGAATTATCAATTTCCGATTCAGTTCGAATCTTATTAGCTCAAACAAATTCATTCCTTTATATTCAGTCAATCTTTCAAAAATAATAATGTGGCAAGTTCTGTTCCTTCATAGGGCTGCTTCTCGGCAGGTCAATTTTTTCCCTAGTATAAAAAAATAGAAAAATAGATCTAAGGCCCCGTTTTTTAATTATTACTCGACAGCCAAAGACCACAAAAATTAGCACAGTTTTTTCTATGTTGAATAAATAAAAATGCTTCGACAAAAAAGCAGTAGCTGGTGCTGGATTAAAATGGTTCTAAATGTGATTTGTGCCGTGTGCTGCAGGTTTCAGCTTGCAAGAACGTGGTGTTTCCTAGGTATCATAAGATCTTGCTGGAAGAAAGAGTGAAGCGATGAACACTAACATTTGAAAGCAAGAGACTTTTGTTCTCTTTGGCTAACCAAACTCTTCAGCGTCAGGTTGCAGGTAATATTTAATTTCTCCTTTTGTCTGCTTTTTAACCGATTTCCATCATCACCAATAGCACCAAACTTTGACTTATTTTCCCTGATCAATTCGTTGAACTCGAGCAACTAACTCAATCTCTGGCCTTTTGTGGACAGGTTTGATCGAGAAAACCTGCAACTTGGAGATCATTGAAGAAACAAAACTAACATGGCGGCTAGGATTAGTAAACAACCATTTAATTATATATGCCATAGATCACTGTATATGTCATGGGCTCGACATATATACTACTGGTTGTCTGGTTTTGAATCACCATAGAGGTTACGTGACCAGAGAATAGACCTACCACGTCTCATTATTTTCATGTAACAATGTACAGTTTTTGGTATAACAATTAACAAGGGAAAGGTGAAGGGATTTAGATAGAGACTGGCCAAGCCACTTGTTATGCAGCAAAGTGCGCGAGTGAGGTCTTTTTGGCTTGCATTACTTCATGGTAATAAACTACTCACTCATCACAAAAACACCCGCCAAGGCTCTCATTGTTCGATCAAATCACATGGAAACCTAAAAAACAATCTGCTACAAATCATCATGCAAAGGAGATACCTCATTCTTAAGACCCATTTTTTATTTATACGACATAAGCTACTATTTGGAAATACAAATAATGTATCCAATTAAAGCTGCCATGCCTGTTTGTTTTTAAATTTCAAAAGTGTTTTTAAAAAAAATTAAATTAATTTAATTTTTTTTATTTCAAATTAATATATTTTTTAGTATTTTTAAATTATTTTGATACGCTTATATCAAAAATAATTTTTTTTAAAAAAATATTATTTTGATATATTTTCGAGTGAAAAACACTTTAAAAAATAATTACAACCACACTTCTAAACAAACAGATTTTACCTGTCTCTTTTCAGGGTGTACTAGTTAAATGCCCCGCGCGATGCCGCGGGTCAATTATTTTTTGTATTTTAAAAATAGCCAAGATCTAAAAGTGTTAGGTTTTTGTTGTAAAGTTATACTCAAGAGTCTCAGATTTGGTTGCATCGCCTGACCCAAGAGTAATGTTTATAATATTAATAATAACATTAAACTTGGATTAACCCTTAGCATAAAAGTATTTGGACTGCAATACCAGACCCAATAGCATTGGACGTGAGTCTAGCTGTAAGGTCGTGTCATAAAAGTGTGATAATTAAATAGATTAGTTAAAAAAAAAAAACCAACAGGAAGAAAAAAACCTAATGACAAAAAAGAAAAAAAAATATGAATTAATTGGGTTAACCCTTTAAACCAGGTTAAACCGTCATATCTTGAATTCGCATCATGAAAGTTTGATAATTAAAAAAAAAAACAAATTAATGGGTTAACCCAGAATTAACTGGGTTAACTCGTCAAACCAGGTTAACCTGTCAAACCCGGAATCCGTGTAATGAAAGTTTGATAACTAAATAGAAAAAAATTTAACATTAACAATTTAAATTAAACAAAAAAAATTAATTAAAAAAAACAAAAGGCATCAGCCTTTTCACCGTGGACTGCACTGTGCAGTCCACAGTCAAAGACATAAAAACAACAAAAAAAAAAAAACTAAAGGCATCAGCCGAAAACCACTTTAAAAAAAATTTAATATTAATAAACTAAATTAATTAAATAAAATTAATTAAAAAGAAAAAAAACCTCTAAGAAGAAAAAAAAACTAAATAGAAAAAAATTTAACATTAACAAACTAAATTAAATGAAAAAATAATTAAAAACAAAAAAAAAGCAAAAAAAAAAAAATTCAGGTTAACTCGTCAAACCAAGTTAACTCGTTAAACCCGGGATCCGTGTCATGAATGTCTGGTAACCAAATAAAAAAAATAAACATTAACAAACTGAACTAAACAAAAAAAATTAATTAAAAAGAAACAAAATCTGAGTTAACTCGTCAAACCATGTTAACCCGTTAAACCCAGGATCTGTGTTATGAAAGTCTGATAACTAAATAAAAAAAACTTAACATTAACAAACTAAATTAAACAAAAATATTTATGAAAATAATAATAAAAAAAAATTGACGGGTCAACCCGGAATTAACTGGGTTCACTCGTGAAACCAGGTTAGCCCGTGAAACTCGGGATATGTGTTATGAAAGTCTAATAACTAAATAGAAAGAAATTTAACATTAACAAATTAAACTAAACCAAAAAAATTAATTGGAAAGAATAAAAAACAAAAAAAAATTATATTTTAACTTGTCAAACCAGGTTAACCCGTTAAATCCGGTAAATGTGTCATGAAAGTCTAACAACTAAATAAAAAAATTTAACATCAATAAACTAAATCAAACAAAAAAATTTTGTTAAAAAAAGAAGAAGGAAGAAGCAAAAAAAAAATCCAAAAAAACATAAAAAAACTAAGACAACTTTAAAAAAAAAAAACAACGCCAAAGGAATCAGTGTTTTATTGTGGACTGCACAGAAAAAATTTGAGTTAACCCGTTAAACCTTGAATGCGTGTTATAAAAGTTTGAGATAGAAAAAAATTTAACATTAACAAAAATTTTTTTTAAAAAAATATCCATTAAAAAAAATAAAAAATAAAGAAAAAGAAAAGCAAAACGTAAAAAAAAAATCTGAATTAATTGGGTTAACCCTCAAACCAAGTTAACCCGTCAAACCTGGGATTCGCGTCATGAAAGTTTGATAACTGCATAAAAAAAAAATTGATGGGTTAACCCATAATTAATCTGGTTAACCTATGAAACCAGGTTAACCCATAATTAATTAAATAAAAAAATTAATTAAAAAAAACCATAAAAATAAAATCTGGGTTAACCCGTTAAACCCGGAATGCGTGTTATAAAAGTTTGAGATACAAAAAAATTTAACATTAACAAAAAAAAATATCCATTAAAAAAAACAAAGAAAAAATAAAGAAAAAAAACTTTTAAAAAAAAAACAAAAAGTAAAAAGCAAAAAAAAAAAAAACAAAAAACAAATTCAGCTCAGTTAAAAAAAACAAATGAAGAAAAAAAAAACTTTTTTTTTAAATAAAGCAAAACGCAAAAAGCAAAAAGGAAAAAAAAAAAAAAAAAAAAAGCAGCAGCAGGGATATAAGAGATCAGCGTTTTACTGTGGACTGCACAGTGCAGTCCACAGTAAAACACTGATCTCTTTTAGCTATATATAATAATATTTGAGAATGTAGCAGTGATTGTTTTTAAAATGTTTTTATTTAAAAATATATTAAAATAATATTTTTTTATTTTTTAAAAAATTATTTTTGATAATAGCATATTAAAATTATTTAAAAATATATATAAAATTAATTTTAAATAAAAAATTATTTTTTTTAAAAAATTTAAAATGTAAAAATAAACAGCTTGCTATCTGTACTGACCACATTTCTGAGCCAGGCCCATTTCCTATGTTTTGAATGCTACAGTCTCCGACTCTTCGCCGGGGAAATTTAAACTAAACTTATAAAAAAATAAAACTAAAAGTCTCCTCCTGCATGAAGCGGCATCGTTCGACGTTTTATCTTCCCAGACTAGAGAGAGACAGGGTTGATTCCTCCCGCTCCGAATCTCTTCCTCCTAGTCCCCACCAGCAAAGCAAGGGAACGTGAAAACAAGCAAACCAAAATGAGATTCAATTTCGACTTAACAGAATCAAACCCAAACTCTTCTTCTCGAAAATCCCCAACTCCCAAAGAAGATATCCAATGGGTCCCACTCCAAAACCACCCGCTATTCGCTTCCTCCGACGAAGACACCGCACCTCAATCACCATCTAATCTACTAGCTTGGGACGGCGCTTCTAGAATTTACTATTGGGATTCAAAACTCCGTTGCCTCCATCGAATTTCAATTCGGCTCGGCGATCCCGAACCTTCCTCTGTCCTCGCTGCCTCTCTTTCTAAGGTAATTACACTTCAATAGTCAGCTTAATTGTAACTGCGATAGCTTATCGAGTCATAAAAGTCCCTGATTACTTTTTTCTTGCACAATTAGGTACTGCAAACTGATGCGGAGATTAATTTTGAGGTTAATAAAATTTCTATAAATAGAAATGGCTCTGCGATGCTTCTCTCCGGCACCAATGGTTTATGTGTTATGTATCTCTATGGACGCTCTTCTGGTAAAGATAACACCATTGTTTGCAGGTAGATTTTCTGATTTATTTATTTTTAATTAGATTAATTTCAGGTTGTTTTGTTAATGACTATAATTTTGTTGCTGCGCAGGACCGTGTCCATTGGTTCACAAATTTATTTTAACGAGAGCAATGTAATACAGACACGAAGAGTTTCGTGGCATCCTTACAGTGATACGCATTTAGGAATTCTATCTTCTGATTCAGTTTTCCGGTACACGAATTTCTGTTTGGAATTGTATAACGTTGATTGTTTCATTCTAGGATTAAAGTATTATTTGTGAAAGTGTAAACACGTGCTGAATTTCATGGTTAGGTTAAACTATTTTCGATTGATGTAGAAGTATGGAAATTATTGTCAATCATGCTTGCTGTTATGTTTGACTAGAACTTTGTTTTGTTGTTTTTAACTTCTTTCTTTTTTTTGGCCAGATTGTTTGACTTGTCTTCAGATGTCCTGAAGCCAGAGCAGGAATATTATCTACAGCCTGTTGAACCAGGTAGATCCAGGAATGCTGCATCAATCTGTCCTGTTGATTTTTCTTTTGGGGGCGATCACTTGTGGGACAGATTTAGTGTAAGTTCAGTTTCGGGTTTGGTGTTTAATGCGTGTGCCTAATTATAATATTGGCTGCAGTCTTAATGCTTTTCTATGATGCTTTCAACTTGATATGTTTTGATTGCCCTGGTAAATATCGACTTTTGTGTGGTAGAGTCATCTTTCACGGTGCTGCATGTTTTTCATGTCTAGGTTTGAAGACTGGTATTTTATGCCATGTAGTAGTTTCATCTTTTGTTCATTCCTTGTTTTTTTTTTTCCATCCTGCAGGTTTTCCTATTATTTAGTGATGGTTCAATTTACATTCTTTGCCCAATTGTTCCATTTGGAAGGTATATTTTGTCCGATATCTTATAACTAGCTTGTAGCTTTCTTTGGATTTCATGATAGATGGGCACTGTATTCTCAACATTTTACAAAATCATGATACTCGAAAAGTTGGACCATAAAGATCTTCAAGTATTTATGCTACCATCTTGATGCTTTCTTATGCTTGCATTGCTTGATCAATGGTTTTGTTTTTTTTTTTTCTTTCTATTCTTATTTGTACTTTTGCTATTATATGGACATGGCATCTATAAATTGTCAATTATACATCAAAGTGCATGTATCAAACTTCTCCCTTATGTCCTAGATGATTTTTAAATTTGATGTTTGCTAAAATTAAGTGCTTTATTTTGGAGCAGTGTCCACAAATGGGAATCTGTGTTGGAGATATATAGTGATGCTGAAACATTTGGACTGAAATCAGCAAATCCAGTTGCTGTAAATAACTCAAATCAGGCAATCTCTTGGTTGGAAGCAACATTTCCCGAGTTAGCCCATGAATCAAAGGAGGGGGAGTTATCAACACTAAAAGCTCATCCTTATGCTGTATTTGATGCATCACTTTGTTTGCAGGTAATATTCATTCTATTTCTTACATTTCACATCCCATGCTCAGAACATCTGAAGTACTCTTGCAAACTATTGAGACTTGTAAGGGTAAGATTATTTGGGCTGAACTTGCTTCTTCCAGACAGCCAACTAATAGGAAAAGTTAGAAAAATGACCGGGAAGTTTTCTGAGTTGCTAGTGTTTCCCCGAATGCTTTCTCAATTAATGTCAAACATCCAGACACTATTTTTTTCTTTTCATGTGAGAATTCATCTCTGTATGTTGCTACTTCGTGGAGTATTTTGATTGGTTCTGGTTGGACATGTTACGATTTTTCTGTGAAGATGTCAAGTTTTTGCTCAGATCTTGCAGTTTTAACATCTTTGAGAATCTAACAAGTTTGTTTTGATGTTCCAGGGCCCTCTACGCAAAGTACATCATGGTGGGGAAGATGGAGACCCAGCAGTTAGTGTTGCAGAATGTGAAGGTTG
Source organism: Populus tomentosa (assembly GCA_018804465.1). NCBI lineage: Eukaryota > Viridiplantae > Streptophyta > Magnoliopsida > Malpighiales > Salicaceae > Populus > Populus tomentosa. The sequence goes on along the minus strand of CM031983.1, from coordinate 4,144,259 downwards.
TGCAATCAGTTTTCTCTATGATTTAGCCAGCAAAGACTCAATTCTGGTGACTGCCTGGAGTGGTGGGCAGATGCAAATAGACGCCCTTGCTGATGAAATCCAGCCAGTCTGGATGGTTGGTAGCCCACCTCGTCTTCGTGTTAATTCCCAAGACCATATTATCGGTCTTGCAATGCTTTGTGAGTCTATCTCAGGTGAGCTTCCTGTTGTGAAGCTTGATCAACCACATGATAATACTGTCTGGTTAGGTCATCCACCACCTTTGTTGACACTTGCAATTGTGGATTTGGCCTTACCAAGGAAAACAGAAAGTGGGTCATATATTTCAATGTTTGTTGATCCCGTTATGCCTGAAAGAATATATTCTGTTCATGATGGAGGGATAGACTCAATTGTTCTGCATTTTCTTCCATTTACTAGTCAGTCTGGTGGCAAGGATGAGATGGTCCGGACCCCCTCTGTGCATCCTGTCCTTAGCACATGCCAGGTGGAGAACTCCACACCTTCTCCTCTTTGTGGCTTTATAGCATTGTCAGATTCATTTGGGTACTCGTGGATTGCAGTGATTACTTACAATCAAGAATGTGCTGTGCTAGAAATGAGAACATTAAATTTATTGTTACCTGTACATGTTGACATGGAGAAGAAGTCTGAAACTGCGGAAGAATGGACAAATAGAAATCCTCCAGACATCATAAGCAAAGAACTACTTATTGGTCCTAAGGTGGTTCTTGTTCCTCAGGGTTCATCAAATCTTCGATCTGTTGCTGCTGATTCTATTGAAGGCCGGTCAACTCTTCACCAGTACCTAAACCTTTTCCATGAAAACTATGTTGAGTATGCACATAAGGTGAGAATCCCCCATGGAATATACTGGCCGCTGCTGCCTTTCACTCATTTTGGTCACTTTTGTTGCTGCCTCTTCTCACTAGACACTCTGCTCATTCTAGTTTGTGAAATGGAATTTATTTTCATGTATAACCATCAATTCTGAACCACTAGGCAAGTTATAGTTGAATAAGATGAGTGCATGGTTAAGGCTTGTTTGCCAACCAAAAAGTATTAGGAGTTGACCCATAGGTGAACGGTAGTTTTTGTTTCAGAAGGAAAACTACTTTTAGGATATCCTTATGATTTGGCGTTCTGAATTGCTGTTGAAGAGGACCACGGGCACTGGAGATCTGGTGATGCTTTCTGCTGGCATGTTACGGAGGTTTATCATTTAAGTTTCAGGAGTGCAATTGTTATTATAATAATAATTTTTTAGGCCTTCGGCAATTAAGATAGACTTTTCAGTTTGCTTATATTTGAAATACTTAGAGTTAGATTGGCTAGACATTTTAAGTTTTGTTAAGATACTACTGTCAGATCAGCACTGGGTTTTTAATCAGTTGTATGGGGATGCTATCCTTCATGACTGTAGGTCTACTTTGAACTGGAGCATCATGGCCCCCGGTTGAAGAGAATCGTTGATGATCAGCATGCTCGATTAGGTGAAGCACAGGAGAAGCTTTCAAAAGTGAGGAAGAAGCAGTCAGGTTTGGAGGACAGGATGAATAATGCAATGCACCAACACAATCTTCTGGAACAGCGCTTGCATTGCTTGAAGAACTTGCCTGGGGCTCATAAGAAGCCTTTGTCTAAAGCAGAACGTGAATTTAAGTCTGAGCTTGATAATCAATTTTATGCTCACAGCAACTATTTTAATGAAACTATGCAAATTTCTGAGAGACGTTTCTTATTTTGGCCCATCCATTACCGTTTCATGTGCAGAACTTTGATTTCCTTTCCGTGGTCAAATCCTTTTCATTTACCTTTATCACACAACAGTACTAGTAGTATTTTGAAGTCAATTCACTTTTGTCATTTGGTGGTTCTAACGAGTGTGGCCGTCACCTCACAAACTTTTCTGTATTGTTTAATTATTTTGCAGACCATTTTACAGGAGTTGAATTGGATGCTTTGCGTACTTCCATTGATACCTTAAGAGCAAGGCTGAGAAGGTTCACCCAATCTTCGAAAGGTGATGCAGCAAATCAGCAAATGAAAATAGGGGGGAGGAATTATGCTCTAGATGCCCAAATATCGCAGCTGAAATCCTCAATTGCGAAACTCTCGCTTCTCAATAGTGAGAATACAAAGAAAGTTAAGCTTGTTGAATCCGTGTTAAAAAATCAGGAAAGCAGTAGATGATGGGTTTCTCAGCCTCAAATACGAAGCCCACCTAAAGTTGGTGATCTTTTTCAGCACCCTTAGTGGCCGATGCTTTGGTCAAGAACTTTTGCATTCTGCAGTAAAGCACATTCAGGTCAGAGCCTTATTTGTATCATCATTGTTTACGTCTTCACATGACTGATCGTGATAAGTTTTTAGGATATCCATACGATTGGAGCTATGATGCATGTGGGAAAAGTAATTTCAACTTGACTTGTTTTCTGTTTTTGAGAAGAATCATCACATCTTGATTTTAGTGATGTTTCATGACAATTATACCATTTGCACGTCACCTTAGGATGTCTGCACGGCCAGTTCTTTCTACCGTAGTTGTTAAGCTTATAAGACACGCCAATCAGTAAATGTCCATCAAAGTTCTGTACTCTGGTGGTTATGATTAGAGACTGATCAAACTGACGTGTGGATGGCAATGCAGAGGGAACTTTGTACCTGTATCTTTGAATTGAAATTTTGCATATCTGTTATGCTAAAAATCATGGGATTTTCAAGATGGGCTCCGCATATTCAGCCTAAAGCAATCGTATTGTTTGCTTCTTGTCCTCTTTCAAAATCTGGTTGTAGTATCGAATAAAATTATCCGCCCATGGCATTTTTTCGGCCGTCCAGTGAAGAAATGATTGAGTTCATGATCTGGGTCCAACATAAGGAGAAATCAGGACTCGAGGGGCTCGAGGAGAAGATGCTGCACCTACAAAACGCATAAATTGCTCGATCATAATATTTAGTAGGCTTTTAGATTATTTTGTACTTTGACCGAATCCATGACGAGCAAATTCAAATACTGTCTATATGGTAGAACAATCCAATTCCTGCTTTTATTTATTTTACTCAGGCTCCAGGTAAGGTGGAGTCTATATTTTTGTAGGCAAAGTTGTATCTAATGATTACAACTTTTGGCCAGAGCTGCTGCAAAATTAGTAATTGCAGCAGGTAAGTTACATTTGGGGCTGAAGCATGGAGTGAGAGGTTTGCATGTGATGTGATGATTCAGTTCCCACCAGGCCAGAGAGCCGATAACTCAATCTTTAATGAGAAGAGAGCGATGGATGCCGGCTTCCACTAAGGGGATCTGCCCTCCTGAGGAGGTGCTAATCGCACTCACGCTATAATTGCACCCCCACTCACTCATTTTTTTTAATTAACAGCTATACCCTCTCAATCTCTTTAGTCTTTCTATAAAAATACTATTTTTGTATTTTAATTTTTTTAAAAAAAATTAAATATTATTATTTTTTATTTTAAATTAATATCTTTTTAGTGTTTTTAAAATGTATAATTTTTTTAAAAATAAAAATATTTTAAAACATTTCTAAAAAACAACCACAACTAAAAAATATATATTTTTAAAAATTAAATATTATTTTTTTAAAAATATAATAAATTAATATTTTTTAGTGGTTTTAAAACATTCTAGTATATAATTTTAAACAAATAAAAAAATTATTTATTATATTTTTTAAAATTAACCAACAACTACAAATTCTTTAACACACGCACATCACCACCACTAAATCTAAAATAAACAAAAGGCTCGAGTCCCATATATCTCGAGCTGCAACTTGCAAGCATTGCCATCCAGTGAACAGTAGCATTAAAATGTAGATCACATGGTGCACCAGACGTCTTAACTCTCAACTTTTTAAGGTTTTAGATTCATCACAACGTCAGTCCAGAAGAAAGAAACGGCCGATTCTAATTAAATTGGAAAAACAAGCTCTCACTCTTACGCCACTTCGAATATTTCCAAGGAAAGATCGGCTTGGTTAACATTGTAGATTTAAACACTAGCTGGTTGCTGCGTACAGCAAAGAAAATTATTTATTACTGCCAGTATATAGTGGCGGTTACAGCTTGGGGTGGGTGGCCTGAGCAACGGGGAGAATGTTTCTATTCAAGGGTATAGTCGTCAATTTGCACGGGAGTAGACGAAGTAGGGGTTTAGTAATCGTCTCTAGCCCAAGACCTCTACTCATGGCATCCATTATACCAGAACTCAAAATAAGCTTCTATCTTATTACTCGCTTTTATTGGACCCATCATCAAAAGGACTACAGCTCTTCTACATCACTTCTCTTTTGCTCTAATACTTTTACATGGCTTAGACACGATTTCGACGCTGCACATTGATGGGATATCGCTTTTGTGTCCGCGTAGTTGGAAAGAAAACCAGCTTGTCTTGTTCAGCTGGGGTCCAACTGTTGGAAAATACAAGTTCACGGACAAAAGTTAGCACTCCAGATTATATTTATAGGCTTACATGCAAGGGGAAGATGGAAAAAGATTGCAGGAGATACCTGAAACGGGTGACCAGGTGGTGAAGGAAAACAGAGAGTTCTACTCTAGCAAGTTCATATCCTGGGCATAACCGTTGCCCTCCTCCAAAAGGAGTGAACACATTTGCTGGGCATGTTGCCCCCGAGTTGCCCTGCTCAATATTTATATTTTGAAAACACTCGCTCGTGACTTGCGAAAGTAATCAAAAAGAGGAAATACACGAACCAGCAAAGAGATTTACCTGCCATCTCCACGGGTTGAAAGTTCGAGCATCTTTGAAGTATTCATGGTCTAAATGCACACCACGAAAGGATGCAAAAACCTTCCATCCTTTAGGAATTGTATAACCTGTATAGATTAAGGATAAATATATTGTTTGCTGGTAAAATATACTATAAAGATAAATATGCCACGAACAATCTTCCCACCTTTAACATTTATATCTGTCATTGTTCGTCTAAATATCCCACCTATTATGTTTGCTATTCTCAAAGTCTCATTAACAACCTGAAAAAAAATGGCATGAACGCAAAAAATAGAGTTAAAGCAAGGCTAGATCAAGATCAAGTTCCTGTAGTCCTGTTAATGAGTCTAATTAGTCATTTAAATGTATCTTACACACTGAGTGAAGGCCATTGACTTGTAATCACTCCATTCAAGAGCTTCCTCCTCACCCTTCTTTCCTCTAATCTGTTCATGCTCCTCCTGCCAGTTCAAATACAATAATAATAATGAAATAAATAATTATTTAAGCGTGGCCCGCGGGCTTTTGAGGGCATCTTGAGCTACGGGCAAGTCTCATCCAAATTACTCAAAAAGTATTTTCTAAGCCCAATTTGATAACTGGTGACAATGACGATGCGGTTCCCTCACGGACCCACGCCACACTGATTCAAATACATCCCAACGGCTGTGATTAAACCATCACACCGAAGCCACAAAGGAGCAAAGCAATCCTAGGAATACAAAAAAAGGTCACGCGTGCAAGACTAGGTGTAAAAAACTTCATTACATTGGTCACCGCCGTTGGATGATCTTCTTCATCGAAATCAGACACGAGTGATTTCCGATGATCCAATACGACTCGCCGGGGTGCAGGGGCATATTTAGCTACCGGAAAAACAACCCACCCAGAAGAGAATCATTTGATGAAGGGTGTTTTAGACTTATAGGTCATTTAGGGAAAGACAAATTGGTCAAAAGAACAGGGAATTCAGGGTAGCAGTCAGGTTTTCAGAAGGTATCATTTTGTCCGCTTAGATAAATGTTGGGTTCTACTTTGACCTTTACGATGTTCATGTACTTTCGCATCTACTTTTGACCGACATCATAGAAACTTAATACAGTCACTCTACTGTGGAAAAAAATGGTGGTACACATTTGATATATATATATATATATTAAAAAATAATTAGTACTTTTGTAATTTTTTTAAAATAAAATAACACTTTTCAGAAAAAAATGAGAGAAATTACACTGCAGTGAATGGAAACACGCGACACTCAAACTTATCACCATTAAAAAATGGACCATTTCATGGAAATTATAAAATAGACTCAATTATTACAACAAGAAAAAATAGAAAAAAAAAAATCTTGGAGACGCACTTAAATTTCAATTATATCATTACTGATTTTACCAGACGAACCCAACAGCAAAAAATTACCAATAATGACTATAGTGTGTTGTAGTAGTCATTTAAAGATGAAGGTGTTGGCTCACTTGTTTTTCAAGATAAGTATGGCACATTATAATTACTGTTGATGATGCAGTCGTTGAATTTATTGATAATTTTATAATTAGGGTTTTGATATATCTCAAAATCCTCTTTCTTTTTCCTGTGTGAACAACATTTCCACTGCTTATTTACTAGCCATATAATCATTATTATTTCGAATGGCTGTTACAATGCTAATATTGCTCATATATTAATTCCTATAATACTATTATATTATATTTTATTAAAAAATGATCGATGTTCTCTTATTGATCGCATTAAAGCAATGGCGATCTCTTAAAAAAGACACCATGCACGATGAATTACATTTACCACCCCCTAGAAGAGGAGACCTTTTGTATGAACTCGTGTGGCAAAGGGTTTTGGTCCTATTACATACAGTTTTCGCGTAGATCAGGTGCGAGAGAAGGAAACAACCCGTTTCATCTTTTTTGTTCTCTCTTTATCCTACCACTCAATGTGAACGGTTGAGAATTGACATGATGTAAGGAGAAACAAAGAAAAGAAGAAGGTTTCTATGGAGGCCAACAAGATGATTGATTATAGGAATCTGGGTCCACTAGAAAAATGGTACTTCACTTTTTTGCCATACAACCTCCCCAGAACACCCCCGAAGAGAGGAAAATAGGTTTAGGCTTAGTTAGGATTAATAATAAGGGAAAAATAATAATGGAAGACGTGATTCAACAATACTTACCTTGATCTGAGCCAGAGCCAGAGGTGTCTCGGTGAGGAACTTGACAGCAAGAGTCATGCTCGTAGATGTAGTTTCATAGCCTGCAACAAGCAGAGCCACCAAGAAATCTACTATTTCCTCGTCCGACAAGCCTCCATGATCATCTGAAGCTAAAAGAGCTCCAAGCATGTCTTTCTTTTTCTCTCCTGACTCACTCTCCATCCTCCTTTGCTTCACTACCAAACTCAAAGCCTCTGCCACCTTAGTCCTAGCCTACAAAGTTTCAGCAGATAAGTACGTCAGGATAAATATGTAACATCAGTGAGAACCTTTTTTTTCATGAATAAAAAGAAAAGGCGAACCTTGATTATACAAATGTGATTGAAATGGAAAAAAGTGTGGAGGGGTAAAAAAAAACAGGAGAATGTTTACTTTGATAGCTCTGCGGTATGTGGGGGAAAGGATGGGTAGAGGCACGCTGAAAAAGCCTTCAATAACAAGCACGTACTCTCTTCTCAGACTCTCGGTCCATTCACATGGATCAAAGCTCATTAGCTGCTTCATTGTCAACTCAAATGTAGTCTGCAAAGAACATATGCCCAAGACAATAAAATGAGACAAACGGATCAAAGAAGGAAATATTAGACGGCGTGGCCCAGATAAAATTAGTATAGTGCATGTTAATTAATTAATGGTGTGCAATTCGTTTGATGGAACCTTCTAACCGCAGAAAAACCAAGTATATAACAGCAAAAATAAATTAATAATAGCAGGAAGCATGATTAATTAAGGGAATAAAAGTAATTCGTGTGACCTTTACTACTAGTCTGGTTTAATTTTATATGCTAAGCTGCTAACATGCTTGGAATGTTTGTCACCCACCAGTTTAATTCCCTGTAACGTAAATCACAAGACAGACCCATAATAATAATAATATCATTCAAGTAAACTGGAACGACCCAACGCCGCGTCAACTCAGTGGCATCATTGGGAACAGGCGTCCTGAGTTTCTTAATTAGAAGGAAGATAAAATAACTGAGGTTACCTTCTTGGCCTCCTCCATGAGAAGAACCCGGTCGGACCAAGAATCTAAATTGAGACGGATCAACCGGTCTATATCGACCAAGAGATGGTCTTTAATGATTGAAGAGTTAGCGAAACTCATGGTTAAGGAATGCATTTTTTTGTGAAGATTACCCATCATCAGCAACAAAGAATGTTTTCCCAGCAAGTTGCTTATCGAACCGGGGTAACTACACTCAAACAGCTTCCCTTCATTTTGCAAAATGAACCGGTTCGTTTCCGGGTCAACAGAAAAAACGGTCGGTTCACCAAAAATATGTGTTTTAAACAACGAACCGAACCGGCTCACCCGGTCATCTATAAACGGTTCCGGGTTCTCAGTCTTGTATGCAGATATCAGCTGTAGAGTCTCTCCAACAAAGGGCAGACCCAAACTCCCCGGCGGCAGCCGGAGCCTCCGGAACCGGGAACTCCTGTGAACGATAAAGACTATCGCCGGGAGAACAATAAAGAGAACAAGGCAAACAGAAACCGCCATGAGATATTGAGCTTTGTGATAGATATCTTAGTGCTGTAACATCTAGTGCTATTGTGACTCCCACGAGTAGCTGGGCGTATGTGTATATGTATATGAGGGGGGTAAATTTCAGAGAGAGAGGAGAAGATAGTTAGAGCATTAATGGAAGGAGAAGAGAGCACACGAGGGTAGGGTATCTGATGAGAATTAAGAGGCCTGTGGAAATGAAATAAATGTTGGATATTTCCGTATCTGACAGCTTAATTTTATTTTCTCTTTCCTTTCAAGTAGGATTTAGGGAAGAGGCATCATTTTTTCTTTTTCTGTCTGCCTGCCTGTCACCAAAACAAATCCTAAGCAAAAAAGAAAAACTTTCTTTCTTTTGCGTCTGCTGAGATTAGGTTGATCTTTGCTGCGAGCGCTGTGTGTTTTGGAAGAGGGAAAGGTAGGGGATAAGAAAATGGAGAGGGATTCCAAGATATTTTGAAACAGACAGAAACACATATAAGAAGAAGCCCAGTATGGCTGCTACATAGAAGTATAAGCTCGACAACTTTATTTATATTAGTTTTTGATCTTCCTCAGACAATAATTATTGAGTTATTTAAAAATAATTAAACTAAAAAAAATAAGATTATTAATCACAAATATTTAATTTTCTCTAAACTAAATAAAAACAGGAAAATATTTTTCGAAATAAAAACAACAATAACTAAGAAAAACAATTTTTTCTAACTCAAATTTAAATTACTTAATTTTAATTTTACAAATATTCAATCAAATATCTCAAACTCTCTACGGTTTTTTCATTAAAAACATTATATCCATCACCAACTACATGCTCGGCGTCCCTGATCATAAAACCAATCTTAGAAATCTGCTTTGACAACTTTTATTTGGAATTCTCCTCAAGAAAAGTAATTTTCCCTCAGAATTCCCCGGCATCGTATTTTCTCTTGTTCTTGAAAATAATGGAAAAGAAAGAGTACTCGGGAATGGAGATGAAATTATTTCGGGCCCACACTGACCAAAATGTCCAGTTTTGAAAGGAAATTGTGGAAAGTTGATGTACTTGTAATTTTAACCCAATAAAAGAACCTCGTTTAATAAAATTAAAGACGTCCAACAGGATCCTCTATCGTGAGAAAAAACCGTAGTTCTTACCAATGACGAATGATAGATAAAAAATGTAATTTTTATTTTTTTAAAATATTTTTTATTGATTTTTTTGGATCTATATTTTACGGGTAACTTGTTTTTATAACCCAGATTATAAATTTTAAATATTATCTTGATTTTACTTTTTTTTTTTAGATTTTTTTAAATAATCCTTCAATATTAATATTAGTGTATTAGACCTACAACTTTGTAATTGTTACTTTTCTTTTTATGGGTCATCTTTATTTTATATTTTGTGTTATAAGTTAGTCAAGTTAGTCTTAATTGATCATTTTTTTTTAATGTTTTTTTTTTTAATGTTTTTTTATTTTAATCTCTTATTATTTAGTTCGCGTGAGAGTTGATCTTTATTTTTTGTTTTGTTTTCTTATGATATGGTTGTGCCAATCTCACAAGTGGGTCATGAATTTGATATTTTAACTAAAATTATGTTTTTTATTTTTATTTTTTAAAAATTAAATTTTTATAATTTGTTTTTCAATATTTGATTGGATTGTAATTGAGTTTCATATTTTTTTATATAAGTTTATTCCATTCTTGTTTATTTTTTTATTTTATATTAAATAAGATAGTTGATATTTTTTTTAATAGCATTTAAAGAATATATTTTTATAATGTTAAAAAACACCTTATTTTTCTAGTCATTATATTTTTTTTTTACTGTTGTGAGTCTTTTCATTTAACAATGAGTCTGTCTTTTGTCACGTTAGAAAAAGCTGACGCGGTCTCCGTCGCAGGACGAGCCACCCAGCACTCAAAAATTGTGGTAAACGAGGATGATTAACACCTCTCTCTAAAACAACCTTTTAAAGGTTGTCGAGGGCTGAGGTATTATTAACTTTGCAAGAAAAGTTTTCTGTCGAGGGTCAGAGTAGATTAGAGATGGATAACAACATGATATTTAAAAATGATTGGTTTTTTAAATATTTTTTTATTTAAAAATATATTAAAATAAAATATTTTTATTTTTTTAAAAATATTTTTAATATTAATATATTAATACATGTTTAATTGCAGAAAAATATACAAAGCCGAGCCAAGAAAAGAAATAGATGATGCTTATCATGGGATCCGATGCTATTGCTGGAGAGTGAATTGTGTTTGGTATTGTGATAGCTTTTATAATTATGATTTTTAAAAAATTATTTTATAAAATAATATTTTTGGTTGAGGTTGGTTTGATATTTATATATGTTTGGTTAAAATTGTGGTTGAACAAAAAGTAATTTAATGTATTTAATTAAGAATACTTTTCAAATTGAGGTTATAAAATAATTAATATATATATATATATATATATCAATGTTGATGATTTTTAATTTAAATATTATATATTTAACTACTGCTATTACATTATGAAATAAATAATATTTTAGATAAAATATTTTTTATTATTCCATTAAATTATTTATAATTTCATCACGTATGAAATCCATCCGACAAGGATTATAGTTTTCTTGGTTTCTTAAGCGCGCAACAACAACATGTAAAATATCATCAAGAGCAAAATTGAAATTATGATCAAATTTTGTTACATCATCAATCGATTTCATTCTAATTTGTGTAGTATTATTGAATAATATTAAACAGTCATTTTTTTGAATAAAACATAATTAAAAATTAATAAATAAAAACTAATTATTTCTACTTTACTGTGTTGGATTCGATTCAATATATTTAGCTTTGGATCGGGCCCGGTCCAGCCGTAACAGTAGAGACAATCTCAACTGTTCATGTAAATAATAAAAACACTCTTCACGGCAGAAAAAAAAAAAAAAGGAAAATGAGGTTACTGTTGTTGTGAAGTAGCTTTTTCCAACTTTTGTTAAACCATATATTCGGCAACAAATATTGATAGGTCCCAAAAAAAAAATTAAATTTAAAATATCACCAAACACAAAAATACTATGACTTGCTTTAACCTCGTAAGCATCCACATTAACAAAATAAGATCATCTCATCCAACATCGAGCGGGTGGATGTGGCCTCTCCTTCTTTAGTCATTAGAGATAAGGGTGGAATTAGATGTAACAGAAGTTCCTTCATATATCATTTTCTAAGGAAAAACAATAATAGAGAAATGTCTAATCAGATGATGGCTATATCATGAACAATAACAATACACTTTTTTTTTTTTTTTAAATAAATCTCTCTCTTTTCTTCTTATTTTCATCCCATCATCTTCCGTGGGATTCAGATTTTATTAATTTTTCCATCTTGTTCCACTCTTAGTTTTATTTTTTATTTTTTTTCCAACCCCACATCTTCCAATCCCGGATTTAAAAATCCATTTTTCATTACCAGAACACATCCACAGTAACAATCAATCATTAAGCATCTCACAGTGCAGACTCATCTGCTAGAAAACTAGGAAGAAAAAAGTTGAATGACTACTTAGGATGGCAATATTTATTATTATTTTCTTAAGATTCCGATTTCCAATCAATCAATGTCCTGATTAATTTAATTTACTTCTAGATTTCCTTACATAGGATGAATTGAACACAAAACTAAGACCAGCAAAGATCATATATATCAAACCTTAAACTTATCAATGCAATCCCTACGGTAGTTGTTTGCTCCTGCAATCGTCGCTTTTATATATTTGTTTTCCTTTGCTCGCACAAAGTACTTGTCATCCCTCATTTTTTCCTTAATTTTTTTTAAAGAGGTTTCAGTGGAGAGAGGGACAGCAACATCCATACTTTCCAAGGATCCCTTTTCCGTTTTGCAACAAGCGTTTTCCTCTGAGCACGTGGACTATTTGTTCAGTCCCACTTAAATGTAGGATATATATAATTCAATCCTAACATGATAAATATTGTATTTAAAGGAGTGAATTTTTTTTATTTAATATGATAAATAATAGATAAAATATGATTATTGTTAATTTTAATTTGAAATTTATCCAAATCTAACTTAATATATATATTTATATTATATAAATATATTAATAGAATATTTAGATTTTTTTAATATAATATAATATATAATGTCTTAATATCATATAAAACACATATATGTATAATATTTATTATTTAATAAACATACATATATTTTAAGTGTGTGTATATATCAATTATTTTATTTTTTATTAAATAATAAATAATAGTAGATGATGAATATTCATATATATGCTCGAAACCTAATATATAATTATTTATGAATATCTAATTTTTTACTTGATTAATAATAAATATAATATAAATATCAAGAATTCTGATTTGTGATATCCTTGAATTAAACAAACAACAAGAGATATTTCGGTCGCAAACGAAAATCCACTTAACAAAATTCCCAAGTATAGTAAGATTCAATTTTTTTTAAAAAAAAAAACAGTCCAAATTGATTTTTTTAATATGCATCTTTGTTTTGGATCTGCCACTATATATTATATAAATTCGATATCATGGAGCCATGCATATTTCGATTTGTGAAATTTTCAATAAAGGTAATTAAGGTTTAATTTATAAGGTTCAGACCCGATAAAATGTCATTGTAATTAAGGCGCTGCCTACTTCTTCCACCCGATTCAATGTGTTGGCTACCTGTAATTGTCTTCTGATACCCCAAAACCACCGAAGCCCTTCCTTTTTGATGCCATTATTAACTGAAATGATCATCAGGAAAGAAACTAATCAAGTTCATGCCGCATCATCCATTTTGCCAAGATGAGTGTGAGCTCCCACAGATGAAGCTTCCACGAAGATAATGCAATGCAAGCTTATCCATCAGACACGTGGCTAAAAATAATGACGAGTATGATGCAATTATAGGGTTTGATTTTTTTAAATATGAGGTTATGATACCATGTTCATCCACATGGTCCCCATAAGGGGCATCAAAGCTTTCCACCCACCAGACAACCCATAAAATAATGACCCATATAGAAAGTACCCACATCAATTTTTATTCAGTTCAATTTGAAATTACTAAGGAGAGAATCCTATCGTGTGATTGTGCCTCCTCTCGTTGCCTTTGTTTCAGTTAAGCATTCTCTTAATTCCCACAATTAATTGACATTAAATCAAACATTCTCTCTAAATGGATCAAACCTTGTCACCATTCCATTAACGCAAAAGGGATTCGATGGTTCAGGTATTTACTAGTAGGTTCATAGGTAGGTTAGCTGTTTTGAGACATACGAGGACCCTGATTTGTGGGATCTGGACAGAATTTGGATTTGTGTTAAGGTCATGGAATTTGATTAAGATGTTTGTCCAGTATCATGCATTGTTGAGTTATCCAACACCATCTTCGAGCTGCAACTCGAAAATAATTATCAACTGGCGTGTTACTTGGTTTGCTCCTCAGATCATATACCTGTTACTAATTATCAATTGGTGTTCCATGAAATTGATTATTTGCTTGAAATTCCAAGAGAAGATACGAGGCAATTTTTCTTTTGTTTATCCAGTAGATGTTCCAACTAAAATTAGTTTTCAATTAATTGTTTAATTAGATTCTTTCACATACACATGTGCTTATCATTAGAATTTATACAATACAAAATTCATAACCGATTTGAAAAGACACCAATTTGATGATGACTGGGTTAGGAATTGGAGTGTATGATAAATCAATAATTAATGTCGCCCCACGTTTGATGTGACCATGTCTATGTGCATAGAAGATGAACAAGTGGGGATGTACGCTCGTTTTTTCCTGCTAAGAGTATAGTTGATACATTCTAATTCCCAGAAGAAAAGACAGCAGATCGCCAGAGCCAGACGTGTCCACGGAAGGGTGGGGATAATTATTAGTCCTTCGTAATGGCCCAAATCATACACAACTTGGTTTCTCGGCAGAGACCGTCACCGTGACAACCAGATTTTTCAGTGACCAAAGGGGAGACCGGAGATGCATGAGCAACAACACCAATAATTATAACTATCTGTTAGCTAGCTAGCTGGTCCGTCTATATCAAAAATTATTGTCCCACCAATACATGTAGCGAGTCCAAGTGGGTACAATCTGTACATGCTCTCAGCTCTTCGATGTGTCAGTTAAATCCTTTTATATGATAATTGGAAGGCATTTATAGTCAAAGATAAAGGCGAGGGCGAGATCGAATATTTCTAGATCTAAGAGTGCAGGATTTTCTCAATTAATTGCTCTCCATGCAGAGCACCATCGATTAGCTTTCGCGTGTGCTATGCACTCCCCTGCCGACATTTTATTTGTTAAAAAAGTTAAGATGCACGCTCTTTATTTATAATCATCGTTATTTTCTAATCGATTTGTAACTTGATTAAAATTAAATGTTTTTTATACGATCTCTTTAATACCGTATCCATCATATAAATTTAGTATTTTAAGAAGAAAAAATTGTCAGTGTTGATCTAAGAATTTGAACTCTAAAATTATTAGAGCAACAGATCTTCTTAACCATGTATATTGATATTAGGATTACATGATGTATATATCAATCATTAATTAATGCATTCCATCAAGCTTACGATAAAACAATGTATTACTTGATCAAGCGTAAGGATGAATTAATGTAAACCACTACTTTTTTCTTGCTCTGAGATGCATATTTTGTTTTTATAATGGTTTACAGTGTCTTCACATATAGATTCGAATTATTCAACCTGAGATTTTAAGTTCTAGCCTTGACTTTGATATGTTATGACATGTTTATATGTTATAACATGTTTATATACGATTAGTCTCGTTCATGAAAATTAATATCCTGAGCTTTGATTTTGTGATGATATTATGAAAATATCCTTCCAAATTTGTTCACATATAATAACACAAAATGTATGTTTAACGGATTTTTGATTCGAGACGAGTTCATATCACAGTACCGTGTCACTGTGTTAAAGCAAAAGGTTTTTTTTTTTTTTAAAAAAAAAAAAAACATACCGAGCTTTGCAATATATATCCATTCATGGTTTGATGGGTTGAAGCTTCCCCGAGCAGAACTTGTTTCCAAGGACTCTGCGAATTCAAGCTATTTCTATCGAGAATTAATGGAGTATAAAACACCCACCACAACAAGGTTATTTATTAATTACCATAGTTTATCAACTTTATGGTGCTGGTTCGATATCCATAGTAGCAAAACCACTCTTTTATTTTGCCAGCTAATAATACTCGTCGTGGCTCTAGCATTCTATCCATGTCAGGAGAGAAAGAAAAACTTATTCCATAAATTAAAATGCATTATATATAGGTATATTCAATTGTCGTAATAATCACCCTTAATTGGATCTCTCATGCATCACTCAACAAAAATGCATTTCTAACCATCCAACAGTCATTAAACACGAGGTACTGTACCAGCTTGCATGAATACAATAGTTTTACAATATGCAAACCCATTTCTCCAACTAATTAAACATAATAGTTTACAGTTTACAAGGTAGGCAGGTGAGGAACGAGGGAAGATGGAATGTCAATCAAGCGTCTCTTTTCTCCAGCTTACTTACAAATTGCAACGTGACAGATTTACAATGTCAACTTGTATTTTTTTTTTTAATCTTTTGAACATTCCTTTTCTTATTCGATTTAGAAAATATTTGGAAATATGATTGGTTATGTGTTAAAAAATAAAATTTTAAAAATAATACTTTGAAATATAATAGCTATTATAATATTAAATACAGACTTAAAGTCAATAATTTGTGACTTTTAAGTTTTAACCGGGAAGGAAAAAAAGAAAAAAAAAACAAAACAAGGAGCAGAGAAAAACATGCTTTGAGGAAGGCTAATCATTGGACCACAATGTCCACGGCATCATATGTTAAAATCACGTGGCGATAAATATACTGCTGCACCTATATGATCTGAAAAAAAGGACCACGCGATCTTAAGAAATCTTGTAACCTATTTAATTCTTCTACGAAGGGGACCAATCTATTGATTCATTTCGGTTGATTCCAAGCTCACAATTCAAAATCATGTTTTTCTCTTCAAGTGTGTCATGTTCGCTAGCGGTGATAATTTATTCAATGAAGGCATCTGCTTTTCCTTTTAGTGAAATAAGAAAATCAATAAAAATATTGATCCCTGATAACAAAATGACAGGGATAATGGAAATATAGATTATTTCATGTATAACAAGTATCACGTGAATTTATTTTGCAAGATCCATCAACATTCAACAGACTAATTTACAATGTTGTTTTTCCTAATCTCCAAAGAGAATATACTCATGATTGAGACTAAGAAATATTTAAACAGCATGTTTTTATCTTTTGTTGTTTGTTAAACACTTTATTTTGGAAATAAATATATTACAGGTTTATGATTTCGAACGCGTTTGTTTATTTTTAATTTTTGTGTTTGCTGTATAAAAAATATATTTAAGTGTTTAATAATATAATAAATTGTGTTTTATATTATGGGGTCCATCAAAAAATTAAGTTTAAAATGTAGTTCTTGTGAAGTAGTTTTTACACTTTTTTTAACTGAGTTTCGTATTAACACTCTATTTATTTATTTTTTTTTAAATTATTTTTAAAAAAATTTTAATTTTTTTTATTTAATTTTTTTTTGTATTTTCATATCATTTTGATATAATGATATCAAAAATAATTTTAAAAAAATTAAAAAATATATATTTTGATATATTTCTAAGTAAAAAATATTTTTGAAAAGTAATAATAACCAAATATTTTATATATATTTTTTCTGTACATAAATTCCAACCATAATTTTTACCAAATATATATTTAAATTAAATTAATAATATATAATTATATATTTTTTTAAATTTATTTTTATAAAATCATAACCACAAAAATTTCTTTTAAAAAACTTTTACTCTTTATCATCTTATCTAGTATCGATGACGCCTTTCAATAAAAGCTGCGTTTCTTGAAAGAATACCCTACCAGCATAGATAGCTTCAGTGTGAACTTGGATTTGACAATACAAAATTTGACTTTGTTTTTCTAATTTCGTGTTCAATCACTGCCCCTGCTGCTGAACGATACATGGATCCGGTACATAACACGTCCATTGACAACCGTGGAGTGTTGACTTTCATCAAGCAGGCTCCATGCCTTTAAAGAGCATTAATTTCTTGAGCAGACATGCTTTTTGAAAAAAGTATACTGCTACCCTTTTTAATCACCAATGCCGGTGTGGTTAATAAAAATACTGAACTGTGCAAAAAGTTCTTGTAGGTTTTCGAGCAACCTAACAAAAGATAATATGTATGGTCAATCTTATCCGATAAGTACACGTGTATCCTGTATACAACGGTCAATCAATACGAGGAGACAAATCTGCCCCTCCATCGAGTAATTAATTGTTTGATACAGGAGACATTTGTATATAAACACCCGATTATAAATAAATTCAAGAGCTTTATGCAGATTTGGTGAACATGCTTCTATCAACTTAACAATCACATATGATATGCATTCAACAAAATTTAACAGACAATTTTGGTGAGAAAAGTTTTAATGGTACGAAGAAGAAGAAAAAATGTACACTGAAATGTATTGTCTGGCCGGGGTCATCCACGAGACACGAGGTCTGAGTCGCTCGTGCGCGCTGTGGAGATGTAAATTCGTGACAGAATGTACTTTCTTCTTCAGACGTGTTAGGGTGAGCACTTTCCCGATATATTTTCCGCTCAGTCCACATGAATGAGGATGCGGGTTAATTTTGTCAGAGGTTGCAGGTGTGGTGCCAGTTAATGTCAAGACAGCGACTGTTTGGAGAAAGGATGTGAAAAAAAAGATCTATTAAAACTAATGCACTCCATTTAAGATTGAAGTGAAATTACAGAGAAGTTGAAGTTCTTGTTCGAAGGGAAGACGTATAAAATGAAGGGAAGATTTTTGAAATAGTAAGGGATTCTGTTATTTTTGTGTGAGTAAAAAACTTTGTCACTTTGGGTTACGTGTGTTCTCATAGCAAAGTTTAAATATAACTAAGGCGAAAAAATCTTCTAGCAAGAGAGTTAGATTGAGAGACATGGAGAAGACCCCTTGTCTTGGGATTTAATGCCCTTTATATGGCTTAATGTAGCCTATGTGAGTTTGTAGTGGGACAAGTGCAGAGGAGATAACACACAAATTTGGACAAAATAAAGATTAAAGAATAAGATCCCAAACATATATGAGACTATTGTAAAGCTATTTTTTAAAATATAATTTTGTTTTCTAGGTAATCATATGATAAATATAGAGAATGTCATCTGTTATGATACGCAGTAGCATTAATAACATACATCATTTGTTCCCTAATTAACAGGTTAGGCAAGGATAACAATTTCGCGTGCTTGTCTAGCCATGCATAACAATTCTTTCGGATACAGTCACAATTCACGATCAAGAGTATAAAGCTTGAGAAAAGATGCATGACCGGTCTGTAAGTAGGGTTGCACATGCAGTCTACCAAAATCGAAGCGCAACCAATCGGGATGGAGACCAGTACGAGGAACGCATAACCGAACATGGAGAGGACTTTGGCCAAGGTGCGGCCTAGTGCTAGCTAGAAAGGACTTGACCATCGAGAGAGGTTGAGTGCATGCTTAGGATTTCTCTTATGGGATTAGCAACCTAGGTAAGGTGCGGCCTGATAAATTTTGTAAAATAACTTAAATCTCATGACTCATCACTTTCTTTTATATTGCTTGAATGTTACTTGAGAGTGTTCCAAAAGCTGCAGTTGATTTCAGAAGAGGACGAGATAAACTATAACATGACTAGGAAAAAAAAAACCAAAAGAAAGAGAGGACGCCCGTGTAAAGAGAAGTGAAAATCGCAAGGGAACAGAATCAGAAGTGCAAAGGATCAGTAAACAAAAGGTAAAAGATCCTATTGTAAGAATTAATATATGGCTAGTGGAAGAGACAATTTAGCAGCCCCACCAGATAACTTTTTCCCCTGATGTTGATATAATCTCGGCTGCACCGGCCATATGTTCTAAAGATGTTTTTCTTGTATGGTGAGGTGCATGGTGCTAATTAAATTGGTACCGATATGATTGGAGGCTTCCTCATTGGCGTTTAGATGTAGCAAAATCTTCCTAAAACTCTCGAGTAAAATACCAACAAAAGCAGTCCTGTTGAGTGATAAATCCTGATTGATATTGCCGGCCAAATCCCCCTTGGTTATTTTGGTGCTTGTTTACTTTTGTCTCTAATTGATAATTAAATGCACATAACCCCACTTTATTGCTGTCTTTCAATCCTCATATCTTAGCTTAAAGTGGTTCGGCATTAATTTGTAGACTTTTTTCACACCACCAATCATCTCACTAATCGACCGGCGCAGTTTGTGAATACGCTTGATTCCCTGAATTTATCATCTTGATAATCTCTTTACCTTGAAATAAGAAAAACAAAGAGGCAGAAACAGCAAAAGTGACATGGTAAAAGATTTTAAAAAAGCTGTCACCCTTCTCTCTTTTTCAAGTGTTGGTTTTTGCTGGTTCTTTTGTTTAATTCTGGATTTTTGTTATTTGCTGCTCATAGATGATCAAGATGAAAGTCATGGCCTTTTAAATTGACGGCCATGTCCACTTCTGATCCCTATTTTTCAACTCTTTGTTGATAATTACCTGATTTCGATTCTTTATTAGATATCGATTCAACAACTCTCTGGAATGGTTTGAAAAGCAGTGTCACTTTTCTCTACCTAGTAATTGAATCACGGTGACTTAACAGAACCCTTCCATCGGTTTTGACTTCATTCTTCACAGGTTGGCTATGGGGTTAAAATCAAGTGTCGGGAATTTTAGTTACACAGCAACCACCACCTGTGCAAAGGGCAAATGACCTCTTTCTTTGGAGTAATTAACTAGATTTGTAAGGTTTGCATTGTAATCGGGGAATTCTTGCCTTTTTTTTTCCTTTCATTCTGTTGTTCTTGTTTCTGTTCCTGTTTTTTTTTTTTTTTTTGTTATTTTCTAAATGGCTAAGCTTATTTTTAATATATCGATTAATATATATAAAAAAAACATTAAATCGGTTGAACTAATCAACTAGTGATCTAGCTTCTTCTTCTTCTTTTAATTCAGTTTTAGTTATATAAAATATAAGGATGGATTGAAAAATGATCTACAATATAACAATAAATTGAAATTAATAGGTTTATTCAGGCAAAGGATAAACTGAGCAAATTTTCCTAATAAATAGGATATCACTGGGTAAGCAAAGTTAAATAAACTTGGGTAAGTGTAGAATATCTCAAGCATTAATCAAAATCTAGGTACACGGATCTACTCCATAATGTTTTTTTTTGGTATAATTAAGATCTACTCCATAGTTACACGGCAAAGAAACAAACTATATATGATCTTTACCCCGCACATGCACGTGCATGCGTGAATTACTGCGACAAAGTTCCGACATCATTAAGAAGAGAGAGATTTCATTACACACCAACAACGGAGGCCTTAAATTCTTCAAGAACTGACATCATAACATGATTAGTGTTGGAGATAATGCCATACAAACAGTAAATAAAAAATTCAGTTATGTACTGTTATGTGCTGAACCATGATTAACATCTTACACCAAAACAAAAGCTAATTAAACCATGATTAAAATCATGTACCAGAACACCAAGATGAAAGCTAATTGGTTTCATGTAGGAATTGTGGCACCTATTCTTTGATTTTATGGCTTTCCTTTTCTAAGATTCAACTTGTTGCTTTTAGTGTTGATGATGATTATAATGATGATAATGACGGGCAATTGTAGTCCCACTTGGGCGTGTCCCTCGCGAGCTTGTGACCATCACATTTTTCACTTTCCGGCGACATGTTCCGACATTACACGTATGAAACATGCTTCGATCTCAAGTTCTTTTCTTTCCGCCCATGAAAACTACATGGTTTTAATAGAACTGGACTGTTCTACTACCGAGTGCAATAAAATAAAGCTTGGAGAGATCGTCAGGCTACTTTTTTTAATTTTTGACAGGTGAAATTGTACAGGGATGAAATAGCTTAGATCCAAGAATTGTACAGAGATTAAAATTGTGTGTGATATGAATCCTACATAAATTAGAAAAAGAAATCATCCATAATAATAAATAAAAAAACACAGCAGACTGTTATCTGCTACAGCCATGCACTAATGAGAGCAGGAATCTGTACTTTATTTTGTAGTCAACGGCAGCTTTTTTTTTTTTATCAAACCGCGTATAAATTATTTTTTTATAAAAATATAGAAAGTTCTCTATTTAAGTAAATATCCATGTGCACTTGCTCTTGGATTGGTGGTTTGGTTCCAGTCAACTTAAATCTGTCCACTTGGCTTCTCTTGGAGCCCAAAATCAAAATGAAAGTCGTCCTCCATAATCCTGTTTGAAAAATTGGGGATCTTTTTCAAACCAAAATCGCTATAAATTCCAGATATGACTCTATGTTAGTAACTTTTCTGGTTTTTTTTTTAAAAAAAGAAGTGTTAAAGCGTGTGCTCTAACCAATTGCAGAGGTGGGTAAACATCCTCCTGGTCGTCGCTACTACAGAAGCCCTGGAGATGATACCCTTCAGAGAGAGTGCAATAACCAGCATTTTGTCCCATTTTTTGGCACAAGACCTATTAGATTTAATGTCAATTATCTGCAACGGTTAGATACAACGCAATTGCAATTTAACCGATACATCAAGGCTTGTGGTCTGGTTACAATTTTGTCAAGCAACGCATATTAGTCGTACAGAAAAAGAGACAAAGGGTGAGCTACTTTTCCTGGTTTCCAGGCCACTCTGAGTAAGACAAACAACTCGGACATGGACACTTACAGCATCGTTCCTGAAACCACCAAGTACAGAGATGGTAGGGAACTGGTAATTCCGGTGCAGTAAACTGCAGGGTAAATATTTATCTGCTTGTAGGAGATGGTAAATATGATTGTTCACCATGGACTGCAGTTAAGAATCCAAAAAACAAAACCCTAGCATATGTAGAGATGTAGTTATACCGGTAGCCCACATATTACAAACAGAAATTCTATTCATCGCTATTCTTCACCAGGCAATACTGAATTTGCAGGTAGCATACCAAAGCAAAATGTATGTTGCGCTCAGGATCTATTCATGATTCAACTGAGATAGTCAGATAAATGCGTGGCAGGTACACGAGTAAATCTTACATGACTACTTAGCAGCACCAATAAAAGCAGAGAAACTTCGGAAAATTTCAGAAAATCACCACCATAGACAAGACATAACCTGAAAGCTTCAATCACTAAGTCTAGGATTTTTGGCCTGGATCAATCATAGGCTAAATCTGCCCACATGCCAACTTCAGTCATCGTCCTCGTCATCGTCATCGTCATCATCATCTTCATCCTCCTGAAAATTGAAAGTTCAACTTATCTTGGGACTAATTTAAAGAAAACAAGAGAAGTATGAATGAAAGAAAATGCACTTATTTGATGAGTAATTGAAGACTGATAGTCAGCAGGGAGGACATGAGTCGATCTATATCAACAGAAGTAAAGAAAAACCATCTATTGCAGATTAACTCCCACATAACCGCATACAAAAATAAAGTAATTGAAGATAGAACAATCCCAAATTCATCAATCGCTCTATCTGGAACTCAGGTAATCTAGCTATGATTCTCTTCAGTAAAACTAACGTGGTAAGAATCTGACAAGTTCAGGAAATTATAAGGTCCAGGAGCAGAGGACCCAAGCAGGTGAAACCTAAAACGAATAATCTAATCCCTATAACCTAAAGCATACTAGCACATGGAACAAGGAGGTCTTCTTTTAATCTTGACCAGTTGTTGACAGGAATTAGTGCACAAGAGCATTTGCATGTAAAAAGAACCAGTTATTAATTCTCTTGGACTGGGAAAAGCATTGTATTTTAAATGGATCTTAGAGCAAAGAACCTGGCCTCTTTAAACGTGGGGCATCTACAGTGACAATTAACTTAGACAACGGATTGAACCGTGTAAAACAACGAGTAGATGTCTGAATTATGAAGTTTCAAGTGTGCATTCTCATGATATCACTACGGGGATGGAACTGCAGTGCAAGTGCAAGAGTTGCTTAATATTTAACATATCTGATAGTGTGAGATATCAGAGGCTGACAAAAGATTAACCCTACACTCTCGTCACTGTCATCTTGGCCATCGACTTCAGATTTGGACCTTTGAGAATGTTTGTGATCGTCTTCTTCGTCAGCACCACCATCATCCGTTTCCTGGGAGAGGCATAATGTAGTCATGAGACTGGGAAAAGAAAAGGCAAGTTCCTTTGATTCTGAAGAAAGCAACATTCAAAAGATTCACCTGTTTCTTGCTGTAGGCTGTCATAAGCTTCCCATAATCTGATTTCTTTTTTGCTGCTTTAGCTTCATATGGAGCTTTCTCCTGCCAAATCCAATTTCAGCAGAGGAAGGTAAGAATACAATCAGCATGCCATTTGTAAAGCCAGGAAGCAATCAGCAGACAGAGAATATAACTTACTAAAAACTGAAAATACTCTTTGCACACTAGTTATTTTGACTAACTCAAACAATCATATATATATATGAATGTGCGTATGTCCAACTTGCAACATCAGTCAAGGGAAACATATCTGAATTCCACCACTCAGTCCTTTTAAATCTTCAGACCCTAGAAGTACCAACATCTAGGGCCCCTGCAGTCTGCACCACACCGGCATTGGTGTGGTTAACCAGACAAAGTTCCAAAGTCATCGAACATGTGCGTGGTGCACGGCCAGGTCCAGTGGGAGCCACAGTTCCAGGTTTTTGCAACACCTTAACAAACAGAATCCGCACCGTCGTTCTAGTTAAAGTATTCTATCCAGTCAAAAGCAGCACAATTCATTGTCTTTCAAAGACCCAACTCGATTCAAGAATCTGAAAAGGAAGGTTTTAGGACTTACTGCAGCAGACATGGATTTCCACTTCTCTCCTCCAGCTTTCCCCACCTTCAATCACATGATCCAGTAGTCAAAATTCCAGTCTACATTAACTGATCTATCACAGCAGCTATAAGAAGTCCACAATCGTAATAAACACGAGGTGTTTAAGAGCTGCTTACAGCTGAGACAGCCTTCATATTGGGGTGCTCTTGTTTGTAAATCTTCCTGAACTCTTCTCTGCGGTTCGTTACATTGCATAACCATAAGGTGATTTTCAAAATGATATTATAATTGCTAAACCATATCAAATTTAGAGAGACATACAGAAAAACAAAGAAAGAACTCGGAGGCCTTTTGGGTTTGTTAGGGTCCTTCTTGGTGATTTTTTCTTTCGTGGCTCGTTTCTTGCTACTCTCGGTAGCCTTTAGTGCTGCCTTTCGCTTTCCAATCTTCCTGAAAGAGGAAATAAATGCATACATGACAAACCATTCACTCAAAATCTATACCATACCCAGTCAATGAAACAAATAACGAATAACAGCCGTGTGATTCTTATATAAGATTGGTTAAGGAAAGAAAAGAGAAGAATGAATTAGCTATAACTAAATAGAATATTTACCTGTCCTCAACTGGGAGTGATACATCCTTCTTTTCCGTCCTCGCTGCCCCCTTGCCCTTGGCAATTTTCATGGCTGTTACCAATGTTAAGAAATAACATTATTTGATTAAAAAAACATTTTACTCTATTCAAACCATAATTAACCTAATTGGAAGATTAAGAATAGGGGTTACAACAGAATTGCTAACACCTTTTTCCCCACAAAGAAGAAGCTTGTTTTCACAAAGCATACCCACTTTGGTAATAAGAAAACTTTCTGGTTGACGCTGACAGAATTTAAGCGCTAATTTAAGATTAATTCCATTTTCTCGGAAACTAAAGCAAAACACAAGCCATAAAGTTTCAAGCGTTGTTTACTTCACCCATAAGCAAACACAGACGATGCATACAGTACAGGAATCAAGACACAAACTAGCAAAACGATAACAGAAAACCCACAAGGAAAAACACTCAACTAGAAAACAAAAAATAGAACAGAAAAACCAATTAACAACTAATGAACCAGAATCAGAAATTATATCAAAACTGTTCAAAAGGGAGAAAAAAGGAAAAGAAGCTATACCAAGACTGAAAAAAACAAAAACAGAGAGAGGAAAAACTAAGAACAGGCTATCTAGAAAGGATCGCTTACCTCTTTAATTAGTGGAAGAGAGGAACGATAACAAAGGAATACGAATAACAAAAGCAGAGCAAAAAAAACAGTCCTAAAAAGTAAGGAGAGAGAGATGCCAATAAGATATTTGTACTGGGCCCCATGAGTGGACACGTGGAAACTTTCTGACAGAACTTGAAGTTGAGGAAAATGTTTTGTCTGGGTTATGAGTGGGATACCTGGATTTTGATTGGTTAATGTGATGTTCAGTCCAAGTCAGGGTTTTGTACAGTACAATCTACTTTCTGTTTTATTCGTCACAAAATTCTTCATCAGGTATTGTAGTTTATTTATTTATTTATTCCTATCATCATTCACATACGTGTTGTGTCGATCAGGTATTTGTCTGATGGAAGGGGCTGCCTCCCACTGGAGATTTTAGTAATGAAGAATTAATTTGAAATAGTCTTGAAACTTTCTTAGAAAACCTAAAATTAGTTTACCCTAATATCATTTTGCATCGATGCGAGATCTAATATCAATTTTATATACACACACACACACACTAAAAAAAACATTATAAAATTAATTATATTAATTAGCATAAATCATCGTATTAAAAAATATTTTTACTAACATAATACATAAATTATATACATTATAATTCAAAATATTGTCATAATAATTTTTTTAATATATATATATATATTGATTATATTAAAAAATATTGTCATTATATTAATTTTTTTTCTTATTTTTTATGAATTTGTAGTTATAGTTATTAAGGGTTTGCATTAATATTGTTTTTCCGAGAGTGGAGAGAGAATTTGGGACAGATTGAAGGAATACATTTTAAATTATTTCTAAGAATAAAATAAAGTTAAAGGGAAGGAGAGTACCGAGGAAACTCTACCGTGCTCCACCGAAATCTAACCTCTCCAAATTATACGAGAGAAGATGGAGGAAAAGTACGGATCAAGATCAAGTTTAATTTACGAGCTTGTCTTGGATTTCAAAAACATGATTTATTTGAAGTTATTATCATAATCTTCCTATTATTTTCATTTTTAAAACGTGCTAGCCTTGTTTGATGTTATTTTGTTTTTTATTTTTATTTTTAATACCTTAGTTTTTTATTCATTTTTTAATAATTTAAATTTTTTTTTAATGCATTTAATCTCGGGGAACCTGAATGAATTGTTAGGTATATTTTCCTACCTCTTATCTATTTTTTACTAATTAATAATCTATTATAATTTTTATGTTTGAAATAAAATATTAAATCATGAAATTGAATTTAATTGTACTGATTGAAACACTAATAGAAATAAATTAAATTAACAATATCGACTATTTTGTTCTTAATTTACAAATCATTTTTATTACATAAATTATTTCTTTTTATTACAAGGATCATTATATTCATTTAAAATTTTATAAAATATATGCATTTTATAGAAGATATAAATAAACATAACTCATATTAGTTGTTTATTAAATATTTGTTCAAATCTTTTTGGAAAACTTGTATGATAAGCAAATGATACTATGATAATATAAATGATTTCATATGGATGATAGAATTTACCTAAAAAATAGAAAGTAATCAATAATTGTTACACATTTTTTGTTCCTATATACTTGCTATAATTTGAAATATTACTTTTCAATCTCTATTTATTTTTAATTTATACACATTTATACATCAATCAAACATCATCCACGTATAATTGACATAGTAAAACCGGGGAAAAAAAAAAGGAAGGAAAATGCAAGGTTTAGGCAAAAACCAAAAAACAAATCACTAACATACCTGAGAAACAAAAATATATTGATGAAAATTGATGCCAGGTAGAGAAATAAAGAATCTTTTGCTGCCAAGAGTTTTTGAGAAGAAAGAAAGAGGCGAATAAGAGAAAAGGAGTAAAAATAACGTTTGTTTTATTATGTGAGTAATTTTGAAATGTTTTTTACAATTTTAATTTTAAGAGAGATTATTGAAGTAAATTAGAGGTTCTTGCATGCGATTTATCTTTTACATCTTTTTTATAAATTAAATTCTGTATAAAGTTAAAATCAATACTCTCAAAAAGTTGAAGACACAAAATTCATTTAACTCTCTTAATTAAATTTATTTCACAGGTTTTAAACAACTCTAAATGTTTTAATTAGACCTGCTTCAGCTCTTAAGTGTTTCCAACCTCGAGTGCTTTAAATCGGTCCAAACACTCCTGATAAAATTTGTTTCTTCCGAATTTTGTTTCTTCTTTCTTTGCCCTCTCTTCCTAATTTATAACTTTATGAGAGAGGCTTCCCCCACTCCTTCCGCAGGCCAATCATTCAATATGATATCGCGCTATCCTTAAATTCTAAGGTGGTGTTATTCAATTCTTACTTCTTGAGCTGTCACTCTCTCTCTCTCTCTCTCTCTCTCTCTCTCTCTCTCTCTCTCTCTCCCCCTCTCTCTCTCTCCCCCTCTCTCTGATAAAATTCTCGAGCAGCCACAGTAACCCTTTCTTTAAAGTTGCTTCTAAGCATGATTAAAGTTTATTATATTAACTGTAACGTTATAAAATGTTTAGGGAATTTTTTATTTTTTTATATATATGAGAATAAGACTTTGTTACATAAATCACTTTATTTATTTAAAAGTTGTTTTAGAAAGCCACTAATAAGAAATCATATATAAAAGTTATTGTTGTAATTAAATACATATACAAATTAAATTTTCTTTCTGATTAAAAGTTATTTTAGAAAGTCACTCTACTAAAAAATCATAATCTAAAAAACTTAATGTTGTAAAGACTAATATAAATTAAATTTTATTTTTGAAAATATTGCTATGTATCGAGATCAATAATTTATATATTGTTTGTAATTTTATAGAATATAATGCAGCACCAATAGTAACTTTAGCATTTAATGGTTTAACTAAAATTATAGAATTAATAACTATAAATATCTATCTATTTTTCTTAAAAAGAATCCAAAACTCAACCGAATGCTCTATATAACATTTAATTTTGTATATTATCTTTACGTTTGATGTGATTTTTTTCTTTCTATACCTTGGGTTTGAGGTTTTTTTTTTCTTTTTTGGGTATTTAATGGTTTTAATTTAAGATCAAATTATCGGTATATATATGTAAAATGAAGGATATATACTTCATAAGTCACTTCATAAAATTGTTCATTGTGGAAGAGAGAGCCACTCTAATTTCTTTTGTAGCTAACCCCACTGGCTTTAAGAATGTTAGGTACGCACGTCCAGGTTCCAATATCCTACAAAGGAAGGTGTCGAAGCCATCAACGATCAACCATCCAACATCACTCACTAGAGGATAAGGATAAGGCCCAGGCAATTCTGGTTCACATACATCCATTGGCAAAGAAAATAAAAAAACTTAATTCCTCGCGCAATTTCACCTGAAATTAAACAAATAATCCATTATAAAAGTAGGACAACTTCTATTTTCACACGCCAGTTTCCTTAGACCCGAACATGGCTGCAACGACTGCTGTTGCCGTGTCCTATTTTTTGGGGACCCGAACTCAATACACAAAACAAAATCCAGGAAAAATTCAAGCCCTGTTTCGGTTTGGAACCAAGAAATCGCCTCCTCCTCCTCCACCAAAGAAATCCTCCCCAAAACAATTTGAAGAGCGGCTTGTATGGTTCCCTGGTGCAACCCCACCTGAATGGCTTGATGGAACCATGGTTGGAGACCGCGGCTTTGACCCATTCGCTCTTGGTAAGCCCGCAGAGTACTTGCAATTTGATTTGGATTCGTTGGACCAGAACTTGGCAAAGAATTTGGCCGGTGATGTTATTGGAGTCCGGGTAGATGCCACGGAGGTGAAACCAACACCCTTCCAGCCATACTCTGAGGTTTTTGGGCTGCAGAGGTTTAGAGAATGCGAACTTATTCATGGAAGGTGGGCAATGTTGGGTACTCTTGGTGCCATTGCTGTGGAGGCTCTCACCGGTGTTGCATGGCAAGATGCAGGAAAGGTACGTACGTTCTAGAACTCAATGAAATTTATACGCACTTAGCGTTCAGCATTCTAAGTTTAAACTTTCATAAGTGTTAGTACGTTTCAACTGATAAAATCATTTAGATTCCTTCTTTCTAGCGAAATAAAGAAAGAAGGAAAGAAGTTGATTTTTAAGAACTCTAAAAAATTGGAATATGCAGTGATAAATGTTTTGATAAACAATATGGACTGATATTTTTTCTTATTTTTCTACGGTTGATTTTGGCCACCGGTACAGTACTTTTTCCGGCAGAACCTTGAAAGTATATGATTTTCATTTTTAATGAACAGGATGCTGGAAATGAAGTTAGTAAGAATGGAGATGGGGTCATGGGAGAGAAGTATGGCTGAACAGAACATATATAGTAGGAAAAAATCATACACATCCATCAAAAATACTAGCATAATCCAATATTAACCTGTAGCTCAATTTACACTAATATTATTAAATAGCATAGTTCGTGCTCTCTTCGAAATATTGTGAGAGGTCCCGACAAACACTCGAGAAATACGATGTGGAGTGTGGACGGCAACGACACAACCAATTTTTTTATCCGTGTCTTCTAGCTATCCAAGCAAGATGCATGACAGTGTTGATTACGATAACGACAAAAGTGACATGACTGACGATGTGATAAATTCATGAATTTAATTAAGTAAATTGATGACTTTTTTTTTCTTTCGGTGATTTGATTTTCCAGGTGGAGCTGATTGAGGGGTCATCCTACCTTGGCCAGCCACTTCCCTTCTCCCTGACCACGTTGATATGGATTGAGGTGATAGTAATTGGGTACATCGAGTTCCAAAGAAATGCAGAACTTGACCCAGAGAAAAGGCTATATCCTGGTGGCTACTTTGATCCTCTTGGCTTAGCATCTGATCCTGAAAAGATAGAGAACCTTCAACTGGCGGAGATTAAGCATGCAAGGCTAGCTATGGTGGCCTTCCTTATATTTGGTATTCAAGCTGCTTTTACAGGAAAAGGTCCCATTAGCTTCGTGGCTACCTTCAACAATTGATCTCTGTAATTCTATAAAACTTCAAGGGAGAAAAATGCCGCGGTCTAATTATTGATGACACGTTCTTTCCTTTCTTCGAAACCTATATATTTGGATATATATACATTTAATTAAAGTCTCGTTGCTTAAACATATTGCATTAATTAGTTTTTTTTAGATTCATGTTACATTTTTACGCAAATGAAAAGCTTAAGTTGGCTTTCTCCTGGTAATGGATAGTTCTTGGTAATCACCGATCATCGTTTCGCAGCTGCTGCATACCACAGCAAATCAACAGGCCTCGCCGACGACGACCTTCATTGTTTTAGTTGATGGATAATTTCAAATGTCGAGTCTGGCACGGAAGTCCATTTGCATCAATCATTCGAGATCTATCGTTCCTAAGGAGACCACCAAATCCCAACCTCCCTGGATTTCCAAGCAAGCTGCCATCTACATCCAACTTAACAAACCCGTCATCTGGTTTTTTCCAGGTCACCAATCTTTGAACTTTTGAAGTGCCGTCACTGCAAGCCAAGAAATTAACGCAATCATCCTCCATCTCATAAAGTTTCCTTAAAAGCCAGTCATCCCCAGCATAATGTTCAGCATACACCACCATGCTGCGGTGGCGCCACAGCCACCAAATGGCCGCTAAAAATAGCGTTGTCCTTCCAACCGTAGCAAAAGTAGACAACCATGGAGTAAGTTTTGGTTGAAAGAAAAGGTTTTTTGTTATTTATCATAAACAATATGCGATTATTTAGCGCTGACAGCGATATCAAATAACATTATCCATCAGTTGGAGTCTAACAGATAATCCTAATAACATGATATGCATGCCATGTCAGAGCTAACTTGATTGCCATGAAGTTGGCTTGGGTATGTCTCTCAAACCTCGTCAACAAAGTGGTTGCGTTTTTTAAGCGATCATTTTTTTCGTTTTTTTTTTTGAATGAGCACACGTCTACGTACATGATTGGAAATACAAGCCTAAATTGACCTTGACCAGCTTAACCATCTCACAAGTGTATGTTTAGATTAATTAATTGTTTATCAAGATTAGATTATTTTTCTTTCAAATATTACGATAAAACGATCACATACAATCTATGTATTTTTTTTTAAAATATATTATTCAAGGCATTCTTAGCATTAGATGAAATTGAACCAACTAAAATTAAAATTAATATTTAATTTTAAGTTGATATTTTTAAGTTGGTCAACTCACTTGATTTATGACTCACCCAATTTATAATACAGAACTTACCCTATACTAAAATCTAATTGGGTTTAATAACCTTAAAATTAAATAATAAAAATAAAAAACATGAAAAAAAAAATCATTAAGCACTCTATTTAGTAATCATTTTTTAAAGAATAATTTTACTTTAAAATTTATTAAAATAATATTTTTTATTTTTAAAACTTATTTTTAATTTTAACCCATGAGAACAATTTAAAAATATTAAAAAAAATAATTTGTTTTTTTAAAAAAATTCATGTTATGTGCCAACAGCGTTTTCGCCGAAATGCGAAACGCCTCCCAGTTGTCTAAGGAAAAGGTAAGCAGAAAAGGGACCGTAGATACACGTCTTGTCAGGTTCGACTTCAGCAGAAAAAAGGTCATATAATGGTGGAAATGTAGATAGCTTTTCTTCTCTTTTCCTCTCGGTCTACGATTCTTGTAAGGCATGCAGCAGCAGCAGCATTATTAGAAGCAAAAAACAAAGAGGTAGCCAATCCAATCAAACAAATTCAAAACATTAATATTAGCCATTCCGTTTCCATTCTCCCCCCCTGTAAAAAAAGGAATCTTCTGTTTTTTCTCGTCAGTCAATCTGGATTTTGAATTTCTTCTCTCTATTGATACTACTAGTCCACAGATTTTTGTGTAAGGATCTGCCTGCGAGGATGGGGAGGCTGTTTGTTGTGGATCTTGAAGGGAAGATTTATAGTTGCAAGCACTGCAGGACCCATCTTGCTCTTTATGACGATATTGTTTCAAGGGTTGTTTTTTCGACCTTTCATTGATTGATTTCTCTATGTTTCCTGATTATCTCGTGGTATTTTTATCTGGGTTTTGCGAATTTGTTTTGTTTTTGTGAAAATTTGGGTGCTTTTTGACGGTTGACTGTGTTTAAGTTATGATGATCTTAAATTAAGTTATCTTAAGAGGTTTCGTTTGTTAGATATGAAGAATGGATTGGACTGGATTGGATAAGGGGGTTTTCGATTAGTCATTGTAATGATATCCCAGTTTTCATTAGGAGAATATTAAAAAAAAAAAAAAAACTTAAGAGTGTATATATAGTGCATTTCGAGTTTATTTGGATGATGCTTAATTGGTGAAATCCTTTTGCCTCGACTTGATAAACGAAGAATAGATGATGCTGCAAGTGGAGCAATTTTTATCATTTAATGGTTGAAACCGTTAAATAAGCACCGTAACATGTTAGTTAGGATCTTAGGCTGGTTAGGCTGTTGAATATATGTTGTTTTGGAAGCTTGGTAATGCTTCACATGTTGCACCATTTAGAATCCTGCACTTGATGCCATATCTGGATGTAAAGAGGATTTCAATTGTGTATGATCTATTTATGGAAAACAAAATGCGTTTCACAGTTGTTTTTGGTTTGTGATTGAATTTGTTGCTTAATGTGGTGGGATGTATGAACATCTTTATTGTTTGGCACTTTGTGATGATTATATTTTGTTGGTCTTCACGATGATTTTTTTTTTTTTTTGTTTTTGCTTAAAATTATATTCTTTTTTGTCCTCTTCTTAGCATTCAAGCTTCATTAAAGTCGAGCTACTTGGATGCTGTATCCCCTTTGGTATTGACAAATTTTTGACAGCATATAACTGAAATGTATATATTTTAAACACTGCTCTCGTTTTGCTCTGCTTGGTTCAAAACCATACTCGTATAAAGGAACCAACCAGGCAACCAAGTGTGGAGCTTGTCCACTTCATCCTTGGATGGCATATGATGTATGTTAAAGGCATTTTTAGTAAATGGCGAAGCTTATCACACCCCAAACCATTTGCAGAAGGAACATTCTATAAGTATCATGGATGATGCTCTCAAGTAGCTTGAGAACTTGGGAAGGCATCCTTGTCCATGGAAAGTGACTGATTTTCGGATGCTTTGATCAACCAAGTAGCTTATGTGCTTGTCTGTATTTGCATGCCTATAAGTTGTTACAAGGATTATTATATGACAGTAGATAAGTCTTCTAAGTGAGATCGCAAACAGCAGTTTTCTATATTTTGGTAATTGTCAAAGTGAGACTTGGACAGTGATATGCTTAAAATATTTCTTGATGATAGCTCAGCATATCGGGCTGTATTGTGCTTTTAATTTTCTCATTCTGTCCAGCAAATGTTGTTTGGGGTTTTAATGGGATGCAAGTGCTCTGACTATATGTTTTGCCTCTGCTCTTTTATTCAGTCTTTTCACTGCAGGCATGGGAAAGCTTATCTCTTCAATAAGGTGTAAGTTTTTCTTTATTTTCTGGGCTTCGGGCACCTTTTAATACACTCATTAAATATGGAGATAATTCTATGTTGGACCAACAACCTAAAGTCAATGCCACAAGGTTCCGATCACTCACATCATACCAAGTGCCTCAATATATATATTATTTGTTCTTTGTGAATGATGCTGTTTGAAAGTAACATCTGAACCAGGCATTGAGTCTGCCAGGACATCTGTTGGTAGTTATGCACTTGGCATTTGCCTTGTCATGGCATGGGCCTCTACTTGTGGCCGTGGGAAAGGGGAGTGGAGTGCTCGGTTTATGGCAAACTAAAATAGTACAATCTGAGATGGATTCTTTAGTCTAGGCCCTTTTAAGGGGGCAATGTAAAACATCTTAGAAATCAGTCTAAAATTTGCTTTCAAATGTATGTTCACCAAGTGAGAAGAGAAGCATAATTGCTCTTCAAGCATTAAACTGTTTGTCCTCGATGTGCTGTTGTAGACTGGGTATTACTGAACAGAGCAAGATAGATGAATGTCATACTTGGGCTGCCTGCGGTGATCATATTTAATTATTATTTTTGTTTGCTGAGTGGGGAATTAGATTGATTATGGATGATCTTCAGAGCATCCTCAGACACATTGTTTCATGCTAGAATT
Source organism: Populus tomentosa (assembly GCA_018804465.1). NCBI lineage: Eukaryota > Viridiplantae > Streptophyta > Magnoliopsida > Malpighiales > Salicaceae > Populus > Populus tomentosa. The sequence goes on along the minus strand of CM031983.1, from coordinate 4,109,428 downwards.
AGCCAGAAGACATTATATATTCACACTTATGGTCCTTTCAGATTTAAATCATCTTCCTCTGTATGGCAGAGCGAATGTATTTGTGGGAGAGAAGGAAGAGAGAGTGATGATTACCGGGCTGCATACCGTTGCTGACATTTTCTGTGTCGGGTGTGGATCAATTGTGGGTTGGAAATATGTAAGATTAGAAGGCAAAGATTCGAAAAGAATTCAATGTGTTTGTGAATGTTTCTTGTTGCCATTAGTTAATTGGATGGTTTCTTTCAGGAGACTGCACATGAAAGGAGTCAGAAATACAAGGAAGGAAAATCTGTGCTTGAGCGGTCAGTGGATAACTACATTAGGAGAAAGTTCTAATTCTGGGTTGAAATGATCCTCTAAGTTAAGGTTGCATTTTGATTTGTTGTTGAGCAGGTTTAAGGTGTCTGGTCCTGATGGAAGCCATTACTGGGTGAATCATGAACACCACCACATCGGTGGAAGTGATGCAGACGATGTTTGATCGTCTGTCTTGCCATTTTATATTGTACATTATTCTCTTCTGATCTTATTTAACCATGAACTATGAAAAACTGAATTCCTCATTTGGACAGCTCTGTCAACCAGCTGTCAATAATTGATTCTAAACATGGATTGTTGATTCTGATGAATTCATATCCAGTTTCGTACGTCAGTTCATGTAGATAAACAATTGTTGAATCTTTAATTGCAATTTCAACGGTCCATGAGAACAAATTGATCGCATGGGTCGCACTGTTAAAAATGTGGTTAGTTATTATGTCAAAAACTATGTAGAATTAAAATTCAATTAATGTTCTTGTCAAAAATAAAACAATCAACTTGTTCCATGGCGTTTTCCTTCCCGACAGCCCATCTAACAAATGACCAGCTGCTTCGATAAAAAGGGTTCTTGTAGAAAGCCCTTTTTCGTAATTATATCAAGGTTCCATTATTCTTGCAATTTCCTGGAAAAAATAAAATTGAGAAGCGATCCACTTCGTAGAGTATAATATAAAATTTCCAAGAGATGAAAGTAAGGTAAAAGAAAAGAGGCTTCCCTGGAAGACGAATATTCAAACCGGGAGTTAACGCTATGCACCTAACGTTGTGCCAGTTCCAAAAAATCAATTGTGAAAGTTACAGGTAAGAGCTGTGAAAAAGAGGTGTGTCCTCTCTATAGCCATCACAGTTCAAAATCGTGAAATCTCTTGTTGTCAGAAAGAAAATTCCCAGGAATCTTCTAATCACACTACATGAATTTGAATTTCAATTCATGGAAGGTAATCTGGTGGGAAAACAAAAGGGAAAAAAGTTACAATAATGTTAAACTGCATTAAGCTACAGATATACAGCATTCTCGTTCAAATGAGGGGGACGGCTAGCTGTCTTTCGATCTAGGTCGTCGTTTGATGGGATGAGCATGTTTCTACTGAAACAGGGACTGTAATTCTTCCTCTTGCGCCTTTTCCTTCTGAAATTAGAATCTAAATTTCACTTTCAAGAGGATGTTTGAGAGAGTGGAGGCTTCTGTTTTTTCTCCCAACCACCCTTTTATATGTTTTTGATGTAAGAAGTTGTTCCAAAATAAAAGCAAAAACTAGCATGAAATTGCTTCTTTTTTTTGTTTGCTCGGACATTACTTGCCTCCCCATAGAACATAAACACTACAATCCACCTCTTCTTCAAATTTTACATGTTCTTTTTAGTAATTTTATTAACGAAAAGCATTTTTAAAAATAAATTAACCAAACACATAACAATTGTTTTTTAATCTGCAATAATTTCAACCACGATTTAAAAACGAAACATGTTTTTAATACAAAACACCACAACTAAGTCTTGTTGTAATTTTAAGAAACAATAATTCACCTAGAGAGCTATCGAACTGCAGAGAAAACTATTGTAGATGATGGAGTGTAAATATCTTTTCTTCTGAAGCATAAGATTGGTATTTATTATATATTGGTGGTAAGATGCTAAATAATGGAAAGAGAATTCTGATAGAAAAGATGCCTCGGAATTTCTTTTATTCAATTCCACGCGGGATTGACTGCTCTTTTTCGTCTTTAGTTCTACGATATGCTAATGATAGTTCCTCTCACAAGAGAACTGGAAGTGGAAGGGTTCATCTCCTAACATGTAGGCGGAGCAAAGTGGTGGAACAGAGGGAAAGAGAACCTGAAAAAAGAACCAATATTTATTTCAGCTATTCCAAATTTCAATTTAATAATTGAAGGTAAAAAGGAACAAATAACTTCCACGCTGGTTCAATATTTGTTCTCACGGTAAGATCTTCATCTCCCATTGCGATGAGATGTAACAAGGCCCAAATGGAAGAACAGAATCATCCAAGTGAATAATACACCATTTGTGCTGACAGCTTTTCACCCACAACCCTCTTGTATCTACGCAAACGGGATTCCAAATATCTCCTCTCCTTGGGGCCAAAAGCTGGTTGTAGATACTGCAAAAAATAACATTACAGGAAGCAATAATTTTAAAGAATAATTAGATACGTTTCCGGTTCATTACCACTGACGGGCTGAACAATTTTTTTTTAATGTTAAAAAAAAGATAATTAAAAAAAATAAGTCTAAATATTTATATAAATAAAAAAAAAAGCAATAAATAAATTGACAAAATAAAAACAATAAAAAAAAAATCACACCCGAGCCTATTTGGATTATATAATTTTGAAAGATGAGATCGGTAGAAAAATATTAATAAAAAAGAATCACACCCAAGTCTATTTGGATTATAAAAATAATAATAATTGTTAATTTTAAAGGATGAAATCAGTAGAAAAATATTAATAAAAAACCTGCAAAAACAATGAGAAAAAAGTTTGAAAAAAAAATCAAGTATGATGCAATTTAATGAGAAAAATTCAAATAAAATCCCAAATAAAATAAATATCAATTAAAAGAATAATGATCAAAAATTTAAAAAAAAATCATAGAGAGTAAAATTGAAAACATCTGTTAAAACAAAGCGAACCCAGACAAACATTTTAACACTTGATCAAATCTTAAAAAGCCCGCAACTTATAAAACCCTAAATTCAAGTCCTAGCAAAAGATTTATTATAAGTCAATTTAAAAATATAAATTTTAAAAACTTGTCAAAGCAAAAACCAAAAAAAACCTTGAGCGAGCACGACAACCAACCTAGGTCAATAAATCAAACACATGACATAAGACATGAAATTAGAATGACCCTATAAATAGGGAAGTGAAAAAAATACTGCCAAAAAATATTTTAAAAATGGTTAAAAAAATCAACCAGTAATCCTTGAAATCTATCATCCCGGGTCATAATATCAAGATAACCCCATTAAAGGCAAACCCAAAAAACAAAGAACTAAGATTCTTAACCAAACAAATATTGAAAGATGAAATTGAGAGAAAAAATTAATAAAAAAAACAATGCAAAACAAAAACAAATAGCAATTAAAAAAATTAGGACTAAATTTAATATAAAAATAAAATGAAATTAAATGTTCAGGCAAGAATCAAATGAAATTAAATGTTCAGGGATGAAATTGTAAAAAAAAATCCATTAAAAAAATAATTTCAAAAAATAGCAACTAAAAGAATTATGACCAAATTTGACATGAAAAATAAATAAAAATAAATCCCTAGGGGTGGAATTGAAAAAAAAAAAACAAATCAATCAAAAAATAATTCAAAACAAAAAAAATAGCAATAAAAAAATAAGGATTAAATTTGAAAACAAATCCAAAAAATCAAATAACTTGGGATGAAATTGAAAATAAAACAATTTCAAATAAAAGGAGGGATTGAATCGAAAGAAAAAATAAATTGAAGCGCTGGTATGATTATTTGAATGACCAACATGCAATCCAAGAAAGAAAAAGGAATGAAAAGAAAGAAAGAAAAGAAAAGTCATGCCAAACCACTATACACGCGCCATCCTAGAAAAAAAAAAAGAACATCGAGACAAATCAAATAATGTGTTAAAATCACAATTCCAACAACCGAAACCATTTGCACACGCCTCTAGAAGACGTCGAAGCAGCTACTGCATGCAAATCGCATGTCAGCAGTTTTTTGTTTTTTATTTGTACAAAATCAAAAATACATTTAGAACTAAACAATAATAATAGACAAACTATAGTGAAATTGAAACTAAGTCCTGAAGTCAAAAAATCCAAATAGTAAAGATAATGTAGTAATTATAATATTTTATTAAATATGAAAATACAAAAATATGCTTGCGTTGAAGACATTGGATTATTTTATTCAAGGATTATATTAATAAATTTGTTGCGTATTAAAAAACATAATTATCAAAATAACTCCACACAATCCTTAACAAAACATTTATATCATTGTAAAAAGATCACCTTACCGCAAAACAAAAGCAAAAGATAAAATTATCCAAAGGTAAAACAATAATTATACTATCATAATAAATTGAAATTTATATCTTGTAGCACAGTGATACCACCAGGGATTAGTTTTTTTATGGATAATATCCTAAATTACTGGACTTGGTCATCAAACTCCTAACTCAGTTTATTTTTTAAAAATACCAGTCTAATTGCAACACATGCTCTGTCATCTTTTGTCAAGTTAATGTATGATTCCTCATCATCTACCCCACAGCTAAATCCAGCTCAAACTAATGACTTAATTGTGAAAGCTTTCCACTCTAAATAGGCAAAACTGAAACTGTGGAAAGAACACTATCATCTGTTAAAAAATCTTGCCCATGCCCTCTCCTCAAATTCATTCTTTTGAAGTTTAGCTATCGATAACATTTGCAGCAACAGTCGAAAGACCCAATACGTGTCTTAAATGACATGGAATCGAAATCATCTTATGAATGACATGGCAATATCGTTTCAGACAGCTGATCCGTCAATTATTAGTTTCCGACACATTAAACAAAACATGTATCTTGTGAAGAACAAGTTAGTTACAAAGGGATCTTATAGTGCTCGCATTTACATTAGTCTATCACACTGACAATTTGATGAATTAGTGTCTGGGCCACACCAACACAAGAAGATTCGATGAGATTTATAAATAAAAGAAAATGTCAGGTCACACTAACTTTATCTCTGCATAGAAGTGACGAGAGGATAAAACTTCAAATAAAAGGTGATCTAGTATATATACATATCATGAGATAAAACCATTCCCAAATTTAAGAGTCTTAGATCATTAAGGGCATTGAATTACAAACCTTGTATCTCAATCGAGATCCCCTTAACCCAATTAAAATGTCACTAACATCATTTTCTATTTCAGCTGATGCCTGACCAAAGGCTTCCGGACTGAATCAGCATCAGAACTTTCAAATTCAGGTTCACTTATCATCATCATCTATCAGAACATCATTAGAGTTGTCATCATCCTGTACTTCCATGACATTTCCGGAAACAAGAGGTTGTGACGACTCTCCATTTTGTAAAAGAACAGAATCTGACAAGACAACATATGACTTCTTGTCAAGCAAAGGTTGTGCTATTTCAAATGGAACCCACCTGGAGATAAGACATCAGCTCGTCAGACTAACAACCTAAGTTCTATAATGTACGAAAAATAGGTAACTAATGATAAATAAGCAGGAAACCAAAAGTCTAGCCTCATAATTGAAACTTGCACTTGCAGTGTAAGTGTAGAATGAGAGTTGAACACCCATAAACAGACCGCATGTGTGGAGCACGAAAATATTGACTGTGCAATTTGTCAATAACAAAAGTTCCTTTCTAAGTAATCTTTTTGGCTATCCAACTTTTCTTTTGATACAAACTATTTTCAGGTATGTGTCGATAACAAAAGTTCCTTTCTAAGTTATCTTTTTGGCTATCCAAATTTTCTATCTTTCTAATATAAACCATTTTCAGGAATGTTCTCAAGCAGAGTAGGAGATTATTTTTACGAACAGGTTCTGGAACCTAAATTGATAGGAAATTAGTTGGGTGCCCGAGTTTATTTAAAAGCTTATAATTTACCATAATATTACTACTTCTCATAACAGGGCACAGACATCCTTGCTAAAAAGTCACAAGTGACTGTTGATGTCAGAAAAAATATTATAAAAAAGCTCTCGAACGATTACTCCAGGAAACTATTGAACTTTAATGCTCAAAACTACTTAACATGAGAAAACCACAAATAAAATAAAAAAAAGCTAAGGAAGAGAGGGATAACCTAAAATATCTTCAGGCCGAAATATATACAATTTTTATATTTCATCATTGCATTGCGAGTTAGATTAGGAGATCTATTATCATCATGCCCGAAGGAATCCATTTATTCTGGAGTCCAAATTCCAATAACGGTGACAAAGTGGATTTCAGATTAATGCACTAGTAAAGAAACCAAAAACTAAGGAGAAATTTCCATGCCCCATTGTTTTTCTAGTTAGTTGCAAGATTCATTAGAGCAACTTACTTGTAACGAAGGGGACAAAGAAGCTCAGATGGGCGATACGCTGCTTTATATCTCATCTTACTGCAGGAATGAATATAATAGCCAAGATAATAATACTGAAGACTGGGACAGTAGACTTCATTCTCTTTCACCCATCCTATTTCTTGCAAGGCTGAATACTTGCCTAGTGATAGAAAGGAAAAATCTGGATCCCAAAACAAATACTTACTTGACAAACATTTAGGAAGGATATCGATCACACCAACAGCAACTAGGTAGCCATCAATTACATATTGCTGATGAAAGGAGCCAAAGCCACAAGGGGGGACTCTGTCATCACCAGATGGTTGAACAGGTACTAAAGGAGTATCAACCAGAAACATTCTATATGAGCTTTCAGAAATATCATCAGGAGAATCGTTATGCACATTTATCTGATATCTTCTATACAATGCAAACTCTTCTGGATCAAAGCTGGACCTTTTCAAACGAATCTCAAGCCTCCGCCTTTTTCCCTTAGGATGCAAGGAGCTATTCCTCAAAGAGCAGCCTTTTCTCCTGGTTGCAGATTCCTGGGAGATCGTAGCAATATGACTATCTTTGTTGGAAGAAGCTTGAGTTGCTGCAGTATAAAAATTAATATGCCCATTGCAAGCTCTGATTGACAGGCTGTTAGTTTTCTCCAATTGATCTAAAGAAGCAGCTAATTTTTCTGCGATAATTTTTGGAGGCAGAGGGTTGTCTTCTGCACTCTGACTTGCATCCTTAGCAATTGATTGCGCCTGTCTTATTGTGGCTGCTATTTGAAATGCAATGTTGCTAGAATACATGAGATTTTCTGCTCCTTCCACTAGCAGTTTTCTTTTGGCTTGTGAAACCTTTTTAACAGAAGCTTTTGGTAATTGAACACTGCAAGGAAATTGCCCACTTTCTCTGCATGTCCAAACCACGTTGTCCACTTGTTCTGACAAATAATCAGTAATGTGGTCTCCCATATTTTTCTCCTTTTTTGTAACAGACGAGGTTTCCTTTGTTCCTAAGCTTGAAACTTCTTTACAGGCACTGGCACAAATACCGGGGTCCTCTACAGCTTCCACTGATTTTTTCACATCCAATGCACCATCTACAAACCTAGGCATGTAGAATGGTTACTACTCAATAAGGAACTAAGATTTATGAACCAAAAGTGCTTCTTATCCTAAGAATATCATACAAACTGATTAGCCAATGAAAAAGTTGAGCTTTATAAGCCATTCCATAAAATCTCAATCTGTTAGAGAATAATATAAATCATATCTTGGGACCTTACTTGACAGTTTAAGTTATTGAGTTGAGATGGTTCTTTAACACAATCACATATCAACTTTGGAATCTCCCTTTATCAGTAACTCTAATGAAGGGCATCATAAACCCAATGCTTTTTGTGGACAACATTACTCTAGACTCTTGTGACCGAATAGCTCAAAATTGTCTTCAATCCAATTGACAAACTGGAATTTTTTTTTTTGTTTCTTGTGTTCTAAGAGGAAAAGACTGAATTAGAACATAGAAGGCATACCTCTGCATTCTTCTAGACACTCGTTGTTGCTCTTTTGACGGAACAAAATCACTTGCCCTCAGACGGATAGTATAAGATGGGCAACAGGTCTTTTCCATCTCAGGTTTGTAAAGTAAAGAACCAGATCTTCTCCATCCTCTGTCAAGAAGGTCTGACAAGGAAGCGTTGGATTAAACGAGGCAAATGAAACAAAACTAGAATATCCACCGGAAAAAACAAAAGAAGAAAAACCGTAGTAACACACCTTTTAGATGACAACTGACACCTTATAACCTTTTACCACATCACATACTATCAAATCTGATTGCGGCAGCAAAACAAATTTTATAAATAATGAGAAAAACTAGAAAAAAACATATATACTAACCTTGGTAGTCATCGACTGTTATGCTGTCTGCCCACGAGCCTGCAACATGGAAAACAGGAAAGACAAAAGGTAAGTTTGATTTTTCATCAATCAAATCCAGATGCAAAAAATTATATATGGAACCGCTATGATTGAAATACATATATAGCAAATTCATTTGGTACTCTTATAGAGCATACAGCATATAAATACGGATTAGAGCTGTAGTTACGCGAAAACAAAACAGAATTTCAAAATTCTGTATGGCAAAGAGAGGGAGACTGCATTCCTTAACAAAGCCCGGCTCAGTGTACAGCAAAAGGATTTAAAAAGAAATCACCAGCTTTAATAAATTAACGAACCAAAGTAATTTCTAGCTCCAATTTTGACCTCCTCGTCACTGCATACTAGACTGGGCTAATATTTTGGTCAGTTGTAAAGGAAAACAGACGCTAATTAATTTATCAAATATATCTAGCAAAAAAAAAAACAATCTGAAAACGCCCTAAATTAACAAAAACGATGATGAAAATTAGAATCCAGGCAATTCAAAAGAATCCATACTTCGTCAATCAATTGCTCGAAAAAAAGAAACACAAACCGTGAATGATGCTGGTGCGACCAGTGGATTTGCAATAACCACAGGAATTTTTAAGGCGGCCATAATCATAAACGACGGATTCTCCTCGATTATTATTACCGCTGCTGCTGTTCGCGTCGCTTTTTCTTGTGTTCCCTTCCATTCCCCCTGGTCACGAAACCAAATTCACGACTATCAACTATGAAACGACGCCGTTTGTCTGTCTTGCTCGATCAAGTTTGTCTGTCTCTGTGTCAGCTTCAATTCTCAAAGATTCTTCGTTTTTTACTGGTTTTTTTTTCTTCCTTTCAGAGAGAAAAGGTACGCGTATGCGTAGGTGCAGTGAATTTGGAATTGGAAATCCAACTTGTACAGCTGTTTTCTTTTTAAGGTCGTTTTTGTTTTGATATTTAAATATATTTTGGCTACCTCCGTTTGGACTTCGTTAGCTTGTTTGTAGAAAGAATGTTTGCTTTAAATTTATATTTTTTTAGTTTTTTATAATTTTAACGTCTTATTATTAAAAATTAAAAAAAATGTTTTCATAAATTTTTTAAAAATATTATATAGCAGTATATCAAATACACGTGTATAGATTAAAAGGTTCCAGCGAAGTCTTTTTTTTTTTTTTTTGAGACAGAAATTTAATGCATTCATTTATAATCTTCAATTTACTTTAAACTAGATGGAATTTTATTTTTTTACCGGTCCTGTTAACTAAACAATTAGATGGATCAGTATGTATCCATCATTTTCCTTACCTATTCTCCTATTTTTCCATATCCATTTTCCATGAGAAACAGACCCCGTATGTCACGACTTTTAAAAAAACCTCGATAAATTTTCCATTACTTTAGTTCGATGAATGTGCTGTCCGGGCCTCTTGGGGGATAAATGATGACATCACTTGATGCTACCTGTGTTTAGTAGTGGTGAAACTTTTCTCTCTGTGCGGTCCTGCTTTAAGGTTCATCTTAAGCATTTTGTTGTCGTATTCAATATTGTATGTGCATGTTGTGGAAAAAACTGATGGCTTTTTAATATTTTTTTACACGGAAGGTGTCGCTCATAAAGTTAAAAAAAATCAAATAATTTAGAAATCAAATCATCAGTAAGTTAATTAGTTCTAATAAGTATATTTATTTTTTAATTAATATAATTGATAAGTTATATTTGATGTTTGGTTGGTCAATATAATCTATAATTTGTATATGCAAAAAATCTTATTTGATGAAGATAAGAACCCTTCAATATTTAAAATAATATATTAGAATACAATAATATTTTAGAGAAAAAGATATTCTAAAAATATACATATAATAGAAAATGAAAATTATGAATATTTATTCTGAATATCTCATGGTATATTTATAGTTCACAAGTTTTGTTATTTAGTGAAGAAAGGGGGCTAGAATGTAATTTTATCTTTTATGATATTTTAAGTTAGAATATGAATAACATATTTTACCCAACAATAATAGATTCAAACCCAATCTCAAGGGGAGGGGGGTCGTCAGTGGTGAAACCAGGATTTTTTAAATGAGAGTAAAAATTATTAACAAATACTTGATATTATGTATTATGTAGATATGTGTTATGTAAAGAAATTAATTTGAAATATATGTACAACTCATATCAAATGAAATTAATTTAATACTTTTAAATTTTTTTAAAAAAACTTATATTATAATTATTCTTTTTTAGTTTTTATATTTTAAAACTGCTTCATTGTCAAGCTCATCAAAGATATCTTTCTCAATGTACATAATTAAATTATCATTCATCTACTTATCTCTTATTCTATTTTGCAATCTACTCTTAATAATATGCATGGCAAAACAAAACTCTTTCTACTGTAACAGTTGCAACTAGTAGAAGTAATGACAATTTGATAAACATATATAGCAAATAAAAATATAGTAATGACAATTTTATAAACATATATAGTAAATTCTTTCTTGTTTTTATCATTTTCTTTGCAAGACTAATAATACTTTCAATACCAGAAAACTTATCATCACTGCGTAAATTAATAATATAAGTATCAAGTTGGTCACCAAGTACCATAAAATCTAGTATAGAGATTTTTTTTGGATAAAAAAGAGCAAGGTGAATAAGTTTTTTTTGTTGAAAACAGAGAAAGAATCACTTGAATTTAAACATGCCACACAAAGAAATAATTATATATTTGTCTCAATAAAATAATTATATAACTCATTAAGCTACATGTCAATGATATTGTTAAACAATGCATAACAAAAATGATATAGATTTATAATTTGTTGAGATTTTCGCTTTGAACACCCACTAAGTTTGGACATTATATAAGAGCTAATGAATCATAATACTAAACATAGAAAGTTTTGATGGTATAATTATAAATCACATAAACAATGATAACCTTCCATGACTCTGAATATTTCAAGTTTCCTTCTTTATATGCGTTGATTGGTTTTTATTTTAGTATAAAATAAAATCATCACATATCCCTTTACTTTTCTATCTGTTAAACAAAAATAAAAGAAATATTTGATACAACCAGCTTATAATTCAAACACACTAGAAGCTTATAATTCTGATTTTGCGGTGTAGTTGATAACTCGAATGGTGAGAGCAGTCACGAGACTCGTTATAATTGCCATGAATGATAGGGCCATCAAATTTCAGCAATTTCAGCAGCATCCCTTCAAGTATTTCAATAATAACAATTTGGTCGTGCAGTGTAACCGACAACTCGTAATGAGCAGTGACAGCATTAATTAGGACAGCAAGGTGACGGTAGCGGAATTAACAAGGCAATCAATAGGCTGCTGCGTGCTTAAGAACACAAATGCATTTGGTGCTCCAACCGAACAACTTAAACATGGAGAATACTCTTCTTTTTTAATTATTATTATAAAATAGAGACTCGAACACGAGATTTATTGAAGAGAGGAGTTCTCTGCTGCCAGCTGAGTTACATACTCGATATGACTTTTGTAAATTGATTTAAGCAATTTTTTATTTGTGATGTGTAAAAAATCATAAATATATTTAAATTAAATTAACTCTTAACTTAAATAAATATTATAAAATTTTAATTTGTTAGTTTTAACTTGTATCATATCTACCATTCAAAAACTTACAGCGAGCAACTTTTACCAGACATACATCTAGCATAAAAATCATTTCAACTCAAAGTAAAGAGTCACTTTTCATAACTCATAAGATAAGGAATTCTAAATTTTACAACAATCTTTTCATTTAAGTCAGAAGTTATTAACAACAATTTTTTTCCTACTTTTCTCTAGGTTAATAAATAAAATAAAATAAAATTTCAAGAATTATATATAAAAAAATAAAGATCAAATTAATTCACATATTAAATTAATTACCACTAAAAATTGATAGAGGAAATATTCAACTAAAAATAAAAATTGAAGCACATGAAACATCTCATAAAAGGCACAGCACGGGTCCTGGAACGTGGGATTTAAAGCCCAGCAAATCTATAAGCCTGAGAAGGAAGGTGCCTCTCAACGATGTATCTTGCTTGCCACTCCGTCGCTAGCTAGATCCTGTCCTTGCTCGTATGGCTGGTTTGTAACTGTAATAGACTAATAGTAATGATGGTTTTAAATATTTACTTTAAAAAAATATATTAAAATTATTTTTTTATTTTTTTAAAATTATTTTTGATATCAATGTTTAAAAAAATATAAAAATATAAAAAAATTCATTTTAAAAAAATTTCAAAATTTTTAAAAACATAATTTACACAGTATTCTCAAAGTGTACTCTATCCGATTAATTGAAAGTTCAAGTACCAGTAAACAAGGCCTGGCCGGAAGTAGTCCGCTCCCCCCACGGCTAAGCTTTAGATTGTGCATTTTGTAGCACAGCTCTTGGGCTCAGTGGAAATGGGCCAACTTGAACTATCTACCAATACTGTAACTTCAAGTTTTCCACTGTCCACGATCGTTCTCGTTACTCTGAATCAAAATGGGTATAATTTTGATTAATAACTTATTATAATTTTTATATTTAGAATATAATTTTAAACCACACAATTAAATTTAATTATATCGTTTGAAATATATTAAAAAAATGAATTAACAATCTCAAACATTTTTTTGTTGTTGTGAGAATTGTTATATTTAATTAGAATGACATAAAATATAAAAACCTATTTCTTAAAGTTAAAAAGTCACATGTTGACCTTGTATAAATAAAAACAGCTGACTAATAATATTATGTCATTACTTAATGATTTATTGAAAGATAAAATTACTTTCTACAGAACAACACGATTAATTTTTTTATTATTTATATTCTGTATGCTTTTACAAGAAAACATAATTAAAAAGTATTTTCGTGGCAGGTAGCATGCGATGCCAATAAAAATATTTTAAAAATATAATTAAAGGGATGAGAAGAAAAAGAAACTCGTCCAAGATTAGATAAGAAATTAATGATTAAATAATCTACACGATACAAAGTTTTTGAAGAAATGTTTTGGGCTGGTGGATGGATTCTATTTATGTGATGCAGGAAATAGCCTTCTGTTAACAGAAGCAAAATACATAAACAGATTGAAGAGGGCAATAGAACCGATTGTCTCGGCGATGGCGATATGAAGCGGCCAAGATTTTTATTAACTATTTCTTCACCTCTAGCTTCAATTTTTTCAGGTTTCGTTCTCAGCGAAGACAGATCAAAATGGGTATTGCTTGCTGTCTTCAAACAAGATTTTTATTAACAGTTTCTTCACCTTCAGCTTCAATTTTTCAGGTTTCGTTCTCAACGAAGACAAATCAAAATGGGTATTACTTGCTGTCTTCAAACTTCCACTGTTAGCTGCAGTGAGAGGCATGAGAACCAAAAGGGTTGCTCAGCCAACCCTTTTATTTATTGCTCTTCCTGTAAGAAATGTTAGCCTTGCACCAACTATGCTATTCATATGATCAGCATCAGATTCCTTTGATTTGCAGTCCACTCTGATTTTTAATAAGGTGCGAGGAAACAGACCGTGGAGGGTTTTGTAAAGATCGGATTTGATTATTCATATGATCAGCATCAAATTCCATTATCTTATCTGATTATTTGGAATTTTAAAATTGAACGTCAAATTAATTTGTGTGGTTGACTTTTGATAGTATTATATAATCTCCAAAAAAAAATTCAAATCATAAAAAAACAGGTAAAAACAAATTAAAGTGGAGACACTTGATTGCTACGGTAATTTCATATCAAAATTATTATTCCACAAATACTATTTTTTTTACCATGAAGATTCTTTCGAGTAAACTGTTGCGCCAACCAGTTTTATATTTTTCAAGGAACAATGATAACTTCTCCATTATAGGAATAGGTATAATAATCTCTTAGGTATAACTTAAATAGTTAAATTTTAAATTAGATTTTTAAAAATTATTAGTTTAAATCTTATAAATTTTAAAATTATTGTAAATTTACATGATCATTACTTTAAAATTAATATATACATAAATTAACTCAAACTAATAATAATAATAAAAAAACCATACTTCGGCTACAAGTTTCATTGGCAATGGTAATGGACATGTACTAGCTGGAGGATTGACAATTGATGTTGTCTGGTTACTACGGTAGGCTTCTACGCTCAACTAAAAACAAATTTGGTATGTAAAATAATTATTTTTTTAGATAAATAATAATTTTAATTTAAAATATTGAGCTCGTTAAGGGAAACATGAGATGCATTAATAAAAAAAATTTACATTGATTGAAAAAATTTATTCAAAATGACTGAATTTTCATATTTAATAATAACATTGAAGAATTTCTTGGAACTTGAACATTTGTTTTTTGCATTTAAAAATATTTTGGTCTCTCCACGCATAAAAGGAGTATACAAACTAGTTTTTTTATAAACAATTTCTTTCCTCCTGGGAAAAAAAACACTCAATGGTTGGTGTTCTTATGCAGTTACTACTTGGCAAACGAAACAAGATAAAATTCCACTAAAAAAAAAAAATCAGTGATCACGAACAAATTAATGTATATGATCACTGAAAATAACTTCTTACAATGTAAATAGTTGTTTCATATTGATTTTATATGACATCAATCCTTATTTTTATAACTACGAGGTTTCATAAAATTATTATTTCTTACATTATGTATGTAAATGCTCCTGATATTCCAATAAAGAAAAAAAAAGACATCTAGGAATAACTATAATTAAAAACAAAAAGAAAATGTTCCCCAAACAAAAGGCATTAACAATAACAATAAAAGAAGTCAAGGGCACAACTGCAAAACAAACCCACCAATCCAAGAGATTAAAAGCAATAACATTAAAGAAAGACGGGGTAATATCGTGATAATCCACCCACCTAAAAAAGAATTAAAAAAACAAAAAAGAAAATTTGAAACGTAGGCTTTAAGTGAGAGAAAAGAGAAACAACAACCGGCAGTTCTTTCTTCCTCACCGTCTCTATTATAGTTACAGTTGTTTTCTTTTAAAAGTGTATTTTAAGTGAGTTTTAACCTTTTTTTTATTTTAAATTTATTTTTTAATGTTTTTAAATTTTTTAATCTATTATAATTAAAATAAATCTTAAAAAATTAAAAAATATTATTTTAACTCTTTTTAAAATAAAAAGTGTATCCATACTCTTTCCTACCTCCAACTTCCAACCACACCACACCCCATTATCATTAAAAAACCGCTACCTTTTCTCTCTTCTTTATTTTACCATTTCACCCTTCACATTTCCCCTTAATCACACTCACTGCCACTCACCCCGTTTCTCTCTCCATCGTCTCTCCTTCATCTTCATTTTTTCTCTCCTGCTCTCATTCTCTTCCAAAATTTTCTCTCTAGAAATTCTGAGTGTTTCTCTCTCTGCAAGTGTTTCTTTTCTCAGCTTTTGTGTAACAACAACGGTACTTGCTTCAGCTTTCTCTCTCAGGGCTTTGACTTAACAATGGAGCTCTCTTGAAGCTGTGCTCTCTGTCTCTGTAGCTTTCAGCTCTGTGAAGCGTAGCTGCCTCAAAATGCTGCCTTTCGAATGCAATTTTAGATCTAAAAGGCGTGTATGAGAAACGAAGCTTGTTTTTAGCTTTCGATCCGTGAAATTTTGAGTGTGTTTGGGTTGGAGAGGTTTTCTTACTTTTTTTTTCTTAAGATTTGAAAAAAATGAATCGTAGTTTTAGGGCACAGGACTCGCAAATGCAAATGCAAGCAGCAGTGGTGAAGCAAAGACAGCAGTTAAGAGCTAAAATGATGAAAGAAAAAGAAGAAGAGCTTGCTTTGTTTTTAGAAATGAAGAAGCGTGAAAAAGAGCAGAATAATTTGTTTTTAATCAACAATACTGAAGATTTTGAAGCACCATTTGGTAATAATTTTTTTTTTTTTTTGTGGATTTGATCTGGTGAAGATGTTTATTTGGTTCAAATTTTTAATTAATTTAATGTTCTGGATGTTGCTACCCCCCCCCCCCCCCCAAAAAAAAATAAAAAATAAAATTGCAGGATCAAGACATGGAACTTCTCCGATATTTAATAGTTCTTCAACGCCAGCGAGGAAAACAGGAGCTGATGATTTTCTCAATTCCGAGAATGATAAACATGACTATGACTGGTAGGTAACTAGAAGCTCATTCTTTTTTCCCTTTTCTTGTCTTGATGTATTCTTAAAAGGTTTAATTCTTGGATTCATATGATTTCCAAGTCTTGTTTCGGCGAGCTTCAAGAGTCATTATCAGTTTATTAAGAAAATAGAATTGAATAAAACTGTTAGGGCTAGAAATCTTCAAGGACCTCCGTTTTTTTTTTTTTGGTTGCTTAGTATTAGCTTTTCCATTTTGTTTTCTTGCTCTGGTTTTACTTGGTCTTTGTTTAGCTCGGGTCTATTATAAAGAAAATATTTGAAAGAAAGGGACTATCTATAGAGAAAAAAAGAGATGGGAAAGGAAGAAAACGCGCATAGTTATTGATAATTTGTGCTTTTTCCTTGAAGTGGATGCACTTTGTAGATGTGACTGATGATAACTTTGCAATACTTCATATCGTTGGAGAAATTCCTGTCATCCTCAAGCATTGATAGAAGCACACTGCTGAATACTGCTGCATGTTGGTGTAGAAAGTTTGTACGATGCATTTTATCCCTCTTATTCCTGTCTTAATTGGAAATGAAGAGAGATCCGAAGTTTTTGGTGTAAGGAATGTGACAATTTGATTTCTACTATAGAATCCAAAACCGATGCAAAAATCTTACTGCTGGAGTTGGGGTAATCTAAGTTGCTATCTTTTCGAAGAATAAGCTGTATGGACATCAAAATGAATCCTAGAGGAGGTTGGGCCTAGACCATTTTCTTGTTCTGGAGGATAGGCTTCTGTAAGGTGGAGAAAGCTGACAGTTTCTCATCATTTATAGAAAGTAAAATTCAAGATCTCCAATCATATTTTCAGAGATTGATCATGCTTCTCTGGAATAGGCAAACTATCAATTTTCTCCAATTTATTTTCTGAGTTTGATCTTATTTCAGCAGCTTTGGACTTCTTGATAAACTGCCACAATTGTATAATCAGTAGATAGACATATTCTGTTGCCTAACTACGCAACATAAATTTCATAGGTGGAGCTTGTATGTGTATGTTATATTAGATAAAAAATTCAATTCCTTGTTTCACATAGATGTAATGAGCTAAAAACAGTGCCAGTAAACTGATGTTAATTAGATTTATCATCTGTTTTCAGGCTCCTAACACCTCCTGGTACCCCTCTTTTTCGTTCTTTGGAGGTGGAATCACAAAAGACTATTATGAGTCAGATTGGTACTCCAAAGGCCTGCCCAACTGCTCTGAAATCTAGAGTAAGAGCACTATTGTTCATATAGTTGCATGTTACTAAAGTTGATTCATGCAATCCACTTTGTTAAAGGAAAAACAGGCACAGTGCATTGTTGTCATGGTTTTAGTTGAAAGAAAAGATTGTGTTTAGAAGCATCTCAATTGCATAGAATTTATTGCTCCATATCCATTTTTATTATCAACAAGTCAAACTATGCAAGTTTATTATGAAACAATTGAAGCTTCTGGTATTCATTTATTTGACCAGTTTCCTTGACAAACAACAAACTTGCCTTGAATTCTTGGTTTCTGGATTTCACTAGACCGTGTTAGCTTAAACATCCAATTTTGGAAGAAAACAAAGAGTTTTGAACGTTAACCACTAAAGATAATTGTTAAAGAGTTTTGAAACTATAGCCATGCTTGGTGTTTCCTCTCATGTAGTAAAAGTTACTTAAAATTCATGAAAGTGGTCTTCATTTTTATCTTCTTTTTAGAAACTTTTTGATCTTATGATGCTTGAGTTCACAACTAATATGCTAAGTGAATTATGTTCATTGTGGTCATAGCTAGCTAGCCATCAGCCAGATCCTGTTCGAAGGGGCAACTTGGTATCCAAACAACCCGCTTCCTCCCCTGGGTTGAACTCTTCAGGTGCAGCAATGCGCAGGCCCTCATCATCTGGTGGTCCAGGATCTAGGCCTTCAACACCAACTGGACGCCCCACGCTGACTGCAGGTTCTAAACCTTCAAGATCATCAACACCTACCTCTCGGGCCACTCTGTCCTCATCTAAGTCCACAGTTTCCGCAGCTAAACCAACCGTCTCTGCAGCTAAATCGACTACATCTACAATGAAGTCCACAGTTCCTGCAAGATCCTCAACACCATCAAGGTCTACAACACGATCTTCAACGCCGACTGCAAGGCCCTCTATACCCCCATCTAAGCCGACATCAAGGGCTGCAACCCCAACTCGACGGCCATCCACTCCATCTAGTTCACCAAGCCTATCTGCTCCTCCTGTTAAGTCATCATCTTTAGTTACCAAGTCAGCTCCTACAGTTACCAAGTCAGCTCCCACAGTTGCTAGAAATCCTGTCCCATCACGTGGCTCTTCACCAACAGTGAAATCTAGGCCATGGAAGCCCTCAGAGATGCCTGGTTTTTCACTTGATGCGCCTCCAAATTTAAGAACTACAGTACCTGAACGGCCACTTTCAGCTACTAGGGGTAGGCCTGGAGCACCCAGTGCTCGATCTTCCTCTGTTGAGCCTACTCCTAATGGACGTCCAAGACGACAATCATGCTCTCCATCAAGAGGACGTGGCCCCAATGGCATTATGCACCCCAGTGGGAGTTCTGTTCCTGCATTTAGTCGTGGGCATTCTAAAATTAATGACAATGTTAGCCCTGTCGTTATTGGAACCAAAATGGTTGACAGAGTGATAAATATGCGAAAACTGGCACCTCCCAAGCAAGATGATAAACATTCTCCTCGTATTCTGACCGGAAAGTCTTCATCTCCAGACAGCTCAGGCTTTGGAAGAACACTCTCAAAGAAATCTTTGGATATGGCCATTAGACATATGGTATGTATAGTCCATTTAGTCTATTTTTTATTTTGAACTAGAGACAAGAACCCTTGGTGGCAGAACATAAGTGTTTCCAAGTGGATAATTTCTAATCCTTTTACTGCATCAATATTTCACGAGATAGCTATCTTTCATTTCTTCTATATGTTGATTTGTTTCCAGTTTTCATGAAGTCAAACAAAATTTGACATAGTTTCTTTTCTTTTCTTATTTTATTCCACATCTCTCTCAGTTCCTTGAGACGATATTCATCCAAAGTGGTAGAGAGACCGAGTCGAGCAACTAATTGCTTTATTTATCCAGCTATTTGTTCTGATTTTGTTTTGTCTGCGCAGGACATAAGGCGCACCATTCCTGGTAATTTACGGCCTTTGATGACCAATATCCCAGCATCTTCGATGTACAGTGTGAGATCAGGGCCTACAAGAAGCAGAACAGTTAGTGTTTCAGACTCTCCGCTTGCCACGAGCAGTAATGCTAGTTCAGAAGTGAGTGTCAACAACAATGGTCTTTGTTTGGATGGGATTGAATTAGAAGATGATATTGGCTGTGGGAGAGGTGGGCGTTCTCCTCTACGAGGCAGGTGATGTTCAGAATTAAACATTTGAGTTACGAACTCCCTTTCTAATCACCACGTGTATTCTTCTGGGTCCTCAATCAGCTTGACACTTAAAAGAGGAACCTATTTCCAGGGAAGTAAAAAAAAGGAAAAGGAAAAAAACTGACCAGAGCCTTCTTTCTATGTTTGATGTAAAGTTTGCTAGATTGGTTGGCGCTTAAGTTTTATGTAATCCGTTGCCTTTGTATAATTAGGAAAATCAGTTATAAGCAGAACAGTCTTTATTGCTAATTTTCTACAGGTGGGGTATTCTGAATAAACCACCTCCCCCCTTCCACCTTTGCCTTGCATAATCTCAATATTTTTTGTGTCCCTTATCTGGCATTCCAATATGAATAGAACGAGCGAGGTTATAAAATGATGGTAGTGATAGTGGTTGTGGTGGAAGGATGCTTGTAGAGGTGGTGATAAGGTGATGATAGTGACAGTATTATAGTTGTGGTGGTAAGGATGCTTGTAGAGGAGGGGTAGTGACGCAGCGACGATGATAATTGCGTTTTATCCATAGAGAGAGAAACTTCGTAAGACTGTATGTGTGGGGATAGGTTGCATAACAATTTTTAAGGTGGAAAAAAGAAAGGAATGAGATACCTATTTTGTGGGTTCAAGGTTGTGTATGTATATAGCTTTGGATCCGTGTGGGTGTGACCGTGCATAGATAAAGTGGTCTTTACGTTTTATCATCTATAATTTTGAACTATTTTGGAACAAATACCTAGAAATTAGTTGACCACTGTGAAAGTTGTCCTCAATCTAGGCGTGGTAGATTGCGAACCGTTAATGATGACTATTAGACCGATTCTTGAGATGACACCTGTAACAGCATGCTCACATTTAGATGCATGTATGTTTTGTTCCTTTGGTTGATGACAAATAGCATGTTTAACCAGAGAACAGTATGTTGAGCGTACCATCCTGTCCTGAGGTTTGGATGGCTCAACGGCACCTGACTGGAGCCTTCTGTCCAAGGATGTTAGCATGGCATGCTTTGAACTCATTGGACCACCAAAGCCTTCAGGGATCCAAACCGATAACATATGCTCCTGGGAGGCACTGGGCCTCCAGGGTACCCGGGATCAAACTTGGAACTTGTGGTCGTGTGAGCCGAGTCTGAGTTGTGGTTACTCGGATGAGTTTTGAGGCAAAATCTACTCCAGGTCCAGTTGCAGGAAGGCATAGACGTAACCAGAGAGTATCAACTCCCAGCCCATTGGCGAGGCAAAGATTCAAACTTTGCAGAATAGATGAAGTTGCTTGTAACTCCATTCCTCCAACTAAACATTTTCAAGGAAAAAAACCCACGATAAGTGCGAAGTAGGGGGTTAAAACCGCCGAAGCAGGCCAATAGAACACTTTTGAGCTGTACAAAAGAGACTAGGATAAGAAGATAAAGGGGTCAAGCTTTGCAAGCAGCGTCATTTCCAACTCCAGCGCTTGGAAGCTGGACCACATGCAGTAATGTTACTCATGTACCCATAGCCATGAGATATGAGTAAAGATTAATCCCCAAAGAAATAGGTCTTCGGAAGGTACCATCTTCTTTTTCCAGATGAAGTCGTTCGGTAGCAAGACCACATAACTCAACTAATAAAAACCAAACAGTCGGACCACAAAAACAGCGCCGCCCAGCGGCCCAGCACATCTGATTTTCCATGATTGATTTAAAAGATTCATTAGCTTGCCAACATCCATATGATAAAAACAGGATTGCACCGCCCCCGAGAGCTTTTCAAGCTCAAACACACATCCACCGCGTAGGACAACAGATGAACTGGATTGCTGGAATCATGAAATCACCAAACTTCGTGCTCCTGGGGCATCCGGCTTTACAGTCTCCAACCTCAGAATAACAGCATACTGCTAGAAAAAGCTGTTGTGATATTTTATAAGCAATGTATCAAATCATAAACCTGCTCAAATGCCCTAGTCGTGTGCACAATAAAGCCAAAAATAAAATAAAATAGCAGTCTAGTATAACCGGGAACCATATCTAAAAAGGTTAGCCAAACCAACCAAATTCCAATGAGCTCTTGCACCTCTTTCAATAAATGGAGAATGAAAGCAACAAAACAATTATCAAGCAACAGCTACAGGCTCAGGAGCAGTCACCACAGTATTAGCCTTGATGGAAGTAGTTACTCCAGTGGCATCACAGGTTTTAGCAGCATTAGCAGTGGATGCTGCAGCTGCTGGGGAATGCTTCAGGTGAGGAGGTGTCTCGTGCTTCAATTTCAATAGTATTTGCCGCATCCTTGAGAGTTCGGTCGGTTTCCCAGGCCTTGGGCCTTGGATCACAGCAATAGCAGGCCTTTTCTCCTGATCTTTCTTCCCTCTCCTCTTCTCTATAGTTGGCACTTCATTAGGAATGAGCTCTGCAATTGACTTCCAATACTTCTTATCAGCCTCAGCATGGAATTTTTCTTGGTTGACAAGAAATAACTACAAAGAAGAAGATGCAAGTCAGAAAACAATATGATTCACTGTTTCATTACTCTTCAGACATCAGAACCAAGACTTTCTATTTAAAATACTAACTTTACGGGCAGTGCAGCATTTCCTAACAACAGCAAATTTCACCGCTCAATTTTCAGCCAAAGGAAATGGTGATTTAAGTTCATTAGTAAGTTAAGCACTGAGCAGCCAACATAGCCATGGAAATAACATCGACTTATCTATTTTAATATATCAATTTCCAAAAGTTATGCGTGTAAAAGTGCAAGTTCTACCATACTAGTTTCAATCATTTTCCTTCCCGGTTTGCAGTAGATCAGTGCCCTTCTAAATAAATGGGCATAGAGTATAATCTATAAAATCAAAAACAGGTAACCTACATTCACTATGCAGCATAAAATGAGCTTTCGAGGACAAGGATGGCAGCTTTGGTAGTCATGCTGCAAAGGAAGTTGTGGACCCAGAAAATGCCAAACAGAATCTTCAAAAGTGAAAAGGCTAGATAGACAACTTATATTTATATATACATTTTTTTTTGGGGGGAGAAAAAATCAAATCTGATCACTCCGAAGATTATATTATGACCGTGCTACATGGGTGTGCGTAGTTTCTACACCGTGTTAGATGCTTTCTGCTTATAAACATGACCTTTTCCTTTCAAGTTGCCAAGAATTGGTTGCACATGTAAAAATCAATTGCTTGACAATATTGAACTAACATGTATTATTCTACATTTGGGACCTCAATGAAAAGATTACATGACTAGTATGAACCAATTGATAAATGACCATGGTGTAGTTGATAGAAAATTTTGGCATGGAAACAAGTAGCACCTACAGATGTGATAATAACTTGGACAACTTCAATGATGATGGAGTGAAACTATATAGGCCCTACCTCCTTTACCATAGATGTTTTAAATTAATAATAATCCAGATTTCAAATATATAGTACAATGAATCTTGAGCACAAGATCCTAGTTTGCTTAGCCCTTCAGGAATCCAATAGAGTCACAACAAGCTATCCTTGAGTAGGAATCCATTGGTTTCTTATCCCATTCTAACTCACATTGTCGACCAGGAGAGCAAATTTAGTGCTACATGTTGCACTATGTTTACTCTCGGAGAATGACATCATCCAAATAATTCAAAACCTGAATGCATCCAATGCAACTACTCCAGACTTCTAATTCTTCCAATGATCATATTAGAGTCCTAGCCACATAGAAGTTACAGAAGCACGAAACAAACATGCCACATTACACTTTTAGGCATATTGCACCAAAAAATGGTTTAACCAAGCTCTTTCTTGCACATGCTATACCACATACCAACACCTCTACGGTGGATTTAGAACATCTTTACATTCACGGGAATATACAGCACACTCAAATGAAAGCTTAAATAACAATAAAAATAATATTTGCACCACTCCATGGTCCAAAAGTTAACAGAGCCGAGATGCAAACATTCTCAAACAAAGAACAAAGAAAACAGTAACATCTGCTCAGAGAAAACCTGACCTTCTCTTTTTACCTGTTAGTGGTTTTATTATTCTCACAAGTGAACTGCCTCTTCTTGTAAAATTCAACTTTGTAATCTTCAGATTCCTTGATTATTTGGCTCAATACCTCCTTTTCCCTCCTCTCCTTGTCCTCCAATAGTATCACATTTTGCCTTGGTTTCAAAAAACCAGCAACCATAATTAATTAAGATCATCTTTATTTAAGCAAACACACGCATGCACGCACTTTCATCAGATTGAATCATACAATAAAACAATCAAATATATAAACAGAATTACAGATTTCTTTAATCATTTCAAACATAATTCTAGATCAGTAAAAATCAATGATGTTTCACTGATTGAATCAGAACTCCTAATTATAATGAACACTCAAATTTCACTACACAGAACGAATTAAAACATATATACAGTTTTTAATCGAATTACCTTTAGTTTTTCCTTTCTAATTTTCTCAGGAGTCACGCAGAAATTATCAAACAAAGGCCAAAAAAATTAAATCAAATTAATTAGACGTACCTTCTCCATTCTATGAGAGAAAGTCCCTGCTCAGCCTCCGTCTCCGACGGTGACAGAGAAATCCGACCCTCCTCCGATCCACCAAACTCTCCGTTCTCTTGAGGTGAGAACTGGCCGTAGATCGGTGGCTGCGACTCGAAAACATCGTCGCCGGTGGCGAATGATTCTTCGAAGGGCTGTGAATTGTAACCTGCGTAGGAATCGTCGTCGTCAAACGGACGAGTTGACTCACTTTGTGCGAACGAGTCGGCAAATGTGGACATTGTTTTTTGCGTTTGTCTCTCCCTCTCCCTCTCCCTCTCTCTGGGTTTCAGGCAGTTAAAAACGAGAGTTTCGTTAGAGCGTGATCGTATTCGGCGCGCGGATAAATTAAATAGCGGGCTTGAACTTTGGTGTGTACATGGGCCTAATAATTAGGCTCCTTATTATGGGCCTTTTGTTGTGTTTTTCTCTTTTCTATTTTTTTACGGGTTTTGTTAACTTAAACCCATTCGACAGAGTAGAGGAGGGACGCCATGTTTATTATTCTTTTCTGTTATTTTTGTTGATTTAAGAGTTACTGTTTGTTTCTTATATTAAAAGAGAGGGGGAGTTTATAAAATAAGATTAATTTTACAAACAGTGTGTTAAAAAAATATAAAATTGCACAGCACTTTACCATTAACTGAAGCTTGAAATTAAAATATGTAATTTATTATAGTTTTCCATTACACGAGTAGAAATCATTTGGTAATTCATTTTAAAAACAATAAATATATAAAAATGAGGCATAAATCATCCAAAACACAAAATACACATCAACAATTAAATTAAAAATCACATGGTATTGTAAACTAATTAGTTTCTCACTGGAAAAATACCTTTCCACTTCTATTTTCTGTGAATAGATAGAATAAAAGACTCCAGTTATCAAAGAGGTATGTCAGTAAAAGTAATGATATAAAATGAGATAAATAAATAAATAAATTATACGAGTATTAAATAAAATCTTAAAGATATTCATCCACCGTGAATTTAGTTTATGTCCATATCAAACTTTGGACTGCCTTTAATCTCAACGGCAATGCTCCATATATATATTGTACTCCTAGCTAATTTTGATATAATTTCTAATTGCTTTTATTGGATGAAAGGAGGGTATGAAAATTAAAATAATAATAACCTTGAGTTTATTTAACAATAATAGTATATTCATACCAGTTTACATATTAATCAAGATTAAATCTTAGAATTCACTCTCTAATTAACATGATGTATTGGAAAGAATTAATAATTTTTTAAAAAAATATTAATCTCAATATTTCAATTAAAGAAGTTAAAAAATTAATTACTCTACTTTTGTTCCCTGAAAATAAATAAAATAAATATATAAAAACTCTCTAAACAAAACAAAATTATCAAAAATGATAAGATTGATGAAATAGAAATTTCAAATTCAAATATTCAAAATCTTTTATTTTTATTTTTTAAAAATATATTTATTTTCAGAGTTTATATTTTTAAAATATTCTTGTACTCAAAATTATTGATTTTACCTTCTAAGAGTTCTCATGTCTGTAAAAATAATTTTTTTATAAATATTAACTGCCAAATACATGTTACTATTATAATTATTGATTTATTAAATATTATATTTTTTTATATCAACCTAGTTACGAAGCATGTTAAATTTTAATACT
The DNA here is from genome assembly GCA_018804465.1 of Populus tomentosa. Lineage (NCBI taxonomy): Eukaryota > Viridiplantae > Streptophyta > Magnoliopsida > Malpighiales > Salicaceae > Populus > Populus tomentosa. Next base: position 4,083,337 of record CM031983.1, on the reverse strand, counting down.
CGTCGCCTAGCTATGATGTAAATTGTGACAAAAGTCCTGCTTGGCATTTTTGTTGTTTGTTTGACGTTAAAATTATTTAATTATAGACAGAAAGAAAGTGTTGGTGATCAGGACCCATGACTGACACTGAGCCTGGTATAACAGGTCATATTGATGTGCTGGATGAGATTCAAAAAATATTTTCTTGTTTTCTGGCTCCCTAGCCCACCGCTCGTGTTTGTATTCTTGTGATAATTTTGTTATTGTCATGGTTATTTTTTATTATTATATATTTTTTTAAAATAATATTTTTTATTATTTTTCAAATTTTATTTTTAATATTATTATATTAAAATAATTTAAAAATATTAAATATTCTTAAAATACAAAAATAAACAAGCTAAATGCATTCAAAAATCCAAAAACTTTATCTAGAACTTTCGAATTTTGATTTTCTATCTTGGAATTTTATCAGATGTCATTTTTGCAGGCGTGGATTTCAATCTCCCTTGTTTTGTGTTCTTTTATGTGCTGCAACTCGCGAATAATCATTTTTTGAGTGGAGTTTTTTTTTTAAAAAAATATTCATATGTTTTGAATATATTTTTATTATTGAATTCATTTCATTTTATTTTATATATTACATTCAACACCTTCATCCTATTCAAATTATTCTTCCCTGGCATCACGACAAATAACTCATAAAATCAAATTCTAATACCTTTTTTCAAGTTCCTACTTCCTCACGACTACACCAGCCACAAACTCAAGGATAACCGATATGATATAGAATGGGACAAGAAGAAAAGATAAGAGAAGAATGTTTTGATGATGGTGTGGTCGAGGTTCCAATAGTGATGCATGTTTGCTGCCAACAAAAGAGATAAAAGTGATAAAAACAGGTAATTAAATATTTTAAAAAATTATTTTTAACATTAATTTATTGTTTTTAATGTAGCAAGTCAAAGCTGCTGTTCTTAAATTTATTTTTATATTATTTTAAAACATTGAATTTTGTTTAAAATTTAAATTTTAATAATCAAAATCATCTTTACCGCATTACAAAACTTTATATGATATTTTCATCTCATATAACTTATAATTTAATTTTTTTAAAATTATTTTTGTTTGAAAGTGTGGTTGTAGTTGTTTTTTAAAATATATTTTACTAAAAACTATATCAAAATATTATATTTTTTAAATTTATTTTTAACATTGATGTATCAAAATAATCTAAAAATACTAAAAAAATATTAATTTAAAATAAAAAAAATAAAAAAAATTTAGAAACACAAATATAAACAGGATTAAACTTCTCCCTCCATCCACTTAATTCTAAAAAGTAACAATGACAACTTTAATCATGTTTTCATGTTTCAAATGAATACTTTCCCTTCTTTTTATTATTCTCGTAGATTTGTTTTACCAAACATGCATTGACCCAGTCACAATCTTGTAATAATAACAAGAACTAGAGTTTTTTTCCTATTAATCTCTTTGCTTCTCATTCCTTGAGAATCATAAAGATTTTTTTAAAATTTAAAATTTTTCATTCGATGATTCTAAACTGGAAATTGAATTCAATTTAATCAAGAGAGATTTAAATCTGCTATAAGTAATTTACGAGAATGCACGAGAATCGGGTGAAGTATAAAAGGCGTGTGATTTTAACGGAACAGCAAAAACATACTATAGATCTAAATTCAATAATTCAATATTAAGGCAACCAGAGAATTATGAAATATTTGTTTATAGCCGGATGGCACTTTCAATTTGAAATGATTGTATCTATCTGGAAGGTGCCAGGGCATGGCCTACGCAAGCAGCTAGGATGGTCAATTCGCCTGCTGCCCTCTTCTTCTGATTTATAGCATAGCTACATGAGCTCGCTTCTTTTATTTCGGTCCGAGCTTAATTTGATTACTTTTTTTACAGGATAATTGTCTAAAGACCCTAAACACTCTAAGAAATGAGGTTTTTTTATTTTAATATATATTTTTAATTGTTTTGATAATAAATTCATGTCTTAGCTTCACACACACACATATAAAGGAGTTTAGAAGTTTAGTTATAAATTGTTTTTTATTTGGAAAATTATTAAAATAATATTTTTTTATTTTTTTAAAATTAATTTTAATATAATGTATCAAAATAATTTAAAAATATTAATTTAAAATAAAAAAAATTAATGTTTTCTTCGCTTTAATAAAACGTTAAATGGATATTTTCTTTATTTACAGAGAAAGAATCGTAAAATGGAATGGAGAAGAGATAAAAAAAACAAAGGTGCATTGTCAATCTATAAAACCGACGAGGGAGGAGAAAATTAGAAAAAGAAAACCCTTCCCTTCCTTTCTTTCCCACCTCGATTTCGTCAATAACTGGAACTCTCCCTCCTTCAAATCCGAACCCCCCATGTCACTCTCTGACTCCATGGCATCTCTCTGGCGTGCCGCGACGGCCCTAACGCAAACCCAATCAACCCAAACGGATGGGGTCGAGTTCTGGTCGAACCCAGAACGAACAGGGTGGTTAATGAAACAAGGGGAGCACATCAAGACATGGAGACGCCGGTGGTTCATTTTAAAACAAGGGAAGCTCTTCTGGTTCAAAGATTCCACCGTGACTCGTGTGTGTAAGCCACGTGGCGTCATCCCAGTTGCCTCTTGCTTGACAGTTAAAGGAGCCGAGGACGTGCTTCATAAACAGTACGCATTCGAGTTGTCTACGAGGAACGATACCATGTATTTTATTGCAGATTCTGAGAAGGAAAAGGAGGATTGGATTAATTCAATCGGACGGTCTATAGTTCAGCGCTCGAGATCGGTTACTGATTCGGAGATCGTTGATTATGATAGTAAAAGATGATTGTGATCAAGATTATTGGTGCTTACGTGTTATCATTTGCTGTGATTTTGTGTGCATTGATACCTTGATCAAGGGGTGATTAGTAAGATCTTTGATAAATGTGCAGGTTACTGCTGGTTGATTGTGCAATTTATGGATGTCATTGGATATGGTTTATTATTGTTTTATTGGTTGTTTTTTATCTTGTTTTGTTTATATGAAAATAATATATATATATATATATATATATATATATATATATATATTAAAAAAATAAAAAAAATTGGAAACATTTTAAAAACACGATTATAGTGTAAAAATAAACACTATCTAAGTTTGGGATTTTAATGACGTGACAAGTAACTTTTGTGATACTACGTACTAGTTGGATGGTTTAGGTAGAAGTTTAGCTGTCAGATACTGTATTAATTGTGATCACTGTCTTTTTTGACGGTGATTATGGTGTAGAAATATGCTACGAGTATTGCTGGGTTTCCCAGGTTAGATTGATATTATTCAGGCAGTGGTACATTTCTATCTTCATCTCAATTAAACTTAATAGTTTATGGTCCTTTTTTACTGTATTCTGAGATTTTTACAAGCAATAGCTGCAAGTGATGTATATTTTGAAGGTGGTGAGAGATATATTGAAGCAACAAAGAGACACCATTAGTTCTTTAAAGATGCTGAGCTACTTTGAAATTCTCTGCAGATGCTGCAAACTGGAGAAATTATCTTCGCCTGCAGAAAACACTGAAATGGCAACGATTTCTATCTTATGAAAAATAACGTCGCCCTGGTTGAAGGTATGCTTTAGTCAAGAGGCTCAGGTGCAGAAGCATCCATGAAAACTAACTGATACGCCCACGCTTTAGAAGAGGCTCACTAGATTAGAAGCATATTGTAATGTTGGAACGTCTTTCTAGTGTTAAAATACAGAAAGATTCACAGGCTTTCCTTGTTCTCCTGTCATGTTAAGAAATCCCTTTGAATAGAGCCTGCTAGTTACCCATAATAATGCATTTCCTTGGAGCTTCAGTTGAGGCCTTTTCAAGTTTGCAATTAAAGTATCACTGTCCCCTGATACTTAATTATTACTAATATTACGGAAGAAAGGATTATTTCTTGCAAATTCTTGTTCAACAATGTACAATAAGGAAGCATATAACTAATGTCAAGCACAGGGAACAGTTGCGGGCATTGTAAGATTGAAAAGCAGAACACAAGTTTTCTTGTATGCATGCTTGCAGTACTTGAAGAAAATGCCACCACTTGCATTATGATGGACAGGGAAGAGAAATTTAGATTTTAGGGTGCATGGCAAGGATATATTGATTATATTGCAAAAGTTTGACACACAATTGGCTAGCATTCTTTCCTTGCTCTCTTCCTCTCCTCGAGCAACTCTAGCTTGCTTCCAAAGCAGGTTGCTACATACAAAAAAGGTCAGCTGGTATTGGACATCTATATCTGTACCTGTTGCTAAACCTCACGACCTGTTAACAAAAGTTGACTTAGCCAAGTCGATGGCACGAGCAAGCCCAGCAACTTTGTTCTGGCACTCACGGTGCTCGTCTTCGGGTACACTCTCTGCAACCATACCAGCACCAGCTCGAAGGTAAGCAATCCATCCACGGCGTAGCTGAGCATCCTTATACTTGTTTGATATAATCCGCACCAAAATACTTTTTTTTTAACCTATGTCAATACACCAATTTTTCTAATTTATTTTATTGTGCTAATTGTCCAGTTTGTTTGATATAATTCGCACCACAATACCTGAATTTTCTGGACAACAAGGATCAAGCTGGTCACACAGCAAGGAAGGAAGCCATCTCAAAGTGAAATGGAATCTTGTGTCTCTACCCCACCACCAATGCTAGCATACAAACGCTTTCCCCAGTTCTTACAAGCTGAAATGACATGACATTCTGTAAGGGTACATATCAACTTAACTGCACGCGATGCCTTTGAAGGTAATCTAGGATAGTGATCTGTTCTCGCTGATTTCAGTCACCCAGGATGTGGCCATGTACTAACTTCGACCATGGCATTACTTCAAAATAGAAGCACCCGCAAAAAGATTCATCGACTTTATTTAAATTACACGAACAGAATTAAGGGAGAAAATAGCCATGCATATGAATTTCTTGATGCTAATACACAGCACAATTTCACCAATTTGATGGGCTAAAATGTGTATCGCATTTCCTTGTACAAGTTACACTAACAAGGCTGATTGACATTCTAAGATGAACTTTAGGCTGGAGTATATGGAAACTGTGTTGTGACTAGAGACTTGAAATGACATCATTTGTGAGACTTGTAACGGTTTCATCTGTAAAAGGGAAGGGGTACGGTAGGCACACCAGCAATCCTAAGACCAAAACTAAGAGTCCAAGGGCAACGTACTTATTCTCGGGATCACTTATCTCTTCAGAAACTGGAGAAATTGGCCCCCTTTGTAAGAAGAATATTAGAACTACCCAGTAAAAAGCCACATCGTTAAGTAGTGAGGATAGTCCAAGCAAGACAATGGAGAAACCAGTGAAGCGAGCTGAAGCCTGTCAAATGAAAAAACTAGATCTGTGTCACACTCTCTTCACCTCAAAACATTCAGAAAAAAATCTGCGGTTCAAAGGTTATATTTTAATTCCTGAGCCATTTGAAAGTGACTTTTGGGTCAACAACATCGAGTTTAAACCTTCAAGTTATTGCTATATTGTATTTAAAGAGATCATCAGATACTCCCAGCGTATTACTACCCACTCATATAGCAGCGGACAGCACTGGCGTTATCGTAGTGGGTCCCGCTTTCATGTGGGCAGGGAGGCAATCCATTGGAAGTATCTTATAATTTCTCTTGTGCTTAATTTTAAATGGTATACCTTCCTTCCCCAGATAGCAAAAGAAATTCGCCCTCCATCAAGCTCTCCAGCAGGGATGCTGTTGATGGCATTAATAAGAAGTCCAGCCCACGCCCATATCACCAGTGGATTAACAGATATGGGAGTGCCTTCCTTGAGTACATCACCTAGCAGAAGTTTAGCTACAGGTAAAAGCAAAGCTCAAAGTTAATATCACCGGTCTCTAACTTGCTTGAGTAAAATTACATGTGAAGTAAATAACTTGATCACTGAAAAAAAAATGCAAGTCTTTTTTTGGGAAAAGAAATATAAAGATCAAGGTAGTCAACTATAATTAGATAAATTTGATCTACATCAATCTTTGTAGCATTGCAAGTCATAACAGAATGCACTAGCAGATCTGTATGCAATAAACTCCAAAATGAACTTACCAATACCCCCAGCAAGAAATGACTCGTGAAAAACAGAAGCGTCAACAACAAGACCAATACCATCTCTAGGTGGTAAGATGAAGCCCAAAAGGAAAAGAACAAGACCCAAGGAAAACCCCGCTAAAGGTCCTGCCACTGCAACTTTCAGAAGAACTTCACGTTTGGGCACGATACTTGTTATCCTTGTGATAGCACCGAAAGAACCTATCTGCCACCGACCCAGGATAGATCAGTCAATAGAAAAGGCTTGCTTTGGATAGAAAACAGTCTCCTAGCCAGTTCCCCAAAGAAATCAGGCTAGGGAACACCACAAGTAAACATCAAGACAAGACAACAATTTATATAAACACACACACACATATATATAGTTCACCTGCCAACTTGGGACAAAGTATGGCACCCCAAGCTTAACTTCATTACTTTTTGCAACAAGTATGTGGCTCAATTCATGTGCCCCCAGAACAAGTGCAGTCACAAGGGCTCCAGGTAGCCCATCCATCAACAGCTCAGGATTGTCAAAAGTCGATCTGGAACATTTAAAATATTAATGTTCTAGTCAGAAAATTTTTATGAGTTTTGTGTCATGAAAGAAGTCTAGAAGGTCAAAGAAAATGCTCATACAAAAATGAATTAGAAACCTTGAAGATAAACTACAAGACGAGTAGATATAAAATGCACTATTAACACCCAGCATAACAAAAAATTATCCACATGAACCAAGGACAAAAAAAAATGAAGTACCCTCTCTGGAAAATGCATGTAGCGAAGGCAAAGAAAAAGAATTTGCTTAAGTTATCACCCTTAATCAAGAGATGTAACACAAAAGGAGGGCACAAGGAACCACAACAGGGTATACATGGAAATCACACTACCTTTTCAGATACTTGCCTAAATGAGAAGTCTGACAGAAAACAATTAAAAGTTCTTTGTTAATCTAAATGCCCTCAGCTTCAGCAAAACATAGCTTTTATTAATGTAAATATGATTCATAAGAATAGATAAATAAATTACATACAATAAGTTTGACTGTAATGCAGGCACATTCCGGAGAAGTAATGTAAAAATTGTAACCAGTCCAAAAGCGCCAGCTGCAAACCACTCTGGGACAGCTGCAGAAATAAAGCTAAATCCATTGTAGTTTAAACCAGATGTTAAATTGGCTCTGATTTGTGTGTTCATTCTTGTGATGAGAGATTTAAGTATTTTACTGTGAAAAAAGGTGCTGATCAGGCAAAAAAATAATAATAATAACAACAATGTACTAGGCTATAAAACTACCTGTCGTTTCTGGCTGTAGGGTCTTTCTTGGAACCACAACTGCCACTGGTTTATCATCCTCCGGATTAACTAGGAGGAAAATCTTATACTCATCCCCAAGTTTATTCTGTTTAAATGAATTGTGTGCAGAATCAGTGACAAAACTGCATGAAAAGGGGGGGAAATGAAGAAGCTAATAAATTCACCTGCATCCTGTTCGTTAATTTTTCATAGCTTTTAGCTGCCTGGCCTCGCAGGTTTCCTTTAAACAAGACTCCACCCTACCAAAAGCATAACAAAAAATCAAACAAATTAACTAGAAAGACATGAAATATTCACTCTTGACTAGAAAGAGTAAAATGAAATAGCAAACTCCTCTTATGTATCTATTTCACACACTCCTTGTCCCCCTTCTTAAATGGATTTTCAACTTCCACAGGTAAATTTGTAAAGAATTTCAAAAAATTTAAAGGAAGAAGGAGCAATTCTTTTTGGTACAATGGAAAAGGAAACAAAAACAAACTACCCTCTAAAAAATAAGACACAAGAACAATCAGATAGAAGCTGTGGATGAATATGTTGGACACTTGGACTAGTCCACACTATAAGACAATCTTGAGAAGATCCCTTTTAGCAAGGATGTCAGCAAAAGCATTTCTTTCATGGAGACTGAGTAAGATGGAGCAAACCTAATCACTGTTCAAGAGATGTCTGATATCCATGATAAAAGCACAATGAGGATAACATAAACTTGGGCTATTGGCTAGAACAGATGTAAGCTTTGGTTAATCAGTCAGAACTTCTAGCCTAGATTGCAAATCCATTTGGTTTTATTCCCTTTTAGAGAATTTGTAATGGACAGAAGGAAACAAATGGAAAAACATAAAGCCTTGCGCATTAGTAGATCACCTCATATGGCTCCTGGCTTGTCACAAAAAATGTATCAAAGCCAAACACTTGGTTCCTGAGAATATCAATTGTTTCTTTAGGAATCCTGATTGATTCATCCAGTTGCTGGGGCTGTTACGGAAATTTTAAAAAGAAGTAAGAAAGCATGCTTTGAAAGAAGATCCCTGCTGAAAAGCCAAAAACTAAGCACTTGCAGATCACCTTCACACCTGGCAGAGGGGACCCACTGACAACTTCATCATCAGCTTCCTGTTTCAAACACAACCTTAATGTAATAAGGGTCAGAGGATTTAATAATGAGTTTCCTGCTCCCAAACCAAAGAAAATTACATGAACCTATTAAAAATAATATTATGTCAAAGAACATGACTCTGAGATGAACAGAATTGTCAAGGGCAGGAGCCAGAGTTTTCTTACGAAATTTGAATGGCTACAGGACGTTGGGGCCAACCATTGTATATTGTTTCATTTATCTGTAGTTACTCAAAACCATTTAGAAGCAGCACATCTTTCCCTTCAAGAGAAGGAGACTAAACATACAGTTATTCCATGCATAAGGGTTAAAAGGGAAAGGAAATGAAAATAACCTCTTTGTGTTTGCATTTTAAAAGCGCTTTTGAAAAATATTGAAATTGTTTTATTTTTTTTTGCTTCAAATTAATCTTTTTTTATGTTTTCAGATCATTTTAATGTGTTGATGTTAAAAACAATTTTTTAGAAATAAAAAAAAAACATTATTTGATGCATTTCCGAGTATAAAACACTTTGAAAAGCAGCAGCTATCACACTCCCAAACACCTTCTAATAGCTGACCGCCTACAACTATATTGATAAAAACAAAGAATCTAAAAACTGCAAGTCTTATAATAAGTAAGAGATATGAATACCTGGGTGCCACCTCCAGTAGTAATTTCCCCGCCATTTATTTGATTTAGAATTGTAGGCTGAGAATCAGGTTGGTCGTCAGTTTGGCCAACGGAATCTATGGTAGGATGCTCCTCTCCTCCTTCATGCACTTCTTTTTCCTAGATACATTTAACAAATTCAATGTTAAATAAATCCCACGTATGTGAACGCCAAAAAAAAACATTAACATGAAACTAAATCTATAACTCTCAAGTTATTGATCTTGGATTTGTATTCCAATTCCCACACATCCAAAGTAAGATATCGAATTTCATGAAATGGGATTCAAAACTAAATCTATAACTCAACCAAAACATGTGAAAGGGATCATATGTTACTTCACCTCCTAAGTTAAATTCAATAACTTTAAATCAAATCAAAGACTCACCAAACTAACTAATTAACCAGATAAACGGTAGTATCTAGCTAACATTGCATGTTATTATTGTATTTGTATATATATAAACAGAAGAAAAGAAAAGAGGTAGCAATAACCTTATTATCATTGTTGCTATTATCGGGTTCAATCTCTGTCTCTGCAGCTTTACATACAATAATTTGTCTCCTCTCACAAAACCTAAAACACAGCAGTATAATTAGCTTCCTTCAAGTAGAAAAAACTAGAACGCGTTTTTGAGTAATACTATAATAAATAAATTATAAGCATCCATAACAATTGAAGAAGAAGAAGAAGAAGAAGAACTCTTACTCTGAAACCTGGTACAACTTGAAATCTCTTGTACGACATCGTTTTCGCCAAGAAATAACAGAAGAAGAAGCTAAAATGTGGCGTGGACGATAATCGCAAGGACAATAGCTGCTCTTTGGTATCAATAAGGAACTAAAATTGCCACGAAATGTCGCCAAAACACTCATTTTTAGCATCTAAAAGAAAAAATAACGTCTTCTTTCTTTTTATTTAAAACCCTAAGTGTCCATTGAAATTTCACGAATTGGAAACCTTCTCGCCTTTTTCTTTTTTCAGTGTTGTCTATCTGGAGCTGGAACAGATAGATATCTTGGGAGTGAGTGACGATGGCTGACGAAGAAGTAGAAACCTTGCTTTTTAAAGGGAATTATCCTTTTTTTTGTTCGTTGCTCTGCTTTTAGTACCCGCCTAAGCCTTGTGATATTTTCCTTTGTTTTCGGTATCTGAAATTCCCAATCCGGATCCCACACGTGTACATTATGTAAGCTAGCTTGAGTGGCTATTTTGAGATTTCAACAACTTTCGGTGGTAAAAATGTAATTAGAAAAATTTAATTAGAATTCGTGCTGAAATTGAAAACCCATTTCGCTAGAGGCACTGTTTTTTATTTTTATTTTTTTCTTCATCTGTTTGGTGGTGTTAAGGTGTGGTTGTCATATTCTTTTGCTATAATTATAATTTAAAAATATTTAATTACTAAATACAAATTATAATTTTACATGAATTTATTAAAAAAATTCTTGAAATTTTAGTTATAAAAAAACTATAATTTCTATTTTTTTAAAAAAAAATATATTTTCAAATTATAATTACAAAAGCTATAACAATGTTAAACATGCATTTACTAACAAATGTTGCAAATATATGGATCTAAAAAAAAAAAAAAAACCTGCAAGCAAAGAAATGGTTAAACCTCATCATCACTGCTAAGTCATCCATAACAAGGTTTATGCCTTTGAACAGGAAGAGAATCCACTGGCGATGGGGAGAACAACTGTGGAGATTGGACTGCTGTGGAAGATATCTGTGGAGAGCAGGGCTGTATATCCTTCAGAGAGCGTGTAAAAATGTCGGTTATATGTGAAGAGCTGAAGTGTGAGGAGGATGTTGAAGTGGTGGGGTATTAAAGCTAGAGTTATTATCGGTTATTTTTTAGTCATACTTATCTCTCTGTTGTGATATTTTTTTTATGTTCTGATTTTTAAGTTCAAATTTAGCTAGATATTTGCTTGACTTGGAATAAGCCAATGTACTCACGTAATCTCTTAGATAAATAAGATTATGGCTATTATGATTCTTTTTCTTTATGATAAAGATCTTGAAATCTTAGATTTTATCTATAAATAAAATTTGAGGGATGGCAGTAACCTTTGAAGTTCTTGCTCTGCTCCTGGTTCTTTGTTCTTTGATTAAGCTAAGCTCTCTAACTATCATTAAACAGCAGAGGAAGCCTGTGCAGAGAGATTTTGTTGGGATGGGTCTTTCACTCCAAGCTTCTCATCTGTGCAAAGGACTAATATCCATTGTACTGGATACGGATTGCTTGTTGATTGAACTTGCTTGGAGTGAAAGACCATCGGTGCTGGGCGGTGAATGGTTCTCCAGGTTCATATTTCATGGTGTTATCCTTCAAGAAACATGGAATTAGAGAAATAATCGTGGCATTAGGATATGTCCAACAGCAGAGATCATACCCAGGTCAACGGAATCACAATCATGTGCATCAACATCCAAAACTATTCAGAGAGTCGAGGGCCACTCAGGCGCACAATCTATCTATGAAAGCAGTATTGCTGAACATGGCAGGCTAAACGAGCTTATACAGAGCAGTTTATATGGGCATGCGATTGTATGATTACAGGGTTCTTAGACAAGATTCCTCTTCTTAGAGGAGGAAAAAAACAAGATCAACCGGCTACAGTTATCTGATGCAGAGATATTGTCACCCATTATCAGAATGTTTAACAATTGACATGCCAGATAAAATATTTAGTTTGGATCTTGGTATACAATCAAGCGGAAAAGCACAAAAGGATCCATATACCCTGATCAGTTTGGGATCGAGGCTTGGTTGTAGTTTATACTCAATATGTGGAAGAGGCTAGGAATCTCTTACAAAAAAAGATCAATTCAAGCACTCAAAAGAAAGCTCCAGGGTATATTTCTGAAAACTAAGTTACGGCAACCTCCCACTTGATACGTGTTTTTATCTAAATATATTTTTTGAAAAAACAATTTTTGCAGGGAAGAAAAGGAATAAGGGAAAAAAAAAGTCCAGCGAGTCCTCCAGGGCGGAAAGCAGATAGAAAGCGAAAGAATTCAGTGAAATGCAAGAATTAATGCAACTGATTTAGAAAACTCTCATGGAAGGACAAATGCTTAAATGATATGAACTGAACACAATTTCATAACCATGAAATCTTACATATATGCTTCTTCTCTTTGTACAGAGACTAAACAGAGTGAGAAATCATGAAAAATGGAGAAATTAATTAAGAACATCTGGTATAAGAAAAAGAATAATCGATTGCTGGCAAGTGAAGAATGAAATATTACCTCATGGGAAGCTGGCTGAATTGGGAATAAAGGGGTTAATAATCGGGGCTGAGAATCATAGAATGGATAAGAGTAGGCTTAAGTGATTTTGCATTTGAAAAGAATGATTAAAAAAGGGCGTGGTGCGGTGGTGGTAAGGTTGGAGCACTGGCTCGGATGGCAGAACTGGAGAAAGAGGCACCCAAATTCGATGTTGTCTTTGCTGAATGGGCCATGGAGCCACTCCAATTTGACAATCTGGATTGGTGTTGCAACTCAGAGATTTCTGTACTCGTCTAGATTGAGAGCATCAATGGCATGCCCATCTCTATAAAGTCGAAAGCATACCAAGCTAGTCAGTGTTCTGTGTTCAAAATAACCTTCAATACCGACTGTGATGCTACTTAAAATTCTTCTACAGCGGACGATTACAAGAGGCATGGCAAGAGTATGTACATCGGGTTATACTTTCAATAGCAACTGTGATCAGTCTGTTTTTTAAAAGTATATTTTATTTAGAAATATATTAAAATAAAATTTTTTATTTTATTAATTTTTTTAATATTAGTAAATAAAATTTTTTAAAATATAAAAAAATAATTTAGAATTTTTAAACCGTGCTATATTAAACAACATTGAAAAGTCGTTTTTTTTTGTGTGATACTACGAATTATATAAGATTGTGATAATAATTGTAGTTTAAATTTTTTTTGTTTAAAAATATATCAAAATAATAATTTTTTATAGTTTAAAATTATTTTTAAAACTAGCACATCAAAATAATCTAAATTTATATAAAAAATAATTTTTAATAAAAAAAATCAAAATTTTCATCTCATTTCCGAACATATATAAATATGATTGTTTGCGGCTCAATTGATCAAAGATTAATAAGTTATGATCAAATACGGACTTGACTCATGGAGTGAGGAAATCCCGCTACCAGTAAATCTTTTTCTTTAAAAAAAGTTAAAATTCTTATTTCTCTGGAGTTAACTGTAGCTTCCTTGAACACTATTGACTCTGCTCAATCAGATAGTATTTTATTTTAAAAATATATATTTTCCCATTGATTTTATTATTTTTATTTCTTAAAAATAAATAAATAAATAAATAAACTGGAATATAACATGAAATATACCCTTGTGACCCTTTTCGGACAGCTTTTGCTCTTGAAACGGCGTAGCCGTGATTCTTGGTATATGAAATTATGAATATGGCCCTTATGGGCTCGAAGCCTGAAACTACTATAGTGGAGGTATTCAGCCCATTTCATCGCCGAATAGCCTCATGTCTGTGATTTTTGTTGCAAACCACCAATTACTTAACTCTCCATCTTATGACCAAAACATTATGGATCACACCAAATCTATGCAGATGGGCGTGGCCTCTTGGGCCTGGATTACTGTGGCACGGCTGCGCAGTGAAAGCCCAGTAAGAAGAGCTTTTCATACCGGGAAAGGAGATCCTCAGTCCGCACGGCCGCACCGATGTCAAAAATCTAAAATGCAAACAGAGGGACATTTTCTGAAGTCAAAATTAACCAGCTAGCACAAAGACCATCATGAATAAGTGAAAATGATAGCACGATCACGTGACAGAACATTATCGCTCACAGTAAATTAAGCTCACTTTCAATCCACACATGTTTATTCGGGAAAAAAAAAAAGAAATACTTTTGCGAGCAAAATGAAAACTTGAGGCTGCATGGCTCTATCTTCCTCAAGCACGTTTCTTCGAGAAACTTTTGATAAAGTCTTGATCGTCCTAAAGTCATAAGAAACGACAAGATCCACGTCATATCCTTTCCTCAGGGACAAAATATTTGTAGCTAGTCCTTATAGCGACAAGCCATTTGATCCATCTTTGTCAAATAATAAAAGAAACCTTAAAAAAAAAAAAAAAAAAAAAAAAAGAAACCAGTTTCGTCTCTTTTCATATAAAGCAAGATAGAGGTGCGCGCGCGCGCGCGCATTTAAGACCGACTTTAAGTTGGTCTGTGGATATTTCAGAGACCAATAACAGTTGATGTTAACCCCATTATGGCAAGGCAAACATGGTAAAAACTGCAAAGCTCTTACAGCTCGAGAATCATCCCCAATTCAGACGCAAGCGGTCGTGCTGTTTATCATTATTTTTGTTCCTTCTTGTTTCTGTTCCCAGCAATATTTGAATTCTCCCAGCTTTGATGGAATTGTAAGTTGTAGTCGTCCATTTCACTCATTTTCTCCTTCCCGACTTGATGGATCGGGGACGGGGGCAAAAGGAACAGGCATGGATTTGAAAAGTGGCTAAAATTCAGGGAAAGGAAACAAAGATGAAAGCTACAAACACTGCATTTGGAGCATCGTTTTTTGTTTTTTCCTTTCTGGTTGTTGTTGTTATTGGAAATCAATATGGAGAAAACTCTGAACTCATTCTATTCATTTGACTAGTCAACTCCCATAACAGGTTTCAGTAAGGAAGCAGGAGGACATAGAAGTAATAAATCCATGTGAATGAATAAATAGAATAACGAAGGGAACCAAAAGAGGCAGTCAAAGGAGATCTAAGGTAGACTATAATCTTCGAATGATTTGTTTTGGATTCATGTGGGTTCACATGCACAAGGTTTTTACGTAATGTGCAAGCCATGTGAACACTACCACTCACAAATCTCCCCCTAAATTTCCTAGAGCAAAGATGGTTTATCGAACATTATCAGAAGCACACTCCACTCTTATTGCCAATACTGCAGATTCCCCAAGAGATAGCTAAAAGATGCTCAGTACTCTTGTGAATAGAGAATAACAACGTTGATATATATATATATGATACCACAGAAAACATCACTATTCGCAAATAACCTTCTATTTATAGAAGGGTTTAAACAAAACACAATGCAAGGGAGATGCTGCTGCCAACTTCCGTGTGGCGTGTATAATGCACGAGAGAGAGAAATTTAAAATGCTATAAGAGGATCTATGGTTGAACTTGAGATTCTCAAGCTTAATGATGTTTTGCAGGAGACGGAGGAGGGCACTGGTAGCACTTGGCAAAGAGGCCAAATGTGTCAACTTGCTTGATGAAATTGGACATGCTAGCCCACCCTCCCAATCCAAAGCCAACCACGAGTACCCATACTACTATAAACGCATTCAATACGTACATGGCTGTCCAGCTTGGGATGAAGAAAGGAGGTTTCTCAGCTGCATCCTGCATTTCCAACAATGAGACGATTGTTTTTACAAGACTTGTCAAGGATGCTACAATTTTAAAGATTTCCACTAGTACAGATTAATGGAGCACTGCTTAATTTATTTTTTTATTTGATTGAAATTCGTCAGCAGAATCTAATTTTAAGTTCAAGTGTACTGTAAAAGTAATGATCAAAGCAGTATCATAGTAATTTATTTTGAGGACATAACC
This sequence comes from Populus tomentosa, assembly GCA_018804465.1. Lineage (NCBI taxonomy): Eukaryota > Viridiplantae > Streptophyta > Magnoliopsida > Malpighiales > Salicaceae > Populus > Populus tomentosa. Next base: position 4,067,489 of record CM031983.1, on the reverse strand, counting down.
AGTGACCCAGGCAAGTCGTTGCCAAGGTATGGCTAGTACATAAGAGTAGAAGAGTGAATGTGGCCAGTAATTGAATGACAAGGAGATGCTACCAACCTCATCTTGTGCAGATAGAAGTTAGTGGAGATAGAATAGCGAAGTCAATTTCACTGTCCAAGCTAAGCTATCAAGTTGGAGCTATCCATGAAATTGTGGGCACTTCGAAAATCAAATCCCCTTTTCTACAGTCATTGAGATTTGCTTTAATTACTTTGTACAACAGGACATGCCCCATCTACCACATCTTTTAATGCTTTTGGTATGCTTTAATTTCTGAAATGCGTAGTAACAGGCTATGAGGTCAGGAATCAGACACTGTCTCCTGATTAAGTGACTGATATCACCATATCAAGTTACCTAGCATGGAATTAGGACCAGAACGGACTTGCCCTGGTGACTAATTATATGGCTGAAATCCCAGCATCTATGCCTCTCAGGATACATGTACATCTATCCGTCATTTTGTCATGTAATTTATTGTAAATAAGAAAGTGAAATCAATGACTAGCAACTTCGTCGAAGCATTAGACAATGCCAGCCAGATATACAAGAGGCAGAGAAAATGGACCATTTACCTGTCGAGCAGAGGCAGATCGATAGGTGAGCATATGAGCTAAAGCAGGGATGATGTAGACGGTAAAGCTGACCAAAAGAGCCCCCACAGCTGAGTTGATTGGGCCAAAGAAAGGGAATATGATTGCGAAGAACCATATAGGTATGACCACGGGTAACCGAGACAACGCCCTCAACAAGATGCTCTTTGTATCATGCATCCCAATCACTTTCTCCCACACAAAATACAATGGTGTACAAGCGAATCCAAATGTTATAAACTGCAATTCATACACGCATGCACCGAATTAATCAATCAAATCAATCACAACTTTTTACTCGAAGTTGTCATCTAATATTGGTTGTCTTTTCCTGATCAAACAGCATCGTATGTGTCAACGTAACAGTTCATGAATCATGACTAATGACAGAAAATATGCAAAAAAAAAAAAAAAAAAACCTGATGAATAAGCATAAGGATAACAGCAGCATCACGCCATGGGGTGCGGGGTAGAAGGGAGAAAGCATTTGAATGAGTGAGGAGTTGATCTCCAAAGGCCCAGTAGGTGGCAGCAGCTGATGGAAGCGTTAAGGTGAACACATAAAGGGTAGCAAGTAGATATATGCACTTGAATTTTTTAGGCTTCCACATTGCGTGCATAATTTCCCTGTAACCAAGAAGCCATGGCCATCAAATAATCCACTTGAAATTGGACAGTATCAAACAAGAGTGACAGATTGATTTGTTATGGTAATCCATGAACTTTAGGTAAGATGAGTCAGTAAAGTATTATAGAATAGGAAGCGCAGTGTAAATTTTAGAAAGTCTGGTAGCCCAGAACTACAAGAAGCAAGACATTGCCCTGAATTCCTTTAATCCCGGCTGTTAGTGGAACTCGAACCAAACGGTTTAGTATTGTATCTGCTAAGAGCTAACTAAATCCACTTGCTACACGACATTAGATTATGGAGACTCTGACAAGAAGTGCCCTGGCATGGCGGACCTAACATCCGTGGAAAGAAAACCAACCAGGTGCTTATATAGCGTGTGGAAATTGAAGATGAAACTGTAAGTTACATTTGACTGGTCAAAGCCAGGCCGTATCTAAGGTGTAACGTATGCCTTCCAATCACGGTTCCTTTGACCAGAATCAGAATTGATTTCTTTTGGCGTTTTATAGATGGAATCTCATGAACTCTTAACTTCCCAAACTAGATCATTTAAGGTATAATCATCGAGTTGGTTTAAGAAATCGTCCTCGTTGTTAACCCATAAATTCACGAGGGATAATCTAAAAACCTTTATGTGGTTTCTTGCACAGTGATAGATAGCAATTAAAAGAAGAAGAAGATGATAGGCTTCTTACACAGTGACAGCATGCCCACCAAAAGTGTAGAGGATATTGGTGGCTCCTGTAAAATAAAGAACTGCCTTTGTTGGGCCCGAGTGAACGACCCCTTCAACCTGTAAAATAATGGTACTAATATTTCAAGGAAAAACAAAAACCAAATCCTGCTGGTGTGGAATGTGGATAAAGGAGATATTATTAAAGATCAGGCGGCTGATCTAAGTTTGAGATACCTGGCCGTGAACAAGAGATGCAACAGTCATATACCAAGCGGTATAGGTGGTCATTCCAAGTCCAAGAAAAGACCACATTCTATAGTTGTGAAATGAAGGAATGAACACGGTGGTGGCACAGCAGGCTCCGAAAATATAAGTCCATGTCCTCTTGTCAAATTTGTCATCTATGTAGTATATATTGCTGTGATTACCCCAATAATGCACTCGAATCAGTGCATAAAACAAATCCCATTTTTCAAAAAATACTGGAAAAGTAGGAAAGATAAATTTCAAAACAGAAAAGAAACCAGGACTGACCTTGCGCAGGCTATAAGCTGTATCACAGAACCAAACATGAGAAAAGTGCAGTTGAAGGCCAATCCAACAGCTTTCCAAGTTGGACCCAGTAATCCATCTAGCACTTCAAACCACTGCAGACTCAAAATTTTGACAAAACAAAAGTGATATTATAGACAATTAAGAAAAAAAAAAAGGAGGTTTTAGAAAGCATATTTGAATTTTTATTTCTAACTTCGTTTTGTTCTTATATTGGGGGTTGTTCTTGGAAGGCTAACCTGTATAACATGGTTCTTGAAGCTGACATTCTCTTTCTCCTTTCTGCTTCGGTATTCAACATAGAGAACACTGATAAGGTAAGCTGTCCAGCTTCCAAGAAAACCATAAAATATCTGCAAAATTATGCCTGAAAGCATCCCCATTTGAGAGAAAGAGTATGGCAGTGTTAACAGAACCTGAGCAACCTGTGACCGCCAAAAAGAAAGTTCCATTTTTTTCTTGGTCAAAATTAAGGAAAAGATTCTCTATTTTTCTTCAAATTATGAACCGGGTGTAATAGTACCTGATTTGAAGAACAACTAAACCAGGCATCATAGACAGACCCACCATGCCAAAGAACGCTTTTAAGGCTAAAACCGGGTTCATCATTGCTTACTTCTTTCTCTTCATGCCCAGTGTCATTGTTTGAGACCATAGCTTCCTCTGCTTGCTTCTGATTTGACATTTTCCTTTCAATTCTCCTCTACAGATCTGAAACAAACAGTGAAGCCACAATTAAGACAACGTCTGGGCCAAACCAAGAAACCAGAAGTATACGAAGAGAACATACCAAGAAACTAAAAGAAGTTATGATGATAGTTGGTTTTGGAAACCGCTGGGATCTCTCTTGGATTTATAACGTTGAGACAGAGGAATTTAGGGGCCTCTTACGGACATATGGGCGACAGCCCTACCAAGCCTGTGCCTCTTTAACTCCCTTTGTCAGCACAGATGTGCTTCTCTCGTTTTATACCTTTTAAGAGTAGGAAAACTCTTAGTAGAGTACTGTAATCCAAAAACGTCTGTTAAAGCTTTGCCTATAGTGATAGAAACAATGGATGGCAAATTGGCAATACATTAATTTTCCTCTTTTACCTTACTAAATATGAGATACCCTTCTCTCAAATGCTGATTTACCGAAAAGAATTTACAGTGCATGCATCAAAATCCGATTCACGGATTAACCCAGCAAGGAAAAAAGTGAATCTCTCTCTCTCTCTCTCATCTATCTTTAAAAGGGAACTTTGAATACTGCAACTGTAAGAGATCTGACAAAACGAAACACCAAGTAGGAGTTGGTTTTTTGCAGAGAAAACTGCCTGCCCTGCCCTCTAGTGTTTTGAGAAACGGAGAAAAACAAATATTTTGACTCTGCCTGTGTGTTTTCAGTTGACAAGTTTCTGTCACGCTACTTGTTCAATGTTGAGTGTTAGTCTCAACGGTTACTATGATACCCTCCCTTTTTAAATGAGTTGGGCGGATCTCTCTCTCTCTCTCTCTCTCTCTTCATTTTGTGAGCACTTACAGGAAGTGACTAAATTTGCAGTAAAACGGCACTTTTTCTGTAATAAAGATTGGAAATCTTCATAAAACAGGCCACCATGTATCACGTTGTGGATTCGGATGTGTGTATTAATTGATACTTTGCTGGAAAGGCATGTTTGTATTATCGAGATTATAATAGCTAAAACCCAATCCAAAACTCATGCTTGATTCTTCGTAAAATACGATGGGAAAAGAGCTATTCGCTGCTAGGTACTCTCAACTCCCACAAACTACATACAGGAAGTGTATATATCACTCAGAATGAAGTGGCAATGGTGTTAATAAACTAGAAAGTTTCCCAATTCTTTCATGCAATTAACATGTTATTTGTAAGACTAATGTTCTCTTCCGTTTTGACACCACAAAACAAATTCAAGAGAAGGGCGCCTTCTAAATTTAAATCACGCAACAGTGTGGGTATCATAAGATCATATATAGTTATCTCATCTACCACACGTTATTAGGGAAAAGGCGAAACAAAATCATACTTTAGTTGCTTTTTGACACAGAGATCTCAGTTGACACACACAGATACAAGGATAACAGAGTCTGCCATAGCTCAAAACTTAAAAAAACCAACAACAACATTAGAAATATTCAATTTGTATTCACCAAAATCTTTACTTGTCAAAGTGTTATTACAACCATATAGATAAATAAATAAATAAACTAGAAAATCCTAATAATATTGAATAAGAAAAATAAACTAACTTCTCACAAAGTTTATCATGGAGAGAGGGTTTGTTTTTCTTAATTAAAGTGTTGATGCACATAGCTTCTGAAAGTAACTAGTTTTGCACGAATTTACTTGGTGAAACTGATTTCTTTTTCTCAGTCAAAAGTTCACAGCATTCCAATATATATTTTGCCAGTGAGTTTTATCTCCATTGATTGATTGATGGCGCCGTTAAATCCTGGTTTCTTATCCTGAAGTAAGTAAACATAACATGTTTAGTGGATGGAGGGGCCATCTTCATCTCCTCACTCGGTTCCTCCTCCTTTATCAACTTTTCCACAATATGCTCCCTGTCTCGCTTTATCTCTGTCTCTTGACTGATTATTCAAGTTAATTCATTAATGTGCGTGTCTTCTGCTGTTAGCTAGCTAGTGATTTCACAAGGATATTGCCCCTAATACTTGCCCAGTTGCCCTTATTTACTATTGATCGATGATAAATTAATGTGTATCAACAATGACATTGATTAACTTGATATTAGTGATCAAAAACTAGAAAGAAACATTCTACGGGGTTTAATTTGAAGGAGGACGAGAGTTTCCTGCCTTGGTAAAATTATTAGAAAACAAAAGGAAAATACACACACACACACACACACTTTCACTTCTTTGAAAAAAAAAATATAAATTGTAGGGAAAAAATTGGAAAAACATATATATATATATATATATATCATCGACTGCACAGTTGAAAGCTTGTTGGGACTCTTGAAGATCAAGTTTTAAATATTCTATCCATTTTTATTAATATCAGAGTATCTAGACACAAAAAAAAAAAAAAAAATTCTTAGTCATTTTTAATTTATCTTAAATGATGGCATGAAAAATGAACTCGATAGTACCTTTTGATCCAAGACATGAAAAATTTATGTATCTTAATTTATATATTTGAGATTTGATTTCAACCATAACATAAAAAACGTTCATTCTCATTTGTTTTGTCTGTTTATCACATGCTTGTAGCTCATGTTTTGAATGGTATTTAAAACCTTTTATAAATGATTAGTTCTAGATAATTTCTCTATTGTAACTCATCATCGATATTATTATTCTTGAACTTCACAAAAAAAAAATGAATGAATTAAATTGGAGTCCTACAAATTGAATTATCATAAATTAATACTGGAGTCAACACTACAGTATACGAATTCATCAATATGGACAAAGGAAGAAAGCAGCGGAAACAAAACCTGGAGAAAAAAAAAAAAAAACAAAAAAAAAAAACAAAATCTCAAACAGTCGCCTTCACAAAGCTAAAAAGATTTCTCCATTCGTTATAGAAAAATAAATAAATAAATAGTGTTCCATTCACTATGAAAAGCGAAATTTAAATAAAAGAAGCGAAAACGGTGGGATAGTTAATGATTAGAGAGATAAGTTTAAAATAAGTTATCTTTTTAGTAATTAAGTTGCTAAGGTCCCTACAGTGCCTACAAAAGTTCTAAATAATGGTGAGTTTATAATATGGCCTGCGGCAAAAGGAAAAGTTTCTTGGTAATTATAATTGTGTTTTTGGTGGATTTTATAATTAAATACGACCTCCTTCTGCTATACGCAGGATTTTAGGTAAAGATCAATCATTAATCTTGATATACACTAAACACTCGTCGTCGTGGGCAATTAGTATATGGAAGGAATTCATAACCTATTCAGAAAAAAAAAAATTACGAAGAAGAACTCATGGCATGCTGGTAAAAATATTAATAAGAAAATTGAGAAAACTATCAATTAGCTAGGACTTGAAAGAAAAGGAACTAACTTAAAAAAATGACGCGTAGCTATAGAGTAGACTTGATTTGAATCCCAAATAATTTTTTATATCAATTTTGGTCTTTAAAATTTAAAAATCATCAATTAAATCTTTTCATCCACATTTATCTATCTCGGGCTCTTTTGAAAAAATTATATAAAAAACAATATTATTTCATAAGCAACTTCTCATTTTTTGGCTAATGAATTCTGATGGAAGGGTTGAATTAAAAAAAATAAAATGATTCAAAGAAAAACTGATACAAAACTTGTTTCTAGACAAAATTAATACAGATGAAATAATTGAAGGGTAATAGGAGGTTGTTCTATATAAAAATCAGTAGATATTAAAGTAATATGTCTTACTTGGTGAGTGAGTGACTAAAAGGTATTTACAATGAATGATGATAGAACTAAATAAAATGGATTTAAAATCTTCTAAAGATAAATTAAAAAGATCAATAAAACACCTCATATGTTTAGGCTTAGCATTCCAAGCTCGGAGTGCAATACAAGGCCCAGCCCAGCAAAAATGAATTTAGGTGTGGTAGTTTGAGCCCAATTCTCTATAAAACATGGGCTCATGCAAGAAACTAGAGCCTATATAGGGCGTTCACCTAGCATCCTCGTGAGCTCAAACTGTCACACCCAAGCCAAATATATTTGGATTTATGTGGCGCTCTCATATTCACTTTCATCTCTAATGGACTTAAGCAAATTGTCTAAGCCCAACACTCATTAGAAAATTTTTCTAGAACCCATACAAATCCATCAGTTTTTTATATTGATTTAATATGTATTATTTTAAGTAGAACACAAATCATAATTTTGTAAGGGTAAAATTATCCTCCACTTCACATAATGACAAAATTAATGGGTTATAAACACACAATGAGACCTTTAAAACAAACTTCATTCTTTACTGCAAATACATTTTAAAAATATTTTTCCTAAAATATTATTTTATTTTCTCTCTCTAAAAAATATATTTATTTAAATATCGAAGAGTTTTTATCTCCATCAGAGGAGATCTTTTATTGTTATTAACCACAAATCACCTTAGCTTGTCAAGCACTAGCTATAAGCTATCAATCACCTTGATTAAAAAAAAACATATGATAATGTTCCGATCAATTGATTAATGGTTATGTAATTCGAAAGCTTTACTTAGATTTTTTAAAATATTATTACATGATTAACCGGAAGAAACTTGATAACCCATAAATTAAGAATATTTGATTGAAATGGATATTTATTGGATATTTATTTGGTTCCTTCCTAATCTTTAAAAGATTCTCTTAATTTGGTCTGGGTACATCAGAATAATATGAGCTACAAGCTCTTTCTTTGTGTGGCTTATCCTTGGTATTTTCTGCCATCATAAAACCCTGCTTTGAATTAAGTTTAAACTTGTTTCATGTCAAAATTTGAAGAAAAAAAATTGCAAGTTAATTGTTTTAGTATTTTTAAATTGTTTTGATGTGTTGATATCAAAATTAATTTTTAAAATATAAATTTTTTTTATTTTAATATATTTTTAAATAAAAAAATTTTAAAAAACAATTTTTTTACAGTCTCATAATAAATATCTCTACACTATCAGAATCAAGTATATATATAAGGTTTGAACAGGAGGACATACTTTTTGCCTCCAACAAAACCATCACAAAACAAATTGCTTTCAAAGGTACGTGTTTCAATATTTAGTGGGGGCATAAATCATTATTTGACATATCAGTTTTATTGGTACGTCTAATAAAGATCAAATGCCCATACTTTATTCTGAACCAGAATTGCAGGGGGGAGAATTGTTGGTGGAGGACATGGAACCTTGAACTAGCCACGTCTTTCCCAGCTAATTTAAATATGCCTCGCCAATATATTATACGTCCCAGTTTCAAGTTTCCATGAGACCACGCTTGATCATATCAGCAAACAGAAAAGGAGAAGATTTTCTTTCCTGTTACATGATTCGTCGAGGAATTTTGATAAATCTTGTATGGAGTCAAACATTCATTGATTCCTACGTTCTAGCATGACTCTCTTGCAATCACTGTCCTAGAAATACATGATTTGTATGGGTCCTGTTAACATAATTTTGTTTTCGACCAAAGCTAACGTTAATCACCACTTGTTTCTGTGTACCAGTTGCAATGTGGGTGATACAATTGAGGAAAATGTATTTGTATACGTATGCCTTTTTTATTAACATGTGTATATACTGATTCATGGGCCAAACAAATTAATAGCGTATGTATATGCTTGTATGTACGCCGAGTGATCATAGTCATACGCGGTTCCATGCTCATGGAGCAGGTTGATGCTTGTCAAGCTTGTATTTTTCTCTCTAAGGTGGAGATTCTTCTGCATGCACGAAACCGATTTACGTGATTAATTAATTTCATAATACAGTGCACCTCGATATCATCTAGCTTTGTATATCTAGTCTCAATTAGTGATAATAAAACCCAGAAGTGAATCTTACATCCACTTTGTATTTATTTTAAATTTGTTCCTTTTTATTTTTATTTCTATTTGATTTAATTTTAATGTCATTTAAAGTTTATTATTTTTTTAAATTTTATTCAAAAATATTTTATTTCATTTAATTTTTATATCAAATTTGATTTTCGTTCTTTTAATTGCTATTCTTTATCTTTTGCTTGATTTTTTTTAATTTTATTCTTTAATATTTTATTTTATTTTATTTATTTTCATTTTTGGTCTTCTTTTTTTATTGTTTTTTTTTATCCTTTCCTTAAAAAAAATTTCAATAATCCCTCATTATTTTTTTTTACAATATTTGGTCCTCATTATTTTGATTATTATTTGTTGTGATTTTTATTTTTTTATGATTGATAATTTTTCTTTATTATTTTTTCATGACTATTTTCTACAGGGTAATCTCAGTCTCATGACCCGGGCCACTAATTTCGAAGATTAACCTAATTTAAATTCGGTCTTTTTTTAAGTCGTTTTTAAAAATTGGTTTTTTTTTTCAATTTCATCACTTGACATTGAGTTATTGGGATTCGAGCGTCGTGATTTGTGCCATTTTTTTTGCTAGATTATTTTTATCTCATATCCTAAGACACAAGTTAACATTAATTGACTAAAGTTTTTTTTTTACTTTTTTTATAAAATTAATTTTTCTTCAATTTTATCCTTTTTTATTAAATTATTGACCCTTGAACTTTATGATTTTTTTTTTTCACGGGATTATTCCGGGTGCATATTAGTCAAGTTAACATGTATTAACTCAGATTTTCATCATTTTTATATTGATTTAGCTTTGGTTTTTTTTTTAAAATTCTTTTTCTAAATTTAATTTTTTAATATGGATCTCACATCGAGTTTAGCACCCGAGTTTACTTGAGTTTTTTTCTTTGACATTTCATTTGATATTAGATTATTTAATTTTGAATTTTATGATTTTTTTTTTGTTTTTTTAACAAAGGTTATTTTACTCTCATATCTTAAGTCATATGTTGATTAAGTTAATCTGTTGATTTTATTATTGTATGATAATTTTTATTTTAATTATTTTAGTTAGCCAGCGACATTACGATGGTTACCTTTTTAGTTACTACATTTATTTCATCATTACCAGGCTGAGCAAACAAAGCCGATTTTATATTGTATGTATTCCTAACGTTCGATCACATTATCAGAGCCTTTACGTTTTTTGGTTCGATCTCTTTGAGATGTTTTCAGTCTGCACACTTACACGTATTATATAGAACTTCAGTGTTACGACGAATATGTTTAGCAAATGCCACGTCATTAGTCCACAAAAATTAAAGCTATTGTTAGCATTCGTGTGTTTTTAATTTTGTACTAGCCAGTCAAATGAAATCTTTTTGCAATCAAGGGATTAGTCAAAGGTTTCATCAAATTCGATTTGCATGCAGGAACCAAAAAAATTCTGACGCTGCCTTGTAATCTCTCGTCTGCACTTGGCCTCTCATATACATGTCTTCATGAAGGATAGAAGTCAAGGAATGCAAGTAATTGACCATTGATGCTTGACGACGAGGCTTAAGCATACCCTTTTATTACTCACCGATCAGTCTTCTTAATGGCTTCATCTATGATCAATTCTATCACGCAAGATTAATGAAGAGCTGGGATTATTAGCCTTGTGTCTGCCATTAGTGAGTTGTTGTATTTACAACCGAGTTTATTAATTTTCGCAACCTGTAGAAGTTCTCACCTGTTATGGTTAAGCATTTAATATTTCTTTCACCATATTGACGATGGCTGGCCATTTTAGCTCCTACTCTGACAGAAGTCACCTTTAATTAAGTTGCAGAAGACAAAAGGTTAGCCCATTATGATCAGCTTCTCTCCATATTCTCTTACACTTCCTGTAAAATAAATGACGCATGGAATTGTAACTTGATTTTCTGAATCTTGCAACGCCAATTATGGCTGCTAGATAACCCGAGAATAGATCAACAAGATAAGAGATCAGTTTCTTGACAGCTGATAAAAGCCAATAAGGAGTTAAGTGGGTGGGAATTTCGATACAGAGGAAATGCTTTACGAGCCAAGATCGAAGCCTAAAGCCACTTTAAGCCAAATAGAATTACGTGTGGAGAGAAGATTCCTGCCGTAGTGGGAGGCCTTATCTTGTTAGCAAAAATAGTGCAAGTTGAGATTGCAAAAGAAGAAATTCTTTTCCTCTCTTTGCATGCGAGATCAGCAATCATCTTTTAATATCAAGCTATAGTTCTTTGATTTTCTGTCTTGTAGCCCATGATCAGTGTTATATTTCCCTTTTAGTCGCCGCTTGTCAGCAGGTCATGATTGCCATCTGCCAGTAGACGAAGAAAAACGGAGCTAAAAGTGAAGAATGTTAGCAAATGGAATCAAGTGAAAAAGAGATTTCCTCTAGCTACTACTCCCCACATACAAAGTTGGTCAACGTTCTTTGTTTATTGCTTGTCAATATGACAATCCTTTTGTTCTCTTGATTTCCACTTCTATTCTTTATTAGATATCGAGCCATCCACTACGAATTAAGGAAGTGAGAAAGGAGATTATGCAGCAAATTTAACTTGGTGGCAGAACGATTCTCCCAGCATCTCTTAGACATTATTCTCAACTGCTTACTCATCAATCAATTAATACCACAACAGTCGTTTGGTTGCTTCTTCATGAATATTATAAGATTAGACATCCAAAACTTAAATTGAAATCAAAACATCACTTGCATATATAATTAGATTTGTCGAAACAAGGATTCAGTTCCCTGGCAGCAACTAGCTAGGGGTGTCATCATTCACTTGAAACTGATAAAAGAAAATATATAAAAAACTCAACAAAGTGACTCATTGCACAATCCAAAAAGCATTGCACTTCTAGGATTCTAATGCCATTCGATATCCATATTCTGGAAATACCTTTGCATAAAAATCCATATGAATTAAAGTATGGTTATTTTGGTAAAGGAGTTGAATTATATTGTAATGAAAAACACCCAATTTATTACTAGTACTGGGTTTGCGTCAATTCGATAAATTAAATGAGATTTATTTTTTAAAAAAAAAACATGAAATAGACTCTATAAATTTTGTTTGTGCTCTAAATCCAACCACGAGTAAATGGGCCGTGGGTTCTCTACTAGTCAGACCCATAAAATCCTCTCGGCCTAACCCTTCATTGTTTGGTAGAAAGAGAGACCGATACTTTGTTAAACAACATTTATGTTCGGTAATGAAACCAACCTCATGAAAACCATGCAGTCACCGGTTTGAATCTGTTCTTCCATTAGCCGAACAATGAAACCCATGCCTATCATAACAGAGGAAAGCAGTGTATAAAGTGGCAACTATTTACAAAGACAAGATAAATCACAATTTATTATGCCTGAAAAAGAGAGTCTGTTCTGTTTAATTATCTTGTGTGCTTGCACTGGGTTAGCATGTTTAATTATTTATTGTCTCTCTGATGCCCTTTGTTTTTTCACATATATGTATGTCTCTGTCATACCTCGTGATAGTAAATGAATCAGCAGGTTTTGTTACCTGACGTTACGAGTCATGAGAGAACCCATAATAGAGCCTGCAAGACGAGGGAGGTGTTTAATAACCGAGAAAAGCCAAGGGTTGTGTGAGGTTGAGAATTTTGGTTGTCAGAGACATGTTTTGAGACGACAAGATCATGGACTAAATACCATTTGAAAATTCAGAAATTACGTGAGGCAACATTCTTTACAGCCCGGGAGGTCATATATATCTTGTCATTAATAACGATGAAAGTTGAGATTGCAGAAGAGGAAAATCTTTTCCTCTCTTCGCATGTGAAATATTCAGCTACATGTGCCCTTTTATATCAACTTATAGTTTTTATAGTTCGTCGGTGCGTGATCAATATTTTCCCTTTCAGTTAAGCCTGAACATTGCCGAGCCATCAAGAAAAATCAAAGCAGGAAGCGGAGGATAGAAAAATCAACATTAATTTCCCTTTTAGCTTGCAATCAAGAAAAGGAGGTTTTCTGTGCTTAACAAGGCCAGTCAACGTTTCTATATTTGTAATCTCATTATTCTCATGAAAGCGCACAGAGAAGAAAGTCATCTCTCATTTAACAACGTATTAGAGAATTCAGTGTTGTTTCGCAATGCAGCCAAATCACAAAGTCAAGTGCTGAATGCTTAAGGGTTTATTAGCTACCCGTTAAAACTTGGGTTCAAAATTCTTAAACTTTCTTGAAAATAAAAATAAAAATAAAATAACCCTAACTAAATTTGTTAAGAGAATTGAAAAAGAATTTGACACTAAAAATTCAATAATCATTCTAATCCTTAAATTTTTAAAAGTAAGCAGTCAATACAAATAAATCAAGACAAAAAGAAGACTAATCCTGAAAGAAGATGCAAAAAATTGACAAGAAAAATAATAATAAAAAGATAAAAACTATTGAGATATAAATTCAGGTTTTTCTCTAGCCTAGTTATTATTATTATGTTTTTACAAGATATAAGTTGTCATATTAATATTTTTAATATAAAAAATATTTTTATAAAATAATTAAGAGGGCAATTGCCCCCTCTTACCCACACGTAGCTTCGCTCCTGCACACAGCTCGTACACGATTTTTGTTACACACAACCTTTTATATGTATGCAGGGACAATACTGTATTTTTACACCAATTGTTACACGGGCTTGTGACAGCTAGCCACGATCTTTATTAACGGTGCATTGTACAACAGCCAACGAGTCACCACGCTAGCTGCTTGATACCAACTCAACAGTTAATATTCAACACCAATTTCTCTACCACTGACACGTGTTTTTATCTCCCCAGATAAAGTTTAAACCTCATTGATTAACTGTATAAATACACATTTAGTCTATATTTATTAACTTAAATATTAAAGGAGTTGTTATCCCTACAAATGAATAATTTTTCAATTAAAATCCGAACCTAAAACAGAGCCAGCTTAGAATAATGAATTTGTCAAAATCAAATATCTTTAAACAATATAAAATTTATTTTACATATCATAGTATCAATTCTGAAATGAAACGTAACATCAATTATCGACAACTTCCGAAACAATAAAGACAACTCTACTAAACACGGCATACAAAATCATAAAATAAAAAGAACTCAAAAAATAACAAATATCCAGGCACCAAGAAAGCCCAACAAATGCGAAAAAACACCAGCTATCAACCGTCCGATCTAACTCTCACTAGAAGGCTTGTCCAGTAACTAGAATCCAGAGCCCACGGAACCAAGCAAGCCCAAAGAGTGAGAAAAAGTCGCAGCCATTAGATTCCAATCTAGAAAGCATACCCCAACCGTCCGATCTAGGTCTCCCTATGAAACCCAGCATAAAAACAAAATACTATCTCGCACAAACCTCACATCAGTGTTAGGGTTTTTCCTTCTCTCCCTCCACACTCCCAACCGTCTACCTCCGAGGTTAAAGAGACAGCCGCGCTTTTGCTGTCCGCCTTGACAGAACACTATCTTTGTGTCTTGGCCCTCAGTTTTGCTTTAATCCTTACCTTCCTTTTAGTTTTAGAAACTAAACTACTAAAAAATGGTGAACAAACTATCAAAGGCTGATAAGAAAATCGCTTACGACGCTAAGCTGTGCCAATTGCTGGATGAGTACAGCCAGATCTTGATTGCAGCAGCTGATAATGTTGGGTCTAACCAGCTGCAAAATATCAGGAGGGGTCTTAGAGGTGACTCTGTGGTGCTCATGGGAAAGAATACCATGATGAAGAGGTCTGTTCGGATCCATTCTGAAAAAACTGGAAACAAAACTTTCCTTAACCTTATCCCTCTCCTTCAGGTATACAACAATATAGATTATCTCGTTCCTTTTATTTCTTTTCTTATTGTGCTTAAGTTGCTCATTTTTGTTTTGACTAATTCTAAATTTACTGTTTTGTTTGAATAGGGTAATGTCGGGTTGATTTTCACTAAAGGTGATCTCAAGGAAGTGAGCGAGGAGGTTGCGAAGTATAAGGTGCTGTAAGCTAATTCCAATTCCTTTTTATTGTTTCACATTATTGTTAATCTACATTGTGGTGTTGTACTGTATGATTGAATTCCCTCTATTTTTTTAATCTCACTAGTCTCCGTAACAAAAAGAAAAATGTATAGTTATGCTGGTTTTTGTTGTTTAGAACTATTAATCATTTGTACCTTGTCGTTACATGTCTGTTAATACCAACACATTAACAGTTGCCATTTCTGGTTTGTGAGATTTACACAAAATGAAGATTAATGGCAATTTAAAGAATTTTGGCAATGTCTCTGGGAACAAAAAAACTTTAATATCATGTATGTTGAATTATCCCAAGTGATATTATTAAATGGTGGTGAGCAAATTTATAATTGGGATTTCCTAGCTTTGATTGAAATTATAACGAATGCATGTTTGTTGCTAATAGAGACGCCAAACAAACTCAAGAATTCTATTTATACTACTAGAAAACAGAGTCATTTTTTTTGTCTGGTGATTGAGGATATTTTTTATATGTTGTTTGTCACTAATTTTTCAAATGCATTTCTTTGATTTGTTAAAACAGGTTGGAGCTCCTGCTCGTGTTGGTCTGGTTGCCCCAATTGATGTTGTTGTACCTCCTGGCAACACAGGGCTTGATCCATCCCAGACCTCTTTCTTCCAGGTCTGTCACCTATATCTCATGATGATAATGTTTGTGCTTATAGATTTTGGGATTTTTTTTGTAACGCAGTTCTGTAGCTTTCTGGTGCTTGCTGTTTTTCTCTTAACTCTTATAGCTGCTTTATTCTTTTCTACAGGTGCTCAATATTCCAACCAAGATTAACAAGGGAACAGTTGAAATTATCACCCCAGTCGAGCTGATCAAGAAGGGTGACAAGGTTGGCTCTTCTGAGGCTGCTCTACTGGCAAAGCTTGGCATTAGGCCATTTTCTTATGGTCTGATTGTCTTGTCTGTTTATGACAATGGCTCTGTCTTCAGCCCCTCGGTGCTTGACCTGACAGAGGATGACCTTGTTGAGAAGTTTGCTACTGGTATCACTATGATCACCTCCTTGTCACTGGCCATCTCCTACCCAACCCTTGCTGCTGCACCACACATGTTCATCAATGCCTACAAGAATATTCTTTCTGTTGCAGTTGCAACTGAATATTCTTATCCTCAAGCAGAGGAAGTGAAAGAGTTCCTGAAGGTTTGTTATTTGTTTATTCATTAACTGGACTATATTCCATGTTCAGACTTAAATTGTAGTTATGCTACCTGTTTCTGTAGATTGTTCTAACGTTGTTTGATTGCAGGATCCTAGCAAGTTTGCTGTCGCAGCAGCTCCTGCCGCCGCCGCCGTCGCTTCTGGTGGTGCCCCAGCTGCTGCCAAGGAAGAGGAGAAGAAGGAAGAGCCAGCGGAAGAGTCCGATGATGACATGGGTTTCAGCCTTTTTGACTAAGTTTTATTTTGGTTTTTATCTAGGAATTTACCGTGCTGTGGCTAATCACTTAGTTTTTCCTATGTTCCTTTTCTGTCTTCCTAGTTTTTTCTGACAATTTGTTTTTAAGCTACTGAGCTAGTCATGAAAGCATGGTAGGTTGTTGTTTTCCTGCGATTCTGATTTAAATCATTTGAATTTTGTTTATTTTTTCCTGTTCTGTCTTCCTAGGTTTTTTCTGACAATTTGTTATTAAATTACTGAGCAAGTCATGAAAGCATGGTAGGATGTTGTTTTCCCGTGATTCGTATTTAAATCTTTTGAATTTTGTTTAATTTTTCCCTGGCTGCACTTTGAAGAAGTTGATTTGCAAATAAGTGAAAACTACCCTCATGCTTAGCTGGTCGGCGTAAGGAAACATGTTCCCTACTCGTGGATAGAAACATGGCAAGGTGTAATAGTATTTCTTCACTTGCCTTAAAAAAAACCTGTTTTCTAATAAATTCGATCTTTGAAATTATTGCTATGCTTAACAGCAAATGTTTTGCGCTTAAAGATATCCATGAATTCTTCGATCCTGTGTTGAGATTGGACTGGCGGAAAAAGATTTAATGAAAACGTTAATAAAGGCCAAAATTGTTCTCGACTGGAATCGCTCGCCATGAAAAAATGGGACAAATCGAATTACTGTTTTCGTCTTCACTGGTTAATTTTATCAGATTCACGGGCTTTGCAGAACCCCTCGGTAAAGGTCCTTCTCGTGTGGCCATGTTCTTCTTGTCCAAGTCTGGACAAGTATAGTCTAAGGCTATCATCAGGTTTGCTTTACCATGGATGATCTGTGAACCGTGTTAGCTTTTTCTCCGATCAAGTTTCTTAAACTTCTTTATGATTGGTTATTCTCGTAGGATGTATGTAGTGGCCATCTTTAGGTATGCTCTGCCATGAATAAGCCCGGAGCCTTTGCCCTTGATTGTTTCCCCATGAGAGGTGTGAATCCTGTCTTTGATTGTTACCTGAAGAGCAAGTTTCTTTATCTTCTTCGAGAGCAGAAGTAGAAAGAGATTTAAGTGCACGTTTCCACGAGTTATTTCTATTTCATCTTCAGTTTGAGCCATTGTGCTTTCATTTGTACTGAGGCAGTCTTGTGCTTCCTCTTATGGCTTTGTAATATGTTCGTGTTAATGAGATCTTCTCTTTCAAAAAATAAAAATGAAATCCAAGACAACCAAGCTTTAGCCGGATCAACTGAACCATCATCTGGTTCCCATTTTCTCGAGTCAAGTGTGGACTTTTTTCACCATCCAAGTGCCATTCACTAAGTTTCGAATTCGAGACCGGTTTTTGAAGGTGGTAATTAGGTAAAAACGCAAAGATACTGTTCCATTGTTTTTAACAGAACCTCAAACCCGAAAAACCACTCCTCGTCAGGTATCAGGTGCTGTAGCTTCCGTACTTGATTGAGACTTGGTGCTCCTCTTCACGTGCAAATTGCAATGTTCTAATATTTTTTGAACAAAAATGAGAGATTTTTTAATTTGCTGCAATGGAAGCTGCTTCCGTAATCATGGTTTGGTTTGAAGCGAAGAAAATTCTTGGAAGCATGACCCGTGAAAAAAGTTTAACCTCTTATAAATTATTGAAAATTTAAATTGTCAAGGTAAATATTTCATTTGTCATTTTCTTCGTAACAATTGTAGTCACGTGTATCAATCAGAAAATCAGGAAGATAAACTCTTGGGATTTGCTGGAGAAATTCAAGGTATCGATCAATCAATTTGTAATAAATATAATTGATCTATTTCCCTGTTCTCATGGGAATTTTCTAGTCTCTAAATAATAACAATTCAATTTTAGATATTGTGCCTTTTGTGTCTAGAAAGTAGGTGGGGTCATATTCTCCACCTAATTTATTTTGAATTCAATGATCGAGGTTGATGACATGATAATTAATAAGGATTTTAAATATTATATTTGTATTATGCACTAGATAAATTCTATTCAATTTAAATTTAATAATTTAGATGTAATAACCATGCACGTTATGTTTCTAGAAAAACATGAAAGGATCTCAATTTAAAAACCATGTTTTATTTTACAAAATAAACATTATAATCTTTGCAAAAAAACATTATCATCTATAAAATAAATAACTTTTCATTTATAATTCTTATATGATGGTAATAAAATGAGTAAAATTGTAATATTTATGATAATAATAATCCTATTTTAATGATAATTATGATTGTAGTATTTGTGATAAGATATTAATTATTGTGATAATAATGATGATAATATTAACGATGAAATGATAATCACTTTAATAATAAGCAGTATTGGTTGTGATGATGATGTGATAATGATTATTGTGATAAAAATAATAGTAATACTAGAAATTTATAATAACATGATGATATAATAAAAATTATATTAATAATAAATTATGGTCAATAATAATAGAGTGATCGTTAACCACAATAATGTAGTAGAAAAAGTTATACCATGAGACAATGATATTAATAATAAAATAATGGTTGAATAAGTTGAAGTGAAAATAATAATAATAATAATAATGAAAATAATAGTTATGAGATAATAATAATGTCTAATGGTAATTATAATAACTTAATTGTGTAGTTTTTTCACTCCATGTCAAATTAAACTAGTTTTTTTAAAATTAATTCTATTCAAGAGTTAATTAGCCAATATTTAGTGTTTATTTAAGAATGATGAATAAAAAAAAAATTCTGAAAAAAAACATTTATTTTATAAAATAAACAGTCTCATTCTTTACCTTTTCTTATTATCTGTTCACTTTTCCTCGCACGAAATTTAAGATGGTATTAAAATGAGTTTTATCTACCGATGCGCTTCATCATCATTGTTATCCAGTACTTCCCAATCAAACTATCATTGATTTTAAGCTGCGGTGTTCTCCAGCCATGCTTCCACATTATTATTGGGCCTTCAGCCTATTTCATGACCCGGCAATGCCTCTACTAGTTTTCATTTTCAACACCTGACTGGCTTAGTTTCTTGCAGTTTTGTTTTTTTAGGCCATGTTTCATAGCAGACCTGTTTCTAATATCTTGTTTGGTATTGCTCGACAAAAGATCTCATTCAAGATATTGATGATGGCAAAACGATCACTTGGTTATAATTAGTGCCCTTAAAGGGAGGGTTATTGGAGGTATGGAAGTTTCTTCGCAAGCCTAACTTTTAGTTTAATCACTGCGTCCAAAGACAAGGACATCTTTACCAATACCACGACTATTATAGTATTATTTCATGTTTACAAGCATAATTTTTCACGCAGGAGCATGTTCAACAACTATTTGCGATTATCAACCCCATCAGCTCAAATCCTTAATTGCGTTCTTTCCTTCCTGGCTATATTTTTAAACCTACCGACGAAGAAGCAATTGACAGCTTATTGATTTATTCCATAATAAGTAGTGGTGCTCCTACCTTTTTTCTGTCTACAAGGAAAGCTAGCGAAAATGCTTCAGAGATAGTGACGATCCCAGACTTTGAAATTGACCTGGAAAGGATTTCTATATGATTGAAAGTGTGTACAGGATATGATCTTGATCCAGGAAGACCCAAGTTAGCTCTTCATGGTGCCCATCGGAACGTGTAGTCGGTGGTTGAGATTTTAGTATGCCTATGGAACTCATTATTTCTCTAATGGTTGTTTCAGAAATGTCAGTATCTGTCAATCAGTCCATTTATCGTCATGTTGTAGTTGGACCATGGCAATTCTAATGGCTAAAAACCAAATTGCAAACCTAACCAAATCGATTTCCATGGATTTCTTGTTTAAAGGAGTATAGCTATGGTGTAAATGATTGTATCTTATTTGGTTTACATCATTTTACACAAGTTCGGTGAGGCTTTAAGACTGTTTGTTTTTGTTTTTGTGATAGAGTTATGTTTTAAAAATAATTAATTTTTTTTGCTTAAACTTTTTTGTATGTAATTTTAGATTATTTTAAAGCACTGATTAAAAAATATATTTTTAAAAATATATTAACTTAATACATTTCTAAAACAAAAACTTTGAAAAAGATTATTGAAATTTTGTAACCTACATCCTCTATTTTCTAGGGGGTTTACCAATAAATTATAGTGGTCAGAGGAGGGGCCTTCCTTCTCTGACTCTGAGGGGATTCTCCATCTCTTTCAAATTTTGATGTCAAAACTTCAACATTTGAAGTGGACTCGGGCTGCATTTTTACCTAACTTCGAGATCAATATCTTGGCCTATTGGGCTGCTACGATTGATTCGGACAACAAGTTTTTTTTTCTTAGACTGATGGAGATTGCAGACTTTGGTTGACTGCACCAAAAAGTATCTACAGCAAGGCATGCCTCGGTTATTTGTCAACGCGGTGTTCGTTAAAAAAATGTTTGATGCTTAATAGTGGATCCCCACCGGCAACTCAATCCATGCTTACATTCCATATGTAGGGGTCATCAACTGTTCAAGAGAAATGAAATTCGAGTGTCTTTATATAATCTATTAAATTAAATTAGACCCAGGATGTTTACAGGATTCAATAAATCATCGATACTCTCGAACCTGTAATGTGTCCTCTCGAACTAATCTTAATTCTCTTCTTAGTGGATTAGACGTGCATACTCCTGAACTAACCTAGTATTCATTCTTAATAAACCGATCATGTATTTTCTTGAACAGTCCTGCCTCGGTAAACTTGTTGTGCGTCCCCCAAGACTAACCTTGCATTCTTTCCCCTCTCGCGACATGGCTTATACCTTTTGAATCCAAACTCTTACACCCGAACGCACCTATATTCAATTGCTACAGCCTAATCCAGCTAATATCCCGGCACACTATCCTTTGATCATCAAACATTGTCTATTGCCACCAGCTACGGAGACAAATATTATATGCAGTAAATAAAATCACACATCTTGGCAATGTGTCCTCCCAAGGATTGGTCTTATTACTGTCATCAATAATAGAATTCATAAAACTCAAAACTAAGACAGCTTTTGCACCGACCTGTTGTCACTCTCAGTCCTTGTCTCTAAGTATATCAAAACTGTATATGACGAGTACATTAATCACTATACCCTTACATTAACACATTTACATGGCTATATAAATATCATCGAACCCCGTAATAAGGGATCTTCTATGAGAGAGAGACACATCTTCCTCGTCTTTAAACTTTATCATGCAAACACACGGAATACAACCTCTAAAGCTTCATTCCTCTCATGCTTGAGCTAACTTAAACATTGGAGGGCCGTCTGATCTTAACGAGAGACTTGTTTTGCAAGTTTTCATGCTAACCAAGTTCAATCTTCTCAACCTTCTAATTTATCCATTACCCTTAGTAAAAACACTTGATCTCAATGGGGTATTTCGTCAACCTTATTAGTGCAATCATCTTAGTTCCCATTTGGTTGAGTATTAGCTTTTGCTTTTCAAATTATTTTTTATTTAAAAAATATTAAATTGATATTTTATAGTATTTTTTTAATAGTTTTGATATGTTTATTTTAAAAATAAAAAAAATATTTTTTTGATGTGTTTTCAATTTAAAAATATTTTTAAAAAACTTTCTATATAATATATGAAACAGGCACTCAGTGATTAGCTTGATATTCGATATTGCTATATATCATTTCAATTAATCTCAGCGTTCATATGATGAAAATTTTAAGTTCAAAATATGAAACAACATATTATCAGTGCAAAAAATTCCTTACAGGTAGGAATTAAGGCTTCAAGTATTGAAGGAGAGAAAAATGATAACAAATAATTTTATATAAGTGGCCTTGCAAATTAATTAAGAAAATAAAGTTCACAATCGATATCCATGATCCTGTAATCACGGTGATAAGCGTGGCAGTCTCGACATGACCTCATCCTATATCGAGATCTTGTTTCCCATGGGAGCTTATATGTTCTTGAAAGTAATTTATGACTTTCGAATTGCAGTAAGGAGGCAAATGGTCGCATCAAATCGAATGTAGTGTCTATCCACAGCACGGCCACCAGATCATGTAAGATCAACAAGGAGGCAGGGTTTCCTTTTTCATTTTATTTGTTTTTCCAAGACACTTTTGCTGTGTACGATGATTAATTTAGTAATAATAAAAAAAGAGTAATTAATTTGCAAAGACCGACAATGCTATCTCTTCTGTCTTGTTTTAGAAATCTTTCTCTTAATTTGGCTGTGAGGAATCTCATAAGATGGATTGATTAGATCAGGATGGTTCGAGGAGTCGTGAAGCTGGAAACGGTCATCGAAAATACTGTGGATAATTTCAAATTATGGTCAGACAAGTATAGAATCCAGACAAGAAGAGCTTGAGAAGCAGGGGAAAGCATACCTGAGATTCTTCTTTTATTTAGTATTTATTCCAGCAATTCTCAACAGCTTTACAACTCATCACGTGGGTGGAGGCCTGGAATATATAACAGAGATAGTGTTTCCTCCTGGCATGAATGTTAGATGTTTTTCATTTATTCTGTATTTAATCCAAACGAGGTTCGATTCAGATCACCACATCTTCGAGCTAATCAAAACAGTCAAGAGACTCGAATCGATCTTGATAAAAAATAAAAATAAAATGTTTGATGTTTCATTCCTTTTTTATATATGCCGGGGACTGGACAAAATTGAGATCGCCACATCAAATGCAAATCAATTAATTATGAAACCAGATTAGGGTGCTCGAGGGATAACTGTTAAATAAGTTTAGATAATTGTGAGCTGCACTGTGGTGGGATTGCCACACACACCCTGTTTTTCCATTTTTCATTCACTTAATCGGGACTAGCATATTCAAGTAATATTCTTCTTTTTTTTGGTTTTTGATATTGGAGTAACTGCTTGATCCAAGCAAAAGGGCTAAAAACCAATCTAACCATGTAGGTTCAGATTCCGTCTAATTTTGCATTTGAAAAGTATTCTTAAAAAAAATATATTTTTTTATTTTTTTATTTACTTCTATTTATATATATATATATATATATATATATAAATCATTATGATATATTATTATCAAAAATAAATTTTAAAAAATAAAAAATATTTTAATAAATAACCACCCCAATATCTAATAAATATCTCACTTGCATCTGAACGTGCGGCTGCTTTGTAAGTGATATGAAATTATTCTTTGATGCTCGAAATCTCCGTATTGTGGACGAAACTGGTCACTCATCTTATGCCGCACCTGCAACATCCTCTAAGCAGCACTCTCGGAAATTATGATTTTTTCATGCTTTCCCTTTCCTCGACTGTCATTTGGATAAGAGAAAAAGGAACGGTGAAAACTTGAGTAAAAAATAAAAAAAAGGTGGAGTGGAGAAGCAACTAGATAAATGATAAATTGAGCTACGACGCTAATGCCCCATTATAGGGCCCAAAACATGCTTCCTTGCTAGGAAACCTGGGTGCTAGCTCGCCATTGACTCCCATCAGAGTCAAAGACACCATGCTCTTAATCAGATAAACAATGAATAAACAAGTGCACCCATTTTTTCAAAAATAATATTAAATAAATATTCTCTCCTTGTTCACCAAATTTCCTTCTCTCCGAAATTGCAGATTCCGAAGCCCATAAATATCATACTTCTCTTGCTAGACGTGGAAGCCAATCAAATCCTTCACAGCTCCGACTGCAAGAGCCACGTGTCGGCAATCCAACTGCCTTTTCGGCACCGCTAATGTGACCTGATTTGTCCACATAAATCCAACAGGTGGGCAGTAGATAACGGTGGGTGGCGCACGTGATTGCCATGCCATCACATTCTTGTGCTCCCCCGCGTGGCTAGGTGGCAATCAAAAAGCGGTGCCGAGTTGCAGGCCACCACGCCGAGTCTGTTTTAGACTAGCAATGAGCGTTCGACATGTGTACTGCTCTGGTTCCATGCGGCAGCTTTTTTTGAAGGCGGTAAACACGGTGACCGGATCTAATTATGCATGTTCCGAGGAGAGATCAAAAACCAATTAAAATTAAATAAAAAAGGGCGCTATTTCTTTAGACTTTCCAAGGCCAGAAGTGCACGGCGACCTAAAACAAGATACCCGTCAAACACTAATCAAATTAGTGCGTATCATCTGAACAAACAATAACCATGGATAGCGGATTTCCCCATCTTCGATAGATTTTGAAGGTTCTACAAAATATCTTTAAAATGTCCATACATATCCCAAAAATAGTTGACAAAAGCAACTGCATGTACTATCAATTATTCATACAATTTACACTTGGAGTCCAGCTGCTGTGGTCAATTGTGTGACTTGTTCCATCCCCGTCCCGGATTCGACCCTCTATGTGTACGCCTGTCACCCCCGCGATGCCTTACCTTGCTCCTGGGCTTACAGGATGTCCAGTGAACCGTGGGGATTAGTCGTGGTGCGCGCAAGCTGGCCCGGACACTCCACGCTAATCAAAAAAAAAAATTATTCATACAATTTAATCTTATTTTCATTAACATCCCAGTATATTTTATATTATAAAAATTTCACAGCGCTAATACTGTAACTATTAAACTTTTACAATATACAACAAAGATAGAAAGAAATAGAAAGGAGAGATCAAATCTTAAGAGTTAATATTTTGTTAATGAAAGAGATAATTCTAATCAATTTTTATGGGATCAATATGATATTTTTCTCAATTCTCCCTAAAATATTTCACTACAAGAACATGTGTGTGAATATTTATAATTATTGATATTTTTTAAAATCCTAATTTTACTTTAAAGCTTTCTTTCTTTTTCTATTTTTGCTTCGCTGGATATCGAGATTTAGCCGAATGGGATTCCTTTGATAGCCCTTTTGTACAGAAAACAATAGACAGCGCCTGAGGAGGGCATATTTACTTTATCTTCCTCTTGTGCTGCATAGGTCTTGCATGATTGCGTCATGATTTGGATAAGGATACATGGATGGTAAAGATTGAATTCTAAGCTAGATGATAATATAGAGAATGATATGGTGATGCAGGTAACAAAAAATAAAATCTAGATTTTTTAAAATATATATAGATGTACTAGGAAGTATCATTCTCATCACAATCAAAAATATATAGCCTAATTTTATGATATCATGCAGATCTAAAATATTTAAAATATAACACAATTAAAAAACAACTTAAATTAAAATATCAAAATCAATAAAAAAAAAAAAAACAAACCTTGATTTAAATTAATATTCATCATCAAATCTTTTACAACTGATCATCGATGCAGATATATATCGATTCACACTTTTAATATTCACCATTTGAACTATTTTTCTATTTTTTTTAGTTGCAGTTAATTAAAAATACAATTAATATAATCAACCTTAACTACTAGACAACATGAGACAAACACTAAAAATTTAATGTAATAACAACATTAAGAGTCAAAGAGATTGATGAAGCTAAACATCACAAGCACAAATAATTGCATTTAATGATTTTGAATATTCTTTCTAATATCTAATAATTTTAAACACAACAAATAATTAATCTTAGTTACTTCACATAATAGAGAGATCAAAACAATTAAAGATTTGATATCTCA
Source organism: Populus tomentosa (assembly GCA_018804465.1). Taxonomy (NCBI): domain Eukaryota; kingdom Viridiplantae; phylum Streptophyta; class Magnoliopsida; order Malpighiales; family Salicaceae; genus Populus; species Populus tomentosa. The sequence goes on along the minus strand of CM031983.1, from coordinate 4,041,497 downwards.
CGTAGCAGTAGATTGCAATAAATAATAAATTTGTAGGCCTTCTAATAATTAAACAAAACAATCAAGAAAATAAATATTAATGAATATTCAATACTCAAAGTATAAATTGAACAGTAAAAATAAATTATAACTCATATTTTTATTGATTTTGATGTTTTTATTTCCTTTAATGAAATAAAAATTTAGTTATATATAAAGTACCATCACGAAAACTTGTATATGAGAAGTAAAATATAGAATAAATAAGAGGGGAGAAAGAAGGGAGAAGTTTGATATATTCTCACCCTTTCTCTTTGACATGTTTTTTTTTTTGGAAGCCTATACAATCTCTTAAAAATACTTTTAATATTATCATCTAATAACAACCATCAAATCTAAATAGTTAATGAAATTATTAAAAAATAAAATAAATTCCTAGCACAACAAGAAAAGTGATATATTCAATTAAAATTCATACACCAAATTTAAAAACTTCAAAAAATAAATCACATCCTAATATATTTACATGTCAAAGGATGTTTCAGCACCTTGACAATATAGATGCAACGAGAACTTGATGTCAGATTTCAACTTCAATAAAATCATTATTTCTTGAAACTCAAAACATGAAAATTGTAGAGATATTTCCTAGGTTCCATGTCATTTTGAATCATCTTAATTGGAGCTTAAATGAGAGAGTTATGTCCATGAAGTCGTGTCAAAACTACTCAAAATAACTTAATTAACTTCCTTTTACTCATAACACCTCCATTTATATTCTAAATTTAAATATTAAAATAATAAATATATTTAGGCATCAAATAAATATAAATATTATGAGAGAAAAATATGATATTTTATATTTTATTGAGTATCTAATGATATTTTATTAGCTACTCTTTGAATTTATTTTAAAGAAAAACAAATAAATACAACTAGAAAATAGAAATTACAAGTATAAATATTTTTAGTGGATCATATGTTTTATTCTTTCTTTCTTTTTCATGTTTATCTTCTTTTTTAAGTGGTTTTAAAAAGTAACTAATAAGATAAAATTACTTACTCCTTAAACACCAATTTTTTTTTTTAATTCTAATACATGGCTTTATTTAACTTCAATTGAGAAACAGGTCTCTCCCAAAACAAAAAAAATTGCTCAGTATTATTAATGTCTGAAATGATAACAAGGGACCAAAAAGAAGATTGTCGTGTTTATGTCTAGAGCCGTAAGATCTGGAAGACAAATTGGCTTTAATTCGATCGAGGAGCCGCAATAACTTTGAAATTTCCTAGTTTTGGTGTAATCTTTAGACCATTTGCCATGCCTTCCCCGTGACGAGAGGCTGAAGGATATCGATTGAAGGGCCAGATGTGCAGGTATTTCCCCTGAAAACACGGGAAAATTAGAGTCCACTGACTCCTAGGAAGCCGACAATGACACTACTGTGATTATTGATCGAGGCAGTGTTTGTTTGTGTTTTTAGATCTATCGTTTTTTCTTTTTGAAAGTTTTTATTTTCTAGGTTTAAATTATTATTTTTTATGATTTTTTTATATTTTTAATATATTAATGTAAAAATAAATTTTAAAACATATAAAAATTTATTTTGATATATTTTTAAATAAAAATACTTTAAAAAACAACTTTTACATTAATCTCAAACATGCTCTAAAAAATAATTAATAATTAAACAATAATTGTATATTATTTGAAGTTGAACAATAATCCTGACATGTGAAAATTAAAATTAATAAAAATAATAACTGTAGCACCATAAGTAGGAATTTATATATCAATTAGAAAGAAATTATCATAAATCATTTCAGTCAATATAAATTTTTTATCAAATTATAAAATAGAGATTTAATTATTTGAGAAAACAAATGATACTAATACTAAGTTGACGGTTCAATGACATCCATTATGAACGTGATAGCTATAGATTTTTGAGACCATAGTTAAATGCGTTCAATAATAAAAAAAACTAAATGATAAATTCGAAGTAAAACAACTAATGTAAATTCTAGAATTCTCTCCGGGTCTTCCAATGATGAATTTGTTCTTCATTTTTCAAAAAATTTTAAAAATCCACTTGACGTAATAATATTAAAAACACCTTGGAAAATCATTTTCAAAATCTGTGGTCAAGAGGTACCGTAGAAAAACATTTTGGGTGACACATTTAAAAATCTATTTATTTTTATGTTTTAAAAATATATTTAAAAAATTTTATTATTTTTATTTTTTTATTAGCTTTAAATTAATATATTTTTAGTATTTTTAAAATTATTTTTTAGTGATCTCAAAAAAAATTTAAAAATATTATTAATATATATTTTAACATAAAAAATTATTTAAAAAACAATCACAATTCTTTCAACACCCTTTCCCCTTTTAATTTAAAACCAATCACGTACCTAGAAATCCCCTTTTAATTTAAAAAACTATTAGTACATCCTTCAAAACTCGTACCCTTCCCTTTAGACATGTTTGAAGGGAATGCATTTAAGAGTGTCGGATAATTGTTCTAAACGAACATTTATCTATTTAGCGGTCTTAATTATAGCACTTAAAGCACCATTAGTCAAGTCCTACGATCAACTACAGCGCGTGATTGGAAATCGACGCCAGCAGAAAAATAAGAGTCGCATTACTTGAACGAGCAAAGACGAAGGCCCAACATTGGAACCGTTCCACCCCCCACCTCCTACCCCTTTTACTACTAGAATAATCCAACGACACGCAGTTTCCTTCTGTATGCCAGAACACACCGAATACACCTTTCACGTTAGGTCCGAGTGGATAAGTTTCATGTCCTTTCTCTTTCAAATTTCTTCAACTCCCATTTTTTTCATCTCCCTATCAATTATTTAATGAAATCTAATTCCCGACATCTCTCTCATCCCCACACGCCTTTACCCCTCACAACAGGCAAAATCCCCACCCCTCCCTATATATAACCTCATCAATCCCTCCCTCACCCCTCAAACAAAACTCGAAAGAAAAAAAATAAAAACACAACGTATTCCGTTTGATTTCCATTTTCCACTTCCTTCTCCCAAGAAAGAATGATAGATTTAGATTGGAAAGCAAAAATGGTATCCTCCGATCCCCCAAACAAACCCCCCATACTCTCTAGCAAGCTACATGTCTCCATCCCGGCTATGCAGTTTCGTGGCATCTCAAATACCTACCCGATTCCCGCTTCCGACTCGGTTTGTTCAGCTTACGAGTACTTTCTCCGCCTCCCAGAGCTACGAAAGCTATGGAACCGAAAAGAGTTCTCGGATTGGAAAACAGAGTCTATACTAAAACCAGCTTTACAAGCTCTAGAAATCACTTTCCGGTTCGTTTCGACGGTTTTATCCGACAAAAGACCGTACGCGAACCGGAGAGAATGGACACGGAGGATCGAGTCACTCACCACCTCTCAGATCGCGTTAATCGCGTCTATCATCGAAGATGAGGCAGAAGATAGCACAACGCGTGGCACGGCTCCAATCGCGGACTTGAGCTCAACGGAAGGTGTTCTGGTTAGAGATGGGAGTTACGCGGAGGTTTGGAAGGTTCCGGGCGAAACCACGGTTGTCAATAAAACCAGCGAGGCAAGCCTGCTCCCTAGGCTCGCCACGTGGCAGACATCTGAAGACGTAGCACAGAAAATCCTGTACTCCATCGAGTGCGAGATGAGACGGTGCCCGTACACACTCGGACTCGGCGAGCCAAACCTGAACGGAAAACCAACCCTGGAATACGACACTGTTTGCAGGCCGAACGAAATCCACGCCCTCAAAAAGAGTCCGTACGACCACATAAAGAACCAGGAAAAGCAATCGGTGTACACCACGCATCAAATCCTAGAGTCATGGATACATGTGGCAAAACAAATTATCCAGCGCGTAACAGAAAGAATTGGAAGCAAAGAATTTTCAAAAGCATCAATTGACTGCTATTTAATCGAGAGAATCTGGAAACTTCTAGCAGAAATTGAAGACTTGCATCTACTAATGGATCCAGATGATTTTTTGAGACTTAAAAATCAGTTACAGATGCGATCATTAGACGAAAAGTCTCCGTATTGTTTTAGATCGAGGGAGTTGGTGGAGATAACGAGATCGTGCAAGGAACTGAAGCATAAGGTGCCGGAAGTTTTAGGTGTTGAAGTAGACCCAAAAGGTGGGCCCAGGATACAAGAAGCAGCCATGAGGTTGTATAGTGAAAAAAGGGAGTTTCAGAAGGTTTATTTGCTTCAGGCTTTGCAGGCAATTGAGGGTGCTCTAAAGAGGTTCTTTTATGCGTATCAACAGGTGCTGGTTGTTGCTATAGGGAGTTTGGAGGCCAAAGGGAATGGGGTTTTGGTGAGTTCAGAGAGTTGTGACTCGTTGACTCAGTTGTTCCTTGAACCTACTTATTTTCCTAGTTTGGATGCTGCTAAGACTTTTCTGGGAGAGTCTTGGAGTCATGAACAGCCTATGGGGTGGAGAGACGGAGTCGGAGGAAGCAGTGAAGAAATCAGGGGGGTGGGAATCGGTGGAGGACTCGGTGGCGTCTAAACTATAGGTTTTTTTTCGCATAGATTATACAGTTATTCATTGGATATATGTTTTTTTTTATTATTGTTTCAACCATCAATATATTGGATATCATAACATTTTGATATTATTATTCTTGTAAAACTGTATACCTTCTACTGATCTATATTTCCAGAGATTAAAAACATCACAGTAAAGTTGTGGATCTTGCTAATTTTCTAGAAATGATCATGAATTATATCCTGTCTTTCGTTAACCTACAAAACGCATCTTGAATCCGTCATAATTTGGAGAAAGCCAGTTGTTTAATCTTGTATCAAATAACAAGTAAAATGGAAGAATTCACGGCAATTTGCATTTACCTCTGTTAATATCTTACAAGTTCTGTTATTGTATTCTCTTTTCTATATTGCGAGTGATCTATTTTAAATTAAATTAAATTAAATAATCTTGACTATCTTAGCTTTAAATCAATGACACAGTTATTTTGGGGTCGAAATCATCTCTTGCTTGCATAGTGAAGGAGGATGACGTGAGAAACACACGTTTTAAAGATGGACTCTAGCTTCGCCACGGGTATTGGTCTAACCGTTAGTTGAATTGGCTCACGAGCCTGTCAACTCAATCTTAAAATAGGTTTGGATCGATGCTGAAGCACGAACCATTTTTTCAAACAGCATGATGCTGAAGTTACGTTTCCTGTTAAGGAAAAAACAGAATAATTATGTAAAGGGTTAAAAAAAAAACAGTAAAAACGAATAACAAGTAAAATGGAAGAATTTACGGCAATTTTAATGTACTTTTGATAAACCTATTTTATAAGTTTTGAAAAACTCCTAGGACATGTTGAAAGAAATGAATGTGTCTCGAGTGAGGATATATTTATATACCAAGCTCAGCTACACAGGGAGTTATTAATGTACCAAACCTTGAGCATGTTGGATGTAGTATTAACTAGACCCAGATATAATTTAGTGTGGTAATATGCTAAATTCTAAATATGATATTATCCAATTCAAATATAAATTTTAAACTTAAAAGATTTTTATTTGAAATAATATATAGAGAATAACATAAATTATATATTGAAATTTCATCTAATAACTTAAATTTTTTTTAAAAAAAACATTTTATTAATAACAAAAAGCTATCTTACATGTTTTCCAATCACTTCCAACTAAATAATGTCATGGCCATTGAATATGCAAAAGTGAAAAATAAAAACAAATTGGAGTATCAAACAAAATTGAAAAGTTATTGAAATAGTTATTCTATATTAAAAAAAAAATTAATTAATAAGGAATCCATAGTCATTCTATGTTATTTTTCCAATATAGTTTTCCATGTTTTGTAAATAATCTCAACCAATATAAATAGAAGATATTCAAACAAAGATGTTCCCCGCTTTATCAAGCACAAACATTATTTTTTCAGTTTTTAAATAAAAAAAAATACAATACCTAAAAAGGCATTTACAACACCAAGTGCTTCTTTTCTTGAGTTAAAAATCAACTTAAAAATCCTAACTCTATTGTACCAGTACAATGGCTAGTGAAAACAAAATCTTTTTGGATAAACTATTTGGCATGCATTACACTCAATTTAATGCATTTATGATGAACTTTTTTGACATCAATCTTCATCAATTTCAAATCCAAGATAATAATATAGATGACAAGCTTTAATTTCCTATGATCTAGACTAACACGTCAAGCCTCGTGACAAGTAATGTTATCCTCCTCACACCCCATTGGCCATTGGTCAAATTAGGTCCATACCTAACAGCAATGACTTGAAGGGAAGAAAAATCTGCCTCGTGTTCTTTTTATTTGGACCATTTCAAGCTCACGAGGCAACGACTAGCGCAGGAATTAGACGCCTCGCCGTGACCAAAGTCCTTCACTGACTCGCGCGAACCTGAAAAAATCGGAGGAAATTTTGCTGTTATCTATCCGGTCAATCTATCCATGTTATCCACCGAGTGGGAAATATTTTATTATACCGAGTCCAAGTTGAACAGGTATTAACAGCAATTACAAGATAATTTGTTTCCGAACCTTGAATCTGGAATGAAGAAAAGGCGAGGCAGACAACCCATGCTCTCATTGAAAACACGTATACATGTCACATGGACTCGCTCGCAATGGCCATTCCTTTCTGCTTATCACCCGTATGCTTTTTTTATGCCAACTTGGCTCCGACTTGACCACAGATATGGATGTAAATTGACAGTCGAGAATCGAGATAGATAATTTATGCTTCCAGCACGTTGAAGGGTATTCAATGTATCTCGGCAGCTCTTGTACTTAAGTGTACTATTCATGATATAAAATATATAATTAAGTTCGTTTTTAAATAATAAATACAATATAAAAATTATATTATTTTAATATCACAAATCAGATAAAATATCAGTGTTAATAAATATAGCTTCTAAAAATCTCCTCATAAATTTATATAGTTTATGGCCATTTTAATTCAAATAACAACAACAAATTCACACACAACATCATAATTTATTATCAGATGACTTAATTATTTTGTTTTACAACACAATAGAGCAATAAAAAAATATCACAACACAACACTGAAGGAGAAAAAAAAAACTCAAACAGGGCTGGCTGAATTTGATATGGTATTGGTATTTGGGAAGACGATGGACACATGGCATGCCATGATTGATTAGGTAGGAATATAAGGATTAAAATGAAATTTTAATTACAGAAGACTGAAATGCAACCTAAGAGAAAATGTTACGGCGATCCCATTGCAGTCTTCTCTCTTAGGTTATTTATTTATTTACGTGGTGTGCGGTTTCTAATTAGAAAATTGAATCTTATATATATATATATATATATATATATTAGTTTTGAATGGTTCTACTAAAAATTCTCTCCTTAAATCTTAGTTAAAAAATTTATAATTTATTATGTTTTTTAAGTCTATTTTAGAATTTATAATACACGTCAAAACCTCACAACCAAAAAGACACGTCAAGACCCAATTGAGGATGCACTTGTTATTAAGACCCAAGTGTAGGAGGAAAGCTAAATTGAGGATGCTCTCTTTATTAAGACCCAAAAATATAAAGTAACTAATCGTATGCCCACGTGAAGAGATAATTGTTCGGTTATTTATATATAATTAATTTTTCAGTGATTTAATTATATTATTAGTCTCATTGTCTATTGTTTTCGTTGTCGTTGTTAACGCCGGCATTTGATTTGGATCTTAATGTTATAATTAGCTAGTTAAGCAGGTTTTGTTTCTGCACCACAATCTAAAACCTTTTAGTCCCTATTCTAGGTTAGCAAAGATTGATATCCCGTTCTCTCATCATTTGATTGGCTGCGTGGCGATCCCAAATATGTAAACAATTCTCAGTTTACTGTAATAGGTTTAGAACGAGACTAGACTGGCCTCATCCCGGCGACGTACTTATTTTCACCAATCTGCAATAAAAAAATGCAAATGTTGAAAGTTGCCCTTCTCGACCGAATCTAAACCCAGAATCCTCCAAGTTGAAGCTATTATCGTTGAACTTTGGTTACGCGGTACTAAGAGTCGCTCTGCCTATGGATAAAGCAACATATCCATATGAATTCAACCAAGTAGAGTGGTCGTTGAGAGAGCGAGAATAGACAGCAAAAACACCCCCTAAGAGGATATTAACTCTGCATCTGCCTGAGTTTGATAGGATGATGAGAAAGCAAGAAAGCGACCGGCTCGATTAAAAATGTCAAGTTGACTACTAAACGGTGCACTTCATTTCCAGTTTAATATTGTCACCCCCCTGATGAGCTACCATGGTCATGAAAGTCAGATATATACCAGCACGCACGATCTGTTTAGCTAGTTAATTAAATCTAAACAGCTAGATAGTCATTGAAATCCTGCGAAGCTGGTTGTGCTAAGAACCATGAGCTCACTCCAATTGAATTAAGAAAAAATGGTGATGGTGTTGTAAAATAGGCGCACTTGGTGCGTGGCATGAAACCTGGAGCGGGCATCATACCGGATTCACAAGTCTCCGGCAACAGAACCCAGGGAAGATGTGCAAACTTGCTGCGAGTAGTATGAATTCGAGTAGAGACTAAATAAGCAGAACATAGGCTACAGATAAATAAATAAATAAATAAGATAAACAATAACATTAGCTTTGAATGAGGACGTGATGTTAAAGCAACAGCCCATACCGATACAGGCTTAACGTTTATGTTGTGTTCTCCAGTGTATGTCTGTACGACGAAGGCGTTACTGTTAATAGATTGGTGTAAATTCAGATAGAGAATTAGGGTCATGAGAAGTCCTCGTCCAAAATTGGGGAGAGATTCCTAGGAAGCATGTAGACTTGTAGTGTAATTCATTTTACGCTGCATCCATATTATTTTCCCGTGGCAACTAAACATGGATTACCTTAGCTTATAGTAAGGGCATGTCCCCTGCAGCCACTAACAATGACAATATGTCCTGGCAAGTTTGGAGAGGCCATGCGGTTTCAAACTGCTTGGATGCATAATCCTTCGTCCGTTAATGGGTCTCTTCCCATGCATCGCAAACCGCCAATATACCTGGAAAATGTCAGCTCATGAAGCAGTACAATTCTGTCAACCTTGATACGGAATTCTTAGTTACTTCAACTTGGTTATTCGAATTTTTGTGGTTGTCCAAAAAGCATCCCTACCTTGTTTAAGTCAAAGGATGTTTAAACATGTCTTTCGGTAGAATGTGAAAAATATGCCATCATTTAATTCTGTTGCTCATTGACGGGTTTGAGTAACAGAACACCGTCAAAATCTTATTTACGACTTAGACGACAAAAGCCAAACTTACAGAAATGGCGGCCAATTCAAAACCAAATTCCAGAAACCATGATTACAGCATCAGAAGACAAAAGGGTAAGTTTCTGCACGGCAAGTTCTTAGTGGTTAAATTACATGGTAAGAATACAAATAAACGTTATGGTGGCCGTCATGCTGATTAGGCTTCTATATCAGAGAGAGAGAGAGAGAGAGAGAGAGATACCGATAAGGTAGAATATAGAGTATATTGTACAAGTCGAGATAAAAAGAATTGGAATCACTGGAAGGAATGCCAAAGAAACGTTTAGAAATGAAACGCAAGCATTCACCAAAACCAGGTATTACGGCTGTCAATAGCCTTGGCAGTAGTGGGTACCAGGGGCATTCGCCCAAACTCAGCAGCAAATCTATTGACGCATCTCGTTCTTCTTTCACCGTGTCCACCCAAGCTACTAATTCCAGTCGAACCAATCTCAAATATTTTACCTAAAATTTCAACAGCCAAGAAGAATATTTAAAAGTCACAAAACAAACGATAGAAAATAACATACAGTTCTCATTTATGGCAGAAGCATCTTTAAAGATATAACAAGCAGGGGAAATTCCTTTTCCCCTTTTGCCTATTCTAATAATAGAAAAGGTTTGTAAATATTGAGGTCAATTTTAAATCACAATTCTATGAATGTTCGTGGTGAACAAACATCTAGATCATAACTGGTGCAAAGTTCCAGCATTCACCAAGATGAGCTACCCGTTAACAAATAGTTATCAAAACAGAGCAGCAGGGTTTGGGCAGTAACCAACGGTGTTCAGAGTGGAAATAAACTTTCCCTAGAATCATGCTTCTCCTGAAGTTTCCATTGGATCTGCAAAAATGGTTCGAATCCAGTAGGATAGTGGCACCAGACCAAAAGCTACATTACTCGACCATGCAAGACGACAACAAATTTCAGTATTTTCATAGAAAAGTTACAATTCAGAATTGAAATCCATCAGAAGTATGATGAGCATAGCAGGCATGCCTCATACGTGGTAACATATTGAAAAATCATGTCTGACCAGCAGATAATGATTTTCTAATAGTCACGTACTTGCATCCGTCAGCCTGGAATCCAAGGCTCAACAGAGAGACCAATTAATGTCTATTTTGGGGATCAAAACTGGAAATGCCATGCACAGTTTGCATCATTCTCCTTGATCAGCCCTTTAGAACAGTAAAATCTGACTAGGTACTAAATGTTTGCAAACAGAGTTATATGACAACTCTGTGCGTTATCAAATTCACTGTACATGACATAGTATGATAAGAGATCAGGCCCAGTTCTTCCTTGAGTTGGTGCACAATGGTACAAAATCTTCAGTCTGCTCACAGGCACACTAGTCTAGCATAAGACACTCTAATGTGCTGAGAGACAGGGCAGGGGTATTTAATTTATCATCTTTACTTAATTTTAGAGGTGGTTTATGAACTGCGAACATGAGTGTAGATAAATGAGAAAATGAACTACCAGATGTGAGAGTAAGGCAAGCTGACCAGGGATATCTGTGAATTTAGCCTTGCAAGAGCTAAAATAACAAAACACAAGTTTCAAATGGCCACGAAAGAATCAATTTTTCTATCATCACTTTTCTGGCAGTGAAGTAGAATTTTTCAAATTTAACCACTAAAAGTGGTTCAAGATATGGCTGTTTCAGTATCATTGCACAGAATTTTATAACAAACCACATAATGTTAGCATTCTAGAGACATAACACCCCTCTTAAAATAACAAATTACTAGCAATACTAGCAATCAAAGAGCTAGAGGGGATAAACAGATGAAAGCTACAATAAGATAGATCTTTTACCTTTCACCCATATAGGGGGGGCACCAGTTGCATTAGCAACAAGAAAAGACATCGCAATATCTTCACAATTTCTGATCAATCCATTCCAAGATTAAGAAGAAAAGTTAGGCATTGAACAATATAACAGAAATAGTGTCCGAGTAAAAAACTAAGCAGAGGAAGAACCTATTCTTAGTCACAAATTCTTTGATTGACTTTGGCATCTCATTGGTGTACATCCTAAGGTACTTCTTGTGGAAAAAGGCTGCCTTTGATAGTACCATACTGTAAGTGCCTGTCCACCAAACAGACCACCATCCACCATATGTATAGTAATCCGTTTTCCCTAGCTGCATATAGATTGAGCAAAAGAAATGGTTTAGGAAAATTCCTATATCCTCAATCATGCCTAATTGTTACAAAAAAATGCTTAAAGAATATATGTAGTTAAAAAATGGAAGAAACTGTGCCCAATTACCATTTGCATATTGGCACTTCAAGCACCAACTATTTGTAGGTAGAGTTCATAAATCTCTTGAACTATTGGTTAGAGATATAATGCTGAGCAAAAACATACAGTTTCCAATAGATTAAAAGACCCAAAACTACCCTGAACTTTAGGTCAAACAGAACTTAGCCCCAGAACTTTATTTTTTTTTATTCGAGTACCGTAAAAAATAGCCTTTCTGTCCAGCTTTGCTTCCCTCCATTAATTACTTTTTTTTGGTAATTTTTGGTTATATAGCCTTCACAATAAAACAAAGACTACTGAGTTATGAACCAGTCATGCTTCCTCAAGCTAGCCTTCATATCGATATATGAACCTCACATCACCTAATGCTATTACGTCTGTGTCCATGAAGAAGAGCATAAAAGAACATTGTAATAGATCAATTAAAAAAGGTCTATGTGCAGACTTGACAACATCGATAAGAAAATGGATTTGGCCAGAAGATAAGCCATGAAGGCATTACACACACAAAAATCACACTTGATTTAAAGCATGCAGTTCTGACACAGACATAATCCCCCTTATAATGATGAGCTCAAGATATATATGAAGCTTGAAAATATCAATACCAAACATAGTTGTCATAATAAATTGACAGCAAAGTTTAAAGTGATGGAAAAAAGAGAATATGTAATGGCAAGATATTCAAGAAGACACATACCGTTTTATCAACCCAATGGGCACGAGGAACAAAGCCCACCATTGCATTTGGGGCACTTTGCCAAACCTTGAAAGCAAACTCCACTGAGGAGCAAGGAAATACAACATCATCATCGATTGAAAAAACAGCATCTGTCTTCAATCCTGGTATTTCTTTGAATCTATTGTTCAGACTGTCTTCCTTATTGATATCAAAACTCAATTCAACTTTCTTCAGCCCTCTAGTTTTTGACTCTATGACATGGTTTAAAAATGTAGAAAGAGAATCTGAAGGAGGATTGGGCTCACTCCACACAATATGTATAGATTCGAGCCCTGAACATGATGCATAATGAGAAATGGATTGCTTCAACAGATCATATCTCTTCCAAGTGTTCATTACAATAGCATATCCTTTCCTGTATACAAGATGTATAATCAAAAACAAAATGATGAACTAACAAGCTCTGCCATGATGCAGAGTATCAAAATTATCTTTTCTTTCTTTCTTCCATTTTAATCACGGAGTATTAAAGATATCAATAAGGCAGTTCCAAGCATATTCTAACCTCTGACTAGAAAATAAAGAAAAAAAATCTACAGATAGATGTTTTCACTCCTTGAGACATTATTGTGCATTTCCACAACAAAAAAATTATACTTATATTCATGAAGGGATATATCTAATAATGCATAAATCATCTCAGGGAATGCAAACTTACTTAAACTTCAACATAAACACCAAACAACCATGCTTAAAAATGGAAAAAATATTATAATGATACGGGAAATCAGTATTCTATTGAAGCAATGACCAAATCAAACTCAGTTGGTTCAGGTTCGAACTTTGAACCCCTAAAGTTGATTTTTCCATAACCACTCAGTTCCATCACATACAATTCCTCTTTACTTTTCAAAAGCCAAGCATCGAAACATCAAGGAGTGCCACTTTCCCAAATCTGCTGTTTATGTGGAACAAAAACAGGTCCGATTTCTTACATCTAAACTGTCATTTCTCATTGTTTAACACTTTAATCTGATTCATAGCAAAGAACATAAATTTAATTCTTTGATTTCTTTACTTGTACTCCAAAGGTATGAGCTTTCCCAATTCAGTACATATACAAGTAAAATTAAAAGCTTTATTGCTGATATTACCCCGTTTAAGCCAAACCAAGAAACTTTCTTGTCAATCCGAGTAACCAAATTAATCTTTCTGACACATGCTTAATTAACAATAAGTGAAAATTACTAAAATCATTTCTTTACCAAATCTGAATAAACCTTGAATAAAGATTCGAAGTTAAACAATATTTAATTAACTTATTAAAAATAGAAAGCATGGGTATTTAACTGTTACTGCTACTAGCAATAAGTTGTACGCACCCTGGAGGAAGGAACTGGTCAAGAGAATCGCTGTGATTGATCCATCCCATAAAATCGGATGCGCGGGTAGCAACCACGACTAGCGTAAACGCGATGCAACAAAAGAGAAGGAGCTTGATCTTCGACGATTTAACGGCTGTGGTCGCGAGTTGCCGGAATCTCTGTATTCCGCGACGGTTAGCCAACAAGGTTCCTCTCATTACCGCCAGCGTTAACGCCTCTTTTTTCTTTGTTTTCTCCACTTTGAAAAAAATAACTCGGTGAATAACTCACCGACAATCCAATGCAAGTCGACTCAGCTAAAGCAACGTCTTTCTACGCCGGCGGATTTGAATGAGTGAAGCGTGAAAATTAAGGGAGGGGAGGGGAGGGAGGTGATGGACATTTATCGTCGATCTTCTAAAGTAATTCGTTGTGGCGGTTATTAATTGGATCATTTATGTATAATCAGTTATTTAATAATTTAATTATATTATTATAATTCTTATAATTATGTGTATTTAAATAAAAATATTTATAGATATTGTGTGTGCGTGTGTAACCTAAATTTTGTATAGCTTCTATATATTTTTATTTTAATATCAAATTTTATTTTTTATTTATAAAAATTGAATTTTAAAAAAAATATTCCAAAACTAATATCAAAAGGTAATGATTTTTCTTAAAATTATATAATATATTTTATTTTATTAATAAATGTGACTTAATTAAAAAACAATAAGAAATCAAGTAATACATAAATAAACTCTTATACTACCATAAATTCTTGAACAGCCTGAAAGATTTTGATATATATATTAATATAATATCAGATAGGTTTCTTGATTATTTTTTTACATGTCATTTAAAATATTTAAAAAGTTTATAATTTATTTTACATATCATTGGATACATTAACATATAAGCAATCCATGTATTATAGTCACAATAACACTTTAAATTGTATTTATTTTAAAAATCTTATACGAGGGGAATGGGGATAAAAAAATATATATTTAGTGAAAAAAACTGAAAAGAAATGTCATTTTTAATATATTCAAAAGATAATGTTATAATTCTACGGTATAAAATAGATTCTTTTTTTCGGATGGCAATGAATGATTTCTAGTGGTTGAGAGAGAATTTCTCTTTGGGGTTTTCCCTTACAAAATAGATTACGAGATAGGTGTGATGGGATCTGGGTCTTGAGTCTGGTCGCCATCTTTGAATTTCATGGCTGTCTCGATGGATTTGTTGTTCTGTTTCTATATGTGGGCCCTGGTTTTAGATTTTTTCCTAATCCCTCGGCCCTGGGCTCTCTTTTTTAAAATACTATAATGTTAAATCCCTGGAATAGATATGCGAACAGAAAGCATTTATGATTAAACACAATTCCTAATGACTGATGTCAGTCGTCAGACATAAATGTCGCTTGACTATCTCTCCTCTTCTCTAAGCTATGCTGTAATATATAATGAGCCATTGGAGATTATGGAGCTCGAGCGTCAAGAGTGATGACTATAAGTTATTCCTATTCTTTTTTCTTTTTTTTTAATTGTAATCAACATTGTCAAGCCCATGTAACATTGTTAACAAGTGGGCTCGTTACTTCTCCTCATGCTACCACACCCAAACCAAAATTCAACCCTAACCCTCACTGTCCTGATATATTTTCCACATCTTGAAATTTAATCATCAAATATGAATGCTAGAAAGTGAACATTTTATCTTGTATTAAAATAAAAGAGTGAGATCATTTATCCTTACCTTACTTTAAAGATTATTAGAGAATAATATAAATTATACTTTAAAATCTCATTTAAGCTGCAGCGTATGTTGAGGGCTCCTTGAGGTGCTGAAATGTGAGTTTTGGGCTACACAGGATTTTCACTCTGTATTTCAGGACTCGGTTTGCACCCCTCCCTCATTCTGTTCCGCTACTGTGGCCTGTGGGCTAGCACTCATTTAATCTGTACCTTGTTTAATTTTGGACCGTGTTATTTTGTTCCCATCCATTACAGATCCATCAAGATGGAAATATTGGGCTGTGGCTGATCCCCCCCTGTGGATCATGAACGACTTGTATCTCCATGCAATGGTAGACTAATATGATCATATATTTCTTCATTGCTCAACAGAAAAATGGGCATTGGTATTCCTTCTCCTATTTCCTTCTGATGTCATTCCTCCTGATGTAGCCCAGATCAGTACACGTCATCAGAAATACAAGGTTGTCATGTACGAGGGAAGTTCTTGAAGAAAACCAGGCTTTAAATAATAAGATTGTGGTTCTAGTTTTTTTTTTTATATATATATATTCTCTTCTTTGTAATCATTTTCTTTCAAATTTTTCTACGCAACCATGATGAAGCCTAATTTTACTTTCTTGTTTATGAATATTGTTTTTTGGCGTGGACTAGGTCCAAAATCTAATCTATGAAATTACACATTACACGATCAAGGCAGCTTTCGTTGTCGTTCGTTCCATTTATTCAACTGAAAGGAATGACGTAAAAAACCAATTCAAAGTGTTTGGTAGCATCTTAGCAGAGGCTGAAAGGGTCCTAGACATGGACTATCTACTGGATAGCTAGTAGCCAAACAGCACATTCCAAAGCAAGGCTAGCTGCACCCCTAAAATTCGTTGCACCGAGACATCAAAACATCAAATCATGAACATCATGGTAAGAATTGCGTAACAGGGACGGCGAAAGGCGGTCCGGCGTGTATTTTCAGTGACTGGGTTTGGAAGTCCACGTTTTCGGCTGAATTTTCTAAGTAGGCTGCAAAACTTAAAAATTCCTATTATCCCATGGAAAAAAAAAATCTGTAAATAAATTTTTTATTTTAAATTATTTTTTTTTATTATTATAATATATCAGATAATAGTATTAATTATATTATAACATCTCATATAAAAATTTAAATTATTAAATTAAAATAATTTTTTATCACGATATCAAAGTATTATGATCAGGGACGGTGAAAATCTATCCGATGTGTATTTTCAGTTATTGGGTTTGGAAGTCCAAGTTTTTGGCTGAATTTTCTAAGTAGGCTGTGGAACTTAAAAATCCCTATTATCCTAGAGAAAAAAAATAAAAAAATTTGCAAATCAATTTTTTATTTTAAATTATTTTTTATCATTGTAATATGTTAGAGAATAATATAGATTATATCCTAAGACCTTACCTAAAAGCTTAAGCTATTGGATTAAGATAATTCTTTAACATAGTATCAGAGTTTTATGACCAAACAGTCATGAGTTCGAATCTCATCATCTTTATTTATTTGATAAAAAAATTAAATATATGGTAATATGGGTATGTGCAAGTTTCAAGCCTAAAGGCTTTTACTTGATAGGGTGTGTTAAAGAATAATATAAATTATATCCTGGAACCTCACTTAAAAGTTTAAGATATTAGGTTGAAATGATTCTTTGACATGATATACTGGTATAAAAATAAATATTAAAAAAATAAAATAAATAATTATTTTCATATATTTTTAAATAAAAAATATTTTAAAAAATAATATTTATCATACTCTTAAATAAACGTATAAGCTATATGGCTATGAGAAATATAGTTCGTAATGTTAAGTACTTAAAAAAATTTAAATATACTAAAGTTATTAAAATTACCATATAGTTCATATTAAAATTACTATATAGTTCACAATTCTGTTGAAGTTTTTTTCTTCTTATTGTTTTTATCTTTATTATCTATCATTTTCCTCGTGGAACTAATGAAACTTGTGAGGAAAATGAAGGTGCTGGAGTCGTGAAAAAAAAAAAAAAAAAGATGACGCAAGCCATTGATTGCAAAGGATTAGCGATTAATTATCTAGTACGTTTGGAATCGAATGTCCTCGGTTTGGAACTGAATGTCCTCGGTTTGGAACACGAAGGAGTGCTTGATTTTTGTCCTTTCCATGAGAAAAGCCATCATCCCTTTGCTTTGCTTCTAACCCACGACTTGATTACAGTCAAGGAAAGTTATCATGTCCCCCACTTGCTCTCGGACTTCAATGCAAGAATTTGTTAAACAAAACATGCGCCATGGCTTTACACTGTTCACAGAAAGGGAAATCTACTTGTACGTATTTCCGTTTGTAATTTCATAAATACACATGGTCTTATAACGATTTCTATGGTGATTTTTGCTTGAAAATCTCATTTATATTACGATTCTGTAATGCTGTGGAAAACATCTAAATTATGAATTACGAGCAAGACATCCAGTCCGTCCACCCTTGCAGCATGCACAAAATTTGCTCGCGTCGTCGGCCACGATCTTGGGCCATAAAAATCTTGTTAAAATAAAAATAAAAAGTATATAAATGGCCTTAATTAAATTGGCGGTTGTCAAACACATCATTATCCTATATTTTAACAATTTCACAGAAATCAATATCTCAATGTTCTTATCATGCTACAGCCCTACCCCTGGATAACAGTTGTTTTTTAAACAAACACTGTTATCAAAAGCAGGCGGTCTGCATAAAGAACAGAAACAAGGCAGCAATGCTCAAATGCAGACGTAATTTGTGAATTCTTCGGTTTTTCAATTTGAATGACGGCTACAGCTTTTATGCATTGAATGGTTGGTCTTTTGTGAGCTTAAGCTAAAGTAAAGAACTTAGTCCAACATTCATTAATAAACAATTAATTCCATCGATCGCGATGAGTTACCTCCAGAATCCCCTGATTTGACCAAAAAAACAGAGTTACAGAATGAAAACTGGCCATGTTATTCTGCTAGAATACTCGAGCAATTTCGGCTGGATCGTAATTTCCTCTAACCGACTAGTATTCAAGCCGGCTTCTATCAGAAGGATGCATTGCTATGACAAGGCCAAGCTTTCTCTAATCTCCATGTTTCTTCATCTTTTTGGCAATCAGACCATGAGGGAAAAGGACAAGAAACGAGACGGCAGTCGCCATGCTGTTATAACCTACAAGCTTCAAGGGTTTTCTTATTGCAATAGCAAATTCCAGGCAGGAGCTCAGTTTTCTTTTCCAGCTCTATTATGATAGGTGTCACTCTCTGCATCTCACCTAAACGTCTTTGCCAGATAAAGCAGATGAGGCTGCCTCACAAATTAATGATTCGCACAATTGCACACGACATCAAGAGGTACTAAAAAATAAGAAGGGAAAATTCGATCAAGAAAAGAAGAAGAAGAAGCAGAGTTCTTAATATTATCCTAATATGTAGCTTGAATGCTACAAGCCACCTTCGTAATTATTTATCGGGATTAGGACAATCATGTTCCACGAATCCGCCATTACCAATGAAACCACATTGCCAGCTTGTTAGTTTCTCCGTAAGAGATAATCATTCACTCGAAATTAATAATTCATTCCTTATTGAATAGCTAATGATGATATTCTATAACATCCAAGCACGAAAGGAATTTCTGCATTAAGTAGTTAAATAATTACCTAATCAATTAATTTTAAAAATATTATTTATTTTTTTAACCTAGATATTTGATACTTATTAGATTAAAATGACTTTGGCTAATAATGATAAAAAATTATATTTAATGGAGATGTAAACTCTTTAAATCTTTAATAAATATTTTTTTAGAGATAAAAAATATAATAATATCATAAAAAAATATACTTTAAAAATATATATGCAATAAAAAATAAAATTTATGAATTTTTATTTTGAAAATCTCATAATATATTTTATAACCTGTAAATTTTGTTATTTTATAAATAAAATAAATTAAAATATAATTTTATTTATATGATATTTTTAATTGTACTAACTCAACAATCGAGGCTTAAAGTACTGTCCTCAAGCCTTGATGTAATTGATTTGACCAGTGCCTGACCCATCACGTAGGACTTGGTGCACAATAAATTCTAATTATAACAAGTCTAATTAGCATCAGACTCATCACATGAGGCTTAATGCTATGTTAAAGGCTCAAAGCTTAATAATGGTTGATTTTAACTATTGTGAGACTCAACACATCTTTATGAATTATATTTGTATTTTAAAATTTTTATATTCATGTATAAGTTTTTCTTGATTTGATTTTTTTATAAAAATATATTAATAAAATCTTGATTCATGATGCAAGCAAATACGAACTATTTTTCTCACGTCATGAAGAACATAAAGAATAGAGTATGTATTGATGTTGCCATCATTAGGAGCCGACCCATTCATTTTTAATATTTATCTAGTGAAATGAAACTGAACATCAACAAATCTCGATCATTTTCATACGCGATTAATTAATAATTACACGCTGCTTGAAATTGTATTTTAAATGGAGTTTTATAAAAAAATATTTTATAAAAAATATTTTTTATATAATTAATTATTTTGATATGACAATGATAAAAATATTTTTTTAAAAATAACAAAAATATTATTTTAATATATTTATAAAAAACCACATTAAAAAATAAATAATACTATACTCACGAACATATAATCCACGCCATTTTAAATTTGTAGCGTTTGCGCACCTGGTCACTGGGACCTCACAAAGTTATCAATTATCATTACTAAGTACTAACAGATGATATGGGATTTACTACACCACTTAAGATGCTAACTAGCGAGAGTAAAACAATAATGCAAATAATTTGATAGTTATATTCAAATTTGAAGTCTGCTCGTTACCAACCACATGAGGTATCCATGTTTCCGTTTCAAAGCCAAACTTCACCTTGACACTCTCCACTCCATTATTGAAAGATGGACGGTGGTTTCATCTACATCATCATTGTGCATGTGTGCGGCCACCCTTGCGCCAACTATGAAATTCACTATGCACTGTCGTTTCATGTTCTTAACAAGTCGTTTTCGATGAAAAAAATAAAAGAGAATTCATTCATTAAAAACGAAACAAAATAAGAAATCAATGATAGCTTCAGAAAATGATTGGTCGGTCAAGAGAAAAATTATTAAATTTACTTACCAGAAAAAATAAAATAAATTTCAGTTAAATACACTGACTACTATCTCTCTCTCTCCTATAAAACCCCCCACTCCGAATCACTCTTCACTCTCAACAGAGATCCAACGGTCACTAGATAGCAACCGAAGAGAGTGTTCCTTAATTGTTAATACTTAATACTGCGTTTGCATTGTTTGAGCTACAAAAAACAGCAGAGAGATGGAGGGCAAAGAAGAAGATGTTAGACTGGGAGCTAACAGGTTCACTGAGAGGCAGCCAATTGGCACGGCAGCTCAGAGCCTAGATGACAAGGACTACAAGGAGCCACCCCCGGCACCATTGTTCGAGCCAGGCGAACTGACTTCATGGTCGTTTTACAGGGCCGGGATTGCAGAGTTCATGGCCACTTTCTTGTTTTTGTACATCACCGTTTTGACTGTGATGGGCGTGGTTAAGGACAAGACTAAGTGTACAACGGTTGGGATTCAAGGGATCGCTTGGGCCTTCGGCGGAATGATTTTCGCTCTTGTTTACTGTACAGCTGGAATTTCAGGTCTTGAAATTTTAAAAAAACAATGACATGAATTTTTAGTTTGGATATTTATGGTTCTAGTAAAGAAAATAGACCCTTATTTTAATTAATTTGTGATGTGATTTTGGTACTTGCAGGTGGTCATATAAATCCTGCTGTGACTTTTGGGCTATTCCTGGCTAGGAAATTGTCATTGACGAGGGCCGTGTTCTACATGGTGATGCAGTGCCTTGGTGCCATATGCGGTGCTGGTGTGGTGAAAGGATTTTACGGGAAAACAAACTACGAGTTGCTTAACGGTGGTGCCAATATGGTCGCTCATGGTTACACCAAAGGTGATGGCCTTGGTGCTGAGATTGTTGGCACTTTTATTCTTGTCTACACTGTCTTCTCTGCAACTGATGCCAAGCGTAGTGCCAGAGACTCCCATGTCCCGGTAAGCCCTAGATCTCTCTTCCAAGCAAACTTAAAACTCCCAAGTAGTTGATTAATTACATCAATTATTTGTTCATTTTCATGGAATTTACTGATGGTGAAAATATGTATGGTCAGATTTTGGCACCTCTGCCAATTGGGTTCGCTGTGTTCTTGGTGCACTTGGCCACAATCCCAATTACAGGAACTGGGATCAACCCAGCTCGGAGTCTGGGTGCTGCAATCATC
The DNA here is from genome assembly GCA_018804465.1 of Populus tomentosa. NCBI lineage: Eukaryota > Viridiplantae > Streptophyta > Magnoliopsida > Malpighiales > Salicaceae > Populus > Populus tomentosa. Next base: position 4,019,720 of record CM031983.1, on the reverse strand, counting down.
TTCAACAAGGACAGCGCCTGGGATGATCACGTAAGCCTTTAATTACTTACTCAGCCAGTTAGGTTTCCGGTTTTTGCGTGGTCAAAAAATTAATTTGTACCCATTTTTTACATGCATCTCATATTCTTTGGTTGGCTGCAGTGGATTTTCTGGGTTGGCCCCTTCATTGGAGCAGCACTTGCAGCTCTTTACCACCAGGTTGTGATCAGAGCCATTCCTTTCAAGAAGTGATGATTGTGATGCTTTACTTTTGGCCAATTGATGATGTATTAAGATGAAAATCAAGCCCAGTTTGTTCCATTTTCTCCCTGTTGGCCTTTTGTGCATTTGTACCTATAAGTAAGCGCGTGCTATAACAGTGACGTGTATTTCTTCAAGGGCCTTTTCATCCCAATTGCGCATGTGATGTAATAATAGTAATGTTTTTCTTCAAGGGCTCCTCTCCTTTATTGTTTTTAGTTTGACGGGTTTTGCTGATGGGGCCCATCCTAAGTGAGGTGGGCGGGCTTCAGTAATATTCAATACTTGTGTTGTATGGATATGAATTGTGGGATGTCATTTTCATGTTACCGACCGAACCTACACTCTAGTTTTTGTGTTCTAGACTTCTCTAATAGACTTGGCGCAATTTGTCCCTTTTTCATGTATATTTTTACCCATATACATGCAGGGTTGGAGTGGAGTAATAATAGTTTTTTTAAATGTCTTTTTATTTAAAAATATATTAAAATATTTTTTATTTTTTAAAATTTATTTTGAATATTTATATATTAAAATAATTTAAAAATTAATTTTAAATAAAATAATTAGCCAACATCTCATATAACTAGACAAGGAATAACAAAAGTTTTATCACGTACATGATAGAAGAAGATCAATGTTATTAAAAATATATTTTGAATTGTAAAATTATATAATTTTATGAGTTAAAACATATAAAATATATGATTTAATATAAAACATATAATTTATAGTTTTTTAGGTCCATTTGTTTTGCATATTATACAAAAAAAAACAAACATAATTTTTATAAACCTATTTTTTAAGATAGTGTTAGATATTATAATAGTTATTGTTTTTTAAAATATTTTTAATTTAAAAATAAATTAAAATAAATATATTATTTTATTTTTTAAATTTATTTTTAATATTTACATATCAAAATAATTAAGAAACAATAAAAAATTATTTAAAAAAAAAACACGATATTTTCATAAAAATAAACACTACCTAAATCCTGACTCAAAAAGCTACCTTAACGCCACTCACACACTCATCTTCTTGGGACCGCTTCCATCACGTCCAGTCGGTCATGGAATCTTCCTTGTCTGGCTCTTGCAAGTTGTGTTGGCTATGACATTTATGGGTTCATTCGAGCGAGATATGTGTGACCGTCGGTGAACTTCCATTTAACATCTCCATCTTCTTTATATAAAAGGTGCTCTCGCCCATTTCGATGCTAATGAAATCAGGGGAAGTTTTGTTAGATTCAAAAGTGGTTTAAACAGGAAATTAATAAACTTATTAATTTCGCAAATGGGTTTGACATTCCTTTTGGAACTAGAGGGTTTTTGCTTTTTAGTTAAAGCCAATAATTCAACTCGAAACATTAATTGTCAAGAACACAGAAGGAAAAAAGAGAGGGGGTGGGATCTGGACGTGATTTCAATTAGCTTGCCACTAGGCTTTGCCTTTTGAGCAATGTTCGAGTCAACTTAGATATAAATAAAAGAGTCACTGAACTATTGTAATTCACTGTAAAAACATTCACAATTTATAACACATTGAGCACTTTTATTCTTTTTATTATCACTAGTAAAGAAGAGTAAAATGAATTTGTACAGTAAAATAGTGATATCTTCTAATATGGAGTAATTAATCACACTTTGAATATAGTTTGCAATTAATCACGCTTCGAATTTACATCTCCAGCATCATGAAAATTGAACTCACTGCTTCACCTGGATGGTTTTTTAGGGTATCTGTTTTGCATGGTTTCTTCTATTTAGTTGTTGTTTGGAAATGTGGTACTATAATTTTATAAAAAAATATTTTTTAGTTTATTTTTTTTTATATTTTAAAATTATTTTGATGTGTTGTACACATCTAAATAATTGAAAAATATATAAAAAAATCAATTTTTTAAAAACGTAAATTCACCCGCGTTGTTCTTTCACATGGTTGAAACTTGAAATTGTTGCCTTCGAACTTGAAAGCTTTTCCCTCCCTTGCAGGCTTGCATGGTGTAGGGGCACCTATAGAGTTTGGGCCTAAGAAGTTCAAGCTTTTTACAACCGTATGTGTTATCATTTGGGCCTACTTCTTTTTTAATTATGATCTGTTTTATGATGGCATTTATATTTTATAGATTAAAAGAAACTTTTTTTTTTTTTTTAAATAAAAGAGGTTTGAATCCTACTGTTAATAAAACAAACTCAGATCAATTCCAGCTCTTTTTTTTCCCATGAGCCTACAGCTTCATACTCTCGCTGACATTTACTTTGTTGTTTTGCTTTCTTTATCAACAAAATAATATACAGGAAAATGCTCGCTAAGAATTTAGCATTGGGAATTTTGCATCAAACAACACTACTTTTGTGTGCAGATATATATATATATATATATATATATGCCAAGAGAAAAACAAATACAGCAACTGCGATACCAACTGCGATAACCTCACGTATTTTATTAAATGGTCCACATAACAAATTCTTAATGTTAGAAAACATGCTTGACAGTTCTCGATTCTTGCAAGGCCATTTTCATTCATTCTAAAATAAGTAAAAATAAAAAATAAAAACAATTTCCTCTCGAAATTCATGAACCTGAAAAGAAGGTAAAACCGAGAGCATTTGTTCTGCTTGGGTACGCAGACAACAATCCGACAGATTCAATAACCCCTGCCAAATTCCAGCCTTCCCCAAAACCCTGATACTCACTCTCTCGCCCTCTCTTTGCCTCAAATCGAGATCGGAGAATGGCGGCGAGCGGGCAGCAAGCAGTCCTCCAATTCGCAACACCATCTTCGTCGACCCTATCCGCGAAAGTTCATCCTCTTGTGATCTTCAACATCTGCGATTGCTACGTTAGGCAGCCTGATCAAGCTGAACGCGTCATTGGCACTCTCCTTGGCTCCGTATTACCTGATGGCACAGTTGATATCCGTAACTCTCATGCTGTCCCTCATAACGAATCCTCCGAACAGGTTTTCAAACATCTCTCCACTGATTTTTCATTTTTTTCTTGGCTAAAATGTATGTCTGCTAGTAATGTCTCAGACGGTTACTTGTAATTTCGGTCAATTTTTAGTTTATCATTTTTTTGTAATAATAATTGCATTGGTTTTTGTTTTTAAATTGGATGCAGGTGGCTTTGGATATTGATTACCATCATAATTTGCTACTGTCTCGTTAAAAAATGAATCCCTAGGAAGTTATTGTTGGATGGTATTCTTGTTTTCACTAATTTCCTCGATTTTTTTTCTTGTTTTCTTTGTGTAAATCACTGTTGAAAGAAGTTTTATGACAAGGTTTTGGTTGTGTTGCGTTAGTGTAGTGTTTTGCATCATTTGAATTTGATTAATAAATTTGTTATGTTGTTGTGCTTCTGCGGGTATTCAACCGGGTTGGGAGTTACTGGCGGTAGTGCATTGATTCATGACTTCTATTCTAGAGAAGTTCCAAACCCTATTCAATATCTGACGGTTGATACAGGATTCACGAATGGGGAGGGTACCATAAAGGCTCATGTTTCTGTCAACTTGTCTCTTGGAAACCGTCCGCTTGGAGCACAATTTCAAGAAATTCCTCTAGATGAATTCTTCATTCCTGTTTTCTGTGCATTTACATACACTTGGGCTTTTAAGATTTCTATTTTATTTTGGGAGACGATGATAGACTAGGCTTTTAGTTCTAACATTTTGCTTAAACATTTTGAGATAGTACTTCGAGTCTTTAATTTCTTTTCTTTCTTTTTTTTGTTGGGTGGATTGTAGTGGGGTGAAGGGGATTGACGTGAAAGGATGTTACTGTAATAAATTCGTATTTCAAGTTATGAAAGGTAACAATGCCAAGTACTAACTCCATCTTAAGGGCCTAGCTGGTAATAGCTCAGTAAACTTCAAGTTTCCCACCATTTTCTTTTTCTCGTTCCTCAAGCTAGAGTTCTCTTTTGTTTAAAATCAGGATTTTATTTTTATACTTCGCTGGCTATCTAGCTGAAACAATCAGCTCAGATCATGGCATTTACATATATTTTATTTGAACAGTTAATTTGAATTCCTTCAACCTCACAATATTGTATCATTTGTACGTGAATGTGCTACCTGCTGTTGTTATTTCTTTAACGCCTTCCAATATTTTTCTTGGCATGATTGTATAATATCTGTAGTTCTGTCAGTGGAATGGTGGTTGAAACCAAATCTTTTGATATTCATATATTAGATTAGTTTGCATCCGAAGTTTTAACTGATTTTTTTATCACGATTGCAGTTGACGTACATTTTGAAGACCACAATGGTAGACAAAATTCCAAGTGATTTGTAAGGAATGGAAGTCTCTATGCAACGGCTAATAGCTCTAATTGATGGCATGTACAATTATGTTGATGATGTGGTGGTGAGTAAGATGGCACTCCTTCATTTGTTCTAACCTCCCTGTTGCTTAAGATAATAATTGGTTCTCTTCTTAGGAGGGGCCTGCTGCAGCGGATAATAACATCGGGTGGTTTATATCAGATACTGTCACCTCCCTTCCCAAACTGTCACCACCCGTGTTTGATAAGCTTGTAAATGACAATGTGCAGGCAAGACTAAGTTATTTCCGTATGATTGTAGCTAGGAATAAAGTTTCCAAATGATTGCACCAATGTCACCATTCATAAATACCTTATGATAAGAATTCAGGCTTTCTTTCTTTGTTTTCAAAACTTAGTTCTCTTATCATTTGATTTTTTTCATTTACAATTTGTTGGCATGTTACTGCTGCATTGCGAGTAGTTTTCTGCTTTGTTCACTTGTGTCTACTTATCTAACTCTTATTTGGTTGCCTTCTCTGTGTTCTTACAGTACCATTTACTCAGCTCAGCTTAGCAGAGAAATCGAATACAGCTGCTCAGATCCTCTGGTTTCTGTCCACTGGGTGAATTCAGGCCCAAAACAATTTTAATTTTCATAGGTGTTAACCTATAGTAATGTATTGTCAAGTTTGAGTTTAATCAGCCATTTTATCTGGGAAGAGTGCTTTGATTTTTGTTTGGTAGGCTGTCCGCAATTTCGATCTAAGAATTAAATTGCCTTTTTATAATGGTTCAATTAGTCTACAGAAAACGTCAATCACTTTTGTAAGCTCGAGGTAAAATCTGGTTTCCTCCCAAATGCTGCTACACTTTTGTTTTCTTCGTTATCCTTACTCCCCAGTGGGGTTTCTCGAACTAGTGGTGTCGGCATCCTAAATCTGCAATACGGTGATGCTGGAAGCCATAGAAACTGGGTTACCAACTTCCTTTTGATTAACAGGTTATAGTGGCACTGCACTTGAGCGTGCGTAGAAAAATTCTCGATGAATATGTTGGCATATGTTGGCTTGGGGTGTGATTATTTAACTCATGAGTGTTAACCTCTTGGAAGATGATCTCATGTTGAAATTAAATTCATATTCGGATCTCTCATATTCTTCTTGCCATGTTTTCTTGTTGAATCTAAAAATTCTCGACGTCTATGGGGTCAGGTAAAGAATAGGCACGGGATATATGATCGTTTGTAAAATAGTTTTTGGTTTAAAAATATTTTTTAATTATTAATTTATTTTTAATATTAACATATTAAAATTATTAAAAATACTAAAAAATATTAATTTAATAAATTTTCAAATAAAAAAAATACTCGTTAAGCACGTTCTCTCTCGTGTTGATATATATATATATATAAAGGATTGATGGATATCCCATTGCATGTATTCCGCCTTATCACTGGCCAGTTCATGCCGAAGAGTGACCTCGAACGGCGCACCTCTCACACATGATTTGCACTGATGATGCTGTCTTCCTATGACTAGTTCTTTTTTTCCCGCCCATTTTGTCGGCGGCCATGTTCGGTTATCTTCCACTATGGAGTAATTTGCAATAATGATGAATGTGGTGTGCAGGTGCAGGAGAAAAGGGACGGAAATGTTGGGTCTGGCCTAGATTTGACGCATGCCCTATATTTCTTCTTAGCCTCTAGTCCTCGTTTAGCACTAATCATTTCTGCTGTTATTTGTCGGAGCAAATCCCCTGCCTCTCCCACTCTCATCAAAATAAAGTGCTTCTCTCTAACCTTAACGACGGAAACACGTACAAAAGACAGCCAAATCAAACAGTCACTTTTTCCGATTTCCCTCTTGAATCCTTCCTATAACTGTTTGTGCATGTTTGCATCATTCCGATATGAGGTTCATATTGCTAACGAGTGTGTGGGCACTTCCTAAAGATGCATTTTTGGGTTTCGAAAACGAGGTTTGTATATTAATTAACCATGGGTTGAAAAAGATTTAACAGTTCTAGCCGGTACTAAGACTTTTAATTACATGGGCATTTCGTACTACCTTGTTTAATTATTTGATCTATCTTTGTGTGATTGCACTTAAAAGTTTATTTTTCTCTCAGTAGAGGGTGAAGGTACTGTATAGATGAGATTGCATTTGCATTCTGTAGAACTACAATGCTCGATAAGACTCTTGGTGAATAAGCAAAGGAAAAGGAAAAAAAAAATCAGGGATTATATGAAAATTTGGGAATGATTATTAACAAGAGTGTACACGACAGTACAGATTATTCAAGTCATTAAGTAAGTACATAGGAGCTAGAACACCGCAGCCTGTAGTGCCAAATTACTAAGAGACAAATTAATTCATGCTTATCGTGAACAGAGCATCCTTGGGAATTGCAGGAAGTGTGTGAAACAAAAGTGGAAGTGAACCTACATTTTGGACCAGTACTGGGAGGCCAGATTACAGAAAAGAACAAGTAAGTGGAAAGACTGGCCAAGAAACAGCGAGAAACTCAAGTCAAATTGCGAGAAACTGAAGTCAAATTGCGAGAAATATAAGTTCGGATTGTATTTTTTTGTATGAGAGGAAATTTAGTGAAATTCGTCACATCTATTTTCCGCACTATATTTTCTTAGACTGTTAATACACATAATGTAATAAAGCATATAATTCAGAATTTATGCTCTACGCTTAAATTCGCAATAGTTATTTAATCTGCAGGTTTGAAATCCTTGATGCCAAGCCACAAGTGGGAAATTGCTTTTTAAAAGCAAAACACTATCATTAAGAAATCGTTTGGCAACATGCTAGCGTTCACGTTTCGTGCGATTTAATGCAACAAGCTGTTTGGTTAATTAACAAACACTTTGTTACTATTCATGAGTTCTACGGTCTATTACATTTAAAACACAAGACAAAAAAAAGCAGCTAGAAGCTGCTTCTTGTGCGACCAAAAGCCTGATCCGTATTCTAGTGTTCAATGAACAGTGGAGCATGCCTCTACTATTTACTAAACAGTTTTTTTTCAAAAACGATGGAGGCATATACTCATTGTTCAGTGAACAGTGGAGCATGCCTCCACTGTTCATTGAACAATTTTAATTGATTTTACTCGTACTGTTCACGTGAACATGAATAATAATTTTTTTTTTAAATTACTTTAGGGTGAATTAAATTTACTTATACTGTAATCTTAATTTTATTTTTTGTAATATTTTATCTAATTTTATAGTTCTTGTGAAATGAATTTTGTACGTAATGGAATTGTAGATAGTTTTTTGTTCAAGTAATTTTTTTTTATATATAAAGTGTGATTTATTTCATGATATAATAGCAATAGTTAAATTCATAATATTTAAATTAAAAACCATCAATATTAATATATATATATATATATATATATATATTTAAATTATTTTATAACCTCAATTTCAAAAGCATTCTTAACCAAACACATTAAAATTATTTTTTCTTTAACTTCAATTTCAACCACAGTTTTAACCAAACACATATTTTTTTAAACCAACCTAAACTAAAAGTACTTTTTACAAAACAATTTTTTTTCAAATCATAATCATAATAGCTACTACAATACTAAATATATTTTAAAAGTATATGTATTATCGGACAAAGTGAGTTAAACTCCTCATAGTCATTTCAAATTTCTATCTTCAACTACCACAAAGGATCGAAAAAACAAAATTGGTGTTGAAATGGTAGTAACCTCAAGATTAATTTCATCCTTTCCGATAGTCAATATTATTAACCTTAAGATTTTGAATTAGTAGTTGAAGGACAAGCTCTTAAGTACAAAGGGTTCACTTACTTCACTTCTAGCAGAGCTAGTGACTGCCCTTTTAAGTTCCCTAATTTTGAACTAATTAAGAAGTTGTGGGCAAAGCAGACATCTAGAAAAAGGGCATGTAGCTGCCTAAGACAGAAGCCACTTGACATTAGAAAATACAAGTGGCTTTTCCTCCGTTTGGTTGCTCACGAGTTGTCTCTCCCAAATCTCAATTCGGAGGCTTTGTTGTCCTTTAGTTAGTACTAGCTTTTATACCCGCGCGATGCCGCGGGTCATTTTTTTTATATAAAAAATATTTTAAAAAATAAAAATTTAAAAATCTTGGATTTTTTTGCAAAGTTATACCCAAGAATCTTGGGTTTGACTGCAACACCTGACCTAAGAGTAATATTTATAATAAAATTAAACTTGCATGACCCAAGTTTAAGTGAGCCTGACTGTAATACCGGACCCAAAAATATTGGATGTAGATCTGGCTATAAGGTCGTGTCATAAAAGTGTGATAATTAAATAGATTAATTAAAAAAATAAAGAAAAAAAATCAACAGAAAAGGAAAAACTAATGAAGAAAAAGAAAAAGAAATTGAATTAATTGGGTTAACCCTTTAAACCAGGTTATCCCGTAAAACCTGAGATTTGCATCATAAAGTTTGCTAACTAAATAGAAAAAAAAATGACAGGTTTACCCAGAATTAACCGGGTTAACCCATCAAACCAAGTTAACCCATCAAGCTCAGGACACATGTCATGAAAGCCTGATAATTAAATAAAAAGAAAATTAACTTTAACAAACTAAATTAAATGAAAAAAATACCTCGTCAAATCAGGTTAACCCATCAAACCCGATATTCGTATCATGAAAATATGATAACTAAATAAAAAAAAAATTAACATTAACAAACTAAATCAAACTAAAAAAGTTAATTAAAAAATTTAAAAAGAAAAAACAGTCATATAATATAATACAATATAATAATAATTATAATGAAAAAACATGGGGAAAGCTAAAGCTAAAGTTAAATTCTCAACCAACTCAATATTAAAAAAATAAATTTAACAAAGATAATTTAAAAAATAAACATGTGGGGGAAACACTGCAGCCAAACAAAAATCATGTAAAAGAAACACTGTAGTAATCCATAGTATTTTTTTTTAAAAAAAAAAGCTACAAAGTTAAGTTTTCAACCAGCTTAATATATATATAAAAAAAACCAAGATCCGTGTAATGAAAGTATGATAACAAAATTAATTTTTTTTTCATATTAACAAACTAAATTAAACAAAAAAATTCATTAAAAGAAAAAAAAACACAAAGAAAAAAGCAAAAAAAAAACCTATGGGCAAAACGGGAAAAAAAAGGAAAACAAAAATGAAAAAAAAGTCAAGTGTTTCACTGTGTGCACAGTGATACATTATATGTAAAAAACAGAAAAAAAAAAACGAGGAAAAAAAAACAAATTTACTACAGTGAAAAACCCACGCGTTAAAAAAAAAAACATGTAAAAAAAACAAAAAGAAAAAAAAAGGAAAAACTGCTACAGAAAAAAAACCAAAAACGAAAAAAAAATGGCACAAAAGAAAAAACAAAAAAAACTGCAAAAAAAAAAAACAGCTTTAGCTACAGTGAAAAAGTTACGCGTTTTAGAGTTCTTATTAACCTTTCAAACCAGGATAACCCGTCAAACATTAAATTCACGTCATGAAAGTTTAATAACTAAATAAAAAAAAAAAACGGGTTAACCCATAATTAACTGGGTTAATCTGTTAAGCCTGGAATACGTGTCATGAAAGTCTGATAATCAAATAGAAAGAAATTTAACATTAACAAACTAAACTAAATGAAAAAAAATTAATTAAAAAGAAAAAAATAAAATATCTAGTTAATTCGTCAAATCAGGTTAACCCGTTAAACTCGGGATCAATTAACAAACTAAATTAAACAAAAAAAAGTCAAATCAGGTTAACCCGTTAAACTCGGGATCAATTAACAAACTAAATTAAACAAAAAAAATTAAAAGGAAAAAAAACTAAGAAAGAAGCAAAAAAATACAGGCATAAAAAACCAAAATAAATAAAAAAAAAACAAAAAACAATATATATTATAATATTATAATATAATAATAATAATAATTATTATTATTATATATAAGTATAATTAAAGGCGTGGGGAAGCTACAGTGCTTTCCCCACGCGTTTTAGAGTTCTACTAGTAATGTGGCCCGCGCTATGCTGCGGGTCAATTTTTTTATATAAAAAATATTTAAAAAAGTTAAAATTTAAGAGTGTTAGGTTTTTTTACAAAGTTATACCTAATAGCATTGGGTCTATCTGTTACTCCTGATCCAAAAGTTATATTTATAATATTAATAATAATATTAAACTTGCATGATCCAAATTTAAGTGAGTTTGGTTGCAACATCAAACCTGGAGCCTTTGATATGAGTCTGGTTGCAAGATTTTGTTATAAAAATGTGATAATTAAAAAGAATAAAAAATTAATATTATAGAATAAAAAAAATTATTAATTGGAAAGAAAAAAACAATAAAGCAAAGTATTATTTTGATGAATAGTGCTTTGCAAGGAGGGGTACAATAAAATCCCCTCATGAGATCACAATAATTTAATGACCAATAAACAAAATAAATCATAAAGTTTAATTCTTAATCAAATCGATATTAAAAGATGAAATTGAAAGAAAAAAACTACTTAAGAAAAAGAAAAAAAAATCTTAATCAACTGGTTTAACCCGTCAAACCTGGGATTCGTGTCATAAAATTGAAAGAAAAAAATATTGATGTCTTTTAGTTATATTTAATTACAATATTTAAAGATGAAATTGGAAGAAAAAACTAATAAAGAAAAGGAAAAAAATATGAATCAACTGGATTGGCCAACCAAATCAGGTTAACTCGTCAAACCTGAGATTCGTGTCATGAGAGTGTGATAACTAAATTAAAAAAAAATTAACATTAATAAACTAAAATGAACAAAAAAAAAGATTAATTAAAAAGAAAAAAAACAAAGGAAAAAAAAAACTACATGAAGAAAAGAAAAAGAAATCTGAATTAACTAGATTAACCCGTCAAACCTGGGATTCGTGTCATGAAAGTTTGATAATTAAATAGAAAAAAACTTAATATTAACAAAATAAATTAAAAAAAAATAATTAAAAAAAACAAAAAACAAAAAAAAACAAAAATACTAAACAAAAAAAATTAATTTAAAAAAAAAACAAAGAAAGAAAAGCCTGCATGAAGAAAAAAACTAATGAAGAAAAAGAAAAAAATCCGAATTGACCGGGTTAACCCTTCAAACCAAGTTAACCCGTCAAATCTGAGATTCATACCATGAAAGTTTGATAACCGAATAGGAAAAAAAAAATTACGGGTTAACCCAGAATTAGTTAGGTTAACCCGCCAAACCCGAAATCTGTGTCATGAAAGTTTGATAACTAAATAGAGAAAATTTAACATTAACAAACTAAATTAAACAAAACAAATAATTAAAAAGAAAAACCAGAAAAAAAAATTGGGTTAACGTGTCGAACCCAGGACCCATGTAATGAAATTTTGATAACTAAAAAAAATAAAATTAACATTAATAAAAAAATTTAAACAAAAAAAATATTCATTAAAAAAAACAAAGAAAACAAAACAGCTTAAAAAAAAAAAAAAAAAACAAAAAAAAAAAACAGCTTAAAAAAGCAAAGCAATCAAAAAATAAAAGACAGTTAAGCGTTTCACTATAGACTGCACTCGAAAAAATTAATTAAAAATAAAAACTAGAAAAAAAAAATCGGATTAACTCATCAAACCGAAAACCTATATCATAAAAATTTAATAATTAAATAGAAAAAAAATTTGACATTAACAAAAAAAAACATTCATTAAAAAAATACAGCTTAAAAAAAGAAAGAAAAAAGAAGAAAAGAAAAACAAAGCAAAAAAAAGCAAAGTAAAAAGCAAAAAAAAAAAAAAAAAAAAGAAGACAATTCAGCCTTTCACTGTGGATTGCTACAGTGAAAGGCTGATCCTTTTAGTATATTTCTAATTCCCACATCCTTAAAAGCAGGTTTAACCCGACATTGCTTGACTGTTCTAGCTGTAATAGTTTATTGCAACCTAACTAGGTATCTATGTCAGTAGACGCGATCACAATAGTCCAACCAAAATCAGACAATGTGAATACTTTGACTTTCACTTGTACATAAATCTTCTCTCTACCAAGTCATTCTGAGGTTTTTGAAAAATCCTAGTGTTGTTTAGCATACATTTTATAGTTTTAAAACAAAACTTGGATACCCCTTGTCCTGGCTGATAATTTGGACCGACTAGATCAACAAGCCTACTAATTAATTAAGCTTGATCAGAAGGCTATATATTAAAAATTTATTTAGCCATATATAACAATATCAGGAGCATAATCTACCAATGCGCATCAACTCAAAGCAATAGAAATTCAATTAGTGTTGTTTAACAAACATGGATTACTTTAAGATAAAGTTTAATTGGATAGCTCTCATGTCCTGACGGGGTTGGGTTGTTTACTAGGAACATGAAGAACACAACGTCACACAGAACTAAACCCTAGATACATTGTAAGCCATATGCAACAGCATCGGGTGCACACTTTACTGAAAAACACAAACAACACGCTGTCTATTTGTCTGTCTACGAAGATCAACCCATCAAAGAAAAAAAGGCATAGAACTAAGATTCACCGTCATTAATACTACAATATTATTATAATTTAGTGACAAGTAGTGATCAAACTTACTTATTGTCTGCTCGCCGACCAATACGTTGAACAGTGGCAGCTTTTGCGCATGTCTCTCTCTTTCACCCTCTCTCTCTATATATATGTGCACAAAAATCCTGGCTCGATCAAATCCTTACAGATATTCAGCCTCAAACAATCCCTAAAATCAAAGCAGACTGAAATTAATAAACAAAAGTTCTGATTCTGCTATCCTTTGATCACCAATTCAATAAAACAAAGGATAAGTACAAAAAGCGTGTGTTATTGTGTAGTCTATTATAGATGCACACGGGGTCTGGTCTTTTGAGTTCGGAAGCTCAAAAAGAAAGTTCTCTCTCAGACTTGTATCAAAGTCCAAAGTACGCATCTGAAGCTAACAGAGACAATGGAAGAGAGAATGTCAGGCTTTTGTACCACAAAAGCAGGACGTGGTGGGAGCAGTGGCAATAACTATGCCTCAGGAACTAAATGCGGGCGTTGGAATCCTACTATCGAACAAGTTAAACTTCTAACTGACTTGTTCAGGTCTGGTGTTCGAACCCCAAGTACTGATGAGATCCAAAACATCTCCACTCGGCTTAGTTTTTATGGCAAGATCGAGAGCAAGAACGTTTTCTACTGGTTTCAAAATCATAAAGCTAGGGAAAGACAGAAGAGGCGCAGAGTTTCTGTCGATGAGAAGGATGTCATGATTCTTCGAGAAGACGAATTTTCTTCTGCGCGATGTAAATTAGCTTTGCATAAACCTCTACTCTTCTTAAAAATAAACATGAAGAAAGTTGCATTAAATCTTTTCTTGTAATCTTCTTTTGCAGATTTTACTGAAATAAGTCAGGTGAACGAACGAGAACAAGTGATTGAGACTCTTCAACTTTTCCCTTTAAAATCCTTTGATGAAGTGGAGTCAGAGAAGTTCAGGTTGCAGGTAAATGAATGCAGTGAAGCTGCAGCTGCGTTTTCTTACAAATTTGGTACAGAAATGGATCATCCACAACTAGATCTGCGATTAAGCTTTCTGTAAAACAAGCTTTGAATCCATAAAAAGCTCGAGGAATATAGTCTTTGTACTAATGATTCGAAGTATATTAGGTTCAGCATTATGGTTGGTAAAAAAATTGGGGCAGCAAGTACTTGAAGTTGATGCTGTCTTTATCATAGTTGCTCTTTAAATATTATAAATGCTTCAACATTCTCATCTGAATGCTCATAGTAACAATTTTTTTTTCCCTTTCTCTGTTGAAGTGATTTACTTTTATTTATGCTTGGAAATAGAAATTAGGCTTCCCGTCACGAGAAATGCTTCCTCGAAGTGCATAAAAGACTGGTATAATCAGTTCATGCCTAGGGTTTGCTAACTTAATTTGAAATTCACGCAACCGATCTCTTCACAGTCCTTGGTCAAGAAAGAGCATGATACGGTCTGAATCGAGCAGCATTTAAAACGCAAATATGATTATTGTTTATATTTATATGCATGGTGGAACCAAGCTACAAGTCTCGTTCCATTTCATTTCTTTCTCTTGTTATCATAGTGCCTATATATGATCAATATTGTTCATCAAGTTTTTGCACCCCACTCTTGCCACACAGTGAGTTAAGAATTTCTTTCTTACATGCAAGCGATACGTTGAAAACTATTTAACTCATAAACAAGACAGTTTGATTAATAGATTGAGAAGAAATAATGACATGCCTAACAAGAGGAATAGGAGTTTTTGTTAATAATATCGTTGTCTTTTCCAAAGAAAGTTGTTGCATTCCTTGAACTCTTGAAGCATTGCTCATCTTTCTTCTGCCCGGAATAAATTACTTGAAATGATAGCTAATTCAAAAATAGTGTCTGAAAAGTCTGGTTCTGTTAGTTTTTTTCTTTCATATAGCTTTGGCCAAAAGGATGAAAAAGTCGTACAAACATGCTTCGGCCTCTGGCCCAAGAGAGAAGGTTGTAAATATTTTTTTTCCTTCCCCCCTTGCGTCTCTGGTCTTTGCAAAGTCGCAATAAAATTCAATACATTTGACATGTATTTGCATTGTCATGCCTTCAGTTTTTTCTGATTACGAAATATAGAGGTCCGAAACCTGTTAAACTTAGAAGAATACTAATATCAATTTAGTTTATTTTATTTGTTTAATTTGCATTTCAAGTTTTCTCCCCCAACTTTATTCTTAAAATAATTTAACCTAGTTATTTGAGATTTTCTATAAATATATTTTATTTCCTTGTTATTAAATTGAATTTCAGTATCTTTGTATTGGTGCTAAAAGTGTATTTATTTTAGATTTAATGATAAATACTTTTTAATGGAGTAAATAATAATTTAAAGATATTGAATCCTCATACAACAAGGATACACAATCAATAATAATTATTTTCAACCTAATTTCATTTTTTTTATTATATAAGATATTTTTTTCTTCAGACTTGAAGGTAATTTTTATGAATGAGTCTCTAAAGGTCTTCCCTTCCCTAATCCCTTGGTACTAGGAAAGAGCGGGTTTAGGAAGTCGATGCCGTGAAGCAAAAATGTCCAAGATATATGCATCCAGACTAGATCCAAGAAGGCCGAAAGCCCATTTGAGGTCCAACATGTCTTAGGAAAGAACATGGGCCTTTTTATTAACCCGACTCTGTTTAATATTTCGTTGATATAGAGAGCCCATCCAACGCCTAAGCCCGACCTTAGAACTGAAAAATAACCTCACTTCCCCACCGCACCAAATAGAAGAAAATAAAAAACAAAATCAACTTCAAATCACTAGCGAAAATAAACGATTTCCCAGCGAACAAGCATCGTCGAGTCGGCGTCGAGTCGTTCAATTTCTAGGTAAGAAACTAAGAATGGATGTGATAAAAACGCAACAGATATCGGCGAAACCAATCGAGAAAGTGATAGTGCACCCTCTAGTACTGCTCAGCATTGTTGATAACTACAACAGAGTAGCTAAGGACACCCGCAAACGTGTCGTTGGGGTCTTGCTTGGCTCCAGTTTCAAGGGCACCGTTGATGTAACTAACAGTTATGCAGGTGCAATTTCTCTTCAATTTTCGCTTCTCCCTTAGATCTGTTTTGTTTTGTCCTCTTTAGTTTTTATTTTAAATTTAGTCTGTAAGTTTTAGTTTTATTTTGTTTTTTTTTCCGTTTTCTTTTGTTATTTGCTATTTTGGATTATACTTGTATGCGAGTAAAAGGAATTTAGAGTTAGCGGAAGCTTTATTTGATTCCAAATTATTAAAATAGAAATGGGTTTTGTTGATTCTGCTTTTATATAATAATAATAATAATAATAATAATAATAGCTTTCATTTAGTGTATACTGTGTGACAAATTGTTGAAGTTGAAATCGGTTTTTCAAATTTCTTTTTTTTTTAGTTCAGTTAGTTATAACATATAGTTTTTTACTAGCTAAGAATGTAGATGTTCATCGCACTATTTAGTCTGCGTGGAGGATAATTATAAGAGGTGTAATGTTTTCTTGTTTAATGCATGGACCTGTGAACTTCTGTAGTGTCACTACTCTCACAATGATTGTCATGCTTGTCGAACTAGCATGTGCCAATTAGACTCTTAATACCAAGTTTCAAGAGTTTCCTGTGAGAAGTTATTGTCAAGCTATTGCCGTAGTCTCATTTTTCTTTTTGATAGCTATTTTTGTCTCCCTTGTTTTAATGGGTGTTAAGATTCTAGTTTGCAAGCTGTGTTTGATTAAGCTAGTATTGTATTGTTTGAATTGTATTTTCTCAGTGCCATTTGAAGAAGATGACAAGGACCCAAGCATCTGGTTTCTTGACCACAATTACCACGAATCAATGTTTTCCATGTTCAAAAGAATAAATGGTAATGCCTGGGAAAACTGTTCCTTGCTTTGCATTTCTCTCTGGGGTGCTTTTGGTTTTATGAAATTGACAAATTACCTTTTTCAGCCAAGGAGCATGTCGTGGGGTGGTACAGCACTGGGCCAAAACTGAGGGAAAATGACCTGAAAATTCACGGATTATTTAACGAGTAAGAATACCAACCATGACTTTGAAGGTTATTTATCTTTTCAACCTGTGTGCTGAGAATCAATCATGATTAACTAGCTGCGCATGAGTTTCAAAATCTGTGCACTCATCCCTGATGGAAATGGCCTGGTCTGACTCTTAGTTTCTTCCTCCTGTCAAATTGATACGGTATTTGAGAAACATTTTTCTCCTTTCTCCTCTATTCATTGAGTTTAATCTGGCATTGCAGTTATGTTCCAAATCCTGTGTTGGTCATAATTGATGTCCAACCAGAAGAGTTGGGAATACCCACAAAAGCATACTATGCTGTTGAAGAGGTAAAAGAGGTAAGTACATAACTTAAATAACAATGTAATGATTAATTGGCTAGATGTTTTGATTAAGTCGATCATATATGTGTAATGCTGGATTCACATATGTTAGGAACTTATAATGGTTGTTTGTTGCCTTCAGAATGCTACCCAGAAAAGTCAGAAGGTGTTTGTTCATGTGCCATCAGAAATTGCTGCCCATGATGTCGAGGAAATTGGTATGCCACCGACAGTCAGATTTCTTTGTTTTAAAAGTAAATTTGATTTATCTTGTGGATGCTTTTAGGGGAGTTTCAAGTTTCCTTAGCTGATATTCGATGGGATTGAGCTGCTTTTTTATTATTTTGCTTTTTTTCTTTCTCCCAACATGATTGTAATCTAACTTTTATCTGACAAGAATGAGTTGATTCTTGCCTTCTATTGTATGCACAAAAGTACACTTGTGGCAGTACAATGCAAACATTTGTATCTGGTTTTGAACTTTGAATTCTTCTTTTTTAATTTTAACAGGTGTAGAACACTTATTGAGGGATGTGAAGGACACAACTATCAGTACTCTTGCAACTGAGGTCTTGTTACTTGACGAAGCTTGATTTATTCTGTTACTTTCTTTGTTTTGCTGTAGAAGGGACTCAGTTTTCCCCTCCCTTTTTTTCCCTGTCTTTGTAGGTTACTGGGAAACTCGCAGCTTTGAAAGGGTTGGATGCTCGACTAAAAGAAATACGTGGTTATCTTGACCTTGTCATCGAAGGAAAGCTCCCATTAAACCATGAGATTCTGTACCATCTACAGGTTCAGTATGCATCTCTCAGATTTTCTTTTTCTGGCCACTTGCTTAAGTGTTTCTGTTATTGTTTTTAGTCAAATGTGGACACCATCACTGTCCCCTTGAACCGTTCAAAATGGAATCATCTGAAGGAAAATGTTGCACGGATAGGAAACTTTGTTCCTCTTAGAAAGCTGATTGATGTTGACTTAGCAGGAATTCGTTGGCATTAGCTTGTTTATTCTACTCTGGCCTTCTGTTTTCACAGCTTGATTGTTGATGCTACTGTAGACAAATTTAACTTAACTTAAATTTGAATTTAAAACCATCGCTGAAGTGCTGAATGGTTCTGTGAATTGAGTGATTTTTTCTTGGCATGGTCTTGCAAAGACCTGCACGGGTCACCTTTCATGCTTAATGCTAGACCAAGTAAAATTGTGGGCGTGGAGTAAGGTCAATGGTTTTTCAACAAAATTATTTGTCCACTAAACCTACAATTCCCTGGTCCTCCCATATGTTCAAAGCAAAGTCTTGACAAGATCTAGAGTGTTTAACTAATAACTATCACACATACCCCTCTCCCTGTTTTTCTGATTGTTGGGCACTTTTTCCGTTTGCCAATCTTCCTTCGAATGTGTATTCATTTCAATTCCCCTTTTACATTTTATAGGATGTGTTCAACCTGCTTCCAAACCTTAACGTGGCAGACTTGATCAAGGCTTTTGCAGGTAAGGAATAAAAAAATGCAAAATTCTGTGTCTATTTTATAGTTTTTTGTTCACTGCTTTATTATATTTCCACTATGCACAGTGAAAACAAATGATATGATGTTGGTTATCTATCTCTCTTCACTCATCCGAAGTGTGATTGCTCTCCACAACTTAATCAGCAACAAGGTGAGATTACGTTTTTCTCTCTTGCCCTTTCTGACTCTTCACTCAGGTTGCTCATTTTAGTGCCATTAAGCTTGTAAAACATCTAAATGTTGGTCCAATCCAGATTTTAGCCAAATATAGCTGACTGGACTTGCAATTTATAATAACACAATGATGTTTTTTGCGGAAATGATGCTTGTCAAGATGTTCCTACATCATTGCTAGAAGATCCTGATAGCATTCAATGAAGACATCTTCAACCTTTTCTCTTATGACTTGGACATCTTGGGCAGTTTTATTTAGTTACTGAATATCATGCATACCTCACATCTTCCACTCCTTCAACTTAAATCTGAATTTTAACCTTAGAAACTTTTGATGTTATAATGTGTGGGCCCTGTGGGGTATAAATCCCTTCACTTTCTCATGGTGTCCGTTCTCAATTTTTAAAAATGCATCCCTTACAACAAAACCACCATAATCATCATTACCATTTGCTTCCTCCATTGATTCTCTTTTCATTTAAGGCAAACCAAACCAAGTTTACTTCAGCCTATTCATGTATGTTTTTTAGAGCCTGTGGTACTACCTTCCTGTGCTATTACCCTACACATGTAGCTCTTTAGCAATTTCACTTAGCCTTTTTCCTAAATTGGTGATGTTTTTTACTGATCAATTAGTCATCCATAGTATTCATCTCACTCTCCTTGTTGGTCAAATTGCAGATGCTCAACAAAGAACATGAGAAAGCAGAAGACTCAAAGCCTATCGTTGTACCTTCTGTTGCTGGAAGCTAGATATGGTAATTTCCACAGCCTGGATTTTCTGTAGTTGCCTGTTCTCTAGAGATTAATTGCATTTACTTAATTTCTCTCTAGTTACTCTAAGCCTCAGATAATCTTGTATTTTGTGGTGCAAGAAAGGGGGAGTCGCTAGGGGTTCTACTGGAAAACATCGCTCGAAGTTGTTTTCTTGTGATTGAAATACAGTATTAAAATTCATTTTGATGTCCTCAACAGTATTTGCAAAATTCTAACTTGATGATTTACAGATGCTCATTCTTTGGCATTAAATTCTTTAGCCATGTTCCTAGATGGTTTTGTAATCTGATTTGCATTGCAAGAAGGGGGTGGCATTATTGCATCCAATTGTCAACTTTAAAATTGGCAATATGTGGTGTTTAATTAGTGTTCATTTTGTAGGACCTTGGAGGTTGACCATCCAAGTGATGGGAAAACAATATGGAAATGCGCTCAGAACCAATTAAACACCTGCACTGAGTTCGGTACCCAATCTTTTTAGGGTACATGAATTGAAAAGGATGCTTCAAAAACTATGCAATGTCTTTTCATTTATATGCGAATGATTCGACACCAAATTTGTGCATGATTATGAGAATATAATAATCTAATGACGCATCTGCTTTATCAACAAGAAAATTCTAGGAGCATGACAATATCCAAAAAAAATTACTAAATTAATCTGTGAAGATCCTAAGGATATTTCCGGATCATCAGATGCTGCATCTTTGTGATAATCCCCGGTTTGCCGTCTAAAAGCATCTGGTGAACTTTAGCTCCTGCAAGTGACGCAGGCGCATAATGAGCTAGCTTGAACAGAGAATGCCAGGGAAACTTTTATACCTCTTTGTCGTGGTTTGTGGGACATGTTGGTGCAAGAAGCTAAAGAGAGCTTGAACTCGTGGTCAATGACTCTCGTGGGGACGAGAAGCACCAACATGTGTAGGTTAGCGGTTTGCGTTCATTATAGTATATGCTAGCACTACTGGCCCTGAAGGCCTGGTTGTCCAGCTGCTTAAAATTATCAGGGACATTGCGCCGGATTGATCATGTCAGGGTTGCTTGATCCCTTAACATTACTAACGAAGATATTACTTAAATGCTAGTTCAACTTACACCTTACAGGTTACAATAAGTTAGCAACGGCACATGCGATTCAGCAAAAGACTAGTCTTTTGAAAGATTCAGTGCCTTGGTTCTACTCAGTCTTCTTCATAGTAATCGGGCTGAACTCCCTGTTCTTACTCCGCATCCATTATCGCCTCATCCATGGTATGTACCACAGTTCCCCTTCTCCTGAGGTCTACCTGTTCTGGTCGGATTCCGTTTGCTGTCAGTGTTCAATCTACATCTTTTGAAATGTACATTGTAAACCCAAATCAAGAATCATAGAAGAAGTCGTGATTAGAGGACACTGAAGTTGAAATAAGAGTTCGGGAAGCAGCTGAGAAGTCCAGTATATACGCGGGACACTGCTGCAAATGTATCATTCCTCTTCTCCGCTGCTGAAAAATCATCTATCCGTAGTATTAGACTACACTCAAAAGCTATCTCAGACGGGACAGGGACTGTAAAAGCAAGTTCTTTTGGCAACTTTCAACCATCATCTCGCCAAACTTCCCAATAGTTTCGTCCTTGGGACCTTGCTGTCACGTATGAAAGCCGGAGAACTGCTCTATATTCACCAAAAGGCAACAAATAGAAATCGCCATTATTAAACTCGGCCGGTGAATTGCTGATCCGGAGCCTAGTGGTTGTTTTTCAACTATTTTAGATATTGATTCAATTAAATTTGGATGACTGGGCTAAGTAAACTTCAAGGATTTTTTATTTTAAATATATTATTTTAGGATGGATCTAGATTAATTCAAGTTTATTCACGGATTGACCAAGAAAACTTGCAACCTAAGCCCTAAACAGGTCAGACCATGCAGCCGTCACTATAAAAATACCACTCCTACAAAAGCTATGGACTTCATAAAATTTTGGCCTTTGAAGCTCCATCGATGAAAAATAAAAATTAACTAACATTATCAATTCCAAGTAGAGTGTGCCTTTACCAGGTTTTTTTTGGTATTGGAGTAAAAAAAAGAACATTCCAACAATTTCTTCTCAAAAGGACTTGGGCCTTTTCTTACGGTACAATGAAAGAGTGGTATAGGAATTAGAAAGTACTATATAGTAGAGCCGAGAACCATATGTCCAAGACCCATGAAGGCGAAAAGCCCATTTTGGGCCCAACGTTTCATATGGGCCTTTTTGATACAACCCAATTACTTAACAATTCGCTAAATTGGACTGTCCCTATTCCGCCAAGTAACCCCGACCCGCTGAACTGAAAAGGTCCAAAAGCAAGCTCACGGAATTAAAAAGAAAAGAGAATAATAATAAAAACACAAATCAACTTCAATTGCAATATATATAAAATAAAAATAAAACAAAGCTTTCCTAGCGAACAAGCAAGAACTTCGAAATTGAAATTCGGGAATAGAAGAGTGGTGTCTGAGTCTGAGTTGAGTCGTGTGATTTGGAGGTAAGAATGGATGTGATAAAAACGCAACAAATATCGGCGAGACCAATCGAGAAAGTGGTAGTGCACCCTCTAGTTCTACTCAGCATCGTCGATAACTACAACAGAGTAGCTAAGGATACCCGCAAACGTGTCGTTGGGGTCTTGCTTGGCTCCAGTTTTAAGGGCACCGTTGATGCCACTAACAGCTATGCAGGTTCAATTTATCTTTAACTTTTTGCTTCTCGTTTAGATCTGTTTCAAATTCAGTCTCGAAGTTGCTGTTTGTTTTTTATCCTAGTGTTGTGCTATTTTGAATTTTACTTATACGTAAGGAATTTAGGGTTAGAGGAAGCTCTATTTACTGCCAGAGTATAAAAATAGAAATGGGTTTTGTTGATTCTGCTTTTTCAATGAACATTTTTTTATTCTTATAATAATTCAGGTTATTATTATTATTATTTAAAGGACTCTTATTTATAACTTATAGGTTTTTACTAGCTAAGAATGTAGATATTTCTGCATAGTTTTTAGTCAGTGTGGAGGGTCTCGGTACGAATTTGGAATCGAGAGTGGTGTGATTTATTTTTCTCTTACTTATTGTATTAAAACGTGGATTTCAGCAGTGTCCCAGTTCTAGCTATGATCGTCATTCTTGTCGAACTAGCCATTTGCCAAATTGGATTTGAACACAAGTTTCAAGAGCTATTTTCTCATTTTTATTTTTTGTAGCTATTTTTGGCTCCCTTGTTTTAAAGGTTGTTAAGGTTCTACTATGGATTCTATGTTTAGCTAAGTTAATTGCGCGATGCTTGAATCGTAATTTTTCAGTGCCATTTGAAGAAGATGACAAGGACCCAAGAATCTGGTTTCTTGACCACAATTACCACGAGTCAATGTTTTCCATGTTCAAAAGAATAAATGGTAATTCATGGGAACACGGTTCCTTAGTTTGCATTTCTCTCTATGGAGCTTTTGGTTTTATGAAATTGACAAATTACCTTTTTCAGCCAAGGAGCATGTTGTGGGGTGGTACAGCACTGGGCCAAAACTGAGGGAAAATGACCTGGAGATTCACGGATTATTTAATGAGTAAGAATACCAACTGTGATTTTGAAGTTCTGTTGTGCTGAGAACCAATCATTATTAACTTGTGCCCAACTTTTAAAGTTTGTGTACTGATTGCTGATCAAAATTGACTGGTCTGGCTTGTATTATCTGCCTCCTGGAAAATTGAATCAGTACTCGTGAAAGATTTTTCTCTTTTCTCCTCTATTCATCAAGTTTGATCTGGCATTGCAGTTATGTTCCAAACCCTGTCTTGGTAATAATTGATGTCCAACCAGAAGAGCTGGGAATACCCACAAAAGCATACTATGCTGTTGAAGAGGTAAAAGAGGTAAGCACACAACTTAAATAACAGCCTGAAGATTTAATTGGTTAGATGTTCTGATTAAGTTGTTTATATACATGTAATGCTGTATTCACATATGTTAGGAACATATAATGACAGTGTGTTTGTTACAGAATGCTACCCAGAAGAGCCAGAAGGTGTTTGTGCATGTGCAATCAGAAATTGCTGCCCATGAAGTTGAGGAAATTGGTACGCCGCTGACAGCCAGTTTCCTTTGTTTTAAAAATAAATTCAATTCATGCGTTGGGTGCTTTTAGGGGAGTTTCCTCAGCTGACATTCAACGAGGCTGAGCTGCTCTTTTATGATTTTGCTTTGTTTCCTCTCCCAACATGGTTATAATCTAATATTTATCTGAAAAGAATGAAGCTGAGTCTAGCCTTTGATTGTATGCATAAAAGTGGACACTTCTGGTGGAATAACACTATCATTTGAATCTGGTTTTGAACTTTGAATCTTCTGTGTCCACTTTAACAGGTGTAGAACATTTATTGAGGGATGTGAAGGACACAACAATTAGTACTCTTGCAACAGAGGTCTTGGGCGCTTGATTTATCCTGTTATCTTCTAACTATGATTCTCTGTAGAAGAGACTCAAGTGTTTTTGTTTTCCTTGCAGGTTACCGGGAAACTCGCAGCTCTGAAAGGGTTGGATGCTCGGCTAAAAGAGATACGTGGTTATCTTGACCTTGTCATTGAAGAAAAGCTCCCATTAAACCATGAAATTCTGTACCATCTACAGGTTCAGTTTGCATCTCCCAAATTCTGTACCATTGAAGAAAAGCTCCTCTTGCTTATGTGTTTCTGTTAATTGAGTCATGTCTGCATGAAGATAACAATTGAATCTGCAACCAAATTCATTATTTTAATTTCTGTGAAGAACTTGAACTTAATTTCAATTGTAGTTGACATGAACTATCATCAACTCTTTGAAATTTCACTGGTTTTGACTTTGATTATTCTGGATGGGATCTCTTCCTTGGCTGATGCAAATCATAGAAGAGAAATTTTTCACAATAGTGCATTTGTTTTCCAAGATACCTGTGCTTATGTTTATTTTGTCTGTCTGCCTCAGCTATCCACTTTGTTTTTGGTGGAATTTTGATAAACATTTCTTTCCTCTTGAGCCGTTCATAATGTCATCTAAAGGAACGTATCATTCTTTTAGAGAACTCTGTGCCTCTTAGAAGCAGAGTAATGTGAACTTCTTAGGAATTCTTTGGTGTTAACTTTTTAATATGAAGTTGATCGTCTGCTTCCACTGCCTGATTCTGTGATGCTACTGTAGAAAGGTTTAGATTGATTTTCCTATTTTCCTTATCTGTGAATTTCAAACCATTGCCAATATACTAATGGTGCTGTGAATGGAGTGGTTTTCTCTTAATGGTCTTTCAAGGACCTGCATGGGTCACAGTTTATGCTTAATGCTATACCGAGTACAATTATGGACAAGGGGTATGGTCAATGGTTTTTCATCAAAATTGTTTGTCCATGGAACCTATTATCCCCTGGTCCTCCCATATGCTCAAAGCAAAGCCCTCACAAGCTCTAGACTGTTTAGCGTATATCTATCACACATCCCCCTCCCTGTTTTTTTTTTTTTTTTTTTTAATATCTGGGCATCGTCTCAGTTTGCCAATCTTCCTGCAATGCATATTTATTTCAATTCCCCTTTTACATTGCCTAGGACGTGTTCAACCTGCTTCCGAACCTGAACGTGGCAGACTTGATCAAGGCTTTTGCAGGTAAAGAAATAAAAATTGCAAAATTCTGTCTTGTTTATAGTTTTTTGTTTACTGCTTTATCAAATTTCCACTATGTGCAGTGAAAACAAATGATATGATGTTGGTTATCTATCTTTCTTCCCTCATCCGAAGTGTAATTGCTCTCCACAACTTGATCAACAACAAGGTTAGATCATGTTGTTTTTTTCTTTCTGAATCTTAACACAAGCTGATCATTTTAGTGCCATTGAGCATGCAAAACATCTAAATGTTGGTCCAATTGACAGATGGGAGCCAAATATTGCTGTCTGGACTTGTAATTTATGATAACACAGATGATTTTTTTATGGAAATGATGCTTGTCAAGATGTTCCCACATCAGTGCTAGCAGATCCAGATAGTATTCCTGGGAGCTGTACAATTGATCAATGAAGACATCTTAAATTTGTTCTTAATGACTTGGACATCCTGGAGAGTCATATTTAGTATCCTAAAATCATGCATTTCTCACCTCTTCCACTCCTTCAACTTAAATCTCATTTTGAACCTGTGAAACTTTTGAAGTTAATGTGTGGGGCATGAATCCCTTCACTGTCTCAAGGTATCTGTTCTCAGTTTTGGAAATGCTTCCTTTCGAACAGAAACACCATAATCATTATTTCCAATTGATTCCAACATTGTTTCTCTTTTCATTTAAGGTAAACCAAACCAAGTTTACTTCAGTCTATTCATGTATGTTTTTAACCTTTTAGAGTCTTCGATGTTTGGCCCTTTTTGATGCACTTATTTTCTTTGGTTCTGCCCTTGATACGTAGCTCCAGCAATTTCCATCAGCCTGTTTAACTGAGCTTGTTGATGTGTTACTGATTGACGTGGGTATTGTATGTTTTCAATCAGCCATCTATAGTATTTTTCTTACTCTGTGTTGGTTTGTTCAGATGCTCAACAAAGAACATGAGAAAGCAGAAGACTCGAAGCCCGTTGCTTTACCTCCTGTTGCTGGAAGCTAGACATGGGAATTTCATCGGCCTGGATAGTTGCTAGTTACCTGGAGATAAATTGCAGTTACTGAATTTCTCTCTGATTCTCTCCTCCTTGGATAATCTTGTGTTTTCTGGTGCTAGAGGGTGGAGTTGATAGGGGTTATACCGGAAGAAATTGCTCAAAGTCGTGTTTCTTGCGATTGAAATACAATATAAAAATTCATTTTGATGTCCTCAACAGTATCTGCAAGATCCTAACTTGATGATGAACCGATCATTCTTTGGCATTGGATTCTTTAGCCATGGTCCTAGGTGATCTTGTACTCTGATTTACGTTGCAAGAGAGGTCGGCATTATGCCATCCAAATGCCAACTTTAAAATTCATAACATGTGATGTTTATTTAGTGGTTACTGAGCTAGCAATTTTGAAGGACAAGGGAGGTTTACTATCCAAGTGAGGGAAAAACATGGAAAAGCGCTCAAAACCATTGAAACCCCAAGCATTATCCGAGTTCTGTGCCCTGTTCTAAAAGGATGCTTCGGAAACCATGAAATTAATTTCTTTTATATGCAGAGCACCGTTTTTGTGCACGATTATGGGAATATAATAATCGAATGTCCCATCTGCTTTATCAAGAAGAAATTTATAGGAAAAGAGCGTGACATTGTCCAAACAAAATCACTAGACCAGTCAAATAACGAGATCCCAAGGATTTTTTCCGGATTATCAGATGTTGCACCTTTGTGATAACCATAGTTCGCCCCGCAAAAGCATCTAGTGAACTTTGCTCCTTCAAATGACACAGGCTAGTAACGGGCTAGCTTAAACAGAAAATGCCATGGAAATTCCTGTATCTATCTCTGACGCGGTTTGTGGGGATACGTTGGTGCAAAAAACTTAAGAGAGCTTGAACTCGTGGTTAATGGATCTTGTGGGAACGAGAATAATCAAAACTAGTAGGAATGATGGTTTGCGAGCAGTCTAGTATGCTAGCATTAGTGGCCCTGAAAGCCCGGGTGTTCTGCTGGCTACAAAATGTCAGGGACATGGCGCCAGATAGATCTTGGCATGGTAGCTTGCTCCCTTCACATGGAAAATGAAGATACTTAACATTTGCTTTCAAATTATACTTTGTAGCTCGGGATTTCTTTTTTACCCAATTTGATGCTCAAGAGAAAGTGATACTCAATATGATAAAATTTAGCTTCAGCGAAATATTTCGACAATTTAGCATCTATGGCAACTTTACGTGGGATGCAATGATCTTATAATTAACTTCTTCTCACCAGTAAAATTTACACGAAGGATGACCGACTTTTATTTTCTGAAACAAAGTGCTAGCACATAATAGACAATTTTACATTTAATATTGAACTGATTTTATCCATCCTTTAACCTCACTCTCTCCCAACGCTAGTGGTACAATATCATTATTGCATTTGTTTCTGTTATGAATAAGGGTTTAAATTTTGCTAAGGCGATGATCTCGTTGCCAAGAAGAACGAAATACAAGAATGCTGTATCTTAGATGAGTGAACTATGACAAAAGTCATGGGCAAATAACCAAATGATTTGTTAAAGTCTAAAAACAGATGTTAAAAAAGATTTAGGTATTGAAACAAATAAAAAGTAAAATCAATTGGTTTAAAGCTGTGAAAATATTGTTTTGAAGGTATTTATTTGTTTCATATATATATATATATATATATATATATATATATATATTCTTTTTATATAATAATAAGTTTATATGGACTCAAAATATTTTAATAAAACTATATAACTATTAATAAGATAATTATATCTTGAATTAAACTAAATAAAAGAAATTAATTTAATGAAGCGTCATTTTTTGATATTACAAATATTCATATAATAATCTTTTTAATTTATTATACAATAAAAACACATACTTATAAATATTTAAGAGAGAGTATTTTTTTTATAATATAAGATATCAATATTTTTTTATTCTCATGCAAATTACACCAATAATAGATAATGCTAGTATTTGTATAGAAACACAAAACAATTAATAAACATTAAGTATGTTTCTTTATTTTTATAAATTGTTATGTTCAAGTAATTTTATCACTTTAGTTATTTAGATATTACTTTTTATTTTGTGAATTTTATCTTTTATTTTAACATGCGATTAAAATGAATACACAAGAATTATTTGTTCTGGATAATCGCCCAGCACAAAACCATACCCAAGCATATGCGTGCGCGCGCATTAACAGTTGATGGACAATAATCTAGTAGATAACAAAGCTGCTCATGATAAGTTATTGTTTAAGAAGAATTGTTTGTTAGAATAAATCCCTATCTTTCAGGATGTTAGTTGCATAAGCTTGACAATTTCTCTGTTACGTGTACCACAGTGCTATAGTCATGTATTAGTGGGCTGTTATTTTTCTTTTCGGTTACTCTGTAAAGGCTATTTAAGCCAAGTTCAGTTATGGAATGAACAAGTCATTCTTCTTCCAAATTGTTATTCCTTACAATTTGGTATCAGAGCTCTCCCCTGGGGCCTGAGAGGAAAAAAAAAAAAGCAGCAGTCTTTTAAGTGATTTCCAAACACAGAAAAGAAAAGAGAGGATGAGTGAAGAGAAAATTTTTTTGCAACCAACTATTCCACATTTTGATGGTCACTATGACCATTAGAGTATGCTCATGGAAAACCTCTTGAGATCCAAAGGGTACTGGAGTCTGATTGAAACTGGTTATCAAGAACCAGTGGCAGAAATGGTGTTGTCCAAAGCATAGCAGAAGCAATTGGAGGATTTGATGATGAAGGATCTCAAAGTAAAGAATTATCTGTTTCAGGCTATTGACAGGACAATTCTTGAGCAAATTCTGGAGAAGCGTACCTCAAAATAGATATGGGATTCGATGAGAAAGAAGTTCAAGGGAAATGCAAGGGTAAAGCGCTCAACTCTTCAAGCATTGAGGAGAGATTTTGAACTTCTGGAGATGAAAGCAAGTGAAACCATTACAGAATATTTTGCTCGTGTCATGAGTATAGCAAATAAAATAAGGAGTAATAGAGAGCAGATGAAGGACGTCACTATTATGGAAAAGATTCTTAGAACTTTAACTGAGAAATTCAACTATGTCGTTGTCTCAATTGAAGAATCTAAGGATATTGATGCACTCACTATTGATGAACTGCAAAGTTCACTCGTTGTGCATGAACAAAAGTTTCACAGGAGCAATGGCGAGGAGCAGGCTTTGAAAGTGACTGTGGCCGATAGAAATGGAGGTAGAGGTCGAGGCAGGGGTCGCCAAGCTTTCAACAAAGCTACCATTGAATGCTACAAGTGTCATCGGTTTGGGCATTTTTAGTATGAGTGTCCAGCTTGGGAGAAGGAAGCCAACTATACTGAATTAAATGAACAAGAAGAAATGCTCTTGATGTCATATGTCAAGATGAACCAGACAGCACAAGAAGATATTTGGTTCCTTGATTCAGGCTGCTCAAATCATATGAGTGGGAACAAGGCTGCATTTTGTGAATTGAATGAGACATTTCGGGAAACGGTAAAACTGGGAAATAATACCAAGATGACCGTTTTTGGAAAAGGAAGGGTGAGACTACATTTAAATGATAATAACTTTGTGATCACTGATGTATTCTATGTCCCAAAGTTGAAGAATAACCTTCTAAGCATTGGACCACTTCAAGAGCGTGGTTTTGCAATCCTAATCCAATTAGGAAAGTGTCATGTTTATCATCCACAGAGAGGGCTTATTATTCAATCTGAGATGACAACCAACAAAATATTTTTATTATTGGCCACCTTTCAGCCCAAGAAGGAGAAGAATACCTGTTTTCACACAACTACTTCAGATCTAACTCATCTTTGGCACTGCAGGTATGGGCATTTAAGTTATAAAGGCTTAAGAACACTACAGTCTAAGAACATGATTCATAGTCTTCCACAACTATTTGCATCCACTGTGACTTGTACTGACTGCATAATGGGGAAACAATGTAGAGACCCTATTTTAAAAAAGAGCACATGAAGAGCCACACAAAAGTTGCAGCTAATACATGTAGACATTTGCGATCCAATCTCTCCAATGTCAAACAGTAAGAAAAGGTACTCACTATGTTTCATAGATGATTTCAGTAAGAAGGCATGGATATATTTTTTGAGTGAGGAGTTTGAAGCATTCAACATGTTTAAATGCTTTAAGAAACTTGTTGAAAATGAAACTAGTTTGTCCATTAAATGCTTACGTACTAATAGAGGTGGGGAATTTAATTCTAAAGATTTTAATGAGTTCTATAAGCAACATGGTATTAAGAGACAGTTAACAGCAGCATACACTCCACAGCAAAATAGAGTGGCAGAATGGAAAAATCGAACATTGATGAATCTGGTGAGAAATATGTTATCTGAGAAGAAGATGCTAAAAAACTTCTAGCCTAAAGCTGTTAACTGGGCAATTTATGTGCTGAACAGGAGTCCCACGTTAGCAGTAAAAGATGTCACACCACAGGAAGCTTAGAGCGGGGTAAAACCTACAGCGGAGCATTTCAGGGTTTTTGGATGCATCTCATATGCACATATCCCTGATGCCAGAAGGACAAAGTTGACTAATAAGAGTCTTCTCTGTGTTTTTTTAGGTGTCAGTGAAAAATCAAAAGCATATCGATTATATGATCCTACCTCAAAAAGGATTGTAGTAAGCCAAGATGTCATTTTTGAAGAGGAAAAACATTGGGAATGGGATAAGAGTTTTGAAGAACAAATCTTGATGGATTTGGAATGGGGAGATGATGAGACATGTGATGACTTGATCGAAGATGATGTTATTAACAGTGAAGAAGATAGCGATGAAAATATGGGAATGGTGAATGGTGAGCCGAATTTAGTCTCTTCAAATACATCAACTGAAGCTTCAAATGCATCAACAGAAGAAAATCTAAATGAAGAAAGAAGAAGAATCCAACGAGCTCCAGCATATTTGAATGATTATGTCATGGGTGAAGGTTTTTCAGATGAGGATATTGAGGTTAACATGGCTCAAATTATGTCTGCAGATCCATCTAGTTTTGAAGAGGCTAAAAAGAGTTCTAAATAGAGGCTGGTAATGGATGCTGAGATGCAGGCGATTAAGAGGAATGAAACATGGCAATTAACTGAGTTGCCTGTAGGTGCCAAGAAAATTGAGGTAAAGTGGATTTATAAGACAAAATTCAATGAACTTGGAGAGGTAGACAAATACAAAACAAGGTTGGTGGCCAAGGGATATTCACAACAACAAGGAGTAGACTACATCGAAGTTTATGCTCCAGTGGCAAGAATGGATATAGTTCGCATGATTATTGCCTTAGCAGCTTAAAGGGGATGGAAGATTTTTCAACTCGACGTAAAGTCTGCCTTCCTTCATGGAGAATTAAGTGAAGATGTATATGTAAAGTAGCCGATGGGGTATGTGCAGAAAGGGAATGAGTATAAAGTGTATAAACTGCAAAAGGCCTTGTACGGACTAAAACAAGCTCCTCGAGCTTGGTTTAGTAGAATTGAGGCGCACTTTGTTAGTGAAGGATTTCAGAGGTGCCACAGTGAACAAACATTGTTTATTAAAACCAACAATAAAGGTACGATTCTTATTGTGAGTATTTATGTGGATGACTTGATATATATTGGTGATGATGACGTTTTGATGAGTAAATTTAAAGAGTTTATATTAAGGGAATTTGATATGTCTGATTTTGGGGGGTATGAGGTTTTTCCTTGGCATAGAGGTTTTGCAAACTACTAATGGTATATATATCTGCCAAAGAAAATATGCACTAGATGTTTTAAAACGTTTTGAAATGGAGGATAGCAATGATGTGTGTAGTCCCATTGTACCAGGTTCAAAATTACACAGTGATGAAGGAGGAGTCAAAGTTAACGAAACATATTTTAAGCAAATAGTTGGAAGTCTTATGTATCTCACCACCACTAGACCTGATATAATGTTCATTGTGAGCTTAATTAGTCGTTACATATCTAAGCCTACAGAGCTACATTTGCAAGCAGCCAAAAGAACTCTCATGTACTTGAAAGGGACAGTAAGCTACGAGATACTTTACAAAAGGGGTGAAGCTGAACAACTTCTTGCATTCACTGACAGTGATTACGCCGGAGATGTTGAGGAGAGGAAAAACACCTCTGGATATGTTTTTTTAATGAATTCAAGAGCTGTTTCATGGTCTTCAAGGAAGCAACCACTAGTCACATTATCAACCACTGAGGCTGAATTTGTTGCAGCTGCAAATTGTGCTTGTCAAACTGTATGGATGAGGAGAATACTAGAGAAAATAGGGCATAAGCAGGAAGGAAGCACTACAATCATGAGTGACAACAGCTCAGCCATTAAACTCTCTAAAAATCCTGTCATGTATGACAGAAGCAAGCATATAGATGTGCGGTTCCATTTTCTTCGAGATTTGGTTAAAGATGGTGCTATCAAGTTGGAATTTTATGGCACAAAGGATCAAATAGCTGACGTGATGACTAAGCCACTGAAGTTGGAACAATTTCTTAAATTGCGACAAATGCTAGGAATATGTGAAGTATCAGATAAACTAAATACTTGAAAGTGTTTAGTTTAAGGGAGGGAATGATAAGTTATTGTTTAAGAAGAATTGTTTGTTAGAATAAATCCCTGATTGTTAGAATAAATCCCTGTCTTTCAGGATGTTAGTTGCATAAGCTTGACAATTTCTCTGTTACGTGTACCACAATGCTATAGTCATGTATTAGTGGGCTGTTATTTTTCTTTTCGGTTACTCTATAAAGGCTATTTAAGCCAAGTTCAGTTATGGAATAAACAAGTCATTCTTCTTCCAAATTGTTATTCCTTACAGCTCATCTCTTAAAAGTTCAGCAAAACAAACCATATAATTAAGCAGGTGTTTGTTTTTTTTAAATATAGTTGGGTAAAATTTTGAAATTTTTTATTTAAAATTAATTTTTTAGTATTTTGAAATTATTTTTATATACTGACATTAAAAATAAAATTTAAAATAAAATCATTATTTCCTTAAAAAAACATTCAAATATCATACACGCTCTTAACCAGATAAAAAACTGTCACGAAGTTACAAGAGAGAGACATCCTTCCTAGTCCCAGTACCACGAGGCAGGAGCCTCTCAAAGCACATGTCCCCACCGACATTACAATGGCCCACACAAGACAATCAGATAATCACCACCGATGAAGAACAACTAGCGAGATACAAACTGCATGAACTCGTGATCAGACTCAATCCTAGCCATTGCTTCAGGAGCCAACACAACCTCAAGATCCACAGTACCATTACCTTCCCTGCCAGGAAAAGCAGAGATCTTACCATCAAACTTGTTGGCCTTGCCACTCCTAACTGCCAAGGGTCGACCCCACCCAAAATCATTATCGTACATTGGGAATCTTGGTGAACTACCCATTGTCATGGACGCCCCATCCAAGTTCCCTAACGGGAAACACCTTGGATTACTTTCCCAATCCTCGACAAAACGACGTACCATTTCGTCGTTATGGGCAGCAACAATTTTATTCAGCTGCTCCGCACACCAGCGTAGATCCCTAGACAGCACGTCCCCAGCTGACGCGTATGTGGGGACGCTTTGAATTGCGTTCCCAAAATATAGCGGATCGAGTTTCGGGTTCAAACGGTGACGGCAATTAACCGCCATCCTAAACGTGGTCCTTTTCGACGGGTTCAACTTCCTTGCACGTGTCACCGCACGCCACAGAAGAGCACACAATGATTGAAACGACGAAATCTCCACCATTGAAAGGTTTGACTCCATTTCTTGCGGTTTCGAAACCGCGTTCTTGAACCAGCTTTCAAGGATTCCAGTCATCTTGCCTTTGTTGTGAATCTGAAGCAGTGTATCATTGCTTTGTTTTCCCATTAATTCAACAGCGTCAACATTAGTATTATCTGATTTTTGAGTCCATTTCTTGTTGTTGACTTTGGATTTCAGCTTCAAAATGGCTTCTCTGCTAAAACTGAAAATTCTTTCACACAGTGGCTCGTTTTCATTAAAAGTGACTTGAGGGCCACCTTGAGGAACTTTAAGTGCAGCTTCAGAAATCAAGATTGAGTTTCTCGAGAAATCAGGCTGTCTTGATATTTTCTTGATTCCTCTCGAAACTTCAGAAAAGGTATTAAAGAAGGTCCAAAACGAAGTACCATCAGTAACAGAATGGTTCATTGAACAACCAATAAAAACCCCATCAGCTAATTCTGTGACCTGAACGGCCAGGATTGGTTTATAATGGCCCTGGTAGCTAACAGTGCTCTCAAAAGCAAAGAAGCCTCTGACGCAATCAGGCACGTGATGTGGACAGAGAATATCTTGGATGGAAATACTGGTTGCAGTGGCATGGATGAAATCTACGCCTGCGTCGTTGCAGGTGATGTAGATGTAGCCATTGGAGTCAGTGTTGAAGCGACCTGCAAGTGGAGGGAAGTGAGAGAGAGTTTGAGAAAGAGATTGCTTGAGGTGGGAGATTAAGGAATCGACGGAGAGTGTTGGAGGGCGAGTGAAAAGGCCACCCTTCTGGATGTATTGGCAAGAAAGCATAGGGAGGTCAGAGACTGAGAGCTTGAGATCTTCTAGAGTGGATTTTTGGTCTGGGAAGACGTTGCATTGTGAGACAATTGTTACAGAAGTAGCAGAAGGCATTTTGTTTGGTGTTTTGGAGGAGAGCTAGTTGCTAGCTAGCTATTGCTGTTTGTATGATCTCCTCTACTTGTGTTTGTTTGCCAGGGAGGAGTGGGGACTGGAGAGGGAAGTGGGCGATGTTTATATAGGAAAGTCTTGGGGTGTTCGGTTCATGAACCTGCCTGGCTTAGGTGGCCTCGCCATCGTAGAGTATAATGGATATTAATCAAGGGTTTTTACCTGAATTATTTATCTAAACGTGGGCCGAAGTTTAAAAAAATATATATATATGGGCAAATAATATTTAACGAGTTGCAGCTCAATTCATTGGCGACTTATCATAGCTAATCTAGGGGTGTCATTTGATACTGCTGAATTAGGGGGGAAAAAATAGATAATAGCTTAATTTTGATTTTATTATAAGATCTTAGGATTGATTTTACTAATTTGAATATCCTGAAAATAATGAGAAACTTGAATTGAAAGGGTCATTTGCATAATTTTGTTTCAAAAGATATATAATCACAGCATTTATTCTTTGTATATTTTAATTCTCTTTCCTCATAAACTATTTAACTTCTAGTTATTGACTCAATATATTTCCTAAAACATTTTGTCTCCGCTAAGAAAAACTATCAAATGTTTCCAAATCATTAGCAAAAAATATGATGATTTTTCTCTTCATCAAATACAAATAACACACAAAATCATCAATTCTATTCTTTTGCCTCAAACGAATTTAATTAATGACCAAAGTAATTATTATTTATATATCTTATTTTGCTTATATATCTTAATTGTATTTTAAATGTAATTTTTTAAGGATATGCGCACTTTAATTGACCCTTCAAAAAAATCTTACCTATACTATTGTCTCAATTGCACGTTTTAATATCCATCTGATTACTTCGATCTGCTTTATAACCAAAAAATATTTTCAAAATTTTAATATTAAAAAACTCTTTTAAAACATGATAATTATTAGGGATCTCAAATTCAAGACTCTCAAATGAAACAAAGAAAAATACACACACGCACACACGTGGTGTGGCGTTCAAAACTAATAGAGGTATCATAATTAATCCACCAATATTTATTATTACAAATATTTCACTTCAGTAATTTATTTGATATCATCACTATTCATCTTAGTTTTTCAAAAGCTAGCTTGCCAAAGTAATTTTATGTCTACAAATGAACATCATTCCATACATATTAATTTTAAGCATCAGTTTTCTGTTAAATAAAAAAAAATTAAAATATGTACATCAATCAAGACTAAATTCCTTTTATGAATAATCTTACAAAAATCATCCATATATATTGAGATGAGTTTAATAAATAAAAAAACTAGATGTTGAATACAAAATTTCAATTAAAAATTGATCTTCTTTTTAAAGAGCTGGGATATATCGGGTTATGATGCTTTTGGAGTAAATCTGATGTTTAGATTGTGCTGTTATGATTCAGAATCCTGTGAGATTTTCCTTCATATCTCAGCAGTATATCAACTCGAGTCTACCTTGATTCACACAATGCCCTCACGTACAAGATATGCATGCCCCACATGCATCTAAATGGTAATTAACGCAAGATAAATCACACGTACGATTTGGTGTCTGCTGTGCAAACTCCTTAAAGCGAGTTCTGCGTTACATGTCAGGACAAAAATCATGGAAGCGAAATTGTTTCCTGCGTGGCATGCATGAAAATGTTTGCAATCCGACGCGGCAGGCATGCAAGACCAGGTCAAGGATAATTCGAGGAATATTTATGTATATAACAACTAGGCATTTTTGTTTTCGCTGCCCTTTATAATAACTCTAGAATAGACAGCCCAAATCGATCCATTACTATTAATTAATCCTGGAACACTGCTCCGTCAGTTTGAAAGTACAGTAAATAAAGATTTCATAAGAGATTGAAGGACAAATTCATGACAGCAGCGTTTAGCGTTTACGCTCTGTATGTTGGCTGTCATTCTTCTGATCCCGAGAAAGGCCGGCCTAGAATCCTTTAACTGTTTGGCGAATCCTGAACTGTCTTGCTAGCAATCAATTTTAATTACGGCCACTAGTTATATTAATATTAGCTAATCGAGATTATATGATTTGAAGGTCGGTTTACAAGAGAATCTGCTTAAACCGCCAGTTTCTGATTTGTCGGCGTGAGGCAGTATTTAATTACCAAACCTTATAGTTTATCGAAGAGACAGGATACTAAATGCATAATTTATATCACATTGGTTTTAAAGAACCTAGGTACGTGGCTTGGCTGGTTATTTGACTTGATTGGTCCGATGTTTCTCAGTTCATCAATGTGTCCAAGTACTAGGACCCAAAGGAAGTCATTGTTGCAAGGTACCTTGACATCTGCCACGTGTATGACAGTTCAAGAACAAACTATACGAAGGTTCTTGTTGGTACTTAAACATTAAAATATATTACTTCTTGATTGGAGACGTAAACGATGGTGTCTAAGTGCTGTGACCCAAGGCAAGAAGTGTGAGAGTAGCAGTGAACCTTGACAGGATGACAGTTCAAGAACAGCCATGGAAGGCCTCCGAAGGAAGTCAAGTCAATACACTAACACCATTCTTTTGATCTTAAGCAACTTTAATGCATGGGCTTTTGAGCTTCGATCAAGTTAAATTTGTTGATTCGATGCATCGTGTGAACAAGAGGAGAGCTTCCAGCTTCGGTAACGATCACTGGGCATCTCGATCATTGAAAAGAAAACTTAATTTCAGATAAGTTGATCTTCCCCGGCCCCGAATGATCAGCGTGTGTTCCAAGTTCAAGCACTTCAATTTGAACGAAAATATGTGTGAATGCAAAAACCGTTGATGGAATAGTAACGTGAAACGAATTCAGTGTACTACTTGTTTCGTTTCAAACTCAATTAATTTCAGATTAAATATTTTGAATGAACTCCGGCCTCACGTAGGAGTTAAATTTCCGCTCTCCGTTTGAAAGGACACTGCGATCCACTGGAATAGCAGCCCGCGAAATATCGAAACATATATCATCCGTCAGCGACGTCCGTGGTCTTCAACAGTCGCCATAATGAGTGAACTGACTTGGAGCAGGGGAAAGATCACAGAGAGGTAAGGTACATCCATAATTAAGTTGAAGAGTATGTTCAGCTCTATTGTACTTGTTGCGTACGTTATGTTTGTTGCATGTGTTGTATTTTATCATAATGTGAGATTAAACACATTAAGTTGTTTAAGAATAAATTGTCATGGTGTGATATTAGTAAAATTACTTAAATTAAAAATATCATTAAAGACATGCTTTAAATTAAATATTTTTTTAAAAAAGAATTATTTATTTGAAAAACACACAAATATTATAAAAAAGTATATATAAGAAAAAAATAATAATCAAAATTTAGTTTTTCAGTAAATAGACCGCTGAATAATTTAATTAAGATCCAAACAATTTGAGAGATAATATATTTAAAATAAAATAATTGAAGTTAACCTACATTTTCACCAGCATTTTCATTAACACTAATACTCGGCAATATACTCATTTGTTTTCAATTTTTCATATTTAAAAAAATCTAAAACTGGGAGATAATATTACAAATATTTCTGAAAACCACTTTATTTAATTTTAACTACGATCGGAAGACAATTTTTACTTAAAAAAAAAAAGAAGCCTAAAACAAACATTTTTTTTATCAACCACCGCGTCATATTCAAAAAAAAAAAAATAATAATAAACAGTACTAACACATTATATATATATATCACCACACATAATTTCCCGCGTAATCGAAGTAATTAATGTTTGTTCCAAAATCCACCACCATCATTTTTTGACAACAATAAAATAATTTGTGTAATTGTTAAAAGGTTCAATTATATTGGAGACTAATCATAAGGATTAGTGAAGTTTTTTTATGTTAAAAAAGAATTAAAGTGGTAGCTAATATAAAACTATAAACAAAGTTAAATCACACTACTCGTAATTAAAGAGGTGAAAAGTTAAAATATAATTTATTTGATCTATATGGATCGTAATAAAAATTACAAACATGTTTTATATATATATTAATAATGATAGATAAATAATATTCTTCCTATAAATAAAGTTGAATAACTTCCTATACAATTAACTAAATAATCCTATCTTATTATCCATATGTTAAAACTTTCTTTTGCCGACTGTCGTTGAGCTTTCTAATCTTCAATCTTCTTGAATTTCCCCAGTCGCTTGTCTTGTCCGTTCGTCTTGTCCAGAAGCACACTTGCCTTGTCTCCACTATCTTGCTTTTCCAAAACTCGTCTAGTCTTACGGGGCAAAAACAAGGCCTGAATAGTGATATAATCTTATTGAAAACATTGAGCACTCTTTTATCGTTTATGAAAACGTATATTTTTGTAATAGCTAGCAACAGTTCTTTGAGCGTGAAAAACTATCATTGATTCACTTAAATCTGTAATTTATATTACTAAGTTAAATTAAATGGTGAATAATCTCTATATCATTGTTAGTAAGTATTGAATTCAAAGGTTAAAAGTTGAATTCATGGGTTTGATTGTAATACTAAAAGGTTTAAGGATTAAAGTGAGCAGAGTTCAAAGAATTGAGGCCTAAATAAAGATAAAAAATTTAAAAGATATCTTTTCAAGTTTTAACTGTCAACCGAATATTATAATATTAGTTTGACATGTAAACCGAATGTTGTATCATCTGGTTTATACAATTTGAATATTCAGACATTCGGTTTGGAAGCCTGTGTTCTCAAACTGCATGCTATGTTCTTCTGCGTGTGTGTTGGTCCAAAAGTTATGGGTTTCGAAGGATTCGTTTGAGCTTTATGAAGGAGAAAAATAAAAAATAACATTTATTGGTCACTCATGTAGATGCAAGTTATTTGGTGGTTTTAAGATAATATCTTCTTTTCACTTTGTTTTTTAGAAAATCTAACAAAGTTCTTAATTTGAGATTATTTTTTTTAAAAAAAATAGAGTATATTGCTATCAAATTGACTATTTGTATCTTTATATCAGTCTTGAAAACATATTTACTTTATTAATAATAACAACTTTCTAATTAAAGCAGATAACACTTTAAATATAGTGAATTTTCACTTGATAATTACTTTATTCAATAATAACAACTTTCTACTTAAAGCAGATAACACTTTAAATATAGTGAATTTTCACGTTATAAAGTTCTCCCAGCACAATTCCAAGTCAAAAATAATTATAAAATTGGCTGATTGTTTTCACATAATAATATATTACGCATCATAATCTCGAATATAAAATCCATCTTAACCAACTAAGACTACTGAAATTAAATTGACAACTATTTACTAGCTAGGAATGTTAATTTGGTATAAGATATATTGCTTGCATGATAACTATATGTTAGTGTAATACATATATTTTGTCTCATGCGTACTATTTTTCGTGAATTGGTGAAACTTATTCATTATCTAATTTCCAATCATTTTTCGGTAACTCCTAAATTATATATATTCATCGTGTTACCAAGCCAAAATTCAAACTCCAAAAAATTAACGGTTCATTGCTATATTGTTTCAATTAACCGATTGTCCAAGTTGATTACTTAGATATTGAAATTAATGGTATTATATTCATATGTTATCAATAATTGATATTGTAGCTTGTTGGCAAAGACTTTATATTTTAATTAATGTATCAAGTCTGGGGTTTAATACTTTGAAAGAGTTTTTTTTTTCTTCTACATTTTTAAGTGAAATTTGCATGAGTTGAACTTAAACCATTTCAATCAATCCAACTTAAATCAGTTTATCCCATCCAGGGCATCCATTGATGTGTCGTTTATGGGTCTAACTTTGTTCCTCGTTGTATTAATATTATAGCATAGAACACATTGTTTTGCATGATTGTGTGTCATAAAAATAATATATAGTTATATATTACATGTTTGGTTAGTATTAACTATTTAAAAATTATTTCAATTTAATAGCTTAAATTATTAAATGAGACTTTAAAATATGATTTATATTATTCTAATATTTTTTTAAATGAAAACTTTTTGAATTTAAAACTTACATAAATGCACATAATCTTATACTATTAACTAGATTTTAATTAAAAGAAAGAATGAGAGTATTAAAATTCAAACTTGTAAATATTTAGTTATTAAGGTTCTGATACTATATCAA
Organism: Populus tomentosa; assembly: GCA_018804465.1. Classification (NCBI taxonomy): domain Eukaryota; kingdom Viridiplantae; phylum Streptophyta; class Magnoliopsida; order Malpighiales; family Salicaceae; genus Populus; species Populus tomentosa. Next base: position 3,978,393 of record CM031983.1, on the reverse strand, counting down.
AAAATCATCTTAACTTAATAATTTAAAATGTTATGTGAGGTTTTAAGATATAATTTATATTAAATTAGAATGATTGTCATAAAATGTTAGGTATACTTGAACATCAAATGGATTCCATTGACATTCTTTGAATTGTAGATCGTCTAGTCATTGTTCTCTTCTCATTAGACTCAAGCCACCAAATTCATCATGAAACCAAAAAAATACATATCCTTATCGCTAAAGCATGTAGCTAGGTGGTTGTCTCTTTCTATGTCGCTTTTTTTGTTTTACAACAATAGTTATGTTCATTTTGAAAGTGACCTAATAATTATTAGTGAACTTATTTTTCTAAATTGGCATCAGGTTGTAAGCATACATGCCAAGAATGTGTCATTAATCTTGTAATAATTGTTTGAAATTAATTGAACCTCAACATTACATGCATGTCCTGTCATCGAGCGATTTAAATTTGATAATCGCTTCATTTAATTGCATTTTGCGTTGGTTTGTTTCTTTGTAGAACAATATTTGTAACTTTGTTAAAACTAGTGAATATTCTTTTTGTGATTATTCATCATTATTGTCAGCAGACTATATCTTAACTAAAAAAATTAATTTACTGATGCAATCCCTCGTATAGAAGTCATTAATCTCGATTTAAGATTTATACGTATTTACTACTATTTTTTACTAATTGTTTTTAAATATTATATATAAAAAAATAAAGATAGTAAAATTAAAATGATTTAAGATTTATATGTTTTATCGTAGAAAATTAGTTGGATCATCAAAATCTTAGATATATACATACACGCATACACATTACCCATAAATTATAATAAATTACTTCAAAAGGTAAATTCAATTTATTAAATGATTGGATCTATGTATTAATTACAGTGATAAAAAAACAAAAAACAAAACCCGAATTGGAGACTTAAGAATCTCTTTTTGGGGTAGAGGCTTGGTGCTATTAAATGCGTGTTTAGTATTTTTCTTGAGTACAGCTCACAATTAATTTAATTATACCACAACTTGATGGAAGCAGGTGGTTGATGTGAAGTAGCAATATTGATCACTTAAGAACCCTATCGAGCAGGTACTCTGCGTTTGTCCAAAGTAGACTTTTTATTAGGGAGGACATATCCAAATAATATTGACAAGTTGGCTAATAAGGTTAAATGCGTAGGTCAACATCTCCTCCGTATCATAGATCGCCAATTTCAAAAGCACACATGCATTATTTATCAAAAGTAAAATGCAAATAATCCAGCTGGTTTCTTCTACAAATCTTATCAAAGATATCTTTTTGTAATATATAGGCCCTAGGCCCAGGGTTTGGGGGGGCAAAAAAAAGAGAGAAGAAGAAGAAGAAGAAGAAGAAGAAAGAAGAAGCATCGATCATGAGGAGTTCCTTATTTTTCTGCCCCTCGAAGAATATGTTAGGTTACAGGGACCACTAAGAATGGGCAAGATTAATGAGTGCTTTAATGTCGTATATACTCAAAATGTACAATCATAATGATAGAGAACAGGATTTTTGCAGTGCAGAAATTCTAAATTCATGCACATATTCAAAAACTGATAGTGATCCATGTACCGGTCAATATTACAGAGAAATGAAGTGGGGCTGGTCTGATATCAGACTGCGGATATCCCAAAACGTTAAAGGGGTGTACCGTGTATCTGTCTATAGCTATCTAATAGCTGCCTGTAGAGCCTTGAATCAAAATTAAACCAGCTTCAATGAATACTAGGGCTAGCTGTTGCTTTCTTCCTTTCTCTCTTTTTTTGACGAAGGGTTGTGTCAATTATGAACGTTTTAGTGACCAATTCTATGCTGACATTCATTTATCGGAAAGCAAAGTCAATGAGCATGCATCTTATCGATCAATGTAGCTAGCCAGATCAGATTTGTCATTTGATTCGTTACTCCAGTATATATACTGATGTATATGTATCATAATATCAGTCAATAATTGATTAGCACCTGCATCTTTTCAAAATGACAAGAAGAAAAGTTGAAAGTGGATTCTTTAACATAACATGTTCGGGGTGGGGGTCTCCTCTTCTTTAGAATACTGATTAAAGAAGAGAATTTAACGAGAACCAAGCGTTTCCACTCCCATTTAGTATATGCTTTCTGATTTCTCTGAGAAATTTGCTTTAAGAGCTAGCCACTTAGTGATCAGGAGTACCATCTCCACCAAACACATTGGAAACATTGTTTTTTGTTTCAACAAAACCAATTTTTGGGAACATAACCACAACCACCACGACAATTATGAAATGCTTTTGTTTCAGAATGTGAGAAGGTGGCAGCATCATAAGTGAATTTGAAGCTGTTTTATGCTGGGCAATAAATTAATTAAAATATCTGCTTGCATCTATATATATGTACTGCTAGAACATTGCTTCATACCGATCCAAGATATATAATGATACAGGATCGATGCTTGCTCTCTTGCTAGTTTAAGAAGCTTGTTGTGTAATTATAGCTTCCTGTCATTAATTAATTCAGCCTTATGTGACTATAGTTTCCTGTCATTAGTTTTGAAGGGACACATATATGACCCGTGCATGCATGGAAAGAAAAAATAATGCTCATCTTAAACGTTTGGTGCTTTTACCTTTGGATGGCATTTTGCAGTCAAGATACCTGAATAGTTAGTTTTCACCATCAAAACCAGCCAAGTGCCTTTCAATTCAGTTCTTATATAAACCCTCTAGAACCGAATTATTATCATTTTTACAATAATGATAATAATTCCTTTTCGGACAATATGTCCAACTTGGTGGTGAACTTAAGAGGCACAAATGTTGTTTAGTTGTGCGTTCGGCCTGAAAGTTGAAAGTAATATCTTATTTATTTTTATATTTTAAAAGTATTTTTAAAAAAAATTAATATTTTTTTTATTTTTTTAATTAATATTTTTTTATACTTTCAGATTATTTTGATGTACTACTATCAAAAATAATTTTTAAAAAATAAAAAATATTATTTTAATATATTTATAAATAAAAAATATTTTAAAAAATAATCATAATTACATTCATCATTAAAAAAAAAAAAAATTACCATAAGAGGCAAAGTATTACCTGTTTGAAAAGGAGGGGAGTCACCTTTCCGAACTTGTAAGAGCCACTTTTAGAATTCTAGCCTGTTAAGGAGTCAGTCTTGGGAACTATGATTATGGCACGACGAGACGTTGCACATTTGAGGAGGGAGAATGTGATAAAAGCATGTTGATAAATTATATTAGAAAATATAAAGAATTATTTATACTATTTTAGTAAGATTTTAGATTGAGAAAATTTAATAATAACTGATGTAATTTTTTTCAAATTGAAAATCCATCTTGGAATTCCATCCCATTACCTCTAAAACTTATAAATTTAATTAAGTGCACTAGTGTTTTTTTAATTTGAAGCAAGTTTTGTGGGAGTTGATTATTTTTTGTTATAATATTAGTCCCTGGGAATTATAACTTTTGGTGTAAATATATACCAGCTGAAATTGTTGGGATTTGCAGGTATGGCTAGTGGTCCACTAAAAGGACGAAAGGGAAATTCTCGCAAAAGAGGAGAGGAGGGGTAGGATTTGAACCATAACTTCTCAAGTTCTTATCCCACTCCCGAGAACGTTCAGCTGAATCGCATCATTATGAGTATTTTTTATACTTTATCAAACATATTGAATATTTTAATCTTCAGTCATTTTTGTTCTTAACATTTTTATACTAATCCTTCACGCTTAGTTTCTCGTTTTTAACCTGAAACAAACTTGAACGTGGAATTATTAGACACAAGAGAAATGCATGAACCATAAACAGTAATTTTGTGATTGATTCCTCTGATTTGTCTCCGATATCATTTTATATAATGGTAGCATAGTGACTCCATTACCAGCAAACTGCCATCCAGCTTGTGGATAAGAACATAGAATGCAAAAGCGATATAGCTGAATTAGTTAGGTTTTCAATTTATTTTTTAAATATTATTAATTTGAATTTTATAAATTTTAAGATTATCGGAAACTTACATAATTATTAATTTTAGAGCCCGTATAATTAGTCGAAATGCATGTAAGTTGATTCGAATACTCAAATTAATTAAAAAAACATAGAATGCAATGCCATGATTATGAAATCAGGGCTGTCAATTTCGTTCCGTTTCATCTAGAATGACCGAAACATTTCATACCAATTCAAAAAACAAAACAAAACAGAATAGTTTTCATCTCATTTTAAATCTCTATTTGTTCTGGATTTTTCGGTTAAATTCTGTCCGAAATGTTCTGGTTTCATTCCGGTCTTAAAAAGTTATTTAATCAAATTGAACTTGTTTCAGTTTAATTAATTAAACCACTCAAGTATAAAAAGCTCTTTTTCATTATTATTTTCAATAACAATGATATTAATAATAATATTGAAAATTATTATTACTATTTTTATTAACAATAATATTAATTTTTTAAAATTAAATTTATCACTAATATATATGGTTTATATTCATATTATTTTTTTCAAGTTTATACTTTGTAGGAATTTGAACAAAACAAGGGATACTTTAGATCTCATTAGCTTTGATAACATTGATCCAGTTTTATATTTAAAATATTTGTGTTAAAACATTTTAATTTTATAATATTTTAATATTTTATTTAAGTTGAATTACTTTAAGTTAAAAATTTATTTAATCTTAACTATTTAGAAATATTTAAAATTTTAAAATTATACTTTTTAGACATTATATTTGTATTGCATAACTTATAATTAATTTATTTTACATTTAAATTATATTTATTGAATATATATATATATATTACAATCTTAAAACAACACGTGAAAAAACTTCAAAACTAAACCGTTTCTTTTCATTTAAAAATCAAAACACTTATCAAAACAAAATTTACATCCTTCCATCTAAAGAATTCGGTGTCAAGAGAGTCAAGCAAGCCGTAAACTCATGACTCCGCCCTCAGTAGCAAGTTGTTTAAAGTGCCTTTACAGGTGATGACTTGGCTCCGGATTAGATTATATGATTGTTGACTAAAATAAACATCTGCATCGGCTAAGATTAATACCTCAAAATAGTAAAAGAAAAACTAAACCGACAATAAAGAAACCAACAAATGACATGACTTCTTGAAGTCACCGCTCTACGTCGACGTACAACTGTTTTTGGTACTTTTAACACTGTTTTAGTCAAAATCAAAAGTGAAAAACGAAGGATGATGGGTTCTCCGGTAGAATACATTGAAAGAGGTAAAGATCATTCCCATCCCACTTTAGCAGGTAAGCCAGCTTTATTTGCAATGACGTCTTTTCGTATATTGTGGATTTATCTTATATTAAAATTCTCCAATATCACGCAACCTTTAGCTCCTAGAGAAAAAGAAGTAGACCTTTGATGCTGGTGTGAATAAGGGTTCTTTTGTTTTTTGCTCGAATTTATAATAATAATAAAAAGAAGCTGGTGCAGGACTCGTTTAAAATCATGATCAGACCATTAATCTTGCAAGAATAATAAAAAATATATATGTTTTTGATATTTTGTTTAAAAAATACATGTTCTTTTGTTTAAAAAATACATGTAACCTCAACATTAAGACACATATATTGTTTGAGGTTCACAGAGACAACCTTGGAAAAATGTTCGGAAACATAAGGTTTCAAAAAAAAAACTTTAGAGAAAAAAAGGTGAACGGACATTACCGTCCTCTCCTTAAGATTTTGTATTCTATCATAGCATGTTGAAAAGAAAAGGACACCACAGGGCGCAAGTCATGGAGCACAAAACATTAAAGACAAATTGAGATATGTACATCTGGGTCCCTCCTGTAAAGTTAGCCCCATACCCCCACACGAATAAATTTATTTTGCAATTGTGAAAAATTAATTGATAATTGTGCACCGAAAATGTCCATTTTTCAATGGTTTTTATTAAAAAAAAGAAAAGGAAAGGAAAGAAAAAGATAACATGTGGGAGCTAGCATTGTCATGATGCTGCTTGCCAGTGCTAAAGCTAGCCATGTAGAAACTTGATAAATTATGTTGGCATTGACGGGCCATCAAGTTCATGAATTAATAACACATGCTAGCCCACATCATCGTTAAACTATTCTTGAAAGCATTGAGGGAGGGTGCTTTAGCAAGTGGTAGCTCCTCCTCCTACTCTAGTTGTAATTCTAGCCCGTGACGAAAGAATTGTTTATCTTATTTTTGGATAAGTGATTGGCACCAGATCCGTTGATGAGCATGATGAAGGTTATTTCATTTTCCAATTTGTTCTCACTGTAGACGAGAATTAGCATTAAAACTATAGAATAAAGTATGTTAAAAGCACAGTCCAATAATTAGAAAAACAGCTTTGTTTAAAGGATGGAATGATGAGACCAATCCCATTTCGAAGTGGGAAATTTTAGGCCATTGCAGCATCATCAGAGGCATCAAGAACTATGAGATCATCGTGCGGTCTTGGGCCACACAGAAAAACCAGGAAACTCCACCTAGGTGGCCTGGTACAGAGATGCACCACTTCTAGTCATTTATGCGAGCTATCGTTTGATTTTGATGTATCCTCTGACCTTATTTTGAATCTTATACCTGTGCTAGCTAGTACTAGAGTTTTTTAAAAAAAATGGTAGGACTCCATAAGGGAAGACTATGAAACACCGCATTGTTTGAAAATTCTTCTCTCCAACAATGCATGGTATTGTTATTGCGTTCTATGTATGAATTGACAAAAGCATTCGTCTGATACACAAATCCTAATTTATGCTAGAATAAAACACGACATCCGATTTATACTTCACTAGCTTTTCGTCTCATAGATAGGTGGAAGTTCGAGACCTCCGAGATAGGGGAGATCCAAGGACGATTAAATAATGGTAAGGCTTAGACAGAGGAGTCGTTTTGGGCCCAAAAGGGAGGGTCAAGCTTGGGTAGGCAACAAAGCATGTACTTTGTTTAAAGGTGGTGCGCTGTGCTGTTATTAATATATACAGGCCCAAACAAGGTTTCAGGGTTGACCTAATTAGATCCTCTCTCTCCCTCTACCTCTTTTAGTAGCTAGGGACCGACCACAGCTCTGGACACAGCAATACAGGCTACGCTGTCCTTAGAGTTCTGTGCTGTAATCTTTATTACCTACTTACCGTCCTATATGTATATTATAATAATCTATAATACCTACTTACTTATCTATATCGGTCGGTTCTAGGGCCTTGATTCCATCCGCTCAAAACATCTTTTCATCCTTTCGGTGGGTGAAACGGAGAAGAGGAAAACGGCCTGTTCTTCTCATGTACGATGCTTATACTAGTCACTGCGGAGGGAAGAACAGTTGACACATCATCAAGTAGAGCTGAGACGTTAAAATGGTTTTGAATAAAATGAAAGCTCAATGATTTTCCCTTTCCTGGACCTCTTTAAAGCAATTGTTTGATATAACAGATAGGAGGGTTATTGGACAGGAAAATCCATTCGTAGGCTGGCTTTGTGCTGTTCTTGACAATCTTATCCACCACGACCAAGGGATTGAACCTCTTCCCTACCTCTGGAAGTAGCGCATTTCACGCATCCTACTCTTCCAAAAGAGAGATGATAGCGAACTGCTCCAATGATGGCCAGATACCATCCAACAACATTAGACCAAACAAGAACTGAGAACTTCGGATCATCACCGGACACAAAGATTGCAAGACAACGCCTGCAGAAGCACAAATAGTGAAGCAATCAAATTGGCAATCCGTTGAGATTACAAAGGATACCAGCACTCCCAGGTCAAGATCTGCAAAAAGCAGAAACACAAAGAATACAGAAAAAACCACTAGCTTTCTCCGCCTATAAGAAAATGCTGCCGCCTCAACTTTTTCTCAATTTGAGATGGCTACTGTCACAAATATATTTCTCAACCTGAACTCCTTCCGTCCAAATCAACATGGAATTAGGGATAACCATACTTTCTTACCTCCATTTTCCAAGAATTTATACAATATACTAGCGTGTTTGTATTAGTGTACGAGTGCGTGTGTTTGTGTTTGTGTGAGAGAGCTAAATTTTGCAGCAAGATGCTTAAGTATATACGAACTAAAAAATTTGATTTTCATTCATGTAAGCTGAGATAATAATTTAACATGCTTCAATGCTCGCTCCACGGGAGAAATAAAATGAGCAATTGCCCTTAACATCTAATTGGTCATAATAACAATCAGCTAGTACATGCACATTAGCATCACCATTCCATCACTTCTCAAAGAGTATTGGGTTGGTGTGCAGTGTACGCAAAGAACAGAGTCGAAAGCATTAGGTTTAGGACCGTTTAAGACCAAGAAAGATGAAGGATGAGTAGGAGGTGCCAGTGGACTATAGAACAAAGGATTATTGTAGGTACTGACAATGATTCTCAAAAATAGCATAACATAATGTGATATGATGATGAGATAAAATGCAATAGGAAAAAGAGCACGGGGAAAGGCTACTCTTAAAGGTCATAGCACCCTATCGGAAATGAATCAAATCTCCCCTAACTTCATGTTGCCACGAGTTTAGTAAGTTAATTGATACAAGGTACATATATACATTAAGAACATTCCTCTTGGATAAACAACACGGTTTCTGCATTTAGGAATCTTCCAATAAAATGAGGCTATTCAAAGCTGAACATATACAGAGGAATCGCGAAAGAATTGTGATATGATGTGGAGAGGAAGAGTGCAAACCCACTGATGAAAGCCAGAAGGTGGTATGAAGAAGAGGAAAACAACTATCACTGAGCAGCGCGAAAACTTGTACGAAGTTGCAGGCAACAGCAAAGTCGAGCACTACAGTAGAGCATTATTCACTAAGGATGAGCAGATGAAAACAAAACAAACACTCTATCTCAGACCATCTCAACATCCATATTGCTTTGGCTGTCAGCGCCACTACAACATCTATATCAGCATTACTCTGCTTTTCTTTGACTGAAAGCACAACGAGCTACTAGTTTGCTTCTCTTCAAAACTGGTTACCTTTCATGGTTCGCGTGAAATAGAGGCACAAAGGGCATTCAAAAAGAGACAAATGGAAGGAAAGAAGAAATATCAGAAGCCTTATATAATGTATCAAACAGTTGATTTGATCACTCAAATATAAGCAAAATCTCTCCCAAACACATGTTAGCTCAAACTTCTAACACAAAGTTAATGATCGACTTCCTTCTCCCTTCCCCTCTCAGCGAGCACAGGTCTCAAAAAGAAATGTGAATTTAGTTCCAACCCCTCCATTAAGAGAGGGGATAAGGAGGCCGGCCCTTGAACTAGACAAATATTTGACACGTTCATTTCGCCCTTCACATTGCAGCCACCTCATTTGTTGTTCAAGTTTGAAACCAACTAGATCAATGGAAAGGGTGTAGGATGCCACTAACAATCAAGAACCTCAGGCCCTAGAGTTGCCAAACTACTTAAAAGCAATCCAAGCATCAAAATACACGCACAGAGAGTAAATCAAAACGATACAACTCAAACCGAAAACCTGAACCTGTAATAATGTAGTGTTATATCACAGGACTTGCTTAGTAGTTGAATTCAATCAAACTCATGTACATACAGAATAATTATCATAATTCCACTAAAATTAACCATCATATAGATGCAGCAAAAGCAGATAAAAGCAGATTTTATTCCTTTCAATAATATGTTGAAATCTGGAGCAGGAGCACCCAGATTAACCATAGATTATACATATATAAACCCGTGGAATGACAAACTAAACACGGTAAATAACTCCTCACCAAACCACAATTTAACATCCGTAATCAGCACGATAATCACTATAATCGTCACGCGCAGCCAGATCATTCTCCACTTTCTCTGCGATTTTCTCTTCCTCGTGTTTCAATCCTTCTTCCAATGCAAGTCCACCTAGAGTCCCAGCAACGGCACCCACAGCCAATCCCGTTCCAAACCCCATACTCTTCCCTCCTTTATGCCTCTCCCTCTGAGTATCATAACTACCATAATCAACCGGCGCAGAGGGCCCACTGCCGTAACTACCCATCGTCCGATCACAAAAGTGCCTTGGCGGCGTGGGTGACGGCGGGGCAGAGGAGTGATATCCTGGATAATACGGAGGAGGGTAGGAGTCGTGGTAGGGACCATAATACGGTGCGGGTGGGGGAGGGGGAGAAAGCGACGCTGGAAGCGCCATAGACAGGCGCCTATAGTCAGGAGGTGGTGGTATAGCGGCGCCACTATAATAATAGCTCTGTGGAGCGGTAATTCCGTAAACTGGCTGCGGCGGTGGATGAGGAGAAAACGGTCTTTCACGCACACCGAGTTTGATTCTGATTTTACCCTGAGGGCGACCAGAGGGTCGGGTTAGTTCAAGAGTTCGGACCCGGTTTGAGTCATCGGGGTCGGATAAGTCTTTTAATGCGACCCGGAGAGTGCCAACGAGGGGTTTGGGGGTTTCGCTTGGCTTGGAATGGAAGATTTCGAGGGTAAGGAAGGAGTCGCGAAGAGCGAAGGTGAGAGGGAGCGTGAATCGCTCGTTCCAGACGGGTCGGGTCGAACCGGATTCGTCGGATTTTGTTGACAGTCTTCGGCTTGGGTCGACCCAGAAGACTGCGTATGGTTTGAGGTCTCCAGTTTTCCAGTTTACGTTTTTGAGGTGTTTTGCAGAGATTATTGTGAGGTCGAGATCGAGAGGTACTGGGGGTGGAGGGCGAAAGGTTGCCATTGGTGGTTATGCTAACGTGCGCTGCGAGTATTGGATATGGTGAGAACGAAGAAGAAAGGAAAACCACGGAGGACTTTTACGCGTGGGAAAACATTATCTTGGCCCTTGTATTTGTATCAGGAGGTCAGTTCAGGCTCTGCGTCTTATTGTTATTATTAGAATTTCATTTAAAAATATAGCTATGATTATTTTTAAAATATTTTTTATTTAAAATAATTTAAAATAATATTTTTGATATTTTAAAAATTATTTTTAATATTAATATATTAAAATAATTTAAAATATTATAAAAAAATTAATTTAAAATAAAAAAAATTAATTTTTTAAAAAAATATTTTTAAAACATAAAAATAAAAAGCATATAAAATTAACCTTTTCCTAATGAGAATGTAAGACATCTTTCTCCTGTTCCATAAAACAATTTTGTCGGGTCATTATATCTACTTACCTCGTGTCACTTGTCTTCTTTTCTTCAACAAATCTTTTATTTTTTATTTTGTTTACTCCATAGATGACAATAGTTACACTTTATTCTCATCCTTGATTTTCTTTTTCATATCAGCGTGTTATCATATCTAATATTTTTGGATAAATGACTTCTCCAATAAACTATCGAAATTGCTTACTTAAAAATATGAAGTGGAGTATGGACACAAATATCAGAAAAGAAAGTAAAAGTAGACGAGGAGAAGTTATCAAAACATTCCACATATTTTTTTATTAATAAAAAAAGAATCTAATTGAAATCCATAAAACTAAGATCTGATACACCTAAAATAAAATAATCAATATTTATTAATTTTGGAATATTTAAGATTATTAACTACTTGATTAAATACTAGTTAATTACTATGTATAAAACAGAAAAAAATGAAGCTTGTTAAATTTAAAATATTTAAGATTATCCTTTTCTTCTTTTATCTTCAAAGCATTATTTCTTATGCCTTTCGCTTTGCTATATCTTTCTACTGCATGACTTATACCTTCTATTCTTTACTACGATCGCGTTTTGGTCCCTCTTGTTAATTAAAAATAGAACTGAGTCTATTCTTATAACTTATACATATTTAAGGTTATTAATTTTAATTCATTGAGCACAAAGCAACATCGAAGACAAAGCTGAGTCTATATCTGAAGAATAAGCTCAGAGACAGAGTATTGAGAATAATCTCAATGTTTTTCTTATATCCTTTTGTATCTGTATAGCTATAAATATAACTTATTTCTATTTCAAAGAATACAAATTCAAGAACTTGTTACAGCCAGGGATCTTATCGTCCTCGTTATTAGGCTCCTGATCCGCCGCTAAGATTTCTCTTATCTTCCTGATATTCTGCCTGGATTTTTGTAACAGTAACTTGATTCTCTACAGTATCTATGACACAAACATTATGTATATAAATTAAAACCTTATCATACATACAGGGATGCACAGTCGAGTTCTTGACCATGTATTGCTTCCTTTTCTTTTTCTTTTTCTTTTTCTTTTTTCTCTCTGACTTTTACACTCTTGTTCTTTAAACGGTGTTTGGTTTTTATGATTCAATTGTTTTTTTAAAATAATAAAAAATATCATTTTAATTAATTTTTGATTAAAATTATTCTTGCAAAATATATTGCATGAGTTATCAAACACATTTATATTCTGTTTAAAACCATAATAAAATTTATTTTTAAAAATATTTTTTGTTTAAAAATATATCAAAATAATATTTTTAAAAAATTTTAATATTAATATAAAAACACTATAAAATTTTGTTTTTTTAAAATAAAAACACAATTCGGTATACACGTGTGTATGCACGTTCGGAATTTACTTGCGACACGTTCTCCTCATTCTTGTACTTTCCAATCCACACGAGTGTGAGTTACTTCCATGTTAAATATGCGAAGTGGGCCTATTTCCATTGTTTATTGTTAACAGTTTATATTTTAAAATTATTTTTATATATTGATATTAAAAATAATTTTTTTAAAAAATAATTATTATAATATTTTTTCAGACAAAATATATTTTAAAAAATAATCATTTTCATAATATCAAACTAATATCTTCTTTTTCCCACATGGTTACTTTTTACAATGTAATGTAATTACGAGGGAGATTAAAGAGATGAGAATATATATAAAAACTATTTTCTTTTTCTAGAAACAACTATTGTTATTTACTCCATGGAAAGAAATAGACATGAAAAAAATTAAAACAACATTTTTTAACATAATTAAATATATTATTATATATATAAAAAAGATTAAGATGGAAATTAGTTTTCTCTTTAAATAGCAATCACTCCTAGAATAATATAATTTTTTATGTATATTAAATTCCAAGACAATTACTAATTAAATTTTCTGGAAATGTTAAAGAGATTGAAAAACAATATAAGGGAAAAATACTCCAAAATCACCTTCTATCAATCTGACAAGATAAACTTTGTGAAACAAATCCAGTCAAAATATGACATATCATCATTCAACAAGTACTTTAATTGACATCCATAAAGAAGTTCATTGCTAGACTTTAAATAATCAAAAAAAAAATATAGACATTGATTGTTAAAACCATGACAATTTTTTTTATTTTTTTTTTCCGTCATTATCTCTAAAAAAAATCAATAACATATATATCATAAAAAAATTAACTTAAAGGTTTTTATTAAACATGGATTCATTAATTTCTCTTCTCAGATACCACATCAATGCATCTTTTTTCTCCCATGACGTGAAAAATAAGAAAAATAAATGCATATGCTCTCAAATCATTGATATTGAATACACGTGACAGTCAATGATAAATTATCCAGCTTCCCGTATGGCAAAACAAAGCCTGTAAAAAGGCCTGTCCCATAGCTACTCAAGGAGTTGTATAAGCAAACAACTTATGAAGACCTTGTAGATTAGGTTTTTTAGCTAACAAATAAAAAAATACAACAAAAAAAAAAACACGAAAACAAAATAATAAGAGTCTTCTTTTGTCTAGACTAACTTCTGCACGAGGTTTTCTCAAAACCTAGTTACGATAATTTTTATTTTAATACCATGCTAGGAAGGTTAGGAATTATATTTTAAAATATTTTTATTCATAGATATATTAAAATAATATTTTTTATTTTTAAAAATTTAGTTATAATACTATCGCACCCAACATCACAGCGATTTTAAAATAATTCTTGATTGTGGAAAAAAAACAAATTTTTAGTATCTTGTTCTTTTAGGGGGAAATGTCTTGTTGAAGGAGTTGTCACCTAATATTATAGTCACCAGAGATCCTAATTGGTCAACAAATATTCTATGGTACAGGACTGGTTATGTAAAAGAAAAGATATATCATCACCCTTTAAACTTTATACCTGAGACAGGCTGCATTGTTGATTTTGTCTTAAATTGCTAAAATTTTATTCGCTTATGCTATGATGATTTATTTGTAATATTCCAATTCTGACGTTGATAAAAATTCGTAGCTACGAAAAAATCAATATATATATTTTTTTATTTTTTCTGATATCAGTGAATAAATTGATAAAAATATATTTTTTTTCTAAGACATGCAAAATTTTTAATTCTATAATTTCTGTTTTTGTTTTTTTTTTTATGTTTTTTTTGTTGGGCGGACTGGGCTAAATCACAACACGTATGCTGCATGCGGCAGAGTGAAGGTTAATTATAATGCAAAACCACAATGTCAAGTGAATCAAATTGCAGAATGGGAAAGGATGAACTTACCTAATCTGGCGTGCTTGACCATGAAGACGAAGCTGCGGGTGATTAGTGCACTGGTTAGGCAACGCCTCGTTCCTTTCTTTTGTCTTCCTTTGCTTTCTCTCCTGGTTTTGGTTTCTTTTCTCTCTGTCTTCTGTCCCTCGCTGGTTTTCTGTGTTTTCTTTTGACTTCTCTCAACTTCCAAGCCCTCCTGTTTGCGTTTGTGTTTTGTTCTTTTGAGTTCGTTATTGTCTTTCTATGATCTTCACCATGGTTTTTCTGTTTTTTTCTCCTATATCACTATGTATATTTTTTGCTCTTTTTTTTGAATCTTCGTCTCTGCTCCTCGGTTTTTTTCAGTTTCGTCTCCCCTGCGAGGTTGCCTTTGCCCAGCTTTTATAAGACCAGAAGTCAATCGGTGTTATAACAGTCGGCAGTAATGGCGTGGAGCGCTCCATTCAATGGAGAAACATCTCTGCTTTTACTGGTAGAGCCGTTGCAGAGGAAAAAGACGAGCGAACAGTCACCTCCCAAAACAACTCCATTTTTCCAATTCCAAAAGCTGCTTTTAATTTGGTTCTTGAAATTTTATAATTTTACAATCAAGCCCCTGGTTAAAATGTAATTGGATCCTTGCATTTTCACGCCATTTTCAAGCTGGTCCTTGGTTTTTAATTTTTATAACTTGGACCCCAATTAAACCCTAAGATATTTCTTCAATTAAGTCTTTGATTTTATTAATTAAATTAATTTAAAGATCAATTAAGTTTCAAAACTTATCAATTCTTCAATTAAGCTCTTGATTTGATTAATTAAATTAATTTTAAAATTTAATTAAACCCCAAAACTTTCAATCATATTGTGCTAAACCCAAATTTTAATTTATTCTTCTCATTTTTTATTTGTTTCTCATCATCATTTTCTCATTATTTTTTTATTATTTTTTAGTAAATAAAATAATAATAATAAAATAAAAAGGTAAAAAATTAGGTTATGACAAACACTAACACATTAAAATAACAAAAAAATATTAAATAAAAAAATAAATTTTAAATAAATAGCATTTTTACGACATTGTCAAAGACTTCCTAAGTGACTCAAGACACGCAATCATTGATTCAATAATTTTAAAAGGATAAAGTCCCCAAAAGAGAGAAAAAAATAGAAGGATAAATTCCGTAATTCAGACAAACGGCAAAAAGCCACTGGATATACTCCGTAATTCAGACAGGATAGGAGCAGGAGGACAAAATGGTAAAAAGCCATGGTCTCAACAACCAAAACTGTCGTTGCTCGTTTGCTTTTCCAAAACAGAAGAGGAAATAAAACATGGGTAGTCCTTGATAGCGCGGGGCAGCACCCCCTTCAAGCATTTGCGAGCTGCTTTCTGCACTGAAGACGGAGATCAGCAAGTCGTTTTTAACAAGTATCTCCTTCTTAAGATAAAGATAAAAATAAAAATAAAAATAAAAAACATACACGCCTCTTTCGTACGCTCACTTGTTCTCCCTTTCTCTCCCAAATTTAGATGATCTCTCTTTCTTTCATTCTCCTTCCTCTGCACTTTCCCGGGAAACTAAAGAAAATTTCCCCTATTAGATTGACATGTCAGACGCTTCGATAAATGGATTCGCCGGAGCCGGCGGCGGGATCATAGCTCAGCTTATAACATATCCTCTTCAAACTGTACATCTCACGATCTATTATGCTCCTTTGAATTTTGTTTTTGTTTTTCCAAGAGAATTGTTTTTGTTAACATCCGCTGTTAATTATCAATGATTTGATATGTGCAGGTGAATACCCGGCAACAAACGGAGCGTGATGTGAAAAGGCAGAAGAGGAAGCATGGAACTATTGAGCAAATGTGTCAGGTTCTGTGCTCGATTTTTTTCTCTTTTCATCTCTGTAATTTATTATTTAGCTTTCACTTTCTTCAAAATTTTGATAAAGTTATTTCTTATATTATTAGAGCTTTAAGATTCTAGTTTTGATTTTTAGTTTTTTGATTGAATGATATGTGGGTAATCAAGAATGAAGGATGGGGACGATTGTATAGCGGATTAGCGCCATCAGTAGTAGGCACAGCTTGTTCTCAGGTGAAGCCATTTTAGCATCTTAATTTCTTTTTGAACTTTCGTTTTCTTGTTAGCATGGATTAAATAGTTTCAATTTTTTTTTTTAATTTGTTTGGTTGCCAAAAATGTGGTGGAAATAGAAATTGGAAGCCAGAGTTGGGAGTTTATAATAGGTTGGACTGCAATTTGTTTAATATGATAATAGAAATAAAGTTAGGCATGACACGCAGAGATTTGCAAATTGTTGTATCTACTGGCATAGTTCAGTTAGAGATAAAGCGTTGTGATTCTCAATGAAAATGGTGTGTGCTCCCCTGGACACTGAAAAATGTGCATTCAATGCTGTGAGTCTGTGACTTACTGTACATCTCTCTGTGCTACTCACATGTTATAATTCTAAATTCTAATAACCATCTTTCAGGTTTTTATTATGTTTTTAACTTCCACTATCAGGCCATCTTCATAAACCCCAAATCTCAAATCACAGTCAATCCATAAAGCATGACCCATGTTAGATTTTTTTCTAGGACTGATTACTATACGCACGAAAACTCCAGTGAATAGAAAAGAAAATTGTTTTCAGGAAAATTTAACGACTTAAAATCAAAATCCTGTTAATACATGCCTGTTTGTCTAGGTGCAATAATATTGTTTTTGGACATCTAATATGTGTCTTCTATTTTTCCTAGGTTGAGATTTTTAGCACCGCCTGATAAGTTATGCATCTGATCATTTTGGCTTGCATAATTTTCAACACTTCTTTTGCGTTGTTTTGTGATCTCTTATTTGCTTTCTTTTTTCTGATACAGGGTGTTTGCTATTATTTCTATCAAGTATTCAGGGATAGAGCTGAAGCTATAGCTCGTGAACTGAAGATGAATGGAATTGGTGATGGATCAGTTGGGATGCTGTCATCTCTTGTGGTGGCTGCCTTCGCTGGGTAATTTACTTTGTTCATAAAGTCTTTATGAAACCATTTCATTGTACCCGTGAACTATAAAAGCATTTATGGTCCACAAGGTTTTACCGGCTGCAACTATGCATCATGTTCACCCCAGTCAATCATAAGGGACAATCATTATCAATCATGCCAGCTTATATCTGTGTTTGATAAGTGTTCTGTACATGCTGAGGCCAATTTTTAATTTGAAGGGTTTCTTCAATTCTAATACATTGCCTATTACAATGATAGCATTGCAATGTTACTGTGAACGGCTGCAAGGTTGTTATTATTTTCAACTGTGCCATGCCCACTTCATTCAATCATGGGGGGGCAGTAATTCTCAATTGCACAGCTCATGTCTGTGTCTGATAAGTATTGTGTACATGCTTAGGTCAAATTTTCTCAGGGTTTCTTCAATTGTAATTCACTGCCCATAACAGTTATAGCGATGGCTTTAAAAGCTCCTGAATTGGATTGCAATATGAAAACAAGTTAGCACAAATTTCATTTGCACTATGATCCATGTTTTTATTTAAACTCTATGCTCATTGTGACTCTGATGATTTCTTGTTTGACGCTTTCTTTGTGTAGGTGTACAAATGTGCTGTTGACAAATCCTATATGGGTAGTTGTCACACGAATGCAGGTAAAGAGCTAGCTGACATCTTCAGTTTCAATCTTAAATGTTATAGTGAGCTACGAAGTCTTAATCTCCACACTGATTGTCAAAATATGCTTTATAGCATGGAAATAAGAAGCTTGCCATGCACTGCTTAGTCAAGTCTTCGTTCTTAAACCGTTCACTCTTTTTTCTCTGTTTAGTACCTATATGTTGTACATGTAAATGTGACTGTTTATAAAACAGGTATACAAATATAAAACTCAATGATAAGCAAGTTTGTTGCTCTACTTAGTTTGATATTTGAAATTTAAACTACTTTTGTGTTGTAGACTCTTAGGAAGAACTCAAAGAAGTCTCAGCTTAGTCACTCATCCATTGCCCCAGCTGAGAAAGTATTAGATCCAATAGAACCTCCTCCATACGGAACTGGCCATGCGGTAGGTGCAGTTAACTGGCAATTTATGGCTCTATTTTATTTACTCATCTGAAACTCAAAGAACTTACTATTGTACCCTAATACTATCGAAGCGCAGTTGAAGTTAATAAATTAGGTGGAAACTCTTTCTACTAGATTTATATTGCCTTATTGCATGAGCACATAACTAAATAATCATAGTCTGTGGTGGTGGATAGCTACACAAGCATGTGCAATGCTGTAATTCTGAAACTGAAGTAATGAAAAAGGATAGTGAAGGGGCGGGTTTATCTGTTAATGAATTGGTGAAAGTCTTAGATTTCAACTACAAAAGCATAAGTTCAAGTCTTGAGAATGCCATCATCATGCAAAGTCATTGAATAATTGGACTAGCAAGAGAAATTATAAATGTGCTTTTCTCTCCAAGCTTTTAAAAGTAGGATTTGTTGGGCTGCTGGTGATTAAGGAATTTTTTCTATAAATAATGTCATCAATAAACGTGTTTATTGATTCATATTGCCACTGTAATTTTATTTTATTTACATGTATGTGATAATTGCGATAACTCACAAAAAAGGATGACTTTGTCATATCACTTTACTACACATATTTGTGGTTTAAATATGTTCTACCTTATTGATGGGAGGCATAATGCAAGAGTTTTGTCTGTGTTTTCTTTAATGAAGATAATGTTTACAGACTCAAGAACTCTATGATGAAGCAGGAATTTAGGGCTTTTGGAAAGGTGTTTTCCCAACATTAATCATGGTATGTAATAATTAGTTCTTAAATCCGTTGATGATTATCACTGATTGCTCTGCTACTTGCAGGTCAGCAACCCTTCAATACAATTCATGCTGTATGAAACTATGTTGAAGAAGTTGAAGACAAAGTGTGCCTTGGTTAAGCAGGGTGACACCGGAGTTAGTGCTTTGGAGGTTAGCTTTCCTTTTGTTTTCCCTGGTTCTCGATCTCTCTACATCTTATTTGTTTCATATTCCCAAGCAGTTATTTCAACAATCACATAACTGTTTTGCATCCTTCCTTTTTTAGTAGCTTGATTTAATAGCTGAATAAATTGCCTGGTTTTTTGCCAGATATTTCTTCTTGGAGCTTTAGCAAAGCTTGGAGCTTTAGCGAAGCTTGGAGCTACTGTTGTAACATATCCTCTTCTAGTGGTGAAGGTAAATGAAATGTTATTGTGGGATGCTAATGCTACACAGACTTGAAAACTGATTTACTTTGAGGGTTTGCGAGTGAACTCACAAAATGCTTCCTTCCTTCACTCACCAAAACTAATAATTACCCCGTGACTTAGACACACAGTAACTAAAAGTTTAATGCGGATTCATCAATTGTTGTGTCAGGCAATGGAAGTTATCAGAAAGCTAGAAGCAGAGAGCTTCTACAAGTAATTTTATATCGACCCTTTTCTTAGAATTCAATTGTCACATGGAGAGAGGAGAAAAACAAATATGAAGACAAAAAAGTAAATGATAGAATCAAATATTTGGTCGGCAAAAAGCCAAATGTCCTTTCATTTGTTCCAAAAAATTTGTGCTCGTCAAGTAGATAACCAACTTTTGTTCTTAGGGGACTGCTCTTTTTTCTTTACTGATTCCTTTGTATTTTCAGTCGAGGCTTCAAGCAAAACAAATTACAACTGGAGACAAAAGACATCACTATGAAGGTTTGACCTATTTTTGTGAATTTTAATTACCACATAAATTATGGAACTAACATGCTCCAACTGCCTTATCTATCGTGATTTTAACACGAAACGGAAAGCCTTTCATAAACTCGGATCGTAAAAACGAATCGTAAAATCGTAAGGAATTTTAAAATACATAAAAAAAAAATTCATGTTTCAAAATAATAATAAAATATTAATTTAAATTTTTTTTTAAAAAAATGAAAATAACAGGTGAATTGCAATGCCAAAAAATGTCGTCGAAAGGGATTGGAGAACATTTTGTTGTTATTTTTTTAGGTTTTAAATGATAACAAGTAGCATTATTATAGAAGTTCCTGCCATCCTGTCACAGTAGTTGATAGCAAGCAGCACTAGTTGATAACACTTTTGCCATTTGTCCAGGAGAGTTTTGCCTCTCCCTAGGTGAAAAGAGAGCTTTAAAAATAAAAAAAGGAGAAGAAACACTTGGAGGATGCCCATTGCAGGAAGCAGACAACATAAGGGACACAGGGCCCCACGCTTTTGAAGAGAAAAGGTGCCCACCCCAAGACCAGACCACGGGTGTCTCTTTTTTCTTTCAAAATCGCAAAATCGGTCCTGAAATCGTGATTTTACGCGATTTCATCTGATTTTTGTGATTTTACTTTATTTCAACCTGATTTTATCCATTTTTGATTTTTTCAAGCGATTCAACTCGTAATGCATGTTTTGACTCGTAAAATCGTACGATTTTACGAGTTAAAACGCGAATTTAACAACCATGTTTAAGATGGACTTGATAAACTGTGCAAGGTTAAAATTGTAACATGTGGTGGATAGTGACAAATATTGTGCCCTGAGTTCTTTTACCATCTATGCTTGAGAGCACTGCATTTCCATTAATTTTAAGAGTTTCTCGGATTCATCTTGATGATCTTTGTTTCGTTCTTTTCCTTTTATCTAGGTACATTGGACGCTATCCTTAAGATGATCGCTATGAAGGGTTCCATGGGTTCTACAAAGGCATGAGCACGAAAATTGTGCAAAGTGTTCTTGCCGCCGCTGTTCTGTTCATGATTAAGGAAGAACTTGTCTGGGTGCTCCATTTTTGCTGACAAAGGGTGGCCACTAGTACAAGGAAAACAAGGCCTGCCTGAATGCAGCCTTGTCATTACATTTCTTCTCCTTATGATTGCTTCTTTGATGGAGTCAAATTTTTATTTAGCTGGATGCTAGCATTATTAAGTTCGCTCTTCTAAATAAGTTGTTGAAACTATAAGAGGGGAGGGGATTGCTGCTAGCTTCACCCATCATCATTGAAAATAATCCATAATATATGCAAGTTTATAAACTTGAATTTTAGGTTTTGTTTGATATGATTTTTGCAAAATGATTTAAGTTGTTTTTTTAGCTTTTGACTCGTGAAAGAGTCGTAGATGCTTTTAATTTAAGGCATTTTAACTTTTTTTCGCTCTAAGTCATTTGAGAAAAATAAATTGTGAATCATGAATCAAAATACAAAATCAATTTTCATAATTTATATTCAACGGACTCTTAGTTTATTTGGTGTATCAAGTTAATTAGTTTAACTTGGACGGTCTTGATCATTAACATCATTTAGAAATGCAAAGTAGTGCAAGTAAAA
Source organism: Populus tomentosa (assembly GCA_018804465.1). Taxonomy (NCBI): domain Eukaryota; kingdom Viridiplantae; phylum Streptophyta; class Magnoliopsida; order Malpighiales; family Salicaceae; genus Populus; species Populus tomentosa. Next base: position 3,956,613 of record CM031983.1, on the reverse strand, counting down.
TTAGCATCACCATTGTTGTTTCAATAGCTTCATTTAGTAAAACAAGTTTTAGTCACAGTGATCATTTTTCTTAATTGTCACATAATGAGACAGGACTATTTCTATGTAGCCAAAGGTTCTTTGAACCGGTCGACAAAAAAGAAAAGAAAACACAGTGCAAAATTATGTACTCAAAAGGATTTCCCAATGGTTAAGATTTTAGATTTATATAAATGTCCAGTGATTATATTTTATAAACCATGCAAAAACTTATATTTAACTTCTTCGTTTTTTCATTTCCACTGTACTAGATAATGCATTCTCCTCACCGATTCCTAATAGAGGAACAATAACAAAGAAAAACGGTAGAAATATAAATATACAATTAAATTTATTATTATTATAATTTTAAAATAAATTTTTATACATGTAAAATATACAGAAGATATATCCAAATTCGTATAATCCTTCTGCTATGTCAAAGATCCCTCAACAAAAATATATTTTTGCAACAGTTATTCTAGTAAAAATTCACTCTCTTTTTTAACCTTATATCAAAGTCGTGTTTTTAGAGTTCAAACAACATTATTTACGACCACTTATTTTTGTCTCAAAATACACTTCAAATAAGCATTTATTTTTTTACCTCATCAATCATTATTGATAATTTAATTAATTGTTTCCTATTTTTATTAGCAATTTACTCTTATAAAATGTGAACTTATTCAAAAACAAATCAACGAACATCCAGCCTAAAAATAAAATTTATAATCAAACACGTCAACAATGTACCATCTTATTTCTGTAAATTATTATCAAGCATGTTAGAAGCACAAAACAAAGTATAGATTTACACCCGTTAAGCATCGCATCCAACCACATATTTATTTATTTTTAGCTTTAGATTACTTTTTTTATATATATTTCCAAATTATTTTAATATAATAATATTAAAAATAAATTTTTCATTTTTTTAAAGTTCCCACCAAATACCATATTATTTCCATTCACCGTTTTGATTTCATGAAATGTGAACTTGATGGAGAACAAATCAATAGACATTTGTCTAAAGAAAAAAATGTTTAACATGATATCATTTTACTTCTGTAAATTATTATCAAGTGTGTCCGACACGCCAAGCAAAATTAAAAATTTATACCTGTTTAGCATTGCATCCAACCATATTTTTATTTATTTATAGCTTTAAATTACTTTTTTATATATATTTTTCAATTATTATAATATTATAATATTAAAAATAATTTTTCAAAAATTAAAAATAATATTTTAATATATTTAAAATAAAAATAAAAAATAACATTTCCGAACATTTAAGCACTCTTTACGGTCATAATCCTCTGCTCCTCACAAAGACAAACACGCTTAAAAAAAAACCCAAATCCATCTCTCTCACTCGCTGACGAAAAATGCAAGAAAAGAAAACGGAAATGGCAAACAAGAACGCAAAGAAGGCAAATCTCTTAGATCACCACTCAATCAAGCACATCCTGGACGAATCCGTCTCCGAGGTAACTCACTAAACAAAAACCCTAAACCTCCTCTCCATAGAATAATCGATTTCAATTTGTTAATTGGCGTTGTTTTATTTTTGAGTTGTAGATTGTTACAAGTCGTGGACATGTAGAAGATGTGAGGATGAGCAATATAAGGTTGCTCTTGGGGACAATTATTATAGTGATTGCGCTTCTTGCTCAGTTTTACAACAAGAAGTTCCCTCAGAATCGGGACTTTTTGATCGGATGCATCGTATTATATCCTTTTTAACCAGTGATTTTATTTTACTTTAGTTTGATTATTTTGTTTATTTGTGTTTGGTGGCTTACAATTGTGTGGAATGGAGCTTTGAAATTCAGTAATTTATGTTTCTCAGGTTTGATAGTTGAAAAAATTGGTGTTGTCTTTTTATTTCCAATGAAATAAATTCTTTGCTGATTTATGCTCTCCAGTGCCTCTGTCTGGTCTAGTCGGGGTTGAGTTTTTGTTAATTTTTTAAACCAGGGTGGCGTGAATAAATCTCAAACTCCTTTCTTAAATGAAAACTAAACAATAACAGGGTGAATTATCGGGTACCATATTCTTAATGTTTGTGAAAGTTGATGTTTTAAACTAAATAATTCCAATGTTATTGATAATCCTTCCATCATCACTTTTCTATGAATCTCAGTCATTGGATTTTTGGAATCCACTCATTCAATGGATGGGATTTTTCGGAAAGAGAATTTTGAGAAGCACCGTTTTGTGAAAATAAGCAGTACCCTCGTAAGCCTATAGGGTGTGTCTTTTATTACTGTTCACTGAAAAATCACTGGTTTAAAAGTTCTTATTTTAATTTTCATGGCAAACAAATGCATGGTTGTGTTTGAAAGGAATTGATTGGTAACATGTTAAACTCTGATTTGTTTAATCCTTGACCCTGGCAAGTATATAGTCTTCAATGGATTGTTGCAGCTGATCATCCACTTAAAAGAGAAGAATGCTATCTTAGTTACTTATCCACCCAAGGTAAACCTCCATCTTCTATCCTTTTTGTTACAATAGCTGCAACTATTACATGAAAATTCACATGTGGTTCTGCAGATATTTAGATGTTGGTATTTAATGTCTATTTTGCATCATGTAATGGCTGGTTAGCATGGGATAATATTTAGATGTACAGATATAAGTTCAATACTTATTTTTGGCACAATATTCAATCAACACCACCCCTGCCATCATTAAGGAACTCTTTTTTTTATGGTGTCCATGGTTCTGTCACTATCAGCAAAAATATCGCTTGACCTTGGGCTAGATTGGACTTTGGAATTTGAGCTAAGCATAAGTTTCCCCGCTCTTCCTACCAAGTTGAGCCTGAAAAGCTATTGTTACCTTGTGTCAAATGGTCAACTTTGGATCCACTTCTTCTTTGTACTAAGTTTAGAAGCAGTTATTATAATTTTTAGTCCATGTCGCCTGCAGATATTCGTGCGACTTCTTTCCCCCTCATCTTTGTTGATATGTCTGAATGCATGTTTGTAAGTTTTTTGATACCAGCTTCGCATACTACTCATTTGTCGTTTTGCTAAGCATTCCATCACTGGCTGTCTCTGTCTTTTGGGTTGTTTTGGTACACAACCCCTCTCTTTCTGGTTACATGCATTGTTTCCTTCTCCACCTTGATGAGTTCATAGGCATTTTTTGAGGGTTTTCACCTTTTTCTGTCACTGTGAGGAGTGTGTATTTCAGACTTCAATTCTTCTTTACACTTCATGTTTCTCTTGTCTCCTTTACAATATGTCTACATGGGTTGAATTTTTAGGGGAGAGAAGGGAGGAGGATGAACTCATAAATCTTGTTCGAGAGCCTTTTTGATAGGAAGGGAGAGACCAAGGAAGGGTTGGGGCGGGTTCTGCTGAGTAACATTTTTCACTTTCAAAATCAGGGTGTTAAGGAAAGGGAAATTGTTATAGTTTTCTTGTGAATTTTTCAATTTTGAGTTTAGAACTCTCCCCTTTTGAAAACTAACTTATTTCTACTATTATGATTAAACCTTTCCCTCCACCTAATAGCGAGATATGGGGAAGATATGGCAGTCTCTTTTTCCTTGTGTACATCCGAACAAGAGAAAAATATCCTGCAAGTTCCCACCTTTTCTTGTTTCATCTAATATCCTTTTACTTTTTGCTTAGTATGATTTTTTATTTTTCATTTTCATTTTTTTTATGAAATTTGCCACTGGAATAAAACTATAAAAGCCATTATTTGCTACAATCATTAAAGTGCTGCTGGACTTCTCCTTTCATTGAGTTTCTCTTGCACTGCTAAAAAAGAAATGTGAAGGTGGGTTAGTCTTTTCTTTTGTTTCAAAATATTGAGAGCTATGGACTGGAATTCTTCTTGACTTTCATATTGACCAGTCACTGTATTTCTGAATTTGAAATTCAAGCTGGGGTGATATGCTTGTCAATTTTGTTGCATAAATTCATGACTGACCACCGTATCCTAGACTTCACTGTTTTCCACGATCTATTTATCCATTTGTGTGTTTTGTAATATGGTGTCGGTGCTTCTGTAAAAGTGTGTTTATGTTGAAAAGGCATCAATTTGATTCTTTTTTGGGTCCTTTTTGATGGTTTTGACATCTTCATATCAAAACTATTCAAATTACAAGAAACTGTATTAATGCTTTTCAAGCCTAAATACACTTTCAAACGCAACCTTTTAAACTATATTACCTTTCTGCATAAGTTGCCCGTTATAATTCCTGACCTGAAATAGTTGTAAGATTCTGTTACTGTACTACATGCTTCATTCTTAATATGCATATTCAGATAAATTTTGCCTACCCCTTTGCTCTGGCTTTCATGTTTGTCTATGGATTTTGTCAGACGTTTTAGGTGTATTGACTGCCATAAAATCATACTTGTTTGTGATTTTCATCAGCTTAAGTTTCATTATTTCGTGCTAATGCTGGCCAATATATCTCCAGCTTGTTGCCCCTTGATACCCCCTCTCGCTGCTTAACCTAATATCCTACCTTTTGTACAGGGATCTTACACCAGCACTGGTTTAGTCGTCTCTTCAAAATTGCCACGATTTTCTGATGAGTACACACTTAGCATAGCTAGCGCAGATCCTAAATCAATTTCTGCTGGGAAACCAGTTCAGTTTACCAAAAGCATCACCCAGTGGTCTCCCCCTCTCTTCTCTCTCACACACTCTCAAAAATTTCAGATTGTTCATGTTTATGAAATGCACCGTGTATTTCACCATATTTATTATATGCCACGATGTTTCAGGTTCACCAAGGATGGAGTTTTGGTGGAGGGCCTGTTCTGGAAAGATGTTGAAGCACTGATTGATGATTATGCAGCAGAACCAAAGAAGAGCAAGTGATTTACCTGTTTAACAGAATGTGACAGTTGAGTTGTTAGACAGATAGTGCCTTGGCAATATTGGGGTTCGACATAGATGATCGTCGAGATTATGGTTGTTGTCTTGGAAATTTTTTAGCTAAACTAACTGACTATGTCTGGCATTATCTTTAGAAAACCATCTACATCACAAGAAAAATCATTGTTGGCAGATGAAATTGTGTATTTGGTATTTTAGGCTTTCTGATTATTCTACAAATATCCATGTGGCCGCCTCATACCTCACTGTAATACTAGGCATTCGGCAAGTAGTGTGCTGATGTGCTTTTAAGGCCTATGATCCTCGTGTTATGGGTTCTAAACTTCTGCAAAATTGGGTGCGTTGATTTGCTTCCTCATTCATAGCCCGGAATGAGGTCGTGTTCTTCTGAATTGATTGAAATTGATCTCGGATCGGTGAGCCAGGCATCCCATTGCTCTACTTGATATAGCTCAAGCCGGTTCTTCAATTGTATTTGAGAGAGTAGTGGTTAATGTTTTTAAAGACCGACTCCGTTTGAAAGTTCAGTGCTGTTATGATGACCTTTAGCTGCGCGAAAAGGCATTTGAGAAAATGCCATTTCTTGTCATTCTATTGTACTATCCTCTCCACAGTCAACATCAAAATTATTTACAGGGGGCTCCACAATAACTTGGATGTCGTCCGTTATATAGATATTAAACCCGAGGAGTCGAGCTGTTCAGGGAGTTGGACTATAAAAAAAAGTTAAAAAGTTAATGTAGTATAATTATTTTATTTTAAAAAGTTAAAAAATATGGACTATAAAAAAAAACATGAGATGTAGTATATTTATACCACATCAAAAACTTAAAAAACAATCATTATGGATATATGTTACATATAGTTATTTCATGTTAAAAGTAAAAAACAATTCCTGTGGATATAGATTATAACATAAATAGAGTGAAATTAAAAAATATATATGGATCTGGACTATAAAAAAATATAAAATATAGTGTAGTTATTCTATATTGAAAAATTAAAAAACAATCTATGTGGATGGAGCTACATATAATTATCTCACATCAAAAATTTAAGAGACAATACATGTGAATGTAGGCCATGAAAAAAAAATATAGTACAATTTATCCTATATCAAAAAGTTTTTAAAAATATTCATTTGTATATAGGCTATAAATAATATATGTGAAACTCGTCGTTTAAAACATCAGTCCAAATTGGAAAAAAAAAAAAAAAAACTAGGAAACTCATTTTTAATTAATCAACAATTGAAGGTCTAAAATGAAAAAAATAGTTAAGAAAATAAAACAAAAAAACAACTTAAACAAACCTAAAACATTGCCCGTATTATGCCACAATCCATATCAAATTATTTATAATGTAAAAAAAAAAATGTTCGGGCAATGTTAGTGCTCTTATAAAATAAAGGAAAACATGGGGTTTGGGTCACTAACCTAACTGAATCCATTAAGTTGGGTCGATTTAATAATATGATTAAAAAAACTAACAAATAATGATAAATAAAAAGATAAAAAATAATCCGAGTTATTTTTAAAATCAGTGAAAAATCCTACAAGAACCAATAAAAAAACAAAGCTCATTTTTCAAATAAATTAAATATTGAATGATGAAACTAAACAAAAAACTTACAAGCTTAAAAAAAGATTAAAAAAATAAATGATTTTTTACCTCATGTTACACTGTAGGTCAAATAATTTTTTTATAACCTTTAATAAATATTAAAAAACATATATGGTGACATACTAAACTATATATTTTTCAAGGTAAACATCAAGCAATTAATTTAATGTAAGAAAAAATATTTTAAAATAAGCTAAACCCAACAAGTAATAAAAAATAAAAAGATCCGACATAACTAATATTATTTTTTAAATCATTGAAAAATCCCACACAAAGAAAAAAAATATATGGAGCTCGATATCTACTTAAATTAAATGCTAAATAATAAAATTTAAAAAATAAGTTAAAAAAATAAAAAAGAACCCAGATGAATTTTCAAAACCTTGGTTAATTTCTTAAATTTATAGCTTGTTGAATCATAGATCAGAAATCAATCAAGAACCTTAATTTATTATCAAATGATGAAATTGAAAAGACTTGTCAAGGTTAAAAGATAACAATAACAACAATGAGGATAAAATATGATATGTAAATATAATGAAAATGATGAAATTGTAAAAAAAAACAAGTAAAAATATCACAAGTAAAATAAACAATAATAAAAAAATAAAAATTAAATACGAAATAAAAATAAATAATGAAAGATGAGATCTAAGAAATAATTAAATTTATAAATTAAATCAAATAAAAAATAATAATTAAAAAAACAAGATAAAATCTTGAATAAAGAGATGTTGTGAGACATTCAAGGGCAAACATAAAAACCAACAAAGAGCAAAAAAAAATGAAGAGAAAAGAAAGTTAATCATCACCAAAACGCCAGGAATTTCGGCACTTGCTTCGTCTAGAAAGATAAACCTCGTTGTTGCGAATTGAACAACATTAGGAAAGCTGTTTTTTCTTAACCGTGAGCCACTGCATGCAACGCCAAAAAATAATGAGGTGACACGTTTCACAAATACAGCAACAACTTTTCTTTTTAATTAATTAAATTACTAAATCACCCACGAGAGCACATAATTACTGAAAAAAGCAATGTGGATGATGAATCTGCCCATTAAGCCAAGCCTATTAATTTTTGTTGCTGGAGAGGCAATAAAGTAATCACATCATGCATGACAAAAGGAAAATAGATTATTTTTTTTAAGAGTAATAAAGTAATTTTATTAGATAAAAAGATATATAAAAGGACCGAAACACTTCTAAATAATTTTAGAATAAAAAAAGGACATCGTAAAAAGATTCCTTTACTCTCCAAGGTTAATTTATTGGTTTTTTCAATGAAGGGCGAAACATAATCTCATCATTACAATTCATATAAAAAACCAATAGGTGCACGATTTTTTTCTCATGATGTTTAGGTTTTTAAAATAAAATTTTGATAGGTTTTTCTTTTGAGTACATTTTAAAAATACATTTCATATTTTTTAAAAATATTTTTTAATGATTTGAATATATTAATATTAAAAATTATATATTTTTTAAAATATTTTAAAGTAAAAAATAATTTTTAAACCGCTCTCATTACATTACCAAAACACAGCCTCTCATATTCTAGTTGGTTTCCGGAATAAAGAATGCCAAAAAAATATCTGCTTGATTGATTGGTCTCTCCTCACCAAACAGATATCACACCGTTCATTTTGTACTTTTGTCGGTTCCTCCTTAACCTCCTCATCCCCGCGCACGTTAGCAATCAAGATCTTATTGGGAACTTGGCCCGTCTCTAGACCTAAAAGTCGGCTACGATGTTGACATGGCCGCCCCACAACATCCCGCGGGACCCACGAAGGACAGACTGGAGGGAAAAATGACGTGGCTCCTATAAAATCATACTCGGACACAAAAGCAACGTAAAATCGAATTGGACAACTACTTTCGAATCCGCCAGGCAGCTTATATAAAAATCTCCATCTTCCTCATTCTAACGCTTCCTCATTCTTTTATGAGCCCAACGACTCCTCTGCGTTAGATATTATCTCTCCCACTCAAACAACATCCCAAGTTTCTATCTTGAAGTCTCTGCTTTACGTTTACGATTCAACTTTCATCTTTTTAACAATTTTCTTAATCCGAGTCCGCTTTTAAGTACAAATTGAAGATTAGGGTTTCGAATTTGAATTTGGATTTTGTTAATTCTAAAAAATTTGACTGATGGCTAATTCTAAAAAGCAAGATTTCAACGAAGATCGCGTTGAACAATCAAACGGCAACGACTTCGACGACTCATCATCGATTTTGAACGCTGGCGGAACCTCAACCGCTGGATCTGGTAGGGTTTCGAGAGACCGGAGTGAGATTAGTTTAACCGAGCGATTGACGGACATTCTAGTGGAACAAGGAGACGGAGATTTGTTGCTTCAAAGGAACGATCGTGAAGACAGGGTTTTGCAGTGGCTGCAAGCGCTGGATATGCAGGTCATTGGAGCTTGCAGAGCTGATGAGAGGTTAAAGCCGCTGTTGAAATTGAATGCTTCAAGTAGTGTGGCTGAGGATCGTCTCTTAGCGCATCTCAGTCAGGTAACTATGTTGTTTATTATCGAATCTCTTCTGTTTGTTCTTTTGTAATGAAGTTGGCTGATTTGGTTTATATTTGCGTGGTATGAATAGCACTTTGAGCCGTCGGAGGTTGGTATGCTAGCTAGGTGTTTCTGCATACCACTGGTTTCGATTCGTGCTGGGAAGATTAACAAGCAGGGGACTGTACTGTGCCCGACTGCCATAAGGTAATTGATTTTATGTGGATGTGTTTAGTTTGATTGTATATTTATGTGCTGTGTTCTTGCGTTTTTGTGTTGACTGAGGTTTTTTTGGCTGGAAATAATGACTTAACCCTGATAACTGAATGTCCATGTGTTTCTCAGTTTGTTTTGAATGCTATAACTCTACCTTGTGATATACTGTAGCAGTGGTTCTATGTTTTATATCGTTGAAATTTTACTCTGATTTTTCTAACTGGTGCTATTTTATAGTCTTATATAATTGTATGAGCTTGATATTCTGACCTGCTACTTTATATTTTTTGTGCTTTATGCATATATTTATGTGAAGTGTGTGATTAAGGGTGATCTGGTGCTGTTGACCATATGTTAAATTGATTTATGAACAGCCCTTGTGTGTTAGGAGATAACCTATTTGTTGGTTCTTTCACTGTCTATTGTAATTTGATCCAATCATTCATACTATTTGCGTCATCTTGTGCTCTAAGTTCATTATTCATTTTGATTTAGCGTTTTGGATTACCATCTGATATGAGGGCAACTTCTGTTCTATACAAGTGGAATGAACTCAAATCACAGTGCTCTTTTGACTACATGATACACATGCATATCTGGCTGCCGTTGGATGACTGTTGACTACGGCTGTTTCATGGCTGCATCATTGAGACACTAGAATTGACTTTGTGCACAGTTGGGTTTTGCTGTTGATGCAGTGCAACCAATGAAAATTGGTCTAATGGCTGCTCCTTGTTAAGTTGGTTATTTATTAAAAAGATTTTCTATCCTATACCCCTCATATAATCTCTCTGGTGCATACTTGGATAGGTTTCTTGTGGAATTGACTTTTCATTCGAGCGCTTCCATTAGTATTTAGTTCATTTTTAATATTTTGTAATCAATTGTAGAGTTTATTGTGGTGATAATGTTCACGCTTCCAAGTAAAAATATCTTTTGACTTGTAGGTAAAGTGGGCGTATTCTATTATGATCTCTGAATTATGAGGAAGTAAAGGTAGTTTCATCTCTCACATATGAGTACACAACTTGCTACTGCTTCTTGAATACACTGGAATTGCATTTTAACTGGACTTGAAATTGAGTGTGAATAGTCTCATATTAGTTTAACTTCCTCATGCTAAGTTCAAGATGTAATCTGCATGCTACTTTACAATGGTTGCTTGTGAAATATTGAGTTCAGCAACACTCTCTTATCACTTGTCATTATATTCTTTAATGCATATTACTATTTCCTTATGGTTTTAAGCAAAAAGAAATGAGTGAATATAGAATGAGCACTCATTAAATTTATTGTTGATGTATGGAAATGTTAAAGCCATAGACCTCATTGAGGAGCAATTACCATGTGTTGTTGGACAGGCTCGTGGTGGAAGTAATTCAAACTCAAATATCTACTAGATGAGCTATAACATGCTAGCTTCTGGGTGTCTGTTGAAAGAGTAACCAATCGATCTATAATGCAATCAGATAGGTTGTGGGTGAATTAATGAATAGCAGCTAGAATGGAGCCCCTTGCAGTTATATTATAAAGTTTGATTCCTTCAAAATGGTGAATGTAGTTTGAATTTGTAACTATGGCATCTAGGGCTGCAGATCTAGTAAACACTGATAATGATATTATATTGTCTAGCCTCACAAACTTGTTAATTTTGAGCATTAGTATGTACAGATCTTCTGCAGATTCATCTCAATTAAACTAAGAACTCAGTATAAGCTTTATATGCTGGCATAGTGCATTTAAAGATTCACTGCTAACTATGATCTTTTTAGTGGGTTTTTCTGTTTCTAGTTGCAGTTTTTTGTTTTATATTTCTAAATCATTTCCATTTATCCTTGATCTTTCAGGGGGGATTTAAATCTTACACTGTTGCCATCGTCTGATCTGCGCCTCTCATTCAGTGGTGATGATGGTAATACAGAAAGGCTATTCACCCTAAGTGATAAAACCCAGTGTGCTGCTGTTGAAGTTAATGAGATCCCCGCTGATAGTTCTGGCCGATCTTTCAGCTTAAAGATGTCAGATGGCAGAGTTTTTTACTTTTGGTGCTCGGAGAAATCAAAGCTTCTGGGAATTGAATTGCTTGCAAAGGTATATACAACAGCCTCTTGGGTGATGAAATGCATGCACATACATATGCACTGTGTGGTTAGAACTAGTTTAGCTTTGAAACTTATATATGATGATTAACTCAACTTTGCATCTACTGTAGTCTGGTTTGCATGAGCTAGTTTTTCTTTCTCTTTACTTCCCTCTCCAAGTTCTCCTGCAATTAATCCGAACATGAATGTTAGCTGGAAGTTTTAGATTCAGGAACCATATTATCATTAATGAGTCTTTGTCTGTGTGTTCGTTGAAATGCTTTTCAGTGGCTACTAATGCATGTTTCCTCTTCAATGATAGATGAAAGATGTACTGAAGAGGAAACCATCTATAGCTGATTTGACTGGAATCAGCAAGTCACGTCTTGATTGCTTTGCAACTCACCTTCGTGCCTACCTTGTGGGAAGCATTGGCCAGAAAATTTCTGCTTGCTCTCCCGCCTCTTCCTCTACCACTCCCGAAACCTTTGATTCAACCTCCACAACAAAGTCTCTTCGCACCAGACATATTGGCAATCAAGCAGTAAAAACATATTCAGCTTATCAGGGAAGCCTCAGTCCAAGATCAAGTTCCTTCAAAGAGGGCTTACCCAGAAGCCTGTCTTCTTTAAGGAGTGCTGCCAGGGAAAAGTTAAGGCGGCGTGTGGACAGCCATCTTTCAGCAGTTGATAACATGATGGTTGCATTGCCACTCAGCAATGATGTCTCTTGCAATCAATCTGAAAATGAGAAGTTACAGGAAGCTAAGAGTAGCCGCCCTGTACCCTCTAGTGTTCTTGAATCTCTTGGTAGATTGTCTTTGCCACCGTTTCAGCTCCCTGTATCTCATGTTTTGTCAGGTCCACCTCTCTCTCCATACTATTGTTGGTGCCCCCAAGGTGCATCGACTTTGCAATATCCTTCCACACCTTTAGAAATCTCAACCTCATCTGTTGAATCACCTTTACTGCCACCTCTCCCTCCATTTTTATCTGCCAGTAGGCCATCCAACCTGTCAAGTCCTATACCACCTCTCAGTTTGGCTGACCTTCCCTCGCTGGATTTTCCTGTTTTGCTGCCAGACGAATTTGTTCGGTTGCCAATTCCAAGTTCACAGCAAATCCCAACTTTCACTCCTTTAATGTGCGATCCGATTGTTCACCTTCCAGTCATTGATGTTTGTTCCTCAGGTCAAGGCTACCTAGTGAGTGCTGGACCAACTATTGCAACTACCATTCCACCTTTGCATACAAAACTTGTAAACCCACTGATCCCTAATACTGCTGATTCTGTGGTGGAGAAGGGTGCGAGAGAGACTCTGAGATTGCTCATCAGTAGTACAAGCCAAACCAATCCTCAATTTATGGATGTCTTGCCCGCTGTTTTAACCAATACTGATAAGAAGAGTATGCTTACCACCGGAAGCTGGAGCCTTTACTCAGGAACCAGAGACGTTGATGCTATTGCAAACAGAATTGCCACCATGGGCCTGGTTTCATTATCTGAGTACTCTATAGGAGATTCTGTTGCAGAGATGAGTGGCAGCTGTGACAATACCAATACTTTGCCTGACAATCTGCCAGATGAATCTAGTGCCGTGGATGATGATTGTACTATGTTTTCAAACGCTGAGGAAGGAACCAATTAAGGCAGTATTGCATTACCACTGTGGATCAGTTTTTTCCCCTAATGTGTAGATGCGTTTCCTCAGCCCTGGCAATTTGAATTGTAATTATTGCAAATCCTCCCGGAATTTGTTCCACCCCTATTCCTTGATCTTGTTATTGGGTAGAAATAGAACTATTGTAATTTTTTTTTTTGGTGTTGCCTAATAGATGTATTTTTGTTTTCTGTTACTTTTGAGAGCCTTGATGCAATTGGTCGGACGCATATAATGCCTGATCATCCTAGGAGTGCCATTTGTATGTAAAATGGTTTCCAGTCATTTCCCTGTCCGTCGGTGGTATTTAATTTCTCATGTGGAGAGTCTTGAACGCATGGAGGCCGCCTGCGATTGAACGCGTCTAAGCCGCCTGAGACGGAGATCCTGCAATTTTTACACCTTGGATGAAGTACTTGATTTCTTTTACTTTTATGACTCGTTGTATATGGCTAATAAAAGTGACCTTTATCATTTCCTTACCAGTCAAGCATGCGAGCTACGACTCTCCTAATTTTGGAGAGCATTGCTTAATCTCTCGTCTCCATGAATTTTAATGAAAACACAAACTTTGGGCACGCCGCTGAGACTGGATGTCTGGAGTTCACATTCATCGATAGAACTAGTCCCAATGGGAGTCCCACGATTTATGTTTTCCATTTAGCAACAGACTGAATCCCTTTATGCTATTAACTATTTTTTATTTTTTGACTAATCAATTCATTAGTTTGGTTGATTGGATTTTTTTCCGGTTATGTATAATGAACAGCACCTTCAGCTGGCTCGATGTCGGTACGGTAGCGAGGTACTTCTGCATGCCACTGGTTTCGATTCGTGTTGGGAAGAATAAAAGGCAACGAGCCTGCTCTATGGTAATAGAGTTCACATGAATATCAGATTGTTTATTTTGGGTGAGTCATGTGTTCTCCTGCTGTGAAGTTATTGCACTGATTGAGGTTTATTTGTGGACATAAATTACTGATTCTGATTATGGAATTTCAATTTACATTTGCTACAGAAATTTTTATCTGTATTTCAGTAGGATGTTTATGAATACCTTAATTCATTTTTATATTTTTTATTTTGGATAAAATATTACTCTGATTTCTCTAATTGGGGCTACAACGTTGTTCTAGCTGTCAGGAGTTTTGTCAAAAATTGCTGGATAGAATAATACTCAAAACTCAATTAATCAATAGTGGTATCTGGCAATGCTTGCAACTACCAAGGGAAACAGGAATTCCTAATGGAGTTGTGTCATTTCATTGGTGATGATTTTCTTTATGAACTCAGAACATTTTAGAATTAAAAATGAAGCCATTGTGGTTAAAAAATGTACAGTTATACCTCCTTTATTCATTTGACCTGGCTTTCCTTCTTCTTTTTTGTTTTTTTTGTTTTTTTACCTGTAATGATTAGAAAGTGATGTTATTCTCTGCACTTTGAAACAAATTGCTGGAGGAGCTGCAGAAAGCCTTGTGCCCGGAGGAATGCTCCACTTTCTAATGATTTTGGATTCAAACTGGGAGACGAAAACTGCAGCTCTTAAAATTTGATTAAACATGGTATAAGATGCATTGAAAGTCAAGAAACCCTTGCTGCTTTTCTTCCTAGAGGCCACTGGCCGATTACAAGTGGTTTTTAAATACCTGGCTGTTGAATAAGATCAAAAGTTCAAAACTTTACATGTCTTTAATTTCCTCTATAGGCGGTGTGTTTGTGGTCCTGAGTTAGACGCATAGTTTCGACCAAGAAACGAGGACAATACGTATTTACTGTCCTTGGTGTGGATCTAGCTTGCCTTTAATGGGGTTTTGTTTCGCGATAGTGGGAGCAATAACCATCGCAGGCAAACAGCTGTGTCTCGATTTCTAGATGGGGTTAAGCTTTTTTATCTCCCAGCCACCACAGCCTGTAATGGAGTCATGCCTTGATGGCACGACCTTTGAGTTCGAAGGGTCATTAAGGATTTGGTGAGGGACGACCTTATAGCCTGAGTGGAACTTGCTATATTAAATGCAAGGCCAAGTACTGAACCATCAATCAATTAATTAATAACTATGAGGACTAGGCTTCAACATCTATCAATTCAGCCTTAAACGGAGAAGGACGTGTTTTCGCCATGAATTCCAAAACGCCCAATGACATGGAGACCCCTGAAGAAAAGGATGCGTTCCGTCTCCGCTATCAAACCAGCCCCGTTTAAAGGCAAGAATCCACCTACCACCGCAGACGAGGCCCTTATCTTTCCACAATCCCATTCCACCGCAAAAGCCATCACCAGCTTTTTTTTTTTATTATTATTATTGATATGAGTGTTCGGGCTAACTTGCATGTATTTTAACTAATCATACGAATCTTGAAATTAACGATCATATAAACCTCTATTGATCATCATATAAACAACCACAGGGTTTAAATTTAAGAGCACAAAAAAAAAAACAAACCTTTTAATCCCAAACTCTTATCACTAGGTCACCTTCTAAATGGTTATCATAACCTTTTTTTTTTTAATTTAATGTGGGTGTCCGGGCTAGCTTGCGCGTACCTCGATTAATCCCACGAGCCCTGAAGTTAACGATCATATAAGCCTCAAGTTGCTATTATATGAACAACCTAGAGCTCAAACCTGAAAAGCAAATTTATTAATCTCAAGTTCTTAAACAACCACCTAGATAGTTACCATAACCTTTTAATTAGCCGAATCATTGCCATTGTTTCAGTCAGTAGGAATATTCATGAATAGCTTCATGCAAAATATCACTGAATCACCTCTAGATGGTCGTAATAACCAGCTTTTAATTAGCCGAATCATTGCCATTGTTTCAGTCAGCAGGGATACTCATGAATAGCTCTATGCAGAGCGGGAATGATGCCCGTTTGAACGACGGTTATGCTTGTTCAACAATCCCAAGAAAAAAAAATTGTAAGTCGGAATTTTTACTTTCAGATTATTGAGGTATTATCCCTTGAAAAAACGGATGTTGTTAATAATCTCAAGGAGGAAACAGATTATAAAACACGATCCAATAAGAGAGGAAGCTTGGCCTGATGTCCACCGAGGGATTAACTATTGACAGGCCTTTATCATTGATTGAGAGGCTTCAAATAAGAGTGGTAGCGTGGTCCGCTGTCAAAGGAGGAGCATCTTCATGCTAGTGATATAAAACAATATCCTTGAGACAAAACGTACTATGGCAACGAAGAGAATTCAACGAATGGCATCTTGACAACTTGGAGCAATTAGCAAGAATTTTATGGACAGGCAGGCAACACTTCGCTTTAAAAACATATGCACCCAACATCTGAGCGTGTAGCGAGTACGTGCGGTTGAGTTCGAAGCCTCTTCAGATTTATAGCATCTCTTACGAAAAAACCTTGGAGTCTGTCTTAGTTCAATTTTAATTTTTTAATTTCTCAATATATAAATTACAAGAAAAATCCTGTAATTTTTTAATATAAGATTGAGGGTTTTAGATTTATAAAATATATCGACTATAAATAATTTAATATTTTATGTTAAATTAAGTATTTTTATTGAAGAATAATTTTTAATAAAATTTTAACTCTAAAATTGAATAAACTTGACTTATAATTTGATCTCAAATTAAACGTAATTAACCAACAAATTTCTAACATTAACAACATGTAATTTCTATATATATAAAAAAAGAGCTCAGAGTATGAATAAAAGACCCTTACTGCAATTAATGTTTATAACAGTGTCATAATTCTAATTTGTTTTTTTTAGTACAATAGAAATTCTAGAGTCTGACGTTTAATAACTATTCTGCTCCCTATAAATATGATTCTCTCTCCATAATATACAGTAAGTAGGCTAAGTCCGGGTATGGATATTTCCTTAGACGGATTCTCTGTGTTTTCTTTTCCGTGTGTGCATGGAAACATAGCTTTAGGCATGCACTAGATGGCTAGGGTTTCCATTTAGTGGCATATTTACTAGTCCCACAGGACGTGCCAAAATTTATTCATGTAATTCGACTACAACAAAGACGTAATTAAGTTGATCATTGTATGATATATTTTATGTTTTGATGAATTGTTGTGAATCGGGCTTGTGTTCATTAAAAAAATGGAGTGAAGAATATTTAATTTTCTGTTTACTATGAAGATACAAAGCAATAGCATCCAATTTCATATACCAGCTTTCTTAGCTTCTTTTTTTTAATTAGTTTTTTAACTGTATGTAATTGGATTAGATTTTGAAGTTAATAATTATATAAACTTCCAATAATTTTAAAATTTATAATACTTAAATTAATAATTTTCAAAAAACAAATATAAAACCTACCAATTAAGCTTTATGTGTTCTTAGCTTCTTATCACATCCTATGTCGCATTCATGCACTCAGTGCTATATAACTGGAAAGCGAGGATTGGTATAATTTACTTCTTGTTTCTCTGGTTCTTCGCCCCCCTGCTAGCTGTTTTTACCTTTTACTTTTCACTTGTTTTCTTTCGGTCATTGAATTGACTTCATTCATAAAGAAAGAGAGCTTTATTCTGGCGGGTTGCCAGGATGCATTGGCAACCCCTTTTCTGTGCCCTTATAGTCATGGATCTTTGATTACCTTATGTTTGTGGAGCCATGATTAAAAGCCAAAAGGCTGGTACCATTTTTGTTAGACAAACTTCAAACTACCCTCTCATCTCAAGAGAGAATCACAATTGCGCCCACGAGAGTTCATAAATTCTCAATCAAACCTTTCAATCTAACTCATCACATATTTTTCTTATCGAAAATGTCGAGATCCCTTAAAAACAGCATCGTTTTTTTTTGCATTTGGATTTGCTTGCTGTATTAACTGTGTACTTTAGAATCATTACTGGGTATGGATTGAGAGGTATGATTGAAAATAATGAATACTCTGAGGATATGTTTTGGAGAAAATATTTGACTCATGGTTTGTGGATACCAAATTCTTTTTTTCTTGTTTCTTTGGAACTGGAGCAGTATTCTGAAGAGAGAGAGAGAGAGAAAGGATAGCTTTAGGCTGTTTCCCTTCTTCCTCTTTGCATAAAATCTTTTAAGCCTGAAGTGCTCATTTAAAAGGTATAAGTTATCAGTAGAATTAACATTTCCAAATTCCTATAGTAAAGAGAAGCAAGTGGCCCTGGAATTTCTGCTATGGTGATTCTTTGATTGAATCTGGGTTGTAGAAGTTCGGTGAAATAAAGAAATTCTCTTAAGTGGACTGGGGAATTGGATATTAAACTAATAAAGTTGTGAGAGGTCAAAAGGCCGGAAAGTGTTGTCTTCTGTGTGTGTTTACAATGGCTTAGGTTAAAGAGAGTGTTGAGGTTGAAGAAAAAAAAGATATTTTTGTTTTTGTTTTTATTCATAAATATATTAAAATAATATTTTATTTATTTATTTAAAATTATTTTTAACATCATCCCATTAAAATAATCTAAAAACACTATAAA
Source organism: Populus tomentosa (assembly GCA_018804465.1). Taxonomy (NCBI): domain Eukaryota; kingdom Viridiplantae; phylum Streptophyta; class Magnoliopsida; order Malpighiales; family Salicaceae; genus Populus; species Populus tomentosa. Next base: position 3,938,176 of record CM031983.1, on the reverse strand, counting down.
CATTTTAATTTAAAATAAAACATTAAAAGACTTTGAATTTTTTTTTTTAAAACAAGATTACAAGCTATCCGGGTGTTCTACATGAAGGGCAGTACAGAACATGAACGTCTCAATGATAATCCAATCAAAGTCCACCCGAGCCACGTCAAGCTGCAGGCACTGCCATTACTACTAATGCAAACATATGCGCGGGGCCGGGACCGATCAAGTTTCAAAAGCAAGCAGAGGCATGGCTTAACAGAAACGATGCATTTCTTCCAAATATTCCGTCGCTTTTAGCCTTCACACGTCCCCGGCGTCAATCAAATTGCTCATCGGATTAACGAGTAAAATTCGATCGATGATTGATTCTTTGAGATAATTGCCAAGCAAGTTAAAATGTCTTAATCTCGGGAAAGCATAAGAACATAGTTAATAAATTAATGGGTTAATATGGGACCATGATGTTGTCTGGACGGGGGACCATGCTTGATGCATGCGAGCTTCGAGCCCAATTGTAACCCCACCATCGAGGTCCCTATATATCTCACGGTCGAGCTCATCTATTATCCTAGGTTCCATATCCAAAGACGGACAAATTTTGCGTTGCTGGGACTTTCAAGGCAGAGAATTTGAGGTGGGATTGTTATTACTTTTTAAAATGTTTTTTATTTAAAAAAATATGTTAATAATATTTTTTTTATTTTTTAAAAATTATTTTTAAGATTAACATATTAAGATAATTTGAAAATATCAAAAATATATTAATTTAAAATAAAAAAATAAAAAAAATTTAAATTTTTTTGAAAATATTTTTAAAAAGCATTCCTAAACAAGCCTAAGTTGAGGACAAGCTAAAATTCCACGTGGCTAGTAGTCATCAATATCTATTATCAAGGCTTATTTTTTTTGTTTTCTAGTAAAAAGAATCGCAGCAGTAAGTTCTCCATCCTCTCTTTAAGATTTGAAATTGTTGTCTTGTGAAACAACTACCAAGCCTACGAATTTTGTGAAAGACAGATCTCGGATGATGAATATGTTGAGAAGATGTATTTTTTTTTCTTGAATATGTTAAATTTACCAGTTCCATGATTGTGACCGAGAGCTGAACAAAAGATCACTAACTTTCTCTCGATGTGGATTCATCTAGCATATAAGATGTTTTTCTCTCTTTAAATTTTACGTTTTACTAAAAAAATAATTTAATATGCATCTTAAATTGAAGTTCATGATACGAGCTTTCAACTGGTTTATAATTAACAATAAACCTACAATAAGAAATCAAAATCAAAGCAATTAGTTAAAAACTTTTCTTATATTTTCTCTTTTTACAATTTGGTATCAATGTTTTAATTTCTCTCTCTTCTTAATCTACATACATGGTAAGAGGGATTAATTTTTAATTTTTTAATAGGTGGTAAAATTTTATTAGTTAAGGGAACTGTTTTTTTTTTTTTTTTTGCATATAATATTTAGAATTAAAATATTTGATAAATAATAAGAAAAAAAATATAATAGTAGTCGAGTGATAATGATATACTTTAGTGGTGATAATAGTGATGATAAAATTAATTGAGAAAATGATGATGATAATAACAATAACGATAATGATAACGATGACAATGATAATGATGAGAGTGAGAGTGATAGTGAAGAAATAATGATGGTTATAATATTAAAAATAGAAATGGAGTGTTGGTGGTGGTATGATTGTCATAAAGATGGTGGTTAGATAACAAATGTTAAAATATTTGAAAAATATTAGGAGTGTATTGCTGTTTATAAAATATTTTATAAAGTTACTTGATATTGTTTTATAAAACATCTTATGAAAAAAATAAAAAAAATATAAGAAAAATATTTTTATGCAAATAAATACCTCATGATATTTAAATATATTCAATGTGTCAAAATCACATAACATTTTGTATTCCATTCGTTTTGAGATGACTATATATTTGGTGTGCAAATTTTATATGTTTTTTTTTACTTGAGTGTTTCAACTTATTATTATTGTTATTGTTATTATTTTCCATTAAATTAAATAAATTGTTGTTATAGTTTGTTATTTTTATTTTTAGTTTCATTTAATCTAGCGAACACATGCACTAAATAATCATGCAAAGTGAAAAATTATTATCTTTTAAATCAGAGATGAGTTTGCATGCTGATATGTCAATTTAATATCCCATCATCACATATTTGATCACATATTTGATAGAATCTAACAAAAAATACTTGATTATTAAAAAAAATAAAAATTCACACACTTAAATAACAAAAATAAAAATAAAAATACTCAAATAAAAAAATTAAAATGTTCACAGGCCAAACATGTAATCACATGCATACTTGTTGCTATACAAATGGAAAGAAATTCAACTAGCATCCAAGCCAAGAATAAAAATAAATGCAGCATTATTTATTGATATATCACTAGATAAAAAAAAAAGAAAAAAAAAGAAAAGTCTCTCTTTCCTGATCAAGCAAAAAAAATATTTTTCTTCTCTACGGTCCTCTAAGAGGGTGTTTAGAAGTGTGGTAGCTGTTGCTTTTCAAATAGCTTTTCGTGCCGAAAAGCATGTCAATAATATTTTTTTATTTTTAAAAAATTATTTTTGATATCAGCATATCAAAACGATCCAAAAAGTACAAACCGCACTTAATTTTAATAAAAAAAATTCAAAATTTATTAAAAAACAGGTTGAAACTCAGCCCAAACGGCCCTAAATGTGACCGGCATTAATTCACGTCACCATATGTTCAGCCTTTGACTTAATAATACTCAACTAATTAATCCTGTGCAATTCAATTGGACATCAAAATATATGGTTGATCGAATACTTGATGTTATTATTTTTTTATACCCATATATACTTGATATGCATCAATGACAAGATTTGATACGGAATGCCTCGTTGCCTCGTGTCCTCATCAGCGGAGCCAAACAGGTAATAACACGAAGACTTGTTTAGGATTGTAATAATAATTATGATTTAAAATATTTTTTATTTAAAAATAAATTAAAATATTTTATTTATTATTTTTTAAAAAATATTTTTTATATTAATACATTAAAATAATTTAAAAATACTAAAAAATTTATTTTTAAAAAAAAAACAAGTTAAACCGTGTTCTCAAATAAGCCTATAAAATTTCATGGGCGTGTTTGGACCCATGATTAAACTAGAGTCTTAAAAAATTTTAATTTTTTTATGTTTTAAAATGGTTTTAAAATCATTATTTTAAAAATTAAAAAATATATATTATTTTAATAAATTTTTAAATATATTTTTTTAAAAAAACAACTTTTATTACCGATACAAACATCCTTGTACCAGCCATGCCTTTCTTTCCCTTTCAAGCAAGCCGCCACTTTGGACACTAGCGCCAGGAGAAACGGATTGCTTGCGTTCTTATTCTGTGATGAAATAATAATTGGCAATGTACGATAATAAACAATTGACAGATACAGAAATAATATACGTTAATTAAAAAAAATAATTCTTCTAAAAGAAAATAACAATTTATCAAAACTCAGAACACTGTTCATCAAAATAACGTAACAATAAAATTGCCGATTAAATATTTGAACTAAATATTGGGCGTAAGATAGTCTTTTTTTCATGATATAATTGTTTTTTATAAATTATATGAGATTAGAATGATAATTTAAATTTACTATAAAATTATTATTTAACCCTAAATTAAAATAATATTATTTTACTAATCATGTGTCTTTTTATCTTTTTATATTTTAGAATAATACACTTGGTTTTAAAAACAAAACCAAAATAATTCTTGCACAATAATTTTTTTTTGTTACTTTACATTGATTTTATTATAAATTTTCATTTAATTCAAGAGTATTGTTATAATTTATATTTAGTAAATATAATTAAAAAAAAATTGTTGGAGATGACCTTTTAATAGCGAAACGCTGTATTTCAGGATAACATTTGAAAGGTCCTAGTGCCCCCAATATAATGGGGCGACGAATACTCTTAACACATATTGAGTTTGATATCAATATCTATTTTTTTTTTTCTTTTTATCTCTCCCCAACTTAAATCATGCTCCAGCTCTTTTAAACAGTCAACAAGCCTATCTAGTTTATTTCCCCTTCACATTTGATTTATTTATTTTTATTATTATTTTTTTATTTTGAATAAGTCATAAAATTAAAAGTGTATATATATATATATTATCTTTTTTATTTATTTATTTTTGTCGTGTTCTTTTAATCATGTTATTTAAATTTTAATTGAAACAATAACTCAAGTCTCATATCTGTTCCCTCAACATTTATTTTTCACATTGATAAAAATTCTACCCAGCTCGCGACGAAACGCGGGACACAAATCTAGTGCTATATCCCGAGTATGACCTAATAGTGACTGTATTTTAACGTGATAGATGACATGGCGTAAGCTTCGGACATTCATTAACTCCATTTTTTATATAAAAAAATAATAATTCAAATAACTCCAATTCATACAAGCTGTCGAGGTTTTGGGATGATGGGCTACAGAAGACGACGTAGATTTGAATCCTCTGAATTTACTATATATATTTTTAATTAATTGAGTGCACGTACGAAAGAAAACTAAAAGAAATAATTCAATGCCGTATTCCGGTCTCGAAGAAAAGGAAGAAAATAGGGAAAGATGGGTGGGAAAAATTAAAGATTCCAGTATCACATTTGCAATTCGGGTAGAGGATGAAAAGAAGAGAGAAAATCTACACCTTTTGGTTTACTGTTGGAGAGAGGGATTTCCATGTCAATTAGAGAAGAAAAAATAATAATATGTGTGATGTTTTCCAAATTTGAATTGAATAGAATACCTTAAAAAATAAGTTATCTGAAATATCTACCTCGTATATCTTTCATTCCATTGTCACTCTTTGTTTTTCACCAGGACACAGAAGAGGAAAGCTAATTTAAAAAAGTTCATGTTTTTTTTTTTGGAAAATAAATTTTCATAAAAAGTTATTTACATAAAAAATAATTTATTTTTTGATATTTGATAGTGTCATAGAAAATAAATTGAAAAATATTTTCTAGTGTTTGGTTATGTTATGAAAAATGAGCTGAAATATAACTTATTAATGTTTTATTTTTCTTGAGCTTATTAAAATAATAAGAAAAAAATCTTACAAATTAAAAAGTTGAATGATAATGAAATTGAAAAAAATAATATAATTTAATAAATTATTTAAAATAAAATAAATAATAATCAAAATAATAAAGATCAAATCAAACAAATAAAAAAATTAAAAGATGATGAAATTAAAATAATAATAATTAAAATTTCATAAATTATTTCAAATAAAACAAGTAACAATCAAAAGAACGAGGATCAAATTTGATAGATAAAAAATTTCAATTAAAAAATAATAAGAGAAAAATAAATAATAATCATAAAAATAAGGATCAAAATTAATATAAAAATCAAATTAAATTAAAATTTAAAGGTTAAAATTAAAAAAAATCAAACAAAATATATATCAATAAAAAATGTGATGATTCAATTTGATATAATCAGCAAATAATATAATATTTTTAAATTTTTCATAACTTTTAAAAATTATTTTTCATCCAAAATAAAAATAAAATACTTTCCTGAAAATTAAAATAATTTTTTTAACAAAAAGTATACTTTGTTAACCAAATTTTTTTTTTTAAATGGGAAATAAAAAGGCAGCCATTTTCACTTGACGATGAAGAGTGGAAGAGGTTACTGTCCTCCCACGTTGGCACACCATGCCAGGTTCTGGTACTTTTTTTAGCTTTTAATTTAACAAATGTCACTTTCAAAGATTTTAGTGGCCGTGGCCCGTAAATGGAGCACTAAACTGATACAGCCACTAGCTGATCGATTCAATGATCAATGGCCATCCAATTGACACAGTCCACGTCCACTATCTTCAATTATCTTTGGTTTTACTTTGACAGTCTGCTCTGCCCCACTGTTTTCGAGCAATCGAGCTTTTCTTCCTTCCCTCCACATCTGATCATCTGGAGGAAAACAATAATAATAATAAAAAAACCCTATTTTCTGATTTTCCCATCTGAAGACGTACTCTTGGACTTGCTTCGCACTAGTATTTCATCTCCTCCGTTGTTTTTTTTTTTATTATTATTTTTTATTATTATTATTATTTATATGTAATTTTTTTTTTTTTTAATATTATGATATACATTGGAATCTTTTGTAGAATCAGACCCTATGATACATACCAAATATCTTTTGCAGGCAGATAGTTTATAAACAAGTACGCTAATTTTGAAAATGATGTAAGCCGCGCGTGATCATTTCCTCAGTAGCAACAAAGCACAAGGGGACATGTAATTATAGAGTCCTTATTTCAATCCCAATTCTATATATCCATTCTCAATTGCATCCCGAACCTATGATTTTTATTATCAAATTGATTCCAAATATTTCTATATTTCTCAATTGCTTCTTTTTATCTTTTTTTTGTCCGATTCCAAGCATCATTGACTTAAAGGGTGCTTGGAAGTGTTGTAATGATTGCATTTTAAAGTGTTTATTGCTTGAAAATATATAAAAATTATATATATATATATATATATATATTATTTTTAAAAATTTATTTTTGACATTAACATATCAAAACAATTCAAAATCACTAGATATTAAATGTCCTAGTCTTAAATTTGTCTATTTTCATATTAGCCTCAAACCTTACCAAAGCACGATCCTGCCTTAATCCTTGAATGTTATGAACTTGATCTTTGCCAAACTTTAAGGTGACTCATATCTAGTTCTAGTTTAATTAAAAGAATCTCTACATAATCTCAGCATAATTCAATTTTGGACATTCATACGGGCCTTGAATATCTTAGACTTAATTTTAGTTTGAATCTTGAACAAACTTCTAAATCATATGTTAATAGTATAAACAAATATTTTTTGAATTTTTTTTTTTTTGCATAAGTGTGGAAAACTTGTTGTCCTTTTTTATTTTATTCAAAACAAAAAACCAAACATAAAACAAGTTTTCTGTTTTTAATCCTTTATAAACAAAAATAAAAAAACAAAAACCATATGAAACATTCTCTAAATAAGTACATGCAAGAACTCTTACTTTTTCTTTAAAACACGAGAAGAAGTTGAAGAGGAAAAAAACACCCTTCTAATCTTATGAATGTAATGATGAAAAAGGCACATTTTATGTACTTCATAATCCACTAGCATGGTGCTTGCACCTTGCACAAAATAAAAGAAATTTAACTTTAGATTAAACCTGGCCAAGTATTTCAAAGTAAATTTGCATTTGTATAATTACCAAAAGTTACTGCTATCATCATGCAATTTATGGAGAGCAAATCTATATGCTCATGCTAATGACCATGTTTTGCGCATGGACAATAATTTGTTTCTCCCAACATGGGAGGAAAATCTTATCGTGCATAACCATTTTCGATAACATTTGATGTTGTGATAATAATTGCCTTTTAAAATACCTTTTATTTTAGGTTTTGGTGAGCCGCCCAGGCCCACTTTTATGCCTCGAGAGCTCGGGTTGTCATGCTCGAGTCCAGCGTGTTTGGGTCCAAGCAGTGCACCCAAACTTGCTTTTACCCCTTATGGGTTCGGGCTGTCACGCCCAGTCTCGACTATTTAAAGTTTTGTCTAGTTCACTGAGACACAGGCCATACTATTGAAGAGTGTCATACTTTGCGTGATGTCATCTGAAAGAAGTTCTGATCATAACTTTTAAAACAATAGAAAAACGTGCAAATGAACCGCCGACTTAGGCTCTTTGGAGTTAGAGGGTTAAAGCTTCTCGTGTTGAGCAGGAGGTTGAGTTGGTTAGATGCGTAGGACAGAGGGCTTATATTACCTGCTAACGCCGGTCAGTTCATTTAGTGCTTTGAGGCTGCCTTTGACTTATAAAGGTTGTGGACTCAGGAATTGTTTTGAAAACACTATTGGCTTAAAAAGATGCTCTTTATGAAAGAACAAGAGAATGACAACCGTAGAAGGTAAAATGGACAGGCCCAACGTGTTTGGGTTCAGGAAACGAGCCTAAACCCATTTTCATCTCTCATGGGCTCGGGTTGTCATGCCTGAGCCTAAAGTGTTTAGGTCCAGGCAGCACGCCCATACTCGTTTTCACTCCTCATGGGTTCGGGTTGTCACGCCTAAGCCCAACGTGTTTGGGTTTAGGAAGCGAGCCCATACCCACTTTCACCTCTCACAGGCTCGAGTTGTTATGCCCAAACCCAACGTGTTTATCCAGGTAGTGTGCCCATACTTGTTTTCACCCTTTATGGGCTCGGGTTGTCACGTCTAAGCCGAATGTGTTTGGGTTTATAAAGCGAGCCTATACCCACTTTCATCTTTAATGGGCTCAAGCATCTTGACCGAGCCCAAAACTCACCATAAAATTTTTCAAGACCCCACGCGAGTTCTTCAATATTTTATACTAATTCAATATTTATTATTTTAAGTAGAATATAACTCAAAATATTACAATGATAAAATTACTCTTCAGCACCTTCTTTCCAAAAAAAATAAATAAATTCATGAGCTATAAATATATTATGAATCCTTCAAGTCAAATGTTTACAATCTTTAATCTCTACTGCATATATATTTTCATAGTAACTCTCCATAGAATATTATTATATTTTTTCTCTATAAAAAGATATTTATTTAAGTATCGGAGAATCCTCACTTCCACCAAGCTAGCCACCTTTGCTTACTAAACATTAAATATAAGCTATCAATCATCTTGATTAGGGAAAATAAATAAAATTACTATGACTAATCTATTATCTAATCTAAAAATCTTATTGCCATGTTACTTGGATATTTTATGATATCATGAATTACCAGATTTGATTTCTAACTATCCGGTAAGAACCCAATTGTGCTAGAAAATCAACATATCTTTTCTCCTCGCGAAAAACCTGAATATTTTAAACTGTCCAACCTTAGCAATAGTATTTGTTATGTTTTAAATAAAATGAAAACGGGGGCGAGAACCATCTAACTTGAAAATAATGAACCTGATGCCTCTAAATCATGTGATTCAATATCCAAATGAGAGAAACCTGACTGAATAGCCAAATCAATTTGCTTTTTTGAGCCCATAATCTAGAAACCATGCTCGAAGCAAAGCATTTTTGAAAAATTCCTTATCCTTATAGGAAATTAATTATTTTTAATATTTAATGTTAAAAATAAATTTAAAAAAATAAAAAAATGATTTTATTACATTACTAAATAAAAATAATTTTAAAAATAACTGCTAAAAACTACTTTAACATCTAACAACTGTAACAGACAAAATATATGCAATAATAAGATAACAAATCACACACAACTGACTTTGCAATCAACTGCTTCCTTTTGACAATCATTTGTAGTAATTCAATTAATAATAATTACGAAGACCACCAAACCACCATCCTTCCCTATCCCTCCTTCTCCGGTTTTTCAATGGAGTAATAAATAAATATATAAAATACTCTCTGATTGGTCAGCACCACTGCGCCAGTATTTCCTTTTGTCCTTTCTTCTTTCCTCTTTTATATCCATCCATCCGTCCATCCATCCGTCCAGCTCCATTACATACACACACATTCGCAAGGCGTATAATAATTTTTCTAAATAAATAATAATAGTAGCAGTACAGAAATACAGAGCCCCTTAACTAGGGTGTGCCTGATCCATGAACCCACAAATTTCTTACCTTTTTTTTTTCATACAAGAAAAACTAAAAAACCGTCTCAACTGTCCTCCCGCCGTCGATCACCACCTCCTATTCTTTCCAATTTTACTCTCTCGATCTCTATTTCTCCTGTTTAGCTTTCATTTCTCTTTTGCTACCGCTTTCACTAACAGTATCGATGTTTTATCGATCTGACGTACAGGTCATGATCCGATCGGCTCGTTTTCCGTGCCGGAATCGCTTAAATCAGTAGCTGCTTTGCTCCGCATCTCTCTAAAACCATCGTCTATCTATTTTAGTAACTTATCCTTTTTTGTCCCTCTTGTTTTTGTTAGTTTAGTGAGGAGCTTAACCGTATTTGTTTCTATAACAGGTTCGTTTGTTTCGTTCTCAGTTTTGCTACTGTGTTTTTTTTTTTTCCTTTTCTAGCTCAAACTCTTTTTTCAAAAAATCTATTGAAAATCAAGTATTTAAAGTGTTAATCGATTAATTCTAACAGAAAATTTCCAAATCCGTGAGGTCCTCTATAATAACTTCTTATTTTCTTTTTTTTGTCCTTTTACCATTTTTTATTATTCAGTTTTGTTTTTGTTTTTATCATTTTCAAGCTCAAAATTTGTAAATTACGAATTCCTTTTAACAACTAAGTTTGCTTTCGTTTTGGCGTTCTTTAAAAAAAAAAAAAAAAATCAATGGAAGAAAATCACAATAAAAAACACAACTACTTAAATTGTAGCGGAGGTGGTGGGGGGATGTCCGAAGTCGTATTAGGGCTCGTGATGCCGTATATAAACGACCCGCGGGACCGCGACGCCGTTTCGTTAGTTTGCCGGAGATGGTACGAGCTAGATGCGTTAACACGGAAGAACGTGACAATAGCTTTTTGTTACAGTACAAGTCCAGATCGATTACGACGTCGTTTTAATGACGTTGAATCATTAAAGCTAAAAGGGAAACCCCGGGCTGCTATGTTTTTTAATTTGATACCGGAGGATTGGGGAGGGTTTGTGACTCCATGGGTTAATGAAATAGCGGAGAGTTTTAATTGCTTGAAATCGCTTCATTTTAGAAGGATGATTGTTAAAGATTCGGATCTGGAGTTACTTGCTAGGTCCAGAGGGAGACTTTTGCAGGCTTTGAAGCTTGATAAGTGCTCTGGGTTTTCCACGGATGGCCTTTCGCACATCGGTCGCTCTTGCAGGTGATTCTATTCGTTTTTTTTCCTTTTTAGATTCGTTTTAGTACTGGATTGATTGATCATGGATGGTATTAATATTTAATGTGCCTGTGCGCGCCAAATAATTAATGTTAGTGTTTATGAAGAAGCTGTAATTGTTGTTCAAGAGTTGCTTATCTTTTTTTTTTTTTTTTTATGGTTCATTTGGTTTCTTCTTTCTAGAATATTGAGCAGCTATGAATGGATGTGTAATTTTAAGGAAATTTATATAATGCTGGTAATTTGCGTGTTGTGGAGAATTGAAGGTTTATCATATAAGGAAATTCCTTATGCACAATTGTGCACTGAGCAATCTCGGTTGTTTTGGTTTACAAACTGTGAAAATGTTGAACGTTAAGTTGATAACTTTAATCAATAAACACCGGCGAGAGTGGGTTTGATAAGTGTGTTCTGAGTTTAATATCCTCGTGTCTTAACTCAACTTGCATGGCTTTGTTTTATGAGGATTGTAAATAAAGTAGAATCAGCAATCCAATTGTTTATAATTGACTTTCTTGATTGTTGAAGTTGTAAGGTTATGGGGTTGGCTGCGGCTATTGCCTACAGTTTGTTGATAAAGGAAAATAATATGCTGGAATAATGGAGTAAGAACTGAATGATCTTTTAACGTTTCCTACCTAGTATGGATCGTGCTCTGGTAAGGCTCATGCTTTAAGTCGTCTTGGAGTTGGAGCTTATTCCCAACTTGCAAGATGCCATGATGCTTAACATCCTTGTTATTTGAGGCGCTATTTATCATAACTTCAACCCTCCCCCCTCACTTTTCCATTGCCTCTGGATTCGGGGTTCTTAGCATATTTACTATGGTGCATTCATTCAATTTATTGTCATCATCTGTTTCCTCAGGCAATTGAGAACATTATTCTTGGAAGAGAGTGCAATTGTTGAGAGAGATGGTGACTGGCTCCATGAGCTTGCTACGAACAATACAGTTCTCGAGACTCTAAATTTTTACATGACAGAACTTACCAGAGTCAGATCGGAAGACCTTGAGCTTCTTGCCAGGAACTGTCGTTCATTAGTCTCTGTAAAGGTTAGCGACTGCGAAATCTTGGATCTTGTTGGTTTCTTTCATGCTGCATCTGCTTTAGAGGAATTTTGTGGAGGTTCCTTCAATGAGCCAGATGAACCAGACAAATACTCTGCTGTCAATTTCCCCCCAAAATTATGCTGTTTGGGTCTTAGCTACATGGAGAAGAGCGTAATGTCAATAGTGTTTCCTTTTGCATCCCTGCTCAAAAAGCTGGATCTCCTCTATGCTTTTCTTGGCACGGAAGATCATTGTGTTTTAGTCCAAAGGTGCCCCAACTTAGAAGTTCTCGAGGTACAAACCATAGATGTGTTTCAACTGTATGTTGCATTTAATCGCTGTCTCTATTCATAATTTGTTTTGAATTATATCTTCATTTACCACCCCCTTTATGCAATGGCTTTATGTCTTAGATAACAGTTCCCTCCTCTTATTTCTATTCTTGATTCACCAGAATCTTGTTTCATATTTATTCATCAAATAAATGCGTGGATTGGGCTGGTCTTATTCTAGAAATAATTTGACCGGTTTATTTTAATCTTAATTTAAACTATCCATCTTCAAATCGAAAGCTTGGGAAAAAAATATTATGAAGGGATATTGTCATTCTGCTTGTCAATATAATATCATATCTGCTCATGATAAATTCATAGGTTTGAAAGAAACAAATATGACTTGTTGTGTTATCCCTAACATAAAGTGTATCTTAACTCAATTCTCTGTGTTCTTTTATTGATGCTTTCAATGTGCATTTCTTTATTTTTATTTCTGAACTATGTCTAACACCAATATTTTCCCTTTGCGCTTCTTGCGTGATTTTGTAATTCACTTTGTTTCTGAGGAATGCCGTGTTAATCTTGCTAGAAAGGGATTTGAAATTCTTTAAAATGATGAAAATATGCCAGATTACCTAGCCATTTCTGGAAAAAAAAAACAAAAAAACAGGGGATTCTTGTACCGTTGTTGAGATTTGTGCATGTATTTAGGTTTATATAGTTAACCTTGCCTTTTAAATTGGCAGACAAGAAATGTTATTGGAGATAGAGGGTTGGAAGCCCTTGCCCAGAGTTGTAAGCTACTAAAGAGGCTTCGAATAGAGCGAGGTGCCGATGAGCAGGGAATGGAGGATGTGGATGGCCGAGTTTCACATAGAGGATTAATTGCCTTGGCTCAAGGCTGCTTAGAACTCGAGTACATCGCCGTTTATGTTTCTGATATTACCAATGCAGCTCTAGAACATATGGGCACATACTCAAAGAACCTCAATGATTTCCGCCTGGTCTTGCTTGAGCAAGAAGAGAGGATAACCGACCTGCCCCTTGACAATGGAGTTCGAGCTCTATTAAGAGGATGTGAAAAGCTCCAAAGGTTCGGTCTGTATCTCCGACCAGGGGGTTTGACTGATGTGGGTCTTGGATATATTGGACAGTACAGCAGACAAGTAAGATGGATGATTCTAGGTAGTGTTGGGGAGTCTGATGAAGGGCTTTTGGCGTTTTCTAGAGGCTGTCCTAGCCTGCAAAAACTTGAAATGAGGGCCTGTTGCTTCAGTGAGAGTGCACTGGCTAGAGCTGCCTTGCAACTGACTTCTCTGAGGTACTTGTGGGTGCATGGTTATAGAGAGACCTCTACTGGTCATCGTGATCTCTTAAGAATGGTTCGCCCATTTTGGAACATCGAATTGATTCCATCTAGAAAGGTTGAGTCGGTTAATGAAGCTGGAGAGAAAATTGTTTCCGAGAATCCAGCCCACATTCTTGCATATTACTCCCTCGCTGGACCAAGAACAGACTTTCCAGATACTGTGAGACCACTGGATCCAGCGAACATAGTTGCTGCGTAGAGCTGTATATGAAGTTGATGTCATGTTCTTTTTCTTGCCACGTCCTGTTTATAGAACTATCCATCTTTTTACCATTTGGGTAAGAGTGTTTCGGTTTAATTTTAAATATCTATTTTACTTAGACCGTTGTCCTGTAATAAGTCTACGTTCTCAGCTGTAATTTAGCACTTCCGCTCTAGGTACACTACTGTCTTTCTTCTGTCGTCTGTGGCAGTTAGCTTAACCTTTTGGTGACTTTGTATTTCATCTGCTTCAATGTTGGAAATGTTGCTAGAATTTTGGCTGCTTTTTATTGGTAAATACACATATTTTCACTTGCATTACTGTTTCACAATTTTCTTCTTGGTGTGCTACGAGAAATGCTCTTCTTACTGAAGCTGATCTCTTTAAAAGAAATCACGCCCGCATAGGTTCTCCCGGTTTTTGAGATCATGCACGGGCTAACATGGTTCTGCTAGTGCTTTGGGGTATACTCCACAAGGGCAGGTTTTGGAAGCTTCAAGGATTGGTCGCTTGTGACGAGGTATCTCAAGAGCAATGACATGCCGGCAAATTTGGAAGCTGGATGGCGGTGTGTGGCGGTAGGAACTCAGATTGACCCAGAAAGAAAAGTTGACTATCTTCAGAACTTGTAGTGATTGGCAGGGAGTTAAACATGTCTTTGTACAGAGAAGGGAACAGGCCGCACCTTCAACAAATAGTCCAACTGTATGGACAGCCATAGCCTATGCCTCCAACCTTGAAGATCAACGCAGATTCAGCCTCCAAAGATCTTATCACAAATGCTGGAATCAGCATCATCTACAGAAATCAGAGACTCATCTCTTGAAATGCAGATGCAGTAGTGCTCTCCAAGGTGAATCTTTGGCTGTAAGGGAAGCTGTGGGGTTAGCAATAGCCAGAAGGTGGGAGAAGGTGGACTTTGAAACAGACTCGTCTAATGTAGCTAATGCTGTCTCATCTCACATGGTGAATGCCACTTGGGAAATTTATCCAAATAGATGACATAAAAAGTCTGTCAAGTCTACACCTTGGATATGAAATGTATCATGTTTGTGGCCCTGCTGCTGCAGCAGCTGATTGGATAGCCAAGGGTTCTTGGAATACAACTTGTCCTGCAAATAGGGTTGTTGAACTTGACCCCCCTGCTATGCTGTGTTATGAGGGAGTTTCCAAAAATGTCGTTATTCATCTGATTCAGATTATGTGTTGTTGAAGACGATACTGCATGTTTCTACTCTAGACTTCAAGAATTGTTCACAAAAACGTTCTCTCTCCCATCAATAATTCCTTTCAAATATTTATCTACTCCACAGCTTTATCCGATTTATCAAGGAAGTGGATAGATTATCAGTTTCATCTGACTTGAAAATTCATTTCTAAATATATTAATAATACAATTTTTTCTCTATAAATCTACTAGTACTTCAATCGTTTTATACTTAACAAGCATCGTTCCTTCGATAGTTATAATAGATATCGTTAATGATAATCTCTTGCATCCATGATTCCGCAGCGATCTAATAATTTATGTCTTTCCAGTTTCCCTGGTTATAGACAATGTGTTTTCTCCTCCTCTTGTTGGAAAGATTTTCAAATCCTTATATTTGGATTAGAGTATTTAGTTCTTGTTATTTTAACAATCACTTGTCTAATTTTTTTTTTATCCTTTTGGGAGTTGTCGTCTTTCTTTCTAACATCCACCAAAGGGCGAGCTTCAAGATTACAAAACCTAATCTATGTATATTGTTAACCTCGAGTGGATAATTTTTAGGTCTACAAACGTATCCTGTAATGTCTCCCATGTCTTAAGACTTAAGTAGCTTCAAGGGCAAAAAGGTAATTTAATTTGTTGGTATAGAATTTAATCACAATCGTAATATGCAGGGATCAAAATGTAATAACCTTTTTAGCTAATTGCTTTTGACGACCGTGAGAAATAAACTAGCATTAGCGGGATAAATAAACTGCAGTATCAAATCCTCCGGGTATATTTTCCTGGAAAGAACATTACTCCATTTTGCTATGGAACATCAAAACGATTCTTAATTTGACGGGAAAAAATTCTTCTAAAAAACATTTTTTAAACACAAAAATGTACATAATGCATTTTTTAGGCAAAATCATGAGTAGTAGCGGGCCAAAACAGATAGTTTCTTTGATAGGGTGGTAAAACTTTTAACTAGTATTTGATATTACGATAATAATTATCTTTTAAAGTGTTTATTTATGTAAAAATATATTATAATAATATTTTTTAAATATTAACATATTAAAATAATTTAAAAATATATAAAAAAATTAATTTAAAAAAATTCAAAATTTATTTTTCTGTAAAGTAAATATAAATTTACTTACAGGAGCTTTGTTTCTTGGCAAAGCTCAAGACTACGCAAGAGAGAATAAAATCAGGAAAAAGTCGAAAAACTGAAGAAGATGAAGCGAGAAATTAGTGCTGAAATTTATTTAGGAGCAACTATATATATATATATATATATATTGTGAATGACAAATACCACAACTGAAGAGAGAGTTTAGAAGAGAATAAAACAAGTCAGATAAATAAACAGTAAGAGCACCAGCAGCCACAAACTTGTCAAGTCACCTCAGTCTTCATTCATGCATCCTTTTTCTATTTTTATCTTTTTTTGGCTGATCCCATCAAACGACCGACCCCACAATCAACTCACGAGCTGAGCCGGAGAGGAATAAAAAAAGGCATTATGCTCACAACTTGCGCTGATGATCAGTAACACTACGTTTGTTTATCCCACCTGGGGGATCGATCTGATGGCGAAGTTCTTAGAGAGGATCGTCCTTCAAATATCTCAGGCCAGTGCGGTGGAACCTTTACCACGTCTTTGCTTGCCATGCCAGGACAAACCGAACACACAAACATGACCTCATGCGTAGCTAATTCAGATTTTGGTGAAGAACATGGTGGCCGACATATTATTAAAAGATCCTCTTTATTCTTAAATAAAGGAAAGGTGGCTTAGAGTTCACGGTTTTTAAACTTGATTGGAATTAATTAGAAGAAAGTGGCAAGAGTGCTTTCTTATTCAACCCGCAGGAAGGCTGCTCCTTTGGGGAAAGTTATTATAAAAGTTCATCGTTTTGTCATTTACTGCAAAAGGTCCATGGTGATAACCATACTGCTCATGTTGCTTTGGAGCTTTTAATGCTCGCCTGAGGTTTATAAATTGATAAATACACAAAGTCACATGGGTGGGCTTGCGCACTAGGGTTTTCATTGATGATTGTTTCAGCAGCGACAATGTCAGTAGTAGAACCCACAAACAGTACTATGGCAACTTATACAAAACAAGCACAGTGACAGAATATAAGGAAACATGATCTCCTTTTTTCCTCTGGAAAATTTTGGAAAGACAAACTTTGTGAGATAATTATTATCAATTAACCCTTTTCTAAAGGACCCACTAATTAAGAAGCTAGATAGTTGGATGCCAGGGGGGCCGAGTTTGTCAATAGTATGAAAACGATCAATGATCTTTATCCCGTTTCGGCGTTCCGACCGTTAAATTCCATAATATTAGTGTTTCTTTAATTTTCCTAATGGAGGAGTTCTACTTTTATCAGCTGTAACCCCACCATTGCATTTTCTTTGCTCCTAATCAAGACAACAGGCGTATCAAAGCATGCCCTAGTATATATCTATCTATCTATCTTCTTCACTCTATTCAGAATAATTTTTTGTATTTTAAGTTGAATTGCTGTATTCCGATATTCTTTGTGCATATAATATTGAAAGTATGCAGATCCTCAAGAAAAGTCAAATCAGCAATTAATATTTAGGTGGATCATTGAAAGAGACATGTTCTTTTGCGGAAGGTTGAAAGATGCATTCCAGGAGAAGGACGACAAATACATCACAGCTCCTGATTCTGGAAGAGGAGTTTCTGAAGAATATTAGGACGAAAATCAATGCCTTGTCCTCTAAAGTCAAGGAAAAGGTTAACATCTAAATAGCCTGATATAATAATAATAATAATTAGGGATGGCAACGGTTCCTATTTTTTTATATTTATATCTTAACTATAATTATCATTATTTATGGGATAAAAAATTTAAATATTCATAAATTATATATCAGATTTCAGGTATTATAGATATTCATTATTCTTTATTATTTTTTTTTAAAATAAAATATTATATATATATATATGTTTTATGTTAATATTAAGATATATATTATATTAAAAAATATAAATTTTCTATAAATATATCTATATAATATAAATATATATATATATATTTAGTGTTAGGATTAGGTGATTTTCATGTCAGGTTTGACAATATTTATTATTTATTAAATAAAATAATTATTAAAAAAACCCATTAAATTAGATGTAGTTAATCAGATCAGGTTCTTCCCTAATAATAATCCTAGGTTCTGTATTCAATTTTCATCCCTAATAATAATCCTAGGTTTCCCATAGAAACAGTTAAAGTGTGCGCAATCTAGCTAGACCCGGTTACTATTCTTTCTAGCTTTGTCAAGTAAAATAAAGAATCATAAAAAGGTATTAATTATGCGCACTTAGAAGAAGAACTGCCATGCTGATGGAACAGTCTTGCCACCATCGACAACTGGGTTGGCGGAAAGAGAAATATCATAGAAAAGGCAAATATATACATGAACACATGCATTCTTAAGTGCATCGATCCATATTCTACGATAAATTGAAGCATGTGATGCTCAACTAAGTGGGATGCAAGCTCAGCTGTGACAAAAGTGATCATGCTGCTGAAGCACAGGTCAACTTGGCCATTTTGGACCACATAAAGCTAGCGATTGCTCCAAGGTTCTTAGCTTCGAGATAAGGCAGGCAATCAGATACCGCGGAATTTCAAACAGAGTGCCGGGTGAGTCAGCTTAATGACATCTCAGATTATTTGTCATAGTTACAAAATTGTTCCGTATGTAAATGCTTAGAGTGCTTTCACATCATCCTTTTGAAACAAAGACAGGATTTTGTACCCAATTGATAGATTATTAGAATGCTCTTGAATTCAGCACAGCACAAACATGAAGGATGCACAGACCAAAATATGGAGTTTACAATCATCGAGATTTAGTCTGCACTGAAGGAGAGACTTGAGAAAGAATGCTTCCATTACTTAAAGCAGAGGTAACGATACCGAAAATTTAAGTTTAGAAAGTTTTCTAAGACTGGTTTTCGTTTGATGCAAAGTGCAAACTCCAAGATATAGACAACTGTTTCCAACAGTCCAATATCTCATTTTCACCCGTTGGACATTGCGATTTCAGATATTACATGATTTCATATTTCTGTTATGTTCAAGAACGATTCAAAAGGACTATTCAGGAAAGGAAGAGAAAAGGAAAGGGAAAGAAACAGAGAAGGGAATTAAAGAAAATGTACCGGCATCCAATTACTAATTAAACCAACCACACATGACCATGGCAACAGCACTGCTATCCAGATTCGATTAACCCTAAACCAGATTTGTTTTTCCATCAATGTATATAGCAAAGACGGCCGCCCTATCAATGAATTTGAAATCTTGGGGGTGACAATTGAAAGACCAAGTTACGGGGCTTGATACGAGCCCCGTGACGAGCACCAGCATACAGATTTTGCCCCTGAAATGTTAGACCATTTGAAGATATCTCATATGGAGATGACTCAAACAAGTCTCCATGAGTAGAACCAAAGGTCATAACAGATCCATCCTTTGATTCGTCCCAGTCAATCAACAATTTCTGCATCCCTGCCGGCTTTTGCTGTGGTAATAGCACGTCAGATTGATCAAGTGAGGAAGCTTTGTCACCATCTGATGGAGTAGTAGAATCCGCGAGATTGAGAGTTGTGATGTCATGGATGCTTGGTCTTCTCTTATCCTTCAGTCCCGAAAGCTGCTGCCTTATAAAATACTTTTGTGCATGGCTTGCCACTTGAGTTGGGGTCTTGGAGCCTACAAAATTGCGAGAGATGTTCCTCCAGTCTCCTTTGCCATGCTTTAGAAGCCCCATCAGGAACCGCCTATTGATCATAATCAAAGATTGCAAGAACAATTTCAAGGAGAAATAAACACAACCCGAAATGAATTTGTTTACTGTCATCTTCATAGCAAAACAGAAAAAAGCAGCCCCTGAAAACTATTAAAACAAAAAAATTCAATCTTTAAATTTCCAGCAACTAATCTCTCTCTGTTAGATAATCTTAGGACGATCTCAAAAAGTTTAAAAACTACAACAGCAATGGAGTAAAATATAAAAGTTATTATCCAGGAAACAACAGGTAACAAATTTGAACCTTGGATGGAGAGAAAATGTACCATAATCTGAAGATCCATTTTGCTGCTGACAAACCAATTGCATAGAAAAGTTCATGATCAATGAAATAACACCTCTACAGAATCTTTTGTAAATGTGTTTGATTAATGATTTATCTCTGTTGTAAATCAATGACTGGATGCATTGTTACTCCAAAATTTACTGTTTTAAACAAGAAATTTCACTAGAGGGAAGCCATAACAAAAAGGGATTCACCTGTGCTCCTCTTCTGTCCATGGCACACCTTTCTTTCTCTGCTGATCAGCACTCTTGTTATTCAAAGGCCTCTTCCTATACGCATCAAAAGTGCTATTGTCAACCAACTCGGACGTGAAAGATGAGCTAAGATAACCTGGAACCGGAACCCTCCCTGCTTCTATATCACAAACATCCTCTTCCAGCTCCTTGTATTGCTTGATCACATCATTAACTGTCTTTCCTGGTATCATAGCTGCCACCTTCAGCCATCTATCAGGCTCATGCTCATCAAATATCGCCAAAGCTCTCTCAAACATCTTGTTCTCCTCTTTGGTCCACTCCGTGGTTTGGCCAACACAAATTGGATTCGACATGCACCAAGATGAATATAGAGTTTCCATACCTATCTTCACTTAATATGCAGCGATTGCTTGCGGGTTCATATTGCATTGAGAAGTGAATATGATTGGAATCGAGAGATGTAGAGAAGGGAGAAGAAGAAGAAGGAAACGGAGAGTATATGCGAAGATTGAGGTTTTTAAATATGTCTAAGAATTATGTACAGGGAATCAAGAATCTACTTTTCTTGACAGCATAAACTGAAGAATCTAAAAAAGATCCATTTTTCAAGGATTCGAAGAGAAACCTGCAAAGACGAAAAATCTAATCTTTTGCCCACGAATTAGCTCAAAGGAGAAAAAGGCAAAAGCCCGGAGAAAGGGAATCTGCAGGAGAGAAAGGGCGGGAAAATTATTTGCTTTCTTGATTTCTTTGAAGTGAAGGAAGCAAAAGGGAAAGTTTAGGTATGTATTTATAGTACGAGTAGATTGCAAAACCGGCTAGTTGAGCCAGAGATAATCAATAGAGAGGAATCAAAACACATTTCAGAAATTTGTTTTTCCTCTTGTTTCGGTTGATTGTTGGTGCATTCAACGGAGGAGAGGAGACATGGAAAGTGCCAATTTGGTATTATAGTGGCACTTGTCCCAGTGAAATAGTTCCTCTTACTATGAGAGCATATAGACGAGACGATAAAAGATTGTCACGACCCGAATCCCGGGTCCATGACCGGCAACGCAGGAGCGGTGCCAAAAGGACACCCCGCCTGCGCTAAGCCTCAGAACGGACATATCAAAAGAACAATTTGTTCAAAAATACGCAGCGGCTCATAATATTCAAAACTATCATATTATTCAAAACTGATAAAACCAAATGATAGTTATTAAAACAAAAATAATAATAATTCATAATACTCATTACATTGTCAAAATCCAAATTTAATCAAATCAAGATAATAGTGGAGCGTCTAAGACATCAAATCAAAACTGAAAGGAAAGCCTCGCGAACAAGCAAGGCATACCGACCAGAACTGAAGAAGCGGAAACACTCAACAAAGTCCCAGAAACTAAGAACCTGAAATAATATTAAAAATGAGAGGTGAGTTCAACCAACTCAGTGAGGGAATAACATTTAATATACATTTCGGATAGTTTCAGATATTAATAGTTTGCAAGATGATATATCTTGATATACATATACATATACATATACATACTAAACATATATCATAACGTAGTGGAATACATGTCAGAGATCAGATGACACCCGAAGGTGACCAGATGACACCCGAAGGTGACCAGATGACACCCGAAGGTGACCAGATGACACCCGTCGGTGACCAGATGACACCCGTCGGTGACCACTGTGGGATGATCAATCGCCACAGGCTGATGCCTCTCTCACCAGCTAGGTATACAGAATACTATGTGCACACAGGCTAACTACTCTCCGTTAGCATGGAGTTACTGACAAGTCCATATCAAGGCATAATAGATATTCACATAATAATCAAAGAAACGTATATCATATCAAATAGAATTTACTTTGACAGATTGCGACTGCAAATTCAAGAATAAATGAGTACTCGGAAAATAAAACAACATATATAAATATTCAATAGTTGTACTCATTATATAATCAACATACATATTTATTTATATTATATGCATATTAAAGATTATTCCACTCACCCGAAAAATACAGAACTAAAAGGAATGTCAGACGAAATACCCGAAAATCCTATTAAGGATCGTTAGGAGAACCTACAATAAATATATAAAATATACTCAAAAGCAACTCAAAACAACACAAATAAAATATTCCAATGCATAAAAGGAAACCAGGCTTAGTCTCCTAGTTTTAGGGACTAAAACGATAATTTTCCAAAACAGGGACCAAAACGTAATTTTACCAAAATTGGAGGGCCAAATTGTAAAAACATAACCATACTGAAATTTATCCATAATTCGTCCTTATCTTTGTCCAGAATCTTGAATTATGCCCCAAGGTCCAAAATGTGATTTTATCAAAATATTAGGGGTCAAATCGTAATTTGTCAAATTGGAGGACCAAACTGAAAAATATCATATATTCTTAATTATACTGAAATTTTGTCCTTAAATCATCCTCAGTTCTGTTCAGAACCTCAATTTCTACCCCAGGGACCAATCTGTAAAATTTCCAAAGTTGGGGGACTAAACTACAATTTCCACAAATTGAGGGACCAAACTGAATTTTCGTCATCTTCAACCTCAAACCCAGAATTTCAAACAGATCATCTACTGTTATCTCCTGATTTCTCACATAATTTCACCATTTAAACAAAATCATAACTTCAAATCATTATCCTTCAATTCAATCTCTCAAAATCAACTAATTAATCAAATACCCACAATAATCAACTCCTAACCTTCAAATTAATTCATCAATTAACTCAAAATACAAACTTCAAAACTCTCAAAACTAATCAAAACCGAAATTTAACATATTATACACTTAAAACTATAAATCTTACCTTTTAAACTTATTTCTTTCAACTCTCTTCTCCTTCCCTTATCTTTCCCTCTTTTCTCTTCTTCTTCTTCCTCTTTTCTTCTCTTCTCCCGTAGCTCTCTTTCTCTCAAAATCAGATCATTCTTTTTTTTTTTTTTCTTATTTATATTTATCAATTATTGGTCAATTACCACACTACCCTTCAATCATTTATACCCTCTCTTTAAGCCTCCAAGGGCTTTATTGTATTTTCCAATCTTTTTAATACTAAACATCACAATCTCCCCACCTTATAAAAGTTTCGTCCTCGAAACTTAATAGAAAAGATTAAATACTTACCGAGATTATCGAAACGATGAGGATACTGCCGACCTCCTTGTCCCCTGTTAGGACCTGTATCAGACCGCTGATGAAAAGAGAACTGATTTTCCACCTTGGGCCTCTTGACCGAACCCACTGATAATTCATCCTCTAACTCTCGTGCCTCAATAGCTCGAGCACGATCAACTACGGCCGAGTACGTCTTAAACTCATGAGCCCCAATAGCTTTGAATAGGTAGCTATTAAGACCCCGAACAAACCTCTTGATCTTCCTCTCCTCAGTTGGTACCAAATACCCAGCAAACCTGGACAACCGCGTGAATTCCACTTCATACTCTGTCACAGTCAAGTCACCCTGAACCAACTTCTCAAACTCGTATGATCTAGCTTCCCTCACACTTTCAGGTAGAAAACGCTCCAAAAATATCTCAGAAAATTCCTTCCACTCCATCGGTGGAGAACTATCTGCCCTTTCACCTCTTTTGGACTCATACCAGTTCACAGCCACCTCGCCTTCTAGCCTAAAAGATGCTAAAGTCACTGCACGATGATCCGTGCACCCCATGGCCTCACACCTACGCCACACTGCATCTAAAAACTGTTGTGGATCCTCAGAGTTATCTACACCCTTAAAGGTAGGAGGTGCCAACTTAAGGAACTCTGACAATGGCACTTTCATCCCATTCACAGTATGGGAAGTCGAAGATGCATTCTTATCCTTCTCCTTTTCTCTCTCAACTAAAAGGTCAGCCAGGGTCTGCATGGCTTGCCCAATTTTATCCAAAGCACTATCAGTATAAGATACCCTATCATGGGATTCCTGCTCCTGATTCTTACCAACATCCAGACCATAGTCCCCCTCAAATTCAACCTCATCCTGAACTTCTGCTTCAATTGGTTGAGGCGAAGGGTTTCTAACTCTCTTTTTTGCGCCTCTCCTTCCTAAGTTGAGCGATAGGAATGTCCTCTTGATCATCGATATTAATTATATGTTTAGCCCTCGGCATATTTCTAAAAAAAAAATTAAAAAAAAATGCATATTTATCACAAGGAAGAAGACATGCTTGATGAGAATTCAAAATTTCAAAAACAACAAACAAAACGATACGGATCCTAATGCTCCACTTATTACGAAATTTTGAATAATAAATAAGTAAAATAGATTACGAGGTTTTAATAAAACCATGCTCTGATACCACCTTTGTCACGACCCGAATCCCGGGTCCATGACCGGCAACGCAGGAGCGGTGCCAAAAGGACACCCCGCCTGCGCTAAGCCTCAGAACGGACATATCAAAAGAACAATTTGTTCAAAAATACGCAGCGGCTCATAATATTCAAAACTATCATATTATTCAAAACTGATAAAACCAAATGATAGTTATTAAAACAAAAATAATAATAATTCATAATACTCATTACATTGTCAAAATCCAAATTTAATCAAATCAAGATAATAGTGGAGCGTCTAAGACATCAAATCAAAACTGAAAGGAAAGCCTCGCGAACAAGCAAGGCATACCGACCAGAACTGAAGAAGCGGAAACACTCAACAAAGTCCCAGAAACTAAGAACCTGAAATAATATTAAAAATGAGAGGTGAGTTCAACCAACTCAGTGAGGGAATAACATTTAATATACATTTCGGATAGTTTCAGATATTAATAGTTTGCAAGATGATATATCTTGATATACATATACATATACATATACATACTAAACATATATCATAACGTAGTGGAATACATGTCAGAGATCAGATGACACCCGAAGGTGACCAGATGACACCCGAAGGTGACCAGATGACACCCGAAGGTGACCAGATGACACCCGTCGGTGACCAGATGACACCCGTCGGTGACCACTGTGGGATGATCAATCGCCACAGGCTGATGCCTCTCTCACCAGCTAGGTATACAGAATACTATGTGCACACAGGCTAACTACTCTCCGTTAGCATGGAGTTACTGACAAGTCCATATCAAGGCATAATAGATATTCACATAATAATCAAAGAAACGTATATCATATCAAATAGAATTTACTTTGACAGATTGCGACTGCAAATTCAAGAATAAATGAGTACTCGGAAAATAAAACAACATATATAAATATTCAATAGTTGTACTCATTATATAATCAACATACATATTTATTTATATTATATGCATATTAAAGATTATTCCACTCACCCGAAAAATACAGAACTAAAAGGAATGTCAGACGAAATACCCGAAAATCCTATTAAGGATCGTTAGGAGAACCTACAATAAATATATAAAATATACTCAAAAGCAACTCAAAACAACACAAATAAAATATTCCAATGCATAAAAGGAAACCAGGCTTAGTCTCCTAGTTTTAGGGACTAAAACGATAATTTTCCAAAACAGGGACCAAAACGTAATTTTACCAAAATTGGAGGGCCAAATTGTAAAAACATAACCATACTGAAATTTATCCATAATTCGTCCTTATCTTTGTCCAGAATCTTGAATTATGCCCCAAGGTCCAAAATGTGATTTTATCAAAATATTAGGGGTCAAATCGTAATTTGTCAAATTGGAGGACCAAACTGAAAAATATCATATATTCTTAATTATACTGAAATTTTGTCCTTAAATCATCCTCAGTTCTGTTCAGAACCTCAATTTCTACCCCAGGGACCAATCTGTAAAATTTCCAAAGTTGGGGGACTAAACTACAATTTCCACAAATTGAGGGACCAAACTGAATTTTCGTCATCTTCAACCTCAAACCCAGAATTTCAAACAGATCATCTACTGTTATCTCCTGATTTCTCACATAATTTCACCATTTAAACAAAATCATAACTTCAAATCATTATCCTTCAATTCAATCTCTCAAAATCAACTAATTAATCAAATACCCACAATAATCAACTCCTAACCTTCAAATTAATTCATCAATTAACTCAAAATACAAACTTCAAAACTCTCAAAACTAATCAAAACCGAAATTTAACATATTATACACTTAAAACTATAAATCTTACCTTTTAAACTTATTTCTTTCAACTCTCTTCTCCTTCCCTTATCTTTCCCTCTTTTCTCTTCTTCTTCTTCCTCTTTTCTTCTCTTCTCCCGTAGCTCTCTTTCTCTCAAAATCAGATCATTCTTTTTTTTTTTTTTCTTATTTATATTTATCAATTATTGGTCAATTACCACACTACCCTTCAATCATTTATACCCTCTCTTTAAGCCTCCAAGGGCTTTATTGTATTTTCCAATCTTTTTAATACTAAACATCACAAAGATTCTCCTACTCTTTTTGGCTATGAGAACATACAGGGGAGACGATAGTAGATTCTTACTCTTTCGGATTTTTTATGGGCAAAATTAGAGCTCCAATCTGATATAATGGGTGTCAATCGTATAAAGATAATTTTCCCCTCTGTAATTTGAAAGAGCATTTACACATTAATCTCTTTCTAGGTACGATTTTTGGTAATGTAATTAGAGGGTTTTTTTTTTTTTTTTTTTTTTTCAAAAAGCACAAAATTAATGCAACTATCCTTTTTGGTGTTACTATTAGTATTATTTGATTTACACATTGTACTACGCATTTATCCGTATTTGCAAGTGAAAGTTATTTGATTTACCAAACTTTTCCTTCTCTCCACCAAGAAAAAGCTAATGATATGACATTAAATACAAAACACCATCAAGTTGGATTGCTCCCAATTGATGCAACAATCACAAGCATGCAAATAGCTTCAAGTGGAATCAAAGTGCGAATACCCCTCTGAAAGTAGAATAAAAAAGATAAACATGACTAGCTTTTACAGCTTTATCCCCTCTTTCTGAGCAGCTTCCTTTTGCTATATTAAAAAAAAAAAAAACCTAACTTTCTCCTGTTTATTAGCTTTTGTCAAATCTTTGTTTGAGCACTTGAGCCCAGATCTTCAGACTATACGATACTACTCTCTTCACTTTCTAGTCTCAAAGCCCCTTGAAGTCTCTAGCAGTTGGGGAGGTCACTGGGAGGTGGTAGTAGTGACTCGTCTGGACCTTCACCATTGTCAACCACAAATACCATCTTTAGTCCCCATGTCGTGTGTACTTCCAAATGGCAATGCAAAAACCAAACACCTACAAGCCACCACTGACTTATCAGAATACTGGATATATAGGTACACAACACTGATTAAATTGGAAAGTACTTAAAGAAAAAGAAAAAAAAATTGTAGATTTACCTGGATTATCTGCCCTGAATCTGATCGCAGCCCATCCAGCAGTAGGTAAACTGATTGTGTTTCTTTCAACAGGATCTGCCAGATTAAATTTTTTTTTATCATTATCTGGATCAAAATTCCCAAATCCCTTGCCAACAACAAAGAAATTAAATCCATGAAGATGGAACGGATGACTCTCAGGTGCTATTATAGTGGTTCCTTGCAACACAAGTTGAACTGTCGAATTAAAAGCCAGCCTATAAGTTCTAGTCCCATTGATGGTCTGCAGATTAAATGCCGTATTATTTCCCGTATAATTAAAAGAAATTGGCGGCATTGCTGGAAAATCGTCTGTGAAAACCCCACTTATGCTATAGTAGTGTGCTTGAAGTAGAGCTGTAGTTGGCATTATAAAAGAAATATTATTAATAGCTCCCACGGCCTTGCTACCATTGACACATGTTGCGCAAGGGTCAATCCCGACACCGATAGTGAAGTATAGAGAATGGTCCACTGTTAATGGAACATTGGCTGGGTACTTCTTTGAATTCAGGCTTCGAAGATTGTCCATGAAAGTTGATGTTACTGGAGTTGCGTTTATAGCAGGAGAGGTGGTCAGGACTGGTGGGGAAAATGCAATGGTTCCCTTATAGCGCAAGAAAGCGATTGCTGTCACGTTATCGACAGCAACTAGGGTATCCATGAAGGGAGAGACTGCCATTAAATACTTTCCAACGCTTTTATCTGCAGTTAATAGGGCATTTGTAAATATCGTGTCAGTGCTAAAAGGCTTAGTGTAAGCTGCATCCACTTCAACAACCGTTATATTGTGCCCTGCAATCTTGAAGAAGAGCTCGTCATTTAGTGCTGCATTGATAATGCGTAGCAGATAGGTCTTGCCACTTTCAACATGTAATGTGAAACCTGGGCACCGAATAGAACGTCAAAGATCTACGTATGGATCCTAAATAATTTCTTCACGGCACCAGAAAACGTGGCAATAAAAGAATTTAAGTAGTTATACGTAAATAAGACCTTAGTTTTTGTTCTAAGGTGGCAATTTTATAACCCAATATGAGTTTATCAGAACCATTAAAAGGGTCATTACCCGGAGAAGGGTAGCCAGGAACTGCCCCTGTCTGGCCATTAACAACGTGTGCATCTGATATGTTTGGAGGCAAGCCAGTTTGTGTTGCTTGGTTGACCACAGCTTCAACATCTGCTTTCCACCATTCACCTATATAATTAACAAAATCAATTACCATCACTTATTTGTCGGTTGGGACTTTATAGGACGACAACAACAAAAAATGAGCAGCAGAAACTCATTAGAATTGCCGTGAAATTGGGAGAGAAAAAAGACGTGGATTGGAGCTCACACAACATGATGATTTTTTCCTTATCAGGCTTCGGAAATGGGTATGAAACGCCTTTCTGAGGCAAGATGACGATGGCACCATGTGTTGTTGCCCTTAGCCATGAAATGTGTGCATGCCCAAGAAGCGTACCCCTCTGGCCTGTAAGCGTGAAGTTGTAGAGATAGCTTTGCCCCGGCCGTATTGGACACTGCGTGATGTATGCTAGCCCGTCGGCCCAGCCCGTGCGCAACCGCCTCACGCCATGCCTGCCAAAACAAAATTTAGGCTCCCATTAATCATTAAAGTCGTCCTAATAATTACTCTTGAATCAAGTACCTAGCTATAGCTTTCAAAAACCAATTTTAAAGACTTCAGGTGCGGTTTATGGTTCTACCAATGGATGGTGACGTTGTATTGGACGTGGTTGGTGAGCTTTATATTGACATTATCGCCTTCCCTAGCATAAATAGTAGGCCCTGGAAACTTTCCATTGATGGTCACAATGGACTTGGTTGAGCAAAGCTT
This sequence comes from Populus tomentosa, assembly GCA_018804465.1. NCBI lineage: Eukaryota > Viridiplantae > Streptophyta > Magnoliopsida > Malpighiales > Salicaceae > Populus > Populus tomentosa. Next base: position 3,908,628 of record CM031983.1, on the reverse strand, counting down.
TGTTGTGTTCGTCAGGACTACCTGCTTGCAGCAGCCAATATAAACAGTGATTTTCACAAGCAAGATCACAACTTCTAATTCTAAAGAGACTTGCTCTCTTTGTGAAGTAGAAGTTCATAGAAGAGGAAAGAAGAGAAGGAAAATCAACTTGATACTAAAATGGCACGCTACATTGGTATTGCAACCATGCCAGACTTGCTTAACTTTTTCATTAATTATTGATGATTTTTTAATTTACATTGGTTTGTATGTGACGTGGGGGGAATTATTGAACTAATTTAGTCTCTATGAATCAAACAGATCACGTTAGAAGAATATTTCATTTTAGTAGCCGTTAATCATGTATAATTAATGAGGCTTTAATTATATTATACCAACTAATCAAACAATTATGGTCTCTAGAAACCTGATTTAATTAATATTTTATGTGACTGCACTATGATACTAGCAAGTGGAAAGAAGCTAGTTCCGGACCACAATAGCCTGTTTTAATTAAATTTTATACCACTGAAAAGAGATTCTCACATTTGATGGTCGATAGATAGCAAGGTTTCCTTAATGTTTTGTTTGAATTAACGCTTAATTTTAGTCACAGATACAACATCAAGCATGATCTTCTCCTTTTTAATTATCAAAAATGGCGACGGCAGCCTTTGTCGGTTGCTAGAAGTGGACTACCGTAAGAACGTAGCAGAGAATGAGCACTTTCCCTGAAATCATAAAGACGGACCTTGCACTCCACCAAAGCCGGAAAGATGAAAATTACTAGCAGCATTATTGCCCGAGCCCGATAGGTCTCCATCCTCTCTCTCTCTCTCACTCACTCCTTTTCTGTCTTGTGTCTGAATTTTGACTTCCTTTGAAACACAAATGTATGACTGGCCACCTTAAGTTTTATAAAAGAGAAAAGACCTTTGATGCAGTGTCGTTTTACCTGGTTAGGTGAATGAAAGGAACCCGCGCGCCATGAATGTTTCAGGTTTTCTTGCATGTTACACAAAGTTGACCAACACATTTGGAAGTATGCTAGTAAGACCTCGTTGTCATTAATGTCAAACGACTGAAACCCTCTTGTGTGTTGAAAAAATGCACATAGCCCAACTGAACTCTCTCTCTCGATCGAGAAGGTATACCTTAATTTCATGCAAAGATTTTGTACTCGTACCCCCTGTCAAGTACATTGAAACCAATTTACGACATTTGATTATGACAATCCGATGAAGTACTGTTCAAATTAGGAGCATTTAAAAGGTAAGGTTTTTCAGTGGTTGGATTATAAATTGGTTAAATGTTTTTGTAAATAGCTCTTAAGATAAACTTTCTTCATGAATATCTTTGAATACTTGCAAATTTTTTTTTGTTTAGGGTGTTTAAGGACACTTCTGTAATAAAATTAATAATTTAGTAGAGAAAAAAATAATAAATATACTTGATAATTCAAGTGGTATTTTTAGCTTTTAAACCTTGTTTTTCTCTTCGGTGAAAAGGTTGGAGGGTAATTTTAATATAATAATATTAATTTATGATAGATAGAATATCTCTTACGTGAGCATTAATGAGTATTAATAAGATATTAATAAGATTCAAATGGTATGCCCCGAGCCTAATCTTCTTCTTGATCTCGGTGTTTCTACCTAAATTTTAAAAAGAGTTTGAGTAAAAAATATCAGTCCCATGACTATTATAAATTTAGTAATAAAAAAAAAATTTGATCCATCACAATTCAGATTATACCGAATGTAGGAACTCTTTCCACCAACTCCTGTTGATTTTTGCTGTTATAAATATTGTTTATTTAGAAATGTGGTTATGATTATTTTTTATTTGAAAATATATCAAGATAATATTTTTTATTTTAAAAAAATTATTTTTGATATTAACACATTAAAATGATCTAAAAATACTAAAAAATATATATTAATTTTGAAGTAAAAAAAAATAAAAAAATTTCAAATTTTTCAAAAACACTTTATTTCTTTCTTTTTTTATGAATAATTTTAAAAACCATAGAAAGCAATCTTTTATTTGATGATTTTGGTTTTTTTTATAACCACCATCATACCACTAAATTACCACCACAGCCATCATTGCACTCAATATCATTCTCATTGTTATGATCACGTCCGTTGTGACCATCTCAATCTTCATTTTTATTGTTATTTCTTCACCGTTATCTTCTTTTTCAATATTACCATAATTATCTTTAATTACATCACCACCATCATTAATTATACAACCTTCACAAATATATAACTTATAATATACCTTCTTATTTTTTAAATTAAATCGAGTCTATGTAAGATATTCTAAATAAATAACTTTAAAAAACTATGAACAATAAACATGAGACAGTTTTGGTTTTCCAAAAAATTATAAAACCAAAAACATTAAATGGTGTCCTTAGTTTTTGTGCTCGCTACTGTAGCATTCCGAGTATAAATAAACGTCCTCAACTAAAGAGTTTAAGAGCTGGAGTTTTTTAATTTAATTAAAAGAATGTGATGTTAACTGTATAACACACTATCTCAAGTAATTAATTACACATGCTCATTAATATTTCTATTTGCTGATTTTTTTTTAAATGTAAGTAATTAAAAGAATGGAACTCATAATTATTTATAATAATAGCAACATCTCATATCTCTTATATTAAATAACTATCTCAACTTAAAATTAGTTTCTTGAATGGTAATTAATATAGTGCTTTGAGTATAAAAATAGCATCCTCAACTAAGAAGTTTAAGGTTATGAATTTTTTAATTTAATTAAAGAATTTAATATTAAATCTCTAACATATTCTCTAAAAAAATTTTAAATTTTAAATTTATTTATTCCTGTCATTTTTCACGCTGTTTATTTAAAAAAAAATAACTGAAAGAATGAAACTTGTAATCGTTTGATAATAAAAATTATGATATAATATTAAATAACTTTATTAATTTAAAAATTTAAATTATTAAGAGATAATTAAATAATGATTTCAAATCTCCTACGTATAATCAGCCAAAGATAGATGCATGTATTAACATCATATGGTCCATTATTATATATTTCTTTGTGATGCTATGTATTCCCGTACTTTAGCAGTAGCATGGATATTTTGATGGATGTATTAAAAAATCGAGTGTTTGTTTTTATAGTTCAAAATTGATTTTGGCGTGAAAAGGTATGAAAATGATGATTTTTATGTATTTTTTTCATTTTTTTTTATGTGTTAATATTAAAAATAAAAAAAATTATTTTAATTAACAAATACTTTTACAAAAACCCCATAACTAAACACATTATTAGTAGTAATAATAACTACTCTTCCAGAAGAGTATAAAAGCGCAGGAGATAGAAATTGTGGTGGTGGGTGTCCATGGGATGCATGAAAGTGATAGTAAAAACACACTTTATAGCTGAGAAATGGCTTTCAAGAATCACAATGCTTAAAGAAAGCATCAGGCATGGTTTGTACAGCTCAACCTGTCTGTCAACTTCCAAATCCTGCAGCTGCTTCACCTTTCAAACCCACATTGTTTTTATTTTTCATTAGGCCATCTCTTTAGTCCCTTTTCACTTCTAGATAAGTTTTTTACCTTTCAAGGAATTCCTCGCAACTCAAAAAGAGGTAGAACATCGGAAAGAGCAAACCAGAAACCAGTAATAACCATGATATGAAAATTTGTTGGTGTGAAGCCTTTTTTACTTCACTCGATCTCGTCATAACCTTACATCTGCCAATTTTTTATCGACTAAAACAACTATACTATGATTGTGCTTTCCGAGAATCAGTGGCTATGAATTCGATGATTATATATGTTGTGTTTATGCCTAATGGACCTGGGTCTTCGGGCCTTGAAGATAGCGCGTTCTAATCTAGTCACATCCAAGTCTGCCCCATGAAATTATCCCACATTCTTTATAAGGCCCAAGCCCATATTTTGTTATTTAAGAGGCCAGCCCAGGTAGAGAACCTATCGAAGCGCGTATTTGCACTCGTAAAAAAGAAGGGTACATTCAGTAGAACGCAAGAGTTCGTCGTGGTGGGTAATGATCGTTAAATACCGAATTTTGGAACTGAGAAATTGTTTTCATTGAAATGCCGATAACGTCACGGAAGATTTTAAAAGCAAAGTACAAGTAGAAATGATGAAATATATTTCCTTTTCCATTGGAATTTACTCCAAACAGCCAAAGAACACATTTTGGCAAACCAACACTGCACTTTGTTGGATAGTCTAGCAGTGACAGAACCCATGATATTAATCAAACTCCTATCGATGAAGCTCTTATAGCACCTTCAATCCTGTTAATGCCAGATTTATGCAGAAATCCTAGATATGCTATCCTCGGAGGCGCCTTCCAAAGGGTCTATCTGAAATGACCAGTTAACTAGTGTGGAATCATCCCAATAATCAACAAGTTTTAATGTACTTATTGATCCATCCAAACCGACATTGCTGGCTTCCATTTTGTAAACATAGTTGTGTGATGTAGAATCCATAGAAACCAACCTCTCCTTGATCCATGATCTGTCACCATCTTGTTGAGGGAACATGAATCCTGACACTAACCGAACATAGCCTGGAACACCTTCTTCTCCAGCCAAGTCAGTGCATCTTTCCACCATTGGCATCCTTTCTGCTAGTTTCTTGGTTTGAGAAACCATCGTCCAGACTTTGTCTATAGGTGCATCAACTATGCCTCCAACCGATCCACGCCATTTCACCACTCCTGCTTCGACCTCCTACATGGAAGGTAACTGCTATGATTAGACTAAAAAGAAGAGCCGTAGGTTGTAGGTTCCAAAGCTCACAAACAATTAATGAATAAAATAATAAAAAAGAACTTGTGCTTCCCATTGTTACATGTTGGTTTTAATGGAAAGAAAATGGAATGTAAAGAGCAGATGCATACCATGTTTACCAGTATCTTGTTTAGTATAGGGCTCTGTCTCAACTTTTGTCAGCAAAAACCCTCTACTTGCAATTTTCAAGAAATCAAATTTTAAGGCTCTCTCTAAATAGAGTTGATGCGAATGTCCTTAGGATGATGATAATCTTGAGGTGACAAATAGAATACGTTAACTATAAGAAAGCCAAGGTATGCTGTAGGAATCCTAAGAAGTACCAAAGTAAAGAATGGCATGGTCTGAGAATTAAGAGTGTGTTGGATAGTGTGGTAGTAGTTGCTTTTGAAATAATTTTTTCTGTCGAAATGTATGTCAATAATGTTTTTTTATTTTTTAAAAATTATTTTTAATATCAACACATTAAAATGATCCGAAAAATACAAACTGTATTAAATTTTAACAAAAAAAAAAACTTTTAAATTTTTTAAAAACACAGACCAAACCCTGTCTAAAATAGAAACAAGGATAATTCCAATACCAACCATCTTTACTGCCGCTCAAGTGACAGTACTATAGCTACTTTGTGTAATTACTCATTTTTCCACATAGACTTCTGAGAAAACAAACACTCATAAAAATTTGACTCTGAATTTACCAAAATTCGTAAATAAATATTTGAAAAACGAGTAGAGCTGAAACGAAGGATGCAAATTCCCCTTAACAGCAGCAGAAATTTCAATATAACCTGGTACAAAATTATGATCACCTGCCTTTAAAACGGGAAAAAAAATATATATATACTTCCCTTAAAGAGTGGTTATATATTTTCAATTTTCAATCACGCGTAGCAGAGAAGAAAACATGCCAAGGAAAGAGAAGTCATCATTCCTGCCATGATCACACAAATCTAATCTTTTAATTGTAGTAGTCTCCATTATTTGAATGTTCCACGCACTACTGCACAAATCCGTATACAAGATGGCTTAAATTTTGGTCAAAACAAAGAAATTAAGGCATGAGAAGCTAGCACTTTCTCTTAAGCAGCAGCTCCAACAGGAACACCCTCGGCCTTGAGCCTTGATTTCCCATATAGAGTTTCCTCAAATCGGATAATCTCATTCTTGGATCCATATGCAACTTGAGTTCTGTCATCAAGACTTTTTATTTCCTTGTCTAGCACAGACCGATGACCATCACTACTGTAACCCCCAGCGTTTTCAACCAATAACCCCAAAGGAGCAACCTCAAATAACAATCTCAGCTTGGCTTTGGAAGATGGAGAAATCACATTGGTGAAGACACCCTTCTCTTTAACTATGATCTGTGGATAATGGATAACACATTCCGTCAGACATCTATGGAATCAGCCTCGAAAAGAAAATATGGGAGTAACATTTCTTGGGAAAAGTTATAATCACCTGATTGACATCCGGCACCATCCCTCCTGTGTATCTCAAGGTGTACTTCTCTTTTACGTAGTAGTTGATCAACTGTTGAGTGAGAAACAAAGGCATTGGTAAGAGACAGAACAGCTTGTGCTTTACAAATAATGATAATTAGCGGAACATCTCCTCCTCCTCCATTCAATAGAAAAGGGAAACGGTAAAATAAAAACCTTTTCATAGTCAGGGTTGTCAAATGTGGCTCTCAAATTTCCAGGGGAGAAAAGTTTCCCTTCACCAACCTCTGTTGTCTCTTTGACATGTTGCCATTTTCCTGAAAAAAGAAACAAACAGATTGTTTCAGAGAGAAATGTATAGATTTAGGCACCCAGTAACTGTGGTGAAACCTGATTTCTCTGCAGTATAGAGCAGAACAACTGAACAAGGCAAGAGGGTACAGCAACTGCTGGACTGAATATGAGATGATCATAACAGTGATAAAAAAATTGCCCCTTGTCTAGGTTGACTATTTGATGATAATATCGAAGCCACACCTTCATCAAGAAGAAGAAACTCATGGGTGCCAGGGTAGTCTTTAAGAGCGAGAACGTATGTAGTTCGAGGACCGTAAACCCCCATGGCTGCAGCAACTTGATCTCTCCCCGTTACCCCAGTTAATTTTTCTCCTGGCCACACTCCGAAGATGGTGCCCACAGAGAAATTTGTGTCGACAATGCTGGAACCATCAAGTGGATCAAAAGCAACACTGAATCCACCTGTTCATAGCATCACAATCATGTAAGGCTACTTTCCTTCCTAGACAGGGTAAAAAGTTATTGATTTCCAGTCAAAATTTGATTGTTTTAGACTAGTTGTATATACGCAGACCTTCGACGGGGCCACCCATGTCTTGCAGTTCAGGGACCTCCTCAGAGCAAGCATATTTGCAGAAATGCGAGTGAGTCAAAGCCTACGCATCAAAATCACTAGTCGATATTTATAAATGAAAGAACTGTGTTCAAAAGTTGATCACCAAATTGAATCAGAATGTAACCGCTATCCATTTAAGCCACTCAAAATCATGTAACAAATGTCTTTTCAATGATGAAGTTTTTCTCATGGATCCAGTGTCCCTTCTCACTAGTCCCAAAAAACAAATCTGGCGAGGTAACTAAGCTATCTAGTAAAATTTAGCTATAGTCCATCATAAAGCAAGCTTAAATTAGTGACAAATCAATTTTTTTTTTCAAATCAAACCTCAAAAAGAAGGTTGTTGGCAAGCATATCCACAGCAAGCTGCTCATCTCCAAAGGAGTTCACGCAAGCCGTTCCTCCACAGGAAGCAGTCCTGACTTTGAAGGCAATGGTCCTCAATGCCTCTCCCATGCACATCATCACCCTAATCAGTCCCTTATCTGGAGTTGCCTTTGCAAGGAATTCTTCCTACAGTCGGAAAAGGAAGAAAAGAACTTTAGCTATTACGATCATAACTAGAACTGTATGAAACAAAATTACAAAAAATACCATGTCGCTTACCAGGCTATCACCAATCTCACATCTGGTCACAAGGGAAGAGTTCTTTGCTTTTGAAACCCTCAGTGATGATCTTGGTATGAAGCGCAACGTCTCCCCAAATAGCGAGCTTGATTTCAGACTCTGTCATGTATTTTAGACATCCTTTTACATCTTTTTTTTCCCCACAAATGTTGTACGCATGAAAAATAGACATTCATGTAAAATTCTCATTTCCGCATCTCCAAGTCTACCTGGAAATACTGAAACATGCATAGCAATTCTATATGCAATTAGTAATACACAGGTGTTATTTATTAGATATATATACCCTCGCAGCGAAGGTCGACGGAGAAATGGACCGTGGAGACATTGAAGCTTTTGAATGCTGAGAAACACCAGGTAAGTAAGCCCCTCGAGCACAGCATGCTATACCAGTCTCCATTTTAGCTGGATGTCCAAGTTAGCAGGAAAAACAGAAAAAGAGTGCAAAAGCTTTGCTTTTCTTGAAATGTTGCTTGCAGAATATTTGAGTATTGGGCATGGAACCTTGGAAGGGAGTGTAAACTAGATAAGCAGTTAATTGTGTAATGCCACGTGGACTGTGCCGAGTAGATAGGATGATCAAGTGGCATTCGGGTCAGGTTAATTACCATCTCCCAAATATATGTGGCTCTGCTCTCATCAATGGGATATGGTTATAGCAAGCCCAACATTTTTGTCGTCTTATACTTTAACAGCCTGCGGTTTGCATTACGTATTGAGCTTATGAGGTATGTAGCTTGTTGCAGCAGGGAAGGAATAGCAGAATCTCCATGCTCTATTGGACACAGTGCCGCTAAATTTTCACATCGGTAGCCCATTCGCCAGCTTCTTATCGTATTCTATACAGGCATTTGACCAGGATCTGATATAAGATATCACGAGTTTGGGCAAGATTACTTCGATTATCACCAATTTCAAACCAAAGAATTGTTAGTTCTGCAGAATTGCCGTTATACCCTCAAAAGTAACCAAGAAACCTTGCTCGAAAAAAAATATTCAGGTCTCGACTGATGTTATTGCTTCATTCACTAATTATTTCTTTGGAAGTGGGTAAGTGTCGCCAAATTAGGTTTCATTCAAAAAATGGTCCGCTTCAAGATCATCATTCCCAGCAGAAAGAACTTGACCAAATTTCCCAGAGACCTACTAATTTCAGAAATTTAAGAAGGGGGAACTGTAAAATCAGGCCAGATAGATTGATCATAAGGTCAATAAGACTGGCTGCAAAATTCCAACCTCGAGTTTTCTCAATAGGCTTACAAGACACGATCATTTCAATAGCAATTTTACAATATTCAAGCAGGAAATCTAATTTCTCCCTCTGTCCCCCTATCAAAACATATCGTGAATCATATTCTACTCGGTCAAAACTGAAGTTGGACTACATATACCTGATTCTTTGGTACAACAAAATGATAGCTGGTGATCCCTTAACATCTTTCAACCATCAACTTATAAAGTTGTCACCCCATTTACCAAGTTGATAGCAATACTTGCAGTCTGACCCAATTCAATGGCCGCTCCAACATAGGTATGGGCTGTCAACTCCAAATGATAATCCTTTGCTTTTTGGGGTAATTCCAGGCCTTCAGTAAGCTCCTTTATGCTATCTTTGGCAACTGCTATTCCCCTGGTTAGCTCTTTCAGCTTCTCGTGTGGCTCTGGAACACCATATCGGTGCGTGCATCACCTGTGCAGAATTTGTCGTTCCAAAGGATTAGGAATGATTTAAGAATGTGATGGGACTCAAAACTAGTAAACAGTATTGGAGGTGGAAAACTTTGAGCTTAGATAGAAAAGACTCAAGATTCATCAATCTAAAGAATCATTGAGTAACGACATTTTGCGTACAAATGAGACAAGAAAATTAAAGATCGATAAAAGGAAAGGTACATACAGTCTGTATTGGTTCAGCAAGCACCTCCCATGATTGATTCAAGTCTTCACTCAAGCGAGTTTCATTAACGTAAATGAGATATTTAGTTCAATCAGAACAAAAGCTGAATGTAGAAGCAATCAAAGCATTCTCCAGCAATCACGATATCTTAATCAGCTAACCCTCAATGGAAGCTTCATTATCAAGAAGGAGGAGGAGGTGGAGGAGGAGAACTCAATTCTACTGCAAAAAAGAAGCACAAAAATGAACTGCTTTGCATGCACTTCTTAGGAGAGAAGGCGCATTACATACGTGTTATATCACATACCTGAAGCTTTGCTATTCCCTGCAATGCACTTTTGTAGGCGAGAAGAGAATGTCCTAAGCCTTCGACCATATTCCTCAGAACAGTTGAATCTGTAAAGTCACGCTGCAAATAGAATACAATGCAACAAAACTTTTAAAAAACTACCTAAATACCTGTAGCCTATATATAGATGCATACAACTAGAGCAGCTACACAAGTACCTTACTACTTCTCAAGACCAAACTTATGCAAGAATAAAATGAATTTGAAAACAAAAGACACCTCACATCTAGGTCTATGATGATATAGAGGAATAACTTCAGAAGCTTCATTTAGGATGGATCTCAAAACAATTCTTTAACTTGGTATACCATATGAACTCAAAGCAACAACTTAATACTATAGACAAGTATCTGAATAACGAAAGGGAAATGGGCTGCCTTACCTGCCAAAGTGAAATTGGCAACTTCTCACCGAGATGAGATAAGCTTCATTTGGCTTTACCAAGATTACCTTCACTGTTTTCAAAATCAATAGATTTACTTTGTGAGGCATGGTCGAGGACCCAATCTCACCAGCCTTGGTTGTCTGTTTCAAAATCTTGAGCAAATAACTACTTCAAAATTCACAGTGTCAATTCAACACCAGATCGTTCGCCTGCTCAAGTATGCCAAGGATATATAGCCCCATATATCTCTATCAAAATCAATCAATATAGTGTTGAAAAAAATAATTGCATAGAAAAGTCTTGCCATGTCGTCATGCGGCTCAATCTGCAAATTAAAGCAAGCACAAGGCCACATAGTCAGCAGGAGGACCAGATGCATTAGACATGGGACAAAAATATAAAGAGAAAGAAAAGCTAAAGGAGAAGAAGTGATGCTTGTGCAACCTTCATCGCATTTTCCTTCAATACGGAGTTTCCATGTAGCTACTCACAAATTTTATATCATCAATCAATGAAAACTTATCACCCTCCATGCTCTCATTCCTTGAAGGTCCTATATTTAAGCACTGATGCAGGCAGTGAAGCAACTACGCTAGTTACAGATGATGTTTCGAATGAATTTAAATGTAATTATGAACTAATTGACTAGCTTTTAATGCGGAAACTGAGCAGGATTAATAAGCACAAAAATTATAGCTGAGCAACATAGGGGTTAAAAAACAATCCACGAGATTCAACAAACTCTCTTGCAATTTGAGGCCACTTGACACTGGGATAAGCTGAAAGATGGGCATTGCAGTTTCCAACAGCACCAGCAAACTTCCCCTCTATCTTAACTTGAGAAATTCCGTGCCTTTGTTCGCTTAGCCTGGCAGCAAAAACTGCCATTTCCTTTCCCAAAGTTGCTGGTGAAGCTGGCTACAGATGATGAAAGCAACAAAGTCACCACTTTATGAATAAACAAGTCTTAGAGGAAGCCATGGTTATAAATATCCCATCGATCATAAACAAACAGCAATTTTGAGAGCAAGGATAAGAACCAAATTGATAGGATCAACAAAGATGTGATTTACTGTTTAAAATAGTTTTGTAAATCAAGGCATATCATTGCATGCTAGAGGTAGCCATATCACCTGTCCATGAGAGCGAGAGAGCATCGGAATGGAAGCGTTATCTTAGCCAACTTACATCTGGCTTTGGTCAATTTATCCATGACCGGAAATACGACTACATTCATTGCTTCTTTCAGCATCAATGCATGGGCAAGATTATTGATATCCTCAGATCTGCAAGCAAAATGGAAAAATTCAAGCACCTGAGGTAAATTTTCAAGAGAAAGATGTTGAAATACTGTTCATAAATGGAAACCAATAAAGAATCGGCTCAGAGGACCGTCAAAATGTTATTTTAAAGTGTTTATTTATACATTTTTGTGATATAACTAAGGATTTTAAATTTAAAAAAATATATATTATATATATATATATATATATATATATTCTCTATAAAATAACAAGTTTATTAAATTTAAAATATTATGTTTGTTAATATTATAATTGTTAATGAAACTATATGATTATTAATAAAATAATTATATTTTAGATTAAATTAAATAGTTAATATTTAGTTTTATTTCAATTATTATATATGTCAAAATTATTATAAAAATCAAGTAAATTAATTTTATTGACATATTAAATATTAAATGTTATTTTTTTAATATTAAATATATCTATATAATAATATTAGAAAATTCAATAAAAAAAATTCATCCACTGTAACTGTCACTTAATTAAATATAACATAAAAATATATACTTGCAAATATTTAAAAGAGAATGTTTCTTTGAAATATGAGACTTATATTTTTATTTTTATTTTCAAACTACACCAACAAAAGAATCATCATTAGGCAATCGCTAAAAAATATTCAACTGCTATCCACAACGTGGCAAGCTATCTCTGGCAAGTAAGATAGGATTTTTATTTAACCTTGGAAATCTCCGGGTGCGATTGGCATTTCTTTTTAAAGAAATATTCAACTGCTTTTACATCATGGCTAGCTACTTCCTCAATATTTTGAACTTCCAACGCGTCATCCATGCTAAATCCATCAATTAACCTATCAAATAAGCCTTGACTTCTTCACTAAAGTCCGGGACCTCGATAACTTCAGGGATTTGTGAAAGCTTCAACAACCATTTAATCTGTGAAATAATACTTAAATTAAACCAAATTTATGAGAAAAAAAAGTTAAGAGATAAAAATAATAAAATTGCATGTTATGATAAAGTTGACATTGGAATATCCACGGACAGTGATTTCTAAAAAAAAATTGTTAATAAAACCTGAAAATAAAAAAATTAAAAAAAATGTAAAAAACTTGGGGGAAAACTATCAAAATTCAAGATATTTAAGAATAAAATTGATGTTTTAAAAATTTATTAATATTTTAATTCAAGCAATTTGATCCATTATTTCTAGTTAAGTTGTCTGATGACTTAATAAGAAAAGTTCAAAATGTTGTTAATCGGTAGAATGTAATGCTTAGTAAGTCAAGGTGGGCGGTAGCTGTGGTGATAGCATGTGGTGTTTAATAAATCAGGTAACAAGTAATTGATACTTGTAAAAAAAATTTTGTTGATTGACACGAGGACTTCAATAATTTTATAGAAAAAAAAACACACAGTAATATTTTAGAAAGATAAATTTTGAAAGTAAATATGTTTAACATATTAAAAATAAAAAAAATTATGAGTTTTTAATTCGAAAAATTTATAATATATTTATAGACCATAATTCTTGTTTTTTTGTAAGAGAATGGATGAATTATAATTTTATTATTGTGATATTTTAAATTTTATTATACTCTAAATAATATATATTAAATTGGTATAAAATATTAAAGGACTTGCATGAGTTTCAAGAAAAATTCTTTAATAAGTGTTAAGACTTAAAAAAGATGTTCAAACTTATTAAAAAAAAAAAAAAATAAAGCATATGACTCGTACTTAAATATATTGGGCGTGGACGACTTGGGAGTGATAACCCAAGCCCATAAGAGTGATAAAGATACAAACTCAGTATCCATGATGGTGGGCGTGAACTCTATATGGATATGCACCTAGTGTGGATGCCCAATACCTGCGCTCTTGCTTCTTGGGAACTAGGTTCAAGATATGACGCTTGAGCTGTATTCTTTTGTGTTTTTTGGATTTTTTTTTAAAATAAAATCTATTTTAGAGGGGTTTTGTGGTGCTGGATCCATCAGAAACAAAAAGTACCTCGACAGGAACACGATAATAAATGAGACCGTATTCACTCACGGGTCACGAGGAGACAAATCCTTGACTTTATTCCAGTAACGACCGTCTAGAGGAGATAGCGCCGTCGAATTTGATAGCTCAAAATCACGAAGGCCGTCTGCAGCCATCTTCAACAACAACCAATAACAAAACAAGACTTTTTTAATATGAATCTAATTTTATATAAAATTAAATTAAGATTAGAGGAGGTGATAATACTACCTGAGGTGTGGCGATGCTGACGGTGGTGTCTTTGATGGTGGATTTGCAGGACAGGTCTCTAGGAGAAAACGACATCGTTGAGAAGCGAGGATCGGCATTTGAAGAAGGATTGAAGAGGATGCTGGATTTTTGACTTGGGGGCGGGGTTGATAAGAGTGAGAGGTGGTGGGTTCTGTTAAAAACCTTGGAAGAAGAAGAAGCGGCAGCACCAAACTCCATTAACAAATGTGAGTTTCTTAAAATATTTTAAAATATATATATTAAAATATTATTTTAAAAAAAATTATTTTTAATTCGAAGACATTAAAACAAACAATTCAAAAAAACTTAAAAAATAATTAAAAATAAATACATATAATTTTTTTAAAAAAACCGAAAAATCAAATTCTACCAAAGACTACAGGTTCGAGCTCAAGTGTGCGTGGCTTTGTGCTTCACAGTCTTTTTTTCTTTTTATGGCGTCGACCTAAGCCTGAGAAACCTTACACCTTCTTTGAGTTCTTGTTTTTATTTTCTTTATGTTTATTTTTATTTTTTGTCTATTTTTGAATTTGAGGTGATTAAGTCTGGACTTCGGGTTCTGGTTTGTAATTGGGCCGTCAGTTGAGTAGATTTGACGGGAATTATCGAAACTACTTTTTTCTTTTTTAAATGCGAGCAGAGATATATTGTTCTTCTTCTTCTTCTTATTATTATTATTATTATCCGGCCCTAGTAACTCTCCAGCTAGATATGACAATTGGTTAGGGATAGGTGGATTTTGATTGAGTTGTCTCGTAAAATAAATTCGATCCCAACCCTAGGTCCTAATGGATAAAGGTGGGTTAATTCGTGGATTTGAAAGTTATTTTTTTCTTAAAAAATAAAATACCCAGCTACTTTTATACAATAGAATTTACCCACGTCTCATAAATCTATAATTTTATATACAATAAACAAGTAAATTTAATAAAAATAAATACATTGATTACAAGATATTAAAATAATTAAATAGAACATTCAAGTTTTAATACTAAAAGATAATTATAAAATTAAATTTACGAGTGGATTTCATAGACTAAATCATAAAGGTATAATATCATAAAGGTATAATATCAAATTTGTTTAGTTTTCCCATGAATTTACTATTCAAATTAAACACAGGCATATATTTTTTATTTTAAATAAACATAAATGTCATATTTGCAGGGATCATATTCAAAGATGATATTTAAAAGTTTGTATATCAAACACCCTTCTAATTTAATCCGGGTATAAGAATTTTTTTTAAAAAATGGACTCTATAAAAATTTTACTTTGATAAAATGCTGGATTGTCCATAAGGAAAATCCAGATTTATCCTAACTTGCATCCACAACTCCTTTCAAAATCTTTGTGAAAAAATAGATTTGTTATATCATGCTGATAATATAAATTATTTTTTATAAAAATAATAAATCATATTTAAAAAATCAGAAACTGTAAACAAAAATAATTTTGATTTTTTTTTTTAAAAAAGAAAAGGCCAAAACAGAAGATGGTAAGAAACATTTGCCCAGTCTCCGATGACGGGTGCCAGGTGAATGGTCATCAAGTGACTAGCAGACCAGATTACTTTTCGTGCTTTTGAGCAATAAAAGTTTATCGTCTTTGAGTAATTATAGGCATGCGTGCTCTGCCATGTGAAGGTGTCGCCGTGAGAATTTGCAAATTTGACATGCATATCCTCTTCACTCTTCCATTGCCAAATTTCTTCGTTGTGTGTTTATGACAATTTTTCATAAAAAAAATTATACTGTATTTCAATGTACAGGCATGTGGCCGTGAATATTACCTCCTGCTAAAAAAAGAAAAAAAAAGTTAGTGTCAATCCACCTTGTTAAAGAGGTGATTTCTTTTTATTCTTTTCGTATTTTTTAAAAAATTTATCTTTTACTACTTTTTAAATTTAAATTTTATCTTTATAAATTATTTAAATTTATTTTTTTTATGATAGTATTGCAATCACAAACATTTTGATATTTAACATATGTTTTATTTGACAAACACTGTTTTTATTATTATAATTAAATAAAAAATTAACTACATCTAAAAAAAGTTAGAATGTCAACTCATCTTATTCACTATTTATATAAGCAATAGGGGAGGTGACTTTAATTTTTTTTTTAATCCCTCCCTTTTTATTCTAATCTATTTTTTTATTTTATTTTTTAATATTTATTTTTATAAATAATTTTAGTTTACTTTCTACAAAGTTATCATAGTCGCAAATAAAATTTTTAATTTTTAATTGATTTTATGAACGTTTATTTTTTTATTATATAATTAAAAAAAAATAATCTTAAAAAAAAACTCATAAACTTAGTGTTAGAGATAATCATTTTCAATTCAGTTTTTACCTATAAAAACAACTAAATCAAAAATTTGTAAAAAACAAAAACAAAAACCGAACTGCAACTGATTCCGGTTCGGTTATTTTAAGTTTAAAATCAAAACCCAATCGGTTGATTTTGGTTCAGTTTGATTATTTTATATTAAAAACTGAAAATTGTATTGGTTTTTGGGGTTTTTATGGACTTTCCAATGGGTTTTTCGATTCGGTTCAGTTTTTTCGTTTCAATTCGGTTTGATTTATTTCTTAACTAAACTGGTTCGATTTAGTTTTTAAATTTCAGGCTTGTAAAACCAAACCAAATTGTTTTTTTTTTTAAATATTCTAACCGGTTCAATTGATTTTTTTTATTTAATCGGTTTGTTGGTTTTTTTGTTTACCCTTACCTAGTATAGTCCATTACTCGAACAATGAATTTAACGGATTAAGTCATGAGATCTGAATAAATCCAATAAATGAACATCTCAATATCAAAACAAAAACACCAACAATCAAATCATATATTTTAATTATCTTTGTATGATTTTAAATATTTTCCCCGAACAATCAACCCTTTTTTGAAGTCCTTCAACAAATAAATTTCTCAATGGAGTCCCTCGTTTAATTAAATATCAGTATATCACTAAATCTCAGCCTCCATCCATTTAATTATTGTTTGAAATTTACTTTAATCTGGGAAATTAGGAAACATCAAATTAGATGGAGAATTGGGAAACCTTTTGTTAGGACTTAGGAGAACTGATCAAGGATGGGGTAATCGCTTGGGGACATATTTGTCCTTTCACATAATTTTTAACCACGCGCAGCATTATCAGGGCAACTTAAAAAAAAAAAAAAAACAGGGGTCACCGTGTAATTTCAGGCCACCAAAAAGATCAGGAGAAAAGAAAAAAAACCAGCGTGATGGAGTTCGTTGAACCAGACAAACAAAAAGTGTTTGTGGAGCCTGTAAGTGCTTCCAGCGAAGAAGATATTTTTCATCTCTCTCTTACTCTTTCTGTCTTCTAATATTTTTTGTAACCTCTGAAATTCTCTCTCCCTCTATCATCATCATCCACTTCGTTGCATCCGCTCCGCTACAAAAAGCGCCCAATCCCCGCTCCCTTCACTTTCCTCGACCCTTTCACTTTCATTTCAATTCTCTCCACTCACCTCCCTTGACCGTCAGATCGAAAATCCCATCTTCTCCTATTCCAATCTCAACTTGGTACGCGCCTCCTCTTTGCATCCTTGTGAAAACGGATTTGACTGCATTTCAGTTTCTGTTTTCATGCTACTGTTCTCTATTTTCTTTTGTTAATTAACTCGCATTTATTTTTATTTAAGTCCTTGCATTCCTTCGAAGTCTCAGATCGGTTACCAATCTTGAAACCTGAAGTTTACATTCATTATTATATATTCTCTGATCTATTTTGCTTCTTTTGAAAGTTTAAACTTTATTTTCCACGAGTCTTGACTGATTCTAATTAATCTGCAAAGGTTCAATCTTTTTTATCCATTGATTTGATACTTAGTGATCCGTGGGTTTGTGGACTGGCAGGTGATCCGAGACAGGTAAACAGTACACAGTCATCAGATCTAAAGGGTATAATACATATCGCGCGAAACGATGTCGTTTACTGGTACCCAACAGAAATGCAAGGCTTGTGAGAAGACTGTGTATCCCATGGAACTTCTATCAGCAGATGGGGTTGCTTACCATAAATCTTGCTTCAAGTGTTTTCACTGCAAAGGCACGTTAAAGGTGCTTATACCATCTTAATATTTGCCGTACCCTATTTTCTTCTCTTGTTCTGTTAATCCAGTCAAGAATGTAGCTGGCAATGCTTAAATTTGCAACTGTTAGGGTTGTCGTTCACTTGTTAGACATGGCATCAAAGACAAATTTACCCAAGTGGTTCGTCTTAGCTGTTAGGTAATGGATTGTTTAACAAATTGACCTGTTAAATATGTTTTCCTTCAATTGGAGTGTATGATAAGCAGCATTTGTCAGAACTCTTTCATATAAAAACCAGTAGTATATTATAGAGTGATTTTAGGGATAATCGCTCATGATCAACATATGATTTTATATGTATTTTCCCGGATTTTATTAGAGGGAAATATCCACACTATGTTCCCAGATTTTAATGGATGACTTGTAGATTATGTGTTTTTGGTTTGTGCTGATTAGATTGTGCAATTTATGTTTTTTCAGCTAAGCAATTATTCATCAATGGAGGGTGTATTGTACTGTAAGCCTCACTTTGACCAGCTGTTTAAGGAGACCGGTAACTTCAACAAGAACTTTCAGTCGCGTATGCCTCTCATTCTCGCTGGGATCAATTTCTTTTATTTGATATCCATATATTTTTTTATATGTTTTTAAATTGTCAATTAATTTGGTTTTCAACAGCTGCAAGGTCAGCTGAGAAGTTAACTCCTGAACTGGTAAATGTTCCCTGCAAAGACTGTTTGTACTTGGCATTTATTTACTTTTAGTGAATTTCATTTATGGACTGAGGTGTTGCTGGTGCTGTCTCTGATCCTCTATTGATGTTCTGTTTTCAGACAAGGTCACCTAGCAAAGCTGCTGGTATGTTTTCAGGGACACAAGAGAAGTGTGCTACTTGCGGTAAAACTGCTTATCCGCTTGAGAAGGTAGGAGTCAAATATTTTGTGATATACAGGCATATAAGGTTTGATTGATAAAACTCCTATCATTAATTTTGATTGCTCGGCTCGGTTGAGTTTTTCTCTGGTCGAATGAGGCTGTCTCGTTAATACTTGTTTATGGGGCCCATATGAACAAATTAAACGTGAAGAGAAGTATTCTCACAAGAAGTTGGGGCTTATTTGACAAGTCAAAGCAGTGGGGCCACAATTTCTGCAGTGCTTTGGAATGCGCAGTTGAAACTGCTTTTTCCAAAAATTTGAAAATTTTTCCTTTGTTTTTGTTTAAATTTATTTATTTATTTATTTTTTCCGAAAATTTGAAAATTTTTGAAACTGCTTTTTCCAAAAATTTGAAATTTTTTTCTTTGTTTTTGTTTTAATATGCTGATGTAAAAAATAATTTTTAAAAAATAAAATAAAAATATTATTTTAATATATTTATAATAAAAAAGCATATTAAACTACTATCGTTATCATATTTCCAAACACCCTTTTAAAGAAAGGAGTTAGGAATGAAGATTCATGTAACTTAATACATGACTCAAGCCTGGGCTATTTTATCAACATTAATTTGAACTTGATGAATTGTAGGAGGTTTCTTTTCAGCAGCTTTTTCTTCCTCTTCTTCTTCTTGTGGACATGGATTGAATAGCTTGTGATGACAACAGCATTGATAGAATACATCTCCAAGTGACATACCCATGTTGAAAGGCTGTGTCATCTTAATTTACTATTTTAAGTTGTTTAGCAGCCAATAAATCTCAACTCCTAACCCTAACCCTATCTACTAGCTTGGATGGCAGGATACTTATAGTTTTTCCCTTTCTCTCTCTTTTTTATCACCTGTTGAGAAGTGCATAGTTCTTTCTTGGTAGATGGTTTGATGGTCATGATGCTATTTCTACCAGTATTATCAATTATCGATTTTCCTCCCAATCTAAGGTTTTAGAAACTAGGCCATTAGTATGCAATATTGGTTTAATTTTAAAGTTTAGGCCTCTCAACTACCCTTCTTTGCATACTATTATTGCCAATTTGGTTTAATTTAAGGTTTCCAAGAAAATAAATTGCATCTCTCTTTACGTGGAAGTTATTTATTTTCCTTTTTAGCGAGTTCTCTGTGTCTATGCTAAAAAAATACCCAGGGATCATGGTAATGGTCTGTTCTCCCAAAAACTACAGGTAACAGTGGAGAGCCAAGCCTACCACAAGTCATGTTTCAAGTGCTCCCACGGTGGCTGTGCTATAACACCATCAAGTTATGCAGCACTCGAGGGTGTATTATACTGCAAGCATCACTTTTCCCAACTTTTCAAGGAAAAGGGCAGCTACAACCATCTGATCAAGTCCGCATCAATGAAGCGAGCAGCTGCTCCTGTGCCGGAGGCTTAAAACATCTCTTCCTTGATTTGATATCTACTCGTGTGGCTTTATCTACTGTTCAGTGTGTTTTCCTTCCAAACCCTTCGATTTCCATTGGAAGGGGTAGGCAAAACTTGGTTCTGCCTTCTATTTTTTTTTTTTTTAACTTCTCCCTTCAGCTCTCAGCGAGCATGTTTGTTGTGTTTGATTGATAGATGGGTTTCAAACTCCCAAAATTGTAAAATGACTGGAGGAATTTCAATTGCAAATATTGGACGCTATTAGTGCTTCTTACTTGGGTATCTGATCTGGTTTTGTTACCACATATGAAGAGGGAAAATTGTGTCATAATATGGTACGCGTCTGCTCCGTCTGAAACGCATCGTCTTCCTCATTCTTCCTATTCTCAATCATGATTGACGCGTGGATTAAACTGAAGGGTTTTCCATGGTGGTTTGTAGCAATCATAATCACGAGGTTAGTAATTTGCTCGACCCAAAGAGAAAGAAAGAAGGAATTAACCACAAGGGGTATAGTAGTTATGTTTTTTTTTGTTTTGTTTTTTTTTTAATATATATATATATATAATTGTTTTAATATGATAATATTAAAAATAAAAACTATATTATTTTAAAATATTTTAAAATAAAAAATATTTTTAAAAAATAATTATTACAATATTTTTAAATATTTTTATACAATGTTTTTTTTTTCAAATTTAATCTAGGTTCTCATTCAAATCATTTTATTTACTTTTATGTTAAAATAAATCAATAAATAAAAAGAAATCACATTTTGAAGTTATTTACATTTGGATTTTGAAAAAAAATCATATAAGAATATCTGTACAGAGATAATAGTTATAAAAATATCTGTATAAATTACTTTTTGACAGATCGTTTAAACAAATTTTTGTATTGAATGCAAAATACTGTTTATACACTTCAATGTCAAATAGAAATTATTGAAAAAAAATGGAAATTGTTTCGGGATGAAACTTGAAAGATGCATACCTGTTAAAAAGAAAAAGAAAAAAGACTCTTTTCCCTGGCAAAATCTGTCATTCACCAAAAACGACTCCCTTATCCCACCGTATTAACACTGTGATAGCCTGGCTATATAACAAAGATTCAAATATGAAAAATAAAAGACAGAAAGCGCGACAGGAGAGGCAAAAAATGTGGAATTCACTCTCAGCTCTCCATGCCCATCTAATTCAGTAAGCTCTCCCTCTCTCTCCGTATTTACAAACCCTAAAATATTTTCAATCTCTAATTTATTTGTTCTTAATTCAGGTTGTCAGAGACCATTTTAAACCTTCTCTCTCAAATCCCGTACACACCGCCTGAAGGGACACCATTCTCTCCAAAATCCACCCTCGAATCTCTTCTCTCAATCAAAAACTCTAACCCTAACCCCAACAATAATGCCATCACCGAAACTCAACTTTTCAATTCAATCAAAGACTTCACTTTAGCATGTGCATTACTCTCCTCCTCTCAATCCTCCACCCACGAATTGCTCTCTTGGATCCCTAAGAACCTCGCAATTGAAGCTAACTCGGCTTTCAACGAGCTATCCAATGCTTATGCTGAGAGTGATCTTGGTGCCAGAAATGAGAGGAGGATTAGTGAGTTGTTGGGAGTCATGTCTGGTGGTGACGGTGATGGTGATGGTGATGGCTTAGTGAATGAAGAGAAGAGATTGGTGATTGAATTGATGCCTGAGGTGTTGCCTTTATTGAAAGATGGAATCAAAGAGAGTTCAATTGATAAGAGTGCTGACGGAGATGAGATTTCTGCCGCGTCCGCTAGGGCTCCCGTTGGGTCTGCGATTGTAGCTGCTTATCAGTTTAGATGGTTTGTTACTCAGGTTTGTGTTCTTGGGTTATTTTGCTCTTTAATTGTTAGGATTTTGTTTTTTACTGCTTTAATTTTTTCTTCATTGTTCATTTTCATCTTTTTGTTGGTAGGTTGATTATCCGCATTTGGGAAAGTTGTGTAATCTCGTGATTCCATGTGCGTTGACTGCTCTTGATCACTGGTCACCGCAAGTGAAAGTATGCGATCATCTATTATTTTGTACAATTGCTTCGGTTTTGAATCTTTTGATTGCTGGTTTGCTTCAAATTGACGTACTTTTGTCTTTTCATGATGGTTAAGTTGTAAATTCTGTAATCCAAATTTCTTTCCTTTTATGAAATATACAGATATCCTATTTTGTGTTTACGTCGTATACTTTGTGGCTTGTTTATGAAGCAGATAATAAGCATTCTGCGCCCTTCCATTCCAGCCATTTTAGTTATAGAATGACAAATAATGGACAACTGCTGGGTTTCATTGATGACCTTAAAAATACTTGGAACTGCTCAATCTTTTTGTTTCTGCATCTGCTTCACTGCATGTGAATTTTTTGGATAGTATTTCAAAAGAATGTTTAACAATATAAACACAAGGGGTGGAGTGTTTATAGTTGAGTAGGAGAGGAAATAGATCTACTATTTCAAAGCAGTCATATTCTTCAATATTGAACCATTGCAAACCCTTTTCCTTTCCACGTGTTAACTTACTGTGACATGCCTAAGCATTTCAATCTCTAAAATTTTGTCTTTATGTATGCTGGGATTTATGATAATGGAAAGGGATAATGTGGAGACAATATAGAATGAGTAACCTTCGTGTTATGGTTGATTCCTTGATGGACAGCACTCTTTTTTCCTCCTGTTTTAGGAACAAGGTATGACAAGTTTCACACATCTTGCAAAAAACGTGAATGCTGCTGAACTTAGTCGGTATGAAGATGTGATTCTTGATGCATGCTGTCAGAATATTGCTTCTGATGATGAGATATGGTGTCATGTTGTTGAGATGTCTGTACTCCTTGTGACTTGTATAAAAAGGAGCGATCCTCGCAGCCCTTGGTAGCCACCTTCTCTACTGTTACATCTTTTCTTTTATTTTTTCCTGGTTAAGCTATAAGCTTTCTAACTATATTTACCATCACCATTGCTTTCTATAAACTGGGTAGGCAGAAGGCTACACGATCTGAATGTTATAACTGGCAGTAGTTGATGTTGATGTCTTCTTGGGAAGGTGTAGATATGTATAAATTTTATTAGCTATAGCACTGGGGTTCAAACCTCAGAAGAAACAGATATTGGACTTCTAAGCTTTTTGGTTTTTAGTGGGGGCTGCATTTGTAATACTATTTTTCCTGGTTTCAGGTCACTAAGCAGGCCATGTCTATTTTGCATTTTGTTTGCTTGTTGTAATGTTTCTTGTTGATAAAAAATAACTAAACTGCTATGCAATAAATTATCGCATATTTTCTTTTTTCTTTTTTCTTTTTTCTTTTTTCTTTTTAAACATGCTTCCTCAATTCATGTAATATTTTTGTCAATCACTTGATAAACCAATGTTATATACTTATTCTATTGACCAATGTTTTCCTTTGCCATACTTTATTTTCAGGTTTGAGAAGATGTTAAATGAGATGCTAGGTCACTTGGAGCGTCAACCAAGGAACAAGGATCGCCGTATTGCGTGGCTTAAATTTGTAGAACCACTTTTACATGGTATTGGACTTGTGTTGGTAGCTCATTTTAGTCGAATTTTTCCACTTTTCTTTAAGTGGCTGCATGCTGATGATGATGAAACCGTTCTGCTGGTAAGAGTGCATGCCTTTACCCATGATTATTAATTCTTTTGGGCTTGATATTGCAATTAGTGTGCAATTATATTTTATGCAGATTAATATTTGCTCTATAGATATTCCCTAAGTTGTCCTTGTTTTATTGAAGTTTCTAGTGAATTACCAGCTTAGAAAAGAAATTTTCATATTATCCAGTGAAATTGTAGTTTTTTTATTATGTTGATTTTTTCTAATTCGTTTTCTTAGTTCAAGTTTGTTTTGTGATTTTCATGAGTAATTCCTGGGAGAATGGATGACTTTGTGCAGGTTCTTAAACGAGTCCATACAGTTATGAGGTTGACATGGATAAGGAACACACCATATTTAGAAAGGTGAACCAAGGAATATCTTTTGAGCCGGACCGAACATTAAATGCCATAAATACACTTAAATATGTCATTACACTGGGATGGCCAAAAGTTGTTATTTAACACACTTCTAGATTTTTTTAATCAGTCTTAGCTTTTCATTAGTCTATCATTTTGGAATCTTTAGCTAGAATTGGAAGAAAAAAAAATTTCTTTTTTAACCTTCAATTGATTTAAGCAGTCTGATGGTCATGTCCTGCATTCCTCCAAGACATGAATAACTGTGATTTCCATTTCTTCTCTGGAACCAAACCGTGATGCCAAGA
This sequence comes from Populus tomentosa, assembly GCA_018804465.1. NCBI lineage: Eukaryota > Viridiplantae > Streptophyta > Magnoliopsida > Malpighiales > Salicaceae > Populus > Populus tomentosa. The sequence continues at coordinate 3,883,983 of CM031983.1, read as the reverse complement.
ATATGAAATTTTCATTAGATGAATGAGCAGTTTTTGCTTCTGATTTTATAACTCACTGTCCTGGTCTCAGATTGGTGGATGAACTTGCTTTGCTGTACAAGGAAGCAGCATTAAGAGTAGCTCGGGAACAAATCAGATCAAGTGTTCTTGAGATACTGATCTTGCTCCAGCAGTAAGGATTATTAGATTTTTCTACTTAAGAGTGTACTCTGCAATAATTATCCATTTGCTTATAGCTGCTTACATTTTATTTTTTCCTGGTATCCGAAGATGCAAGGGCCTGCAATTCAAAGCAGCTTGGGACAAGCACAGTAATGATCTGAATTTGACAAGTCTTAGTCTATCATTAAGCGGAAACACTACAAACAATGTTGGTGCACATGTAGATCAGTTTCATGGTGATTCCCTTCAAAAAAGCTCACAGCCATTGAAACCTCAATGAGCTTGTATGAATTGCAGGCTGCCTAGTCCAAAGAGGTGAGTTTAAACGTGTTGCATGAAATATGCAGCATATAATCAGTTCTTTCTCTTCCTGGAAGGACATAATTGGGGTTTGGCAGAGGTGCAAATGAGTTGTATCAAGGCTCTTTGAGTTCCTGTCACTTCACCTTGTCTGTTAAACAATCTTGTTCTGATTTTGGCATAGCTGTCTGTGTTTGTCTTTCTTTATCAGTACAATCAGCAGCAATGAGTTGTAGATTGCTCCTGCAGTAATTTTGTATCAAATCTCTAAATCCTAGGCTAGGCTAGAAGGGCTGCTGGTATGGGAAGATATCAATTAGATCTTGATAGTATTCTCTTTCCATGTATTTCCTATGTTTTTGTCAAGCTATGAAACACCTGCTTATTGATGTGTGCGCCTGGAAGCGTCAAAATCCAGACAGGAGCCCTTGAGGGCTGTCTGTTTTCAAGAAGCATGCTGCTTCGTTTTGGACCAGAGCGCCAGTCTGTCTAAGTTGAGAGGACTCCCCTCATTTTCTTTCCGGTGGATCGAGATTTGATTGGGTGTAGATTCAGTGGCCGAGGTAGCTTCTGTTTTTATTTTTAGATATTTTTTTAAGGTGCTTTTAGCGTAATAAAAAACATAATTAATGTTTTTTATGGTTTTGATGTAATATTAAATTTTTTAAAAAAATATATGAAGAATAAATTATTTTAATATATTTTTAATAATAAAAAAAAACTATATTAAAAATCATCTTGCATTACAATCTTAATTACCCCCTAAACCATCATCCCTTTCTAAATGATTAGGATTTCGACTTTTACTTCGCGGAGGCTCAACATTCAATCCTTGCGTATAAACCAGTATCGCCTGCGAACCCTAAACCTGGCTGGTTTTTTGTTGACCCAGAAACTGCAGGACGTTGTCTTCTTCAACGAGAAAGAGAAACAAGAAATGAAGCCAACGATGGGACCAGAGAATCTGCCTGATAAACTTACCGGGTTGATTATTTCTTTTATTCCTTCTCGCCTACCTGATTGAAGAGCGTTTCAGACTTGGTGCAACTTGATAACCTGTTGCACCTGATAACTGGTCTCGATCTCTCCCTCACGTTCACACCACTAACGAGCTCACTCCTACGGCATCGTTCTTTCTTTTCACTTAAGCCTGACTGGATCTCGCTGTCATCCAAATATTAGTTTCTTTGGATCATAGTTGGGAATGGATTCCACAAACTCTACGGTGTTCTCATTGATAATGGAGAAAACTACAGAGATTTTTGTCTATTTCCGTGAGTGTTCAATATCGAGCCAATCGTCGCGGTCCCCTATGTGCCAACATCATCTTGTTTCTTGTCTATGATTGGCTGGAAGTAGATTTCAAGATAATATAAATCCACATAGAAGAAGACATTATTGCATAGCCCAACCATAATCATTCATCGAATAATGGTAATTAAGAGTACCCCATCCTCTACCGGTCTGTCCTTGTTATACCAAGTCTGGCCATTATTGCTTTTGATGCGAGTGTTGGTGGTTCCCATGTCCACTGGGGCTTCCCTATTGAAACCAGGTCAGGGGCCCAGGGTTTAGAAAAATGAAAGAATGGTACTAGATTTAGCCTATCACTTGTACTATAGACTAGATTAATAAACATAAAACAGATGTATAAAATCATATGAAGATGCATTTATCGCCAGCGAGTAAGATTGTGTTTTATCTATATATTTATATTTATTGGTATAATTTATAAATGATATGGTAGATTGATTCTACATAACAGTTTTTATAGAAAAAATGACTCACAGTGGCGGAGGCTTTTCTCTACAAGGAAGAAGAAATTGCGCGCAATTCTAAACATGAGACTATGAGAGAAGGCAGACTATGAGAGAAGGCGTAGAAGCTTCTCAAAGACTTCATTAAAAAAAAAAATCTTGAATGGAAAATTATTGTATTATTATGATGGAAAGAGGGACTTCTCCAAGGCCATCCTACTAATATCGGGTTTTCTGCATTTAGTGTCAAGAATCTTATGCTCTTGATAATGCCTCCATTATATATTTCTTTTCTATAAAGTAGTTGTTGATAATTACTCATTTAGCCCTTTAAAATTTCTCATCCTAGTGGCTCTAGATGCTCACGTTACTATTCCAAATCCGGGCTGAATAGAAACTAGTTACAACGAAGAATTGCTTCAGTTTTGGGGGTTCGGGAACAAAAATCTCGATGCCTTCAAGGATAACTTGCAGAGTTGAAGGCACTGTATCTCAAGACGTCAGATGCTATCTTTTCTTGTACTTAGCTTCGAGACTCCAACATGAATAAAGGTTAATTCTGTTAGTCGGTTAGTTTAAGACACTTTCTTAACAAATTTACACCTCTCTGCTGCGTATATATTTTTCGAAAACGCAGCACAATCCCCAAACATTCGTCTCCGAACGAGACACTTTCGTGCTATATATCCCTTCATATCCAGCTCCATCAATTTGCAGTTTCCGACGAATAAGTGGATGTGATGTGACCATCGAGTAGTCTAAGGACATCAGTGGTTGAGTAAATAGTTTCAGGAATTTATGAACAAGGTAAGAATGGCAGCAACAGGTCTCCGTGTAATAATTATTTGATTTATTTCCAGCAGAAGTTAAGCCGCACTGTATTCCAACCTTCGAAGCGGCCTTTCTTTTCCAGTAAAAAGAGTACTCCGAGACAAGCTAGCTAGCAAAGGCAATGGTCCAATGATGATTGATGAGTTGAACATCAGCAAAAAAGCGACTCAAGGTTGTACGCATCAATTACAACACAAACCAAGCCCTACTTGTGCAAAAAGTATTCTCCATCTCCACTTGCAATATGCAAACAAACAGTATTATATACGAACCAAAGAAAGAAACAAAACAAAAGAATCCCGTTGTGCCTCACTTTCTCAGCGGCCAAACAGGAAAAAACATACTCGGCTGTAATAGATGGAAAAACTGAGTGATTGCCACTCGCTAGGGCTTTGAAACATGAAAGTGACAGAATCACCGTCATCATCCACCTTGAAGTGACAAAATCATCGTTATTAGCGCATTTCAACATCTTGTCCATGTTAGCCATGTTCATGCCCATGCAGAAGTTGCGATCGCAGCGTTAATATTGCTGGATGCCATCAGATTGGAGGAGGAGGAGGGAGACGAGTGCCGCGTGGCTAAAATCCACGGCTTGGAGAGACAATCGAATGGAGGAACAGTCAAGATCGCCATCATTGACCAGGTCTTTGATTGATTCCTGAACTTTCTTCGATAAACTTCCCTGCACTAGCGTGGGTAACATTATTGTTCTGATTGAGAGTGATGAGTAATTATCCTTTTTTTATATATTTTTATATTTAGTTTTTGGATATTTATAGAATGTTTGAAAGGGTGTTAGTTATTGTTTTTTAAAATTGTTTTAATTTGAAAATATATTAAAAAAATATTTTTTAAAAAATATTTTTAATATTAACACATCAAAATAATTTAAAAATAAAAAAATTAATTTCAAATAAAAACAAAAGAATTTTTAAAAATATTTTAAAACACAAATAAATAGTACCTTAAAATAAAGTTTAAGAGAGAACAAGCAGAGAAAGATAAATCTTAAAGGGTTAGTAATAAGTGATATTTTATTAATTATTTTTATAGTTTATTTATAAAAAAACATATAGAAAAAAGATTCAAATAGATATTTTTAGTTTCTCTATTTAGGTGTCTACAGTGGATCTAAGAGAATAATAATACGATGACCAGTTCTCCGGGTGAATGGGTTGTACTGTAGTTGTGTTCATCTGCAAATTGTTTTTTTTCCACCAGAATTAAGGATGGCAACGGTGTCGTGTTGAGGTCTTGATGTAAAGCCATATTATTTATCCTTCTAGTAAAATCTATTTTTAGCAATTTTTAAAACACAATGAAATCCTCACTCGACTCGACTCGGGGAAACTCGATCAGACATTGTTATGGTTAGCTACAGATTATCATCTCATCCGATAAAACGAGCAACCTGTATAGCCCCCCCACTTGATCATTCATTCCTTTCTGAAAATGCTGAAACCCTAGGAGAACAAAACACGGCAACCCTCACCAGCATTCCTCCATTGTAGACCTCAATAACAGAGGATACAAAAGCATAAATAGTAAAGTTTTTGAGTGTTCCTTTCATTAATTGATCAATATGACAAATGTTAATGACAATCTGATGGTGTAGCGACCCGATTCTACAATCTTTTTCCTCAAAGAATATAAAAGATAAAAATGATATTTCTCGACAACCCCAAGCTGGAATAGTAGAGATTAATCAATCAATTATTTGAGTGTTCTACTTCTGCCTAATCCTGCTGTTGTTGCTGATACAAACGTAAACCAATCAATCAGGGTTTCCCGAGCACAAAAATAGAATCCGGAGATCCAAAATCCACGGCACCAACCACAGCCCAAACTTGCCTCTAGGAAGGTTGTTGCCGTCCGGCACAGGCAGAAACAGAGTGTGAAAATGGCACTCCAAGTTTTTCTAGAATCACGCATCATTTGCTTCGTTTCTTGGCTTCGCTGTAGAGGATTACTCCGAAGACTGTAAGTGAGTAACCAAGCATCCCGGTAACAGACACAGGATTTCTGAATATTAAAATTGAGACCACAACAGCCACGGCCCCTTTTGCATTACCAAGAACCTGGAAGAACAAGAGCTCTTTGTTAGCTCAAAGCTCATAGCCTCTCAAAATTATGCTAAAAGGTGAGGCAGAAATGTCAGCAATTCGACAGAAGAAAACATGGGTACAAATATCAAAATTCATTGACAATATAAACCCAAAATGAGAGACAGCACCTAAACAGTTCAACTCAGCAAAACCTTTCTTTATTCTTATTAGTTTAAGGAAATCATGATATCAAACAAGTTGGAATCTTCGACAAAGATGTGTTATACCCAAGCTTTCTGTGAGCTGATGATATTGAATCATTTTTACTACTTTAAACTGCATCATTCTTTGTCTATCGCTCCTTGCTCAATCCTAAAGCTTCAATCTTTATTTTTAAAGGAAGATCGTTTTATCAAATCTAATCATTCTACTATACATCAACATAGTACATGCAGCAATAATAAAGATCGAAGCATGCACTCAAATGACATTTGAGGTTTATAAAGCACAGGCAGTTAGTTTATACTTATTCAACCAAGCAGATATTGATCTACCCTCCAAAGTTTACAGTGAGAAGCTCCTTTTGTTGATTTCAGTCTCATGTTGAGTTTTTCTAAAATAAATATTTTTACCATTCCACGTGCTCTTCTTGTAACGTGAACTATCTCAGCATCTCTGTTTGAATTGACAGATATTCCAATAGTACTAAAATTCAATAACTTTATTCATTATAATTAGCAATAAAAACAGAGGCAATCAAGTAATCTAATTAAATCTTCCAGTTAGTGAGCCCCTCCTAACAATCTGCAATCCTATCTACAAAGTCAAATCTTGTTCCTTGGATCTGGCATGCTATCATCAAAATGAAAATACACAGAAATATAATTGAAAGGCTGAACAATTGTGTGTCGACAACTATTTCTAGAGTAAAAAAAAGGACAAAGATCCTGAGCTGATAGCTTCTGGAAAGAAAGTCACAGAAAAACAACCAAAAAAGAAACTCATTACATTGAATTGAACCTAACACGTTTAGAAGCCAAAGATTTCGCACATTCTAAAAGCTTAAAATGCAACACCATGAACTAAACCATCTCATTTCTGTCGGCCTTTCACTAGAATAAATAATAGTTTCATCAAACTGACTCACTAAGGCATGCATGAGTATTATATGATAATTGCAAAAGGTATAAAGAAAATAATAAAAAGTTTGCAAATCTGCAAAATCAAAGACGTACCTGGAGAGTAAGAGCACTGGTGTGTTTTGTAACCAGGAAGTTGGTCAGGTTCACAAAATATGCAAGTGCTGAATTGAATAGCAAGTACCAGATGATCCTACTGTCATCTCTGGCAAGAGCCACTGTGATACCAACCACATTTTCTTCCATGACAAGTGTTACTGGGAGTAAAATTACAACAGCTATCGGAGCCATGTATAGGAGGAGGTTCATAGAATTCAGCTTCTCCCTTGAAGAGAAAAAAAAAGAAGCAGATACAAACTTCTCAGCATACAAAGAGCCTGGCCATCACCTTCAGTTGCAAAAGTGCATACAAATATACTTACCCTTCAGAAGAAAGTAAAATCCCTTGCAGCACTGATTTGAGTGCCCTTGCAGCCGTAGCAGAAATACACATTATAAACCCAAATAGATGAAAGCTTGGTTCACCCTGTTCCATGTAACGGAGACAAATCAGAGTTAAAACACTTCGCTCCAATGTAATCACTTCCATGACAAAACACCACAGACATCAACTATTTTCGAAATGGAAATAAAATCAAAGAGAAGGAATAACACTGACCACATGCCGAACATGTTTATCTATCATCTAAACTTCAAAACCAAAATAAATAATTGAAAACTTCCTAAAAATCAAATAGAAAACTGAACTTCCATAGAGCTGCCAGAGAAATTGCTAACACAGAAAAAAAAGTCAGACTAACATGCTACACGGAAAACAAAATACATTAGAAAAATCAGGATGCCTAAAATCCATTTTATTTCCACAACAGCAAGGCAAATCCTAGATTTCTAAATTCAAACAATCTAAACTAAATCCTGTAGGGCACTGAGATAATAGAAAACCAAATCCCATTCCTTCCCAGGCTAGCATAAAACACACGGGGAAAAAAATCAGCTAAAACAGCTAGGAACCAATCAAAAGGGAACCCACTTCCGAAACATAACAAAACACAAAAATGACAGTAAAAACAAGAAACCCATATCAATAATGGAAACAAAACCCCCAATTGACATAAATAAGAAAAAAAAAGGCAACTTACCCCACTAGCAATAACAACCCCAGCAACAACAGGAACCAAGGTAGCATAAGTAAGCCAAGCCTCTCTCTTAAGAGTCATCAAATAAGCGAAAACAGCCGTAAAAAACGGCGTGGTAGCACCAACAGCCTGATTAAAAGAGACAGGCAAGAACCTCAAGGAAATATTACCAAACACAACCGACACACAAAACACTAAACTTAAAGCCGAGATCTTCAAGAATTGTGTTTTAGACCGAATCGTCTGCATAGGTACCATCTTCATCCACGCAATTGCGACGTAACTTAACAAACTACAAGCTGTCATGTGACACATGGTCAAGAAGATCGGGTACTTGAACCCGTAATTGCTTAACAGGTATTTGTTAAGCAACAGAACTCCTATGTTTGAGCAGTACCATGATGCCACTAGACTGAGCGTGAATAATCGTGATGTGCTCTTCATCGTGGGGGGTTTTTGGGATCGGACGGTGGAGATTTGCGGAGGGGCTGTCGGTTCCCGGTGGTCAAATCAGGTGGGCTGAGGTGTAGGGGAATGATGTGGATCTAATGGAGATTATTGGAGGGCCTTCTCCCATGGATCTGTGACATGATAATAATAATGATGATGATAATGATGAAAGGAGAGGATTTATTTATTTATTCACAAAAAGAGGGATATGGAAGGATTGGGAGGTAAATGAAGGAATGTGGTTTTCCTTCGCAAATGAAGCTGAGGAAGGAGAGGGAAACGAGGTGGTGATGGTAAACGCGTTCGGGGCTGGGGCTGGGGCTGGGGCTGGGGCTGGGGCGGGGCGGGGCTGGGCGGGGCGTTTCGTTTTGGCTTCCGTTTATTTTCCGTTCTCTCTTTTCTCTGTGCGGTGTTATTTTATCTTTTGGGTTTTGTATGCCCAAAAAAAAAAGAGATATACGGTGCTTGGTGGTATTTTTATTTTATTGTTTTGTGTGCATTATAAGGAAAGGTGATGCTTTGACTTTTCATGTAATTAAGAGGGTTGAATTTCTTTAACCCTCCCTATATTTGCTTGAGAGTTTTTTTTACCTTTTTCCCTTATCAGATTCATTGTTATTATTTTCATTTTCAATGTGAAATATCATTAATTCAGCCCACATATTAAGCTATAATTTATATTCAGTTGAATATCAAGAAAACAAAAATTATTGTGTTCTTGAAAAATTACTCTTTTCGAACCTTTCAAGTAAGGAGACAATAGCTAGTAAAAATTATGGGGTAGGAAAATAGTATCCTCTACAATTTGATTTCTCAATTTAATTGACGAGTGAATCCTTTTTATTTAAAATAATCTCAATTTTTAATTAAAAAATCATTTTGTTTCCTTCAGATTATTTCCTACTCCTATTATTATTAACTTCGGTGATTTAAGTAATTCGATAATTATTTTTTTTAACAAGATTTTAAGTTTAAATTTTATATATAAAATATATTATTATTGATAAAGCTTTACTTCTTAATAAATTGACTCAATTTAATAGATTAATCAGAATATAATTAACTTTCAGATATCAAGATTTCAAAAAAAAAAAAAAAAACTTTACTAGGCTGTAAAATAGGTACGTGAACGAGTATAGATGGTGGGGTTCCCTTTTCTTTCTTCAAACTCGTACAACACCAAGATTAATTAAAAGGCGATTAAGAAATTCTTTAATTAAATAAATGTTCATTTAATAAAGGAAACAAAATGGTTTAACACCTGAGAAGTTCGTCATCGAAAATCAACGAGCAACCAAGAACTAGAGGCAGGTTGGAGGGGAAAGCACCGGTCGGACCTTCGGTTTGTATGCATTTGAAAAAAAAGAAGGAGCGTGCCCTCAGATTAGGAGATTATTATTGGAGTATACTGTGCAATACGAAAAAGTGTACACGTTTATGAAGACTGGACGGAGAGGCCGTCAAGTCGTCGTGGCTGCAAATGTCGGTCCAAATGGCAGGCTGGTTATTTTTTCTTTATTTTAAAGAAAGTGGTGTGCGAATCTGTTGCCATGTGGTGTGCTTGGCTGCTCGTGTGTTCTCACAGTAGGAGAAGAATTTAGGGGTCATGCATAGAGCATCGTGGGTTAGGTGGGTCCCAGTTATCCATGGATCTATTTGTTTAATTTTACATCATCATTACCTCTCTAGGCTTCTTCTGCTGATGATGCCAGCAAATAGCAAATGTGCTCAAAGTCGGTTTCAGCATGCAATATATCAGAAACGTGAAATGATCCCACTTCAAAAAATTGATGCAATATATCAATAACCATCGAACTTGTAACTCAATTATCTGTATGCAAATATGAGATATAACATCTTGATTTCAAAACACATGTGAAAAATGAAGAAGTTGAAGACTGAATCTTATAATTTATTATTATAAATATTTGGACTAGTTTGTGAACACCTCAACTAATTTTATATTTTTTAAAATTAATAATTATATAAATCTTCAATAATTATAATATTAATAATATAAAATTATAAAAAAAATAAACATTTTAATTTAAGCTAGTATAACTGAATTCAAACATGCTTGGAGAAAAGTTTTTACACTAAAATCCATGTGCATTTAAAAGTCTACTGCCCGTTTTTATTCTCCTTTAAAAAATCAATGCCCCTTTTTAGAATCAAGTTTAACTGCCCTCCATGTTTTGTCCACAATAAAATTCGAGTTTTTTAAAATACTTTATTGTGCATTCACATGTTCTGTTGATTTGATTAAGATTTTATCAATAAAAAAAAATAATTTTAATATATAAAAAATGACTCGAGAATATTCTTATCATTTAGAAATTAATATATATATATATATATATATATATATATATATATATATATATATATATATTAATCAAAATCAAGTTTGCCAATTTTGTCTATCGTCAAAGTTTAATGTAAGATTGAGACAAGGAAATTGAGACAGTGAAACTAGACCTTGACCTAGTCAACTCTAGGAGACCATCATATAGAACGTGATGGAGATTAAACATTTAGACAGACCATGTTAGCACTTATATTCGTTTTTTCAACATCTATTCAATCCTTACTTTACATTCCGAGCTCCAGCCTGTGGCAATGCGTTACGCTAGCTTAATCGTGCATGATCTGTGTGGAAAAGTATACTTATCCTCGAGGAAAGCAATATGTCATGTTGCTTGTTGCGTCCTTCGAATCGACGCAAGGTTCTTTCGTTTTCTCGGTGAAATTCAAAACCAAAAGCTTTCTATTCAAAAACAAAAGGAGCAGAAACCGGAGGGCCATAAAAGCTTCGATTCGTATTGCATAAATGCTAATAATTATAAATATCAATGCGTTCATAGCTCAAAAAAAACTTCAATGGACTAAGAGAGAAGAAAAAGAAGAAAAGGAAGATGATACTGTTGCAAAATAAGAGAGAAGTTCAAATCTCACATTTGTCTGGAAAAACAAGAATGGTCAAAGAAAGGTTTTTGTAATCTAAGTCATCTTGAAGGCGCTAGCAGGATGTTCTGTCGGAAAAATTGCAATTTTCTGGATCGCTGCACGTTATTGTTTACAAGGTCAAGCAAAGGCCGGGATTGGTCATTGGCTACCTTAAAAGAAAGAGGGAACAGTATACAGGGGCGGAGGGAGGTGTATTTTACAGGGGAAGCTAAAATTAATATAATAATATATATTATTAAAAAGTTTATTTATTTAAATTAAAAATATTAAATAATTAAAAATTTTAAAATGTTTTGCAGAGCCAGGCCGGGCCCTGCTTACCACCCCCGGCTCCGCCCCTGACAGTATATCCAACACTGAGAATTAACTTTTGAAAAATGCAAGAAATGAGTAAATTACTAGAAAGAAAATGTATAGTACATCAACTGTTATTCTTAACAAATCACAATGCAAGCAAGTAATCAAAGATGTAACCAATGCAATTGACTGGTTCTTCCTGGAAACATGATGCAAGGATGTGTCGGTGATAGTGCTTTAATCGTAGGTCAGGAGAGGACTCTGAAGTATGAACACAACAAGAGGTGGACGAGACGATGTTTTAAAACAACCAGCAACAGTTCATCAAAATTCATTAAAAAAAAAGGCCAATTGAATCAAAGTACATTTCCCAGGTGGCCAGATCCCACCAATCATTTACTGATTCAAGAACTCTCAGTGCTCTCCAACCCGAAACTAGAACAATTTCGGGTTGTTGGGAAGGTAAGGTTCAACTCCTCCCCCAAGTTGAACCCAGCACCTCTTGCCTGCAAGAGTTACCTACGACTGGAACCAATAGGACCATTGGTAATTAGCGTGCTATTTTCATCAAACTGTTGGCTAAGTTCGGATTTCATATTCTTATTTCACTTGATAAGTGGTGGTAAATCTGGGCACCCCAAACATGATCAGAAACTAGCCTGAATAGATGGGCACCGTGATGGCTGCTTTGGCTAGGAGAGAAAAACAACCACTAGGACCCAAGATGGAGAAGATACACAAAGGTCCACGAGGGAAACATACTAGACGTGCACATGTGCAGTAAAAAACCAAAACGAAAAATACCGGGACTCCTTGGAAAGGAAGACCTATCCCAGTCATTCAAAACCGTAGTTATGTGGAAAAAAGTTATCCACAAATAAGCTGTAACAGGTCCATCGTTTACAAAGAAAGATGCTCATTTTTTTAATAGATTAATATTAGCTAGGGAATATTTATGACAAAAAAAAAAAGGAGAGGAAAGAAAGATTGCATTACCTCCTATAAATCTCAATTCTCTTCCCCTTTTTTAGGTATTTAGAAATATAATAGTGATTATTTTTTAAAGTATATTTTATTTTAAAATGTATTAAAATAAATTTATTTTATTAAAATTATTTTTGACACATATTAAAATAATTTGATAATATTATAAAAATATTAATTTGATATAAAAAAAATATTTAATATTTTTAAAATACAAAAACAAATAGCATCCAGTACATTGGATCTTCATTTCGACAAAACCGTAGACTCTAGAAACGCAAAACTTCATCTGTCCCTTACCAAACATCTAGATTATAGTCATTCTCCAGAAAGTATCAATTACCACGGTGGACTCCATTTCAAAATTGATCCTAGTATTACAAAGAATACAATAATCCAATGCAAGAGCCTCTAAATAGCCTAACCCATGTTTCAAGTCACCTTATTTCTCTCTTCCCTATTCAACTTTCTCGAACACTAAACACAATCTAGAAAACTCAAATAAAATAATTATATATATATATATATACAAGGGAAGCTTTGTTACCTCTTGAAGACCAAGGCCATTCCCTGGCGTAGAGTCCCGGGACAAAAAGAAAAGGAAACAGAGAGAAATTAGTAGCTGAAATCTATAAGCTTTCTGCAAAAAAACAAAAAAACAAAAAACAAAAAAAACAAAGAAACAAACGAGGGCTTAGACTCGAATTCTTGAATGCAGAGTGAATACAGATCACAAGCCATCCGTTTTCTGGCCCGTGAAAAATTAATCATTCTTGGAATTTTGATTTTGTTGAACATTTCTTGATTAACAACTTCTGCAAGGAGATGTGTAAAATGCAGGGACGTTAACTGATTATCATAGACTCGTGGGCTCATTGTCGTCGTTTTCTACTTTCTACAATCTAACTTTGACATTTCGCTGATGACTATTGTCACTGCCTTTTGGTTGGTTTGGTCACCTAAGATTTTGTGATTGATACCACCAGCGAATGTTATCAAACCCGAATCGAACAACAATCCGGTCAAGCTATCAGATCACCGGTCCAATTAGTAAATCCTTGATCGAACGGCTAGGTCGATTCATATTATATTATAATATAATTTTTGCAACAATGAAGTATAAACGAAAAACGATGAAATAAAGAATGCATGATTTGTAAAGGTACAGATACCAAGATCAAGTGTTAATTTACAATTACTATTTTTTTGATAACTGGGTCAATGCTAAACGCACCAGTTGAACTATTCTTTCGTCTCTCATTTTAATGAACGGATTAATGCTTGACCCACTAGTTAAACCGGCTAAGTTTTACCCAGTTTGGCTAAATTTGACCCGATTTGACTAAGTTCCTATCTTTAACATCAACCCAGTTCGGCTAGATGGCCTAATCATAGTCACATTAGTATGACTCGATACAACAAATATAGAATATAAATATATAATAAAGGGTTTAATTCATGAATAGTAGAGGCTATATCCTTCACAGGCAAAGAGCATGACCATGGTGCTTTAAGGAGACGGTGTCATTGTGTCAGTGTACTAACTGCATCATTCTTAGATGCCCCAAGTATGAGTTTTATGTTATAAACACTTTAAACACTTCAACTCAATTGAGATAGTACACTTCGATATACATTTTATGTTTTAAAATATTTTTTATTTAATTTTTTTAAAATAATATTTTTTTACTTTTTAAAATTACATCTCAAAACAATTTAAAAATATAAAATTTAATTTAATTAAAAAAATAATAAAATTTTAAAAAACACGGTTTAAAATGTCAACGACTACCATTAACGTTCATTGGGATCGTCAGAGCTAGGGGTGAGTAAAAAAACAAAAAAAGAATTAACCGAAAAAACCGAACTGATAAAAAGAACCGATTGAACCGGTTAAAATATTTAGGAAAATGTCCGGTTCGGTTCGGTTGCCGGTTTTGGTGTGCCTAAACCGGCCAACCCGAACCGAACCGAACCGGTTCGGTTTAGGAATGAAAAAAAAAAAACAAGTTGTCCAAGCTGCGGCCCGCCTCCTCCCCTTACTTTCCCCTCTTAGCAGACCATTTATTTGCTTTCCCTTTCACAATTCACACAGCCGCCCCCTCCCTTCCAAACTTTTCAATTTTCATTCACAGTGACACAATCACCCATTCACACAATCACCCATTCACCCCCTCCGATCACCCCGACTGCCATTAACAGCCGCCTCCTCTTCACCAATCAACGAGCTTGGCTATTCTCGGACGACCATTCTTCGCATCTCGAAAAGAATGACAAACTTAAGCAAAACCTTAGAAGAAGGGGAGAGGATTGTGACTCCCAGCAGATGACCCACAAGACGAAGTCGCTGTCTACCAATCCAAAGGGGCCTGATATGCTCTGTGTGTATGTGGATGAAGAAAGATTGATATGGGTTGGTTTCTTTTGCAGACTCAGGAAGATCTTACGGTTTATAATCATGTTGTTCCTACAAAGCGAAAAACTAAGTTTGTTGAAAGGAATGAAAGAAAGAAGGAAAAGCAGCTTCAGAAAAATAACCATAGGTTTTTCCGGTTTTGGACCTCAAAAACCGGACCCAAACCGAACCAAAACCGGTCGGTTTGGAACGGTTCGGTTTGGGTCCCCTTTTTCTATTTTTTTTCCTTCTAGTTTAGTTGTTTTTTAAGGGTAAAAACTGAATCGAACTGAAAATAATCACCCCTAGTCAGAGCCATTAGTCCAAATAAAACTGCTCCATCATGACCTCAAGCACGAGAATTTACCCCGTCACAATACCAAACATGCAGCAACTCCCCTTCACAGTCCATGCAATGCTGTGGCAACAAGTGATTTGCGTTAAAGATGATGAAAGAGGAATGACAGGAAAAGATACACATGCGGTTGAATACATCCCAATAGTTAGTCCCCGTGTATTTTTTTTTAATTTTAATATGTTATTAAAAATAAATTTTTTCAAACTAAAAAAATTATTATTTTAATACCTTTGATTTTTAAAAAAATCATTCACTGCATTTTAAAAAATAAAATGATATACTTTACTTGAAAAAATATCAAAATATTATTATTATTTTTAAAGTTATTTTGAAGATAAAAAAACATAATAATAATTTAAAACAAAAATTCAATTTTTTTTAAAACTACAGTTAAAAACACAGGGCCAACCACCCCCTCCATTCCAAAATGCACAACAGATTGGTGGATGTCGTAGGTTCACTGACCTAATTCTATTGAAAAGCAAACATGCACCACATTCCCGCACAACAGCCACCATTAATAAAATATCGGTCTCTCCTAGGTTCACTGATCAAATTATATTGCCCGGACTCAAAACTCCCACCAACACCTTCTAGGTTCAAGTTTCGCATTTTGCGGGTCAACAAACACTTAGTAGGCGGGCATGCTGCGGATGCAATCTGTTTATTTCAGATGCAAACATCATCCAGCACAAAACCTGACGACAACAGTTGTGTACCTTCGGCTACAGGCAGGAAATGAACAAGGATCAGGATCGCAAAAATTCCATAATCGCCCAGATCCTAAATACATGATAAGGACACTAGGAAGACCACCCTAGAAACACCCTGGTCGGAGAAAAACACAGACTCCTCTACAAGAAAAGCTAAAAAAATCAACAAGGAACTTCATCTTGGGAAATCCAGTGGAAATTATGGAAAATCCCCACAAATAAGTTGTATACAAGCCACTCAATATTTCAAAGACAGATGAGTTCATTTAAAAAAACTTGTTTAAATTAAATAAAAAGTGATCACTCAACCAAATGAAGAACAAATTGGTGGGAAAAAGCGACTGATACAAAAGTCCCTGATTAATTCATTAATTGACTACAAAAATCCTCTCTGCCAGCTACAATTATCCAGAGTAACTGCAAGAGTAAAAAACAACAGTATCATAACCAAAGTCAAAGATAAATCTCCAGCACAACGCTCCAAAAACAAAAGCAGGCACTGAAAATTGTGGTCGCGAAGCCAGAAAAAGGAATCATATAGGGTGGATGGGTTAAAACACACTTCTTCTGTTATCCAAACCCGATTGGCCAGGAGCAAACCCGATGTTAAACTATCCAAAACAATTGCATACGCCAAGCTTTGTCAGTATTACAGTAACAACTGTATCCTGAAAAGATGGCACTTGGTTTTTTGAAAAGTAGAGATTAATATAGGACTGGAAAGTGATAATTAAATTACAAACTGAAGGAGCGCTTTTATTTTATATTACTGATTCATGCATACAAGAGTAGTAAAGCACGGTTTACGGACCAATTTGGGAAAAAAAAAAAAAAAGACTTGGCAGTTTGAGTGAAAATAAAGGCTCCCCTTCATTTTGTAAAAAATTGTAATCCACCTCGCATCCACCTTCCAGAAGAAACCATTTGCAATATATGATTTTAAAATTAGTTGAAAATAAACATGCATCAACAGTAACCATTTACCACCATCATCACAATCATTTCCCACATATTACAATCCCACAGGACAATCAAAGTAATCTATGTTCTATCACAAAAAAATTATCCACCAAACTTGCACATTAGATCCTGATCTTATAGAGGCAAAATTCAAATTAAAGCAACAAGGTCAGGGCAGGAATGCAATTCTATTACAACCATAAACAATCCTACATAAAGAAAGCACTAGGAGTAGGAAGCAACACATAAATGAGCTATTGGCAATGATCACAGCGCAAAGTGTTCCTCAGATACTGTACCTCAGATATTGCTGGGATACATGAAAACCCGTACTCGAGCTCCCTGCAATAAACCAAAAATTAATTAAACAAAGCCAAATAGGCAGAAACTATGGCATACCAATAATAATAGCTTTGTTTATCATTATTTTTTAACAATACCATTGACTTTGGAGGCAGATTGGATTTGAACTTGGCTCTCACTACACCGCTGTTACCATGGGGCCTGGTGACCTTGCCCCAAATGCAGCGATAATGGGATCCATCCCTTTTCACCTTGGCCTTGTAGATGTATGCCATCCGCTTCCCAGCATACCATGCAACCTCTTCTTTTGTGTTGACGCCCTCAATCTGGATCAGTGATGTGTTGGCATACTGGTTGGACTTCGACCTACAACAAAAAAATATTTTAATCTCCAAACTAATCCACACAGCATGTCTATACTCTGTTTCATTTCTTGTCACATTCTATTCATTTTCCGAAGCTCACACAAAAGAATCAAACTACTAGAAGTAAATCCACTATATTAGTAGCACTCATTAGTCTATTAAATATAGTTCATTAATAAACAAGCAAAACTTGTTTTTTTTTTTACAAAAACAAAATTCTCTAGCAACTAGCTAATAGAGCATTTGCTTTTGATGAAAAGCATTTACTATAGATATAAAAAAGGAAGCTAAAATTCAATTAGCACAACAGAATGACAATAGCCTCTAAGTAACCTAACCCGTGATTCAAATACCCTAATTTCTTATTTTTCTCATTCAAATTTCTATGTAACCAAAAAAATCATAAAATACAAATTAACAGATTAAAACCAGAGTACTAAAGTCAAGTTTCGGTTATTACCTCTTATAACCTAAGACTGTTCCCCGTACATAAAGCCTAAAAAGAGAAACAGAAGAGTTGTCACGAACGCAATTATTAGCTTAAATCTGCAAATTCTTAAAAAATGAAAACTGAATACTTTTATCGTATAAACATTTGCGTATAAGGAAGGGCATGCGATTATAGATCGCAGACCTGACTCGCTCTCCTTGGCGTCCCTTCACCATTTCAATTCGCCGAGTCTAAACTCCCTCGCAAAAAGCTGCTCCCACTCCGTAGCGGCTACGCGTATACCAGAAAACCCTAGATTCTAGTTCTTCAGTGTGTTTATATAGAGGAAGGAGAGTTCGTAGGCCGATCTTATGGACTATAAGAGTAGGCTTTTATGTGTGTCCATGGCCCATGTTAATTTTATTCAAGAAATACGTTTGTGTCAGCTATGCTTTTTTTATATGAATATATTAGGCCTTCTGGTCCGTGGAAATTATCAGTTCCTGATGCTCCTAATCTTTCGGCGAGACGTCCTTATAATTTATTTTTGGGCTCTTATGAAACCCATCATGGTTGGATAGCATCCAAATTTCAGGACCTAGAAATAAATAAATGATGGAAACAACAATTATCGGCAAAACTGTTAAACAAAACTAAGTACGGTTTTTTTTTTAATTGTTGAAAAGTGTTTTTGTAAAAAAAAATTTATTTTTAATTTTTTAAAATTTATTTTTAATAACATTACATCAAAATAATCTATAAAATAATTTTAAAATATTATCTCAATATGTTTTTAAATAACAAAACAGTTTAAAAAACAACCATAATTATAATATTAATTCAACAGTCAGCCAAATCAACATTCTACAATCTAGAAAATGGGATGAAAGAAGGTGAAAAATAATAACAACAACGAGAATCTAGAAAATGGGATGCTAATATCCGTTCTCCTCACAGATGTTGCGTTAATTTGATGCTGGAGCCGATGAAATTAGCATTTTTGAATCACCTAATGTCAGATTCTCGCCTTGCTAGCAATGGCATTGACCTTCCAATCCAAGGACTTCGTTGTCGATCGATGTATGAAGGACTAGGATTTACAGAAGAAATTGAAAAGCTATAAGTTGGTCTGTAGACTCAAGAATGATGGTCGACTGTTCATAGCTCTTCCCTTGCGGTACCTGGAAAAAATAAAATGACACGATAACTTTGCTGGATCTTGCTAACTAAGCAGCACCAATTGCAGATATGAAAAAGACATGCTGGCTTTCACAGGTTGCCATCACATTCTTACAGAAACCGAGAATAAGGAGTTAAAGGAATACATAGAGTAACACACTGGAGAACAAAATTATCAAAGGCACAAAGCAGTGATTTGAAGGGTTTTGCCCCTAGACTACAACAGAGATTAGTTGCAGTGTTTCTTGAGGCTTTGGGATTTACTTTAGCTGCAGGGAAAAATTATTGTCATGACAGGATTAAATCACTCAAAGGAAGAAGAATTGAAGCCAGTTATGGACTACCAAAACCAGCTAGAGTATATTGTAGCTGTCGAGAGTGGTGTTTTTGTTCATAGCTATGATGGTAATATGGCCAAGGCAGTTACAGGTCACTGAAAATATGAAGGAATTTTGTTGATTTGCCAGAAGAGATTTCCAATGTCGAAAATTCTAGCTTCAATGAAAATGAATGGTTGCATGACAAATTATTCTAGGTCTACACACGCATGTCTCTGTTTCAGTGTAAGACGGGGAGGTTTTTTATTTCAACTGCTCAAAACTCAATTTGCTCAAATGTTGATAATAAATCTACAATTTTTCCCATTCCGAAATCAAATTTACAAGGAGAATTGTACTCGCAACAGTCCACATACTATCAGAAATTCAACTATACCAATCCAGAAAGAGGATTGAAAAAGTAAGAACAAAAAGGAAAAGCAAGAGAAAAGTCCTGCTACTGCTATTCCGCTGTATTGCCTGAGACAACTCTTTGTTTCCAAGCTCTACGTTCTTTGTAGCTTCAACTGCCTACAGTACAACACAAACAATTTTGTTGACTATCAAACCAAAGAGCCAAAAAAAAAAAACACTTACGTTGATTATCAGTTCAACAGGAAGACCAAAAACACGGGCAATTTTGTTCCTCCTTCATCTTCTTCTTCTTCTAGTTTTTTTTATTTTTTTGGATGCAGAGGCTCTGTTGTACCCAAAGCACTAAATTTACCCACTAGCCCAGAAATTAATTGATATACTATAAGCTTAGATAGTAAAATCTAAATGCAATTGGGTATAAAAGAGAAATGAACATCAACGTCATAGGATATTTCTTTTTTTCCCCTCGAAGTTTAAAATACAAAGGAGCATTCTGCTTGCAGTTTATTCTTCATAATGCAGGCTAGAGCTAACATTCAAAGCAGATTTTTACTCGACAGAACCCAAACATGCAGCCTCACATAAGCATTAATTTTCCATCCAAAGATAAAGGAGGTTCAAAGAAATGTAAGTGTTCAAGCTAGACATGCTGACCTGCTCATACAGAAGCTCTATTTGTTGTGCTTGTTGCAGAACATGCGTTGACATTAGGTGATTCAATGCAGACATTTCCAGCATCTTAGTTTCGGTTTCTTGAACTGCTTCTAGAAGACTAGTCAATTCCACCTGCAAAAAAGTCCATCAGCAAGCAGCTCAAATTGGATCAACCTCAAAGACCCATCTGAACAATTGAAGAATCCCATACTGGAAAAGGTTGTGAGAAGCTCATCAATAGATATTCTTATAACCTTCAGGGCACGAGTCTCATCATCCAACACTTGCTGCTGCACTCTAAGAGACTCTGGCTGAATGTCATCAAGTTCACTGAACTCTAAATTGTTTGTTTTAGAGGAATCAACAGTACTTGTATTTGCAGCCCGGTTAAGCTTTCTTCTTGGTATCCTCTTATTGATAGCATCTTGGAAGCGTATAGCTCTTAGCTGATCAAACCGTGCAGTGACAGAATGAAGTTTCTCACTTAAAATCAAAACCTGCAAATTTTAAAAGCAGCAGCATGGTGAATTAATTTGGCAAAACAAAGCCTAAAATTTCATTTCAGCCCAAAAGAAAAAAGTGAATCCTATGCTGGGATTTCAATATAGAAAGTGAAGTTATTAGCAAATCCTGAATCTGCAAAGAATGAAATTTGTATTGAGACTAAACAAAGACAAATGACTCTCTCCACCACCACTGTGACAGCAACAAAAATGGTTTGCATCACAATACTTGCATGAGGCGTAAAACACTGTTTGTAGTTATAATATCTAATACAACTGAGAATTGTGACAATTTACAATTAGAGTTCCAAGGTCCCTAATTGATTTAATATTCGCACTATGCTACATGTTTAGAAGAATAGATATAAATTAAATAGCAAACTTCAATCACAATCTATACAATGGAGATTAGGAAGAGAGAAAGGTGATTCAGTCAAGGAAGGATACCGTTCCAGCAAGCTAAGTATTTTATCCCCAGACAAATTTAGCATGCAATGAATAAGCTCGGTTAAAACTAAAGAAGAGAATAACCATACCACCCCATGTTTGTGTGCTATAGTATCAGTGTTGGAGGTATCAGCCTTGATGCCAAGCCACCCCTTTGTGTTTGCTGCTTCATCGTTTATGCTATTCTTGAGAATATCAATTTGTTCTTTGCATGCTTTAATAAATGCAGTAACCTGCAGAAATTGTTGTTACAGAAAATGCTCAGGAAAAATAGTCCCATATAGAGATAAAGAAGATCAGATGGCCAGAAGGATAATCCAAGTTATTTTCAATTGCTGCTTTAATGAACATATATGGAATTTGTGATCCCTCCAACAGAATAGAAGAGACAATAACTAGTTCATGAAGTCATACAATTAAACCTAGGAGTCCATCACAGCAAGGTTCATTGAGCTATTACACATATGGAAGGCAAGGCCAATGCTTAACTTCCGGGCATCAAAACAAGATAAGCTAGTTAAAAACAACACCCGATGAAAAACCAATAACATAAAGAATACTAACATTTACTTCCTCTATCAAGCACAGCTAATTGAAAGATGGATTATTTCTACACAGTCTCCAACTATATAGGAGACATTGACCCGACAGACTATAATACCCCACAACTTACCTCTTGTTCAATACTATCCCTCTCCTGTTCAGTGGTACGATGCAGATCAACATAATCCTTCCTATGCTTCAACATAAATTGTTCTAATGCTCCAATGCTTTCAAGCTAATACATACACCAAATGAGCCAACCAAAAAAAAAGGAGAGTCAGCCAGCCAGTCATATATAACTTGTATGTGCATCCAAAAATGCTCCTTTTGTTTAAAAAACAACACAAAAATTCGAAACTTCAGCCTAAAATAAATAAAATAAAAAACAAGGTTAGCAGAAACAAGCAGTGTCGAGCAGAGTGGCAGCATCAAACATACCGTTTTAAGAGCAGCTCTAGTAAACGGTGATCTTTGCCGTGGTTTATGAATAATAAAAGACGCCATAATAGCTGCCAATCTGGGCTGTCAAAAAGCAACCACAACTCTAAATTCACCACCATTGATATAAGAAGGAAACTGTAATTTGAAGAAGCAAATGAATAAAATAATAAAAGAAAAATTAAAATTTTTACCTCATTGTAACCTAAAGATATAGCACTGTGCCTCACTGCATCTTTAAAATCCTCTGTTCTATCTCTAATTTTCGCCATACTGTCTTTATAACATCACCATTAAATTACCTTCAAAAACCAGAAAAAAAGATCAAGCTTAAATGGGCGAACTGTATCGAACCGAATCAAAAGACTCCAGACAGTGTCAGTGAAAAGGAATTTAACTATGATTAAGTTGAAGTTGCAGAATTGTTTCGAATACGAGAGGGGGGAGACCGCGAGAGAGGAGAATTGGAGACCCAGAAAAAATCGAGACTCAAAAGAGAGAGGCCAGGAACGTAACGTTTCTCTTTCTTTTCTAATTTTTTAATAAATAGACTTGGTTGGGTCCATCATAATAAAAAAATTAAACGGCCCATCAAATTTACGGCCCGTTGTCGTGTATAATTATTTCATGACTAATAAACCAAACGTGCCCTTGATAAATCTCAATTTTCAAAATTGCTTGACAAGACAAGGCTTCAACCTCAACGCTCTAATTTGGGCTCAGCAATTCCAGTATCAAAGAAGCAGCTTTGCCTTTACAGGTTATTTTACAAGTACAAATTAAGCATTTTACTCTTCTGTTCACTGAAGTTCCGTTCTTTTATAGTTTGTTGTCATCGTTTTGGTGTTCTCTATTTGATCTGCTTGATTTGTATGGCTAGCCCTCTTTAATTCGCGACATTTTGAAAAAAAAAATTACATTTATTTATGTTGCCAACGATGGCATTTTATGATTTCGTGTTCAATGCCTCAGATTCTCTTTATGAATTTTTCTCTATGAATTTCATTATTTTAAAGCAGTTTCTAACTTTCTATGATATGAAATGAATGATCACATTTTTATAACTTACACATTTTTATATCTTTGGATCAAAACAAAAGGTAGATAACTGAGATTTATGTTGACGATTTATAGGCTAGCACAGGGTTGATAGAGCGATAAATCCCATTTTTACACACATAAGGGTACCTTGTCTGTAACAATTGCTGGTTGCCGCTTGATTGTGTACCTTTTCCCTCTTCATTATTTGGAATTTTGTTGATTCTTGGAACACGAAATTTGGGTTTTGTGTAGTTAACTAGGGTTTTCTTGATAATGTAGGAAATGGGTTTGTGGACGTTATTGGAGGGATTTCTGCTCCTTGCAAATGCATTTGCAATATTAAACGAAGATCGTTTTCTTGCACCTAGAGGATGGAGCTTCTCTGAATTCTCTGTAGGTCGAACAAAGTCTTTGAAAGGGCAGCTTATAGGTCTCATTTATGCGACCCAATATATGAGAGTTCCACTTGTAATACTCAATTCCATTTGCATCTTTGTAAAGCTGGTGTCTGGATGATGCCGCTGAGGTAAGTTAAAACCGTATGTATATGGTTGTTTCTGTGTGTGATTGCTGGTATAGATTGTATGGTTAGATTTGTTTTTTGTCAAGTAACGATGCCCTTTTCATAGCGGTTAGCCCTTACTATTGATTTGGACTTTTTGATAAACGTAAAATGGATAGAAACTGAGTTCTTTCATTATGATGCTGTTGTGGTGACATGGATTTGGTGATAGATGAGGTAGAAACTTGGGATTGGCGGCCTTTGTCACTAGTATACTTTAATCATTGTTTGTATGATTTGAAAGATTCAACTGCTTAGATAGGGCCTCATGTAGAATAAGGGTTGAATTGTGTTACGGCAGGGAATGGTTTTCTTTTCTCTTTCCTTCCCTTTTAAAAGACAAAACAAAAGTCATGGGTCATTTTGTGATCTACGCTTACACAGTGTGTCAAATCAGTAACAAGGATCACAGAAGTTTGTGGATGAGGATAGCAAATAGTGCTTGAAACGATTTTCTTTCCCTTAAAATTAGTCAGGTGGGAAGAGAACAACATGTTGTACCTTTGGATCGACTTTATACTGGAGCTGCCAAAGGAAAAATTGATATCAAATATTATAGTAAGACGACTGGATGTGATGTCTCTCTTCTCCAGTCTTGTATTGATTGAAGATGAAACACACATATTCCTTTGCTTTGCGCATACATTGGTTGTTGTCTAGTCTTTGATTTTTGTTGCTTCAACTCATAAGGTGACTAGTTTTGAGAAGGATTCCTTTAACAAAAAAATGTAGCGAATGCTTAAAGTTCTTTGGTGGGAGACCTATCCGTTCCTTCAGCTTCACTTGATACCTTCTCTTTCATTACTTCTTATCCTTATCTCTCTCTCTCTCTCTTAATTAACACAGAGTTCATGAGTTTTCATTTGAACTTGAATCTAGGTTATGGATTTTTGGTTATAGCTATTTTTGTGTGATTAATTGAGTTCCTTTTCTTTTATGTGGCAGCAGCATTCATGGAGTTTGGCTAATAGGATTGTAAACAATATTTTATTTTAGAAAGGCTGAGGAGGCATGTGACTCAGAAAATCCAAGACACGCTTATTTTGGAATATCCTTTCTCACAATTAGTGATTTTAAGGTTCTTTCTGTTGCTTAAAAAAACACGACGAGATGTGGGATGAAAATGGCGTGGATTTTGCTCAATTTTATTTTCTGTGTTTGTATTGTTCGACAAGTTTCAAAAGTAACTAACCTTCTATGGCACTATTAATGTTTTGCTATCAACCTAATTATTCTTTATGATTTGATATGGTAATAATGTTTTTCTTTCATCTCTCGATAGATTATGTATGGTAATGTGATGAACACTGTTACTAATGGTGGAGTGGATGAATTCTGCACTTGTTATGCTTGCGTGTGAAAGTAATTAGGACTCGACCTTTTGGTTCTTAAGAACATTTGGTGTTCATTTCATCAGTGAGGTGAGTGGCTTGATGTGATTCTGCACGCAACCAGATGTTGAAATAGCGATGCTGGTCCCTTGTTTTTTTTTTTTTTTTTTTTTTTTGTTAATGCTGATATTAATTATTAATAAGCTAAGTCTGATGCTTGCCCAAAATTTTTCATAAAACTAGAGGTAAAGAAAGCACTCTTTTCACCTCTCCTTGTTTCCCATCAAATTATCGAGCTCCCACTGTCCACTATAGGATTCTACAACCTCCGGGCTATACTGTGATGGAGAACACAAGTCCAGGCCAGAAGATCTTTTAGTTGATTCAACCGAACTAGTTGCTACATCTGGTTGAACTATGTTGGATAACTGTTTTTGCTAGCATTTTATGCTGGCATCTAATTTTTGCAAACTTTATCAGAATATCAATTGGAATAATGAGTTCTTCCAGGTTATTGT
Organism: Populus tomentosa; assembly: GCA_018804465.1. Classification (NCBI taxonomy): domain Eukaryota; kingdom Viridiplantae; phylum Streptophyta; class Magnoliopsida; order Malpighiales; family Salicaceae; genus Populus; species Populus tomentosa. Next base: position 3,858,480 of record CM031983.1, on the reverse strand, counting down.
AATGCTTCTGGATATAATCGGACTATCATATATCTGATCAGACAACCATTCTCCTGCGTTTTTAAGCAGAGTATTGGCTCAGTGGATAAACTCACCGTTTCCTTTATTTATCGAGGCACCTATGCAAGGAGTATTTTGAAGCTATGCTCTCAGCTCTCCCTCCACAATATATTTGAACATAATGAGAGACTTTCAGGGTACTTTTTTTTTTTTTCTTTCTCGACAGTTGCAGTTAAAGAAAAGCACTTGTCCGGATGGAGATGTGAAGCTATTGCAGAAAATAAATTCACATAATTAAGAAAAATACTAAAAAAATAAGTCAAATACTAAAAAAAAACAATGGGGACGAGGTCTAAATCAAGTAGGTTCCAGTCTTCCCTATATATCTGCAAATACACTGTATGTTTTGGAATGCACAGCAATAAGCCTCAGAGCTGAAACTGCTGCTGCAATTGACATGAGGCCGAAGAAACAAACATTGAGCCAATGCCAAAGCTTTTGCAGAGAAGTCAATTTGTTATGCTTCGCTTTCAGGTACATGTGGTTGGCAAGAATAAATGTCAGTGGAAAGGTGCTGATGGCGCCAGTAAGGCTCATAAAATCTCCGAGGAAGGGCAGAAGAGCAGCCACCAGCGTGTTTAAAGTTAGGTAGCCACCTCTTACACCGATCCTAAACGACAAGTTGCGAATTGCAAATGGACTTCCTTTAATCCCAAACTTGGTATCCAAATACTCATACATTGGGCTCGCGAATATCTACAAGAAGCATGTGTAAGTTAGCGCAGCAGTCAACAAAAAGATAAAAGAGGTTTTCAAAAGCACAGGTCTTGAATCATTTACATGCAAAGCAATGACTGTTTGCAGGAATGCAGATATGTTGGCCAATCCCTTCACCCAAACAGGACCATTGACGCTGCTAAGCAAATAGGTTGATGTTGAACTTCCATAAGCCCAATATCCAATGAATGTCACTGCATACATTGGTAAAACTCCAGCCGTGAATTGGAAGTAGAGTGCTTTCATCATGTTGCTGACAACGGGCTGTTTTATTGTTGCCTGTTGCAAATTAATCAACAAAAGACATGTTAAGCTTTGAAGGCAGAGCAGAGAAAACAAGAGAAAAAGGCAGAAGCAGAAATAACCATCCATAGCCTACATCCCGTGAAAAATACTACCGTCAACGGGCGCCTCAAGAAGTATGCACTTTTGTGACTACCAAACACTGGTTTCCAAAGAGTATGTGAAAAAGGATCCAACTTGAATAAAATCTCAAGATATATATAGAATAACAGCCAGATTAGACTAGCTATTCAATAAAAATGCATAAATTCCCAGGCCACAATTACATGACTTCATTTTTATTTTATTTAGATGGGGCAAGAGAACACTCCCAAGTTATGTGAAAAGTCCACAGACTTGAATCCCTCGCCTACCTGTATTTCTGGAAGCATTCCTGTATTAAATGCAAACACCAGATTAGCAGATGCCCCAATTGTTGTAAATATTTTGCCTGTTGTTGTTCCTGGAATGTTGTAATCCCTGGATGGTGCTTCAATTCCTACAACAGCATAGATATTAATGCAAATTCAGAACTAGAAAAACAATGGCCAGGGCTGGAAAAATTAGCAAAACAGGAAAAAATTTATGTAAATTACTGTCGAACTCAAATTCAAAGTAGTAGGCAAATAAGACAGGAAACAAAGTAGTAAAAAAACTGAAGCAAAATGAAATAAAAAAAAAATCCTTCATAGAAATCCTTCGTTTATTCAACACAATAAAATACTAAAAGGGAAAGAGTGCACGAAGTACAGTACATGAAATTACTGGAATGAAATGCAAACAACAGAGTCTACAATGGCACAAAAAATTTGCAGCATGTAAACTTACCATCTTTAACAGAGAGCACAAATGCCACAACTATATATATCAGGCTGAGAACCGTGGAAACTCCCAGCCAAAGTCTGAGAGCTGACAAGTGGGGAATTGATACGCCAAACAAGGCACATACAAACCCAGAAATGGCAATGAAGTATGGGAGTTTCATGACCTGGTCGTCGCTAAAAAGAACATAGAAGGCCTGCATAGCAAATGTATAGAATTAGAAAAAAGAAATCTGGAAAAAAAGAAAAGAGAAACCTGGAAGTAACTTCATATCATCATAAAAATGAACTTGTTACACCCAGTAAGAATAATCCAAATCAATGTTCCTCTTATAGGCTGTAACTTGTTCATAGTTGATTAATTCATTGATATAAAAGAAACGAAGATGAAAAAATGCATAATTTTTAATGAAAAACTGAGAAATCAAACTTTATTGACAAAAGCAAGCAGAAGAAAAAATTTCCTCCCGAAAATAACACAATGAACTGCAAACAAGATTCCAGGTTAGACCAGACATATTAATCTTGCAGTGACAAGGAAACCAATACGACTAAAGTAATGTTACCTTTAAGGCTGATCCAGCCAAAATGATGTATCCAGTGTTAATCATAAAAAGATTAACATACTGCAATGCCCAGGTAATAGAATAAGCTTTCCTGCCTGCAGTAAAGAGGCCCCATCAAACACAAGGAAGTGGTGATAAATTAATGTACATGACTAAATAAAATAAAATATATATGTATAATAGATCCTTATTCCTTTCCTTTTCACATACCATAGATAAAGCCTGCGAGATCTCTGTATCTGATATGTCTCCTCCCACCAAATTCATGGAGCTTGGCAACAAGAGAATTTGCATACAGTGATATTGCAGTGGCTATAATCAAACCTATTACTCCAGGTGTCCAACCCAGGGGAACCATAATGGTACCAGAATATCCCAATACATAGGCACTGTTGATACCGGTGGTGAGTACAAAACCAACTTGAAACCATGAATCTGTAAATTCCAACACAGAAGATCAAACGACCTTAAAAGTACAACTTAGTACTCAGACAATGAAACACCCTCTCATCAAAAATCCATTTTCCGAACGTTGAAAAATGAATCAGAGAAAAAGGGTATCATAAAAGAAAATACCAATTATAAATTAATCAGAAACCATTAAGAACACAGAACTCTATCCAACCCAGAATTTCTTTTTCAAAAAAGTAACAACCTTACCAACATTCCAAGGAATCGAAACCGAACTGACGTGTTATGTTTTTACTCAGACAACCGCTTTCATATTATGCGATAGAAGAAACCAAAAAAACACAAAATCCCAAGAAATGGAAAAGACAGATTCATTATGCCAGAAGAAAAGGAAACAAACCACTGCTAATCTGATGGGCAGTCTCAGGAATCACAACTGTTGACTTTTCCTCGTCAATAACTTTTCGAGACAAGTTAAAATTCCCAACTCCATCTCCATTATTCACTTCCATTATAAAGCTTCGTTCCTGGCGATGATTGTCTCTTGACTCTTGTCCTCCTACCAAGAGCGGCTGGTCCTCTGCCTCTTGAATTGTAATGTGTGTAACACCCGGATTGTAGAATGAGTATCTGCTTTCTATTTATATATATAGAAGTTATAGTTGTCTATCTTGAGGCGGAGAGTTAATCGCAGCCAGTAAAGCGAGACTTTAATTTTGGTCCTAAATTGTTGGTATGAAAGAGGATCATTGTTACTGCTGTTTCTCCATTTGCTTTTCGTATTGGATCCGTAGCGGTTGTGTTCAGTTAAAAGATCCCATGATTGGCCAGCTTGGATGGCTTGGATCTTTTCCTTCAAATTGCGTGCCACTATAAGACATTGAAAAGTAATAGGGGACAGACCTGGTGCCCTGTTCACTATATTGTTCAGGAAATAAATGTTACTTTACAATGAATTTCTTTTTTTAAAAAAATATTATTTTTTATATGATTTTAGATTATTTTGATTTTCTAATATAAAAAATAAAATTTTAAAAATAAAAAATTAATTTAATATTTTTTAAAATAAAAATTATTTTAAAAAATATTTATTATCCAAATATATCTGGGCTCTTACTTTTTTTTTTTTTAATCAATGACGTGACATCAAAGGAGATGAGTTAATTACTATGTAATTTTCTTTTATTGGAGTCTTTGTAAAAGTTTTGTTTTATTAGAAGTGTAGAGTGTCAAAAAAAAAAAATTGATCGATTGAGTAATGCCCATTAAGTTCTCCTTTGATAGATGTTAGCAAGTTAGAGTACAAACCAATAGCTAATGGTATTCAAAAAAAAGGTAACCACTATTTGAGGAAATTCAAAAATGTCTGCAGAATAATAGGGGGAAGGTCATAGTTTTAAAATCTGTCTGGTACAACTGAGATTAAAATCGGGTTGGATTAAAATCAAAATAAAAAAAATTATGACTCAAAGTGATCTAAAAAAACTTGATTTCAACCTGTTTATTTTTATTTTTATTTTATTAAAATGATATTATTTTAAATTTTTTAAAAAAAATTTAATAAATTAGTTAAAATTAAAAATTTAAATCTTTAACCGGAACAGATTTAAAAACAAAAAAAAAAAATGAATTGAAGAGACGTGACGGTGCACTGCTCATGGATGTCATGTCGGTAAGCATAAAATATTAAAATGAATGTCCGTGGTTATCTTTTCTTTTTTCAAACCAGTCCTCAAATTTGAATTGTGATGTTAGGATGTTTATTGTCGATTTGGATTTTATGTCATGAGAGATCGGTATTTTTCCTCCAGGCGGTAGCAACTCTTTCAATGCACGCGAGGGAGATTAAAGACATATTTTTTTTCTTTTGACCCATCAGGTCTTAATTTATGGTGTGCGAAGGCACATCAGAGAATAATTAAAGAAGGTAAATAAAATATTGACGAAGACAGGGCAGCGACTATGTTTTTCTTCTAACAAGAGTAAAATATGATTAGTTTTGGAATCCCTTTCGGTATTGATCCTAAACTCGTGGTCAAAATTAACCATTAAAAATATATAGGAGATTTTGCCATTTATTTAAAAAAATAAGAATCAATCGTTATTAGGGGGTAAAAAAACACATGGAGAATGGGGATGCTGCAGTACGAGGTGACAGGAACACGAACTTCTGGTGTCGAGGGTGTTAGCTAGGATTCGAATTGGAATATTCAATCTGTACTTTTCTTCGTGCTCATTTATTCCTAGTTTATAGTTCACACGGCACCTAAGGGCTTGAAGAAGGAAAATAACGTGTTTTTTGCGCCCTCTTTTCCACGGAATAAACGCGTGCATGAAATGCCCATGATTTCTTTGAGTTCTCCATCTATGGACCTTTGACCTTGCTGATCTTGACTTTTCGGTAAGGTAATTCGATGAAATTATTCAGTCTATACAACTAATTCATTCGAGCAAGTTGCTTCGTTCAGCAGGATAATAAAAGGAATTTGCTGATCTTTATCTTCATTTCTTTTGATTCGTTATAGTAAAACAAATTTGTTTTTAATGTCCTGATGAGGGATAACAATGAGTATTTGCGGGTTGAATTTCTTGATATATATGTCTAGCTGATTATTTAGGATAAAAACATTAGATATCCTAAAATAATTTATTGGATTTCAGGTATTTAGTGGATATTCATCATCTACTATTATTTATTAACTAATAAAAAATAAAATACTTAATCTATATATATATATATATATATTAAAATATAAAATAATAAATATTATTCTTATACATGCATTTTATGTTAATATTGAGACACACATATATCATATTATATTTAAAAAATCTAAATATTTTATAGATATATTTATATAAAATAATATATATTTCAGGTTAAGTTGAGGTATATTTTATCAATTATTTATTGGATCTAAAGCACACACACCTATCCATGTTAGGTTGATGGAATTCGCATCTCTAGTTTTGACAAGTAAGCGAATAGGTGATGGGAAAAATTAAAGGAAAAACTACTTGTTTTTAACGCATCGGATTTATGGAATTGGAAGATCCACGGGCACTCGGATCTGAATTTTCTACTTCCAAATAATTGTATTCCTTTGATAGAAATAACAAATTGAAAGAAAATGAAATGAAAAGCAATTGCAATAGTGAGAATGCAATCGATGGTCTCTCCATTGGCACAGGCAAGTCAGTAGTTCTGTCAACACTGTCAGGAGTGATTTCGTGAAGATTCCGTTCGGAATCCTTGAGAAATGAAGAAGGTTTTTCATGAGAATAAATACCCAGGACGGTAGTTTATTATTACTAGGTATGTCATCCCTTCAAAACAAAGTAAATGCTAAACATCGTTCGCAGGTTGCATTGTTAATTAGAAAGAGAAATAGTACTTTGTATTGCTATGTTTTATTTTTAAATGTAAAGAGTGATTATTTTTTAAAATATTTTTTTATTTAAAAATATATTATAATAATATTTTTTTAATTTTAAAAATTATTTTTGATATAAGTATGTTAAAATGATTTAAAAAATCAAAAAAATTATTAATTTAAAATAAAAAAAATATTTTAATTAAAAAAAATTAAAACATAAAAATAAATTATATATTATTAATAATGTTGATCCCAGAATCCTTCCATTATCAAATAAAAGATGTTGATGGATAGCTTTTTGACGATGTTCGGGCAACTACTTTTTTACAAAGGACTTGCAACTATTTCTCATGTGCGACTTTTTTCAGCCTCCTTTTTTAAAGGATATGATGATACAAAGAATATCCGGTCACGGTTATCAATGATTAACGTGGGGGTGGTTATTTGTTTTTTAAAGTAATTTAGTTTAGAAATATATTAAAATATATATTTTTTATGTTTTACAATCTATTTTTTATATTAATACATAAAACAATCCAAAAAATCTTAGAAAATCAATTTTTAAAAAATCAAAAATTAATAAAATAATAATTCAACCGTGCCAAAAAAAAATAGCAAAGGTATATACACACATATTTGGATTTGGATTTTTTTCATTGAAAATGTTAGATGCATTAATTTTCATTGCCTTCACGGCTCTCTATCCTCCTCGTTATCTGAGTTGACAAAAAAGAAATGCATGTTGATTTAGGGTGTCTTCCTTTAAAATTCTTTTTTTTATTATTAAAAAATAATTATTTTTATATTTTCAGATTGTTTTGATGCGTTTATCTTAAAAATAATTTTTAAAAAATAAAAAAATATATTTTTAATATATTTTTAAATAAAAAACATTTTAAACTATAATTTTTCAATTATTATTCTTTTTTACCAGAAAAATTGTTCTCTCCGTACAAGAAACTGTTTTTGTTTTACCTTTTCATTTCTAGGTGCAAGAGAACGCTATGCATGGAGACTATTTTTCTTGGCATTTCTCCTTCAAAAGATTAATCTCTGTACTATTTTTCTTCTAGCTGTTGGACGGTGATTATTATATATGATTATTTTTATATTTTAAATTAATATTTTTTTATATTTTTAAATTATTTTAATATGTTATATTAAAAATAATATTTAAAAATAAAAAATATTATTTTAATATATTAATAAATAAAAATACTTTAAAAGGTAATTATTACTTTATAAAGCTATATTTATTTTTTAAAAAAATAAAAATTTTTATTTATTTTAAATTAATATTTTTAAATTATTTTAATGTGCTAATTTCAAAAATAATTATTAAAATATAAAAAATTTATTTAAATATATATTTTTTTAATAAAAAATACTTTTAAAACACTTCTGCCCGTTAATAATTTTTTTATCCGTGATATTTAGAGTATTTTTTTTATCGAATAACGACAGGCCACATTGTAAGGTTGCCATGATTGCATCAGGAGCAAGTGGGTGCTTTCTTCGTTTTTTTCCTGGTCTCCTATCGTTATCTCCAAGATAGACCCCCAAGCCAATAAATGAGGAGTTTCGTGCTTTGTTATTTTATAACAAGATGGTTCGTTTTGACCATTTCTTTTCTGAAAAGCAAGTATCTAAGGTTCTTGAACAAGGGTTTTCATACAAAATATAATGTGATTGATATTTGACCAAAAGCATGTTTTAAAAAAAAAGTGTGAATTATAAACACCGCACAATTTGTTATGCCGCGCTGCTCTTAAGTGGATATCGATATGGATAGGGGCATCTGAACACCTTGGGAAGTAAATGATTGTGAAGCTTTCGAGTTTGTTTTCATGTTTTAAAGTATTTTTTTAAAAAATATTTTTTTATTTTTTTATTTTAAATTAATTTATTTTTAGTATTTTTAAATTATTTTAATACACTGATATTAAAAATAAATATATTATTTTAATATATTTTTAAATAAAAAATAATTTAAAAAATAATCACAGCAAAACATTCAAATAAATTCAATGTTGCTCGGTAAATCTCCTTCATAATACCAAAAGTAAAATCAAATCAGTGCCATATATTTATGCTTTGGCATCTTCTTCAAAACAGATATTCTAATTCATCATTTTTATAATATAATATTAGAATAACTCAGTTTTAATAATATTTGCCAAAGGGACATAAACCGTTAACCAATTTATAATATCTTTATGCTTAAACAAAAAATTAATTATAAGCAATACATTTTTAAAGTAAGTGCTCTAAAAAGGTTCACCACATAAATTAATTCCATGAAAGAAAATAATCTCAATTTGGTTGAAAGTCTTTGTTGGTGGCTGACTTTGTGTGTTCGGTAATATCAACTAAAGTAAATTTTAATTTAAAATATATTAAAATAATATATTTTTTAAATCAAGATATTAAAATTATTGAAAAATATATAAAAACATAAATTTAATATTTTTAAAAATAAAAAATACTTTAAAAAGCAAGTTCAAACATAAAAACAAGCATTTCCTATATAACATATAGTTATTATATGGAAATAAAGGAGATAAAAATAATACAAATTCTACCTTCTATTTTAAAATAACAAAAATTTATTCATAAATTATTTTAAATAAAAATTTATTTTATATTTTCATCAACTAAGCATGTTTTTGTATCTCTTCATTCCTAAATTCTAAATTAAAGGCAACCTTGAAGATCAAGGGTAAAGATTATGTAGTAGCTAGTAAACATTCAGGGCAACACCCCTGACCTTTTGCCGACCATCAAAAGGCCGAAACGTGGACCCCTAATATGGATATGGATCATCCGCTCCAAAGCCTCTTGGGCCGAGGAAGCTCCAAGCCTGCTAAGCGCCAACTAATAATTCGGTCCAGCAAATCATTACATGGATCGTTTCACTAATCCTGGATACAAATTCACGGCCTCGAGATTAGAATGTGCTCGGATACCAATTATCTTATTCATGGTAAAAGATGCTTCAACCACAACCAAATAAAAATTAAAGCATCTAATAAAATAATTCTAACCTCACTCAAATTAAATATTATTCAAATAAAAGATTAATATTTTTTATTGTTTTTAGAATTAAAAATAAAATATAAAAAATCATATATATAGCATTGATATTAATTTCAAAGACACTATAAAAGTCTAATTAAAAATAATCCATAAGCTACATTTTTAATGCAATTCATAAAACTTTAGTTGATATATTTTATTTTTAAAATTCTCGAGATATTGGTTCTACTAATTAGCAAGTTTTTCTTTTTTCTCAACATACACTTGACATAATCATATTAATTATGGACACAGGGCATTGTAAATATAATTGTTTCAAGTTACTATTGTATAAATCAAGAGAAGGCAAAGTTCTTACCCCTGAGCATTAACATAAGACTGTCGAGCCTTTGTGTTAAGTTGCTAAAGATTCAAACAAGATTTTGCTGGTTTAGGGCTAAAAATTACTGCAGGTTTAATCTATCAGCATCAATGGAAGTTTAAAATCCACGCGATCAGCAAAGGCAATGATGAAGTTGAACCGAATTGTCTCTGGATCAAAGCAAGTGAGCAAGAACAACACAGTTCGATGTTGAACAAGTACTTTGCAGGCCTTCTAAACGAAAAGAGCCAGTCAAGCAGTTCTCACTTCTCGTTATGTTTCCATGTAACTTGATGACTCTGCAACTCTATGTGAAATCCTCGACATACTCCTTCCATCTCGACAAGATTTCACTCACCAGAGGACGAGTAAAATCTTAAGGTTACTACTCATTCCCGCAATTATTGGAGAGATAACCCTTACCTTTCTTTTCTGCCTTGACAGAAAATCTTTTATGATTTGCCTTAATTCTAGACCTTCTCCGAACGGCTACATATGGATAGGAAGTATACAAATGCATACTCTAGCTACCCGGGAAAAAAAAAAAAACAGAAGGAAAGAAAAGAAAAGATGGAAGGGGACCTGCGATATCTTGTTTACTTGGAAAAAATTCCTCTGATCCTCCACTGGTCATAAGAAAACTCTTCACACAGTTTCACTATTCCTGCGGTGAAAACTTATAACCAACAAGTTTAGTGAGAAGAAAGAAACAAATATATGTAGAAATTGTTCTTGAACCAAAGGAGAAAAGCACCACTGTGATTGTAAAAGGACTTACAGTTGTCTAATTACAGCGACTCTTAAGGAGGAGCCTTGAAAAATGGAGATACCCAGGTAAGGAAAACCACTATAAATTCCTGGGTTGATAATCTTTTCCATTTCTCTTTTAATTGCCGCACAGAGATCCTTGATTGCGATTTGAATTAAATTTGCGCAAATTGCTTGTGTTCTTCTATCAGTCCACATATCAAAAATTAAGTGCATGACTCTCTTAGGACAGTTAACATAGACCTCCAAGAGCTCTCAAAACATTTGCATGCTTCATGTTTTGTGAATGCAAGGTAAAGCACCTAAGCTCCTCTATAGCATTGCCAGTATAGCACCGTATTTAGAGTGCAACCATCGGACCGGCTTTATTTTCTATTCAACAAATAAAAAAGAAACCAAAATTAGTGATTTTTTGTCGTTAAAAGGGGTTATAAAATTCTTCGCGTGACAAACTTAATATTCGTCATTCTGAGGTTCTGACTCGCCCATTTATTGTCTAGCTGACACAAGGGCTCGCTAACAATCTTCAGAAGGCCGCATGCCACTACTTTAGATGACACAAGGGCTCGCTAACAATCTTCAGAAAATAGAAAAGCATCTTGTAATCTTGTATTGTTCGGAACAAAAGGTGTGGAGAGGTTGTGTGTGTCTAAGGACAATTCCTAAAATTCTATAATTCATAGAATCTGAATCTATTTTAACGTTGGAGGCAAAATGATACCGAGTGGGGCTCATATTGCCCACACCTTGGATTTGCTCCCACAAAATCATCACTAGCTACAGAGGCAGATGTATAGGGTAGCAGTTTAGTCAAATACAGCAATATCTTTTGATTCTTTGCACCAACGAAAGTGCAACCCACGACAAATTTAGCGATTTACATGTTACACCCACAGTACCCAACATCTTCGGTTGGCATGCGCAACCCTATTTTTAATAAAACATAGTAATTAGCCGCTCTGTTTAAGCTAATTAATGTCGTGCTTTTTAAATCGGGTTAATCGCCTGTATTTTATAAAGCTGGTGTCTTGTCGTTACCAGTGTCAACTCAATCAGTTCCGACAAAAAAAAAAAAGACGAGTACATGTAAAAAGGTGACTTTCTAACATCTCTGAATCAAATCGATAACCTGATTCATGGCTATAAATTAAGTTTCACAAAGTGCAAAGGAAAGAAATTGTTAGGGAGCACTAGTTTTTGAAGGGAAGTCAATGGGTTTTGGGTCCCCAGGCAAAGAGTATCCGATTCCCTTGAGGACTTGGAAAAAAACTCACATCTAGGGTTTTTCTTTTGAATATTGTCCTTCAAAAAAATTTGTGTAGTCCAGGAAGGGGACATTTGGGCTGCATATTTCACGTTTGAAGACACTTTGTACATTCCCTGTTAGAATATATATGTGATTCGGAGTAATTATCTCCTATGATGGAGGGGGAGCAATTATCTTCTATAATGGAGTAATTAATTATCTTTCATTATTAGAGATAGAATTATGTAATTATGATTAGTCAAATATAACAATAGAATATAGTTTAAAACCAATATCATTTCATGAATCACGACCCATCACCCACTGTATTAATCAATTACACAACTCAAAGTGCTTGGCCAAACTTTCTCATAGATTCGGGAAACTTCTGAAATCTTGTTTTGTTATTTTTTATTTATTTTAATGAGCTGCAAATAGTTTATTGCTAATGCTCCTTGTGTCTGTGTCGTAATCAAACAGGATATTTTTGTTTCCCAATGTTCACAACTTGCATTTATATGTTGATCCAGTACTTCTTCGTAATATTGTTCTTACTAAAATTTTTTAATTACTGGAAACCTCTTTTATCACAAGTGGAGCATTAATTAATCTGGAGTGATGCTTTAGCCTATGATTGTCTCTATTTTACTATAAATTAAGATCAAGATGCAAACCTGTTTACTAGTAAGCTTACCTAATTTCAGAGCACACACACATAAAGATTTTGAGCCAATCCTTCACCGATCTAGAGTGATTGGCTTATAGCAAAGCAGGTTTAAGTTTTAAAAAATTGTGTAATAAATTACATAATTTGCTACTCATAATTTTAGAGTATCAAACCAACCTACATTCATCCATTCCCTTGTTTGCTCTGTAACTCTGATGGATAGTGAACCCAACTTGTAGATGTTGCCTAAATATTTTTTTTAAAGAGAAGGACTAAAGAGTCCAAGAAAAGAAAATTACAGGCAACGTTGATGAAGGATAGTAGCAACTTCAATGATATCCTTGATTAAACAATAACTTGATAATTTTCAGAAGAATCAAAGTAACGAAACGAATAAAATAGGACAAGCATTGAGCACAAGGCTTTTGCTACTGTGATATTATATTGAAACATCTAATCAATTAACAATTTGCAACACTAGCTATACGTGTGATAATCCGGGGAAAACCTCACACGTAAATTAGGCTTTCATGCTATGCAAAATTGGATATAAACTTGAAACATAGGTGAGTCGGGTTGTTGGTCTTCAATAGTGGTGGAGGTTAGCAAGAAAAACAAACCCTCATGAGACGAGGAACTCTTAATGCTCAAGTTAGTAGATATATAAAAAATATATATATAGAGTAATTGTTAAAGAAAGAACATTGATTCTGCAAACCTATCTGTTTACTTGATCACCCAAAATATGTATAAATCTTAATCATATGAGCTCACCTCAAATATAAAAAATAATATTATATTTGGTTGATGAAAATATCAGTTTTTAGTATTAATTGTAGTGTATGATGCCGTCATTTTTTGAGCAATTAGTGAATGTTAGTGATGCATTGATAAAGAAATCTCTATTAGTCAAGAAATAAACACCTGAATTGCATAGAAAATGATTTATGTTTGCATTGTTAATTATTGACTAAAAAATGTGATGCTCAACCTTCATAAAAGTTTGTACTTGTAAATGATTTATCAATAAAATATATTAGTTAACTATAATAAATATTGTATGCATGTACAGTGCGTGGTATCATATTATGACTTCTCGATACTTAAAAATACACTAAGCGCGATAATAAGAAAGAAAAAATAAGGATACATTTCGGACATGGATCACACCGAGGAGGCCATGTCTAATAAATGGAACAGCCACACCATTTGGGGCTAGCCCAAACCGGTGAATTTCTTTTCTAATTTTATGCACCATCATGTGACCGTATATGGTAAAAAAGAAAGAAAAAGGAAAGAAAGGCCAAGTATGTCTAGAAAAAGCTCAATTGCATGTGTTAGTGATGGTGTTTTTCTCATTTAAAATTAAAGTTGTCCTTGTATTAGTGCTTGAATGCATGAGCTCGAGATCCGTAAATGCTTGGAGTTCGTGATAAAAAAGGGAACCTAATACGGAAAGGTTGGGGCCATGTGACAAAAGAGATCAAATGGCAAGTCATTACTAGAATGTTGGTGTCATGTGCTAGGAGGGATCACGTAAAGACCCTTCACTACAAAAAATTAGAGCAAATATAAAGGACTTTTTTAAGGTCTTATCACATGCGTACGATTCCTTTGCCTTTAGGACACAGTCTGAGGCCCAAAGTGGTAAAAAGAAGTCCTTTAATATATCATCTTTCACTGCCTTGGATTCTAATTAAAGTCCTCAAACCATGTGATTTGGACCTTGATCCAGGGCCACATGGCATACGGCCATACCATATAGTGGTTTAGGACCTTTAACCCATGTTTCATAGCTTTTTAGATACGGTTTAGCCAAGCAGAATATGTCAAAAGGAGTTAGGTTGAGCAAGAACCTATGGAAAGTTGTGCAAACCTGCAGTTAGCTGTCGGTGTTTATGAGAGAAAAGTCAGCGTTTTGAAAAGGTGAAATCAATTTGTTGGGAGTTTGTAATGATCAGAAATTAAAAGAAATATCTAAAGAAATGGGGGTAAATCCTTGCCAAATCATTTTTATGAGTAGAAATTGATTGCATTATCTTCAATACGAGGGGCGCTGTTTTATTTGCAGTATAGTTGTGATTTGCTAGCTTCCACCTGATTATCACGTTGATGATGGTTCAAGAAAAGGACCGAATTAATTAAAGCTCGCAGTTTGTAGGAGATGGAGTGTACATATGCGTGTAATGTAGCTGCAAGAGAAATTCTCCCTTCACCAGAAATTAACTTCTAATTCTTTCACTGAAAACAAGAGTTCTCGGTTGGAGATTGCGTAGGAGCTCCGCCAGAAAACCTCACATCTTTTATAGATCGGTACAGACTCCCTCGAACAACAGATAAATTTGTCGTCTCACATGTTTTGAAAGAAGGAATAAATATTCGTCCTTGGTTACATGTTTACCATTTAAAATAATCTTGAAGGACTAAATGTGGGTATTATAAAATTACCAAATCACATTCATGACAACTGTAAGCAACAATAACAAGAAGAGACTTACCTCTCTAGGAAATTTTCTCGAAGCCAATGTCCGTTTCCTTTTTTCTGGGGCAAGTAGACAGTAGTATGTAGCCTTACTAAAATCAGATCCAATGGCGTCGTGCCAAATTTGGAGTTTGGATTAATCCAATGGTTTGTAAGTGGGAATATTGCGAAGTTTCATTTAAAATCTAAAGAAATGAGTTTAATGTGTAATTAGATCAACCAAATGAAGCTTGGAAATAAGAGTTACTAAAAGAAAGAGACAAATATAAGATATCAGGTAAGAGTCAGTCGCTGATAGCAATTTTGACGAACTCTCTTCTACAAATATGTAATATGACAGGAAAATTGATTTTTTAATTACCAGTAAAAGACCATATATTCAGAGCACTGGTCGTCGTGCGAACTTTCAATATATATATAATGAAACACCATTGCAGCTATAGAAAGACTGAAGGAACAAAGAAAAGCTGCTACATGCATGGTTGTACTCAGATTTGAAAGTGAAAGCAGATATAGACATGAAAAAAGCATATATATGACTTACTTGATCTGTAGTTCTGTACGTTGATATAATAAAATTGTCTGTCTGAACAAACTTCAACACAAGGTTGGTTTTCTCGGTGAGCCGTACTAAACTTGTTGGTGTTGATGATGCCTGAGACGGGCGAGTGCGTGGAGCATCACCGCTACTAAAACCCATTAATGTTATAGAAGCCACCAAAGGAGGAATCCAAAGGGATAGCATGATCCAAAATTATGGGGGACAGACACTTGGGATCAATGCGATCCCTTTGGATGCCTCCTCTAGTTGCAGTAAAAACATACAAGAACCTCCATAGAAGTCTCTAGTCTCTCTCTGTGTGTAATATAGAGAGAAGTGGTTTGAGGGAAGCCTTGAGCCTTCAATATAAAAGAGACCAAGTGCCCCAACAACGACTAAAATCTTCCGTTCTTTTTTTTTTTCTCCCTTTCAAATGCTAATTTACTTATTATTTATTTGTTTTTTCAGATTTAGCAGATCATCAGGACATGTTTTTTCAAAGATATTTATCTTTTTGTAGACCCCATTCTCTAACATAATAAAACCAGACACAGGAAAAAGGTTGTACCAGTAGTGGGTCATCTATCTATTCTGAGAAATACCCAACAAGTTGGGTGGCAATATTTATTCATTTCATTTTCGCTGTCTCCGTATTTTATGAAGGTTTGTGGTCCAATCCATGATCCCTTTCTTACACCAAACTTTTTTATGCTTCTTTCACAAGGAATACATTCCCCTTACCTGTACAAATATAAAGGCATATAATTATGATCGAACTTTTTTTTATCACATAAATATTTTAATATATGGTCTCCGATGCTAAATGGCCCAATTGTATAGATGTTTGTATATATAGGCCAATGATATGACCATACGATTGACTGAAAATTATATTTCATTAGCGGATACAACGCTTACCAAGCTAGTCATAGGATTTAGGCTCACATCGGCGCCGGGGTCAAAGATAGAACACATGACACGATGCGTAATTTGGTGTGACTAATTCAATAATTTCTAGCCTCGCTGATAAATTAATCAGATACTATCCACCTTCTCAAATCATATGCATCCAACGTCCATCCATAGGAAGATAGTGTTTATCTTCTTCCCATTTCTTTTTTGTTCTGCATGGAGTCTATCCATTCAAGGGTAATATTCTAATTAACTTAGCTGGAAAGTCCGAACCAGACTGTTTAGTCTTCTATATATATATATAAAAGACCACCGTATATGAAATACACAATCAAACAAGATAGCATATGGGAGGTCGGCGATGGTTACTATATAGTATGATGAAAATTGCGTTAACAGAAAAGGTTGAGTGAATTTTAATTAAGTCGTTTATTAATTTGAACTGGCGATAATATATATTTTTATTAAATTATTTGCTAGCCATTGAATTATCAAGACTTGATTAAATTACATTATTAACTTAATTTATTAGATAGTTATCTTCCTTCATAGGTTTTATTAATGAAATTGCATTACTTTTGGATTTTTTAAAGCTATCGTTTTCAATAGAAAGTAGCCATTCTCTATCCTTAAATTTCACTTCATCTCTTATCCTTCTTAGAATCTGAGCCTTAAAGTGAAAATCTCAATTCTTACAGCCATTGAGCTGTACACAACTCCGACTTCGAAAACACTATCGCTCACAATTCGATTTTTTTCAATAATGAGATTCCAATATGGTCATATTAGCACGGTTGAATATTCGCATAAACATTATAATATATTGCCATGTAGAGTTGGATGTAAATAGTCCCAGCTGATAAATGCAAAGCAGTCGTACGTACGTACATGGAATTACTAAAAGCGATTTCAAAAGGTAGAAGCTATAATTTCAACAATTGATTGAGTTTGTTTATCTCGCAACATATTACATTTCACCGCATAATGACCTTCTTAGGCGCAATTAAATTTGTAATAAAACGCTCGAATGATGACTTTCGGTGAGAGGTCAAAGTGTGGACATTCACTGAAAAGAAGACCTTCCAGTACTGTCATGATCGACTATAATGCACCCCCAAAAAAAAAAAAACCCAATAATTAAGTTGGTAATTAAGTGATCGAAGGTCGGGGAGAGAAATTAATGTGTAGAAAACCTGTATGATGAATCACAATTAATTATGGGGGGCCATAGGCTATCTATATATATTCACATTATTAATATAAAAGATTAGATTTTCATATAGTATAAATCATTGGTTTTCGACTTGTCAAGTTTCTCAATTCACACTTCTTCCTTTTCTAGTGGGAACGATACGTTTGCCAGAGGAACAGTTAAGGATGTTAAAAGCCTTGGCGGTTTTAGTATCGCTATGTGCACAAATCTTGGGACATCCATGGATTGATTTGATTATTCAAGATAAATATTGGATTATTCAAACTTGTTTATAAAATTGAATAATTGAGCTTTAACATTTTCATAGATTTATTTTATTTTATTTGTTTTTAAATTTTAAAAATATCTATTTATACATAATAGGTAGATGCAATATGATTTAATCAAAATTAATTAACCATTGATTAGTTAGAATATTAAAATGATATATGAATTGTACGTTGTTACAAGAAATGAAAATGAGGAGACGAAATTAAAATGATATATGAATTATTCTTGGATAATTTTATTTACACCATCAACATAATAAAATCATATAAAAAAGACACTGAGTTGTCATAAATGAAAAACACATAATAACATAAAATAGTAAATTTAAGTTCAACCAACTCAAAAATGAAAAAAATAATTATCAGAAAAATGTATAGATAAAAATATTATAGATTAAGAGCACACAAAAATATAAAAATAATAAATCACTCAGGATATGAATTTAATTTAAATAAAAAATAATAATATATATTAACATATAAACAGTTAATCCAATTTTTAGTTTTCTAGTTGTTAATTTATTTGAGTTCGAATAGTTTACTTTTCTTTTACAACCTAGCGTGTACACAGGAGACGTGGGCCTCAGTCTTAACTTTTGATATGTGTGTAGTCGTGGGTCCTTAACACATAATTCTGGCTATGTAATTAAAGCATTCTATTTAGT
Source organism: Populus tomentosa (assembly GCA_018804465.1). NCBI lineage: Eukaryota > Viridiplantae > Streptophyta > Magnoliopsida > Malpighiales > Salicaceae > Populus > Populus tomentosa. Next base: position 3,840,086 of record CM031983.1, on the reverse strand, counting down.
ATGTGTTTTTGGTAATGTAGTATAAGTGTTTTCTAAAAATATTTTTTATTTAAAAATATATTTAAATGACTTATATATATATATATATATAATTTTTTACATTAACATATTAAAACTATTAAAAAATATTAAAAATATTAAATTATTATTTTTTATACCCAATATATTTTTAAAATATATTAAAACAGGTTAAAATACAGTGCAAAACATCCCAAAAATTCCCCTTCTTCCTTGCGTCCTCGTCTCCACTGTTTTCCAAGCTTATCATTTCTTGTTTGTTTCTAACCAAAAAGTGATAGAAGACAGTTCAATGCTAGTGATTTATCTCGTTCATGTATATGTGTTGGAGTTACATATAAAAAATATTTTTTTTATTAGATGATTAACCAATTTTTTTTAAATCAAATAACATTTAATAAAAAAATTGAAAAAATTAACTGTTTTTAACAAGGTCATAATTTAACTTATGTTTTTAAGATGAACTGTTCTCCTTTTTCTTTTCTTTTTGTAATAAAATCCAGCTTATGTCACATCCTAGATTGATTTGCTAAATCAATTCGGGTCTTACAATAATAATTGAAATATGATAGCCAAGTTTTTTTTTTAAAAAAGGTATTTTAAACTAAACACAGTAACTAAATAACTTTCATGAATTCAACTCAAATATTTGTACAAGTATTTATAGAACTCTAAGTACATGTTATTAATCCTTACACACACACACATGATTAGATAATGCAAGTTTATTTTTCCAGCAGTGTATGTTCAAAACGAAAGTTCCATTAATTATTCTCCTTTGCTGCCATTATAACCAAACACTAAGATTTTTGAGATTAGCAAAACGAAAGATGGTTGCTAACAAGCACTCGGGTACAACATGATGGCATCTCAATGAGTTATATCAGCCATTGGATACAAGGGCCACCTCAAGATTTCTTAGTTGACCCTTCAGATTTCGATGTATGGTGCTGGATCTTGTCAACACTAATGAAGCATAAATGGACCACAAGCACAGCGCAGGCTTTCGATGGTGCTATACAGACCCTACCCACGAAATATTTTTACTCTCTCGCATACATTGTAGCGGGCTAAATGTGGATGGCTGATACTGTCTGATATATAGTGATTTGAAAGTGTAGTTTTTGGTTGCATCCTTGGTCTGTATACATCACAAGGGTTCTCCTCTGGGAACTTGTGTATCTCTTCTTTGTAGGACATAGATTTTAGATCCACCCAGTCCTTGTTACCCCTCTGGTAGAGCATGAGGAGTACCTTGCAAGAACGCTGCCAAATTGCTGCCTATAGGAACATATCATAATCTTCCTCACATGGGATTTCACTTTGTGCCAGCCTCCATGCACCTCACTGTTAGAATGGACTCTTCAGCGCAGTGGGCATTGATCATGCTAACATTATCGATCGCCACGGCCAGTATTTCACTGAGTTTTCATGTTATCATATGGTGAGGTGGTCACATGTATACAATTTATGAGCTTTGTTGATGGTAAATTGTATTTTTCTTCTCATTGTTATCTTTCCATTTTTAGTATTTTGGTTTTTTTCTCTTGTATCATCTTGATATTATCATTTCGATTGGTGGTCCTACGAACGTTGTCTAAGCCTCTACAATTATTTCTTCGTTGGATCGATGTTTAAGGCTTTGGACCACAACTGCTGGCATCATTCTTCTATTCAATTGACTCGAGAGTTGAGGACAAGATTAAATAATCATGGAGGCTCTCTGTGTACAAGTCATATGCTTTCCTGTCATATTTCGTTCCCATGCTAGTCCTAAGAGTACTAAACTTTTTATCCTGCAACGACCATTGAGCAGACCCTTATCTTCCTGGTGTTTTGAACCAAAAGTAATGGTTTCAACTTGCGAGCAATAAATAGAGCAGCCTGGCGACTGGTTAGCTTTCAGGGACCAGATCCACACCGGTAAAGATAGCAACATTGCAGTAATTCATGCAGTAGGGTAGGGAGAGAAATTCTCTGCGGCCTCAAATATTAAACCGACAAAATCTGAAAGACTTACTCCGGTACGTATATTCAGGATGACATCAAAAAAAGGTTAGACGTGGCCTTGAGGTTCTTTATTTTCTGCATGAAGATGACATTAAAATTGGTCGCCATATGAAATTAGATTTTCTTAATGGTAACGACACTTATTGACTGCAGAATAAGATCCTCTGGGGTTTTTTAACTTGAGGAGAGAGTCCCTAAAAACTAAAAATATCAATATTGTAATGATCAGGGATCCAGTGATACAGATGATCATTAGTATCTATCTATCGAGCACTAGAGTTTTTAATATCACATGGATTCAATCAGGACGATCTCACCAACGGAGAAGAACAATTCAATAAGTGCCGAGGACACATTATTACGTACCCTGCCACTCTATGCCCTACTCCTAATTTGTTTGGAGCTAGCGGCTTCTATAGGTTCCAGTCAGGTGTGCATTGGGAGTGGGACATTGACTGTCTCGGCTACTTGAGAGTTCATATACAAAAATTCCCTTTGATTGATAACAAGACTAGAATCTTTTAGGATGACTTGAGTTATCGAAAAATTATTTCATCTATTGACGTACGATATTAGCAATTTGTTTGGTACACAAGCTGTCTTTGGCATTTTTTCCGTTGGAGTGTTGGGGAAATTGGCTAGTACCGTTGGGTCTGCAAGTGCAACTGGCTTCAACAAATTATGGAAAAAAACTGGTTATATTAATTTTTCTAATAAAAATTGATTGCGTTAATTAATAAAATGAAGCAGATTATGGACATTTTTGCTTGATTTGAACCAAAACATATTCTAAACTATTGGATTATGAAATGAGCAGTACCTTGCTCTCTGCATTTCTATCCAGTATGCAAATATATACCTCTCATATTTACCGCACATTGATTGCAACGCCAAGTTTATAGCTAACATTATATATATATATATATAACCCACATGGATTAGCACAGGTAGTAAGACTTGATGAGGATATTTAGTTTTGTGAATTTCAAGCTTGTCATTAGCACACTCGTGCTCTCAGATTAGTACATATATACTAACTGTCCAAATCTGAGTCATCTCAAAGAGATCGAAAACACCAATTAATAATAGCCCCCATTCTGCCGTCGCACAAGCACCGGCGGGACGTTCCCATCCCTCCATAAAGGCGATATTGGCACTTTGATTACCCTCGTTCTGGGTGTACGAGTGGTCCTGTTGGGTCTTCATTTTTCGCAGAGAGAACTTGGCCCATGCACTTTGGCTGGTTGGAAAGCATGCACATCGATCTCCAGCTTTCGGTAGTAGTACTGTTCGCCATTCTTTTATCTCTTCATTGCTTGGTTTATCCAAAGCAAAGTTCTCAGACTTTTGATAAATGATCAAACATTCTCACTGCAAATGGGAACAGCTTGCAGGCAAATTTCCTTCTGATGAAATCATGTAATCTTCAGTTTTGCAGTTCAAAAACTTAATAGTTGACCTCCTTGCAGGGTTAGTCTTCGTCATACACTGAGGATCTACTAATTTCGTCGTCGTGATATGTGTATCTGGTGAAAGTGGGTTTTCATTGCCACGGCCCACGGTGTAAGTTCAAGACAAAGTAGATGCTCTAGCTAGCTAATGTCGTCGCTACCACAGAAACCTATCATGCATAGTAATCAGCATGATCTCTTTGGTTAGTGGCATGTATTATTTATCAAAGTTTCTTATTTAAGCAGTTGATCAAGGGGAATAAATATCTGAGCATCCTCCATTAACATTTAACAATGAAAATTAAATGGGATGACAATCTAATGGAAAGATCAGTTATAATTAACACCTCGTAAGAAGTTCTTTCACGTGTCCATTTTTTGTTCCTTCCCTTCAAGATGAAAGAGACTTCCACCACAGCCTGATGTCTGAGCATTAAAGAAAACCAAGATTAAGATGTTAATTAACTATAGACAAAAATGAAAAGGAACTAAAGACAATCACCTGTAAAGATGTACGTACTACCATTATTTTTTTTTTACATGAATAGGAACTATGATTATTATAGAGTATTAATTAGACAAAAAAATATACAATAAATTAAAGCTTTTTTTATTTTATTTTTTTATTTGGAAATAGTTTCCTCTTGAAAAGTGATTTTCTATAAATTATATTATATTTTAATATTTGATATTGTCATAAAAAATAAATTATTATTTTTTTAATGTTTGACTATGTTATAAAAAATATAATAAAAAAAATTTATTAAAGTTTTTTTTTTTAATTTTATGGAAAAATTCATTAAAAAAACGCAAAAGATTCAAAGCCACAAAGATACTGACAGACCACATTACCCCCTCTTACAAAAGAAAGAAAGAAAGAAAGAAAGAAAATTAATAAAATAGCAGCTGGATCATAACAATCGCAAAGTATAGAGCTGGCATTACTACTGTATATCAGATGATGTTGATCTGCACAGAAGTAGATTATTTCCTTGTTTAAAGGTGAAGGATTTGTAGTTCAGAAGCTCTTATCAATCGATGTGAAACCGTAGCATAATTAAATGGGAATATGGTAGGGCTCTTTTAACGCAGATGAATCCCTTCTTTTTTCAAGAAAGCTTTAACCAGGCAAGACTTTATATATGGATGGATGGACAAATAAGTGAATAATTGACAGTAAAGACATGCTTTCTGCCTTCATTTTCAATCTTACCAGGCCACCTTCATTCCACTACTCATTGTTCTGGTATATCTACTGACAGATTATGCACTTGTCCTAGGTTTTCAAGTCATCAAGATGGTTATAATAAATTTTAGCTAAAATTAATTATCTTCTTTTTTTATTATGATAAATAAATTCATCATTCATATGAATCATTTTCGACATTGCATCTTATAGTTGATTGACATGGATTGTTCAACCCATTCATTTCTGAATTTGAATTGGCAAAACCAAAACTTACATGAAAAAAATATATCCCATATAAATCTCAAAATCGAAAAGTTGTGAGAATTAGCCGTTTAATTTGAACTAAATTGGATGTGCCCACCTGCTTGTACTTTTTTTAGAGTTTGAAATTTCTATTTGAAATTAAGTTTCAGATTCAAACTCAAAAAGAAAAAAAGAAGATAGGGATTTAAGAACTAGAGAAGTGAAGGCCTAGAACTATCGACCTTTGCTTGAATTAGAAATCAATTTGATATTATTATGTTCGAGAGTTGAACGTTGATTGTTTGATTATCGATTAGAAAAGGAAAAAAACCCCACAATTGAGAGCCTAATTGTATTTTTGATGTTATTAACTACTTAGATTTAGTGATTTGAGATTAACTTGGTTTTTTCTAGATTTTTTTGGTTTGGATTCGGTTTGATTTTTTAGATTTCAGGCTTATAAAATCAAAACTGAACCAAACTAGTCGATTTTTTTAAAATTTTAATCTGTTTAATCTGATTTTTTCACGGTTCAGTTTTTTCAGCTATTTTTTTCAGTTTAATCAGTTTTTTAGTTTTTTAATTCTTCTCTAATGATCTCCACGATAAATGGTATAAATTTTTATTCTGGTCTTTCTAAAAAAAAAATTTCACTAGTAGCATATTTAGATTTTAAAAAAAAAAGGTTTATGCAGGTGCAATTAATTGAAAAAAATTGATAAAATTAGGGACCACAACATAACCTTAGAGACATTTTTCTGAGCTGTGGGAGTGCCATGGCTCACCATACCCCTCCTCTGCTCAATCTCTGCGTACGAATCCCATGGGCCATGAGCAATTAAAGACAATTAAGGAAGAAATGTTACGGGCTCATCAATTTGATAGTAGGTCCAAATTCCAAAGCCCAGTCCAAATAATATATGGAAACCTTGGGCCATCCCCCAAGACCATCTGAGCACCTTCCTCATAACGCTAAAAACAAGGGCAAGATCGTCACAAAACTCCCGCTCCCCATTTTTTCAAGAACTTTATAAAAATTGTAAAGGCGGGTCCTTTGGCCTACTGAATAACAGAATCTGGTGTCACCCAAATCGCCATGACCATTCATTTATTTACACTAAAAACCCAAGAAAACAACCAGTAAATCAATAAAACATGAAAGGCAAAGAGGTAGTTAGTTCATCACTCCCGGGTCCACTTCCACCCTATTGCTCCCCTCATCCAATCCATGTCAAAGGAAGTCAAAACAACAACTTAACAGAAAACTCCAAACGGCGCCACTTCATCTGGTCTAAAAGGTAACAACGTCACCGTTTTAATGGGACATGCTGGTAATTTAAAGGAAACTTCTGTCTAAAACAGGAAAAAAAGAGTCCGGAACATCAGCCCGAATGTTACAGTTCGCATTTTGCAGTTAGGCAGGTCGGTATTTCACACACACAAAAAAAAAGAAGATTGTTTTTTTATAGAGAGAGAAACACAAGAAAACAGAAACAGAAACCTCAAAAAAATGCAAAATCAAACTGAAAACAACAATGACGCAATGAGAATAACAGAAGGGGACAGAGAGAATCAGACGAATTCGCCGACTGGCGGAGATGGTGGAGCTGAGTCAGGTGAGCTTGGTGGCGGAATCGGGGGAAACGGTCGGACTAATGGTAAAGTGAAAGGACCGTGGTCACCAGAGGAAGATGCAGTACTGAGTCAACTAGTGAGTAAGTTTGGAGCGAGGAATTGGAGTTTGATAGCACGAGGAATACCAGGGAGGTCTGGGAAATCTTGTAGGCTTAGATGGTGTAATCAGCTTGATCCTTGCCTCACGCGCAAACCTTTCACTGGTATAATTCCATAATCAAGTCACTCCATTTACTATTTCTTTAATCTCTTTGTGTTTGTTTCTGGGTTTTTTTTTTTTTTTGGGGGGGGGGGGGTTCGAATGGTGATTTGCTGGTTTTTTTTTAAAAAAATGATGACAGTAGGTTTTTTAGTCTTTTGTTCGAGGTTGGAAATTCGAACCGAACTCCAACTTGTTATAGGGTTTTTTTATTTATTTAAATTTGATTTTTTTTTTTGTGTGCGCGTGGATTGATATATTCTTTATGGGGGTTTCGACATTATGATTGATTTGTGAATTTTAAGCTTGTTTCAATAGTAGCTGTAGTGTGAAAGAGTGGATTTGAATATCCCCGATGTTGAGCATTGATCTTTTGGTAATTGTTGGATAGTTAGATTGACTTTCTTATATCTTTGAACATTGGGATCGAGTTGTATACATTCAAGTCTTATGTTTGGTTTTAGAAAGTGGTGGTCTTGGAGAGCAAAGTTTTATTTGGGGTTGAGGTTTACTAGTTTAAGGGATTGTCAACTTGGGCATCAAGTTTATGACATCTAGGTAGATGCAATGGCGGGTGCAAATGGGTCCCAGAACACTCAAAATCCGTTGTGAACTCTGCTAATCACAGTTTACATGGCGTAGGTGAATAGGCCCATCCCGTTGTATATATCATTTTGTTTGTCTGTGATGGCATGGGTATGGTATTGCTTTCCAACTGATTTTAAAGATGGTTTTTTTTTTTTTTTTTTTTTTTTTTTAAATCCAGGTTGCTTTCCTGTAAGTTCTGATGATTTGTTTTCTTTTGTCGTGGCTTCTTCTCAGCTGTTGTATTCATAACATGAGAAGTATGCCTTGTTTCAGTGTGTAAATTATTTGAACTCAATGGCTCATTCATTTAAAGGCTCAATGATAGAAGCAAATGAATTATTTTAAGTCACTCAAAGTGCCTGAGATTTGATTATGAGACATGTTAAATAACAATATTCATTTAAGCTCCAGTTTAGGTAGTCCCCATTTCTTGGAGATACCATTTTCTTGATGTTGGTGTTTCGCACAACTTGCATATGTTAGGCTCATAAGGAAAAAAGGCAACATAATGTAACAGGATATCCTGGTGCATACAATTAGTTGTCTATGATATTTTCTTGTCATTTTCAAAGTTTTTCTGCTGTTGATATGGTGCTTAATTTTTCCCTTATTAAGGAAGTTAAGGTGTAAACAATTTACGGCTAGGTAATGTCTGGTCTCGGAAGTGAGTTAGAGCCTTAACCAGTAAGATCACCTAGTTAGGTTTTGATGGGATTACGCTTTTGGTTTTAAATCTGGAACTTAGCTGGAATAGGATAGGATAGCAACCAAACAGGACGTAGCCTGGAATTCGTATCTTAAGGAAGTAATCCTGGTAATTATTTGGAGTCTTCTGGAAGATTTCATGATCATTCTGAAGAACCATTTACCTAAGCACATTTCTTATTAGTATTCGCTGTTTAGCAACATTTTATCTGAATCGTTTCCACAGGATACTTCTATGCAGAAGCACTCTCACATCCTTTTGGTGTGCAATAGTTGATCACTTGGTGAAGTGTAGTGTGATAATGTCACAGGTTCACAGCATGGGTGAAGCACTTGAACCCTAAAGGGATAGACTGGATTTGCTAATCTACTGTAACACAAATAAGCTTTAGCTAACCCTTAGGATACAAGGAAGATTTCTTTAGCTTAGCTATTCTTGCATTCTGCTTTATTCATGTGTACTGGGATGATTATGCAAATTCCCAAATCTCGTTCACAATTACACTCTATCCAAACAAGAAGTGATTACTTTTTGGTTATATTTGAAAATGAGGGTAATTTGTTTTTGTGTCCTAAAATTTTGTGGTGGTTGCACGCTAATCTTCGTGTTCTTAAAATAAGTGCAGTGATGGTACCTATTCCATCCTTAGAAACTTTTGCCCCTCAGTATGCCATTATTCCCCACTAAAGCATGCTCCTCAAGGACTCTATTGTGTAGATTGTAGAAACTCGACTTGAGTTTGACCGTGTTAAAACCTCAGACTTGAGAAAAAATTACCTTGAAATTATTGAATTTTAACATTTAGGTCTATCCAACTTTTCTTTCTTTCAAAATTTTATTGATGTTAGGGGCTATCACTTGTCACAAGGGTGAAAACCTACAGGCTTGCAATCAGAAAGCTACAGGTGTAAGTGAATTGTAGGAATGTTCAAATGCTCTCCCTCGGGACTATGTCAGTGGAATGATAACTGTGTGATGACAATTTTGAGCACTCTTGATGTTCTTTGTTCATGTTTTTATATTCAATCTCCGTAATAACTCACTACAGAGCTTCCATATTTGCAAAGTAACTTGTTCATGTGAAGTTGCTTGAATTTCCTTCTTTTTATTTTTAGGCGCGTGTCATTTGTAATTATTAACTTTCATGTGCTGCATATGTTGGCTATTGGTACAGAGGAAGAAGATCGTATTATAATTGCAGCTCATGCAAAGCATGGAAACAAATGGGCAGCAATCGCGAGGCTCTTGCCAGGTAGAACTGACAATTCAATCAAGAACCATTGGAATTCTACTCTAAGGCGCCGATGGGCAGATCTGATAAGGTTGAAACCAGGAACCAGTGATGTGATGGAAGATGGTAGCATTGAAATAACAAGGGCGTCATCAGAAGAAACCCTTTCAGTTTGTGACATCAGTTCATCACAGCCCCCAGAAGTGAGAGATGTCACGATCGATGACCAACCCAGCCAGCATGAAGACAAAGGTCCAACAGACACCATTCCTCAAACAAATGAGGTCACTGTTGCTGCAGAACCACATGGAAATCCCACCCTTCCTCGTCCTGAGGCACGTGTTAGTGCATTTAAAGTTTATAATCCCCCCAGTGGCCTGAAAATGAGTTCTGGGCTTACAAGAACAGTTCCAACTCATGGCCCTTCGGTTCAAACGCCCAAACCAGACTTGGGGTCTTGCAAATTCCTTGAAGATGTTCATTGTGAGCCCATAATTCCTTCACGATGTGGGTATGGTTGCTGTGCGACCCCGAGCGGGGGTCATCCTCCAAGCTCTTTGCTTGGGGCTGAGTTTGTTGAATATGAGGAGCCCCCTCCTTTCTCAAGTCAAGAATTGATCTCAATTGCTACAGATTTGAACAATATTGCATGGATGAAGAGTGGCCTGGAGAATAGCAGCACTGGGATACCTAGCAATGCTGCAGGCTACAGAATGTCTCAAGGGACTCCTGTTGACTCTCAAATGGGAATGTCTGAACAGAATTTAAGAAACGGCCACATGCATTTTGATGAGGGGCGAAGCAGATTAATGGGCACAATGGCAGGTACTATATCAACCCAGATGCCTGCTTGACCTTTGGCAATGCTTGCCGAATTGGAGAGCTTGAACCAAACTTGCTACTGATTTCCTCTCGTGATACTGCTTCATCATAGGATGGTATAGGTCAAATTTATTCAGTTGTCATCAATTATTTGCCTTTTTTAGAAGTGAAGAAATGATTTCATGTGGAGGCTCTTCATTCCTGGCGAAGAGATGATGTCATTTTGCTTATACAGCCACAAATATATTTCTTAAAGATATATTGAGTCTTGACTCAGTTGAAAAATGAAACTTGATTGTATCCGTTATTACAGCGCTCAAGTTTCCCAGTCATGATGCTTTCTTATGGCTGGTCTCTAGGCCCATGGCCATTAGAGTTACAGGCCATAAAGCTTTGCACTCTTCACCGTCCAATGGCACACGTTGGTGCATTTAAACTACGGTTGCCTGTGCAAGCAGGAATTTGTTCTTGAGGCAAATACTGACGGATCAACCTTAGCTTTGGCTGCGTAACTTGTGTCGCAGGAATGGTAATTCCAGAGGCTGCTTTTCAATAAGCAATGGTGCATGGGTCCTGAATTCAGTCATAGATTTCATCAGCATTTGGTGGTAAACCCACGACTTCATTAATCACAGATTCCTAGTTCCAGATTTCTCGAAAACTAGTGCTGGGCTAGGCTTTAAACTAGTAAAAGGATATTTTTTATTTAATGATATGATAATAAAAATAAATATTTATAAAAATTAAACATTAATTAAATATTAAATTTTTATTTAAAATTATAATAACCTCATAAAAATAAATTATTAATTTAGAATCAAAAGAAAGAGAAAATTTAGAAGGTAAATTTTTTTAAAAAAAAAAAACTAAAAAACAGTGAATCATGAACTCGTTCAATTATTTCAGGAGAGCTGTCCTAGTAATAGTGATAATAATTGCAGGAAGGTAGTTGGGATCTTTTCTTTTACTGTCAGCCTCAACTGTTCCACCGGCAGCCTCCTCCCACACGATAGTATCTGACCAAACGGTAAACTTACTCGTAAGACAATGTAAAAAATCTAGAGTGGCTAAGAACATCATTTTAGAAGCATGAAACGGCAGCTGATATGCCGAACTCTCCATTTCACAAGAGATAAGACAGCACATGATAAATGGAAAGTCCACACTGCCCTTATCACAACTTCATCTATGTGAAAAAGGTGTGGGCAATATCGGCCCCATGAAAATCGGAGGGTGTACAGGTTCATGACGCATTTAAAATACAATAAAAGCACTAAAGAGGACAGATAAAAATCTTTCTCTAGACACCTCCACTATCCTATGCTGTCTGCGGAAAAAAGAGCAGTGTTTTAATAGGTAACTTCAACATCAAATCATCTTCTAATAGATCCTTGTTGCCTTTGCAAACTGGGTCCTCTCGACAATTTTAGCTAGCTTCCCACGTTTTTCCTTGCACCAACCCTGCCACCTAATAAGTAGATAAATAATGAAAGCACACAGCCACAAGGCCACGACTTTAAAAAAGAAAAGCAATCAAATACATTCCAGCAGTATTTCTTGTACTTGCTGAATGATACTGTATTCTGTCCATAATATCTTCCGCCCTCTTTCTTTCTACTACAAGCTCTGTTCAAAACTGACACTTGCCACGGGTTCTGAGAGCTTCTTTGACCTTTGGTTGGCATTGATGATCTCTGCCTTCCAAACCCTTTACATGAAGATTAGCAAACTGGGTTTCAAAAATGGAAAACTTGCAAAAAACCCAAGCTGCTGTTGTTGTTGTTGTTGATGATGATGTTGACGCTGTAGATGGAAGTAGTCACCCCAACAACAAGCAGTCAGTGGGTGAAGAGCATATAGGTTCTTCAAGTGAGTCTGGCTCTTGCAGTGAGATTGTGAAGGAGAGATCTTCTGTGTCAGTTGTGGATCTGGAGTGTGGGGCACCAGAGATAAAGCTGCATTTGGCAAAAGTTGAGAGGGACTGCAGGATTTGTCATTTGACCATGGATGCAGGGAATCTGGAGTCTGGAGTGCCTTTTGAGTTGGGGTGTTCTTGTAAAGATGATTTGGCTGCTGCTCATAAGCAGTGTGCAGAGGCCTGGTTCAAGATAAAGGGAAACAAGTAAGTTGATAAAGAAAGCACAGAATTGATCTTATTGACGTGTTATATATTTTGGTTCTTAGCTTTTCTAAATTTAGATGCTGTGCTCTAATGCCATCCTACAATGATTATAGTAAATGATTGCCTTGCAAATGATTTTTGACATGTTCTTTGGGACGCCTATTTGTTGATTCTTGGGAATTTCAAGGTTTTTTTTTTTCCTAGGTAGATGACTGAAAAATTTAAGGTTTTGATCTTGGCACTACTAGTCTTTGAGGAGTTTATGCAATTTGTTAGTTAACGAAGCAAATGGTAAGATTACCAAAAGGGTGTCATAAACGGGTTCGATGATCTTGTTTCAGATGGTCATTGCTATAAAGTTGGTGCCTTTGGAAATTATTGGTCGAGATGCACATAATACTAATTGTTTTTGTTAGTACACAATCCTTGGAGGAATATTTGGTGAAAATACCAGCGAAAAGCATCGTGCTGGATGCAAGGAACATGTTAATGGAACGTAATTTAGAATAAAATCTCTAGTTTGTTGGTTTGGAGAAAGGAGAGTAAAAGTGGAGTAAAAGTGGCCTGTGCACTAAATGAAAAGAATTATTTATGGCGAAAGAAAAAGGTTAAACCCTACTTTTAATTCCAACTACGTGAATAATCATTCCATTGTTTGTTTTGTCAAAATATCTTGTGTAATGCGATTACAATTTTTATTGCGCTATAACAAAAGTTGGGATTTGACTCCAGTGTGCAATGATAATTTAGATTGATAAACCAGGCACTAGCAGATATTACTGATAAGATGTAAACAGACAGGCTATCTGTGGTAGGTTGGATACCTGCTGAACTGTAGTTTCATGACGCACATACCTTCAAAAAAATCAGAACTCTTCCATTTTGTCTTATTGTCTAGTGACCCGCACAGCTTACGAAGAAAGATCAACCAAATAGTGTCAGATCACTAAGAGATCTAAAACAAAAATTCCGGCTGGATCCCAAGGTCTATGGCGCCATTTCAGTTCTAGGATTTCATACCATGGTGATTTAGATGATTTTCATTGCAGAAATATCATGTTTTAAAACAAATACAAAATAAATTATCTGTTATATTTTTCATCTCAGGATTCCTTTTGGGTTGCATTTGGAGTCGCTCGTCAAACTTGCCCTTTCCCTTGTGTTGCTTCTTTTTGCTGTTCAAAATCTGCCTATTAGCTCATATTGAAAGCAACTTAGAGAATTGCCTCGGTATTGCATTATTTCCTAGTCCAGTGCATTTCTTGTGACACTACAGGAATTCGTGTGGATTTTTGGCTTTTGACATCATGGTGCTTTCCCCCATAAAACCATCCGTTTCCTTTATGATCAGACATGGTCTCTGAATTTTACCCAGCGTATAACCTTTTTGGAATGAATTTGACTTGGTCAAGGAGTCCTTTGGATTCAGATTCTTCTGTGTGAAGAAAAATATTTTGGAGTAGCTAGGGAAATGGAATATAAGCCATTGAATTCGATTGAGAACCATAATCTGCTGCATGTGGACTCATCCCATACATTTTTTGTGCTCTGTGCAGCAAGGCTACCCAGCACTCTTGCTGGAAAATCCACTTCGAGGATTTGAGGCTGAGTTGTAGCTGCTGTGCTGTGCACAATATGTCTTGCTACAACACACTTGCAAATTAACTTCAACTAAGAAAAACATGTTTTCAATTGGCTAATTACCCTTTTAAAGTTGAATTATTGAAGGATTCTATTTTCCTTCAATCTTGTGGAGCTTAAAAGGTAACAGATCAGGACATGATTTTTTTTGTGTGATAGTTTCTACATTACGCAGGGAGTAGAAGATTCATATGTTGTCCTCCTACATGATTTACATATGAATAGGATAATCAAGGCTTTCTATGATGCAACTCAAATACATATGTTTTGACAGTTTCATAGTTTTGTTCAATTTGTCCTATTGAATTTCTAATTTTAAGGACCGTTTCATGGTGGAATGATCTCAGTTAGCTAGACTCACAAGTTCCCTGGCTGATACCGAGAGTAGTCACGGCTAACAGAATATAATGAATGATTGGACCAAATCTCCAGTGTATCGTCTTAAATTTAGAATGACGAAACTGGCATGGGTTTGTTTTGATTGGTATTTCATTTTCTCATACTTTGCCTAACAAAATGGAAATTATTCTCCATCAACTCATGCCTTTCTATGTGTAGACATGACAAGAGATCATCTTTATTATGGTTTTGTCTTTTACAGTAGAAATGGCTGGTATTTAATAAAACTCTACGGAATACATTTTCTGAATCAGATGTTCGCTATGCAGTATTTTCTTTTGATAATGACAGGTCAGAAGTATTAGTGGACTATAATGTTGCCAATAGCTCTTTCTTGTCCATCTTGAGTTTAGAATATGGAATGTATTCCTTCCTAACATTGTATTGATATTGGTTTGGATGGATTTGTCTTAGCATTCGAAATAAACTGTGTAAATTGTGTTGCTGTTTAAGATCACTTGTTGACTGATATTTCTTTAAAAAATCTAACTGCAGAACCTGTGAGATTTGTGGATCAGTTGCACGAAATGTAGCTGGTGCGAATGAAACTGAGTTGGCAGAGCAGTGGAACCAGGCCACTGATGGTGCCATGGCAACCACAGCTGCGCCTGTGCATCCTGCAGAGACCCGAAACTTCTGGCAGGGTCACCAGTTCTTGAATTTCCTCCTAGCATGTATGGTCTTTGCCTTTGTCATCTCCTGGCTCTTTCACTTCAATGTACCCTCTTAATCTTGTAAGAGCTATTTCTTATCTCCTGGATTTGATGATGGAAGATAAGGAAACAAGCATCATGGCTCCGAGCACTGCTGCGGGTGCCATCCTGCACCAACCGTGTGATCTGGATTCCCATATAAAGTTTTATGGTTCCCGTGTCTGCTTCTTGTTGATAGTAGTATTAGAGCTTAAACACTGTAATTCGTGTTATATTATTGTCAGATTTTTTTCACACGATCAAGTAGATTGCCATCTAATGTTGTGAGTTTGGTTTTCTTTCAGCATTTATATTACAATGCTAGTGTTCTCAGCACACCCTCACAACTTTCTTTGCATTTAGTCTCAGTCCATCTTGGATTGCAAAACTTGAAAGCCGTACCATTCAAGCTCTGTCAGCTGTAAACAATGCATCAATAACTACTTTTTAGTATCATTTGGAGGTTTATTGTGCCATCCCACTTTCTCGTATCTGTTTTCCTGTCGACGACATGTAATTAAGGGGACGGAAACGATACCGTGGCCGTGGCCATGGGGTGTACTAAGCCACTTCATTATTGAAATGAATGTTTTATGTTTTGATCAATACATTATTGGATGATTGGGAAGGTCCAAGGATGCTAATGCATTTTTCATGTGGTTACTTCGTTGGAGTAACTTAATGTGGCTGGCAGCTTATTTTCTTAAATACACATCTACATACTTTATCATATGTCCTGGTCACTTGATGCTGGTGACATTAATACTAATAAAAATTGAGAGAAGTTGCAGAAACAAGAAGGGGAATTAAGGTGCGTTTCACAGTAGTACGCTTTAAACCATCGGGGTTCTTACTGTGATAAGAGGAGCTGAGGGCTAGCAGTTAACGACGAAGCCATGTCTAAGACCTGCAATGATTTAGTGTTTGCTCTGGATACGCTTGGTGTTGAGCCTGAATAGATTGGAAAAATTATTAGGTAGAGCCGTAGAGGTATATATATCACATCATCCAACGGAAAAATCACTTGATTCTCGCCTGATGATACATGTATTTGAATGATATATCACTCCTAAATCTGCTTTCTTTTCTATATCTTTCAGCTTTATGGAAGTAAAACAAAGGACTACTTTTTGTTGAAAATAACAAGATGGTGCCAAAAAATGGGGAGCATGTAAGCAAAATTTATATCTGAAAGATTTATCAATTGTTCGTTAAAGAAAAAATGTCGATGGACTAAGACAAACATGCATGAAAGAGGGGAATTTGAGAGCATTATCAGCTGGATACAGGACCGTATTCCAGCACAAATTAATGGATATAGCTCAAGTTCAACATCAACTAGATTAATGATAAATGAAAATTATTATTTGCTATACAAGTATGTTTTCGTTTACGTTCTTCGGCTAGAATATATACAGTTACAAAATTATCTTGGTCAATAGAGATATATCTTCGGATATTGTAGTAGTTGGAGAAAGATTTTCTGCAATGATTTTTCTGAGAGGATTCATTGAGAAGTTCTCTGGTGTGTTCTTAACATGCCCCCCACTCCCAAGATGGTGCTCCCATCTTAGCACCAACCTTGTACATGAGCTGCTGAGATCGATGTCGAGATAGAGGTTCTGTAAAGTGCATCAGCTAGTCGGTCATTAATGGAGATGTGGGAGACAACTAGCTGTTCTTTAGTGACTTTTTCATGAACAAAGTAGTAATTAAGACATGCTTCAAGCAGGAATGGAAGACAAGATTGGCACAAAAATGTGTATCGTGAACTTGTCAGTGCCAACAGAGTACATGTGAGCTTGTGCCATTTATAAGCATCATCCTTGTTCAATCCGCGAAGGAGCTCTGTCCTCGTACGTATCGAGATCTTCAATTATCAGCAACGGGTCGTATTAAAATATCTTTTTAGTGAAAAAAAATATTTAGGTACGGTAATGTTTTTTCCAAAAAAGAGAAATAGATTAACCATGAATTGTAGAATAATTTGATGCAAGATAAAAAAAAATATTTAATTCATTTGAATTAATTTAGGTTGATTTGTAAAATTTGATGGGATAATCTTGAAAAAAACAAATTAAAAAACTTAATCTAAATTAATTGAATGTTAAAAAATAAAATCAATGAAAATAACATTTGATTAAAAAAAATTAAACTTAAGTTAAATAAACAAACTTGCAATAAAAGTTATGCATGTCATTGAATTCAATAATTATTTTTATCTTATAAATTAATTTTTATTTAATTATACAACAAAAGAGTGAATAATAATTTTTTTAATGAAACAACATATTTTTTAAAATAAATAAAACTGTGATAGGCACATGGGGCCAAGATAATAAAGGTAGATTATTGACAATAAAAAGTGAAATTGTATTTTTTTTAGATTCGAGATAAATAAAAAAATAGATTACCGATAACAAATGGTGAAATTGTATTTTTTAAATTAAGGGATAAAAAAAGCATTAAACCCCTAAAAAAAAATACCCTAAATGTCATGGATTAACCTATTAAACCCGCAACCCAAATAATAGATTCAATTGGGTTCAATGATTTATTTTATCAAAAATTTTAAAACTAATAGAAAAAATACCTAACCGCGTGGACCTTGGCGTTAAAATAAAACAACTTAAGGGTGTAGGCCTTTCAACACAGCTTACACGCTTGAGTCTATCTTATTTTTTTTATTTCTTAAAAGGGCAAACAAACCGTCTCATTTCTTGTTTTTTTTAAGATAGAAAATGACACATTATCTGCTTTCTATAAATTCTCATGTTAGGAATTGCTAAAAAATCAGCATTTCAGTTTTTTTAAATTTAAAATCTATTTTTGACTCAAAACACTCATAAAACACCTTAAGCACCTTGATAAACCTAATTATGAACACAAAAAAACAAAATCAACCGAAAGCCAAAATAATTCTCGCGATCAAATCTACTTCCTCATGTAAGGAGAAGAAAAAAAAAATATAAGTCAAACTCCTCTCGTGAAATAGAATTTATTGATATCAAAATTAATTTTTTTTTTTGTCTAAATATGTCATCAACAACAAATTTCTCTCTATATACTAGAATTCAGCAAACCCCTCTCTCTCTTCTCGTGAAAAAAACTAGAAATGAAAAAATTAAAATTTACTAATACAATTGAGTTTTGAAAAACTACAATTACCTAGTAGCTAAAAAAAATAAAAAATTAAACTGAATTTTTCAAATAAAATTATAAGATACCATCTATTTTACCCATCTTTTAAGCTTTACTTCTTTATCTTTCAATTTAATTTTTTTCAAAAATAGTATATAATTAGTTGCTAATTTGCACTTAAAAAAACTCAATCATACATAAAAGATTCAAAAATCAAATTTTAAATTTTAAAAATACTTAATTATTTCAATTCACAATAATTTGTGAGATGTTAGACAGTTAAAATGCTATGTTGAACAGACACTTGGCTTAGTGGTGGTTAATTCTATAAAAGTATTATTGGTTTTACAATTTCTTGCAACTAAAACTAAATTATGTGTCATATGAAAAATGTAGTAACCAAATATATAACGAGTTTGAAGTTATATCATCAGCTTGACATAATAAAAAAAATGAATCACTGAGTTGTAATATATAGCAATACAAATAAATAAATAAATAAACAAACGGAGAGAATTTAGCCAAATCATTTTTTATCATCCAATCTCACCTGATCACGTAGCCGAAAAGGAGAAGACAAAACACTGCAAGTCCAAGCAGCGATTAATAGATGCGGTGGTCAGATTAGGTCAATGCGGCAGTCCCTGCTGCAAACAAGCCGCAATTAGCGGGGACTAGCAGTCTTTAATCTGCCTCAGGCATGCACACAGCTAGCTCGTGGTGGGGAGCTGATCACTTAATTTGTCAGTTTTATTTATATTATTATTTATGTTGTTTTCATTTGTGCAGTATTTAATTAATTTCAGCTACATTGTCGTAAACCCATACTTGTTCTTGTTCTTGCTCGTGAGTGGGTGATCACTCATAATTTTTACATAGGATGCCTCTTTCAGAGAAGAAAAGGAATTATTATTATTATTATTATTGTGGTTTTGGCATTTTTCTTAGAATAACTTGTGCCAATGGAGGCGCCCTGTGCTCATGAATGACATTCCCTTCTTTAGTAGAGGAGAAATTATGAACGGCAAAGTGTGTGTCTCGTGGGATTATCCATTCTTATTTTGGAGAGAGAACTGGGATGCTATTTCTAGAACATACAAAGCGATTTACTAGTTCTTTTATTCTTTTCATTATTTGATCCAATATCTAATTTGAAATTTATTTTTGTGTTTTAAATTTTAAAAAAAAATTAATTTTTTTTCAAATTAATATTATTTTAGTATTTTTAGATATGTTAAAATAATTTTTAAAAAATATATTTTAATTTATTTTTAAATAAAAAATACTTTAAAAAACAACTATTATCACACTTTTAAATACCAACATAAAATATATGATTTGCTAGAAAGCTTTCGGCGAGTACGAATGGTTTTTTTTCTAGCTAGCTTTTGGAATCCCAAATTGCCCTGCTCTACAACGAAGAACATGTATTATCAAAGAAAATAAAAGTAAGCCCGCGTGAAAATACTCTCAGATTTTGAAAAAGAAAAGGTATTAAGTATTATAAGCTAATAAAAATATATTGTTTTGAAAAAACATGGTGTTCTATGCCTGAGCCGTTGTCAGACTAAGTTGTCAGTTGGAAAGCCGTGAGCTTCGAGCCTGTCTGGCTCCGCAATCGAATCTCTATTTCGTTAAATTTTAAAAAAGAAATTATTAAAATTAAGTGTGGTTTGTATTTTTTAAATTGTTTTGATATGTTGATATCAAAAATAATTTTTTAAAACATAAAAAAATATTATTGACATGTATTTCGGCATGAAAAGCTATTTAAAAAGTAACAGCTACCACATTATCAAACACAAGTGAAGTAAGAATGTTACCATGTGAAATACTCGCAACATATTATTGTACCCTCATCAATGCTTATATCCCTCACAAATTAATCGCACATGATAGAGTTCAGATGTGGTGTAGAAAAAACAAAGGAAGCAGGGGAACTGACAGTTTATGATCAGACATGCGCTAGATCTGAACAGCATCAACAAAGAATCTCTCAGAATGTTTGTTTTTTTATTTTAAAATTTTGTTTATTTAAAATTTTTAATTTTTTATGATTTTAGATTTTTTTATGTGTTAATGTTAAAAATAAATTTTTAAAAATATTAAATTATTATTTCAATACATTATTACCATATAAAAAACAATTTGAAAAACAATTAATATTACAATATTAAAATTGCTATTAGTGCATATACATTATTGCTTACCAAATTAACCGTGGGGCCCTAAAAAAAAATATTGCTCTGATTCACTTGCATAAACAGTTAGATATATATTGAGGATAATTCAAGTTCAGCTACTAATTAAGAAATAATTTTTTTGTTCATTAAACTTAGTGATCGATAGAATGTTTTGTGAAATTATTACCTAGCTGCCACCTTTGCGTGCAGAAAGTAATCCATAAATGTGTTGTAGTATTAACCCACCCCGCTTAAGGATTGCAACCCAAATAATTGCTGGCTAAAATTTATTTTTTTTGTTTGAAGTTTAATTTTTTAATATTTTTGGGATAATATTAAAAATAATATTTTAAAAATAAATTTCTAAATATTTGACAAAGCAACCCTACCACTAATTATCCTTAAATCAGGTAGTGACGTGGACAACATAATTGGTTACCTTTCTGAGAGCTCCCAATCTTTGGATCCACGAATGAAAATCTTAATATATTCTCTTTGTCTTGGTCCAATCAGGTAAAGTATCGCGCCATATATTGCAATTCAGTTAATCCAGAAAAAGATTCAGAAACCAACTAATTATACGGCACGGCAAATACCACGCAGTTTAAGACTAATCAGTTTGCTTGTGCTCCGAACAAACATGGCTTTTAATCCGAATTAAAATGTCGGCCGCATGCTCCGGCACCGGGCATGTTTGGCCGACATTTTACTTTTAATCAAGCTTCATAGCCATTCTTATCCAATTAGCTGCTTGCCAGAGCAGCAAAGTGCTCATAATCACAGACATCCATCCTCTCAATTCTTAATTGGAGCCATTAATTTGCTTTCTAATTTTCCCCTTCTATAATTAAAGGGCCTTTTTATTGTTGACCAGTATCATTACCTCCCTTAATTCCTTTCTAATTAATTAGGCTAAAACCTTGAAGATAAGTGATCATCTGTTGGCCTGCATTTTAAGTCGAATATATTATTTTGTGGGTCCTTAATTAGCCGCTAAATTGATAAAAAGATTGGCGGCGATAATATAATTATCAAGAGACATAATAATAAATTTAATAAAAAATGTAAAGCTCCTTGAAGACTTTGAATCATATAAAGATTTATACTGCGTAGAGACAAATCCAGGATTCAATTAAAGCGACAATTATGCAACAATATCAACACCATATATACATCTTTCAGAAAAAAATCAAACTAGATTGTTAAAAATCAAAGCACAAGTCGTTGGAGAGAGAGCAAATTGAAACAAGTGATATCCAATTAACCTACCAAACCCATGAAAATTTCACACGCTCTTAGGCTTTCAGCCTCGGACAATTTTGATCATCGTAAATATAATATGTTTATACACGAGTAAACCAAAGTCTATAAGGAAAGAGAGGAAGAGCGTGCAAACACGACATAGACAAAGAGCACCACGTTAGTAGTGGCCAATGGTCGGTTGGTAATGTTCACTAGCTGCACAAACACACGTACACTCTCTCATCCATCTCTCTTTCAATCCAAGTCTCCCTGATCTCTTTAGTAATCGACAAACTCCAAAGCTAAAGCAAAACCCCATTACTCTCTCAATCTTTCGAAGCCAAAACTAATCAAAGACCACCACTACTACTCTATCTTTCTCTCCGATATGAGGAAACTTTGTCCAAATTTTGATCGTGAAGATGGGCTCGAGACGGTTCTCGAGGTTCCAATCCCTGAAGAAATGTTTGCTTCAAACAAGCATAGTAATAGGTCATGGCAAAACATGAAAGCCTGGATGAGACCACACAGCGAAAGGTCCATGGCAACTCTTTTTGGAGGCAAAAACACTGAGATTCAACTCTTGCTTGGTGTTGTTGGTGCTCCTTTGATCCCTCTTCAAATCCGTTCTGATCACCAGTTCGTCAACTGTAACATCAAAGACCAGCCCATTGTAAGTTAATATTGAAATCCTTTAAAAAATTTTATGATTATTTTTCATAATCCAATGTTATTAGTCGTGAAGGGATTTTTTTTTTTAATGGTTGTGTGTGGGAAGTTTATGTTCTTATCAATCTCTACATGTATCGTACAGGAGGCATCCATGGCAAAATACATAGTGCAACAATACATAGCAGCAGTGGGAGGAGAGAGGGCTCTGAATTCTGTGGACAGCATGTATGCCATGGGGAAAGTCAAAATGGAAGCATCAGAATTTTGTGCAGGTGAAGGGAGCTTGAACAGCAATAAGGTGATGAGAGTGAAGAATCAGAGTCATGGAGGTGGAGAAATGGGAGGGTTTGTTCTATGGCAAAAAAGGCCTGATTTGTGGTGCTTGGAATTAGTGGTCTCTGGGTGCAAAATTAGTGCTGGCAGCGACGGTAAGGTTGCCTGGAGGCAAACCCCATGGCACCACTCTCATGCATCTAGAGGCCCGCCTAGGCCTCTCAGACGTTTTCTCCAGGTAAGATCCCATTAATCGAATTGTTAATATCTGATGTTTTTTATGGGTACTCAGGATTTGTTTCAATGATTTTCATGGCTCTGTAATTTCTATGGGTTTTTACTTTGCTGGATGCTACGGTTAAAGCTATCCAGCTCTTATTCATTTTGGGGTTTCCTTGGACTTTTTCGACAAGTAGAAAAGGGCTGGCGCGTGAATTTTATGTTCACTTCAATTCATCAACTCCCAACTCCCCGGGTGGGGTTCATGTCATTCGAATTTTTCTAAATTAAGAGAAGAGGCCGGGGGATGATTTTTCTATTTTCACTTTACTGTGGGACCTAGCCCACCAAGATTTCTCAATTATCAGGCTGCTGTTTACCTCTTCGACCAAATTTTGGAAAATGTTGTTCTTAAAGTCAAAGCACCAGTGGTGTTCTTAAAGTCCATGGTATGGTTGGGCACGCAGTAAAAAAGAAAAAGAAAAAGAAATGAGAATAAAAGAAAGGGATGCCAGCTGATCTATTGAAGTTTTCAAGTCAACTTTTCTATAACTGGCCCAGATTGTGGATAGGTTTTATGAACTCTGTTGTTTTTCAACCGAGCCCATTAAAATACAGACAGGCGAGAAGCCTGTTAATGGAACTCGATCCATTTCAAGCAGTACATCCTGCATTTAAATTTTTTAAAAAAATACATATTTTCCGATTAAATCTGGCGATTTTTTAACTCAGAACATCTTGTACTTTTCTTTCTTTGCTAGTTTTTAATGGTGAAATGAACATCTTGCAATCTGCTCCTTCAGTTATATGAGCATATGACCTTCCATGAAGATATTTTATATTTCTCTTTCTGTTTTCTCAAATTCTCACACCTCGACTCATAACCAACAGGGTCTTGATCCAAAGTCTACAGCCAACTTATTCTCCAATTCTGTATGCACTGGCGAGAAAGCAATCAACAATGAAGACTGTTTCGTGCTAAAACTTGAAGCCGAGCCCTCTTCACTAAGAGCAAGAAGCAGTAGCAATGTAGAAATAATTAGACACACGTTATGGGGCTACTTCAGCCAACGAACGGGTCTGTTGGTCCAATTAGAAGACTCTCACCTTCTAAGGATTAAAGCTTCAGGCAACGACAGCATTTTTTGGGAGACCACAATGGAGTCAGCAATTCAAGACTACCGAACCATAGATGGGATTAACATAGCATATAAGGGTAGGACTTCGGTCTCATTGTTCAGGTTCGGGGAGACCTCCGAGAGTCATTCAAGGACAAGAATGGAGGAGGTTTGGGCTATTGAAGAAGTTGATTTTAACATTAAGGGATTGTCCATGGATTGCTTTTTGCCACCCAGTGACTTGAAGAAAGAGGAAGAAGGTTGTGATAATGTTGTGATTAGCAATAATGCAAGATTACCGTTCAAGATTCGATCAGCGTCTTCTAGGATTAATGCATCTAAGGTTGCTGCTGTCGACGACGTTCATGACTCAGATGAAAATGAAGATGAGGATGACCAATAGTAGCAAATCTGTCTTGTTCTGTAAATATCAAATCAACTATATGCGTTTTGATTTAGCAAATCTCTTCTGTTTTTTATCAAGCGGCCACACAAGACGAGTAAATGGTAAGAGTGTGGCATTTTACCATTCTCTATTCATTGCATTTCGTTGGATTGTTGGGCTTGCTTACCTGCTAATTTTAGGATCACATTTTGTTTTTTTAATTAAATTTCAACTTCTAAAATCTCAGGAAAAAACTCAGCGATCTTTAGCTTCTACACCCATTTTGTTCGGGAATTTTTTTGAGGTTTCATGACATCTCATCATCGTGCCCACTGTATCATGATTTAAAAAAAAAAGCATACTTTAATTGATAAAAAAAAAAAAAAACATTATAGAATTAAAGGTTTAGTGAGGGAAAAGATCAGCGAGGACAAAATAGAAAACTTGCATAATAAAAACATACGCGCCATTGAGGATGACATTGGCTTTTTCCACTTTTTTTTTTTTTTAAAAAAAAAGGCTGGAATATCTATTTTATTATGCAAAGCTTTACAAATATGCACTCACTAAGTCCCGTTTGTTTGCTGAAAAATAATTATTTTTTTAAGTGAATTTTAAGAAAATATTTTTCAATATTTGGTAGTATAATAAAAAATAAGTCGAAAAATATTTTCCAGTGTTTGGTTATGTCATGAAAAATAAGTTAGAAAATAACTTATTAATATTTTATTTTTCTCAAATTTATTAAAATAACGAGGAATAAATCTTATAAATTAAAAAATTGAATGAGAATATAATTGAAAAAAATATAATTTTATAAATTATCTCAAATAAAATAAATAATAATCAAAATAATAGAGATCAAATCTAAAACATAAAAAAATTGAAAGATGAAGAAATTAAAATAATAATAATTAACATTTCATAAATTATTTCAAATAAAATAAGTAACAATTAAAAGAATGAGGATCAAATTTGATAGATAAAAAACTTTAATTAAAAAATGATAAGGGAAAATCAAATAGCAATTATAAAAATGAGGACCAAAGTTAATATAAAAATTAAATTCTAAGGGATGAAATTAAAAAAAAATATTCAAAACAAAATATATATATATATATATATATATATATATATATATATATATATATAGCAATCAAAAGTTTGATGACCAAATTTGATATAATCAACAAATAATATGATATTTTCAAATTTTTCACAACTTCCAGAAAGTGTTTTCCACCAAAAATAAAAGGAAAACACTTTCCTGGAAACCAAGCTAAATTTTTTTTTAACTGGAAAGTTTTTTTCATTGACCGGAAAGTGTTTTTCATTGATCAACTTTTCTAATGACAAACAAACACAATAAAATTTAAAAAGTACTTTCTCAAAAATCACTTTTCAAAAAACAAATACAACCTTATAGCTTTTCAAGTTCTTGTCCTTCTTGGGTACATAACTTTAACAAATGATCCATAATTGTGTGTGTGCAAACCCTTTTTACATTATTATTATTATTATTATTATATATCTTTGATTTAATAAATAGAGAGTGTCTCTATGAGGTGGGTATATTTAGGTTATGTTTATTATTGCAGTAATAGATATTTTTTAAAATGTTTTTTATTTAGAAATTTATTAAAATAATAATTTTTAATTTTTTTTTAATATCATTACATCAAAACGATTAAAAAACCATAAAATATAATGATTTTGAGAAAGAAAATTCAAAGTTTTGGTAACACATGCGGCGAAGTGTGTTGCCAAATATGTTCTTCCATGTGTTAAAAAAACTAGTTCATTTATAATATTTAAATTATCTAACCTAATCTAATTTATTAAAGTCAAGTGATATAGATATTATAAATAATAATGAGTAAAAAAACTATAAAATAGATATCATTGATAGAAGAGTGAGTTAGAAATTTTGAAATTTGGTTAACTTGACCTGACTCTTATTTCATATATTGTTTATATTTTTATTTTTTATAATCTATGAATTAAGGCATTTATTTTATTTTATTTTATTTATAAATATTTCATATCCAAAATTCTTGGTGGTGAGCTCTTCCTAAATTTCTTCAACTTAACAAAAAAGAGCTTACATCTTTTATGGAAGGAGGGGAGTTAACAAGAATTTAATAGTGGTGTAAGTTGTTAAAAATCACACCTGATATTGGAATGACACCCTATAGATTTACTTCTAAATACAGTCTTATAAAATTTTAATAATATATACCCAACTTGTATATATCTATAATATTCTTAAAAAAAAAAAAAAAAAAAGAACCCAATACACCCAGCTTAGGTAAAAAAAAAAAACTAAATAAATCAGGCTTACAATTTGTAAAAAAAAAAATTGAGTTGGATGTAACTGTGAACTGAAAACCAACTCAACACCTATATCCATTAACACTCTACATGCTAGTGAACCCCAACTATTGAATCCAACATACAAATAATGTTTATATTGTTAAAAAAGTTGAAAGTTGTGGAGATCTAAAAATACCCTTCTTCCCTGGGCTTTGTTTTCTTATGGTTTTGTTTGGACTTTGAAGTCTAAATGCAACATAAGTAAATGGGCCTCGAGTCCGCCATCCTAGGAGGAAAACCATTAATGGCATCATATCAAGCTATCTCCACTCCGAAGCCCACATAACTCAACGGCATCTCGTTTTTAAAAGTCAAATAATCACATCTCCAGGTGTTTTTCGATGCCGTTTTGTTGCTCCTATCAATTAGCTTGGCCATTACCTTAATGGGCCGGTCACCACATCTTTCTTCCATGGATGTTTATAAGAAATCCGAGCTTTTGCCAGGTCAACTGGAATTTGCAGGAGAGGGAATCCCCAACTCTTCAAGCTTTATCTTTAGCATTTCGATGGGAATTCTCTACCTGCTTAATTATATTGAAGGCAGAGAAGCGCAGGGGATAAAAGTCAGTGCCACGTGTAGCAGCGCAATTTATAGCTACTTAGTTTGTAAAAAAAATTAATTTTTTTTATATCAAAAATATTTTTTAAAAAATAAAAAAACTATTTTAATATTTTTTTAAAAAAATATATTTTGAAAAACAATTTTTAATAAACTGACAGCAAAATTATCAAACATCCTCTAAAATAGACCTCTATTATACTCCAAACATCCTCGGATTGGTAAATTATTTAATAATCTCTGGTATAGAATATTATTAATTAGTTAGAACACTCACGGGACTATAAGAAACTAGAAGGGTTAATTAACCTAAGCAACTACGGTTAAATTGGAAAACAAGCCTGATCCTGCTCCTTCTCACCTATTAATCTTCCCTTTCCCTGCCCAGGGCCATATCAATTCCATGCTTAAGCTAGCCGAGCTTCTTGCATTTTCTGGTCTAAACATCATCTTTCTCAACTCTGAGTACAACCATGAACGTCTAGTCCGACACACTGATGTTGAAGCCCGTTTTTCTCAGTAACCTGGATTCCACCTCCGCTCTATATCCGATGGTCTCCCTGATGACCACCCACGATCAGGTGACCGAATCATGGAGATGTTTCAATCTCTGTCTAAGTCAATCTTTAAAGATCTGCTGGCTCGAATTCATCCAGGAGTCAATTGTAATACAGGAGATGGTAACATGGGCTTTGTTGTTGACGTTGCTGGTGAGCTTTACATTTTCGTACAATTAGATCTTGCTGCTTCTGGGCTTATTTCTCCATGCCTCAAGTCATTGAAGCTGGTGAACTTCCTATTAGAGGTAATTTTCCTAATTAACCATAATTGAAGTAAATGAATCCTACATTAAATTAAATAGATAAACTATAAATTTAAAATTCGCATTACCAAAATAATTTTTTTCAGTTTTAATTAGTTTTTAGAAAAGTAATTTTTTTTAATTAAATACCTTTAATTTTCCGCCTTAGAGTTTTTCCACGCCGAATCAAATTAGTTTACTTGCTTGAAAAAACATCCCAATGGAATTATGTTAGTTTTTCTAGAAATCTCTTATTTGTGCCCTAACACAAAAAATCTCAAATCTCACAAACTAAATACATAAGTTATGAGTGTTAAACTAATTCTAGGATCTGCCAAAAAAAATGCTATAATTGTAGGAGCCAATTAATCTCAAGCTAACTAATAATTATTATAACATTGTGCGTATCTAGTTCGGTTGCATTGGTTTGCAACTGACAGATCCATGTCTCTGTCTACCACACGTTAGATAATTTTTTAACCATGAAGTGATTATTTTTTAATTCGCATGTTTGAAAAATATATTATTAAAGTACATTGAAAGTCCTTGGAGATCTTTCTGCAATATATACAAGGATACGTTACATTGCAGCAAGAGAGGCTGTGCTTGAGATTGGGTGGGGTATAATTTAATTATGTATAAAATTTAATAATAAAAACTAGTTTTTTTTTCAAAAAAATATAGTGGTCCATACATGAATCTCAACTTCAACCTCTAAAACAATCACACATGAAATAGCAAGCGAGCAACCTTCCTGCACTGCAATTCAGAATTAGCTTCCTACGAGCAAAAATGGAAAACAGGTCGAATCCTCCCCCTCATGTCCTAATCTTTCCTCTCCCTTGCCAAGGCCATGTCAACTCGATGCTCAAGCTAGCCGAGCTTCTAAGCCTCGCCGGAATTAAAATTACCTTCCTAAATTCCGAGCACAACCATGAGCTTCTAGCCCGTTATACGAATATTGAAGATCGTTTTACGAAATATCCTGGGTTCCAATTCCAGACCATAGCTGATGGTCTGCCTGTAGATCACCCGCGCTCAGGTGGCCAGCTCATGGAGCTTTTTGACGCGATGAAGTTGGTTACAAAGCCAATCTTTAAAAAGATTTTGCTTGAGACTAAGCCGCCAGTTAACTGTATTATAGGAGATGGGATTCTTGGATTTGTTGGTGATGTTGCCATTGAGGTTGGAGTTCCTGTTATTTATTTTCGTACTGTTAGTGCCTGTTCCTTCTGGGCTTATTTTTCGATTTTTGACATCATTGAAAGTGGTCAACTTCCCATCAGAGGTATTAGTATTTCCATCTAACTTTCGTTCATTAACAAGTGTTTGTTGCTTTGTTTTCTGCCCCTGGTTCATATATTTTGGACATGTTTTTTTTTTTCTTGGGTTGCAACGTGTTCTTATCGAGTTCTTGTCTGCCCTTAGAGTTTCGTAGATAACTGGGAGTCTACTGTTTTTCAGTTTAAGGAGGAGTAAATCTGGTGTTTGTTGAGACTGCAGGAGATGAAGATATGGACCGTCTCATAACCAAAGTACCGGGGATGGAAACTTTTCTCAGGTGCCGAGATCTTCCTAGTTTTTGCCGGGTCAGTGACATGACACACCCGAATCTCTTACTGGTCATGAATGAGACACGACAGTCCCCTCGAGCAAAAGCACTCATACTCAACACATTCGAAGACCTTGAAGGGCCAATATTGTCTCAAATCCGAACTCAGTGCCCCGAGATCTACAGCATTGGACCTCTCCACGAGCACTTACAAGCAAAGCTCAGCGCGAAGAACGAAAAATCGTGTCAATCCTCCAACAGTCTGAGGGAAATTGACAGGAGCTGTATGACATGGCTAGATAATCAACCTGAGAAATCAGTGCTCTATGTTAGCT
The DNA here is from genome assembly GCA_018804465.1 of Populus tomentosa. Classification (NCBI taxonomy): domain Eukaryota; kingdom Viridiplantae; phylum Streptophyta; class Magnoliopsida; order Malpighiales; family Salicaceae; genus Populus; species Populus tomentosa. Next base: position 3,810,284 of record CM031983.1, on the reverse strand, counting down.
TTGGCAGCATCACAGTGATGACTAGACACCAGTTGTTGGAGTTCTGGTATGGTCTTGTTAGTAGCAAGAAGCGGTTCCTGTGGGTTATAAGACCTGATTCTATTGCCACGAAAGATGGTGAATTTGAAAAAATTCCCGTGGAGGTTGAGGAGGGGACCAAGGACAGGGGGGTTATTGCGGAGTGGGTGCCACAAGAGGAGGTTTTGGCACACAAGGCAATTGCTGGGTTTTTGACACACAGTGGATGGAACTCAACTTTGGAGAGTATAGTGGCTGGAGTGCCTATGATTTGCTGGCCTTATTTTGCTGACCAGCAGGTGAATAGCAGGTTTGTGGGTGAAGTTTGGAAGCTAGGGTTGGACATGAAGGACAAGTGCGATAGAGAGATCGTTGAAAAGATGGTGAATGACCTGATGGTGGAGAGGAGGGAGGAGTTTGTGAGATCGGCGACTAGGATGGCAGAGTTGTCTAGAAAGAGTGTCAGAGAAGGTGGGTCCTCTTATTGTAATCTGAACCGTTTGATTGAGGATATAAGGTCGATGAGTGTGCGAGTACATGATACCTGAGATTGAGGTGTGAGATATTGCTTGCACTTACCATTTCACTGCGGCTTGCTTCGGATTTCTTTGATTTCATGGATAAAATTAGCAGACAGCAATAAACCTTGTCTTTCTTGGCATTAATAAATTAATTTAGTTCTGATTTCGACATGCAGCCATCACTCATAAATCACAATCTAATATTGTAATACGACAGGGAGGGTGAGAATGATGTTTCGCCGTGAATCATACGGAATTGCCTCTCTAGATGGACGTGGACATAAATTTTGTTTCAACACGAAATGCTTTGTCTACTTTTAAAAAAAATAAATAAATAAAGATTTTTATAAATATAAATATAAATATTTTTAAAAAATAAAATAGATCTAATAAACATGTAAGATCCAAAAAATTAGATTTTTATAAATATAAATAATTTACTCTTACATACAATCAAGCTAGAGGTAAATTAGATTTGACAAACATGACAGATACCAAAGAATCTGGGTTTGATAACAAGAGTCTGACGAACATATCATATTCAAAGCACTCGAGCTTCGTAAGCAGCCAAGCCAGGAATAATGAGGATCTGACAAACATATAAAACCAAGAGAACTCAAACTTAGCTACTAACCAAATTCACGGTAACATGAGCCTGACAAACATACCAAACTCCAAGTATCTAAATTTGTAGTCAGCCTAACCCAAAATAACATAGGTCTAGCAAACATACAAAACTCGAAGCATTTGGATTCAACTATTATTTAAAGGCTACATGCACAACCCTAAAATAAAAGTATTGAAGACATGATATATCGTCATGTCTTTCACTTTAAAATAATCACTCATGTCAAGGTAATGATTTTCGTATACTCATTGGTGCATACAATGCCTCTTGAAGGACTTGTCATACTTATTATTTTATTAATAATATATAAAGAATATATGTCTCCCATTACTATCGTCGACATGAGAGGACTTTCTGGTCATTTTTTTTAAAAAAAAACAACAAGGTTTAGAAGATATAAATATCACTTGCACCATCTAGACAAGGATTTATAACTTTTCATCTCTTAAAAAAAACTCATATAGATTTTAAGGCATCAACCATCTTAAAATTTGGGGACAAAAATCTTTATTTTTAAAATTTAAAGTGTTTTTTAAATCATTTATTGTTTTTTTTATAAATATATTGATTTTATTATTAAAGGGTTTTTAAGTCCCTTCAACTTAAATTTTTTTTGTAGGTACCAATCGTAAGCCTGAAATTTCTTAGACTAGAGAGAAAAAATCCAAGTTTTTGAATATATAATTAATTGATCACTATCTTAAACTCTAAATAACTTATTATTTATATATATTGTTTTTTGAGATATCATCACAAACATCTATGGATGTAATTTTTACCAAGTATTTTGTTTTTTGATTAAAAAAAAGAAATAAACCCCTGATTTTTTTTTCCTTGAAACTGATTTGTTAATATTTAAATTCTTTGCGAATACAAATTAGGAATTGTAATATTGCGAAAATACAAGATTTTGACGTGTCTTATGGAACAAGATTTAAAAGCCAACACTTCGAGAACAGTCACGGACATCCTGTGTTAATAGCTTGATGTTGCATTAATAATATATATATTTTTTCTTTTATTGTCTTCTATATGTCGGCCAAAGAATTTAAAATTAATGCCACGTCACCTATTTTACCTTTTTTATATTATTATTTTGTCACAAAACAAAATAAGTGGGATTTTCTTATGATACGTGGCTATTTTTTTAGTGGCCATTTTTTTTCTACACTCGAATGACAGGAGTTGTAGAAAATGAATTGTTTGAATTCTGAATTCATGTACATTAAAATTTGAAGGTATGGGAATTGAATTCTTTCTTTCCATAGCTCGTTCTATGGATTGCTATGAAAGTCGCCTGACGTCGGTGTTAAAGGGCGAACTGAGAGGAGGTCACCGCTGCTTTTGCCTGAATGTCTGAAGTGAAGTAGCCTCCCCGCTTGGCTTTCATTTCGAGCCCCTGACATCCGGTCACGGTACTTTCCGGCTAGACAGAGACAGAGAGAGAGAATTATTAACAGCCAAGACAGATCATACTCATAAGGACCCCTCTCGGGTTGGTCGCTTTTCGATGAAGCCTGCACCTAGGGACCAATTTAAATTCCTGTCACATGGAACATGGAGTTCTGTCACGAGATAAGCAGTGGTAGGTCCTGAATCAGCTGGGACTGATTTTCTGCTAAAAAAACACACAATATATATACTCTTTTTTTTACTGCCTCTATCTAGTTAGTGTTTTTAGTATTAGAGTACACAATACTTTTTAAAATTATTTTTTGTAAATATGTAGCATTGCTTAGCCTAAAATTCGATTCTGGTTTTAGATAGCTGTATTTTTTTAACTCGCAAGCTTCAAAACCACTTTAAATTGTGAAACAATCCATAGAAAAATTCATAAAATCAGTTAAAAATCAAAAGGAACAGGAAATGAAGAAATCACTCTTCAGGTTCTGGCCCATCTAGTCCCAGATTTCTATGATGTTAGCAATTATAAAGACTGGAGCGAGATTGGAGACGCATCGCACGGATAGACGAGGACCAAAATCATATAATAAAAGAAAACAAGCTAACAAACCCATAATGGAGGAGTTTATTGAGTGAAAAATTGAGCCTTTGTTTAATATATTCGAATCAGGTATCAAATGTTCTAGATATTACTTGATTGGGTATTTCGCCAAAGATTGTTAAAAAAATGCACCCAATATCTTATTGTTTGCAATAAAACATTTTTTAAAAAATAAAAAATGAAATCAAATTAGTAAAACTGGTCATAAGTATCCAATCGAGATATCTATGAAATGTTTTGGGCTTAAATAATAAAATTATTTGTATTTGGGTAAATACACCAGGGGTTAGTTTGAGGTTTCCCAAAACATGAGTAACCGAGCTGTACAATGATTGGCTTGAAGATTTTCCTCCTACTTTAAACTTGAGATTCCAATGTTTGGGGAATGTGGAACTGTCATTATGATTATCTTCTTGAGCAACGTTGGAACTGTTTTGAAAGTTTTTTTATATAAAAATATATTAAAATGATTTATTTTTTATTTTTTAAAAATTATTTTTAATATTAATGTTTAAAATGATATAAAAATATTAAAAAATATATTTTTTTTTATAAAAAACAAAGACATTTCTTTGCCTGCTCCTTTAAACACAAGATTCCTTTTCTAATAGCTTCACCAATAACCGTTTGACGGTCGTTTCGATCTTCTCCCTTTCCAGCCTATTCTCTAGTTGCATTGCGACTCTCTAGACCACTTGCGAGTCGAAAAGGCACCAACAGCTGGATGAGCGAGCACTTCTGAATTCTGATTGTGGAGCCCATTTGACAACATGCCAATTCCTCTCGGAAACCAGTAGGCCGTGGCTCAAGCCATTCCGCGCCACGGACTAATTTGTTACAGTCTTGTATTTCATGAGATTTCTGTACTGGTGATGGTAATTGCTTTTCGAGAAAAACTGAATTGTATTCTTTTATTGAATTAAAATAACCAATTACGAAGAAGGATAAGATTAAAAGAAAGTAACTTTTTTTTGCTCCGGGTCTCCCATGGAATTAACTAAAGATCCATGAAAATTTTGTTTGCCTTTATGTAGATAAAGATTTAGTTTATCTGGCCAGTAAAGTACGGTTCGTTTGGTGTTGTGATTTAATTGGGTTTTTGTTATTTATTTGAAGTTTTAAATTTTTAATTATTTTGGTGTATTAATATTGAAAGTAAATCTTAAAAATAAAACCCCCCTCCCTCTTCTAGACATCTACAGACGCTTCTCGGATTCCCCCCCCCCCCCGAGAAGACCAAACCAAACTGTTACATAATCCAGGTCTGCTGGCGCGCTAGAACGGCTGCTTGATATAAACCCAGGGCTACACTCCAAAGCTTACGTATACGACAGATCTTGGTGCTTGTTTTGGGACCCAAGGAATGGAACTTTGATCTTGTGGAAGCAAGCTACATGAAGAAGATGGGAAGCGGTTGTCAAATGGGCCCCTTGGAAAAATCGGAATGGAAAATTAAAGGCGAAACGCAGCTAACGCAGGTTGTCTTCAAACGTGTTCTTGATGACTCCAGGAGATGCCTTCCTTTCAGTACTGGTCGTGCATGTGACTTGTTTGAGGGATTTTAATATTTGTTTACGAATATTCCGACCACATTCCCATTCAGAACCTAAGTTTTTTACGATCTTTTTAGAGGAGGAAACGAGAAAGACCTGCATGGGCTAGATAAAAGAGGCCCATCTACTCTCAACTGTGTTATTTATAAATGGTTTGCTCACAGATGAATCGAGGGTAATCCAGAAATTTCTCCTTTCAATTTATACTGGATTCATGACCCAAAGTGTAGAATGCCTTCTTGATATTATTGGGCCGAGACCCATCTAATAAAAATATTAAAAATGTTTGCCTATACAGTCCACCACGTTGCCTGTAATAATCGTCCCTCCTCTTTTTCAAACATGAGAAAAATACATTGAATTGGATGTTTCTCTTTCAATTATGGTCTGCTTATATTTAAATTTAATTACAATAGTAATTTAAAGCAGGTACCAGCTAGAGATCTTTATTTCTTTTTTTTTAAAAAAAAATTCCTCAGTTCCTTAATTTAGTTAGTTTTGTATACTAGTTTAATCTTCATTCATATCCTTTTTTTTCCACTTGAATTCTGGCCTCTGTTATTGAAATATCCGATTCTGCCCTGAGAAAACAAAAGAAATACATCCTTACCGGCCAGAACTTCGCAGAAGACACTAGAAGCTTGGAGACAATTGCACTTTATGCCATACCAATCCCACATCTGATCTTAATTGAACCTGTTAATAAAGCACACGTCGTGTTTAGGTGCCTGTCTGTTGGTGTTATGAAAATTCTTAATTTTTTTTAACGGATGATAATATTGAAAATAAATTTTAATAACTAAAAAAAATATTTTTCAAAATTTATTTTTAAAATATTTTGAAAATATATACAGCGGTAAAAACCACTTATCTTAAATAGTGGACCGGGAACTAAATTTGCCCTTAATTAATTAGTTGGTTTAATGATAATTTTTTATTTTAAAAAAATTATTTTTGATATCAATGAATTTTAAAAAACTAAAAATATATTAATTAAAAATTTATAAAAAAATAAAAAAAATTAATTTTTTTTTAAAATATAAAAATTAACAGGGTATATCCTTCGTACCCTTCATGCTCATATCCAAAAAAAGTCCCTCAGTGCAGTGGGCTATCTGGCCCATTCCAGAATGAAGATTGCTTGCACATCAAAATCCCTTGCCAGTTCCAGAAAGATCGCTCGTCTCCATCTTCCCTTGTCTTGAAGCCTCTCGACCCTGCCACTGAAAATGGATGCTTCACAAAATACCCCTTTTCTTTTCTTATAAATGGCTTTCTCATTCATCAATTCATACCATGAACAAGAAACACAAACAATTAGCTCTAATTCTACACTCAGCTAGCTTTCACGTCGCAAACCTTGTTTTCCCTTTGCTCTAAAATACCTCAGCAAGAAACCAAGAAAATGTCTCTCGTCCCAAGCTCCCTCTTTGGTGGCCGAAGAACCAACGTCTTTGATCCTTTCTCTCTTGACATCTGGGACCCTTTCCAGGACTTTCCCTTCACCAGCACAGCCCTATCAGCCCCACGTTCAGAGGTCGCCAAAGAAACATCAGCATTTGCCAGCACACGCATAGACTGGAAGGAGACCCCAGAGGCTCATGTTTTTAAGGCTGATCTTCCAGGGCTGAAAAAAGAGGAAGTGAAAGTGGAGATAGAGGAAGGCAAGGTCTTACAAATAAGTGGAGAGAGAAGCAAGGAGAAGGAAGAGAAAAATGACAAGTGGCATAGAGTTGAGAGATCGAGTGGTAAGTTCTTGAGGAGGTTCAGATTGCCCGAGAATGCTAAAGCTGATCAGGTGAAGGCTAGTATGGAAAACGGGGTCTTGACAGTGACTGTGCCTAAAGAGGAAGTCAAGAAGCCTGATGTTAAGTCCATTGCGATCTCCGGCTGAGACTCTACAGGGCATCAAGGGACCTTTTGTGGAGTTTTGTAGTGAGTCATGGATAATTCAAATAAACAAATAGAATTGTGTTTGTAAGACTTGCGGAATGGGATAAAGTGATGTGTTTATGTGCTTTGTCTCTTGTGTGCTCCTGAGTTTCTGCTTTAATAAAATTGTGTTTTGTTGTTTTTGTTTCTTAGATAGAAGATGCATTGCAATACAAGTCGAGAGTCCTGCATTAGCTAGCCAATCTGCACTGCGATTTCTATCCCTATAGGTATGGGAAACTCGAACCTCCATAACTTTCTGAAGCAAAAGATTAAGCTCTTTAAAAAGCGGTTCGCAACCAGAGAAGAGGAGGAAGCTTTGATGGCATTAATCAGAACAGCCAAGTCCATCTCTAATTAGACAAGAAAGGAATCCAAGTTGCCGTGCTAATCTATAAACAGCCCGCCAGATTTCTAAATTAAATGAAGAACACTCCCAAATTCGCAATAAAACTATGTAGCCATCGTCCATTTCCATCACGAATGAGATCCCCTGCACAAGCTAAACGTGGACAAAAGACTTGCTCCTTTTGTAATTCACTCGCACCCACCATCCCTCGGGTTTAGCCAAGCTAATTAGGATCTGGTTTTTCGGCCCATTGTTGCTAGTAAAATTATCACTACCAACCACCTCAACATGAGCAAAACCAAGAATCTCCTGACTGTCATTGCCAAAATGTGTAGTCTGGTTAAAAACTCGCTAAATCCTCAACTTCCACATCTTCCAAACCGCTATACCAAACAGCAAGAAACATCAAAGCTTTTTATTTTGAAAAACTAAATTGATAAAATAATATTTTAAATAATATAAATATAGTTTTTTTTATCGTATTTATTTCAATAAAAAAATAACTATTTGAAAGTTATTTATATTGAAGTGAAAAAAACAAGTGCTTTATTATTTTTTAATAAGTTTGATATTTTTTTTTTCTATATGGCTATATTTAATTGGTTTATTTTTTCAGTGACCCTGTTTTATTGGTTTTGACTCTTTGAAGAGATATGTACTAATAGTATTTGTGGGAGAGAAAAAGCATTTTAGCATTTTGTATGGCTTTCTCCTTGGAGTGTGCAAAACAAGCAAAGAAAAACTAAAATATTAGTTTTTTATTTTTGACAATCCATTTAGCTTCTCCATTGAAGATGCTCTTAGTAAGGTTATCGACCAACCAAGATTCCAGAGAACCCGTCAAAAAGTTTTCTCGCTCTGCTCACTCAACCAATTTATGCGAAATAGCTTTGGCTCTCCAACAATCTCGAAGAGCATGAAGCACGTACGTTTTCCACAATACTGGGATAATCAATACAATATGGTGAATCTACCGATGTCTTTAATGCCGCAAGCTATAGTCCTGCGTTAGCCCATTGGAGGCTAAGCACACTGACACAATATTTAATGTGGATTGGCAAACCGCCTACATCTGCGGGAGAAACCATTTGATTATATAGGGAGAGAACAAGATTTACAATAATAGAGGAGGAGGAATTATTTCCTCTTTAGCAACTCTCAACCTCACTCTATTTCTCTCTTCTTAGTGCTGTAATGACAACTACTACTGGCTATCCCTGGCAGCCCACTCTCTTTTATATTTCTCACATTTTTTGCTCTAATATCTCACACTCAACTCTCTTATTTTGCTCTCTAATATATGCCTCTATTTATAGGCATCCTTGGTAGCTTCTCTTGCTCTTTTGTCAACAATGATAGTTGCTAAACTTACCAAACTTTGACATTAGTCAATAGTTGTTGGCTGCCACAAACAACCCACCATTGTAGCCTCCTTCTTTGACAATGGCAGCCATCTTCTTTGACAATGGAAGCCACATAATTGGCAATATTTCAACAATCACCCCCTTTGCCATTTATGTGGGCAATTGTCCTCTTGCTTCTTCAGCACATGCTTGCATCCTGCAGCTCTTCCAAGCTTACTATTCTAAGAGCGTCTGTGGCTAAGTTTACAGGTACTCGTCAAACCTTTCAATCACTAGAGTGACCAAAGCACACCCTTGTTTACACCAAAGGATCACTTCAACCAGATGTTTTGTCACATCTCATCTGAAGAATGTTAACACTTATCTCTGGGACACAACATTCCCCTTCGAGCGTATCAACCATACTCGGTCCGAAATGATTTTTCAAGCTTCACACCAAGGCTTACAACACTCACTTAAATAGATATTTTCAAGTGTGATATTCTGATCTATTTTAAAAATAAAGTTAATATGTTTTATAATTAGTTGATTTTTTAGTTTAAACAATTTGATCTACTTTTTATAATTAAGTTACCTAATGACTTGATATAAAAAATCTGGAGAATTGATAACTAGTAACAGATGATGTTGTCTGATAAACAAGATAAGTAATAATTATGGTAATAGTAAATAGTGTCTGGTAAGTTGAGGTGAACGGTAAATGTAATAGTAACAAGTTGTGCCTAATAAGTCAGGTAACTAGTAGCTGTTGTACTAGCAAGTGGTGCTTGGTAAGTCAGGTGACCGGTAGTTATAGTAGTAGCAGATGGTACTTTATAAGCTACATGATCAGTAGCTTGTATCTATATAAAAAAAAAAATGATGGACATGGGGACTCTTCAATGATAAAATCAATAACTTTGTAGAGAGAAAAAATATAATGATATTTTAGAAAAATAGACTCTGAAAATATATATACTAAAAATGTTGAGAATAAAACAATTGTAAAACTTTGACTTGAATGATTTATGGTGTATTTATGGCTCATGAATCTTATTTTTTTTTATGGAGAAGGGGAGTAGAAATGTAATTTCATTCTTATGATATATTGAGCTATATTTTACTCAAATTAATATTTATTGAATCAGTATAAAATATTGAAGGACTTGCATGGGGTTCGAGAAAAATTCTCAAGCTAATGTTAGGCTCGGCCAAGGTGCCCGAATCCACAAAAGGTGAAAGTGGGTTCGGGCACACTACCAGAACCCAAACACGCTGGGCTCAATTGGCTTCTCCAACAACAGTTGGGTGTAAGGCGATTGGGATACACTTGGCATACACCCCTGCACAGGTGTACGCCTAGTATATTGCATGGCGCCAATGCAATGGGCGTCCATGCGCACATACAAGGTGCATGGTCTCGGGTTACTTGTTTGACCCCATGTTCTTGGTGTGTGGGCTCGAGCTCCTTACCCGATCCCACGCTCATTGGGAGCCGGGTTCAGACCCCAATCCCATGTTTATTAAGTGGTTTTTGTGTTTTTTTTTATATTTTAGATAATTATTTTATGCAGTAACAATCTTCCAAGTTCTTGTGGTATTAATATGTAAAGGCTTGTAAAAATATTTGGTGCATTGCATAGGTGCACACCCATTCAGGGTGCAGGGGCTCCAACTACCTTTCAGAGCCCATGCTTATGGTGCATGGGCTCGGCCTCCTTATCCAAGCCCAAACTCCAGTGTTTTTTTTAGTTTTTTTTAAATGATTCTTTTAGTCTTTTATTTTTTTTAGGGGATATCTATTTTATTTAGATCATCAATTATAATTATTTAAAATTACTTTAAAAATCAATCATAAAATTAAATCAGAGGGGAAACTACTAAATATTAAAAAAATTGACATGTTATCAATAAAATCTAACAATTATGTCAAATTGCTAAACAAATTACAAAGGTTACTATGAAAAAGAATAAGTTATCAATAAATAAATAAATAAAATGAAAAATTATCCCGATTAAGAATCAACAGTTTTTGAAACATATGCATAACATGAGATTTAATGATATCTCTGCACAACTCGGACAAGAGTGAACACGTCGCGGTTGATGTTTCAAATTCAGTCCAGCTTGTGAGCTTTTAGACCTATCCCATTGGCAGATTATAAGGCTGAACTCTGGCGTGTAATCAGATCTTAAAGTAAGATGTAAGGCTACAAATACCGGTCCAACTTCCGGCTAGTGTCCAAAATTTCAAAAGGCCTAGAAACCATGAGCCGGGATCTAGAAGCTGCTCGAAACAGCTGTGGGTGTTATTTTTCAGTTTTTTTTTTCACTTGAAATTACATTAAAATAAATTTTATTTTTAATATTAATATATCAAAACATTATAATAATAAAAAAATAATTTTAAATTAAAAAATAAAATAAAAACTCGTTCCAACCCCAACCCCGCGTAAAACACATTATTAAGGTCTAATTTGTTTTCTGAAATTATTTTCCAAACTTTTCTGTGTTTGTTTGTCATTATAAAAGTTGGTCAACGGAAAATATTTTCTAGTTAACTGAAAATACTTTTCAGTCAATTTTAGTCAATAAAAAATTTGGTTTGGTTTTCAGGAAAATATTTTCCTTTTAGCTGTGTTTGTTTTCCGGAAAGTGGTTTCCGGAAAATCACTTTCCAAACTTTCTTGTATTTGTTTGTCATTAGAAAAGTTGGTCAATGGAAAACACTTTCCTGTAAAAAAAAAAATTTGGCTTGGTTTTCAAGAAAGTGTTTTCCTAAAAAATTTTGGGGAAAACACTTTCCGAAAGTTGTGAAAAATTTAGAAATATCATTATTTTTTTATTATATTAAATTTAATCCTTAAACTTTTGATCGCTATATATATTTTGTTTTTAATATTTATTTTTAATTTCATCTTTTAAAATTTTATTTTTATATTAACTTTGGTCCTTATTTTTATAATTGATATTTGCTTTTTTCTTATCATTTTCTTATTGAAATTTTTTATCTATCAGATTTGGTTCTTATTTTTTTTATCGTTATTTATTTTATTTGAAATAATTTATGAAATGTTGATTATTATTATTTTAATTTCTTCATCTTTTATTTTTTTAATTTTTTAGATTTAATCTATATTATTTTGATTATTATTTATTTTATTTGAGATAATTTATGAAATTATATTTTTTTTTTCAATTTTATTCTCATTCAACTTTTTAATTTATAAGATTTGTTTTTTATTATTTTAATAAACTTGAGAAAAATAAAATGTTAATAAGTTATTTTCCAGCTCATTTTTCATGACATAACCAAACACTGGAAAGTATTTTCCAGTTTATTTTTTATTACACGATCAAATATCGAAAAATATTTTTTTAAAATTCACTTTTCTAGAATTAATTTTTTCTAAAATTTACTTTTCAAAAAAAATTACTTTTCAATAAACAAACGGATTCTAAATTAAATTTCACGCTATGGTCGCTTTCGCTGCAATAACTTTAATAAATCTGGTTTAATTTTTCTTTATGCGGTATGTACGGTTATTTCATCGGAAAATAAGATGCCAGGTAAAAAAAGAGTGGTGGGCAGTATATTTGATCCATGAATCAGATTCATCATACTTTACATATTCTAAAATTAATTAATCATTTAAGTTTTTAAAAAAAATTAAATTTATAATTATTATAAAAAAATTTAAAATTTAACTAATTAAATTAATACTCAATTGTTATTATTTTGCTTCATGATTTAGGATTCAATCTCCTCACTGTCTCCTTTTATTTACAGCGACCCCATCCGCAGCAAAACAGTGACAAATAATAATGTGATGTATGTTTGGAATTAGGTGCATGTTTGTTGGTCTTGTGAAAATTCTTAATTTTTTTTATTAAATAGATAATGGTATTAAAAATAACTTTTTAAAATATAAAAATATTATTTAAATATATTTTTAATAAAAAAATATTTTGAAAAACCGACTTATCCAATACAAACAGCGGTAAAAACCTCATATCTTAATTAGTGGACCCTACGGGAAATCAAATTTGCCCTTAATCAATTGGTCGACGCACAAAGGCCTTGTTTGTTTCCCGGAAACTACTTTCCGGAAAACTATTTTCCAAACTTTCCTGTGTTTGTTTGTCATTAGAAAAGTTGGTCAACGGAAAACAATTTCCGATCAGCGAAAACACTTTCCAGTCAACGGAAAACACTTTCCGGTCAACGGAAAATACTTTCCAGTCAATTTTAATAAAAAAAAAATTGACTTGGTTTTCAGGAAAGTGTTTTCCTTTTAGCTGTGTTTGTTTTCCGGAAAGTGGTTTCCGGGAAAGCACTTTCCAAACTTTCTTGTGTTTGTTTGCCAGTAGGAAAGTTGGTCAATGGAAAACACTTTCCAGTAAAAGGAAAATTTGGCTTGGTTTTCAGGAAAGTGTTTTCCTGAAAAATTTGAGGGGAAAACACTTTCCGGAAGTTGTGAAAAATTTAGAAATGTCATTATTTGCTGATTATATCAAATTTGATCCTCAAACTTTTGATTGTTATATATATTTTGTTTTGAATATTTATTTTTCAATTTCATCTCTTAAAATTTTATTTTTATATTAACTTTGGTCCTTATTTTTATAATTGCTATTTGCTTTTTTCTTATCATTTTTTTATTGAAATTTTTTATTTATCAAATTTGATCCTCATTCTTTTGATTGTTACTTATTTTATTTGAAATAATTTATGAAATGTTGATTATTATTATTTTAATTTCTTCATTTTTCATTTTTTTTAATTTTTTAGATTTGATCCTTATTATTTTGATTATTATTTGTTTTATTTGAGATAATTTATAAAATTATATATTTTTTTTTTCAATTTCATTCTCATTCAACTTTTTAATTTGTAAGATTTGTTCCTCATTATTTTAATAAACTTGAGAAAAATAAAATATTAATAAGTTATTTTTCAGCTCATTTTCCATGACATAACCAAACATTGGAAAATGTTTTCCAGTTTATTTTTCATAACACTACCAAACATCGGAAAATACTTTCTTGGAATTCACTTTTCAAAAATTCATTTTTTCTGGAATTCACTTACTAAAAAAAATTATTTTCCTGCAAACAAACTGAGCAAAGACTTTTCTAGAAGAAACTGTATCCCTCGTACCCTTCATGCTCATACCCAAAAATGTCCCTCAGTGCAGTGGGCTATCTGGCCCATTCCAGAATGAACATTGCTTGCGAATCAAAATCCCTTGCCACTTCCAGAAAGATCGCTGCTCTCCATCCAGCCTTGTCTCGAAGCCTCCCGAACCTGCCACTTAAAATGGATGCTTACCAAATACCCCTTTTCTTTTCCTATAAATGGCTTTCCCATCCATCAATTCATACCAAGAACAAGAATCACTAACAATCAGCTCTAATTCTACAATAAGCTAGCTCTTACATTGCCAACCTTGTTTTCCCTTTCTTCTCAAATACCTCGACAAGAAACCAAGAAAATGTCTCTCATCCCAAGCTCCCTCTTTGGTGGCCGAAGAACCAACGTCTTTGATCCTTTCTCTCTAGACGTCTGGGACCCTTTCCAGGACTTTCCCTTCCCAAGCACAGCCCTATCAGCCCCACGTTCAGAGGTCGCCAAAGAAACATCAGCATTTGCCAGCACACGCATAGACTGGAAGGAGACCCCAGAGGCTCATGTTTTTAAGGCTGATCTTCCAGGGCTGAAAAAAGAGGAAGTGAAAGTGGAGATAGAGGAAGGTAAGGTCTTACAAATAAGTGGAGAGAGAAGCAAGGAGAAGGAAGAGAAAAGTGACAAGTGGCATAGAGTTGAGAGATCGAGCGGTAAGTTCCTGAGGAGGTTCAGATTGCCCGAGAATGCTAAAGCTGATCAGGTTAAGGCTAGTATGGAAAATGGGGTCCTGACAGTGACTGTGCCTAAAGAGGAAGTCAAGAAGCCTGATGTTAAGTCCATTGAGATCTCCGGCTGAGACTCTACAGGGCATCAAGGGACCTTTTGTGGAGTGTTGTAGTTAGTCATGGTGAATTCAAATAAACAAATAGAATTGTGTGTGAGACTCGCGGAATGGGATAATGTGATGTGTTTGTGTGCTACTGAGTTTCTTTTTTAATAAAATTGTGTCTTGTTGTTTTTGTTTCTTAGATAGAAGATGCGCATTTCAATACAAGTCGAGAGTCCTGCATTAGCTAACCAATCTGCACCGCGATTTCTATCCCTATAGGTATGGGAAACTAGAACGTCCATATCTTTCTGGAGCAAAAGATGAAGCTCTTTAAAAAGCGGTTCACAACCAGAGAAGAGGAGGAAGCTTTGATGGCATTAATCAGGACAGCCAAGTCCATCTCTAATTAGACAGAAAGGAATCCAAGTTGCCGCGCTAATCTATAAACAGCCCGCCAGATTTCTAAATTAAATGAAGAACACTCCCAAATTCGCAATAAAACCTTGCAGCCATTGTCCATTTCCATCACGAATGAGATCCCCTGCACAAGCTAAACCTTGACAAGACTTTCTCCATTTGTAATTCACTCGCACCCACCCACCTTCCCTTTGGTTTAGCCAAGCTAATAAGGATCTCCCTTTTCAGCCCATTGTTGCTAGCTAAATTATCACTACCAGCCAAGATTCCAGAGAACCCATCAAAAAGTTCTCCCGCTTTGCTCGCTCAACCAATTTATGCGAAATAGCTTTGGCTCTCCAACAATCTCCAAGGTCATGGAGCACGTACGCTTTTCGGTACTGGGATAATCAATACAGCATGGTGAATCTACATGATGTTTTTGATGCCGCAAGCTATAAGTGTTGGTATAAAATTGCAATTGTTTAGTGTAGAGCAAAATATTCAAAACTAACAACCGGATAATCTACAACATTTTCTCTCTCGGTGTATAGCTAGGTGAGGCTCAAGTAAGTACGCCTACTTTGTTGTTAATCTTCCTTTTTCTTTCTTTCTCCTATTACGGTTTTTGAATTCTTCCCGTTCAATGTTCATTTATGACTTTGATGTGTTTTTTTCCGGTTCTCTTCTATATGCTGCTAATAATCGAAGTATTTTGAAAAGCACCCTCATTCTTGAGTTTATATTATTCAACGTGTTCAGTGTGGTATCTTACTGATGAGTTCTAAATTCCAAAATATTTAAGGAAATGGTTAAATTATTGGATAATCGGTTTATTTTTTAGATAAAATAATATAATTTATTTTTTATAATTAAGATATTTAGTAACTTGATATAAAAAATTAAGAGTTTGTAATTAATAATAAATAATATCTGATAAACCAAGTGATTCTAACTGTGATAACAGCAAATGGTATGTGGAAAACCAGATAATCGGCATTGTGATAGTAAAAAGTAATGTCTACTAAGCCATGTGATCGCTAACAAGTATTTATACAAGGTCTCTTTTAATGGACATAAAGACTCTAATAATAAAGTTAATAACTTTGTAAATAGAAAAAATATAATGATATTTTACAAATATAAGATTTTGAAAATATATATATTGAAAATGTTGAGAAAGAAAAAATTATGAACCTTTAATTTAAATGATTCATAGTGTATTTATAGTTCATGAATCTTATCATTAGAGAATAAGTTGAAGTGTCATTTTATTCTTGTGATATTTTGAATTGTATTCTAGTCAAGATGATATGAATTGGATCAATATAAAATATTGAAGGATCCGTGTGAGATCTAAAAAATTTTCTTTAGCGAGTGTTGGGATCAAGTACGGTGTCGAACTTATTAGAGATGAAAATGAGTTTAGGTGCGCTACTAGGACCCCACATGTTGCGCTCGAGCTTGACAACCTTAGCTCACAAGAGCGATGAGTGAATGCCTAACACTAGCCTAGCTGGGTGTACACCCTGTAGTGGTTTATGCCCAGTGCACTGCATGGCGAACACCTTTCATAGGTTTACGCCTAGTGCATGAGCTTAGGCTATTAGCTCGAGCCCATGTTCCTAGTGTGTGGGCTTGGGCTTCATATTCGAGCATATATTTATTGGATTTTTTTAGGGTATTTTTTTGAGGATTTTTTTTATTTATTTTGAAGGATTTTTAAGTTTATTTTATTTAGATTTATAAATTAAAATTCTTTAAAGTTACATTAAAAATCAATCATAAATTTGAATCAGAGGGGAAAAAACTACTAAATATTAAAAAAATTGACATATTCTCAAAATAATCTAATAATTATGTCCAATTGCTCAACAAATTACAAAGTTTACTATAAAAAAAGTTAAATTATCAATAAATAAAATGAAAAATTATCCCGAATCAGAATCAACAGTTTTTGAAACATATGCATAACATGAGATTTAATGATATCTCTGCACAACTCGGACAAGAGTGATCACGTCGCGGTTGATGTTTCAAATTCACTCTCGCTTGTGAGCTTTCGACCCATCCGTCTCTATTTCCCACTTGCAGATTGTAAGGCTGAACTCTATGGTAGGATCAGATCTTAAAGTAAGTTGTAAGGCTACAAATACCGGTCCAACTTCCGCCTAGTGTCCACAATTTCAAAAGGCCTAGAAACCATGATCCGAGGTCCAGTTTCAAATTCTAACTCTGTCCGTGTCCAAGATCCTCCACACAGTGCCGGCTCTGCCTCGGACATTTTCTCAGATCGCAGCAACCCAGAACTAACGCTCCAATACCTCGATCAACCTTATTTAAGGATAATAAAAGTTGACGCAAATATTCAAAAAATTTGAGAAGACCGCAACAACCATCTTGCACTTGAATATACCCATCTGTCAAGTTTTATTGTGTGTCCAACATCGCGAGTTGCGGCTAGAGTTATTGCCCTGTTAAAATCTTTGATGCCTGGGAATGGGGCTGCCCGGCAGCTGAGATTTATTAGAAGTTGCTCGAAACAGCTGTGGGTGTTATTTTCAGTTTTTTTATTTTTACTTGAAATTACATGAAAATAAATTTTATTGAAGAGTGGCGGACAGTATATTTGAACCATGAATCATATTCATCGCGCCTTCTAGCAAGAAATTAGATACCGAAATTTCTTGTCAGCTTTTGTCTTGAGAGCACAAAAGGAATAATTCCAGCAAAGGAGAAAGAAAATTATAACAGGGATTCTGTTGATGCTCGTAGGTGTGTATATATATTAGATTGTTCAAATTTTTATATTCACCCATCTAATATTTATTTCTATAAATTTTAAAATTAATAATTATATAAATCTTTAATAATTTTTAAAAAAACTCAAATTTATAATTATTAAAATATAAATTTAAAATCTAACTAATTAAATAACCCATCAATCATTACTTTGCTTCATGATTTAGGATTCCAATTCCTTACTGTCACCTTTTATTTACAGCGACCTCATCCGTAGCAAAAGAGAGACAAATCATATGATTGCTGTAAAGCACGCTGCCCCCCATGGTTGGCATCATGGAAGGCACCAACAAGATTATCATTGTTGTTATTTTTATTTTGAGAATGGCACCGCCACTTCTTTAATTTATTATAATATTTTTTAAACAAAAAATATATATATAGCACCAACGACGTAGTATATGGACCTCTTGATCGATCCATTAATTACAGGTAGGTGTTAGAATAACATAATATATGTGAGGACTTTTTTTATTAACTATAAGGATATTGATTTAAAATAAATTATCTTTTAAACATAAACAGTTAAATAGTACGAGATTAATTTTAATATTTATATAAACGATTAAACAAGCTAATATATTTTTTAAATTATTTCTCAACATCTTTGTCATATATCTTAGTTAGTTAGCTAGTTTGACTAATACAAAAGTTGTTGCCTAGAGTCAAGCTTGGAATATTATCCGGATTTACGCCACGAATCACCCGTAGGCTGTAACTGCCGTTTATCAAATGATATTTATTAAAATAAAATGGATCGTACACTATACACACCAGTCTATTTAATTAAGTGGTTCGATTTATCCATTCACTTTAGTTCAAATTTATTTCTTCATTTTTTTAATATTACATCTAACTAATTATTTCTTTGTGGTTTATTCTTTTTTTAAAAAAATAACATTACTTAAAACTAATTATTTTTTTCACTTTATCATTACATAACACTAAAATAGGATGTTTAATAGTATACACTAGTTATTTGATATGGCTTCGTCACATGTTAGTAGTTTTATTTTTTAACAAAAAAATAATTTCTTTTCAGTATAATATTTTTTTTATTTTTAAAAAATAACATGAATTCAGCATCACATATTTACATTTAATTAATTAATTTAATTTAGTTAAATATATATATATATATAAATGAGTTAAATTACAATAAAAAATATATTAATTAAAAGACTCTAGATAATTCGGCACATTTTCAAAATCAATGAGAAATTCTACAAGATGTAATTAAAAAATAATAATAGAAGTTTAGTCTCCAATTAAATAAATATTAAAAAATCAAAATTTAAAAACATGAGTTTAAAATAATAAAAAACCAAACAATCAATCCCTAACCTATTAAATGCTGAGTGATGAAACCATAAAAATAAAATTAATTTTTTTTTAAATTAAAAAAAACAATTAAAATAACAAATATCAAACCTGATAAAAAAATGGAGGAAGAAATCACAAAAAAAAAACAATCATAAAAATTAAATCAAACATAGTAAATAACAATTTAAAAAACATGAATCAAATTTGACTTGTAAAAAAAATGGAAGAGGGATAAAATTAAAAAAATAATAATTTTATAAATTATTTCAAATAAAATAAATAACAATAAAAAAATGAATTGAAGGGCACCTTTAAAGTTTTGCAGAGACAAATATAAAAATTCACGAGGAACGAGGAAAGAAAAAAATAAAAAGACTGTCGAAGGTCAATAAGCTATATGTATTATTCAATGATACAGGAGCCGTCGAAAT
The DNA here is from genome assembly GCA_018804465.1 of Populus tomentosa. Lineage (NCBI taxonomy): Eukaryota > Viridiplantae > Streptophyta > Magnoliopsida > Malpighiales > Salicaceae > Populus > Populus tomentosa. The sequence goes on along the minus strand of CM031983.1, from coordinate 3,791,026 downwards.
GATGCGAACATCACACTAAAAGATATTGTTGGGGTGCTTGAAGCCTCTCCACTCGCTGCCCGAATAGTGTTGGAGTAGCCCATGCTTTGATGCACGCATTGCACATATCAACTATTTTTTAAAAAATAAAATCTTATTTTAAAGATTATTAAGTTGACTCTCCGTCAGCATGGTCATGTAAAAAAAAAATTTTAGTTAAAATATCAAAATATTATTGACTACCGATGAATGGCATTTTATTTTTTAAGTGTAGTTTAATATTTTGCCATGTATAAAAAAATAAAAATACAATAAACATCTATAGCGTCAGCTTTAAAATTATTTGTCTTTTAAATGTAATGTAATTGTTTTATTGGGCATAGAAAAATATGTACTTCATATTAAATTTTTGCCTTGTGATTACAATAACAATGGTCTGTTTTGATTTTATATTTTAAAAGTATTTTTTAAAAAATTATTTTTTTATTTTTAAATTATTTTTTTATATTTTCAAATCGTTATATAATAATATTAAAAATAAATTATAAAAATAAAAAATATATTACCTCAATAATTTTTCAACTAAAAAAGACTTTAAAAACAATAATTATCACAAAATAACACACGGGCTCTTAGGATTCGCCCCTTGTTTTTTTTTTTTTTTCTTAATAATCACTGACTGGAATGCTTAGTTGTTGGTGGGAAAATGATGCGAGGCAGGTCATAAGTTGTGCTTAGGATTGTCAGGTAGCAGAAACCAGTGACAGTGACCGTTATGATATCATCGGGGATATATAATTATCAATCAAGGCACAATCTTTGCTTCAAAAGTCCGAAAGCCGGTTTTGTTGAACGCTAATTTTAGCCGTCAAGCATAACGGAATCAAGATTTATGGCCATTCTTAAGACTTAACCCAGAATAAAACGTATTTGCATCACAGATGCGGCTGCGTTTTATGAATTTTGAACCCCATATGGTGGCAACTGGCAACCGATTTTAGCTTTGCATTCAATGTATTCTCTCGATCTTATTGCTTCGGTTGCTCGAAGGCCATTTCATATACGGAAGAGAGCAAGCTTTAGCAAGCAGAGAAAGACTCTTTTATCCTGCCAGACAGACCAGTAAAAGCATATCTTGACTCTACAACTTTGAATTAGGAACCGAAATTTCGGAGCTAACCTCCACCCACTCTCGCTATATCTCGAAGTTAAGTACAAAAGATGAGGTGACTTCCACTAACATTGCTTTTATCTGAAAGTTCGAAGCCGGCTTTTATCAATAAGAGCTGTGAAAACAAAAATAGATTAGAGTTCTTAATTGATAAAATTCAATCATGATACAGCATTAAATTAAATTAAAAAATAACTAAAATGTTTGAAACTCAAATGAGAAAGAGGTCCTGCAGCACGAATTTAATAAAATGTAAGGTGCTGGCCGTGAAAACGGTGCAAATTAACGATGAGTATGGTGTGTATTTGAATAGTGAAGGGTATCACCGGGATCGTGATATTCTTTACAGGGACAATTTCGAGGGGGGAAAAAATCTGAACTTAATTAAATTGCACCATTTCTATCCCATATACCTCATTTTCTAACTTTTAAAAGGATAAAAGCTTTCCTCGAGATTATCTCGTGTGGAAAAAAACAAGAAGAAGAAGGTGATTTTAATTTATCTCCGTCTGCGTGCCGGAAATATGTGTATGCTAAGCAACCAAACTATGGCTTTTATTTATCGGTAACGATAAAGAAGATGAAGGACAATTCCATGCACCTAAAAAATCGCAACTAGTGATTGCAATGGATTCTAAGTGTTAGGTTTTTTATATTATTTATATGAATTTAAAATAACTATTCAAACATAACGGGTAAGAATTCTAGAATTTGAACTAGATCCAATCAGGTTTTCAGAGTAACTATGACCGGAATCCTAAATTTAAAAGCTATAATTTATAATTATTTAATAAATAATTAGCTTGGTATAAATATAAATTCTTAAAATTAATTATTTATTTATTATAGAATTCAAAGTTTGTATAGGATAAAAAGATATTTACACCCATTATAAAATTTTATTTTTTATCTAACCCAATCAAGTCTTAAATTTTATATCAATATAGGTGAATTCAAGTTGAAATCCATGAAATTCATATAAAATTGTCATTCATGATCATACTAAGAGTTCTTCTAGAAATCTACTAGCTACTAGCACTTTCTCACATGAAATTCCTCCGCCTTTCATTCTGAAATTAAAGACTCCTACGTTTTGGATGTGTATAAATTCAACATGTACTAATCCTTATATCAAATAAATAAAAAAGTAGAAAAACAATGGAAGTTAAAATAAAAAATAAAAAGAAGAAGCAGCTAGATCTTTAGAAAAAAGAGGTGACATTCTCGTCGCTTGCTTAAGGATGACGATGTCGGAACTAATCGGCATGGAGTTTGTGTAAGTATAATTTGTTAAGGTCCAATGATAATATTAATAGTTCATACATAAAGATGGAGACTATATGCCTTGTTTTATGCCACCAGATAACGACAACCCGAGTTGAAAGATCCACGTAAAAAGTAATTTGATTTACCCATTAACCACCTCTGCCAGCTGGCTTCCCCCAGTGGCCCCCACCATGTGTCATCGATCATCGATTACTAATTTAAAACCTCCTGCTTTTATCCATCCATGTCTTGCTAGAATTCCCTTGATCTACACAAATAGATGTGGCCGTTTTGGCTGTAATTTTTAAAGACAATCATTTTTATAGATGATTCAGTTAGAAGGATGTTTGATTCTAATTGCTTAGCTTGTAATCCTTTTCAGGTGCTAATTATTTGGCCATGGTTAATCAAATTCTTACATTTTAATATCAAGATTCCACGATGAAATTATTTTTTATATATAATCAGGTTTCTTCTGATTATCCACGCACATAATAATACATTCATAGAAAAAAAAAATGTTGGAAACTTTAGATTTTCGTATTACAATAATAAAAATAACATGATAAATCAATTTACTTTTAAGTCAAATCTCCAAACATCACTAATAAATCAATTTTTGTAGAGTATATATAAGATTATAGTTACAATTATTTTTTAAAATATTTTTCACTCGAAAACATATTAAAATAATATATTTTTTATTTTTTTAAAATTATTTTTTATATTAGAACATCAAAATGATCTAAAAATATAAAAAATTATTAATTTAAAATAAAAAAATTTAAATATTTTTAAAATTATTTTTTAAATATAAAATAAGTAGAATGTTAATCTTTATTGACTTTAGCTGCCTGTGTACTATAACGGCGTTTAAAATTATTGAAGTTCCAAAATCAATTCAATTAGTAATAATAATTTCCGTTTTTTAATTAATTTAGGTTGGGTTTAGAAATATGATTAGAATTAAAAAAAAAAAAAAAAAAAAAGAAGCACTCTCTTCAAGGCCAATGATTAGATATTTTCGTTGCACATTAACCAATTTTGTTAAAAATTCTCCTGCATCATAACACAGCTCGTATTTGATGATCAGGAGTCCACCGAGTCCAGGGCAGGTCACTCGTCAAAGGTCGTTCCTTGTTAACCTAATTGTTGACTTTTTTTTTCTTTGAAAAGAAAAATGACATCATTTAAAAAGAAAATAATTTTTCTTACTGATTTGACCCCACCAGTTTTCGATTTTAAAACAAAACTAGTGATAGCCTGGAACTGTTAACAAGATGTCCCAGTTTATCGAGAGAACAAAAAAGATATCCTTAACCTAAGCATGACACGTGTCATTTGTAATATCACTATTTATCCGGTTTGGCCCGGCAAATTAACTTACAAAATTCAACCGCAATATGAGCTCGGCTGAGTTTTAGCTTGTTTATTTATTAAAAAATAGTTTTTTAAAAAATATAAATTTTTAAAAAATAAATTATTTTTTAATATTTGATATTATAATAAAAATTAAATTGAAAAGCACTTTCCAGTATTTAGTTATGTCATGAAAAATGAGTTAAAAAATAACTTATTAATGTTTTATTTTTCTCAAGTGTATTAAAATAATAAGGAATAAATTTTACAAATTTAAAAATTGAATGAGAATGAATTTAAAAAAATATAATTTCATAAATTATCTCAAATAAAATAAATAATGATAAAAATAATAGAGATCAAATCTAAAAAATAAAAGATGAAGAAATTAAAATAATAATAATTAATATTTTATAAATTATTTCAAATAAAATAAGTAACAATAAAAAAAATAAGGATCAAATTTGATTGATAAAAAATTTAAATAAAAAAATGATAAGGAAAAAAAATAACAATTATAAAAATAGAGACAAAAGTTAACATAAAATTAAATTTAAAAAGATGAAATTAAAAAATAAATATTCATATATATATATATATATCAAAAGTTTGAGAATCAAATTTGATATAATCAACAAATAATATGACATTTCTAAAATTTTCACAACTTCCGTAAAGTATTTTCCGCTCAAATTTTTCAAAAACACACTTTTCTGAAAACTAAACCAAATTTTTTTTAGACTGAAAAATGTTTTCTGTTGATTAACTTTTTTAATGACAAATAAACACAAGAAAGTTTAGAAATTAATTTTTCAAAAATTATTTTTTAGGAAACAAATATAGTTTTAATTTGAAAAATAAAATACTTATCTAATTAAACTTAATTAAAAATATATTTTATTTGGATTAAAAATGATTGATGCAGACTTTTATTTTTTTTCTAAGCCAGACCCGTTCCTAGCCTGACAATTATGCTCTATGCAGGGAAAGTTTTTGGCAGCCCATTCACCTGTCTCCCTTTTTTCGTGTAAAGAAATAGTAATTCGTTGGGAGGGAGGCAAACGAGGTTTGACTAAGTCTCCAATATTTTTGTCCACAGAGCACCAAATCACAACTCTATCGGTTACTTTTTGAAAAAAAGAACCGGGAAAATAGACCGGTGATCATGGAAAGTGACACAAGACACATAGCAGCAAACACTACGGGGGTCCCATCAAAATCAGCCAGAAGAACGTACGGTAAAATTCCACTCCATACCCTGCCCTCCACCTCAATTTTTTTCCCTTCTCCATCACTCCTCTTTCACCTTTTCTTTTTTTTAATAAAAAGCAAGAACATATTTGCCTGGCAGATTTCCCACTCCTCCAACTCCTAGTACCCCCCCCCCCCCCCCCCCCCCCCCCGTTAGTCCACCGAACTATACTATATATTAAAAATGTCCCTGTTGAATATACTTTATACGTATGGTTAGCTGTTAGAGGACAAAGCGGACCCATCTTATCTAAGTTCGTGACATTGGTCCAAATCGAAACTACAAACTTCGGAATTGAAATTTCACATCTCAAAAAAGGCTGTTCGCTCAATCCCATTTCAAACTTGAGATTGGGTGTGTGTTCTCCCATGGGGATAACAAATGCCAGATAATAAGATAGCCCTAAAATAAGAATCGACAAATTAGCTTTTAATAGGTCGTGGATGGATTAGTTTAACAATCCAGCCCCCCCGCAGAACAGAGAAGGTTTACGCAAGGCAAAAATATTTGACTGCAGTGGATGCCGGAAAAGCCACCACCCCCTCACGTCACAGGACAGCAATCACGTGGAAGAACATGATCGGTAAAACAAGGAGTGTCTTTTAATAGAAACTAGTAAAGGTATTTTATTACTTTATAACAGTAGCTGCCGAGGGATATTACAACAGGGAGAGTTTTGGGTTTCTCTCCGACAACCCTCTCATGAACCCAATCAGGAAGAGCCTATCTCTCGCCCAACCCAGACACACCCCTCCCTCTCCCTTCATTTAAACATCATAACTTAACCCCCTTGTTATTACAACAAAATAGGAACAGCCCCTCTATCTAGAAGCGCCACCACTACTATTAAATGGCTTCCATTTGACCTTCATCTAAAATCTAGTCCACAAAAGCTTCGTTCAGTCTAAAAGAAAAAACCTGGATCTCTTATTGATTTCCTTTTAACTAAACTCGCGTTCTTGATTTTCCTTTCGAGAACCATAAAATCCCTATAAAAACTTAACACCTTCTATACTTTACTTTCTTTATCCAACCAAAACAAACACTATCATTATGATTACTGGGTCAATATGTCCACTCTTGAGGCAGCCGTATTTCATGATTGAGCACACTCTCTTGCCGTAAATTTCGCTTCTGCTGTGCCACAAGTGCACTTCTTATCATCAAAGCATCTACGAGATCAAAAACACCCGGCCCCAGGTCAAATCTTCATTGCAAGTTATAGCCGCATTAACAAAGGGGGTAAATATAAATCAAAATTTAGATATTTGCTTACCATAATCAGAGGGGAAAGCAGCATTACTGTTGAGGCGTGGCTGAGCGAGGCCGTTGATATCCATGTCGTCGAAGTTCAGGTTTAGGGCCTGAACAACTTTAGCCGGGAACAGAACTGTTGGGCAACCTACTGGTTGAAAAAATAAACACAGGCTATCATCGTCAGAAAAAAGAAAAAAAAGAAGATAAAAACCAAACAAGAGGAAAAGCGACGATTATAGCAGTAACAATATACCAGATTTTTTCTTGGGTTCAGGGGGGTTGCCATATCTACGAGGCAAAAAAACTCCAGTGCCAGCACACTCTCTCTTAACACCAGATCCACCTGGAAAAACAGCCCTCGCGCCTGCTGAGTTAGAGTTTTGATTTTGGGCGTGTACTTGAAGGGGAGGCCAAGCAGATTGAGGCAGACCGAGAGAACGCACAAACCTCCCATTTTCATTCCCGACACTTGTGCCTCTGCTCTGGATCTGGTGGTGTTGGCTGTGGTGGTGTTGTCGGGGCTGAGCTTGCCAGCTTGTCTTCACTTGTTGCCTTTCCCAAATTGAAGAGCACTGTTGTTTTAGTGCCTGTTGCTCTTGCCTCACAAGTTGCTGGCACTGCAAAACAAGACAAATTGGCTTAATACAATACTTTCATAGCCTATTATGTTACCCAAACGAAAGGAAATCTATATTTTAACTGGTTCTCCTTTATATTTTCATTCCTCTGAAACTAAACAGAGGATAACAATATCTTTACCTGATTAACTTGTGAAGTATTATGGCCAATAGTAGAGCTACAATGGCTAGGATAAAACCCAGCATGCTGATTCTTGACTGAAGTGAGACCTGGATTTTGAGTCCTAGCTGGACCCAGTAAACCACTCCTTTGATAGTTAGCACTATTATTGTACTTATGGCCCTCATTATTGCTCATCTTCAACCTTGCAACTTCACCAGCAGCTGCATATATCAGATCCCACGTGTCATTCTTGGCACCAAACGGCGTCGTTGGCGGCGACAACACCCCGTTTGGACTCCCGTTGCTAGAAACCGACCAGCTTCTGAGTCCACTCAGTGTCGATTCCGGTGACCCGGCGATGACCCACTTCTTCCACCACGTCAGAACGATGGTAACACCGTTAGAGAACGATACCAAAGCAGAAAAGGGACGAAAGCAAAAGCAGAGGGTGCTTTAAAGAAAGCGTTAAAAAAGGAGAGTTGTACCTCGGGTTTGACAGCGAGTTGCTGAGTAAGACGCCGAGTTAACCCGGCGAGAAAGTCGTCCTCGTCACTGCTCTCTGTCTCGGTGGAGGAACCCATACTGGACTCTACAGGGGAGCTGAGAGCGGAGGGCGAGCCGAGAGAGTCAAACTCGTAAGGGAACTCGGAAAAGAAGCTCAGACTGGGTTTCAACTCAGTATTGAAACAAATTTTGTTGAAGTTCTCTTTGTCCATGAGTAACTTTTCCTTAGCAGGAAGCCAAGATACAACGTCTTCAGGAGCCTCGGCCATCGATATTATGTATCTAGCTATAACGCTACGAGGATCTATCTGGGAGACGGGAGGGTGAATGCCGGAAATGAGAGATGCTGGGAGGGGAAGGTTTAATAAAATGACCCAGCAGAGGTGGCCGGGCTTGCAGACTGCGAGGGACCCTGCAGGAGAAAAGAGAGCGAGAGGGGGAGTGAGCAGAGAATGTAAGAAGACAAGCTGCTTTTATTGAGGTTTCTGGGTATGTTCCATACAAGATTCAAAAAAGAAAAGGAATAAAATTAGCAACTTAAATTAGGATATGATGTGCAAACAACTGGAAGGAATGGGCCCACAAACATTTGTCCTGCTGTGTAATCCAACTGCCATTTGTTCCGGACTGCCAATAACTTCGATATTATTTGCTGATGTTGGTGTGGGGGTGGAGGTGGAGGTTAATCTTAATTTCAGCAGTCTTCCTTATGATTGGAGTTGGGGTTTTAATAAACCGGTTCTTGTTTAATTACATTCTTGCGGTGGGCTATTGGATTCTGATGATCATTCTCTGTCATTTTGTGGGTTTTTACAAATTTACGGTCCGGGTGCGGAGTTTTTCTTAGCTTCAATTTTTATTTTATTTTATTTTTGTTTGCAGTTTGAAACAACTCGACATTTAAAAGGCCATGAATTAAAATTTCAAATTTCCTAAAAACGGAGAAACAGACAAAATCAAAGAAAAGGATTGGATTTGAAAGAAGGTGACTGCATGTGCCAGGTTAAATATTTAAACATATGCTAGGACATGTGCTTGGAACTTGGTTGTGTTTCATCTCTTCTTCTGCTTCTTCTTTTTTTAAAATAATTTTTTCAAGAGAAACGGCTTTTTGTGTTTTACTCAAGTAATCACAAATGTTAGTGTTTTGAAAAAATATATTTTCTTAAAAATAAACAAAATTACTTTAATATATTTTAAAATAAAATATAATCATTGCCATAAAATATCAAACAAGCTCTAGTTGGATAACCTGGTGATTTTTATCTCAGTTAATATTATTTGTTATTGGTTGGTTTTAAATAATTTTATACAATAACATCAAAAATTATCTAAAAATATTTTTTAAAAATATTAATTTAATGATTTATTAAAAAAATATTCATAAAAAACATTTCCAATCGGGTCATCAAAGACGTATCATAAGTAAAGAGTAGTGAACAGGTTGGCGCAGGAAAAAAAAATTAACACGACTTTTTTATCAGTGAAAAAAACAACCAAGGAGACATTTAGCTTGTAAATCTATCATAAAGATTCTTCAGGAAAAAAAAAATCACAGAACACGAGTTAAGAATTATGAACTCATTATGTGATGCTCTTTCTGAAAGACTTTACGAGGATATCGGATGAAAGAACCTAAATAAACTTTGCGTGCACACGCATATGTATATATAGACACCTGAACTAGTTTTTAAATCCGTGCTTTGTTCAATTTTATATATATTATCAAACCTAGCCTGGAATGGACTTGAAATCTTTTGACATTATTTTTTACATGGTTTGTTTCAAATTAAATTATATTAGATTTATTTTAACGTAATCTAGTTAAATTAAAATGTCCAAAATTAATCTGAATGATAAATAAAAAGTGTGGCTTGATAAAAAAAAAATCATTGTTATTTTTTTAAATAAATATTAAAATATTAATATATTAAATAATCTTAAACCTCATTATTTAATTCAACAAATTTATAACTCGAATTATAAATTTCATTAACTAGCCGAGTCATGAGCGAACCGAAAGGATAAGAGCGTAACCTCTTGGGAGCCCGGACGCGGATAATAATTGTGTTCATCACAAACCTTGCTATGTCCAACTGCCTCCTCTCGAAGCAAGAATAAACAAAGCAAAGAAAGGTAGGGAAGGGACATCGTACCACTGGGTCGGTTTGATGATTTTATTTTTTAAAAATGATTTTTATTTAATTATATAATAATAAAAATATATGTTTATAAAATTAAATATCAAAATTTTTATTTTGGAATATGATAATTTTATATAGAATAAGTTATAAAAATTAATTTAAAATTAATTAAATATTAAAAGAAAAAACTAAAAAAAAAAATCTTAAATGTTTTCATTTATAGTACAACTGTAGTATTAATTAAGAGCACATGCAATGACCGATTCTCATCATTATTAGGTACAAAATAGTTGAGCTTGCACTGCTAATTGAATTTCAATTCAAGACTTGGAAATCATTTTGCAATGTTGCCAGTGGCGTTTGTTAATATATATATATATATATATATATATATATATATATATATAATAAAAAAACATTTATCACTATAATACCAAAAACAACCTTAATCTAATACACGTGGACGGAGTGGTTTGCAATTGGGATGGTTAATATAAGCAAATGACTTGAATATGTACGTTATCAAATAACAGAATCAAAGAAAAAAATCTTTTCTGATCATATGTTTAGGATTTATATTTCAGGAATCAAAAGGTGAACCGATAAATTCCAACATAAATTCTCTGAAGTTCATTCCGATATAAATTCTGTAAGTTTATTTGAGTTATCTTTTTTTTTTAAAAAAAAAAGAAAACTCAATACATTTTATTAGGTAGATTTAAATCAAATTCTCACATAAGCACTCAGTCAAATTTTCATTCCAATAAAAAATCATTCCTTCTGGAATCTAATTTGAACTTAATTTATAAATAAAAATTATTTTGAATCGATCCTGACAAATATATTCACAGCTTAATTTATTTTACCATGTATATATATCTTTTATAAATAAATAGTAATATGAGGGGTCAAGATTTACGTTTGATAGATCCCACCCCATCATTATTAATTATTATTATATTCCATGTTACGGTGTCGTTGGCATGACCAGTGAATCCAGAAAATCATGCACCATGCCTTGAAATCTCGATAAGGTTTCCGGTGGATGTCATTGCCGAATGAAGGGAAAGGGAAGCATCGAACCTGTAGCAGCCGAACTAAGATTTCACGCACCGAATTTTACCTGGACTGCAATGATGGGCATCTGTCCCGTTCGGATGATCATGCATATTCGCAAAATCATGCAAAAGGCTCTGAGATGATTTATTGACCACGGGATGTCCAACCATGTCGTTATCATGTTAACCACTCAGAATCCCAAAGTTATCAAACCAAATCCACATTCCTCGGCTCTCCTGAAGCCATGGCTACAGTAGTCCATGGTCTCATTCCACACTTGCTTATCTGACAAATCAATGGATAGGCTTGTGATGCCCTCTCTCTTATCACGCTTGGGGTGAGTTAATGGAGGTTATCAAGATCGATCTGGTTGGCCTAGAAAGGTCATGCTGTTGAAATCATAAACCATTGCTGCGAGCAAGGAGAGGGAGAGGGGGTTTTGAAAGTGCAAGGTGGCAGTTTGCCCTGCACATGACGGCTGCCATTAATAAAGGTAGAGGATATGGGATATCTTTTGTTAACTATTTTTTAGAGTGATTGTTTTTTTAAAGTATATTTTACTTTAAAATATAAAATTATACAGATTCTTAACTATATTACTCAGGTTCTTCAATCTTCATCTTCTTGAAAGATCATCGCCTCTGATTGTGGATCATCGTGTGATAATTCTGCAATTCATGTTGTGAGCTCACTTTCTACATCAAAGCTATCACCATCAAAGCAATAAAAAAAGGTGTAAGCTACAAACAGATTTTAGTTCAAAGTAAAACATCTCAAAGTTTTAAAAAGGAAACAGTACAGAAAGAGAAAACATGGGTCCTAATGTCTCGATGTCCTTCTGCGTATGCTGCTGCTTCTTCCCGTGACAACAAACGAAGATCACAACACACAAAACCAGGTCTTCAGCCCTGCTTTATGCCATTCTATTTCTTTTAATACTTTGCATATTGGAATATGTGCTCTATTTACTCTCACAACATGACGAGGATGCTGACTTTGCAAACAGTCTGAAAGCTAAAGCCTGCAGTAATTGTGCAGGAGCACCATAATTAGCCCACAAAAATGCCAAGCCCCGAACTCCATTATCTGAAAGCTAGTGCTGATTCTCACACCATCGATCTCTTTTTACGCAGTCTTCTTTATCTCCATCGTTCCTCCCCCCAATTCACTGAAAAATCTAGGAACCAATGAATGTGCCATGAAGATTAAAGGAGTATAACTCTTAGCCCATCAGCTCTCCAAAACTTGATGAAGGGCATAAAAATAAATCTAGCGTCAATGCCTTCATGCCGGTGGATAATCGATAGCACATTTTCAATCGTTGTCTCCCACACGTCATTAATTAAATATAGTACCGTCTTTGTCAGCTGCCCTAGTCTTGTCAGTAATTGGCTTCGTAAATTCCAAAAAGTAATTCAAATAACCCCTAGTATCATTGACAGCTGCATTCTTTTGACAGCACGAGCTCTAATTTCAAATTAGGGCCTGTCCACTCACCTTAAACTTCTACCATTCAAGATCCATCACCATTTTTTCAAGAGCATCTTTAGCCGCTTTCAAACGTGTAGCCACAACAACAGTACTGGAAGAAAACCTTGTCTCGGCCACTTTGAATAAATTCCCACTTGGAAAGTCGTTTGAAATTCATCAATGGCATACCATGATTGACAATGAAATTCCGAATATCTTGTACATCAGCTACTACATCTTTCACACATTTAAATTCAGTATATTGAGGGGACTTTTCTGATGGATCACACTTGCTTTTCAAGGCTAAATTCAAGCTATGAACCACACAAGGAGTCCAAAAAATATGGGGGGATGCTTCGCTTCAATGGCCATTCCAGCAGCATTGTTACAATCTGACCCGCATTTGCAGCCCCACTTAAATGTACAACTTCAACAAAATAACTTGCTACATTATCCATATCTTTAGTGTTGACACTTAAATCAAATAGCTTTCAAAAACGCTGGCCCTCCTGTAGATGCTATCATTATATTATATTGATTTAAGGGTATGGTTGGATCATGGGTGATTTTTTATCTGAAAAAACACTTCAACAACAGCAACAGACCGATCTAAAAGTCTTATCTGCCTATCTGACCACCCATCAGAGCATGTTGTTCGCTTGGGGCAGCAAGGTTGCTCGAAGCCTATTAAATGGAGGAGGACGGTAACCAGAAATGTTGGTGTTAAAATAGGGATTTTTTAAAAGGCTGAAAGGTACAGCACTGTTGTAAAATATTCTGGTACAATCTTTATCACAATCACCCCTCTCCATCATATTAATTCAGTGTTTTCACTTGTGTTTCTAAAAAATTTAAAAGTGATTTTTTTATTTATATTTTTTGAATTATTTTAATGTATTGATATCAAAAATAATTTTTAAAAAATAAAAAAAATTATTGATATATATTTTAACATAAAAAATTATTTGAAAAACAACTGCTATCACACTACCAAACACGCTCTAAAAGACTTCTCCAAGTATCCTGGATCTCAAATTTGCCCTGGATCTCAAATTTTACACCTCTCATGTTGCAGTAGATCTAACCAGCAGGAAGCGATGCATATTCTTCTCTGTTTCTTGCATCTAGTGCTGCCTGGGTCCTTTTTTTCTCTCAGCTCGAGGACGCCCTTGGTTCAAAACTTGAAGTATGTCATCGCCAATTGCTTTACGTGATTCAACCCCTCGATGTGGAATCTTAAACAAGTGAGCCGTAACTTTTGAATAACAACCGGCAACCCTTTTATTACAGTAGTTACAACACCTCCATGTTATGTTTCCCAGAACATGATCTGAAAAAAATATGTGAAATTCATTTAAAATCAGAATTGCAATTATTATTTTTATGCCTAAAATCTGTTTGAAAGCAAAGAAAAATGTTAGCGGGCGTACATGTATGAATGAACTCGTGTCTGTCTTCTATGTTCTCCCAACTGCAAGAAAAAATCAGAGCTTTCATGGTGCCACTACCTATGTTAAAGCTTTGATCATATATGAAATTGAAAGTTAAAATTAAGTCTGTCATCAAAGCCTATAGCCAATATCTTTTTGAGTCTTGACTTTAAATGTATAGCCCAAGCCTACAACCAAGATCACTTCGCTGTTAAAGCCGCCATGCGTAGATCTCTCTGTTTTTTCTATCAGCGTCTCACCTCCTCCTCCTCCTTTCATCTTCTTCCTCTGGAAATGAGCTTTCGATGTGTCGTCCCTCTACGCATGAATGCTGATAACTAAAAAACTGTAATGAATGGGGTCAAAATGAAGGTTGTTAACTCCAAATTTTACAGTTTGAAAAATATCAGTGATTTAAATGTTATTTTTTCATCTCTTTCAATATAATAAAAGACCGGGAAATGATTTCATCTCACTTTTAATGATGCAATTGAATATCAGAAATTAAACATTTTTAAAAAATATATTTTTCATGAAATTCGATTTTTAAAAAAACTAACTTATTAGCTTGTTAGAGGTAAGATTCTCCGATCCAAATGCCCAAATAGAGCACCAAACAGGACAAAAGTTGTCGGTATTCTTACAAAATCAGTTGAGATGGTTTTCATTACGATGGATAACTGAATATCAAGATTTTGAGACCGTAAATGAAACCCATAATTATTATTTTTTGTTTAAAATCAAGGCTATGCATCCCTAAAAATTAAATCAAACGTGTAGTACAAGATCTAATTAGATCATATTACAAAATTAAATACAAAGTCACAGGAGGTGAGATTAAGATCCAATTATCTAGCTAATCATTCAGCATACTGATTTTGCTTCCCGATAAACATGATGATGAATCTTCATTTCCTATTCTTTATCCATCAACCTCCTAGTCTTGTCGATTAAATTATAGTCTTCTCAAGATAAGGTTGATGACAAGAGTTGAATCTGAATCAAGAATTAAATTTTTTAATTCCCAAGTTTCAAGCCAATTAAACCCATAATTAACCACGCAACAAAATATCATCATGCCCAGTATCTGTTGAACGACATTGATGTAACCATGTAAAGATTTGCAACGAAGTTATTTTTTTGTGTTTATAATGCTTTATATGAATGCATTAGTTTGGATCTCAAGTATATAATGTATATTAAAAATGATTTATGAATAGAAAATGAGTTTATAATGCTTTATGGATGGAAAATTTTATGATACGATTTATTAATGATTTACTTTGAGAAAAATTCAGATACAAAAAAATTAATTATGGGTTTATACTTTATTTAATACCAACAAAATTAATATTTTTCTCTTATAAAAAAACTGTTTTAGCAATTGATTAAAAAAAAACATACATGATCCGATGGAGATGGATCTTGCCCTCGGAATTAACATAAATATAATATAAAATGGATAAGAATTTCTTTTTTTCTCTCTTTAACATCCAGATTAATCCTGAAAATTTATCGAGCAAAAATAAGTCATAAACAACCAATCAATGCTCCCGCTTCGGGTTCTCTTTCTGTAAAATGCGATGATTAGGGTATGGGAAGTGGTTTTGATTTCTTTTATGATATCAACCACGGCATAGCATTCTCAGGCCTCGTTACTTTAATTACGGTGATTAGTCTCCCTTGTAAAAGCACGAACATAATCATTAGGATGCTTCTGCATTATTTGCTATCATTGTTGCTTAACATGGTCAAAACATCCAATCATGTCCTGTAGCATTCCCAGAGATGTCGCCAGCTCAAACTCCTTTTCCCACCAGAAAAGGTGGGGGGGATTTGTCCATCCGTAAAGTCAATATCGTCAGTGAAGTCATGATAAGCAAACGTATATTTCCTCTTCTGCGGTTAATTATTTTACCCAGAACATGCAGTGAAACTGGAAGTGAATTCGATGGACTCTAAGTCTAAGCTCTGCATTTTGATTAGTTTCTGTAATCTAGCTGGTCCATGCTTATAAAGAAAGATGAAGAACAGTTAAAAAGCCCCTCCGAGTTCACATTTACAGCAGTGGAGGAATGGATCTCATCGTGGGAATTAGGATCCCGTCACTGGTAGTGATTTTTCTGAGAATTTACTGGAGTTATAACCACCTCGCTTGACAATTCTTCGCCTCGTCCGCTGTTAGAGGGTGTTTCTACTAGAGGTCAGCACAGTGAAGTGGATTTTTTTCCGTTTTTTTTTTCTTAATTTCCAAATTATTTCTGCAATTCTGATGTACAAATTGTTGATCATAATTCACAATTATTTCTCTTTTCTTAATAAATCATTTCCCCTGTATTAATTAAATCTACCTTTTCTTGATTATTTGTTCAAATTAAGTTTTTCAGAGCCAGGTTACAGCCAGTTTATTTGGGTTTAAAGTGAAAATTTATTACATTTAAAAAATCATTTCTGCATAATATTTTTTTTCTTTTTCTTGGAAACTCTTCCATCTTTATCTTTTTTGAGAAAAGGATGTTCTAGTACCAAACCATGATGGCTTAAGATGCATTACACGAGTGCTAAATTTACAGGCAACCGTGTAAAGTACCAAGCGAATATATCTATACTCTACACGGTTTACTAAATTTGAAAAAAAAAGCCACAAACTATCATGGTATTTGTCCATCAATTAAAAAAATGGATAGGTACACACAATATGTTATTTTATTATGTTTTTATTTCTTTATATATCTTTAGAAACTACATTTTACATCGTAAAGTTTACATGTTAAACAACAATTTATGTACTCAACCTTCCATGACTATCTATTTATAGGTTTGTCATTGTAATTTAATATCTAGAGTGTCTCTTAAACCTCAAAATAACATAATTATCCCTTTAATTAATAGCTAATTACTACTTTATTGACCTTTCAAATGATATTTTTGTTATGCTGCGGTTCCTCATGAAAACATTTTAACAAACAAGTTGCTTGTCTGCTTCAAAAGAAACATTTTAACATTAAATTGGCTAGGTTTCCACACTTTTCCATGCACTTGATGTGCATGCTTTATAATAAATTTCATGTTTTAATTTCATCTTCAAACAATGTATTAACCAACGTTTCATAGATTTTTCATTGTAGCTACTACAGACACTTTTTAGGTAGTTTTTGTGGATAGTTTAGAAAAAATATTTTTTATTATTTTTTATTTTATTTAAATAAATATTTAATTAAAATTAAAATATAAACTACTGTTTAAAAAAAATATTTTTAAAAAATAAAAATTATCACGTAAACCTCATAAGAATTATATATTCAAGTTTTTTATCTTATTTTTTGTAATTTTTTAAAAAAATTAAAATAATTTTTTTATGCATATACATAGTCAAATTAATCAATAACTATATGTACAAAAAAAATAAAATTTAAAAAATCAAGAAACATATATAGATCATAATATTTAATCTTGAAATACAGGATATTTACATGGTTGTGTTTGCTAAATTTAATTTTTTATTCAAGCAGATAGTAATAGAAATAAAAAAAGAAATTAAATTGATTGAATAAAATAAAAAATAAAAAAAAATATAATTTAATATTGCACATATTAGAGATGTTATTGATTTTTTAAAAAGAAAAATAAAGTTTACCCATACAAGAGATTTTTTTTAAAAAAATACATATAAAAATCTTTAAATTTAAATGCATTGAAAAAAAATCATTTAAAAGAGGTTATCGAAACAAAATAAAAGAGGGAATGAGTACTAATTTAAATATAAAATAAAAAATAAGGAAAAAACCATAAAAATAAATAAAATAAAATAAAATAAAGGCTAGACAATGTTAGGCCTAGCAAGCTAGGCCAACCCGCCTAGTAGCTTATTTTGTCAAAGACTCTTTGACTAAGTTTTTTTTTCTTAGCTAAGTCTTAATTTTTTTTAAAAAAAATCAGATAATGTGTCCCCTGCGCAAATGATACATCATTTGGTTTTTCTAAATTTAGAGCATTACGGCGGTTGAAAAATTAGGACTTTAGTTTTTTTACCCCAAAACTCATTTTTCAATCTATTTTGACTCAAAACACTCTAAGAACCATGATAATCCTATTTATAACCTCAAAAAAATCAAAAATCAAAATCAACCTGGACTCATGTTTGTTGTTTCGTGAACCTTAATGGAAAAAAACACATCATATGAACTCCCTTGTCAAATGGAATCATTTGACATAAATATCATTTGTTTCGGTAGCTTAAATTAGTGTAAGCAATGTATTTCTCTCTTTATTGTCATAATTTGGCAACCTCTATCTCTTATATCGATCAGGAACTAAAAACTAACAAAAATAAACTTTTGTATTAAGATTGAAATTGAAAAATATCAAGGGTGCTAAAATTGTATAATCTACATTATTTTTTAAGTTCAAAGACCAGGGTATATCTTTTGTGAAACTCATGGCACGTCATAAATGTTTGGTTTTTTTTTTTTTATTCTGATCCTTCGCCTTTCAATTCTGTCATTTCATATGAAATTAAAATTAATTGATTTTTAATTATAACTAAATTGCTAGAAAAAAATCCAAGAACAAAATTGAAAAAAAAATTTACACAATCTATTTACAGTAAAGTAGAGGATCAAAAGTGCACTCCTGCTTAAAGAAAAACCATGCAATTTAGTTTTATACTTGACAACGTTGGTGATCAATAGAAAAAACGAGTTTTAAAATTAAATTGGGTTTTTTAAAAGGTTTTGAAAAAAAAGTATCCATCATATCATTCTGAGGCCAAATGGATTGAACAAATCTTTATTTTTAGGGTGAAGATGGATTATATAATATGATTTTATGGGGGGTGCATGATATGTCATTTTCCCTCTATTATATACCACTACAATTTTATCTTTTTATTCCTTTTAATTTTTATGTTTGACATGGGATATAAAATATAATTTTTAAAAATACGAAGAGAATGAAAACAAGAAACAACTATAAGAGATTTTTTATAGCAGTCCCTCAAGAAAACTACCAGGTAATTGCATTCACTGTCCTAAAGGGTGTTTTGGTATGTAAATTCCCAGTACTTAAATGTTCTTTTTACTTGTGATTGTCAAGTTTGATTGAAATTAAAATTTATTTTATTATATTTGGTTCATCATCACGGTGAAAGTAAAAAAAATTATTGCTTTATTTTTAAAACTTAAAATTATAGTATTCACCCATAGTATATTCATTTTTCAGTACAGATGTACATATTATTTAAAATAAACTCATCGAAAGGGATCAGATGTTAAATCTAATTAACTTTATAAGATTAAAACTATCAAATAAAATAATATACAAATACTAATTAGCAAATCGTGGAAATATATATTAACCATCCAAGTTTATATCCCCTTTCAGATGCATATTTATCAATCATTTAAAACTATTATATCAATAAAAATAAAGACACTCCAGTCAAATGAGGTCATTCAATTAAAAATCAAATATTAAATGTTTTTATATTTTAAAATTATTGATATGGTGTCAAAAATATTTTTTTATATATTTTTAAATAATTTTTTATGTAAGTAATGTTAAAAATAATGTTTTTAAAATAAATTAGTTCAATAATTTTTTTAAAATAACTGCTGTGAGATTGCTTAACGGGCTCCTAAGCAGTAAAACTGTCATTAACGTTACAATTCACAGTTTTGGCTGGCCAAATCCTTGCAGTATTTGACCGTGATGGGCATCCCGTGATATGTCCAGTGAGAATAATATTGCCCTCCACGAAAATCTTTTCTGCAACATTGGTGACGTGGCCGTTAAACAAGATTCTTCAGCTCATATATCATAATCATATCATCTATTCCCACCCTACCGGGCTGTCCCTCCAGTCTTCCCGTCTCTTTCAACGGCCGTGTCTTTTCATCCGGTTTTGCCATTATAACGACAATGCACGCTACTATATTTTCCGTGTATTTTTTCTGGTAAAAGATAAATAGTTTTCACACTTCTCTCTCTCTCTCTCTCTCTCTTTTACAGTATTCACTTCCTTTAAAACCGAGATATGGTTTTTTAAATAATATTATATTTTTTAAAAATTATTATATGTTTGACGTGGAGATTATAACAATAACATTAATAACAATAATAATAAATTATTCATGAAAATTTATTTGAAATTAATTTTTTTTATTAAGCATTTTAAATAGATTTTGAACATGATTTTATTGTATCTATAATTTTTTTTTTTAGGTTTTGATAACACGAAATATAAACATTTTATTTTAATATTTTTTATTAACTTAGTCCAATAATCATGAATATTTATATAAAAATATATAAATAATAATTTAAGTTAAAAACATTGTGGTGGCTAAAAAAAAATACTCCTATATAAAAAATTATCTTAACTAAAAAAAATCAAAACTATTTTGTTTTCAACTATTGATAAAAATGCAGACCTCTATATTTTTATTTTTTTTACGTCTAAGAGAATTTGAGTCTCCCTTGGCGTAACACATAAAATATAAACTAGTAATATCTAAATCACACAGTAGCACAACAACACCCAAAAAAACCCCCATAAAATATTATTTTCTCCGTTTAAATAGTACACTATTTATAAACAAAGAAATTTCCCTGCCATGGTTTATAATTATTCACAAGCTGCTAATGATATGCATGACACCACTACTATTGGACTATAAATAGCTATTTATAATTTTCCTGTCAAAAATGGATTTCTTGCATACAGCGTATTTCAGTCAAAATATTATTTGCTAAAATTTAAATTTTTTTATTTAAAGTTAATTTTTTTCATGTTGACATAATTAATTTTTTTCATGTTGACATATTATTTTACAGTATTGATATTAAAAATAAATTTTAAAAATATAAAAAATGATATTAGAAAAATAATAACTGAAAATTAAAACAAAAAACCACAAACCTTAATTTGATATTTTAATTTGACGTCGAATGTCATCGGAGATATTTTCCTTTCTCTTGTAAAAGGCCTCGGAGAACGGACAAGTGCCTACTCCATGCGTGGAGCTGGAAATTTTGGACTTGGAGGGGTAATATTGTATTTTAAGTAACTGACACGATCTGCTGCGTATTGCAATCCAGTTAACTGGGTGATCTGGTCAGTGTATCTTGTTAGAGCCAATTTCTTTTTCCACACACGATGACGCACGTGGTAATCATTCCTGGGTTAAAATTAAGGAACGTTTTTCTAGGATAAAATTAAGGAGAATCCTCGAGTTCCTTTGCAATGGATGCATCCTCCAATTAATTTTTAAATAATTTTTTGTTTTAAAATATATTTTAATAATATTTTTTTATTTTTTTAAAAGTTATTTTTAATATCAAAACATCAAAATAATTTTAAAAATAAAAATATATTAATTTCAATTAAATAAAAAAAATTTAATTTTTAATTTTTTAAAAAATACTTTTAAAATACAAAAACAACTATACCTAATTTTTTATTGACTCTTTAATGAAGTGATTCTAATTTAGATCTCAATTCTGAAAAGTTCAGGGCCTTTTATGTTAAAGATTCATAATAATTGTAGATTAAAAGATTTAAATGGAATGATTTATATTTTTGAAGTGAAGATTATAAACAAACAAATTGAATGCAGTTGAGGATAGGGTGAGATGTTAGATACAAGTTGATATTTTTATGAAAATTAACATGCATGTAGTGAGGTGCTAAGGTCTAAGTAATTGTAAAACTCACCGAGTCAAGATTGAAAAGAAAAAAATTATAGTTTTTGTATTATTTTATCGATTAAAGTGTTGATATACATTTCTTTTTCATTTTAAAGTTGTGGTGTGAAGTGTAAACTCACGTTAAATTTTAATTTTAAATTTATTAAAGTGTTTATATGCAAATATTGTTCAAAAAAGGTTATATTTGATTATATGATTTCGAAGAAAGCTTGTATTAAAAACTATAAATATTACATTTAAAAATAATATATATATTTTTTATCATGAGAGATAATTAATTTTAATTTAACATGTATTCCAAGGGAAAAGGAAGAAGAAGAGAAAGACATAAAAAATTATTGCTTGAAGGGTAAACTTTACCCTTAAAAAACACCAAGCACCCCTTTAATAGCTAATTACTCTTCAAAAATCAACAAGAAATGATAAAAGATATGAAGATAAATTCTAACTACCATATCCTTGAACTAAATATAACTTAGAAGAGTAAGTAATTTTATTTTAAGCCTTTTAAAAGTATATTTGTTAAGAAAAAAAATTAATTTCATTTGTCTTTAGTATTTTTTTGATGGTTTTAATATATTTATATACAAAAAACATATAAAAATATTTTTATGTATATTTTTTTAAAAAAATTACGTGCCATGATATGAAAATGCGATAGTAAATAAAGTTAAAATTGCAATAATAATAATTTAATTCATTGCTATATAATTACTTGCTGGTCGTAAATCCAAGCATAAATCTTTTACCCCGTGAATACCATTCACGACAATAACAATAATGATAATAAAAATAGCTTATCAAATTGCGCGCTCTAATTTATGCATTGAAAATTAGGAGCGCTTGACAAGCTTCCTGAAACCAGCGCGTATTGCCTGACATACACATATATAACAAGGAGCAAACTTAAGCAGGATTTGAAATCGTGTCAGGTTATTGCCTTTAAAATTAATTTTTATTTAAAAATATATTAAAATAATTTATTTTATTTTTTAAAATTTATTTTTAATACTACTCTATAAATGATTTAAAAATATAACAAATAATTTAAAATAAAATAAAAAATATTTTTTAAAAATTATGATTTGACAGCATCACACAAACAATACCTTAGATTGTGGATGGGTGGAGGCATGTTTTCCAGCTCTCCTGTTACCACTCACTTTAATCACCTTACGAAATTAAAACAGTGGTAATAACATCTGGTCTAATTGGCTGTATTAACATGCAAAAGGAAAAAGCAAAGCAAGGCCTGCCCTTGCTTGATTTTCCCGCAAAAGATTTTCCGAGAATCCCAACTCAATCAAACGTCACTGTCAAAACCAACTCCCTGTCAAGAAGGTGGTCTGGAAATACGCCTCGTTCCTGTCGCTCGAAATGGGACCTCAACGGTCAGATTTGGTCACCAGCTATTTCCATCTGACAGCCGATTCCCGGCGATTTTCCCCGCTGCCATGTGAGAAAATCCTGTGCAGCACTGATTTATGAAATGGAGGGTGTTTGATACAGCAGTCGTCTGAGATGCTGGGAAAATACGGATCTTGGTGAGTGGTTAAAATCCAATGACGGGCCAGATGAAGCCAGAACACCTTCTGTTTTGTTTTATTGTTTCTCCAATTTCCAGTTAGTTCTTGACTCCCGTCAATTCTCATTTTAGTCCGTAAACTATTAGACATTTCACAATTTAGTCACTCCATCCATGTCCTCTGGTATTTTATGTTACTGCTGTGATAAAACGATCTCATTGGTTAGAGAATTTGACATTTTCAGTTAAGGAATCTGCTGTCTCTTGGGACAAGATTGATTGAGGAAATCGATTTGAAATAAAGACTTCTGGAGGATGGCTTTTGTTTGATTGTGTTTTAATGGTTTTTGAAGATGTGATCATCATCCCAAAAAACCATCTTTCATTCACGGGATTGTATTGAGTTCAGTCTGCTTTTAACACTGCAACAATCCATGACCAGTGATAATCATAAAGATATTAAGGTACCTTGAGTTCATAGGATTGTATTCGAAACTTGTTAATTAAGTTGTTAAGAATTAAAATTAATTACAGCAAAGTCTGAATAAATTTTACTTAAAAAATAATATAAAAATAGTATTTAAATTTTACATCACAACTTAAATTAATAGATTAAATTGTTTTTTTACAAGATATCAAAGTTTTATTGACTAAGCAATTACAAGTTTAAATCTTATAACTCTCATTTTATTTGATAAAATTTAAGATGATATAGTGTGGGTCAGTCTAAGCTGTTGGGTTAAATTAATTCATTGACATGATATTAAAGTTTTATTGATTAAATGATCACATGTTTAAATCTCATAATTTTCATTCTATTTAATAAAATTTAAATATGATGTAGTGTTAATTTGTTAAAGCTTCAAGCTTTTAGAACTTTAACTTGAGATAATATATTAAAAAATTATATAAATCACATCCTAGAGTTTCATTTAATAATTTAAACTTTTTAGATTAAAGTAATTATTTATGTTACTTCACATTAACATTGAAAGAAGTAAATTATCTTATAAAATACACAAAATATGCTATATTTATCATTGTCATTGGTATTAATATAAATAAAAATCAGGAGAAAAGGAAATTCCCATGAAAAATGAAGAAAAAATCAGGATTATAAACTCTCTATGCTACATCCAGAAGATCATTTTTTAAAAAATTCATTGCCGACTTGATTGCAAAATAATCAATTTCTTATTAAAATAAATCCAAGATATTATTTGAACATCAAGAGTGTGATTTCACTTTTATTGACTAAAACTAGTTTTATTTATATAAAAATTACTTCAGCACAAGTGTATGCGCACAGTTAGTTATTATCCGTACTTATACCTTGATTTGTGCATGTTAAAAGCATAATTTTTATATTTTTATATTTTTAAAATAATATTTATTTTTCAAAATTTATTTTTAATATTAAAATATCAAAACAATTTAAAAAAAAATAATAAAAAAAAATAATCACAAATGTCTGAAGAGATAGCAGGCAGCACCCTATTTCTCGATCTGCAATTTGATGACTTTAAAAAACGCATCATCCAAATTGGATAAAATACAGGGAGACCCTGTGCTTTCTAAACTAAATGATCCGTAGACTGTGATTTTGACACGACACCATCTTCCACGCGCAGGTGTATGAATTACAGAACCAGCGCATCATCACCATCCCCTTCTTCATTAACAGCGACAGCAACCACAATAATTCCTATTGTTTGCCTGAGAATTCTCGTCTAAGAATCTCATCATTGCCGATTAAGAAAGTAGAGATTAAATGGCTGGACTCGTGACCCACTGACTTGACTCCTTGTCAAAAATATCAACACACCTATATATCTCTCCACCGTGCCACCGCTAGTCTATAAAATTACTAGCGCTTACAGGTTTGTAATTTGCTTATTTACAAAACGTGGGGCTACTATGTATGTGGTGTGGTCCTTCTGATCGCCATAATTATTCCCGGTCATGGGAGGTCATATTATTTCATGGATGGACGACGAGATGCTCTGGGTTGACTAGAAAAACTCATGTTTGTTGGTTCTTAAGAGTCAGAAATCTACAAATTATCTAATAATATGACTTAAACCCAAGGTCTCTCCGTGTCCCAGATTTCTCGACCAGTCGTGCTAAACTCTATGCTTATGGGTTTACAAGCGGTGATTTAGAGGATGTTTAAAAATATAACAATTGTTTAAAAATATATTAAAATAATATTTTTTTAATTTTTTATAAAATATTTTTGACATAATATATCAAAATAATATGAAATTATAAAAAAATATTAAATTATAAAAAATCTTAAAATTTATTAAAATATTTTTAAAACTAAAAAACAAACATGGTTTTTTACTTACCAGGTGAAATATACGGCACGTGCCATCATGACAGTCTCTTATTTTCACTACAAAAAACACCCTTCATGATGAGCTTGGCCTTGTTTGGTTTTGTTTTTTTTTTTTGGTTTTAATCACAACCCTTTGCATAAATCAATAATTTTGGTGGTGTTTAATATTAAGATTAAATCATATCTTTTATGATTCAATTATGAATATTATTTTAAAAAATAACATCTTTACATTTTCAGGGACTTGATGGCTATCCATCCGAGCCGAAAGTTTAACTCTCCCCTTACAAAGGCCGAAGTCCATATATAAGGAAGCCCGTCACGGGCTCTCAAAGGAGACAATCACAAAATTGCAAATGAGACAATCATATAAGCACTTCCTTGATGAAGTCTGCATAGGGATAGCTCCCATGCCGAAAATGTCGACATTTTAATATTTAGCACATAAATTCATGCATGCAGCCCTGAAACAGTGACGAACACATGGGAATGCCTAAAAGATAATTTGACATTGCAGTTGAAATTGTGTCTAATAATGTTTTAAAAGTGTATTTAATTTTAAAAAAATATTAAATTGATATTTTTTGTAGTGTTTGTAATATTACAACAAATCTTTAAAAAAATTATTTTAATATATATATTTTTAAAAAAACAGTTTTCAAAAATACTATATACCACAATATCAAATTCACACTTGTAGTATTTGAGGAACCCGCAAACAAGGTCAAGAAAAGAATAAAGAGAACATGCAAACTGAACCTAGTTGCGTCCAGTTGGCTGACCTTGAATTTTGGAGAATTACTACATTCAAAATGTTTTAGACCAATTACAAGTCATAAACAGTTGCTCTATGTATGAAATGGAAATGAGGTAGCAGATAGGAATTAACTAAATCACAAAAAGGTAATATTGTTAAGATAAAAAGTTTCGAGTGCATAAACTTGTTTAGAGTCTGCTCTAATATGATATTTTCAATTACATGGAAAAGAAATCTACTTTATTATTTATTTAATCGTGCATAAAAGAATAATATACATGGCTTGAAATATATTTATGGACAAATACAAGCAACCAAGGGCAAACTATCAGTTTCTTTATGCACGTATTATACACACGTATAATAATATACATGTCTAGCCCATCTGAAGCAAGGAAATTCGTCAACGAGAAAAAATTGCCCTAACAAGCTCTTTCACTTGTCGCGTTCTCCAGAGATATCTGAATGGAAATATATATATAAAGAAAAGGCGATAATTATCAGTGCTGTGGATGAATTTGTTTTAACAGAATATAGACTCACTTTTTATTTTTTAAAATCATAGTAGTAATTGAATTACAATGCTAGAATTAAAAGTGCAAAACGAGAAAACTATATGAATTGGATTTTCATGTTCATATGTATTACAGGAGAGTAGAAGTGTGCTTTCGCAAGGTTCTAGGTATGAGGTTTGACGCTGGTCACCTAAAGCAAGCATGCTGAAGGGACTTTCCGAATTTTCCTCCGAGCCTCTCTTATACTGGGATGGTATAATTAACTTCATATCATACAAACCTAGCATCTTTAAATCCATGCATAACACAAAAAATTGATAATGTTTGTTTACCAGAAGGAGATCTTCATCGGTGCCAAAGGATTTCCGTGCTTCTTCAAGGCATCTTGACGACATTCTCTCATGTTTTCTGAATTAAAGTAAGTTCCTCAATCATAAAATCACAGGGAAGCATACATTTTTAAATTTAAAAAAATATAATTTTGAAACTTTTTTATAGTATTATATAGCACAGCAAATAAAAATGCCTTTGTAGCAGGGTCTTAAAGATAGTTCCTAATTTGATGATTCAGCTGAATGCAGTTAAAATCAAGTGATATTATACACCCATTACAAAAGCACGAATGATGTAGCAACTAACGTCACATTTTCCCAGTCTTCTAATAGTGCTCCATGGAGGGCTCAAAGCAGTACAAGGGAAAGTATACATGGTGGGATTTCAGATGGATGGAATCCCAAACTCATCAATACATTAACTGGATGCTAGTTCCCACAGTAATTATTCCTTTAAAGGATTTTCAATCAAATATATATTATTCATATGCTGATTTGGCATCATATTTGAGCCACATGTTTTCCTGACACCTCCATGGCAAACTATGAAGTATTCTTGGAGGCAAGTAATTTCTAAATTAGTTGTTTCTTGTGCTTGCCACCACAACATTGCAGTTTTGATTGATTCTTGAAGAATCGTGTCATGCAGAATGCAAAAAAGCAGGGCCTCACTGGGCAAAGGCATCTACACAAAGTAGAAATAGAAGACAACAAATTTTGCTAATCCAAAAAAATATTTACTATATCAGAGATCTTAAAAGGAACAGGGGCTGAAGGGAATTAAAAATCATGAGGAAAATGAAGGTCGTACCTAGAAGAGGCAGGATCTCGAATCTCAAACTCGTCCGTGCCAGCATCATAGCCGCATATCACAATGTAATGACCTAATGCATAAATAAATCACAAAAATATCCTCAGAAAATACTTCTCAAGAAATTTCTGACATGGAAAAATTAACATTAAAATAAAATAAAATAATCCTAGACAGTTTTAATCTGATTGTGAACCATTCTCTAGAACTCAATCATCATTGAGATTCAGATGAAGTAAATATATCATCCTATATTACACCAATCAAACAAATTGCAGGAGAAGCTTGTGAGGAATTCAATAATATAAACAACTTGAGTATTCTAACATATGATTACAAACACACCCTATCATAAATAATTATCATGGGATGAAAATTGCGTCAACATCCACAAGGTCTGACCTACCATGCCTATGGCATGAGCTGTGATTATTTTTCATAGGTTAATCCATTGCAATGAATCACAATTATTTTCCGCTACAAAAAAGTAACAAGAAAACCAGGAGTCCATTCTTATGTGATAGAAAATAAAGAGATAATACAGGCGAAAAAAAGCATCCCCTCACCAGCATAGCCTGAGTTGCCACCGTTTAAACCTGGTAGAATAGCATTCTCCAACCAAGAGTGACTGTGACAAATGTTTTACCAGAAACAGTTAACGTTAAGTTTTTCCATGTTTTTTTTTCCTTTCTTATGAAGTGATCTGTTAGAATATGTGAAGCCAAAACCACATGAATAAATGAAGAACATACAAGAAAGATAAAAGAAGATAAGGGATAAAGTAAGACAGACAGAAAATGGGCATGGGTATATACGATCATTCTCGCGTGTGACAGTTAAAGCAGAAAGTAATTCCAGAAAGAATAACAAGAAATATGATGTTAAATGAGATCCTCATTCACACCTCAATTTGTACTGGTTAACCAATGCAATTGCAATATATTTCCCCGACAATATGAAAAGAGAAATTTCCGTTTCATTGATCGACCTGCACTGTAGAAAGGAAAAGGCTCATAAACATTATCTACACAAAAATTGACATTGAATTTAGAAAGTTACATATAGTGGCTGGTGTATGAATTTAAGGCTTTAAGTGAAATGAAAAATGTTTTGCTAATCATAATAGAAAGTTTTGAATTTTCTGTCAATGCAAACTACTCACAAACATTAACCGCACAAAACTGGCAAGTGAAAAAAAAAAAAAAAACACTTTATGTGCTCATAGATATACCTGTATATTAATGCCTTCTCCTCGTGCCTTTTGAAATAACATATCCACTCGCACTAGATCTGCAGGCAATTGTTCCTGCATGAATTTAAAGCAGATCTTTACAAGCATTACAGCAACAATCAGAGAGCAACTGAAATATCACCAGCCAATCAAAAGAACCAGAAGAATAATGCAAAAAATCATCAAAATGACCTATATACACATACAATGCTCATGGAAAATCCATAAAAAAACTAAAATACAATTTACAAAGCCATGGAATATCACCTTGTAAAATGTCTCAACTGAATAATTTGGATTTGCTCCAAGTGTTACCGTGTAGAAGGAAAAACTAACAGAATACTTATGCAGTAAATATGCCAGATCCACCGTCCAAATGCTGCAACAAGATATCGATTTAACAATTCATGACAATATGTTGGCATTGATTCACATGAATACAGAAGTTGTGTGCTTGATTCATTGTTATCCATGCAACCATATCTTTATCTGTATGCCATGGCATGATATAACCAATTACATTGAACACAATATTATCTATACCTTTAGACTTTCTAAGTGATAGTGATCCAAATTTTCTACAATTTGGCAGTATTAATAGTCATTTCATTTTCATTCTTTTCTGAATGTCAAGAAATAGAACTGGAGCAGCAATTTCCATAATGGAAAAACGATGTCCAAAAGCAGTCAGCAACTTGCCAAGGTGATCAAGTAAATTTCCATGTAAGACGCATAGAGCTATAACTATGTTCATAGGAAGAAATGAAATCAAGTTTCCCCCAAAAGAGCAAGGAAGAACCTGGCCTACATTCATCAACTGCTCTCCACGAGTTTAAAAAACTATGTACCAGGTGTTGAGTTTTATTCTTGCAATCTACTTTAGAAATTCTAAAAGTATAACACGTCCATAGTTCTTAAGATATTATTACAATCACACCAGGACACTATGATACATACAAGAAATGCTAAAATCATAACCTTTTCAATGCCATCTCCAAAACCTATTTTATAGAATAGCAAAACAAGTTTCAAACAATCAAGTAAATCTCAAAAGAAGTCTCGATTGCTTAGCACAAAAATCTTCCTCCAAAGTTTTCTAAATAGTAAATGTTAAAGGATCTAGAAAAGGCCTGCTACCAAATAACTCAAACCAATCATCAGTGGTTGCAAAAATAATATCTAAGCCCTTACCGGCTATAATATAGAAATCACGTCCAGGATTTCCAGTAGTGGAAAACCCCGAGTGATCAATCTAGGCTACATAGAGTTTCACAAAACCGCTAACAAAAAACAACACATAAAGCTCAGATTTCTGTGAAGAACAAACCTACTAGTGCAGCATAAGTCCACCAAGCCCTGGATGCTGCAATTATTGATACCAATTGTATTCAAAGCCATCAAAACACAAGCAAGGCCACAATCCCAAGAGTGAAGCTGCTTTATATGCGGTACCTGTAACATTTGCACAGACAAAATTAAATCCAATTCCAAGCAGATAAAACTACAAAACGACTGGTTGAGAAAAAGCTTAGATTTTCTTACTTGAACAAAATGTGAGCAGGGCAAGACAGCAGCAGCATCTTCACATTTTCTACTGCTGGACGATGATGATGGCTGAACCAAACCATCTGGTTTTCCTTCTTCCACTACTAAATCTTGTGTATTAAGAATTTTGTTTAATAGAAGATACAATGGCCACATCAGTTGTGACCAAATTAAAAATCAAAAACTCTGCGAAACCACTAACACTCAAGCATCCCCCGAATAAATTAGCCTTCCCTTGCGGTCATTAAGGGAAAATAATTCTTCACCCTGATGTAAATTAAAAATAAGAGAAAGTGAGGCTGTCATTCGATTTCTCGAAAAAGAAAAGAAAAAACTCAAATAGCTATACACGAAAACAATTATAACTCAGGACGATGTAAATATAAAAGAAAGGATGGATGATTCAAACAGAAAGGTTGATATCTAAAATTATAAAAGATGATAGATCCAAATCACACTATCTAATCGAGTTTTCAACAAGAAATAAATTATATTATCAACTAAATTATGCAGATAATTAATTATATTACATTACGTAACCGTTATCATGGATAAGGAGGAAAAGAAAAATGCACCTTTGCAGAAAAGATGATCCTTTTCGAGTTTATTGTGCTTGTCGACGGCAGATTCAGCTGCTTTGCTTTTCGGTTTTTTCTTTTCCTGTGAGCCTTAATTAAATAAATAAATCGAATAGCTGGTTACGTTGACGATGGTATGAGGGCCTATTGGGCCCAGCGTGGACTGGGTTCATTTTTAACTCCAGTGGCTCGTTGTCAAGAGTGTGGTTCTGGGTGGTGGTTAATTAGGCCTTAGCCCATTCACCTTCCACTACCCACATACCTACCCCTGTTGCCTCTCGTGCGTGGTTCTGGGTTCTTTTTTAATTCCTCAAATAATGCACTAAAAAAAAGACATGTTAACAGGACTCAGTCGAAAAATACAAGGAACTCTGATGACTCAATTGGGGATTTTTTTTATTAAGACGACCAATCAAGAATTTTGTTGGATTTATAGATTTTTTTGGAAAAAGCTACAAGAAAAATAATTAAGTGTGATATCCTACCAAAAAAAGGTTCTGACATAGATGCACGAAATTAGCACAAGGATGCCCTTGCGGTTAAGACCTCCCAAAGCCACTGAGTTGAATGTTATGGTCTTGTGCACAAGCAAAATTGTAAACTCATTAGATATGAAACAGGGGCTATGACTTTTGAGCAAGACAGGCCTGCCCATCTCTTTAATGGTTTGGTTACACTGTGGTCCATGCTGTACATAAGTTTAGAAGACATTGATAGCTTCATCGAGGAGTGGAGGTCAAGCCAGCGTCCACCTAGATTTGCAAGCATGGTAACTCTTGGAGTATAATTAACTAGTTACATCTTGAGTTTATTTTTAAATATTATTAGTTTAGATATCATAAATTTTATAATAGTAAAATTTTATATAGTTATTAACTTTAAAATTTTAAAAAATTAATTAAAATACATGTAAGTTAAATTAGTCCATGACAATTAGAAAAAAAAAAAAGAGACAAGCATGGCCAAAACCACCTACGAACATTATTCTTTACCATGACTTGTTTGTACTGTTTCTTATTTATGAGGAGTCATAGACTGTAAAATGCGGCACATGCAGTGATTAGTGAGCATTAAGGACTGAGTTTTCCCATCCACAGAAGACGGGCAAGAGCTCAGATCTTAAGCTCCACCGCCTCCAGAGAGTTACTTTCGGATAGCGAAAAATACTCTAGAAAGTTTGCTTGGACACCATGCGTCGATCTTTGAATTTGAAGCTCTTTAAAGATGAGTACAAACGTAGCTGTCGACTTAAAACAACTTCGTTCATCCAAAGGCCACCTAACACTCCAGCACTTATTATGGCTTGGATTTTCTCTAGACTGTATGTGGAGATTTGCTATTGAGTATGCTTGACTGCCTGGTTTCCTAACCATAGCCAGAAATTGAAGATAACTTCTCGATACAAAAAATTTAAATGAAAAATTCGTGTAGTATGTTGATTATCAATTTCTTTTACTTGAACTAGTTGAAAGTTTGTCATCCTTTTCACTCATGACACCTTTGAGACTATCAATTGAGCTAATATTAACATAAAAGGTCAGAATTTGTAAACTGAGAGGATCAAAATGTATAGTTCCGCTCTTTTATTTTTAGGGTGTTTTAAAACCTTTAAAAATTGTAACTGATTTTAGAAAAAAATTCAAACTTTGGGTGGGCTAGTCTTGGCCAAGCCCTATATAGGAAAATGTTAAGGAGATGAATCTGAAATATCATATTTAATTATTTGAATTTAAAAAAGAAGAAGGATGACTCAACGTTTTCAAGCTATTGAAGTGACATAATCACGCCTTGTCAAGGTTGAATTGAAAAGGCGGGATGAGAGAATGAAAAGGAAAGAACACTATGGAAAACTAGCTAAAGTTCCTGCATCAAAGCTCATCGCCTTTTGCTTTTGCCATCACGGACGGCTATAAAGCAAGCCCTTTCTGCCTTTGCTTGGTGGATTCTTAACTCGCTTTTAAGTAGCCGTTGGTGGGCCTCGCCTTTAGCTAAGCGGGCGGAAGTTGAAACTCGAAGTAAAGCAGTGACAACTTATATATTATGTTGAAAGCTCAACGACCCTCCAACATCACATGGAAATTTCTCGAGGGACTTGCTGATTTTATGATAAATTATCCATGTCCTCGTGTCTTGTCCCTATTTTACATTGCTCCAATGCGAGCAATGATGCATGGCAACCCACCCCCAAAAGAGATCAGTAAATGATCAGATTGAATAGTTCTTGGTACAATCCATGATTAAACAAAAACTACACCACATCCTAATCATCCTGCGGGGATTAGATGCATTTGCGAGGCTGAGCAGATTCCCGGGGGGGGGGGGGGGGGGCAATAGGCTGGGGAAAAAAAAAACATTCTGGGATTTTCAACTTTTTTCACAAAAACAAAAGTCAAAAGGGTTAGCATGGCCTGTTTGAAGCAGCGATGGTAAATAATGCAGCGGTGGATTAGGTAATGTCCGTCCTATGCATATACATAGAGAATGGTAAAAGCACTTTCCGCTCCGTGTCCCTTTCCAATATCTATCAGACAATCAAACGGCTATATCACCTAAATGTGAGTATACTGTGTACAATTCAAATAATAGGTCAGTTTACCATATGGCCCTTGATTTCTCATCTTGTTGTGAAATTACCATTTGTCTATCACCAGCCAGCTGGCCACTGCCCCCTCCCAACCATGAGGCAAGAGACACTAGTCTGCTTCGGAAAACCTCGAGGCTAGTTGAACCGTAACGTCATTGACCATCATTAGTAAACGGGGCGCAGTATTCTGATTAATATTTTGATAATGAATTAAAAGATTATTTTTTAAAATATTTTATTTAAAAATATATGGGTTGATCTCATACCTGTGTCTATTAATCAGAGCGTTTGAAAAGGTAGTTATATTCTTGTTTTTTTAAAAATTATTTATTTTTAATTAAAAATTAAATTTTTATATATGTTTTCGATCGTTTTAAAATAAAAAAATATTATTTTAATATATTTTAACAAGAAAAATATTTTAAAAATGATAATAACTACACTTCTAAAAAATATCATCACTGCTTATATATAGGTAAGCTAATACAATTTAAATCATGTATTTTAAAATTTTAATTTTTTTTATTTAAATATATTTTCAAATAAAAAATAATTTAAACCCTTGAACATCCTGTTATCTCGTTGATAATCAACAGGCACCATTCCCACCTGAACCCGCCTTCGTGGGGTAGATTAATGAGGAGAAGAATGCAATTTTTAGGCTGTCACCTGCTGGTCCTAAGTCCTAACAGGCAGCGATGCATGCTCAAAGCAGTTCAAGTAATAATTTTTCAAATGAACATTATGCATTAATTTACTGGCTAGAAAGAGCTCAGGCAAACCCAAAATTTAAGCACTTATAAATTCCTCACTTTTTTTTTTATTCTTAAACGCCAACCTAACCCACCTGTTCCATCCATTTCTATTTCCTTGCATAAAAGTTACAGATAGACAAATAAATGCTAAATAATTGCATAAGCATTTCCGGTAAATGAATGCTCTGCCTTGAAAAAAAAGAAAAATAAAACACACGAAACTTGAGTGTATATCCCTTTTCCTTCTTTTTTTATCCCCTCCATGTAAAGAACAAACCCTAGAGTTATTATTTTTTTTTTTTTAAAGAGTGTTTGTTTACCTGATCGAAAATACCTTTTAAACTGTGTTTTTGTATGAACAATTTTAAATTAATATTTTCAGATGATTTTTGATTGTTTTGATGTATTTTTGCTGAAAAAAATCAAAATAAATATTAATTTTTCAACAAAGCTAGAGTAGCATGTTCGCACTGGATGGAAAGCAAACAGGATTAAAACAAAATTAAAAGGATCGTACTGATCCATGCCTAAAATTTCTGCTTTCATTCATTTAATTTAATAGCTGCCAGAATTGTACCTTTAAAGTTAGCTTTCAAATACCTACTGGTATCCAATCGTATTAACCAGTATAAAAGTACGTAGGAAAAAAAGATGGTATACGAATTCAAAAATGTATGTGGGGAAAACATGCAGGGCAGAAATGTAACTTTATAGGGCATAGGCACATCCGTCCGCCAACAGCTACCTGACTACATTATTTTAATATTATTTTGAACGTATTCTCTACTCAGGGGCTGAGAGAGAAAGAGAGCCCAAAAAAACAAAGAGAGACGTTAGCTCATGGCATGTGATCTGATCTTTTGACGGTAACCTTTTGATCTTCAAAAATCAAAATTTGAAGTGAGACAAATAGCCTTGAAATATATAGAACAAGCCCCCCAAAACCATTCTGGTTGATTCTCTTTCTATTCTTGTAACCACTTGGTTTTACTGCAACCTTAAAAATCATGACCCACCTCATAAACCCATGTAGTTGTAGTAACTAGCCAGTGAAGAAATGTTTTTGGTGGTTCTTACAAGTAGTTGAGTTTTTGGGTTTCGAAAAGTTTGTTCCTTTTTGTCGAGAATGGAAACAATGTTTAAGGGGAGTTGTGGTGGTGGAGGATTTGAGAGGAGGAGGAAAGATGAGTCTGAGTTACTGACCGAGTCTGGGACCGAGTCAAGAGAGAGTAGCAGCTCGAGTTCTGAGAGTAGCTCAACTGAGGGAGTTAAGCCAAATAACGGGTGTGCTTCCCCATCTCCTTTGGGTTGGCCTATAAGGAAAGCTGGAGAGTGCAAGAGCTTGGTCTCTAGTGGAAATGGAAGTAAAGAGAAGAAAGCCCATTTGGAGGATTCAAATTTCAAAAAGCTAGGCTCAAAGCTTTCAGGTTGGTCTTGGTGTTTTTTCTTTTACCAGTCATAGATGGATGCCTCTTATGTTTGAAATAATTCATATTTCAAAATTGCTCTTTTTTTTTTCCTTTTTTTGTTTGTGGCATATGCCCCAGCTTTATGATTATTGGCAAGTTGACGTTTTCTCCTTTTTTGGGGGTGGATTTTGTTTAGAGATTGACATGATAAAGGAGAGGTTTGCAAAATTGTTGCTTGGTGAAGATATGTCAGGGTCTGGGAAAGGGGTTTGCACAGCTTTGGCTATATCAAATGCCATCACCAATTTGTGTGGTATGATCTCTTTCTCTTTCTCTTTCAATCTGTGTCGTGTCTATGGCAGCCTTGGCTCCCAGTTCTGCAGTTTCATTTTAATTTGATCTTGGTTATACAATATGTAGGTACTATTTATGGGCAACTTTGGAGACTAGAGCCATTGCCTGAAGAGAAGAAATCAATGTGGAGAAGAGAGATGGAGTTGCTTCTTTGTGTTGGAGACCATATCGTAGAATTAATACCCTCATGGCAGACATTTCCTGATGGTAGTAAGCTTGAGGTAATTGTAATTATAGTCCCAAATTTGGAAATGTACCATGGAAATTTGCTCACAAGAACAAGGAAAGGATAAGAATATTAGAATAGAGCTTAATTAAGCATTTTGTCTGTTGGATTTTAGTTTGTCAGCTATTCTGATGTTAAACCAACGTACCATTACTGTAAGATATGCTTCCCTTTCCATAATTAGATAACTGATATTCGAACAGTGTATTGCTTGTAGCTTTAACTTTATTTTAAGATGTTATTCCCGAATTTGTAATTTTCTTACCCTTGTTAGACATTACCAATTGAAGAAAGATTAAGCTAGCTGAAGATCTTACGTAATTTGATTTACTTGTTTCAGTTTCTTAAAATGATCATTCCACATTTTAGGATAGAATACTCGTAAAAAGGACAAGTGATAGAACTTATTCATTAGAAATCAACTTAGTTTTCCCATTCTTTTGTTTGTTCCTCAATGTAATTAGTTTCTGCATTTTGCAGGTTATGACTTGCAGGCCTAGATCCGATCTTTTTATCAATCTGCCAGCTCTGCGTAAACTAGACAATATGCTTCTTGTAAGATTTACCCTTATTTATTCCTTGTTTTTTTCTTCAAACATGATCATTTTGGAATCATTAGCCTGTCTCCTTCAATGACAGGAAGTTTTAGATAGTTTCGTAGACACGGAGTTTTGGTATGTTGATCAAGGAATTGTAGCCCCAGATGGAGATGGGTCAGCTTCTTTCCGTAAAACAATGCAGAGGCAGGAAGAAAAATGGTGGCTACCAGTCCCTCGTGTCCCTGCTGGTGGTCTCAGTGATGATACAAGAAAGCAGTTGAACCACACGCGTGAATGCACCAATCAGATACTGAAAGCTGCAATGGCAATCAACAGTGTCGCTTTAGCTGAAATGGATGTTCCTGACTCATACTTGGAAGCTCTCCCAAAGGTAAAATCTGGCAATGCAACAAAGTTTTTTGTTACATGCCTGAATCAAACGGTGCTTGATTTTTTTTCTTTTGTTATGTGATGAAATCAACACCATATCCACAATTTTCTCAATATTTCCTAATTATGCTTAACATTTTTGTATTGACATAATGAAGTAGGTGCAAATTTTTATGTTTCTTCCTTGTATTGTAGGTAGTTTCTGAATTATAGTACATGTGTTTTTCATAGATTTTTAGCTGTAACAAGGGCATGTGACCGTCATTTAATTTACTTTCAGAATGGGAGAGCTTGTTTGGGAGACCTTGTGTACCGGTATATTACTTCAGACCAGTTCTCCGCAGAGTGCCTGCTCGATTGCCTTGACCTGTCATCTGAACATGTTGCTTTAGAGATTGCAAACCGTGTGGAGTCTTCAATTTATGTATGGCGTCGGAGAGCTCATTCAAGACCTCCACCCAATCCAAATCGCTCCACGACAAAGTCATCATGGGAGATGGTCAAGGACTTCATGGTTGACGGAGATAAGAGGGAATTGCTTGCAGAAAGAGCTGAAAGTCTCTTGCTTTCCTTGAAGCATAGGTTCCCTAATCTAACCCAGACCGCCTTGGATACCAGCAAAATTCAATTCAACAAGGTTTTTGTTCTCTCTCCTGCTCCATTATTTACTTTCAATCGCCCCATTGCCCTCCCTTTTTTCTATTTCCTAAATTCTTCATATCAGCTTGACTCGTTTTCAACTTTCAGGATGTTGGGAAATCAATTCTCGAGAGCTATTCAAGAGTTCTGGAGAGCTTGGCATTTAATATTGTTGCTCGTATTGACGACTTGGTATACGTTGATGACTTGACTAAACGTTCGGACAATTTGTCTTCAGTTTCCACAGTTGCTGTGATTTCTCACAGGAAGGTTTCAAATCCCTTCTCCGTGCCAGTCTCAGGCACTCCATACAAAACAACGTTCAGTACACCGAGCTTTTCACCCGTGCCGCTTATTAGTCCTGCACGGGGTGAGAGAACTCCATTCCTCCACAGTACCACCTCCTCCAACAGCAATAACAACAAGCCTCCTCGTCGTGGTTTTGGTGTGAAGAGGGCGCTGACAAACTATCTTGCTGTTGATTCAAAACCCAAGATCTGTGGCAATACAAATGTTGATTCAAAACCCAAGATCTGTGGTAATACAAATGAAGGATCGTGTCCAAATCCAAAGACAAATGGCAGAGAGGATTTGGGGCCGGAAAAGAACTCACCGACCCAAAAAAATGGGACTAAATTGCATCAAAGTGCTCCCAAATATATTGTAACTTGACGAGATGCATTGAGATTAGGAAAATTGAAATACAGTTTGACAATTAGGATTGTTCATGCTAGAAAAAACCTTCTTGATTGTAACCGATATTTGATATTTGTTTTTTAATCTTTTCTTTGAGTTCTTGGTGGGCTGTCATTGTTTATACCCTCATTTAAATCTATCATTTCCTTTCTTCCGGTGAAATGAGGGATTTCCCGTTGTAAAAAATAGAGAACAGCAACGGGGCATTCCGAGAATTGAACTCGGGACCTCTCGCACCCTAAGCGAGAATCATACCACTAGACCAAATGCCCGATTCGGAAAGCGCCTAACCAAGCTTTATAATACCTAACATACTTCTTCGACCTAAGTTTCACACTGCTCAAGAATTTTGCAAACACGAGATGTTTTCTATTAAACAGATGATAGTTTCTTTGTGTTGATAAAGGGTGACAAATCTTAAACAAAGAATAATAAAGATGCCACGGAGTGGGAACTCGATTTGAATGATCTTAATAAATCAACGCTAGTTTTGCCACAAGTTAGTTAAAGGATTTCCTGCTGTCTAGGTTTTAAAGTTAGAATTTAATAAATTA
Organism: Populus tomentosa; assembly: GCA_018804465.1. NCBI lineage: Eukaryota > Viridiplantae > Streptophyta > Magnoliopsida > Malpighiales > Salicaceae > Populus > Populus tomentosa. Next base: position 3,751,906 of record CM031983.1, on the reverse strand, counting down.
TTTTTTTAAAGGAGCTTTGGTCATCCTGATCTAAAATAAAAGTAGTTGATTAGGATTCGGTGTTAACGCATAATGGATTGCTGTTAGAAAACTGAAGCTCAATATATAAGTAGCTGGCTAAATGAAGTTTAATGTTTTTTAACAAGAAGTTATCTCTTGTATAGTTTTTTTATTGGACAACATTTATTATTTTATAAATATATTGGAAATCCAGAGCACTTATGTATAACAAAAAACAATAAATTTCCTTTTAAAAAAAAAATTTCGCTTACTAAAATATGAAAAAGCAACCATTATTTTCCATACATGTTGATCTGAGAGATTACGATGCATATATGATGAATCTTGCAGCATTTCTTACAGGTCGATGACCTCAAGAGTTGGTAGCCAAAGGGAGAAACAAATAGAATTAAGTTAGTAATTAAGTCCACGTAGCACAGCAATGTCGTTGTAGTATAGTGGTGAGTATTCCCGCCTGTCACGCGGGTGACCCGGGTTCGATCCCCGGCAACGGCGTTTCTTTTTTATTAAATCCCTTTCAAAGAAAAGCACGAGACCCATCTCAACGACGACCAGCATCCACATCTCCGCTTCGGTTGTGAAATTGTTGGAATTATTGGTTTTTTTTAGCTTGAAGTTATATTAAAATAATATATATATATATATATATATATATATTTTAAAAAATTAATTTGTACATTAATACATTAAAATATAAAAGATATTATTTTAAAATAAAAATTTTAAATTTTAAATTTTAAATTTTAAATTTTTTTAAAAATAAACTTTTAAAATTCAAAAAACAGCCTGTAATCTTAAATGTTAACTCTCTCTTCAGTCTCGCCATCTTCGGTGGCCTAGTGTGGAACCCAACTGACCCCATCTCCTGCTCTCCGAGCCCCAAAATCGCTGAAGACTTTATCGCTTTCCACGTCTCTTCATTCAGCTCATTTCTCTCCTATAGCCTAGCGCTCTCGCTCTTAAACAAGCTATTAGGATCGCTAAAACTTCGAGTCACAATCATGGAACTTATTTGCAGATGGCGGAGCTTTTGTTTGCGCACGTGAATAAGAATTTGGTTCGGGTTGGGAAGTTGGTTTCGGGTATTGGGTCGGTTTGAGGGTGTGTTTCTGATGTTGGGCACTTGTTAATGCCATTCAGTTGAAACTTGGGGTTTTGGGTTGTGGAGGTGTGAGCATAGTCTTGTTATTTTGGCTCTTTTGGGTTATGTTTCCATTGTTTTGAACGCGTTTACACGCTAGTTATATTAATTGTAACGAATGGAGTGAAAAAGGAAGTGTTTCCTTCTTCCATTTTGTAGGTCTCCGACATGTAGTTCATTCATGTGCAAGTTGGTTTTTATTAATGGACTTGGAAAGTGATTTTATTATATTTTGAGGACTTGTATTATACAGGTTTATATTATTTGTAGGGCAATCCTATTTCTTTTAAAATATCTATCATGAATCATTTTGTCTTAATATCTAAAACATATTTTTAAATGTTATGATATTTTAAAATATTTAAGTAGTCTATGAAAGATAGATAATCAGTTAATTAGTTGATTTTAACAATTTTATTTATTATTTCTAGTCAAGTTTGTTGATAGCTTATACTTGTTATTTGGTAGACTAAAATGACTTGTAGGTGGTACCTGCAAAAAATTCTTTTTAATAGGAGTGATGACTCTTCGATGCTTTAATAAGTATATTTTTAAAGAGAAAAAATCCAATAATATTCTAGCAGAGATGTTCTAAAAATATATTTATAGTAGAGAATGAAGATTATGAACCTTTATTCTAAAGATCTGATGATGTATTTATAGTTCATGAGTCATTTTTTGTGTGAAAAAAAGGCTATGAAGTGTAATTTTTCTCTTGTGATATTTTAAGTTGTATTCTACTAAAAATAATATGTATTGGATCAATATAAAATACCGAGGGACTAGAATGGGGTCTCAGAAAAGTTTCTTAGAAAGTGTTGAGTTTGGGCAAGGTGCCTGAGCTCATTAGAGGTGATAGTGCTTTCGGGCATGATGTGTGGACCCAAACATGTCAGGCTCGGGCGTGAAAGCCCAAGCGTATGAGAGGTGAAAGTGGCGCAAGTGTGTTGCCTGGACCCAAACACACTGGGCTTAGATGTATTAGAGACGAGCAATGGGTCCAGACGCGCTACCTGAGTATGAGCATGTTGAGTTTAGAGTGCACTCCATAGCCTGAGTTTGTTAAGCTCGGGTGTAAAAGTCCGAGCCCACGGATGCTGGGCGTGTCATGCCCACGTTAAGCATGCACCCTACAAGGGCTCGAGCTTCTTGCCTGAGCACAGGCTCCTTGTGTGATAGGCTTGGGATACCAAACCTGAGCTAAAGGAGTGTTCTTGTTGGGTTTATTTTGGAGGGATTATTAGATTCATTTTATTTGTATCCATCAAAATGAATATTTTAGGATAAATAGGCTAGTCCTGTTTGTATTTTGTTTGGCATTGCTATGGTCTGTATATTTTGTAAATCTTAGTTTAATGTGGTCGGTGTAATTAATTATAGATGCGATAAAAATGGTGGGAAACGAGTGGGAGTTGTTTTGGCAGAAAGAGGAAGTGGAAAAGTGGGAACCTTGATGATGGGGGATTGAACTTGATGTACCTGCAGACTTGGGTTGAGTTATGACGAGCAGCAATAGCCGCTTTAAGAAGTGGGTTCATGCTTCCACTCGTATGGTCGTTGATTTCTTATCAGGTTAGTATCAAAAGTCCTATGATTTGGTAAAGGCTATTAGGATAAGATGGATGAGCACGCCGAGCGTGCAAGAAAGTCCGGAACAAGGATTTGTGTCGCGACAAGCAAGAGAGGAAGCATGCATGTGGCAGGCTCTTGTCAGATATAGCTTAGTAAGTGATGGATTTACAATAAAGGAGCGAGCTGAAATAGAAATGGCAATGGCAAGAGTTTAGATTTTTCTCTCCTTTCTTCCGATAATACGATCTACTTCCCTGGACAAGGACTATTGTTATTTCCTAATCCTTTGATATGGACAAGGACTGTATTGTTATTGCCTCATCCGAGTGAAATTAGGCATCGGAAATCCTTCGATATCTTTTCCTGGGGAAAAAAAATATGGCAGCAATAATGCTGAAAGATTGCAGATGATTTTGTCCTCTGGTGGATCCTCATGAGGATGGCCTTACAACTTATAGCTGACAAATGAGTTGTGCCATGGATTCCTTATGATCGCTGGTTGTCTATACATTCCATTATTCCATGCTTGGATTGATCATCTCTTCTGTTTGTTCCGTGGATCTGTTCTTATTGATGTTCACCTTCACTACTCTGTTACCTTTACCTAAAAAGTCTATATTAATTTTAGCAATTTTTTATAGCTGTCGATGACGGAGAGGGAAGAAATGTCTTGGAGGTGTCTGAAAAGAAAACAATTGCTCCTGTAGAATGTATCGAACTCCAATTAAGTTGTAATAAAACTCTTATACCAGCAGTTCGAAGTACGTATATGATGCTTTCTGCAGTGGTGTGGTGTTCAGATGGAAGAGCAGAAGTAAAGGAACTGTGAGGCTATGGTTTCAACTGTTTGATTGATGTTGCCTCTTCTGTTGTTCCTCTTTCTCAGTCGGAATGAATACCAAGAAACATATTGTCACGACCCGAATCCCGGGTCCATGACCGGCAATGCAGGAGCGGTGCCAAAAGGACACCCCGCCTGCGCTAAGCCTCAGAACGAACATATCAAAAGAACAATTTGTTCAAAAATACACAGCGGCTCATAATATTCAGAAATATTATATTATTCAAATACTGATGAAACCGAAAGATAGTTATTAAAACAAAAATAATAATTCATAATACTCATTACATTGTCAAAATCCAAATTTAATTAAACCAAGGTAACAGTGGAGCGTCTAAGACATCAAATCAAAATTGAAAAGAAAGCCTCGCGAACAAGCAAGGCATACCGACCAGAACTGAAGAAGCGGAAACACTCAACAAAGTCCCAGAAACTAAGAACCTGAAATAATATTAAAAATGAGAGGTGAGTTCAACCAACTCAGTGAGGGAATAACATTTAATATACATTTCAGATATTTCAGATATTAATAGTTTGCAAGATGATATATCTTGATATACATATACATATACATATACGTACTAAACATATATCATAACGTAGTGGAATACATGTCAGAGATCAGATGACACCCGAAGGTGACCAGATGACACCCGTCGGTGACCAGATGACACCCGTCGGTGACCACTGTGGGATGATCAATCGCCACAGGCTGATGCCTCTCTCACCAGCTAGGTATACAGAATACTATGTGCACACAGGCTAACTACTCTCCGTTAGCATGGAGTTACTGACAAGTCCATATCAAGGCATAATAGATATTCACATAATAATCAAAGAAACGTATATCATATCAAATAGAATTCACTTTGACAGATTGCGAGTGCAAATTCAAGAATAAATGAGTACTCGGAAAATAAAGCAACATATATAAATATTCAATAGTTGTACTCATTGTATAATCAACATACATATTTATTTATATTATATACAAATTAAAGATTATTCCACTCACCCGGAAAATATAGAACTAAAAGGAATGTCAGACGAAAGACCCGAAAATCCTATTAAGGATCGTTAGGAAAACCTACAATAAATATATAAAATATACTCAAAAGCAACTCAAAACAACACAAATAAAATATTCCAATGCATAAAAGGAAACCCGGCTTAGTCTCCTAGTTTTAGGGACTAAAACGATAATTTTCCAAAACAGGGACCAAAACGTAATTTTACCAAAATTTGAGGACCGAATTGCAAATACATAACCATACTGAAATTTATCCATAATTCGTCCTTATCTTTGTCCAGAATCTTGAATTATACCCCAAGGTCCAAAATGTGATTTTATCAAAATATTAGGGGTCAAATCGTAATTTGTCAAATTGGAGGACCAAACTGAAAATATCATATATTCTTAATTATACTGAAATTTTTCCCTTAAATCATCCTCAGTTTTGTTCAGAATCTCAATTTATGCCCCAGGGACCAATCTGTAAATTTCCAAAGTTTGGGGACTAAACTGCAATTTCCGCAAATTGAAGGACCAAATTGAATTTTCGTCATCTTCAACCTCAAACCCAGAATTCAAACAGATCATCTACTGTTATCTCCTGATTTCTAACACAATTTCACCATTTAAACAAAATCATAACTTCAAATCATTATCCTTCAATTCAATCTCTCAAAATCAACTAATTAATCAAATACCCACAATAATCAACTCCTAACCTTCAAATTAATTCATCAATTAACTCAAAATATAAACTTCAAAACTCTAAATTAATCAAAACCGAAATTAAAACTTAATTAACACATAATTATACACAATCTTACCTTTAAACTTATTTCTTTCAACTCTCTTCTCCTTCCCTTATCTTTGCCTCTTTTCTCTTCTTCTTCTTCCTCTTTTCTTCTCTTCTCCTGTAGCTCTCTTTCTCTCAAAATCAGATCATTCTTTTTTTTTTTTTTTCTTATTTATATTTATCAATTATTGATCAATTACCACACCACCCTTCAATCATTTATATCCTCTCTTTAAGCCTTCAAGGACTTTGTTGCCATTTCCTATCTTTTTAATACAAAACATCACACATATTTTGCCGAAAAGGGAAATGCGAGCAAATGACAATTCTCGGATATTTGATAGTTGTATGAACTTATGCTAAGCTATACTCCAGGAGGGATAATATTTTTCGACAAAGGATGATTCTCCTAGTCATGTGGCACCTTAAACTAGGTGCTTAGGGCATTTGGAGAGTGCTGAATGTTTTATATATATATATATATATATATATATATATATATATATATATATATATATATATATATATTATTTTTATATAAATTTAATAGTTAAAGAGAGAAAATAAATAAAGTGAGAGCTCAACGTATCTAAATTTAGCTATAAACTGAATTCAAATGAATACAAGATTAATAATCTTTATAAATTCTTTATTGGATCACAAAACTTATTTTTTTTATATTTTTTATCATTTTTAATATAAAATATTAAAATTAAAGATGCTCATATTTTAATATCACTAGATATATAAAAATCTTTTAAGTATTTATCATATTTTTATTAATATTAATGATGTCTAAGGGTATTTATTTCTTATTAAATTCTATAAAGAAAAAATAATATTTGAACCCCTTTTTTTTCATAAAAAAATAAAATTTATAAGCTATAAATACTTTAGAATTATTAAAATGTCAGGTGAGCAATCTATTTTCATAGAGTTTTTTTTAAAAAAATATCATTATAGTTTTTTTCTTTAACAAAAAAAACGTATTATATAATAGCTATCAAATATAATTTTTTTTGCCGTTATCAGTCTAAGTGGCTTATTAAATAATAGTTAGCTTCCAATCAAGAAAAACAAAACAAATTACTATAATTGTTAATCTTGGTACTAAACCACTTAGATATTTTGGGACGTCACGAGGGAGTAAACTCAAGAGGTTTTCATAGTTGTGAAAACCAGAGGGGCTTCAAGAAACATAGGTGATATCTTTTGTAGAATTGAGTGGCACTGCTATGCTGTCAATTGCTCATGAAAAGCACCCATTTTCCCCTTCGTGAACAAAAAAGCAACGGAATGGCTCCAGAGACTCTAGGGAGCGGTTGCCGTCATTTACTGTAGCCATGTAAATCTGGAATCCATCGTGGAAGGAGTAGGTGATACAATAAACAAATGACCTTGTGTTTATAGTGCTACTTCCACTATGATTTATGGGTTCACATGTAAGCAACTTTCAGCTACTTGTTTCAGTATAAAATCCTGCGAGGTAGAGCATTGATTGTGCACTGCATTGAAAAATGGCGACTCCAATGAAGTACATTTACTTGTTTATGTTTCTTGCAATTCTCACCATTGCTGGGTTCAATCAAGTTGACGGGGCTGGTGAATGTGGGAAAAACACCACTCCTGACATGGAGGCTTTCAAGATGGCTCCTTGTGCGTCAGCAGCACAGGATGAGAACTCTTCAGTTTCGAGCCAGTGCTGCGCTCGGGTGAAGAAAATTGGACAGAACCCAGCTTGCCTTTGTGCTGTTATGCTTTCCAACACTGCTAAGAGCTCTGGAATCAAGCCAGAAATTGCAATGACCATTCCCAAACGATGCAACATTGCTGATCGTCCCGTGGGCTACAAGTGTGGAGGTGCGTTCTCAAATTTGCTCTCTTTCATGTCTTCTTTATTTCTACCTGCTGCCCGTTAATGTTTAAATTTGCTTGATTTCTCTTGCAGCTTATACTTTACCTTGAAGAGTGAGACCTTGAACTGTGCTCGCCCTGTAAAGTACTTTCTATCAACCTGCTGGAGTTCACATCATTGTTGCTAGTTCTTCTAGCTAACAAATGTAGTTTAACATCCAGACATCTGAATAATAAATAACTATTGGTGCTTAATCTCCTCTGGCTCGATCAATTGCTTCTTTTCTTTTTTTCCCTGTTATTCTTTTACTACTCTACAGCAGATCTACTCTCTTTCTAATAAAGATTAGACCACCATCCACTGTCAAACCAACCTGGCAGATCAGAATGATTACTTTAATACTTAATACCATCATAAAAATGCACAAGTAAAGCCTTTATGAAATATGACTAGAAGTTCCATTAGTATTTAGCTTCAGTAATTTTAACTCACGTTTGCTGGCATGAAACTAGAAGAGGGAACTCCTCTTCTTGAATGGGCTTGAATATCATGGAAAGAAGAGCATGAGCCTCAATCTAGTGTTTTATTGATTGGACTTGCAGACGGTCTGGATCAACAAAAAAACATTCTGCTACAAATAAAATAGTAATGTGTGGCCATTAGATGTCTGTGCTGATTTAGATACCCGATTAATTCCGTTCGAACCATATGTTTAAGGCAGCCACGATCATGATCTGATCATGTTTCTACCATTTGCAGTTGCTGAATTGCTGGGAGCGGTTCTAGTTGATTCAAGTAATTGTTTCTCCATTTACACTTTTTGAAATTAATCAATATTTGTCACAGCAGTAGCTATAAACTGGCATAAGCTAGAATTTGAACAGTACAAGTTTTATAGGGAGAGAATAAGTTAAAGAGTATAAAGTCCATGGACAGGTAGAATAATATATTGGTATTAGTCGACTAGACAACATGATGCATTGTTTAGTATACAAGATTCTGCAAGGAGTGAAGGTATAAAACCCCGACAGAACTATATCTGCTCGAGCATACGACTAGTTGGGACAAAAAGAACCCAACAATTTACGCTGTGCTAGTCTTATACTAATCTGTATTAATTTCTTAGTTCCATAGATTACGTTGAGAGAGCTCATAGTCATATTCCTGCATCACATTAAACAAACACCATTTTAGTCATCTGAATAACGTACAAAAGGCGAAGAATAATAACAACATGCATATCTATGGAAAGAAGAGAGATGCAACATCCATGTAAATTACAATGTTCTGATGAATTTTATAATGGCAAATTCCTGATGCCTTGTAACATGGTCATGTGAGAACATTTTCGTATTCCTTTTAAAAGCCTTTTCCTTTTCAGAAATCAGCAATTGATAAAAAAAGTGCTTATATGGATGCACGATGGATCCACTAATTTTGCGCACCTTAGTTTACTGGGATGCTGCATTTGCATAAAATGGGGCCGGACGCCTAATAATACAGTGAACCTGCAAAAATGCATGTGATCAAGATTTACCAAACTGTCATGAAATAACATCATAATGAATCATATTTACAACTATACAGCTACCATACCCTGCCACCAGTTCCCTCTTGAAGCGCTGTTTGGATCGTTGCCATTCGGATCATCCTTTCCATAATCTTTCTTGAACTGTTCAGGAGAGAAAAAAAAAAAAACAGTCAGCTATCACTTCAACAACTTAAGCAAATGAAAGAAAATGAAGCTATCATGTCCCACTATTATAATGCATCTTCTGATGCATGATCCGTATTGGCTGAAATAATCTTATCTTCCAAATAATTACTAGTTTATTGAAAGATTCACTACTCACAACATGTTGAGATTCTGAGTTCTTGGTCCTTGGGGAATAGTTTTCTTGGCCCCCATAGTAGATTGACGAGCTAAAATAGCATGGTTCTGACGTTTCGTTCTCATAAACTGAACTCTGGCCTTTGCCACTTATGCCGCTGCTCTCTCCCTTGGCTTTCCGAGTGGCATTATCTGAAAACAACCCGAAGATGTAAAGCATTCACAAAATGATTTAGAGCACTGATCAGCGAGCAATCTATTAATGACAGAACCAGATTTCAGCTATTTATGCAATTTGAACGATTCACACAAAGCCTTTGTAATACTGAGTTGTGACTGTGCAATATAGAGAATATTGGAAGCACATATCATCTCTACAAGAGATAAGGATATTTAGTCAACGTAATTAGCAATAAAGATGGTCATTACAGTTCAAACACAAGATGTTTCTATTCTAGCAACAAAAGTTATGATCACACACCTGGATTCACATATGTTTCATTCCCAACATGATTACCCGTAGTTCCAGAGTCCCTTCCAGCTGGCACCTGAAATTGGAACAGTTAAAAGGGAAAATATTCATACTTTCAACAAGGAGTTCAATAATTATCTGTGAACGGCCACTACCTTCCTAGGCTAATAATTATTCCAAAAGGGTTTCTTCCTTTTCCTGACTTTCTATTCTATTTCTCTATCTTTTGCTTACCATCCCTTTTGCTTTTTTATGTGCTAATCTTAGTGGTTGCTTTGCTAGCCCCCGCAACTAGATATGGCAAGAAAAAAAACCAGGAGAACCATATCATTTTCTTTCGTCATTTCTGATTTCTGGGCTAATGGCAAGACGGCAAAACCCCCATAATATATAGTAGTACCCTGTCACACATCATAAAATTAAGCCTAACAAATTAAAAGGTCTCCAAGTAAAGTACCTTCGATGGAGGAGGGAAAATGGACCCAAATATCCCACTTGAGGCGGATGATGAAGAGGAAGAGTCTTTAGGACCAAAAAGATGATCAAAAGAAGAAGCACCGACTTGCCTGTTGTTTTCCATGCTAAGATTGGATTCTTTTTTTAACCTTTCTTTGTCAACCAACGAACAAAACTACTCTTTAATAGCCTACAGTAACGACCACACTGACCCCAAAAAGACTCCAAACAAATTGAAGAGGGAGCAAAAACCTAACTGAGCCCCAAAAACAGCACAAATTAAGAGGGTAGGAGTGGTAGATAAGGTTTGCCGAGTGAAAAGTAAAGAAAGAAAGAAAAACTTCAAGTGTGGATGCAAAGCACGTGAAGATTTGCAGTTGTGGAGATATAATGCAAACGATCTCTGCTCTATTTATAAGCCCAAAAAACGGTGCTTTAGGATGCTCTCGCTGATGCTGCAATCCCATGTGCCTCCATTCAATCCTCTCTACTCTTTTTGACACATGGGGTCAATCCTCTGTCTACAAGTGGACATGCTGCCAGTTCCAACCCCTCTCTGCCACGTGTCTCCCATGCCCATATCTTTGACTCTCTTTCTGATGTTATTTTCTTGCATGAGGATAACCAGATAAGGTCTTGGCTCAACTTGGTCTCATAGGATATGCTTCCAAATAGTTGGCCTTCCACCCCTTTTCCTTTTTTCTTCTGTCTTTTCTTTTCACTTGGACTAAATACTAAGAAGATATACCAATATTCCATGCATTGAAGATGTTATGGATTTCACTTCAACTAAATACTAAGAAGATATATATACCAATATTATTCCATGCATTGAAGATGCTGTAGATTTATTCTTTCCCCTGTCCCTGCAAAATCTTCCTAGGTTCAATGACAGAATATATGTTTGTTCTTTTTGTGTGTGTGGACAATGTTGGAGCGCTCATGGCTGCTAGCTAGCTTGTTGGACTTTGTCGTGCCACAGATTTTGATCAAGATTGAGTTACTCGAAACATATTTGCGCTTCGGAATCACGTTACCTGAGGATAACTCGGCATTTTTATCACATGTGAAAAAAGAAATCAAGTATTTCAATGTTTATTGCCAAATTAGCACACGCACGCATATATCCACGATAACAACTGCTATTTTTCATGTTTATCCTGGATTCAAGATAGCAGTACGCTAATCTTGGATTTGTAAGCACGATTTCTTATTCATAAATTTTGGCTTTTTCATGTTGAAAATAACATTTGTGGTCGGTAGCGTAAGAGTGCTAGCTAGATAAACATACAATTTTCGAGATAAGGTTATTAATTTTGTCTCGAGGAAAACGATTAAGGGGACAAGGAAGATGATAAAGTCCATGTCTAAGCAAGAACAAGGACGTCGGAGTATTAATTATTGCTCAGAGCAGCAAGACAAAGCGTTGTGGCATTATCGTCATCGAAAATACAAAGCTATCAAATTTGCTCGAAAAGATACATATAAAAGAGTGAATAGAGGCAGTCAAGGGTCGCCATGGCTGTATAATCTGAGTTTCAAGCGTGGATAAATTCTCAATCCTTTGAGGATAAAGATGGATGTTATGTGTGCAGCCCATACAAATATTTATCTGCGGTCCTGATCAATGATACGGTGGTTAAAAAAAAATTATAATATATGATTCTTTTAGGTTCCTTTTGGATATAAGCGGATAAGTTCATTCGAAGGACAGTGACTTTAATGACGTGTGGCATTAGAGTTTTCTAGGGCTAGTCTCTAATTGGGGCCGGTTTTGTGGCGTGATATGTCCGACTGGTCATCTGCGTCCTTACGTTTCTATAATCCGAAATGCTATTCCTTTCATCCGTCCTTGCGTTTCTATAAAATCGAAGGATATATTTTTATTTATTTTGTGCGTGTGTGTGTATCAAAAGTTCGCTTAAAATTCCCTTCATATTCGCTCACCCCCGTCACCTAAGAAGAAGGAAAAGGTAAATTAAGAAAAAAAAAGTACTTTAAAGTAAGTCTTATTATTATATATAAACACACTACACAATTAAAATGTTCTTTAATTTTTTTTACTATAGGGGTGATAAATCTTTAATTTTTAGGTTTTTTTTTTTTAAAAAACAAGTTTTTGTTTTATATTTTTATCATTTTACACTTAGTTTATTTATTACAATTTTTTTTCTTATCTTCTATTTTTGTAATATTTTAATAGTTGTTTCTTTTTTTTCTTTATACTTTTTTTTGAAAAAAATATTACTTTTAATTCTTTTAACTTGGAATATTTATCACTTTACACTTAGCTTATATATAACATTCTTTTTATTCTCATCTTTATTCTTTTGTAATGGCTTTTCTTTACACTTTTTATTTTTCAAAAAAATTCTTATACAAACACTAAGAAAATAATCTTTTAATATACACAATTGTAACATTGTTCTATTTTTCTATTATGTTAAAAATAATGTTGAGAGTTTACATTTTTTATTAACATATATGATATTTATTATATTTTATCATATGTAACTATCAATTTTTTGATTTATAATTTTATTTTTTACTCAAAAGTAAAAAAAAAATATTAAAAATATTTACATATTAATTTATTTATATTAGAAAAAATAATTATTCAACTTGAAGATAGGCAAGTCGAAGAGACATATTAACATAAATTTTTTGTATTTATTAGCATAAATGATTATTAATTAATTAATTTAAATATATACAAAAACTTTTTAATTTTTAACTTAGATTTTTATTATAAAAAACATATTTAAAAAGTTTATATATTTATTTTTTCAAGAAATATTCCGCGGCCAAACATGTCAAATGCGATTTCAGCTCACAAGGATATCCCTTAACTAAAAGAAAAGAAAAGAAAAATAAAATGTAGCAAATTTAATGAAATTTTCGTGGCAGCCGAGAAATTGTCACAGTTTGCAAAACGGCGAGAATATGTATTTTCTTGCAATAAAAAACAAGAAGCTAAAACTTATGTGTTTTATATATTTTAAAAGTATATTCGCTTTAAAAAAGTTGAAAAAAATATTTTTTTAATAAAAAAAATATATTTCAAACAAAATTATTTTTAAAAAGCTGCCGACAAACTCTTGATAAAATATCGACCGCTTCCTTGAACTCTAAGTTACATGACTGCCACGGAAGTATCGAATAGTGAAGGTGGTCAAGTCCCGCACAATTGCAAAAGAAGACGGCATTGCCGTATTTTCTAGAACCTGTGGCAGACACGAAAGGAAATGATATTAAATTCGTTGCCGATCGATTTGGGCTGCTGATTTCTAGAAGTTGTTGAATCTGGTTTTGGTTCAAGATCTTCGCAATATGCCAAGAGTATTTTATCAGTAGATAATAGGAATATCTAATACTTAAAAGCTAAGTCTGTTTAGCCCTGGCAGGATCCCCGAGAGACCAACTAGTCAAGTTGTGAGAAGTCCCTCGGAATCATATATTCCAGGCTCCAGCTTTTATATATTGATTCTGGAATACAAACCAAACTTTCATATGGCTAGCCTTGACAAACTTGATTTGTAATTGCTGTGCTCTGTAAATTTGGTTGACATTTGGATTCTACATGGACCAGCTGCAGCACAGCAAGACACCAAATAAATGTCTTCGATGAAAATGAAAGCATTCAGTTCCCTAGAGGACCACTCGAGCATGGTCTGTGTCGCTTCCTCACCCAAAAAAAACAAAAGAAAAGAAAACGACATGAAGAAGCAAGCAAGCAAGCAATGTTTAAGATTTTCAGTTATGAAAGAGCTCGTGTTCAAATCCTAGAATGAGTTGGGTTCAAGCTATTTCATAAGGGCCGATTTCCTTGACGCCCCCTCGTATTCTTAGGCCCACAAACATATCCGTGTACGCGTAGTTGAAGGCTTGAAGCAGCAGCTGCTCCCTTTGAATTTCTTTCTGGTTTTCTTCTAGATTTCTAACTTTGCGAAACGACTTTGGCGTGATGCTCTCAATATGAAACTGGAAAAACCTCTGTCAAGGGTCATGATACTATGATTACCATCACACACTTCTAGCACAGATTCCTTACACACAATTCGAACACAAGTACAATTTGATCCTAAACTTTCATAACCATGCAAAACTTTCCTTAGTGTGAGAAATCATTACATACAATTCGAACACAAGTACAATTTGATCCTAAACTTTCATAACTATGCAAAACTTTCCTTGGTGTGAGAAATCTCAGCGTCTTCTTATTACGTTGTTTGCCATGGAATTAACGAGCCTTGGATAGTTTTATAAGTAGAGTTTGATTCCTTAGGATTTGTTAGCTCAAAATTTATTGGAACTCTTAAAGGACAAAAAAGACTAAAAAAAAGAGGATTAATTATCGCATTTCCAAATTAAGTCTCGCCGCAGTAAATCTCTTGCTTCAAGACTTCCCTACTCTAGTTTCCAGCATTTTTCGTTGCAAGTGACGGGAATAAAACGCGAATACTTACATAGTATATTTTTCATAAATTCCTTCTTGACAAGTTAATGAAAATTACATGTGATTATCTCATATCGATTACACAAATGCCACAATTGTTTCTTGAGTATCGAACAATTGAGCGCGTGGGAACAACGTATGTATTAAGAAAACGATGATGCATCTATCCATACACGAAAATGTAAGTGGAACAAGAGCGTCAAGATATTAAATAATTGAATCGGTGGATTTCCATGGATGGCACTTGAGCTTCGGGCATGATGAGTCCCATGAGCTTCTACATTCACCTTTCGCACCATCACAGCACTTGCATTCCAGTCCTAGGGAGGCAAAAAACCTCTTCGAATTCCCTGTTAAAAACCCCAAATAGATGATATTATAACTTACAATCCAGCTAAATAATACATAATTGGACACGAGTAACTCCTTTCCCCTTACCTTGTTGGAGTGTTAATGGCCTGGCTTCTATAGCTCTTGGACATTGAGATATGGCAGAAATGATCAATAATAGCAGAACAGATGCTAGAAGTTGCTTGGGTGCATACATTTCTCTCTAACTTTCTAGCAGCCTTGGTAATAGTTGGTCAAGTAAACTAAAGGAAGCAGAGAGAAGTTAGCACAAACATAAGATTGCAACACACACACACACACACACAAATATATGTACACACACAGACAGAGGGAGAGAGTAGCCTGAGCCAATAAGGTATTCACAAAAAGAAATGATGGGCATCAGGCAACGCGTTTACACCTCCCGTAAGTCATTCGTGGGTGGGCCCGTAATAGGGGCCTTCGTTAGTTCCTTTCACTCAAGAGCTATGAATGTGGGTCCAATGCGTATACAGCTTTTAATTATTGGTCAACATGTTACCGGAACTTATCTGTTTCCACGAGCATACCGGGTTTCAATTCCAGTTTTCTATGGTTAGAAACATTCTTTTTTAAAAAAATTAAAAAAAAAAAAACAAAAGTTTATACCGCACACGTAGAGTCCAGCTAAATTCTGGCCGACGATAGATACTATAAAAAACGTATTAAAGGAGTCATCATGTCTACCAGAATTTTAAAATCGCATTGATCACTCAAAAACACACACGCATATTATAAAATTTATGATGCAGTTTTATTGAAAAAAAATATATTCATACACGGGCGCTCATATAAAAAAAACTGAAAAACAATTATTCTAGAAGAACAATTGCTTAAATAAAACTTTAATTCATAACATATTTTCTCCAAATTAACATAAAATAATAATAATTAATCATTAATCCATATTATCATTGCCGTACGTGTTGAAAGGGTTTGAAATGGTATTAATGAGGACGGCTAGAGAGCAGAGAGTGATTGATGCTGTGTGTTTGGAAAACGTTGGTGACGGGGTAGCTAAAGTCGTGAATGAACAACTATTTTGTGTTTATGCAGCAATTCCATTAATTCCAGTAGCTAACTGGAAACCGGAAGCATAGACTTGACCATCCTGACAGAAAATTAATCATCCATGAATTTACATATGCATGCTTCAAAAAAAAAAAAAGATTTGTTGGAACTCAATGAGTACACGCAATTTTCCGGCCGATTGCTATCGTTTCTAAAATAATTTTTTGTTCATTTTAACAATGGAATTAGGCAGAAGCCATGCATCCTTCAAGGAAGAAGCAAAAAAAAACCCAAAAATCATGATCGCGAATCACAACAAGGCTAGGATGAAAAATAAAAAAATATAAAAGAAAGCAATAACGTAAAAAATTTAAAAAGCAAATCTCAATATTTCAAACTCTTATAGACATCTGAATATTGCGGTAACTTGTATTTTTTGTGCAAGTACAAGAAAATAAAAAAATATTTGACCTGCTATATGATTTTTGCCTTTTATGTTGAGCCATACATGTAATTATACTTTAAACATTTATTTTGTAAATACTAAAATCTTATGTATTTGCAAGCTAATCTCAATGGTTGAAATAAATAAAAAATTCTCAATAAAATAATACATTAATTTTAAAATAATATTTTATTTATTTTAATTTTAATAATGATTATGAGGTCTAATTTACGTCAAGCTTGCGCAAGCTTTATCTACTGCAATCTAGAAGAGCAATAAATCCTCACATCATATCAAAATAATAGTAGTAACAAAATCCTTGATGCAACCCCAATTGCTGCGAAATTTACTGATCTAGCTTCGCTAGCTGCAAAAGCATGTTGATTTTTTTTAAAAAAAATATAATTACATAACACCAATTCAGTGGATTATATATGTCCCGTGTAGGACGACAGATCCTTCCATTGTGTTTATATCTTTTCAAAACAAGCACATGAAATAACTATTGATAATTCCACCTTAAGTACTACTTTAAAATCTCTCATCATGCTCAGCGTCTCCGCTGGCATTTTCGCTGATGGCCATTCATTTTTTCTTTTCTAATTGTTCAAGCCAGAAAGGTCTTATGAAGTCTCCGCCATTTGCCTGTTAACATATTTTTTATTTAAAATAATATTTTTTACTTTTAATGTTAGTATATTAAAATAATTTTAAAAAATTAATTTAAAATAAAAAATAAAAAATATTTAAATGTTTTTAAAAATATTTTTAAAATATAAAAACAAATAAAATACAACAGCGTGCCATTTCATACCAGCAATAGCAGGGTCAGGAGAGAATATGTGATTTTTGTTTACCAAACATGATTTATGAAATGAAAATTAATGAGACTTAAGGATCCCGAATAACAATTGCAGAATGATTTGTTATTTGGCCATCTCAGATTACGTGTTAATTACAAGATTTTTTTTTTTTTTTATCTCCATGAAATGTGAAATCTTTCGCATTAGTTGTCCTCTCTGTTTTTGTTTCTCTTACCCTTTAAATGTTTGAGTTCACTTGATTCTCGATTACATCTGAAAACATTAAATACGCAAGAAAGGAGTTTTATTTTTTATTCATCACAAAAGGGTAGAAATTTAGAATAAAAGACGAGGATATTATTTGATATTTTAATTATTTGTTTAACATTTAATCCACGTAGAGTTTATATAGTCACAGTAAGATATATAAAAATCTAAAATAAAGTAAGTTATAAAAAATATTTGATCTTGGATTATAGAAATAATTTCATGATTTCCTTAATTTATTCAATTCTTTAATTTATTTATTTTATTAATTAGAAAATAATCAATAGTATTTAAATAAAAAATTACTTGAGAGAAAAAAGCAACGGTGCAAGATGAGAGTAGCGTTCCAAACACAATTTTCTCTCTACAAGAAATGCATATTTCCAGTCGTCTCCCCCCAATTCCAGTACTGTGATTAACTGGCTAGACTTGATTAGTCTTGAAACATGTCAATGGCTGTCTATCAGTTTGAAAAAAGACGAGGAATCTTTTTTTCTATATTGGAAAATGGGACCAAACTTTGCAATTAATTCAATGGGAAGAGGACTTTTCACAGGAAAAGATAAAAATGTAATGCATTTTTGCAATAACCACATGGATGGCCTGCCTTGAATTGCATTTTCAAGTGGCCTGCGAGTCCTATATATTGATCAAGAACAGTAGTATAGTTGTTTTACTTTTCTAATTTTACGAGAAATCACTCACTCATTCTCCTGGCATGCGTTCATATGTAATGCAAGAAGTTTTTTAAAGAATAATTCCTTGGAACCCTTAGAATCCATATTCATGTGTATAGCTAGGTGTTCACACTAGCTAGCTCCCTGTTCAGTCCAGTAGTCAGAACTTGAAAAGACGGTCTTCAAGTTAGCTAGCAAGACCATCAATGAAGGTCTGTACCGAGACATAAGAACAAAAGAAGACAAAATGCATCTAACTTCTTTGACCTACAGTGATGATAATATTGTGGTGTATGAAGTGTTGTGTCTGCTGTGTGAAGAGATCAGTCCCAGTCGACGAGCGTTGTTGCTGGCGGCTGTCGTTTTGGGTGGGAATGCTCTGGAGATTGTAGGGTCTGTCCTGATTGACAGGTGTGGGCCCATTCTTCTCTCAGGATGATTGGGTTTGGTGGCTTCCTGTGCCACTTGGATTCGACAGCCATCATTGTGCACTGAATGCACCTCACCCTGTTCATTCTTGGAAGAGCTGCTGGCGTTTACTTGATTAGACTTCTGGTTGGTTTTGGACTCTAATCTTCAGATTCCAGTGCCACCTTTGGGAGAGATGCTGCTGCAAAAAAGGCAACATGCAACCAGATAAGTTGCTGCTTGAATTTGGTTTGTTTTTTTGCTGGTTTCGTTTCTTTTTTAATGATTACGTGCTCTGGGTCAGTGGTCTTTTCAGTTGCTATTTCTTCATTGCTCTATGATTTGCACTTCAATTTATTGCTATATGATTGATAGTATCGGTTTTGTTTTTGTAGCATTGGACTGATAGCTGCCTTTACAGGTTGGTGTAGGTATATAAATGCATTGATTAATGTATGAACCGCATTTGATCACTCTTTTGCTGGAGATGCAGAGGATGTTCCTGCATTGTCAACCAGTCTCTCCTATGGTTTGTATATGGAAATTTCCAGCAATCTAAGGTAATCATTGGCATTTATATTCAGATATTTTTTTATGACGCTGGAACCTGCTGATAATGACAGGATCAACATCTTTTAACATCTTGATTCTCATCAAGCTTTGCAAAGTCCTCATTAAACTTTTTATGCATTGAATCACACCAAATGTTAAGATATTGTTTAGGCAAAACGATCATCGGTTTGTTCTAGCTTCTTGCAGAGTGCATAAGTGAGGCAGGCCTGTGTTAATTCCTTTCACCTTTTCATTTTCTTTACTCATTCTTCTATTTTTCTCCTTTTGAATTATAAATTAACCTTGCGAGATTTGCATTTTTTAAAATGTTTTCTTTTCTTTTCCCTGTCCTGGCTCTATTGTTCTGTTGCTAGAATCAACTGTGAATTTGAGTCCTAGGCCGACTCCGAGGAAAAACTTCTCATCAATATCGGTCGGGACTCAACTTTTCGAGGACTTTTAAAGCTTCTACTGAGTGCTGTGACTGTATTTCTGTCATTATAAGCTGAAAGTGGTGGCATAAATGGTTTCTTTGTACACTTAGCAGGCCAAGAGCAGACTTGTATTCAAGAATGATAGCGGTTGTAGTGCTATCAAATGGTGCATTTTGTGCACCTTGATAAGCTCAGGCTGCCATATAATAGCGGCCAGGTAATCGATCTCCATAGATCAAAACATACATGGTTTGCCCAGGTCCTAGCATGATGACTGAGTTGGTAAAGGGCCTGAGATAGGAGGCATCATCACCATCAATTATGAACATATGGTTGGCTATGGTGAAGAAAAGTAGCTGATTGGCTGCAGCATTGATGACTCGGAGGAGGTTTGACTCACCAGAGTCTATCGAAACTATGGTCGTATATGAAATATCAGGTCCATGAGATCATCGTCTATGAAATACTCGTACGATGAAGCTTTCGTGCACTAATCAAGTTTCATTTATTTTAGTTGAAGTCTTGGAATTGGTCTCCGTCTCCCTAAAAGGCTACTGGGTTATACCCCATTAAGCACATTTCCTGGCCTCTCCAGCCCAGAAAGAAATCTTAGATCGTTACCGTTTGCAATATTTTCTTCTTAAAGCTAAGTTTTTTTCTTTTCCTTTTTGGATAAAGCTAATTTTTGGATAAAGCTAATTTTGGAATAGCGATCCGGAGTTAAAAAGTTACTTGATTAGATTTAATTCATGTATCGACAATTAAAATTTTCCTTGAATCTATGAAAAATAGCTTTCATATTTTTGTTTTTGTTTGTACAATTTTTTTTTAACCAGCTCGCAGAGTAGTACGAGTAAACTGAATAATATATATGAGCTCTGCAGTGTAACAAGATATTTTTTGAAATATATTTTTATTTAATTATATCAAATTAAAATAGATATTCATAAAAAAAATACAATGATTTAAATTCTTATATATATATATATATATATATATATATATATATATATATATATAAAGATGGGTTTATATTAGCAGCTTTGTTTTTAATAAAAACTAAAGAAAAATAAAATAAATATTTATAAATATTTCAACGATTTAAATTGAGGAAGAAAAAATATATTTAATGAAATCTCCTTTTTCTTATTTATGTATTTATTTTTTATTCTTTTAAAACATTCTTTTTTTATATCAAAATTATTTTTTTATCAAAATATTTAATGTTTTTTTAAATAAAAACATTAAATATATTTAATGAAATCTCCTTTTTCTTATTTATGTATTTATTTTTTATTCTTTTAAAACATTCTTTTTTTATATCAAAATTATTTTTTTATCAAAATATTTAATGTTTTTTTAAATAAAAACATTAAATATATTTAATGAAATCTCCTTTTTCTTATTTATGTATTTCTTTTTTATTTTTAAAAAAAAACATTCTTTTTTATCAAAATTATTATTTTTTAAATAAAAATTTATCATGATCTTAAAAAAAGTGCCAATAAAAAAATAATATAAATTGAAAACTTTTGCGAGCCTTTGATAAAAAAATAATAATAATAAATATAAGTTTTTTTATAATAAAAAAATAGATTTTTATTCTCGTTCATATTCATTTTTAATTTTTTTTTTTTCATTTTATATATATCATTCATAAGTAATTATTAATATTATCAACAAAAACTATAATCTTATTTGAAACCCATGACATAATATGGACAATTAGCTACCCAGAAAAATTTCAACTGCTTCAGATTCGCAGCCTCTTTCACGGGGGAAGAAATAGTTGCAAGTCCGTCCTGCATCTCTGACAATGATTTAAACCAGTCTATGATAATATTTTACTTTAGCATAAGCCCTCGAGTTTTGATTCGCTGGAAGAATGGCCGAAGTTTCTCTATAATTTTCACCGACTCGTTTTCGCCTCGATTTTCTATAATTAATTAATTATCCGATCGAGCGCATCCAAATTCCAAAGTAATACAGTGCAGTCAACTCGGGATCATCCTCCCTTTACATTTACCATAATAGTAGAGATTGTGTTTCCATAGAGTTTCGAGACCAAGAAATATAATCCACTTCATCATCCTGCCACACTGGGGATGAATACCCCCACAAAATAGGACAGTAGATTTTGCATAAAATTGAATTGCATATACTATATAAGGTGGTTTTGAATCAATCTCCCGTACAAATCTATTTGTTTACGTTGACTATCCATATTTGCCTTCTTCTGATTTCAAATACCAATAGTTTTCCTATGTTAGGATCAAAATATTGAATATTCTCCAAAAGTACGTTAAGTTTTTCTTATATTTGGTAATTTAATGGCAGCATTATTAAGGAAAATTAGATGCGCCAGCTAGCATCACATATAACATCTTAATATAAATCAATTCGATTGACATTGTAATTTATGCAAAGAAAGAGTGGGAGTCTAAAATTTCTGAAGCGCAGAGCAGATGGAAGGCATGCAAGTTTTGGGTTTGGCCTTGATCCTTTACATGATCACCACGCATGCGCATGGCCAATATTACTCTCAGAGTGTGCCATATGAATCCTTACCAGAGAGAACAACCAATCTCCACTTCTTCTTCCACGACAGACCCAGCGGTAAAAACCCTAGTGCTGTTCTTGTTGCCCGTCCCAACATCACCACGGGTCAGTCAGTAGTTCCGTTTGGGAGCCTATTTGTCGTTGATGATCCTCTTACAGTTGGGCCCGAACTGACCTCCGAGGTCATTGGGAATGCCCAGGGGCTGTATGTATCATCTAGTCAAGATATACCATCTCTAGTGGTATATTTAGATTTTGGATTCACCACCGGCGAATTTAATGGGAGCTCCATTACTGTGTTTTCAAGAAATCCCATAACAAATACCGAGCGTGAGCTTGCCGTGGTTGGAGGGAGAGGAAAGTTCAGGTTGGCTAGAGGGTTTGCTCAGTTGAAGACTTACTTCATAAATGCAACTAATGGTGATGCCATTGTTGAGTATAATGTAACGGTGATTCATTATTAAGTTAAATGCAGAATTAATTTGACACGCAAATGTGGTGGTTGTAATTGAATTTGGGATTGAATAATTCAATTGAAATCTCAAAAATCTAGCCGGAGGCATGCCGAGATTATACCCGATAATTGTTTAATAAATAATCCAGATATGTTAATCTCTTTCTGATACGTTTTATTTTCATTATTTGGTGTCCTCCCGTCTTTCTTTCCGGAATAAACACTATTTTATAAGAAAAAATAATTATAAAAAATTATAATATAATGGTAGAACTCACCTACAAATACAAAATAAATCAAGGAGGCTCATCCGAGGGCTGGGGCTAGCATTCAAGAAATCCAGTAACTGGGAAGGAGCGTGAACTTGCTGTTGTTGGGTGGAGAGGAAAGTCCAAGAGCCCAGTGTCCGGAAGAGTCCGGCCCTTCTCACTAATTTTCTTTTTCTTTTTTATATAAAGAATAAAGACGTGAAAAGTAATATATGATTTTGCTTTTTATCTATGGTTTTAAACTCCCCCGAGTTTCGCTCCTTGAATGAAAGAAAAACCGTTTAAAAGGCCTTTTTGTCCGTCATTCTGGTTTTGCTTCTCCCTCTTGCAGCATTTGTGTACATCTCTCTCTCTCTCTCTCTCTCTCTCTCTGCGCAGCCCATTTCTAATTCAATTTGCAATCCAATTTTCCAGTTTCAATATATTTTCTTTATTGCTTCGGGGGTCAGGGTGTGGTGTGTGGGAGAGAGGATTAAAGAAAAAGGAGAGGGTTAATTCATTAATTTAATTAATGGCATACAAGGTGGATCATGAATACGATTATCTGTTCAAGATTGTGTTGATTGGAGATTCAGGTGTTGGAAAATCCAACATTCTTTCCAGATTTACTCGTAATGAATTCTGCTTGGAATCCAAGTCTACTATTGGTGTTGAGTTTGCAACGAGGACTCTTCAGGTTTGTATGTTTCAATTCTATGTATCATCAAGCACATATAGACATCGAGATCTATATTTCTTTTTTATTTGCTTTTAAATTCTTTTTTTTTTTTTTGGCTTATGCTATGCAGAGAGTGTTAAGATTGGATGTTTTTTTCTTATTATCGGTTGCTGTGAAACAAATCTTGATTTCCAAATTATGGTATCAATGCCACCATCCAATTTTTAGGTTTTGAATCCATTACTTTATCCATCTTGATCTCGCTCGTATATATAAAAAAAAATGAAATGATTTAGAGTACAGTAATAATTATTTTTTTAAAATGTTTTTTATTTTAAAAAATATAATAATAATATTTTTTTATTTTTTTAAAATAATTTTTTTATATAACATCAAAATTATATGAAAATTAAAAAAATTAATTAAAAATAAAAATTAAAAATTAAATTATTTTTTTTCTAAATAGCGATGTTGAGAAGAAAAAAAAACTAAAGGAACAAGTTCTCGAAAACATTTAATGGCTTCTGAACGCCTCCCTCCATATGTGGGAGGGGCAAAAGAACCCCGTCGCCGATTCCTATAATGTTACGTGCCAACCCGTTGCGCTACAAACGGAAATTTACAGGCTTCTTAAGTTTTGTCAGCAATTTTTTTTATATTATCAAATCACGAGATATTTTCAACAATCAAGTAGAGTATTAAAACACAGAGCAATTATTGATCCAATCATTTAGTTTCTTTTTTTTCCTTTCTGGTTCTTAATTTTTGATCAGTTAATTTATTTTTTAAAAATAAAGCTAAGATTTACTAATGTGCAGGTAGAAGGGAAGACAGTGAAGGCACAAATATGGGACACAGCTGGGCAAGAAAGGTACAGAGCTATCACCAGTGCATACTACAGAGGTGCAGTTGGTGCGCTCTTGGTTTATGATATAACCAAGAGGCAAACATTTGATAATGTCCAGAGGTGGCTTCGTGAGCTAAGGGATCATGCAGACTCTAACATTGTCATCATGCTGGCCGGAAACAAAACTGATCTGAACCATCTCAGATCAGTCTCGGCGGAAGATGCTCAAATGCTGGCCGAGAAGGAATGCCTTTCATTTCTTGAGACTTCAGCTTTGGAAGCTTCCAACGTCGAGAAGGCATTCCAGACCATTTTGTTGGATATCTACCAAGTTATTAGCAAAAAGGCACTGGCAGCACAAGAGGCAGCTAACTCGACAGGACTTCCCCAGGGGACTACTATTAATATTGGAAATTTGTCCACGAATATCAACAAGAAAGCTTGTTGTTCTAATTAGCAAAGTTTGTACCTTACGGATTCGTAAAACAAGGCTAGCAGGATATATTTCATTTATGTGACAGACATGAACGAACAATATTCATTTTGTTTTTCACATTTTCACAAGATGTGAGCATATTATGCAAAATTATAAGTTGATTATAAACTTGCAATCATACAATAAAAACTAGTATATACATACATGCATGATTAAGATATTGAAATTAACTTCTAGTGTGTATACTAAAACATAATATTTAAAGTAGAAGCATGTAAAACACTTATTTGTTGAAGCTCTTGGAATTTAATTAAGCTGAAAATTTTCTATTATTCTAAATAATTATTCATTTGTCTTTTAAGACTTCATTGCTACTTTGGTGCAAAAAAAGGTTTTTTCAACAAGTTTCGTGAGATTCCAACAACTCTGTCTTATTTATATGTACTTCTAAATAAATTTCAACAAACTTAAATAAATTATATTTAATATCTTTCTACCATGATCTCTATGAGTAGAAGAACAAGTTAAGAAATAGAAACAACAAATGCAGGAAAGAAATCAAGAAATTTCATTGAACTTTTTTTTATTCTTTAATTATTTGATTATCTGGTGATCATGATTTCTTATAAAGATAAGATTTGACTATCCATAATAACTTATAAAAGACAACTAATTCTTGTTTAAACATAAATAAATTTCTCAAAATCCTCCAACAATAAATAGATATTTACAAAATAGATAATAATCGATTTAAGCCGGCCATCACCTTGCTCTAAATAGATAAAAATAAAAGTTTTAAATTAAATAAAAACAAATAAAGAAAACATTACAAAAAATACTAAAAGATGTTACTGTAATTTACTATATTCCTAGACACATATTTCTATTTATTGGAGGTGTTTTTATGGTTTTACCCTTATGAAAAAATAATGGTTATGCTTGCAATTGGTAGTACAATTGTCTTTTCCAAACAATGCATTAGTCATTGTAAAATTAATTGAGAATAATTTTAAAATAAAAATTAAAAACCTTAGAAAAGTGAAGTTTAATCGTTTATTGCAACATCCACAAAAATGATTTTAGGCCTTTATTGGGCTCCATAAGCAGTTGATTAGATCATGACTTTGATTTTTTCATGCTCCGCAACGCTCCGCACGGAAAAAATACAGTACCTTTCCATCTTTTCCGAGGGCATCCAAGAAGAAGTTAGAGTCGGAGACCTTGAAAAAGTGATTAGCGTTGATATAATTATAGCCGACAACTATGAGCGTTTTAGAGCCCAGAGATAAATAGCTGTTTCTGGTGGACAGAGAAGGGGATATATCCCGGCGTTTTGGTGGGGCTGCACCGGTATGCGCACTGAGATTGATTTGTGGCTGAGTGCAGTTAATAGAGGTCCTACCATTGATCATTGATCAAAAACAAAATAAAGTTCAGAGGCTGTGGAACCCTAACTTTTTTACAGATTCCGACCCAACATAACGCATTCACGGTAGACAATGATGGGTTCCACAGCATGCACGTCAAAAATGGATCCCCCTCGCCTTTGAGAGTGGGGAGCACAACGCGGAGGAGCCAAGCCCCAGACCACCACTTTTCTAGCATGGCGTCATTGAGTCAAGCTTTTTTCTGTTTGGGCACAACCCTGCTGTGTGAAATCATACTCAAAACTCTGCATTAGATGAAGCAACTGTACCTCAAAGTTGATATAAATTACAGAAGCCCATTCCCGAACGAAGCAGTATAGACCATAGACATAACATATATCATTAAACCACTGTAATCCATAATTACAAAGACATTATAAAAAAATTAATTCTAGTAATTATCAATATTAATTTTTGTTATCCCATTATAAAAAAAAATACAAACCTATAAGCTTTAACTTTAAAAACAATATGTTTTTTCTTTAAAAAAACTCTTCAAGATTGATTGTATTAATGGGATGGATATTCATCATTGAGATATGGGAAAAAAAGAATTTTTTTTATGGGCCATTAAATTCTTTTATAATAAACTTAAATCTAAGTTTAGAGTAGGCTAGCAAAAAACAAATGGAGATTCAAGCCCAAATTGAATGTGCGTGTGTGACTCATACTATTTTATTTAGGTTTATTTTTGACCCTTCAATTTTTAACTATATAAATGAATATCTACGCCAAAATTATGGTTTTCTCTGTCACGAACAACTAAGAATTAAACCTGTTTATTATTACACTTAATGAATGGAATACTTGAGTTGATAGGAGTGTTAGTGGAATCTTATTAAAAAAGAAAATTCAAGATTAATCTATGAATTAAGACCATGGTGGCATTTGGTTGGGGGGGGGGGGGGTTCTTGAGGGATATACACATAGGAAAGTGAAGAAATTTGTAAACTCTGATTATATCGATCGCATGCCACCTATAGTGATTATCTCTGATAAGGTTCGATCATTTTGACCAATTAAGTCTTTGTAGTTTTGATTTTTAATGCCATCCCAAATCAATCAAATCAACGATATGATTCGAACTCAATGACGCTGAAGAAAGGGATATCTTGCTTGAATACATATCAAAGAGGACAACAATATTTTCTTAATTTATATTTATGGAATTATACGGTCCGTAGCTCTTTTATCTGCTCTCCACAGCTACATGTCCCTCTCCTCACTTTTACTTTAAGAAAAAAAAGTTAACAGCGTTCACCTTATTTAACAGTAACGTCTTCACTCGAATTAGATGCTGCCATGTGAATTTTAACATCTATTTACATTTATAATGTTGTTACCTGCAAGCCTACTTTAATAAAAAAAAAAAAAAATTAATATAAAGTGTGTAGTTTAACTGATCAAATTTTAAATTTATTTTTTAAAAATTATTAATTTGAGTTTTTCAAATCTTAACACTACTAAAAATTTATATAATTTTTAACTTTAAGATTCGTGAGATTAGTTAAAATACATATCTAAATATTTATATTAAAAAAAAAATTCTTTTCCATTACAATGCAAAACCTGGCTTTCCCGGATGCCCAAAGTCTCTATGAAGTGGGAAAAAAATCTACATAAAAAGTTAAATGCAAGGTTCCTTTTAGTCATTGATTCCCCCCAGGGAGACTTATTGCCATTCTTTTTATTGTTATATGTAGTGGACCAAGAACGACGCCCAATATTAAATTAATTGATGTAGTGCTTAAAAATTATAAAACTTTAATGGCAGTACTCAGCATAACATGCGAAGAAGTTCCAAAAATCAAACTGCACTTGGAATAGGATTCTTAAGCTGTATAATTAGTTAATCATTTGATACCAATAATTTTATTCATCCTTTCTGGTCAAAGTATTTTTTATTATATATTTTATGTTTGGTAGATAAAGACTGTTTATGGCTAATACCTTGCAGCAAAAAAATATTGGTGAAGGCGGGGCGTTTCAGTACTTAAATAAATATTTTTTAAAAAAAAAAATACAATAATATTTTGAAGAGAGATACTCTGAAAATATATGTGCAATAAAAAATGAAAATTATGACTAGTACCTTGCAAAAAGTTTTTTTTGGTGGAGTTGGGGGCTCTTCGGTGTTTAAATAAGTATTTTTTTAAAGAGAAAAAATACAATAATATTCTAGAAAAAGATACTTTAAAAATATATATGCAGTAGTGAATGAAGATTGTGAACCTTTGCTTTTAAGGTCTCATGGTGTACTTATAACTCGTGAGTCTTGTGCTTCTATGAGAAGACCGGTCTGAAGTCTAATCTTACCCTGATAGTATTTAATAATAGATAAATATCTCTTATATCTGTATTAATATTTGATGAGAATATGGTGGGTCCTTGAAGAATTTTTATACACATAAAAGGTATAGGTAGATTAGGGTCCAAGACGTCAAACGTAGCTAAGCTCATGGAGACTGAGTTCTTTCATGAGGTTAGACCCAAAGAGGTTGGTCATTTCCTTGAGCACTAAGGGAGGATGGTTATTTTTTGGGGCATGTCCAAGAAAGAATGATCGTTACCTTAGACTTAGCTAACTACCAAGTCCAAGTACCTTGAGTCTGACATGTTGTCAGACACGCATTATCGTGAACTTGGCTAACTATCAAGTTTAAGTATCTTGGATCTGGCATGTTTTCTAGATACACGTTACCTTGGACTCTAACATGTTTATCAGATTCATGTTACCTTGAACTTGGCTAACTATCAAGTTCAAGTACCTTAGATTTGACATGTTTGTCAAATACACATTACTTTGGATTTGGGATGTTTTTAGACCCATATTATCTTGGACTTGGATGGCTGCCAAGTCCAAGTGTCTTGGAGTTGGCATGTTCGCTAGATCCATGTTACATTGGATTTGGCTATATGCCAAGTCCAAGTATCTTGAGTTTGGCATGTTTATCAGATGTACATTACCTTGGACTTGGCGAATGGTCAAGTCCAAATACTTTGGTCTGGCATGTTTGCTAATCTCATGTTATTGTGGGCTTGGATGACTGCCAAGTCCACAAACAATAGACTTAACTGACTGCCGAGTTCAAGTGCCTTGGGTTTGGCATGTTTTTCAGACCCACATTACCTTATTCCCTTGAGCATGCCAAGGAAGGATAGTCATTCCCTTGGGTGTTTCAAGGAAGGATACGCATTCTCATGGGCATATCAGGGGCTTGGTGTATTGCCAAGCCTAACGAGCCTAAGTCTTAGCACATTGTCAAGTGTCTGCCAAACCCAGCGTTCTCAGTGCTTGGCACAATGCCAAGCACAATCGCGCTTGAGTTTGGCTAGTGTTAAAACCAACATGCTAGGGTTTGGCACACCGCCAAGCCCAATCATGGTTGAGTCTGGCTAGCACCAAACCCAATGTTCCCGATGCTTGGTACACTATCAAGCCTAATAGCACCTAAGTCTAATTAATGTTAGACCCAGCGTGCTAGGATTTAGCACACCGCCAAGCCCAATCATGGTTGGGTCTGGCTAGCACCACAACCAGCGTTCCCGGTGCTTGGTACACTATCAAGTCTAATCGCACCTAAGTCTAGTTAACATTAGACCTAACATGCTAGGATTTGGCGCATTGCCAAGTACAATTATGACTTGGTCTGGCGTTCCCAGGGTTTGAAGCATGCCAAGCTCAATCATGTCTAAATCTAGCTGGTGACACATCATTATGCTTAGGGCTTGGTACGCTACCAATCTTTCATTTAGAGCATACTCATTTCCTTAAAGATACTTAAAAGGAAAGGGTAATAAGAGTTTTTGTATCACAATGAAAATAGGTTAATCAACATGACCACTCCTTTCTCACGTGCAAAATGCAAAAGAGGGTGATTTTTGCTTATAGATTCAACTTTAATTTTAAACCAAAAGATAGGGACTGAAGTCAAGTGTGCTGATGTTTAATTTTAAACCACTCAATTAAATTAAATCTTTTAACTAACAACATGAAAACTTTCATGAATGATTTAGAACCCATCCCGATGCCCAGCCTCGGTTACTCCAGTATTAAAATCGAGTAGCGAGCCATCAGCTTGTCACAAAACACTCCGACTCCCTTCCCAAAAATATTCGTCTCTGTCAACTTTCCAACTGTTTTAGTTCTTCCTTACACCTGGTTGGCTAGATGGAGCAACCGGAGAACAGGAAAGTAGGACGTGAAGCTAAAGAATCAGACGAGGAAGAGAAACGGGTTCATGATTCTTCCGTCGATTATAAGGGAAGAGTTCCTCTTCGAAGATCAACCGGAGTCTGGAAAGCCTCTCTTTTTATCATCAGTAAGTGTGATTTATTTGTTAATGTCAGTGCTATTAAGAAACTTGTTCTTCGGTTTTTGCTCAAGTGCTCAACAGATCTGAATTCTTTGCATCCTATCTCATCTCTGCTTAATTCTAAACACTGTTACCTTTTTCCATGAAGACTGAAGTCAATGGTCAACTATAGTAGTATAACAACTCGTTCCACGTGGATTCATCTCCACGTGACTAAATAGAAATCTTTGGAGAGCTATGAATTTTTCTGTAGAGACAAGAACTAAAATGTCAAGAAAATACTCCCCTAAGAATGAAAGAAAACAAGTTTTATCTCTTTTTCTTTTTTCTTAATCAGGGGTTAAACTGATTGTTTTTAAAACCAGTTGGTTATATTAAGGATTAACGTTGTAGGATAAGAAGGAACACCTTTTTTATTTGCAGAGATCCAATGTATCATATAAGGGTTAAATTGTTCCATCATTTTTTTTATTAACATGGTATCGGGACCAATTTTTATATAGTTCGATTAATTACATGTATCATAAAATTAATAATTATATAAATTTTTAATAGTTTTAAAATTTATAAGATTCAAATTAATAATTTTTAAAAAATAAATTTATAACTTGACTACCTCTCTACATGAATACTTTTGTTGTCAACCTGTGATGAAAAAACTGGTAAGATCTATGTGGTAAGGTTTTCGCCTTGTAAAATAATAGTGCCGCAGACTATGTTGATTAAGGATGAAAGTGAAGTGTCGAACAAAAGAATCATAAACCATCCCAGATAAGAACTCGTCTCCAATTATCAGTGGCCGTCTTGTTTTAACTGTTGTATGTAAGTTTATATGTACGCGAATGTGTGTGTAATATTGATTATGTGAAATTGAGTAAATTTTGATGCAGCAATTGAGTTTAGTGAGAGGCTTTGCAACTTTGGAATAACTGCCAATGTCATCTCATACCTCACCAAAGTGATCCATCAAGACCTCAAAACAGCAGCAAAGAGTGTGAACTATTGGGCAGGAGTAACAACAATGATGCCCTTGTTTGGAGGGTTCCTAGCTGATGCCTACACAGGCCGGTTCTCAATGGTCCTGCTATCATCCCTCGTATATCTTTTGGTATACATATTTGTCATTTCATTTCATTTCCTTTTTTTCTTCTTCTTGGCTTTCCGAACAAGAAAAATATACCTCGAATGCCTCAAGGCCCTTTATAATGTTTGACGACGTTACTGTAATGTCCAAACTAGGGTCTGAGCCTCTTGACAATGTCCCAGTTCATTCCAAGTCTAAAACCATGCGATGTAGAGGGGTGCGAAAAGGCAAGAAAGATCCATGAAGTGGCTTTTTTCCTTGCTATGTATTCCATCTCCCTTGGAACAGGAGGTCACAAGCCATGCCTCCAGAGCTTCGGAGCTGATCAGTTCGATGATGATCACGCTGAAGAAAGGAAGAAGAAGCTGTCTTTCTTCAATTGGTGGAACATTGCACTTTGTTGCGGCCTCTTCCTTGGAGTAACTGTCATAGTTTACATCGAAGACAATGTGAGCTGGGGTGTTGCAATCCTTATTCTCACTATTACAATGGCTGTTACTGTAGCAACATTCTATTTGGGAAAGCCTTATTACCGATATAGGTTACCAGAAGGGAGTGGTTTGACACCCATGTTGCAGGTTTTGGTTGCAGCTATAAGGAAGAGAAAATTACCTTCTCCTTCTAATCCCGCTCTTCTATATGAAGTCCCCAGTTATAAAATCCAAGGCAGACTTTTAGGACACACAGACAGGCTCACGTAAGAAAATTTTTCTGCGATCCAAGATTTTCTTCCAGGATAGCATGTTAAATTCTTTAGTTGATTATCTAATTACAATGAGCTCCAACATTTCCAGTTGAGGATCATGCTCTTTTAAATGTAGACTTCTAGCATAACAAAAAAGTCCTCGCACAGAACAGACGTGTAATTATCCTCGTTATTGTTTTTTGCTTTGGTTCACAGGTTTCTAGATAAAGCTGCAGTGCTTGAAGAGGAGGAAATAACAAATGAGATGAAACATAACCCTTGGAGACTAGCAACAGTGACAAAAGTAGAGGAGATGAAGCTTGTTCTGAGCATAATTCCTATATGGTTAACTGCATTACCATTTGGATTATGTGTGGTTCAAACGGCAACATTCTTTGTTAAACAAGGAGCTACGTTAAACAGAAAGATAGGTCACAATTTTGAGATCCCACCAGCCTCCATTTTTTCTCTCTCAGCCGTCGGGATGATTATCTCTGTGGTCATCTATGACAAAATTCTTGTTCCATTTTTAAGGAGAGCCACCGGCAATGAAAGAGGCATTAGTATCCTCAAAAGAATTGGTAGTGGCATGATTTTTTCCGTAGTAGCCATGTCGGTTGCAGCCTTGGTTGAAAGGAAGAGACAAAAGATTGCCGAAGAGGATATTGATGTGCTAGACGGAGAGAAAAATGTGGAATTGCCTATGAGCGTGTTCTGGCTGGCACCCCAATTCTTGATTCTTGGCCTGGGAGATGGGTTCACTTTGGTTGGCCTGCAAGAGTTTTTTTATGACCAAGTTCCTGATTCAATGAGAAGTTTGGGCATGGCTTTTTTTCTTAGTGTGCTTGGAGCTGGGAACTTTTTAAGTAGCTTTCTAATAACCGCCGTGGATCATATTACAGAGAAAGATGGCAAAGGTTGGATTGGCAAGGACCTGAACTCCAGTCGCTTGGACAAATTTTACTGGCTTTTGGCAGCCATCAATTCCGTGAATATATTTGTTTATGTGTTCTTCGCGAGGAGGTATACTTACAAAAATGTGCAGAGGAGGTTGGCTGCGACTAATTTGAACAAGGATGATGGGATGGAGTTGATGCCCTGAGTTTATTGTGGAATGTAAATTGTGTGGAGTACGCCAAAAAGACTAAAAACCCGGATTTTTTTTGTCGTTATCCATTTGTTCTTGGCGTGTTGAATATTCCCGAGAGATTTGTGAACTTGTAACCCGTAAGAAAATGACGAAAAGGCATGAGTGTAAGATTTACTGTTGGAAAATAAAAGGTTTTATAGGTAGGTTAATTAATTTTGACAAAGTCAAGGATGTTATTTAACCTGTAGAGTACGAGTTGTTTAATTTTATTTTTTTATTTTAAATTATATTTTATATATATTTTTGAATAGTTTGATATGTTGTATTAAAAATAAATTTTAAAAAATAAAAAATATTATTTAATATAATTTCAAACAAAAAAAATTAAAAAATATAATTATTTTTACAAAATCAAACATGCTCAACTCATTTGAAATTCTCATCATCATCATTCTTTCCTTATTCAAAAAGAACAATTTGAGGCGCCTGATATCAAAAATGAAACTCAAAATATGATAGTAGTTTTTTTTAGAATTATTTTTAAAATTAGCATATTAAAATAATCTAAAACATATAAAAAATTATTTTTTAATAAAAATTTTAATTTTTTTAAAAACATAAATACAATTACACTTCACGCACATAAAGAGATAAAGGGTTTGTTGATATAGTTGGAGCTCTTTTGAAGTTTTTTGTTGCACATTTTTTTTTTAATTTGTGATTGAGGTTTGTGTAATTGTAAACCTGAGTATAAAATGTATTTGATAATATGTGTTGCTGAATATTTTTATATTAAATAAACTAAAAAATATAAAATATTGAATTTTTACTTTAAAAATAAGTTTTTAATTAGAACTTTATCCACGGTTTTGTTTTCTATTGATTTTCTTTTTTTGAAAAAGAAACTCCAGACGCATAAAAAAATTAAAAAATCAAAAGAAGCTCTTGTTAACAATTTTTTTTTTTTTTGTCTAATTAACAACTGAAACATGCTGGAGTCTGAAAACTAGCTTTACATTTTTAGTCCTATTGCAATAGATCCCTACAAATCAATTTTTTTTTTTTTAAGTCAAACAAGTGGTATGCATATTTTGTATCCATACTACAATAACCATGAGCATACTAAATGAATATTTATCATTTAAATTGTACTTATACCCACTTTATATGCGACTTGTTATTATCTCTATATCCAAATCATATTTAAAATCATAATTACATCATTACAATTTTTATGTTGTGTTTGTAATTAAGTTTTAGCTGGGTTTGAAAATACTTTTTCAAAGTGACTTTTAAATTATAAAAATATTAATTTGATACCGTTTTAAAAGTTATTTTAGATAATTTTAATATGTTTATATTAAAATAATAAAAATTTATTTAAAAATAAAACTCTTATTCTTTTCTAATCCCAAACGTATTTTTGTGAAAATATATTTAGCCTGTTCAAACGCCCACTCGCTAGCTTCACCTTTTTAGAGCTCCAGCACATAAAGGCAGGTGTTTGGTGACCCAAAGTTTAAGCAATAGGTCATGCCCCTTTACCCAATCAAATGTCTAATGGTAAGAACTTTCTTCCATGCTAAAAAATACCCTACAACTTTAATAGTTGAAAATACTTATTAAATACAGAAATGATTTGATATATAAATCGCATTTATAATATATAATACATCTATTTTTTTCATAAATTTTAATTAAATACATTTTCACCTATCATTTTAATTATTTTAAAAGTTTCGTCATTTTAAACGTATTTATGATTACCGAAGATAACACGATACTATCATTATCATCAACTGCTAAAACAAAAAAAATTAAATAACGAAAAAATATTATCTTATTTCCCTACATCAAACGCTTCGCAACCCCAACCCCCCCCCCCCCCCCCCCACCCCCCCCCCCGGTCAAGTCGTCAAGAGTCTGGTCTCTCTGCTACCCCACTGCCACCATTCTGCATGCCGCAGAAAAATTTGATCATTACATCATAACCCGTCCTTCTCTTCATCAATCATCATCATCACCACTTCACTTTCACTTTCGCTAAACTCTCTCTCGCTCAAAAGCATTTCATAGAGTATATATTCATGGCACAAAACTTTGAGCCCTTCCATGTCCCACAACAAAACAGAAAAAACAAGCTCCGTGTCACCACTCAAACCAACCAAGAACAGCAAAACCCACTAACCCCATTATTCTCTAGACAAACTTTCATGAGCCCTTCACATTCTTCTTCGTTCTTTTCCCTTCAAACCCTCAAAGACATGAACTACCAGCCCTTGTCTAGCCAGGGTTTATCCTTGTCTCTTTCGTTTCAACTCGATAACCAAAGACACAATGCCGTTTCAGTTTCAGGCGATTCCTTGAAGCAGAATGGTGAAATGAAAAGCTCTGTAGTCCCTTTCGGTCCTTTTACTGGCTACGCTTCAATATTGAAGACCTCCAGGTTCTTGAAGCCTGCGCAGCAGATTTTGGACGAAATTTGTGGTATGATTAATTGTGCGAATGCAAACTTTCCTTTGGATGGTTTGAACGAAAGTGAAATTTCGAGAGAGAAAATTGCTTTTTTAAGTGATCGGGTAGAGCATCAATGCAAGAATTCAAAGCTAATATTGATGCTGGATGAGGTAAATTTGTTTCACCCTTTAGTACTCTGTATCGTTTCTTTATTTATCTTTTCTTTGGCAGGTTTCGCTGCAGAGCTTAGCTTAATGAACAGAAATAAAAAAAAATCTCAGATTCAAATTCATATAACAATTAATCAAAGATTAGCCAAAACTTTCTCTGCTTTCTATACTATCTGTTTAATCAGGAAATATGTTTTGGAGAATCCCCTTTATGTGTATTTCTGTTTGAAAATCATCTAGACTCCCATATTAGCTCGGCTCACTACGTTCTCGTGGTGAAGATTAATTATTGATTTAACATTCTCTAAAAGAATTAGAAGTTTTAATAAACTGGAGATTACAGACCTAGAAAGATTTAACAATAGTGGATGCCAGAAAATATCAATTTATGTGCATGACCCATGTGAGAATTATTATAAATAAATAACAAAAAGTTGCCCGTGAATTGTCTATAGTAGTACACTATTCATTTCATGGTAAGATAGTAGTTGGTCGCTAGTCAGGTAAATAGGCTGTGTATTTTTTGATTTTATATTTTGAATCCTCTTTATATCGAGGACATTTATGAGGTTAAGTAATTTTATTTTATTTTGGAGAATAGACTCTAAATCCAGCTATTAATCTGGATGAAGATAATGAAATGGAGGATGCTTGGGAATATTGCATTGGTGTTACTGTCATCTCTAATTGACTGAGTGAATGATTTGATTGTTGCTGTCAAGGAATCAGTATCTCGGGAAAAGATATTTGAAGTGGTCATGGAAAAAAGATGTCTTGTCTTGTCACATTGAATCAAGTTACTGTTTCTTTCTTGTTGTGTTTTGCATGCTTTATTTTCTTTCAGATTTTGTTCTGCTATCTTTTCTTCTTTAACTGGAATTACTGCACATGGACCAAAATGAGGCATATTGGATAATTAAGCTGAAACTACAAAAGACCACCACATTGTCTGGCTTTGATAATGGGAAAAGTGTTCTTTATAGGAAGAATCTGGCCTTTCTCCATATACTAGTATGGAGAAAATGGTTTCAAATTGTCCATTTCTTATTTTGGGGGCATGCAATCGATTTTTTCATACAATATAATTACTGCTGGTGGTTTTCCCCGACTCGATCCTCTTGCAAATAAATTCGAGAGAGTT
The DNA here is from genome assembly GCA_018804465.1 of Populus tomentosa. Lineage (NCBI taxonomy): Eukaryota > Viridiplantae > Streptophyta > Magnoliopsida > Malpighiales > Salicaceae > Populus > Populus tomentosa. Next base: position 3,714,897 of record CM031983.1, on the reverse strand, counting down.
TTGTTTTGTTTTGTTTTGAACCATAAAAATACTAATTGAGGGACAATTAATAGAATTGATGGTTTGCTTAGTGATATATATATATATATATATATATATATATGAACCAATTTGTTTAGTGATTTGAAACTGCTTTTTGTTTGTTTGTTTGTTTTTTGAAGTTAAAAGCAGAAGGTATTTAATACTGCATTTGAATCATCACACAGTAGCGAATGGAGAATTTTAATATGAATCTTTGAGAGTGGCATAGATGTGATCACAGATAAAATTAAACGAATGATGCTGCCATCTCGGCCCCAGTTGTCCAAAACTTAAATTATAGTAACAACTTCTGGGACGGGATGGTTATGCTGCATAATCACGTGTACTTCTTACTGTGAAGTTCAAAGATGTTATCCATTAGCTAATGGCTCTGCTTTATTTTTCCTTTGAATGTAACTACCAGCTAACAATCTTTATGAATTTCAGATTTGGACTTAATTTGGCTCCTTTTGAATCTCCATTAGGTATACAGGAGATACAAACTATATTGCCAGCACATGCAGTCAGTTGTTGCATCATTTGAAACTGTTGCTGGTCTTGGAAATGCAGCTCCTTATGTTTGTTATGCGACCAAAATTGTTTTGAAGCATTTTAATAGCTTGAAGAATGCCCTTTTGGATAAAATTCAGTTCACAGGAAAAAACTTTGATGGTAGCAGTGTCACTAAGGAAAAAAATCCTAGACATGGAACAACTGAACGAGGCCTTAGAAACCAAAATCCAACTCTGAACTTGAACTTCATTCAACATCCTGTTTGGCGATCTCAAAGAGGACTTCCTGATCATGCTGTAGCTGTGCTTAAGTCGTGGTTGTTTGAACACTTTCTACACCCGTAAGTGTTTGAAGTACTCCAGGAGCTCTTTACTATGCAAGAATCTTGACTTCTAAATACTGATGTTTATTTAACTGGTTTTTAAACTATCCAGCTACCCTACCGACTCGGAAAAGCAAGCCTTGGCTCAGCAGACAGGTCTATCAAGGACTCAGGTGTGCCTTTTCCACTTCATATCTTGTTTTTTTAACATTGTTCTAATGACTGGATTTTTACACCCTGAGAATTATTGTCTACGGACATGCCTTAAAGGATGTCTATGTTTATGCATAAATGTTTATTTTAAGCTGGATGGGTGTTCATATGACCGCCTATTTCTTGTCATGGGCTGTTCTGTGGCAACAAGAATCAACCTAAAAGACAACAATGTTAGTTAATATAGCTTCAATCTCTGTCCACGCAGGTTTCTAATTGGTTTATAAACGCAAGAGTTAGACTTTGGAAGCCAATGGTGGAAGAAGTACACATGCTTGAATCACAGCAAACTCAAGCACCATCTGACACGGTCAGTCAGAGTGCCAACATTGCATCTGATTTGCCTCTTGAGAAACAGCCCCGATCAACTCAAAACCAGAACGAATACCAAACTAAACGCCTCCGAAATGAACTTCCTGATGTATCTAAGCATAGACAGGAGCCAAGAAATATTTGTGTCAACAATTTGTCAGGTAATTACCACTCTGCTGGTGTTAGTGGAAGCAAAGGTGTTTCATTGGCATTGGGTCTTCCACAGAATAATCGCACTGATCAATCGTGGCCTCTCCCTATGAGCATACCCCACCATGTCAACCTGGAAATGATTAGCATGATGGATTCAGCTCCAGGAACAGGTTTTGAACTACAAAAGCAGCATTTTGGGAAAGACTAGAGGAGTCAGATGCTGGATCGGCTGCAAGCTGAAGTTTGCTTCATTGTGCCTGAATATAATGGACTGTCCGTGATGTAATAATATGAATCAGGCAACCTCTTTTTATCAAGTGATCAGTACAGTTGGAAATGTTCGGTACACAAGATCAACTGTTGCTTTTTGATATTTGCATTAGATTTCTTTGAACTTCCAGTCATTTTCACAGTTCCTAGTAGAAAATTCATGCACAAATTTTTCAAGTATCTCGGTGCCATGTCCATTGGTGGATGAAGGTGATTAAGGTGACAAGTATCCATATTCCATCATTGCCCAAAACCAGCACATTATTTGTCTAGCTCATGTATTCGAATAAAAGAAAATGAGGGGATGGTTAATTTGGATACGGATAGCGCATGGAAAAAAAAATGAACTTCGGGTCATTTTCATGACAGGATGCTGGCCTTCTTTTCCTCCAATTGCAAATACAGACCGATGGCCTCAACTTTCTACATTTCTACACGGTATGAACGCGTTCTTCTCAGAGCGTCGGTGCACAATGAGGAGATATTTGGAATTGCAGTTAGGTGTTTTTAATGTCTTGAATTTAAAAATAAATTTTAAAAAATAAAAAAAAATATTATTTTAATATATTTTTAAATAATTTTTTTTAAAAAAATAATATTTATTATTGTCACAAACACTCCCATTTAATTTCCTTAAACGTTTCTAAAACACTCCAAAAAAGTACGGTCATGTCATTTTTCTAAAAAAAATTGAATTTTGTTGTTTTAAATAATATTTTTTAATATTTTTAAATTGTTGTAATGAGTTGAAATCAAAATAAATTTATATATATATATATATATATATATTTAAAAAAAAAAAAAAACACTTTGAAATGTAATATATATATTACATTTCTAATCAGGCATACGTGGAATTTGGTCGGTGAAACACTTCGAAAGCACGAAAAACAATTAAATAGTTACAGGAGGGAAAGCCACGCGTCAGTCTTTCAATAGAACAATGATTAACCGACTACGCTAAGCCTTCACATCTGTCAAATGGCTGGATTTACGGCTAAAGACATTGAAACTTCAGCTTGCAAGAATATTCCATCACCCAATAAATTAAATCCTTTGTATTCCATCAATATCGAAAAACTTGAATACTCCATTCTACCCTATCATCATAAAATCAGTTCACGTCAGCCAATCAAATTGCATCATCAAAATAAAAAGTCAACAATCAGACATTCACTATGGGGTCTATTATATATCAGCGGCTACAACTGTCGTGCAATGATAAAACTGAGTGCAGGCGGAAACGAAACCAAAACTAAAACGACGTAGCTTTGATGTCGCGGTGACTGTTTGATAAATTTAAAACGAGTGCGTGTAATTTTAGAGTCTCTTCTTAAAGGTGTTTACCACTTTTTTTCTCAAATACGGAGAGCACAGCAAAGGTAAAGAAGGGCCTTGAGCTTTAGCTCAAAAAAGAACAATTACAACAACAACAAGAAGCTATCTCGAGGGTTACGGGAAAGATTTTCTTGTTTCTTTTCAGAAATAATTATGGGTTTCAATTTTTGTACTGATTAGTGAAGTAAAGTTGGGTTCTTTTTTAGGGAAAAAGAAGTTGGGTTTTTTATGTTTGAGATAAAGATCCAATTTTGAAGGGAGAAAGAGAGTTATTGAGGGATGCAGACAGAGGCAAGAGTGGGAGTGGTAGTAGAGGGAGGACCAAGGGCTCTTAATTCACAGCCGAAACAGCACAAGCCGTTGCAGCAACAGTATCAGCAATCACAGATCGGGACAATTTCGCAGCTTGTAGCTGGTGGAGTTGCGGGTGCACTAAGCAAGACTTGCACTGCACCTCTTGCACGCCTCACCATACTCTTTCAGGCTAGTTTTACCCATTTTAGTATTTTTCTTTGTTTTGTTTGTGTTGGTTGTTAAGCTGTTTGATGTTGTTAATTGAGTTTCTGTGTTATTGTTTGATGGGTTTGATTGTATTTGTGCTGAGGAATGTTGGTTTTTTGGATTAAGGATGCGGTTTTTGTCCTTCAGCGGTTGCGTCTACTTTAATTGAATTGGTAAAGCAAACTATTATGGATTTTATTGGACTAATACCAATTAAGGATCTGGAAATTTTGGATTAGCATCTATGGAATGGTGAAAATTGTTGGTGACAATGTACATTGTGTTGGGCATCATTTTTATGTGGCGTTATCTTTGTAGGTGCAAGGCATGCACTCAGATGTTGCGACATTGAGGAAAGCTAGCATATGGCATGAGGCTTCCCGAGTTATCAGAGAGGAAGGATTTAGAGCTCTTTGGAAAGGGAATCTTGTTACAATTGCTCATCGGCTACCTTACTCGTCTGTCAATTTCTATGCATACGAGCGCTACAAACAGGTTTGCAGAAACACTGTATGGATCATTTTTTTTCTGTAGCTCTAAACCACCTCCAATGTAGTTTTTGTGCCTCTATGTCCTAGTAGCTTGATTTTGATTATGTGTACTTGCAATGTAGTTTCTACATATGATTCCTGGCCTGGAAATCCATAGAGAAAGTGCAGGTGTCAACCTGTTCGTCCATTTTGTTGGTGGTGGTTTGGCAGGAATAACAGCAGCATCTGCTACATATCCATTGGATCTTGTGAGGACACGCCTTGCAGCTCAGGTATAGCCTTGCAAAGATAATTTTGCTACGACTATCTTCCATTATGCATTGAAGTATGTTCTCCTCATTTGCTCCTGTATTTGAGCACGTCAATGTGAGGTTTAATGAGTAGAATGCCAAGCATTTTTTGTGCCTTCTAAGCAGTCATATTTTTCTTTCGTAGTCAAACACTAGATGTGCATCTAATCAGATTCATAAGTTTCAGCTTTAAACCCTTGGCTGATGGGGCATACCCTCTGTTTGTAGCCGTGGGATTTGTTGTTGACCTCTTTTGAAGATCAAGTTCCAACTTTTAAACCATTGTTAATTTTTCCTGTCATCAACTTGAGTAACCAAAACAAGTAGTTGTCTGAAGATTAGTTGTTTGCTTCTGTTATAATGGTTGCACAGTAAAATGTAATGGGCACTATAAAGTGTAAATTTAGCGCGTGCCACTGATGTGGAGCTCTACCTTTGTTGCTTTTCATGGTCAAAATTCAATCAATGTTGACTCTTTGTTTCTGAATAATAGAAAAGGATCGTTTCTACTTGTTTGTTTTATTCAGTTCTATATGACTTAGTCTGTGATTTATGGTAATTCATCTCTTGACATGGATTGTAGTTGTTGCCCATGGATTTCTTCCCTTAAGCAGATGATTGTGGTTATGACTTGTGTTAATGATTTATGCTCTCCATTAGTTTATATCTAGAGTGCAATGTCATTTTCCAATTTTGTATTTTCTGCTTTTAAACTTGTTGTGTGACTGTTATCATGTGAAAGCTGCTTCTTCATTAATTCTTGTAGTTTCCTATTTTGTAGACAAATATGATCTATTACAGAGGTATTTGGCATGCCTTGCAAACAATTAGCAGAGAAGAGGGTGTTTTTGGCCTCTACAAGGGACTTGGAGCCACCCTTTTGGTGTGTTTCTATTGGTTATGGTCATGTCAGAATTTATGCTTGATGGTTCCTACATTTTGATTTGTGGTTAACTGTGATTGAACATTAATGTAGGGTGTTGGACCCAGTATAGCTATCAGTTTTTCAGTCTATGAGAGCTTACGATCTTTTTGGCAGTCCCGCAGGTAAGCTCACCTGTTGATTCAGCAGTATGATCTCACTTGTTTCTACAAGCCATGTTATGTGCAGTTTGTATGTCCAATTAAGTCAATTTTTTTTCCTAAATCAAACCAGGCCCCATGATTCTCCTATTGCCGTGAGTTTGGCTTGTGGTAGTCTTTCAGGCATTGCATCTTCAACAGGTAGTGCTGAAACCTGTTAAATGAATGCTCTTTTCAAAATTTAGATTTTTTTTGTTACACAAGTGAAGCATGGCTTTTGTTGAAGCCCAGGATTTTTTTCAACTATGATGCGTGGTTCTAGTATTCTCTCCTTTGCTGTTTTTGCACATATTCATGGTGTAGGTGTCCTTTTTGTCATCCATACATCTTCAATGGTTGGCCATTTGTATGATCTATGTTTCCTATCTTCCCATAAAACACAGGAACAGGAGATTTTAAGGTCGCCTTATCATTTTCACTTCTCCCAGAACTTTCCTGGCTGTGCCAAATTTTTATTAGTAGATAAGCAGTGTTGAATAAAGCTTTTGGTTGAACCGCTTAACTTTTTTTAGTAGAATATAGCAATATCTAATCAAAGAAGTTAATACGCATAGTTGTTTGCATGCAGTGAAGCAGGGTGTCTTGCAGGCTTTGAATTAAGTATCTAAACAGACTGACCACTAGAGCCAGAGACCAGACAGCATTGTTTTATATCTTGCATTTGAAATTTTTGTACGGAAGTCAATAAAAATATTTTTTTCTTGCCATTCATCTAAGATTATTTTCTATGTGAGAATCTTTCCTGCATTAACCTTATCTCTCAAACATTTCTTTGATAACTTGTCTCCCCAAGCATTGCAGTTGATTGCATAATAGAATGGCACTTCTCCCAGGTGAACTAGTGCTGTTCTCTCAGTTACCAGTTGTGAGAGGTATCCTCGTTGAGGTATGCTTCTCACCTAGGCTTCCTTTGCCGACTGTAACAATGGGTATTGGAATCTTTAAGCCTCGTGATTCACATAGGCTTCCTTTGCCGACTGTAACATTTCTATCAGATATGCATGTTGCTGATTTTCTTTTCCCCTTTGATTTATAAACAAAGACTAGAGAAAGTTTTTTAAAAGTAGTGGTCATGCACGTGCATCATGTGTGCTCAAAGTTTAAATTGATAGTGCAAACTGTTTGAATTTTTTTTCTTGTATTAAATACCTTGCAACACATTGTTGTCCTTTCTAATGCTTCTATTTTCTTTTAGGGTTACTTTTCTTGCATGATTGATTTTTCCAATTATGAATGAAGGGGAAAAAAATTAAAATACGAGACTCAAGAGGTTCTCATGATGTTTGATAAAATCTGATACTTGTAAAAAGCATGTCTTATTGTGTAAGGATAATATATTTTTTTTATTTTTTCTTATCGTTCTTGGAATATGCAGCAACATTTCCTCTTGATCTTGTGAGACGAAGGAAGCAATTGGAAGGAGCAGGGGGGCGGGCCCGTGTTTATACCACAGGTCTTCTTGGTATATTCAAGCACATAATTCAGACCGAGGGATTTCGGGGTCTATACAGAGGCATTATGCCTGAATACTACAAGGTTGTGCCTGGTGTCAGTATCTGTTTTACGACATATGAGACTCTAAAATTGCTTTTGGCAGATGTTACTCCCACGTTATAGATGTCTGTGAACATCGTCTCCTGAAGTTTGCTTGGGCGTAAGAAGGGATGGGTGGTTGAATTATCACATAGCAGAATCGTCCCATCTTATTTCTTGGATTTTGTCATGGTGCATAATTTTGTTATGCTATCATTAGAATGCATTTTTCCACGTAGATATGCCAAAACCTAAATCAGATTTCAAGTGTACTCATCATAGTTCTCACAGTTCTAAAAGAAAGTAATACTAACGGTGATCACATTTTTTATTTTCAGTAGTCTAGCTCGTCATTCCCTTTATCCTCTGCTATGCTTTCATTCGCTGCTATTTTTAACGGATCAGGCTTGGGACATTTGCAGTTTCATCTTATTAGTTTGAGGGATTTTATGGCGATCATCACAGCTGCTGTCGCCTTCTTTGATGCAGCTGCTCTCTCTGCTTGTCTTAACTACAGGTTGTATTTCGCTTCAAGAATGTCAAGTCAATCACATTTTAGCAGATTGTTGCTATTTATATCTTCCCGGTGTCGAGTTCAGGCATCTTTGTCACTGTAATTGTAACCAGTTTTCTTGTAATGTCATTGGATTGCATTGAACCAAACAGCCTTCATAATTGTGTCATTTTCTAGCGTTTTAACCTGTGAGATGCCCTGTTGCTCGCTTGAAGGATGGTTGTAGCTTCTGATTGAAAATGCTTGGTTAACATGTGGTTGATGGTGATTATATTAAGATTGTTATTTACTAAGATAAACAAGAAATATATTTTACATTTAAGAAAATTTCGGTCTCCCGCAGCTAGTAAATACAAATCAATGGCTGCTAAACACATTATAAATATGTTTGTTTTTGTATTTAAAATTTTTTTTTTTTCAAATAAATATTTTATTTGTGTTTATAAATTATTTTGGCGTGTTAGTATTAAAAATAAATTTAAAAATATTTAAAAAAAAAATAAACACTTTATTCAGCAAATGGTATCACAGCGCAAACGAGCTTTATACGATGCCTTATGTTATTTTTTGCAAAGAAACGTTCAGAATGCCATCGAACCTTGTGCTCCAAAGAAGAGCTTAATTGTTTTTTGCACGGAAATGGTGAGGGAAAGACCCAATCCTTTCAGCAGAAATTCGCGTCCTCGGGGAAAGAAACAGTATCAGGTGCTGCACTGTAACCCATAATCCGCAAACTTTCATTATTAATAGCTTGGTGAGATAAAATATAAAAAACATATTTTAATATATTAAAACACGACATTAAATATGCACTCAGTGAATGTATTTGTTTTTCATTCAAAAAATACTTTTAAAAATATTTAATTTATTTTAAAAAATAATCTTAGATAGTTTTTATATGCCAATGTAAAAAAATATTAAAAAAATAATATATTTCTAAAACCACTTTAAAAATTGACTAAAACAATTTTAAAATTTAATAATTTTATGAATTGTTTAATATTTTGATATTGATTGTTTTTTAAAATAATTTTTATCAGTATATCAAAATAATTTATAAAAATATAAAAATAATTTAAAATAAAAATTATAAATTTTTTAAAAAAAAATTACTTTGGAAAAGACAAAAATAGACTATAAATCTTGCTCTAAACAAGAAGAGTGATTATCCAGACATATTCTTGCTAGCTCATCCTCACATCACGTACCCCTAGGCTAAGCAATAATTATGCATGCAGGACTTTCACCATGGTCTGTGACGCCAGCAAATATGTGTTTAGTGATGCGTAGAATGTTTTTTAATTAAAAAAACATTATAAATATTTAGAACGTAACATATTAAAATTATTAAAAAAACATAATAAAAAAATCAATTTAATATCTTCTACTATAAAAAACCAGGTTCAACTTAAAAAAAAAAAAAATCTCGTAAAAGAAAGATTAGGCAGATTCTGTACATACCGGCCATAACTGCTTTTGTTGCCCAGCAATCACTTTAAGCGCATCGAAGGAAGTGTGAAGGGCAATCAAATCAATAACACAGCACAACTTTCTGTTTTGGATGGTGGTTGGTTGTAACAGTAGGGGTGATGTGGTAAATCATGATGAAATTGTCGTATGGACAAGGTAACGGTGGGAGAGCGGTCAGCGTTTATGGTTGTTTTTGTGTAGCAGTCAGTATTGTAAGCCCAGCCCGGCATGTGGATCGGTCAATGTTGATAGTTTTGAAAAAAAATTGACCCGCTCCGCATATAGTATCGACATAAAAAAATCTAGTGAAGATATAATAGTAAATCCAAGTCCAATCTTTTAAAAATATTCTTTCCTCATCCTTAATTTCGAGAAGGGATTTTTTTTTTTGTAATTTCCTCTGTTTTTTAATCTAATACTAATCTGGGCCTAGTTTGTTTGCTTGAAAGTACTTCTTTTTTAGAAAGTGAATTTCTAGAAAAGTGAATTCCTGAAAAGTGAATTCCTGAAAAGTGAATTATTTTTTTATGTTTGTTAATATCATAGAAAATAAGTTGAAAAATATTTTTTGGTATTTAATTATGTCATGGAAAATAAGCTGAAAAATAACTTATTAATATTTTTTAAAATTTATTAAAATAATAAGGAACAAACCTTACAAATTAAAAAGTTGAATAAGAATAAGAATGATATTAAAAAAAAAATCTAATTTCATAAATTATCTCAAATAAAATAAATAACAATCAAAATAATAAAGGTCAAATCTAACAGATAGAAAATTATAAGATGATGAAATTAAAATAAAAATAAAAATTATTTCATAAATTATTTCAAATAAGACAGATAATAATCAAAATAATTAGGATTAAATTTGATAGATAAAAATTTTTAATTAAAAAATAATAAGAGAAAAACAAATAACAATCATAAAAATAATGACCAAATTTAATATAAAAATTAAATTAAATCTAATTCCAATGGGTAAAATTAAAATAAAAAGATTCAAAACAAAATAGATAACAATAAAAAATTTGAGGATGAAATTTGTTATAATCAATAAATAATATAATATTTCTAATTTTTTCATAATTTTTTGAAAGTATTTTCCGCTCAAAATAAAAGAAAAATATTTTTCTGGGAACCAATCTAAATTTTCTTTCAACTTGAAAGTGTTTTTTATTAATTAATTTTTCTAATTGCAATTAAACACATGAAATTTTAAAAAGTTATTTTCATGAAATTACTTTCCACAAAACAAACTTAGCCAAAATTCTTTCTCCTCTTACACTAACATTCTGGACTGCAAATATAATATTATTTTGTATATTTATAATTTCATTTAATCTAAATATGGATTTTGTATCTACTTTAATGTCTAAAATCTTAAACTTCTGAAAGAGATCCTTGACATTTAATCTCTTAATGTATTTTACACTCTCAACACTTCATTCTTAAATTTTACTTCCTTAACATCCGTTATCTTAGATCATACATTGATACGAGTATAAACAATTTAAATCTCATGGTTAATCATCTCGTGCCAAAATTTAACCCCGGAAGGTCATGATTGATGGAGAGACCAATGAAGGGCAAAGACAAATGTGTCATTTGGGCCTGACACTCAAGCTTTTACTATCCTCGTAGCCCATCTAGCCCTTTACTCTCGTCTTGAGCTTTTAATTCTGCCACCATCCCAAAAGAAGAAAAAAATCCATGAAAACCATCCAAACGATGCCGTCTCTTGCACTTGTAAGGGAATAGATATTGACTGGATTGATTTGCTATACTTCGTCGAGGGGCAGACCAATTTTTTTGAAGCATAAAAAAAACAATGCTAAAATGTTATTATTGTATTTTATAGAATGAAAAAATAATGACTCAGCATTATAGAAAGATAACTAAAAAAAAATTGTTAAATCTCATGGATCAATATGTAGAATAGTGAAATAAAAAAATTAAAAACAAAATACACGAACAAAACTAGGTGAGGTTGTCAAAACCTGCGAATAGTATCACGCGGATAAGATAATTCAATAGAAGGAAAAACATATATATAAAAAAACAAAGTTTAATTTTTTAAATAATTGAATTTTAAATGATAAAATAAAAAAATATTTTAAAAAATAGTTTCTAAAAAACCCCAAGACACCCAAATAAATCTCTAGACCATGTCATGAGACAGAGATAATTTGATTGAAAATAAAACTAAAAAAAAATAATAAAGTTTATTTTTTTTAAAATGAACAACTTTGAATGATGTAGTTGGGAAAGAAAATGATGTCGATCGGTGTTAATTTTTCAAATTCATGACTTCAAGTAATGACTAAATTGAAAACATTGTATCTAGAAAGCATTTATTTAAAAACCTTATTCGACTCGACAGGTTGACTTATGTCCTAGGTAACTCTTGCCTTAAACCGACACAAGTTTTAAAAAAAATGGATGAGAAATGATCCAGTGCAATACAGTAAAAAACTCTGGATTACCAATATTTTGGTTAACCTGAGAAAAATCCAGTCAAAACCCATTTACTATTTTTTTTTTTAAAAAAAAAAGGAAAGTTGACATCATTTTTACTTTTTTTATGAAACAAAAAGATCTGATTAACTTGGGTTAACTTAATCCAACTCACTCAATTTGTAACACGATAATTGTCTTGAATTGACTATTGGACAGAACTTAGAAACAACAAGAAAGACCAAGGAGACCAGATTCCAATGTATAAAATGTCGAATGATAAAATATATAAAAAATAAAGGATAAAAAAAAGCAATTAAAGGAATAAGAACCTTATTTGAAGAAAAATTGAGAGGATAAAATAAAATTTTGAATTGAAGGGAAAAATTAAAAAAAAAATCAATTTAACAAATGAATCAAAAATAAAAAATAACAACAAAAAAAACAAGAACCAGGATTTTTAAAAATAAAAAATAAAGATCATAGATCTAAGAATGAGATTAAAAACAAAATAAAATTTGATAAAAAGACAAAAAATCAATATTAAAGATTAAAATATCAAGGGCAAAGCCTTAAAATATAAAAATACATTGAACTGAAGGGCAAGATAGAAAACAAAAATCAAATCCACAAATAAATCCAAAAAAAAGAGTTCAATTTTCAATGAACTCAATAATGATTGATGAAGTTTTAAAAAATAATTAGAAATAACTGAGGCTAACCCGATCAAACTTTTAGAATCTATGACACGGATCATGAGGGCAAATCATAATGTAAAAGGCAAACCCGAAAAAACAACAACGTAAAATTCTAAATTAACCAAAATAATTGGGATAAACTTTTTAAAAAATAATTTTAAAAAGTGTAGATTTTAAAAGAAAATAACCAAATTTAACACACAAAACAAAACAAAATCATAATGATGAAATTAAAAAATAATTCCAACAAGAAAAAGATAAGAACAACTAAAAATCACAATAAAAAAAACAAGAACCATGTTTGATTTAAAAATAAAATATCAATAGATGAAATCCAAACAAATTAATTTAATAAATGATTCAAGACCAAAAACATTATAATTAAAAGAACGAAGATCAGATTTAATACAAAAACAAAGTGTAAATATATAAAATTGAAAAAAAAAGAACCAAACTTGGTATAAAAATAAAGTATTAAGGAAAGAAATTGAAGAAACAAACTAATTCGATAAATAATTAAAAATCAAATACACTGCAGTAAAAAAAACAAAAATTTAATGTAACTTAATAAATAAATAATTCAACTTATCTTTTTTTTTAATGATGGCTAGCACAATTTTTTAGGAGGAGAGAGAGAAAATTGAGAGGAAAGGAAAAGCTCATTGTTGGAGCTCTCTGTGTGCTATTAAAAAACATGTGTCTCATCATGTGATGAGGGCCATCGAATACCATCCTAGAAAATGACATTCAATGTTATATAGATACTTTTTATGTACATGCCAGTCACTTTTAAATTTTAATATCAATTTAAATATTTTAAAATACCTAACCATCCATAAACCCACATAAAAATTACAAAAAAAACCTTAACAAAAAAACTAAAATAACCTTGGATCTACATCAAAGAGAGTTTATTTTTAAGAATATTTAAGTAATTGATATGTATATAAAAAAAATATGAAAACCTGAAAAGCTCTTAATTCAATTTTTTTTATAAGGATCATTTAATAATTATATTATAGAAAAAAACATAAAATTATTAATTAATACATTTTTTTAATGTAATTACTATAAGTTTTATAAAAAGGATTTTTATACCTCTAAATTTAAGCTCGCCCATCATTTTAGATTTGGTTTGTTTTGTTTTGTTTTGTTTTTTTTTTTTCGTGACAGCTCCCCTCAACATGTATAAAAAAAATAATAATACGAATAAATCTCCACTCTTTTTATTTCTCTTTTACTAACCACTCCTTTTTGGCTATCCTTTTTTTTTTTTTTTTTCTAATTAAAAAGCCACACAACACTAGAAAAAAGAATAGTAAGAAGACTTTTTTTAAAAAAGGGAACATCTAGGGTTTGTTTGCATAAAGAAAGACAGAGCCGTTGAAAGAGGAGGGGAGATCGGATGGCTTCACAAGGGCAGGCGGCGATGGACCTCGCCGTACTAGATGATATAATCGGACGGTTAACAGAAGTCCGATCAGCCAGACCAGGCAAGCAAGTTCAGCTATCGGAGGCTGAGATCAAGCAACTCTGTGTTGCTTCTCGTGATATTTTCCTTAAACAACCTAATCTGCTCGAGCTTGAAGCCCCCATCAAGATATGCGGTACGCTGAATTTACCCAAATTTTTCTAGGTTTTGCGTGGGTTTCCTGATGGTTTATTTTTCTTTTTATATAAGATTTGAAGTGTGAAAGACTTTATTATGAAAAAAGGGGACATGTTTTTTTTTTGGCTTTCTTTGTTTCCTGCCATTTTTTCTGTTTCTTCCGTGGAGCCAAGAGTAAACTATTCTCTTTGAATGAAAAACTGGAATGCATATAAAAGCCTAAAATCCTGGGCACTGTGTCTAGTCTCTTGTGAACTGGTGATTTTTGATAAGTAAACAAAGTTCTGTTGAAAATTCTGCTGTCTTTACTATTTCTATTTCTGCTGTCTTCACTGTTTCTATTTCTGCCAATGCAATATGAGAAATAATTGGCATCTGAAATAATCATAGGCGTTTATTCACCTTGGAATATGTAGCTTATCGAATAGCTCGGAGGGTAAACTGTTGACATTGTTGGATGTTTGCTTTCTGTTCTGTTGTGTTGTTGCCTGGATCTGTTCTATCTGACTTTGTCGAGATTTTTCTCTGTGTTTCAGGTGACATTCACGGGCAGTATAGTGATTTATTGAGACTTTTTGAGTATGGAGGTTTTCCTCCTGAAGCCAATTATCTATTTTTAGGGGACTACGTTGATCGAGGAAAGCAAAGTTTGGAAACTATATGCCTTTTGCTTGCCTATAAGATTAAATATCCAGAGAACTTCTTTCTTCTACGAGGAAACCATGAATGTGCTTCTATAAATCGAATATATGGATTTTACGATGAATGTAAGCGGCGGTTTAATGTGAGGCTATGGAAATCCTTCACTGACAGTTTCAACTGCCTCCCTGTTGCTGCTTTGATAGATGACAAGATATTGTGCATGCATGGTGGTCTTTCCCCTGATTTGACCAATTTGGATCAAATTAGGAACTTGCCTCGCCCAATTGCTGTTCCAGACACTGGCTTGCTTTGTGATTTACTCTGGTCAGATCCTTGTAGAGATGTTAAGGGATGGGGGATGAATGATAGAGGAGTTTCATACACCTTTGGCCCTGATAAGGTGCAAGAATTTCTGACAAAGCATGATTTAGACCTTGTCTGTCGTGCTCATCAGGTTGTCAACTTTTACTTAGCTACCCTATTCAGCTGTTCATATCTTATGCTCTTTTTGGACACTGAAGTGACATGTATCTTTTTTTGTTTTGGTCTAGGTTGTGGAGGATGGGTATGAATTCTTTGCCGACAGGCAACTTGTTACCATATTTTCAGCTCCCAACTATTGTGGTGAATTTGATAATGCTGGTGCTATGATGAGCGTTGATGAAAATCTGTTGTGCTCCTTTCAAATTTTAAAGCCCGCAGAGAAAAAGGCCAAGTTCATGATGCCAAACAAAATGTGATGGCTGCAATATTATTGGTCCTTGGTCTTACCCAAGGTCAGCTTAATACCATTGCATCTTGACGTTGATATGGAGATTATTGTGTTTAAGCATGTTTCTGGCTCGTTGCAAACCCAGTTGCTCTGTTGGGGTTCACAGTTTTTTTTATTTCCTTACCTGATTTTAATGAGTTACATTTATTTGATATAAGTCATCTTCTGCACAAATGCAGAAACAAGATTCAAGATACAAAATTTGTGGTAATTTTTTACAGATGTGTCATATTAGAGATTTTACACGAGGGCAATCAATTTAGTAAATTCCTTTTTTCCTCCCCCGTGCCTGTTTTTTCAAATCAATTTCCATGTATTTGATTGTCTTCAGATTGAGACCCAGATAGCAGTTCTTTGTTTCAAGTAAAAATAATTTGAAAAAGACAAGGTAATTTCTAGAAAAAATTTCCTTGGACCACTGTCTAAGGTTGTGGGAAAGAAGGATATCACAATAGGAATGACTAATAAGCCTTTGGTTTGTCTAGTACTTTGATATGATAAAAGCATTTATATTTACATGCACTTATGGACCCTTGGTGTTTGTTTAAGAATTTGTGTATGCATTGGGTTGTATTCAGTTATATATTGCACAATTGCATCATCTTTTCTGGTCATCTGATGTAACATCATCTTTTTTTGCTTCTCAATGCCTTAAAATGAGGATGCTTCAACTGTCAAGAAGATGGAATCTATGTGAGTGGATTGGTCTGTGCTATGAGTTTAAACTACACCATGATCACAATCTAGCCATGTTTTGAAATCACCTTTGTGTTTTTATTATGAAGGAAATTGATGTGAATTTTTTGGCCTTAGCAATGCCAGTAAATATGTGGCATCAGTTTCGATGCGGTTGATTTGTAGGTGTTCTGTCTGAATTTTCAGACAATTTTTATAGTCTGATGAGCAGGGGATGTAAATGCTATTATTTGGGTGAAAAACTTAAGCAACATGTATTACCTTTTGTGCACCACGTGTCGATTGCAGGATAATGATAGCAAAAATAGGATCTTGTTTATCCATTGTCAAAGTTGTTTCGTATATCAGGTCATGGAATGGATTGCTGTTCAAGAAACACACAGTATCTATTTTATATTTCATAGAAACAGGCAAAGCTGTAGGAAATGCTCTTGTGCAGAATTATTTATGATATATCCATGATTTCATACAATAAAAAACCCAACATATCCTTGTATATTCCGCTGGTAAAAACTTTCCAATTTTTTTGAACCTCTGCCAGCATCTAAATTGTTCGGGATTTAACCAAACCATCCTACCCTATCTTCCATTTTTACACTGATTTTTTCCCTCCCTGTTTTGGCAGGGGAACTGGCATTGGAGATTTCCAGGTACTCTAGGAGATGCAGGCACGACGACTCATGCATTATTTACTGGTCGGTGGGTGAGAAGCTTAACAAATCAGTTCTGCAGGCGCATGCTGTGGGGTGTGCCAAAAGTCAGAAGGAACTGTTCTCTTTTCTTTTTTTCTTTTATTGATCGTAGTCTCTTAACTTTTCTTTGTAGTTCTTACTCCAGCATATGTGCATATATTTGGCCTGGTAATTAAAATTATGTTTAGGCATCAAAGTTGGCCGCATTTAGCTCTATAAAAGTAGTTTTAAGTTTTCCTGCTCTGCTTACTGATTTGAGTTCCTTGCATTGACATTTGGATCGTTTAACCGGCCATCCATTTTCATTGCCTGGATATAGATCCAGGACATGCTTATATTTAGCTGTTTGTTTCACCTCCTGCTGTTGAACCATCGAGAAAGTCTTTGTAGAAGAGATGGTTTTGACGTCATCGTCCATGGATTCTACTTTAGCTTGGGCAAGGTGGAGATTGGATATGATGTTGGTGCTGTTTGAGGTTCTGTGGATCAGCCATGGACCGTATTAATAGAGATGGTGGCGTTATATTCTTGCTCATCGTGGGCTATTAGGTGTTATTTTTATGACGGATCCTACCAACTTAACTGGAATAGCTTATTTGGCCAGATGATTCGGAGGAGTCGCGACAAATGTCCTCCGTTCAAGATTTTGTTTAGCTGATTATTTTTCTTCTACAGGTAGATTATATGTCGGTGATATTTTATTCTTTCGCACCAATATTATTATATATATTATACTACGAATGAGCTGATTGGGCCTATCAAGATCATTTTGTGGCTTCCCAAATGCCAGGCATGCATTTGCAGGCTTGCACAGATTTTTGTTTGAAGAAAAACTTCGGCCAGACTTTCACTGTTTGTTTTTATGTTATGAAAATATTTTTTAAACAATTAATTTTTTTAATTTTAAATTAATATTTTTATTGTTTTTAAATTCTTTTAATAAATTATATTGATATCAAAAATAATTTTTTAAAAATAAAAAAATATTATTTTAATATATTTTTAAATAAAAAAATATTTTAAAAAATAACCAACTATGATTTTTTTAATCATACCCTAACCTGATGAATTGGAAGCCCAATGCTCTCTTCTGTTGAAATGGATCAATATTAAAATTCTGAAAAACAAAAACACCCAGGTACGCTGGCGGGTGATTGGTTTAGCAATTGCTTAAAGCTTGAGAGCAGTCTTGATTTTGTAATAATAAATATATTAAAATAATATATTATTTTTATTTTTAATATCATCCCAACAAAACAAAAAAAAATAAATTTAAAAATAAAATAATTTTTTTTTTTTTATAAAAAAAGGGGGAAATTCTAAGTGTTTCTCGTGGATTGGAATTTGAGATGAAGATTTTGGAGCCAATGTCTCAAAGATATTAGTAGCATGTATAACTCACCCTATAATTACTGCCATTTTTTTTTAAATAGCGCATTTAACTCACTCGATAATAACTTGTAAGAGAAAATAAAGATAAAAGCAATCAGATTGCTTGAGCAAGCAAAAAAAAACTAAGAGCATCTCTTGCAAACTATGGATCGATCTGGTGTGTGAGAGGAAGAGGAGCAGAGGGGGCTTGTCCCCGTCCCAGTCCCAAGCAGTCATGATTAAAGCAACAACAAAAGGCGCCCACTTGCAAACAAATACAAATGCAACGCAATAATAATACCTCTTCTACGCTTACATTCAAATTTATTTTTTTAATAACCCTCTCTCTCTTCTTCCCCTCCTTTCTAAACTTGTAGCAAGTAAGAGTGGGAGGAGGGTTCTCATTTCCCTTATTTTCAAATACCCATTTCAAAATAATAATAATAATAATAAAAGAAAACTCCTCTGTTTCTCAAGTCTCTCTCGTCTCTCTCTCTTATTTAAATAGGGATGATGAACTTGGCGGATCCATCAATGGCGTTACTGGCGGCGAGTGGTGGCGACACCGTGAAGCTTTTCGATGTATCAGTGGAACCAGGAGATCCATGTACTTTGAGTTACACACCAACTCCGGGTTGCCTTGTTAACGCAGTCAAGTGGAATCACACTAGTGAGCCTTTCACTCACTCTCTATTCTCTTTATTTTCGTTTACCTCTTAATTTGCGAGAGCTTTTTTTTTCCCTCCACGGTTGAATCTTCATTTCCTGGTTTTTGGATTAATTAGGGTTTTTTTGGCTGTTCGAGAAAAGAGAGAGAACAGAAGTTTGATTTTCTTCTTCTTACATTTCACCTTTTCTTATTTATTAAATTAACAAATTAACTCTAGTCGAGGGAGGTTGTTGAATTATTGCGTAATTAAATAATATTCATGGTTTAGCACTGCAGATTTTAGGAAGCATGGATTGATCTGAATTTGTGGGTTCTGTTTTTGCAGATTTAGTGGTGGCTAGTGCTGGAGAAGATAAGAAGATTTCATTGTGGAGGAAAAATGGGCAGAGCATGGGCACAATTCCAGTTTCTGGGACAGATAGTGGGGACAGCATTGAGGTAATTCTTGTCGAAGTCCACTGCTTCATTAGTTTAGAAAGAAAAAATTGTTTGTGGTAGATTGGATGGATGGTGCTTAAAAACCATTTCTTGGGATACGAAAGTTGTTGGTTGAATTTGAATGTGTGAGTTACCAGAGGTGAGGTGTGGTATCAATATGCATTTGTGCTCTAGCTAAACGTGAGTTGCCACTCCATGCTACACAATATTTAGTGTTTTCCTCCCCCAAATCATGCATTAGATACTTTGAAGGAAGTAAACTCTTGAATTGATGGAACAAAAATCTGAGAAAGTACCTTAATGTGTTTCTTTCTTTTAAAAAGTAATGAAGATACAAAAAAGCTGTTCATTTCATAAGATAACTCTTGTGTGCTTCAAGCAACAAAGGTGTCAACCTGTTTAGGACTTAAATGGAGAAAAGGCATGCTCAGATCAACCAGAGGGGCAGGGTTTCCTTAAATTCCTTGATCTGTTGGATGCTGTAAAATACAATCCTCCACAAGCTCCCTGCATCACATCATATGCGTGCTCTTTTGTAGTAAAGCCTCTCTTTATAGAATTCCTTGAGTGGAAAAATCATCATTACATTTTGAAACCCCATGCATCCATTGTATCCAGTTTACTTGTTTGCAAGGTTTGATCCACTGCAAGAAGTCATTGTTGATTTTTTTTTTTTAAAATCTTTTTTGTAGGAATCTATATTGGCTATTAGCTTTAGTAATAAGGGATCTAGATATATATGCTCTGGAGGAAGTGGTCAAGTTGTAAAAATATGGGATCTGCAGAGGAAGCGCTGCATTAAATGGTTGAGGGGTCATACCAGTCCAATAACAGGTGCTATGTACAATTGCAAAGATGAGCACCTGGCTTCCATAAGTTTGAGTGGGGACCTAATTCTGCACAACCTTGCATCTGGTGCAAGAGCGACAGAACTCAAGGACCCAAATAAACAGGTTGTTTGCTCTTTCGCTCTCGATGCTCTCCTTCTGGTGCTTGTTATGTTTAATCTTCTTCCCTGCTAATTGTTTGTCTGGCGGAACTTAAGACCAGGTACTAAGGGTGCTTGATTATTCACGAGTTAGCCGACACCTTTTGGTGACCGCTGGCGATGATGGTTCTGTGCATTTGTGGGATACAACTGGTCGCAGCCCAAAGGTTCGTATGTATGAATATTGGTAGTTTAGGTTTTATAAATACCCTTGTGGTTGAATAAGTTTTCGCTGCAGTGAAATTTTCATATCTAATGAAGTCACAGCATGTTTATGCTCCTTTTCTCATTTACCAAGTTCTAACTAATTGCTTTTCTTTGATGATCTTAGCACGTTGTGAAAGGTTTTTGTATAACCAAATTTTTTTAATTTTCTATTAATTGTTGCCCGCATGCTTGTTTCCTGCAGTACTATGCTCTACTTTTTCAACATTTTGAATGGTGTTTTTCACATTTAACTGATTGCATTTCTTTCTTTATAGGTTTCGTGGTCAAAGCAACATTCTGCACCAACTGCTGGTATTAGTTTCTCGCCATCAAATGACAAGGTCTTATATTTACTTTATTTTGTTGGATTGCTCATCCCTTTTCCCTTTTTCCCTACATAAAAGAAAGAAGACTAAATATTTAATATGCTTTTGAAAATTATTTAAGGTCTGAAGTTTTGGTAAAATTAGCTAAGTATTCTTCAGTCTCAACTACCTTTTTCCTATTGCAGATAATAGCTAGTGTTGGACTGGATAAAAAGCTATACACTTATGACTCGGGGTCTAGAAGGCACACATCTCTCATTTCTTACGAGGCACCTTTTTCTTCACTGTCTTTTAGAGATGATGGTTGGGTTCTGGCTGCTGGAACCAGCAGTGGTAGGGTAGTGTTCTATGATGTTCGAGGAAAACCACAGCCTTTCACTGTACTTCGTGCTTATGGCAGTTCAGAGGTGGATTTTTGTTCCTGATACCCATGTTTAAATACTTACTACAGTCTCTCTGCAGTTTCTTAGTAGTCTATAAACTGTTTTGTGTGAACACAATAGATATAGTGACACATTTTATTTGGGATCTCCTGTTTGAACTTGAAAACTTCCTTAC
The DNA here is from genome assembly GCA_018804465.1 of Populus tomentosa. NCBI lineage: Eukaryota > Viridiplantae > Streptophyta > Magnoliopsida > Malpighiales > Salicaceae > Populus > Populus tomentosa. The sequence goes on along the minus strand of CM031983.1, from coordinate 3,693,749 downwards.
CTTCTAAAATGTAGAACCTCATATCCCATACCACAACATTAGATAGGAAGTTAACAGAGTAATGAATATTAGGCAGAAAGAGATGTGAACGGGATCCTATAACATTATTAGAGTTACATACATCTGAAGTTCACCCATGACTGCACACATGCTTGACTTTAGTAACTGAACTTATTAAGATTGGACCTTTACATTGGTCTTGATAATCTGTGAATCTGTTGTTCTTTGTGTGCCTATCTCCTCTTTCATGTTAGGATGACTTAATTAATGTGCCACTTAATGGATGATGTTTTTGAGAGAAATCAACTAGAATAGCATTACAACAGTGTGTGCGAGATTTAATTTGTCTTTTGGATAAAACAGTTAGGCTAAAAATGTGAATCAACAATAAAAAAACAGTTTCTCTTCATTATGGACTGTCGTAGATGTCTGCCTTTGGTATGCCATCTGAGAGCTTTGCCTAAACAGCGGTCCAGGTATTTGCAATCTCATCACTAATGTGAGCTCACAAATTCAGAAGTATAAATACCTTATTTCTTGTAGTCTTACTTGATGTTAATTAAATTATATTTTTCATCAGGCTGTTACTGGTTTATGCTGGCAAAGATCAAAACCAGTTATTGTAAATGAGAGCAACTGCACTGCTGAGATAGCTCTTTTGGGAGGTGCTGTTGATGATTCCATTCTTATGCCAGATCCACTTCCTTCTGTAACATCATCTAGTGTTGCTCTATCCTCAGTGTCTGGCTCTGGTAATTCTGGTCGTTCAGGTCCTGCATTAGAATCGTCATCTCTTACAGCAACTGTTGGTGGACCTGCATCAACTATACCCAATCTATCTTTAGCAGAGGAAACGCCACATCGAAGCCATCTTTGGCCTGGAACATTGACCAGATTAAATCCACCTCGTTCTAGTTACAATTTTAAGGATGAAATGGAGGTGTTCTCCCCACTAGTGGAAGTTCAGCCTATCACGCCCTCACTTGATAAGTTTTGGACTGATCACGAGGGATTGAAAAAGGATAATCTGCCTGTTGATAAGAAGCCTTCATCATTGTTGTTTCCTTCATCTAGTAGGAGATTTCCTTTTGCAGAGGATGGGACCAATGATCATCCAATATTTGATTGGAAATCTAGTTCAACTTCAAGACAGGTCTGATAGTTGTTTATCCCAGATGATATTCGCAATATGCATATCTATATCACACATAAAAATGGGAAAGAGAAGATGTATGCAATGCATAAAAAAGCTATTATTTTGGGCATTGTTTGTATTTTACCTAATTTTGATGACCTTTTAATCTGATACGATTAGACTAGTCAGCCTATACTTCCATTATTTCACATATACTGGAAAATTTCATCATTTGTTCCTTCCATTATGCTGTATGTTGGAGCATCAATGAATTATTTCACCAAAATCAACTGCTCAACTATATTTTCCCCACTCAATGATGCTAAAGTAACTCCACAAGTCCCAGTACTTAATAGAGATTTTTTGTGTTAAAGTCTTTTTGACTGTTGAACTTGGCTTTCCGTGTTCTCTCTCAGTAAAAATTGTTGTAACATGATTGTCAGTTGTTTTGTCAAGTCATTTTCTGCATTTCCTGTATATGGTTGAACATAGTTGTGGTTTCCTAGTGAACTTGATTTTAGGTATTCAATATCTTCATAGATGTGCCATGATGTTTCTTGTCATTTTTGCGCAGGATGACACCCAGTCTTTCGCATCACTAGGGGGTTCTACTCCAACTCCATCTTCCAAGAGTGAAGATTCCTCCATCACTCCTCCAGAAGCTTGGGGTGGTGAGAGGTTATCTGATAAAATTGCTCACCTACGCCAGCCACTCAATTTGCCACCACGTTTTGGGATGACTTCTGGGAGTTCAACATCAGGATCAATGTTCTCTAGTTTGCAAGATCTGCCCTCCTCAACGAGTCAGTCAAGTATGAGCTCATTGACTAGTTCCAGCCGTGGCTTTTCAAATCTGCGTGCCAGAGATGTATCTTTGAATCAGGAGACGTCAGTGGGATTTCCAGAACACATTTCCTCTAGTTCCATGTTTCTGTCTTTAGGTGCAAAAGGCATCACAGGACCAGCTAACCTTGAAACATCAGGACCAGCATCATTAAACTTACCTCGCAGGTTTTCAACATATGCTGAGAGAATAAGCACTACTTCTTCCTTTAGTGATGGAACATCCCTCTCTGTGGGTTCACCAAAAACAAAGAAAACCGGAGTCGAAACTAGGGAGGAACTGTTGAATAGCCTGTTGTTGAGGTCTGATGCAATGGCTGTCACAGAACCAGGAATTGTTCCAGCAATGAATGTAAGAACACTAGATGGCTTTAATAAATGTTTGCCCATGTTTGCTTCTAAGTATCTAGCTGTTTACTTTTGGAATCCCAAGGTAGCTTATCAGCATAGATGCCATGAATATTGTCTTTTGAGTTACATGAATGGGCCACATGTTATGTCTGATGCAAATATTTGTACTTGAATGCAAAACAGTGAAGGCACTGGTGATGCCGGAACATCATTGACATGTAATAGCTTTGTTTTCTTTTATCTGATTATCAAGGCTCATTAATTTGGCAATATTATGGCAGGGAGGAGCCACACAGCCGCACAAAGCTCTTCAGCCAGATACACAGCAGGGGAGTTCCTTCACTCTTCAACTCTTCCAGCGCACTCTTGAAGAAACTCTTGATTCATTTCAGAAATCCATACATGAAGATATGAGGAACCTTCATATAGAAATTCTTAGACAATTTCATATGCAGGAGGTACATTTGTAGTATTTATATTGTTTCTTTTCCCCTCCTGTTGTTATTTATCTGTGGAATTAATTTTGTGTAGTCATTGAACAGATGGAATTTTCTAGTGTGATGAGCTCAATCCTGGAAAACCAAGCTGAGCTGATGAAAGAAATCAAGACCCTTAGGAAAGAAAACCAAGAACTCCGCCAATTGCTTTGAACTCTGGTGAAGATGAGATTGCGATTCATGACTGTTTGTTGAAGGGTTCTGGGACCTGTTTGTATTTCCACACTTTGCACTTCATTTGTGGCTTGTTTTATACGGAACTACGATTGCTTCCCTCAGCAATAGCGGAGATTAAAAGAAGGGAAAAGGAGTAAAGAAACAGAGAAAAATGCGAGCGCGTCATTACAGGTAGGGTTCTTGCCTCCAAAACATGTACATAAAATATTCTTTCAGCTAATGAAGTGAAGCTTTTTAGTGGATTCCCGCAATCTGGTTTACTCGGCTGTGAGTCTCACTGTTACCGCGGAAAGAAAACGAATCTCTTATTACTCTTATGCCTAAGAGCACCGCCAAATGTCTATTAATCTGATAAAAGAGAAGGATCCCCCATCATTTCATTATTGCTTCAGCTTCATGGTTGATGAAATGAAATGGAGGGAAAGTGCCAAAAAGCTTGCACCTATACTCCGTCTATAACTCAAATTCTGTTTCTAAGTTCGTGTAAAAACGAGTTTTAGTTCTTGGAGAGCTGCGATAGATTTCAGCCCTTCGGAATCATCTTCAATTTCCACAAACCTCGTATGTTTAAAGTCTTGATACAAGGCATTGCACCATTCTCTGCTCGCTGTAATTCCACTTGCCATGGCCATTCAAGGTGGCGACTTCAAGTTGACGAAACCCATGGGTAGTGCATGGCATTTCAAATCCGTTGCATGAACCCAAGTCATTCGTCGGAAAACCTCAACTTTGGCAGTTTCCTTGGAATAGGCACTGGATCTTGATCTAATTCGGAATGTGTCAAACTTAACTTGGCAGGGCTTGTTGGTTTGTGCTGGAGGTCATGACGGAAGAATGCACATCTTCTGCATTCTCTGTATAATTATTATACTTATATTAAGGAAATAGTGTTTTCATGTAGAAATAAATGATATAATTGTAAATTTTACCAATTGTTTTTACTGTAGTGGTAGTAAAACTGTATTTTTTAAGTTTTTTTTTAAAACAATTTTTTCTTATATTGTTTTTTCTCTTTATACTTGATATTTTTATCATTTTACATTTAGTCTATTTCTCATCATTTTGTTTTTCTTATCTTCATTTTTTTGTAATATTATTTTAGTTTTTTTCTTTACTTTTTTTTTTTTAAAAAAAATATTATTTTTTACTTTTTACACTTTAAATTTTTATCACTCTACACTTAACCTATTTATACTAATTTTTTTTGTTCTTATCATTATTCCTTTGTATTTTTTTAATTTTTTTTACACTTATTTTTTTAAAAAATTATTACACAAAAACTAAAAAAATGATGTTTCATTGTAACAATAACAACATTATTCTATTCTTCTGCTATGTTAAAAATTAACTTGAAATCTTACATGTTTTTATTAATATTTATGATTTTTATTATAGTTTATTCCATGTAATTATTAATTTTTTGATTTACTATTAAATTTTTTATTTGAAGTAAAAAAATACATTAATAATATTTATATATTAATTCTTTTGTGTCAGAAAAAAAATTAGTCTATTTGCTACAACACGAGTTGAATAAACATGTTAATATTTTATTTTGTTGTATTTATAGTATATTTAATTAAATAGACTTTTCGATTTATAATTATATTTTAAAAAAACACATTCAAAAAATTTATACATTTAGTTTTTGTTAAAAATATATATTCAGCCCTCAACAAATGTGCGGCTCAAATATCTAATAACCTCTAAATTTGGTTAGGAAATGACAACGAGAACGTGGTTAATTCCAAATTTGGAAAGGAATTTATCTTTGCGCATGCATCTTCAAGGAATGTAGACGGCCTCATCCAAAAATATGAGACTTCAAAACCAGTTAAGCTAAATATTAAAAAAAAATAAAAATACACGAGTCATTAGATTTATTAAAACTACCCGTATGCTTTGCGTTGCCGAAATGCCTTTTGGTTATTCAATTATTTGTATAAATTAATTATATAGTAATTGACTATATTATCATTTGTCGCTATAATTATGTGTATTTGAATAAAAATATTAATTGTACATATAAAAAAGTTTAACCTAAATTTTGTATAATTTTTAAATTTCTTTCTATTGATTGAAATTGAATTTACAAAATTTCTATCCTAAAACTAAAATAAATAAATAAATAACACTAATACAGAGTTGAAACACATGCGTGACATTATTTTAATCGGAACAGTTCAAATTTCATGAATTGCTATATGATTATACACTTTCTTGGCAGGGGTACGTAGTAGCTAAATACCAACTGAGCTATCAGATCCCTCGTAAAATTCTCCTAAGATGATAATATGCTCTTCTTTATCATGTGGATATAACCTTCTCAACCACACGTCCGCAAACTAGCAGGGTGATCATGGAAGTTGACAGATCTGAGTTCGAACGAGTTCGATCTGAGTTCGATCTGGTTCCCAATTTCATGCAGATGAGGAGACCTAGTGTCACGGAGGTAAATCTTTTGACAAGTCCACATTCGCAACATGATGAACGAACATGCGTGCAACAACAAAAGCAACAGCCTCGGCCATTCCTCTTCAGCTGCGAGTGAGAAGCAGCGGTACGTGTAAAATTATCTCTGGAAAAACATTTTTAGCTTTTCAATTTCCCCCCCATAATTCTAGTCTGATTTTCAGAGTCTCGTGAAAGTACACTGATTTTCCTAGAGAGTAGCTGGTAATCATTTCTAGCAATATCTTAAGTTTCTATGGTTGCAAAAACAACGAATTCCTGATGATTCATTTGCAAACTTTCAATAACAACGCCTGATGTATCCCCAAATTCCAAGCAAGCTGCAATGAATTGCCAACATCTTCAACGGAGCAGTTCAAATGAATCCTAGAGAAGTTGATGGGATGGTAGTATCTAACTCGTTCATCCAGCATCAGGGCCAGCACTTTTTAAGCGTAAATTCTTGCAACTAGGGACCTTCAGCTTCGTCCTGTGCCTCACTTTTTGACTAATCTCAACACATCACCCACAAGATGCAACGAACCGGTTACAAGGACCTGATGCATCGTGGAAGAAAAGTAAAAAAAAAACAGTTCAAATGCTATATGAGCAAATATATGCATCATACATATGAATCTTTTATTAGAACTGCATGGCTACAAATGAAACACTGTCGCTGTGTAAAATTTCAGGGAAGTTTATGAGCTGACGCTTTATGAGCTGACGCTTTTTCTGTTGACAAGTTGCAACGTCATTTACATAAAGCTATTACTTGTAATGTCTGATTATGGTTTTCCAGCAAGTCATGCTGTGAATCTGAGCTTTTTGCAATAAGAAATGTGTATATCTCTATTGTTCTCCTATGCTCGTTGGAAAAACTTGTACAAAACAAACTTTCCGAGGCAAAAGAAATAGTGGAGTATTGACTATCCATCAGAATTTTGTGGCAAAAAATACATAGCCAATGGAACAAATTTCTTATAAGATACATGTATTCTTATTGCATATGAATAATTTTTAAAGTAACAGAAAGCTATGGAATCACAACCCACAACAGAAATGAAATGATAAATTTCATGATTTCATTTTGCAATGTGAGCATCCTGCCTGGGCCATGTTATTAAGTAGAATAAACACATGCAGTTTGTAAAATATTGAACAAAATATATTTTTCAAATCAGTATTACCTGGTAGTGAACAGATCGATTCTGTTGGACACTTTCCCTAAGCCATTTAATAGCCAATGGGAGAGAAGGAAAGACTGCACTATTTTCACAAGTCATACCACTCATTTTGGCATCCTCTTTACCTTCTTCACAAACAGCAATCGCATGCTTAACCTCCCCTCCTGACAAGTCAAAAGGCCATTTTACATCAAACCCAACGTCAACAGAAGAGCTGTGTTAGATGACCTTGCCGTTTCTAGTATGTATAACAAAGACAAAAGTTATTTTAAAACATTTAATTAATGGTACAACAACGGAAATTTTAGAAAGAGCACAAAACAAAGAAAAAAAAATGGGAACTGTGAAAAATAAGTTAGTCCAACGAAATTTACGTTTATTTTTTTAAATACAGAAGCTAAATCAAATACAACAATCAACCCGATATTTCTCTGATATAAGAAATATATATGCATGTATCTGGTACCTTTATCACTCTGTATGAGATTCTCCCATACTCTTTGAAGAGCAAACTGCCATGATAAATTAACTTGAGAATCAGCTGGTGGTAATGCATGGGATCCAACCTTGTAATACAGGGATGTGCTTGGAACAAAGAGTGCCTTCTTGAAGTAGACACCTAAAATACCGAACTAGGTGGTAAGCAAAAGTTTCTTGACAAGACCATTAACATCAAATGAACAATATATTTCCTCATAACTCCTGATTTTTAGTCTTTCATTTCTCAAAAATATGGATGGTTGAGATTGTTACTTAATGAATTTAATATAATCAAGGAAAATTCACTAACAGTTTGAGTTTAATGTCATTCAACTCTCTCGTATACTTTATTAGGTGGTTGCTATGTTTTAGAAAAGGTCGTGAGATTCTATCTAAATATGTTCCTGCTAAATCATTTACCATGACTTGCACATGCTTTCATGAGAGGAGGAAGAAGCAGCTGAGGATCTCGCACTGACATGCAATTGAACAGCAATATCTGTAAGATGCACACAAAACTTTTAGCTCAACATTGCCCTATTGTAACTCACGTGTCTCTCAAGTACTGATACCAAAATTTTATCCATAGGCACACATGTAAGCTCATGACAGTTTTGTTTAACACTTCTTCCTTCAATGAATTGGGTTATCATGAGACTCTAATTGTAATGGACTTCTGAATCCCTTTTTCAAAAGTTGGACATAAAAATAAAAATGATAGAAGCAAACTTGCACCGGACAACAGATGTATTATAATGGAAAGGAGCGAGCTTCATCTCATCCAGAATATTATTAGCCACATCTTTTCCATGTGAGCAGCCACCCTATGGTCCTTTGGAAAACCAAGCACATCATTGCAGCGAAACAACTCACTTATACAGCTCTTATATTGATTCTTCCTTTTGGAGGCACTTTGCCTCAGTATGCAACTGGAATTTGTTGCAAGAATGACCATGATTTGTGCTTTGCATACCACTTCAGCAATTGCTGAAACTTCTTACTTTCCAGATTGTACTAACATCGTATATTTTGCAGTTACTTTACCCATTTGGCAACACCAATTCTAGGAAGCAGACTTGACCTCAAACAAAACCCTTTCTAAGTTGGCTTCTTATGAACCTATCTAATTGTAACTTCCAGCTTTGCATCTTAATTGTTTGTAAATCTAAAAAATAATGACAAGTTTTTAAGCTCTATTCTTACCTGCATGGAACTCTTTCCATATCTCTCATCATGATGCTCCTGTACCAATTCAATAGTGGATTCAGAATTGTTCTGTGGGGGATAATTAAAGGTTCTTTTCCGGCTATCTTCTTTTATGGCAAGAGAAAACCATCTTGCACACATCTCCATGCTTTCAGGACTATGGGCTCCATCCAAATAAAACACAAGATCTCCATAACTCTCGGCATTAATGTATTGATCAGTGACAATTTGCGCCCTCCCTTGCAAACTGGCTGTTGTTAGCCCCTTAATAAACTGCTCGGGAAGTGAGCTCTGTTCCATGTAAATAAATTCAGAAAATAGCTGTGAAGACCTAAAAGAGCTTGCACAGGAAAACTCTCATGTATCAAACTTACAGCCTGTTCCATGTGGGTAAATTCGTGATGCCCAGTCCTTTGAAGCCAAGTAAACGACAATGCAATGGCAAGACCAGCATTTAAATACTGGTGCTCACCTTCAAGCCTAAGTTTTAAACCATTCAGCAATTTGGCATCCAATGGCTCCGCCACTTGAAGGTGTACCTGCAATTAGAATACTTATATCAGCCATTAGTTCTTCAATTAGGGAACAACAAGATTTGATATGATACAATGGATTTCCTCAATATGCTATATCCCAGAACAAGTGCTTGTCAAATCAAATGAAAAGGAAATCTGCTGTTGCAAACCAAGCCTCAAATTCTCATCCATGAATTGTAAATTTAGCAACTCCTAACTAACTTAGCCAAAGAACTTATGGTTGTGCAATTATTAAATCTATGGTTTGAGCTGGAAAGCTGGCTGGCCGGAAAAGGTTTAGCACTTCAATAGTATTGCTTAAAAAATACAGGAACCACATCTAAGCACCAATATCATCTTATATAGCATGCACCTGCTTCACACAAGACTCGATTTAGGATGGGTAGAGCATCGAGTTGACTTCCACATCACCACTCAGTATCTTATAATTTGGAGCCAGCATCTGACGCAAGCATTTTCCAGTAAAGTGGAAAATAGAACTCCCTAGTTCTTGAACTATATGCAACTTACATTTAACTCAGAAGCCTTCTCTTCAAGAACATTCATTGCTTCATCAGGTTGAGGCACAGTGAAGGCTGGAATTCCATCCTGTATTGGAAAAGGAAAACTTGATCATGAAAAAAAAATAAAAAAATTGAGACTCATATTGGGTTAAAGATCAGAAGCAAATGCACAAGCAAGAGTCCACGGGAATAGTTCAGAAGGACACCTTAAAGATACCAGCCTTCTCCCCAGCAATTTGTGCTAGAGTATCTCCTAATCAAAGCATCCAGCAAAGAGAATGGATGAACTTAGCAAATGAAAATATGGTAGAACACTTCTAAGACTTAAAACATCACATGTTTCCCTTTGTGCAGGCAATAGCAGATGCCAGTAAGAGGTCTGGTCTCAAAAAATTCAGTTGTTATGCAGATATGGACTATAATGCAATAGTGAAAAATCTTGCAACTGGCTATGTTCTATATGGAAATTGCAGTCCAACAGTCTCAAATGTGTCACTTATCAAATAAGCAACAGCTTTACACCATTTTACCATGAGCTATTACCTAACTCGTTGAAATATAACACTAACCAAGAATCTCCATGTGATCATACCCGAGGGAAGCTATACCACAGATAATAGGTTTCTGAACCTGAAACATCATGCAAAGTTAGCCATTTTAGAAGCATATCACCAAAGAGAATCCTAGCATGAAGAGCTTGACACGTAAAACAAAGTCATATCTTTTTTACAATCAACACAGAAGTCGAATTTAAAAAGCTTGAGAAAAATCTCTTAATCAAATATAAATTATGCATACCACATTTGTTGCATCAAACTTTCCACCTAACCCAACCTCCAAAATAGCTACATCTACCTGCATAGGAGTACTCAACAAATGAGCTTCGAATCCAACATGAGAGATTAAATTGAGCATTAGTGTGTTTGCTCAGATGGAAAGGATATTATCATCGACATGAAATGTTCACACAAACCTGTTCCGCTGAAAATATCTTGAAGGCAAGTAAAGTAAGAAAGCGAAAATAGGTAGGCATTGGTACATCTTCTGTAGATTTTTCCTGCAACAGCAGAAGATGTCAAAACTAACAAATGAAGCAAATGTACTGCCCAAAACTTACAAAGAAAAGGAAGTCCATTAGTTGTATTTTTGACACTTGAGGTTCCACATCACTTAGAACCCACTCAAAAGTCCTTATCGCTAGCCAGCCACTAAGACAGCACAGCAAGAATTTTGACATGCCCTCGCCAGAAACTAGCTACAGAAAGCTTCCTGCTTGATTTTTTAATCAAATATCATCCGGCGTTCTATCACTCTCATTATAACCACCAAATTAATGCTTGAATTACAATGAAGAAAAAATCACAGGGACAGGATTACCTTTAGTCTATCATAACACCACCAGAAATATGCCAAGAATTTCTCTTCACAAATGTCCTTACTGCAATACAAAACAGGAAAACCAGAATATGTAAACTTATAACACATGGAGTGGATTTCAAAAGGAAGCACTAAAGACAAATAAAAGGATTATACCGAGTTCTCAAAAGGAGTGTGGTTAAGGATGGGAAAGACATTGATTTAATTAACAAGAGAGACAGTGAAGTAAGATATCGGCAAACTTCAATGAAGTGGAAATGGCATAAAATTAAAACAGACAGCCTATGAAAGAATCAGAATTTATACAATTGTTGATAAATATAAAGTGAACAGAGAAAAACAGAATAGTTTTTAAGCAGTCAATTTCTTCATGGAAACAAAAAATCTCATCAGCCAATTGAAAAAATGATACTACTATTCTAAAGATTGCATAACTTACCCATCCAGACGAAATCTTTCTCGGACATCAATGAGATGAGGTGATGTGAAAAGTCCAGTACGAAAGCCGCAATTACGTAGGATAGATTCCGTAAAGGTGCACGTAGATCCCTTTATTAAAAAAAAAAATCATTTAGTTTCAAAACGCAGATACGAACAATCCTGACCCTGTATTGCCTTTACTTTCAACAGCATGCAGGGATTTATAGAAGTAATACCCTGCCATAATTAAGTTTACGAATCAGTGATCAAATATGATTTTAAATTGCATTAACATTTAAAATCATGTTTGATGAATTTAGGATAAATTGAAGGCTGCAGACAGAAATTTAGAAGTGCTACCTTTCCTTTAGTGCCTGCCACGTGTATGATCTTCATTTCTGATATTGCCTCCTCTAACTCCAGAATCTTAATTAATGATTGGGATGACAATCACAACAACCAAAATTAGATCGAGATAAATATATAATTAAAATAGAAGAAAGTTAAAATTAGAATGATCAACCAAGCATATTTACTTTTAAATAATCGAAAAGCACATCAAATCGATCTCCGTTGTTGCTCTTATCAGCACGACTGCGTTTCGTTATCAAAGAGGATAAAGCATCCAGGGCTTCCTCGTACGGAGTCACCGTTGGTTTTGACGATCCATTGTTGTCACCTGTTAGCAAAAATTAGCAATAGCTGAAGATTCGTACTAATAACTGCACACGCAAGTCAATGCAAACACACTCGATATTACCTTCTGCCATCTCGCTTTGCCTCTGAATGAAAAAACCTTAGTTCAACAACAAAGAGTGTTCGAATATATATATATATATATATATAGGGAGAGGATAGGGGACCTTGGAGGCGTGGAGAGGAAGTGAGTGAGAGAGAAGGGGAGTTGGTTTGTTGGTGTAGTTTTGGGATTGGGTGAGAATGGAGTTAGTGAGTGGGTGGTGTTTTCTTTTCTCTTTAAGTATTGGTTGGGGGCGAAGATGATGGGATTGAGATTGGAAGGTTGAAGTTGAATGCTAAATACGACAGGGAATTTCAGATCGGACTCGTGTCCAACGACAGGGGGGAACATTTTTGGCAAGGCTGTACTGGAGATGCGCGCGGGATCTTTGGACGCAGTCGTATCATTATTTATCTATCTCCATGTGCTGATAATCTGATGTCATAGTTTTTTTTTTTTTTAATTTATTTTTACTCTGTGATGTTTTATTTAAAAATATATTAAAATAATATTTTTTTATTTTTAAAAAATTAATTTTAATGTTAATGCATCAAAATAATTTAAAAATATAAAAAAATTAATGTAAAAGTAAAAAAATAAACAAAAATAATTTTTTTTTAAAATATTTTTAAAATACAAAAATAAACCTGTGTAGTGGGTATTCTTTAGGTGTTACAGCTACGAAATGTAGACAAGGTACTTGAGAACTATTCAAAAGAATTTGAGACTATACATAGTTACATACCTTAAAAGCGAGTACGAGGAAATGTTAGCCTGAAATCTGACCTACCACAGCAAGACAGCGACTACAAAAGCCCTTGGAAAATCCCATTCTAACAACTAATGACATGCCCAGATAACACCTAATCAATAACGTGATGAGATTATTTCACAAAAAAAAAAATAATAATAAATGGAATCATCATCTTGTAATCGATAAGCAATAAGAAAGTTTCATTTAAAAATCACACCTCAAAGACAAAAGAGGAGAAATTTATGGGCAATCTCCTACATTATACATCTTGATTTTTGACCACTAGTCATAAAATACGCCACACCTCCATTTCACCAGACAAATAAAAAATCATTTTGCTTGGTCAATAAATAAAGGCCCTACACAAATTCTCTCCGGGGGTATCTAATTGTGTGCCGCCTAAGCCAAAGCTGGTAAATCACCATATAAAACGAATCGTACGGCTGCGGGATTTCATTCCACCCAAAGTGCTGGCTCGCCGCCACACCCAATCTCCTCGTTCCCTCGCACTCATCATCTTTACACTTCCGATCCAGCACTCGTTTCACTTCCTTAACCCCACCACCGGACGCCATAAAAACAGCAATCTTCTGCCAACTGAGCACATCCATCAACGGCAAGTCCTGCATCGGACGGTCAGTTACCATTACAGGCACACACCCAAAACGCAATGCTTCACCTATTCCAGAAATATCAGCCCCATCCTCGAACAAACAAAACATGCTGCTCCCTAGTCTCTCGACTAAAGTCATTTCATTGGACGGTTCGGATTCCATCAGAAAATCAGAATCATTTCTCAATTCGTTGGCCAATTTTGAATCTTTGGCCCCATTGTGTCTTACCAGATACCTCACTGTCCTGTTCCCCGGAGCGTGTGACGCGCGCGCGATCCTCGCGAGTGGAGGCAAGGTAATATCCTTGTGAGGCACAAACTTACCATCTGGTACCGGGAAGCAAGAGATCTGTACCGAGTTTTTCTTCAGTTCCACGAGATTTCGGTCAGACTCGTAACCCAGACCGGCACGGGATACGTAAAAATGATCGGCGCCGAGAGTGCGGTTCCAGTATGGGAACTCCATTCTGAGGTCTCTAATAAAACGCGAGATTGAGCGCGTGGAGAGATTGGAGGCGAACGGTATAAAGAACAGGTGAGCTTCTTCTGGGTTTTGGGTTACAAAGGGACTGGCTTGGAGAGAAGTGAAGAAAAGAGACTCAGTGGGAGAAGAGAAGGAAAAGGGCTTCGAAGGGGTGTAAATGTAAATTTTGAAAGAGTTTAGCATGTTTTGGTAATTGGGGAAGAATATGGTAGGAGAGAGATACAGTGAGGTGGAGTCATTGATGGATTTGGAAACTGAAGTTAAGAGAGAAAGACAGAGAAAGTAAATAATAGTTGACATTCTAAAATACAGCTGAGAGCTTTCGTTAATCTAAACCTTAGAATTCCTAAATTGTTTTGGAAGTTTTGAGGTTGGAGATGAAGGTAGGTAGCAAAGCAGAGACTTGATGAGCTACCCAAAGTTATCGCACAAGAAGACAATAGAGCGAACTCTACGCAGCGGTTCTTTGCGCTCCAAAACAAGCAACTGCTAGAGTCACTGCCTGTGACACGCAGTGTGGGGTGGAGGGGTCACCTTACTCCTTTTAGTAAAATAGTAATGCGAAAACTTGCAGCTTCTGTCTGGGTGGTGTAGTCGGTTATCACGCTAGTCTCACACACTAGAGGTCCCCGGTTCGAACCCGGGCTCAGACACTACTTTTATTATATTTGTTATTTTTACTTTTCTCCTAGGACAAATATCTAAAAAGTTTCCCATCTATAGTAGCAATCTAGATTGGGCACTTAAGTTCTGAAAAAGTTCCCGATCTATAGCAACAATAAAATCTTTTTGTTAATTTTAGCTGATAAAATTATTAAGTAATCCCATAAAACTTATGTAATCTCTTTTTCTTTATTAAAAAGTCATGAATTTATTAAATTTTCTCCATCATATACCATGCCAAAGACATATTAAAAGAATTCAAAATTTTCTCCATTGATATGAAATCAACGCGTTAAAATAATCTAAAAATATTAATTAAATATTTTTTTTTTCAAAACACTTTTAAAATACAAATATAAACATGACTTAGAGGGTGTTTGGGAGTATGGTAGTGGTTGCTTTTTAAATAGCTTTTCTTGCCGAAAAGCATGCCAATAATATTTTTTCATTTTTTAAAAATCATTTTTGATATCAGCACATCAAAACGATCCAGAAAATACAAACCGCATTTAATTTTAACAAAAAAAAAAATTTAAAATTTTACAAAAACCGTTTGGACCGCACTACCAAACGGCCTCTTAATCTAGCACATCAAGAGATTACAAAATTTATTAGTTTCTCAAGGAAAAGTGAAATCATCTGAAACTCAAGTGATTACTTAATATTTTAATTAATTAAAACTATGTAAGGATTTAATTAAGAATGTATTAATACAATGGAGACCTTATTAAGATGACGAATACGTTAGGGATCTAATGAAGATTTCTTCCAAAGATTAGATGTGTTTTTGAAAATGATTTTTAAAAAATTAGTTTTAATTAATTTTATATATTTTCAAATAATTTTAATCGAGTAATAAAATTAAAAATAAATTTAAAAAATAAAAAAGATATTATTTTAATATATTTTTTAATAAAAATTACTTTAAAAAGGAGCTTTAATCCCGAATAAAATAAATCCCACCGTACGGTATCTTGACACGACGAAGATTTTTAGAAAGAAGAAACTTCTTAGCGGTCGAGAAACATCACCGATTCTTACAAAAGCGTTGCTGAACTCCCATTTCTCCTCTCCATTTCGAATCTCATAAACAGCATCATAAAACTTGATTTTCTCTCTTCTTAAAAAGAAAAAAAAACACGAAATCGAACTTTTCAATAATCAGCACTCGTATTGTTATAGTTATTGCTGTTAATAATTACCAAAATCCGAGGGAGATGGATTGGGGAAACGTAACAGCAGAAGATCTAACCGGTGCATTAAAGGAAGTAGATTGGACATCTCCGCCTCGTCCTCTTAATGAATTCTTCTCCAGATTCACCAATCCTCGTTCTTACTCGAAGTGGAGTAGCCGCCTCAAATGCAATTCCTACTAGTACTTCTCCCCCCACTCGCTTTCTCTATTGATGATTGTGTTTACATGCTTATTTGTGCCTTAATTGCATATTTTTAGTTCGATTTGGTCTTTTTGTTTGTGTCAGTCAATAGTAATGCACAATTTAGGGTTCCATACATTTTATGCGACTGATTGCTTTCATTAATTAACTGCTGTATGAGGTTTTTCAATTTCCTATTAAATTTGTTGAGTTTTGAATTAAAATCTGTTTTTATTTTGTTTGTGCGTGTTTCTGTGTTTGAACAGCTATCGGACAAATTACTTCATTTTGATACTGCTTATTCTTGGTAAGGAGAAAAAGCCCCGATATTAATATATTTTAATTGTTTTCTATGCAGATTTTTGGTGTTTAGAACTGATCTTTATATTGGGTTCAGGTGTTGCATGTATCTTAAGGCCACTGGCTATTCTAGCCACTGCGTTGTCGGCTCTAAGCATTGCTTTCCTTAATGATAGGTATGCTACTTAATCAATGAACGTCCTATGTTCCAAATTTCTTGCTGTTTCTTTTGTGGTTGAAATTTTGGTAATGCTAGAATGATTCAATTTGTATTATTGTGATGTTTCTGTTTCAGGATAACTACTCTCAAGTAGCTGACAAACTAAGTAATTGAGTGCTTTTACGTTCTTTAAAAAACTTCATGCAACTATTTTTCTTCTTAAACAAATACTGTTTATTATGAATTTTGATGTTCTTGAATTTACTGGATTTTGGCATGGAAGATATGGGAGATATGAATCGACCGTTTTCTATTTGCATGTGGGAGCATGAATTTCAAAATTAAAGATAGTGTCAATTCATCTTTGAATTTATGATGTGTTATCGTCGTTCCTCGGCTCAACTAGAAAAATTGGTCTGGAAATGTGGTAGTTGCATATGTAATTTTGATGAGTTAGCTTGATAAATAGATTTCGAAGGATATTTCATAAAAGATTCATGCTTGGCATGGAGTTAATGTATGTGCTGGGTGCTTGTTTAGTTTCCTAGCAATGTGTTTTTAGGCTGGATTGGGAGAAGGATGGAGGAGGCAGTGTGGGTGAGAAGTGAAGGATTGGTTTTTTGCTTTGTTCAAAGAAAAGGATGGAGGCTTGAGTGAGGATTGGAAGGATTTCTAACTTTCCTCACTTGTAATTTTCAATCCTCCCAAATTATGCAGATTGGATACCATCTTTTCCCTCTTTGTAATTTTCAATTCTCTCCATTTGGATGGATTGACTCCCATCCTCCCCACTCTTTTTAGCCAAACAATACCATCCTTTCTCCTCCCATATTTCTCCTTTACCCTATCATCCTTCCTGGCAAAAGCAGCCTATCAGTCCCTCCACTTGTCATCTTATATCCAGTCAAACGAGCATAAATCATGCCACTTCAGCAGCTGCAGAGAGAGGAAGAATGAAGCAGTTAACAACAATTATGTTAGAGAAAACAAATCAACAAACAAGCTATCTGATTTTTTGTGTTTGAAGAAAATTTCATTTCTGATTAAGAGTAGGCTGCTGTCTTCTCTTTTTCTGTGCAAGCTACTCTATGCTTTTGAGTCGTGGAGGTTGGGGGAGGGTTGGACTTTGATTGTGTAGTGTTATAATTATTCTATTTACTTTTATTGTTCTTGTGATATGATATATGCAGCAAGCATGACGCATGGTTGTCCCCCTCTCTTGTAGTTTTGCAGCTACTTTCAGTGAGAGAGTAACAAGAACTGTAAGGAAGTTCTCTCCACATTTGGCAGCAAAAATGAGGCCTCGGCATATGTGAGTTAGTAACTACTAATTTATCCTCCATAGGCCATTTCTGAAATGGATGTTGGTTGTACTTACCACACATGCACATTTTATTCAGGCCTGTTATCCGTGGTCGTCCATCAGCAAAAAAGTCTGTGTACATTCTTGGCCAACCTCGTTTATTGTTTGTCCTTTTATTCTCAGCTGGTAATTAATATGTCAAGGCTCAATTTCATAATCAATCCTGGAATATCTTGACTTGGAATCAATGATGCCTGATCATATGTTTCTTTCTCTTTAACATCTCTTTGCAGTCAGTTTTGTTTTGTGGTATGCTTCTGGCAGTCTTTTGTATATTTCATTGGCGCTCATAAGTGGCCTTCTTGGTAAAATTCACAGTTTCTCTGTATTTGGTTAAATTTTTCTTGAGATAAATTTTTTTCATATAATTGATGAATCGTATTTTCTTTGGCAGCCATTGTGCTCCATGCAAGCTTCAGAACACCTAATCTGAAAGCACGCCTCAACACATTCCGTGAAGAATTTCGTGCAGTCTGGCGTAATTATAGTGATCTCTAACTACCTCTTGGGTTAAAAGGATGTCAGGGTCGGTGTGAATCCTGCCCAGCAACCTTGTGTCTCAGTTAGGGTGAGTGTTCTTTGTAAAATGTAAATGAACAGTTCTCATCTTAATATAATTGAGTCAATCAACATTTAGAGCTACTCTGTAGTTTAGCTAAATTTTGAGTTATTTACTTTTACTCCCGCATTGTTGCTGTGCGGTCTATCAAGGATAATTCTGTTTGTTAGATCATTTATCTGAGATTCACGTCGAGTTTTCTTATACAAAATGGTTTGATTTTTCATGATTTATTAGTTGCTTCGAATGGCTTGGGGATGGAGCTGCTTTACTGGTTACATTTTGGTGATACTGCAATGGTAACTCCTTGGGACCGGATCACAAATTGGGCGGTGGTTGGGGTTATTGGCCTGTAAGCTCTAGACTTGTGGCCTGTGGTCTCCTGAATACAATGAACCAGAAAAACAATCATGAATGAAGAACGCACCGTGTCTGGCTAGGGAAAATCAAAATATTGGTCCTTTGTAAGAATTAAAACTCGCTCTGTGATTGCTTCCCAGTAGTTGTTACTTCTACACTGATAATTTTTGTTTTTTATGCTTTCTAGAAATATATTTACATTGAAAAGTATTGAATTTACATTTTTTTTTAATGTTTTTTATAGATCTTGATGTATTGTATTAAAAAAAAAACCTTTTAAAAAATACAATGTACAATACCTGTGAGTATTGTATCCTCTTCCTTTTCCTTTGGTGAGAAAAAAATGAAAGTGCCGATGCCCCTCAACAAGTCTCTCTCTCTCCACCATGGACACTGAAGCCGCCATCAAATGAAAGCTCAGGCCGTCGTTTATCATTTTCGGGTCCGACCACCACAACGCCTTTGTAAAGACCACAGATGCCAAGCCTCGTTCAAAGGAAAATCCTGTAATGTCTCCGTTTTCTCTACCGAAAGCATCATGGAAAATGCTCAGCCTTCTTCTTCTAGTAGGTTTCCATGTGAAACTTTCTAGTCAAGTCATGAAAAAATGCAAGGATATCTTCGTCGGAAATGAAGCACTAGTTTCCGCGTGGAAATAGTTTCGTACAGTACTTCATAAGTCCATATATAATGAATTTGCCTATGTATTTCCTATTGTAGATATCGAACGCTAAGCAGCCGCAACTAAAACCTAACTATTCTCCATTTTCCATTGCTATTATTTGCCAATTCACAAATGGCTTCTTCAACTCATCGACAAAGCCAACTGTCCCTCGCTCCATGGTTGCATGACCCATGAGATGAAAACCTCAACTTCCATGGAGGATTCATTGAAAAAGGTAACCACAGCCACCGAGACAACGCACAATCACCAGCCTATATCAAAGGAAAATCATATTGCCATTGGACAGGGAGTTTTCAGCAAAAAGAGAGACTTTTATGGACAAGCAGAGGCTACTCGTTAAGGATTACGTTCGTATCGTGATGGATCTGAATGCACTTGGATGAACTGAGACAGAGGTTGGCTCTCGAACTGGTTACGTTCGTCAAATGATCCATATCGCAAAGACCCTTTATGCGCTTGAATGGATCGAGATTGAAGTGAGTTCCCATGATGAGGAGGTTTGTCAAATAGTTCGAACTGCAGTGGGCCCATAAGCTTTCGTGTGGATCCATAAGTAGGTTGGATGGACCAAGAGCGAGGTGGGCTTTCTAAATGGACTTCAAAGCAGAAAATATCACACCTTTACCGCCATGAAGTGCATTCATCACCACGGATCATGCACTAACCTGTTGCTCTTGGCTGCCGAAGTGCAAGGATTCAGGAGTGGTTAGGGAGGTGGTCATGCTGCACCTTTTATGGAATTTTGGTGCAAAGGGGATGTATGATGAAGTTGTCTGTGTAGTTTGTAAATAAATAAATAAAAATATATATATTTATCTCAAAAATATGTTTTTAAGTGTTTATAAATGTTAACTTTTATTATACAGTAAATTAAATGAAAACTTTGATGGATGAGCTTATATAATGGACTTTCAAATACTATCACATGGATATTTATAATATTAAAATATGATGTCAGATACTTTTACAGTATTAAAAGATATAATGTTTTCAAATCTAATAAAATTTATTACCACATAACAAACACATATACAATAAAAATATATTTTCTTTTCTAAATCTCCTTTTTTTTTTTAGGTTTAGAAAGTTTAGTTATGTTTTAAAAATATTATTTTTATATAAAACAAACAAACACATTAAAAACAAAACAGTATTTAATTTCACTCTAAACCAATACTTATTTGTTTACCTCGCATAGGTAAAACTAAAAGGTGAGTAAAATAATTGAAAAATCAATTAAATTATAAAAAAATAATTAAAAAATCAAATCATAAAAAAAATTAATTAGAATTTTAAAAAACTGATCGGTTCAGTTTGGTTTTATAAGTCTAAATTCAAAAAAAACAAATCGAACTTAAATCGAAAAAACTGAGCCATACTAGAAAAAATCGAGCCAAATAAGAAAAAAGCCAGCTAAACTGGTTTGAATCGGTTTTTTTTAAATAATTAAACCGAAATGAACTGAAATCAATCGGTTTGAACCAGTTTCGGTTTTATTTTTTTAAAAAAAATCAGTTTTAATTATTTTTTTTAAAATAAAAAATAATCACCCCGTGATAAACACAAGCTGTCGTTGCATGAGTGGCAGACGAGGGTTAACAGGTGGTGCTTGCGCGTGCGAAACTCGAGCTTTCAGGGGCATGTAGCACGTGATTCATGAGGATCAAAATTAGCTTTTGGCGCAAATAACGACACCCACGTCTGGGGTTGGCCAGGAAAAAAGCCCGAGTTCTATTTTTTACGAACCAACGGCTCTAAAATTGTACACGGCACACGAAACAAATATAATTGTACATTTTTTTAAGAGAATAATAGGCGACACCGTTTATTGTTTATTTCGAAAGTAACAAGTCGCATGAAACTTGTTATCACATGAAAATCTCCTGATTGGCTCACACCTCGCCTATACAATTCAAGGTCCCAAATAGTTATCATATCTGTTGGTCGAATACAAGGTACACTGCATTTTCATTTGTCAAGAAAGCAGGCCAATAATCATTATTTCTACATATCGTCAAACACGCCATGATTATAATCGTGGAGAACAAGGTGTATAAATACCCTAACCCCCCATCAAGCAAGGCATGGCCTCCCAAACATTATTCGCCTTTTTATTTCTTCTCCGATATATTTTCTTAATTTTATCTGTTTATTGACGCAAATATTGAAGAATATAGAAAACTTGTTTTGTAAAAAAAAAAAAAAAAAACTAGACCCTAATATTTTAATCCAACCATGTATTAAGCGAAAGCACAAAACACTTTAGTCAAGCCTGTAAAAATCCCAGATTTCTCATTGAAGTTTTATGTAGTCTCACCACACTAATTGCACTGGTAACACTTCAGGTTTGACAACCATCGCAAGTGTATTCGATGTCAGCATGCAGGTTGATATAATAATCGGTTTTGTACTGATCTAAATTAAAATAATAATAATAATAAAATCTGATAATTCAGTTAAAAATCTGTATTAATTTATTAACTCATAGTCTATTATTTATTATGATATTTTTTTACTCAAAACGATATTTTTTTATTTTTTTTATAAAAAAACCATCATTAAAACGGAATTATAAAAGCAGCTCCAAATAAAGAGCCATGATGATATTCATGCGCACGTGGCTCCAGTGTAAAGCAAGCCTCTGGTGGTACCCACAGCAACAGAAAGTTATCACGCGTTCAACTTGCGCGTGTCAGCACCATCCACTGACAGAGGAGAGAGCTGGTAAACCAGCCAGCCAGTCTCCTCTTCCTTCTTCCTTCCAAACTGAGAAAACTTTAGGGCTCCTCTTCCCTTTCTTTTCCCTTTCCAATCCCAATAATAGAAAACTTAACTAATCCTTTACTTCAAACCGGATTCTGTCTGATCTCAATTTGCCGATGGACGAATCTTACGGAAATCTCCCTTCTAGCCATTTGCTCGGTTCAGTACCTGTAAGTATCCAATTCATTTCTATTTAGAGAAGCCAAGCTAATTCTATTGATTTTAATTTTTTTTATTGAATTAGAATGGATATTGAGATTAGTCTGGAAAGTATTAATCGCTCGCTGCTAATAGGTCCCGTGGCATAACTGCAAACACTACTAAGTAATAAAGCATTGATTAACATCAAAAGTTTTCTTGATTTTCAATTTTTTTATAGGCCGTGCTCACTGAAGAAAAAGCAAAAACTATCGTGAATTATGAAGGTAAATGAGTTTTTTTTTTTTTTGGATTTTTAGGGTTTTGCTGTTTATGGTTGGAGTTGAATTCGTTACTATAAATTATAGAATTCTAGAGCATAAAAATTTGTTTATGAACTTAAATGTGCAGTTCCTGAAGCAAGTATGCAAACCTTCCCGCCAAATATTAATGGAGGCAGTGGCCGCGGTTATCAAACTCTTGGAAGTCCACCCGGTATGGGTTTTGAATAATTCATTGTGCATGTTTATGGATATGTTATTCAAGATTAATCAGTTTTTTTTGCAGTTTTACTATTATTGCTGATATTTCATTGAATTCTTGAATATGGTTTCCCCACTTTGAAAATTTTAATATTTGGTATTTTTTCTTCCAAAAGATATCATTTTGGCTCGTGGTAACGGGGAGTGCTCCTTGAATGTGTTTCTCCGGGGTTTTGTATCTTTTATGGAGGAATACTATTATTGGGTTCTAAGAAGAGAGCCTAATTGTTATAAATATAAACAATTGAAAGTAATTATTGATGCAAGCATATATTGAGGTTTTTTGTCATGGCTTCTGTAATGAATTTCTGTAGCTATGAAACTCGGACTGCATCCATTGTGTCCATGGAAGCATGAAAACTAATAGCTCAATGACATCATGGTGTTGGGGACATCTGGCATCTGCTATGTCGTTGTATATGATTAGTGAATTTGCTGCTATCAGAGGTTTATTCCTTGCAATCATGTTGTTTTAGGTTACAACATCTAATGTGCTTAGAGTAATTCTGACCTTAATTCAAGAACACCTTTCATATTTGTCATTCCTAGAAAATGTTAAATGTAGACTTCAGACCCTTTAATTTATCCGTGTTTAATGACTGAGATTATCTGATTTTGAGCAATCACCTTTTAGCTTTTCATTTGGTCTGTTTAAATGGAATTTATAATTTGGTGGGGTTTCGTATTTCCCAGTGGTGATTACAGATGAGGCCTGGAGGAGTAGAGTTTACAGTTAAACGATGTAATCTCGAGTTGGATGTCAGTAATCTGAAGTAGATTCCTATTTTTAACTTCTAAAAAGTAAATAGTAATGTTTTTAATTAGTATAGTCCTAGAACGCTCATACAAAGCAAAATTTCTTCATAATCAAATATTATTTTCCAGTACAGCTGTTCTTAATTCAGCTAGGAAACCTTGTTAAGTGGACTAAAATATGGCGGTATGGTACAAATCAATGCTTTGGTTGGTCATGGTGCTGCTCACTGAGAAATCTGATCTGTATTTTGATTTGCCAAGAAGGAAACAGGAAATGCATATCTTTCTTTACATTATTGTATTAGTAGCAGTCTAGCTGTACGAAAGTTTCTAATGATGCATTTGTTTTCAAGGATGTTATTAGTTTCTGTTCATATCTAACAGCCCCCTTTTCTTTTACACCCAGAGGGATTTGAGCAACAACCACCAAACAATTGGAAGGGCGTATTTAGTATCTCATCATACATGCAATATTTCAACGTGGATACAGATATTGTTGTCAACAGACTGATGAGCTCTTTTTATCCTATTGGTGGTGATTTTTTCAGCAAGATTGATGCAAACCCTGATCTGTGAGTTTGGTTCTCTGTCTCTCTCCCTCTTCCCCCCTCACTTCGAATGTTTTTCCTTGATGCAACTTTCACCTGGCATCTAATTGTTCATTTCATTTTTTTATATGCTAGATACGGACTTGTCTGGGTCTCAACTACCTTGATATTTGTGCTTGCTTCTCTCGGAAACCTTGCCACCTACCTCATACAGAAACGTACTGATCACAAATCTTCTTGGAGCTTTGATGTTGGATATGTGAACGTGGCAGTGTTTTCAGTCTACGGCTATGCAATTGTGGTGCCGTTGGCATTTTATTTCTTGTTTCGTTATCTGGAATCAAATCCTAAGTTGATACAATTTTGGTGCATGTGGGGATATTCTCTTTTCATCTTTGTTCCAAGCTCGGTAAGCATCACCAACTGTGGCTTTTTATATTTCATTTGTTTGTTTATCTTTTCCTGGGCCTTAAAAGACCTATGCATACCCTGTGGAATATTTTCAGTTTTTGTTGGTTGTCCCAATTGAGGCTTTTCGTTGGATCATTATACTTGTTGCTGGTGTTGACTCGGGCATGTTTGTTGCTTCAAATCTCAAGACCCTTGTTGAGGGGAATGATCTTGCAATTATTGTGGTTGCAGCGTTCTTCTTGCAACTGGCTCTAGCAATCTTCTTTAAGGTTTGGTTCTTCCAATAAGCCTCGCACTGCATGAATCTGGAAGTCCAAAATGCTAGAGAGCTTTAAGGTTTTCCAATAAGCCTCTCACTGCATGAATCTGGAAGTCCAAAATCTTAGAGAGAATTTGTGTGGAACGTAATTTCTTGGTTTGGTAACACCTATCACTTATCAGGGTGTGCTGTGGTAAAGAATTCCAAGGCTTGTCTTTGACTAGTGGTGTTGTGGTTATAATTATATTGCTAAGTGGTTGGGATGGCATGGATCTGGATTCAGTCTGCATCTTTTAGAAGACTGGAGCAAGTAGACAGGGAAACATAATTGCTGCAATTTTTCCCCAATGTTTTGAAAAACTTCTCTTTCAGCTCGAGATTTCCTCGTATGAACTGGTTGTGTAAATACATACTGATCTGGAGTTCTGTTTAAGTAACTCCCAATGATTTGACCAATTGTTTTGACCACCATACCTCACTCAAGCAAACAAGGCTGACTACCTGGTCTCCTTGGAATCTGAGATCCAAGCTGAACACAAGGAAGATCAAATTGAGTCCTTCGGTGCATGATATGTTGATAATGGCTACGTATTTGACCTTGATCTTTATTTTTGCTCATCTTCGCTAATCACTCATCCCCTGATCTTGTAGGCTACAGAGATTCATATGGAAATTGATGTGTAGTTTATCTGATCATTCAGTGTGACCTCCAGAGTCGTCGGCTTTCTTTTATGTCTTGATCCAGCATCTGAGCTCATTTTCATATTTCTTTTCACCAATGCCTTCAATTATTTAAATTCGATGATAAAAAATATATGCGATCAATCAAAATCCTCTCGTTTTATTTATGCATTTCTTCTCTTATCCGACAAAGCCTCCTTTTTTTTTCTTTTTTTTTTTATCAAGGACATGGTTTTTTGAATAAAAATTAAAAGCTATTAAAAGAAAAATTTCTTCTCATCTCGTATTTATTTTATATTTTGATGAAAAGCGTTTTTTTTATTAGAATCATGGATTATCATCTATAAACTTGTATAAAAACTTATAATGATCTGTGAACCAAATTCCAACAAGGAAATAAAAAATAATGTCTTAATTATTTTTATGTAATCGTGTGAAAAGAATAATAGAAGGGCTAATATAGGTTATGAGCTTGTAGGCCTAGATTTCTAGGCTTGAACGTCTAGCGTATACGAAACCTAGACGCATCTGCGCGTGGAAAGGATGACATGCCTAGATTGTTAGGCTTGGACGTCTAGCGTGTACAAAACCTACACTCTTTGAGTGGAAAGGATGGCATATCATTTACTTGGATTGACAAGATATCTTCCACCACAACAAATTTTGGCCATTGAATATTGAATTATGAGATATTTTGATTTAAGAATATAAAAGTTAAACTCATTTTCATTTAAAAATATCTAAAAACTACCTTATGAAATTTAATAACTTCATTTACAGTCTAAAAATAACTTATAATCAATTTTAAAATTAAAAATCAAACTAAATCAATAAAAAAAATTGATCCTTAATTTACATAATTAGATATTCAAACCATCTTCAATGAAAACCCCTCTCCAAAACAACCCATCACATTAAAATTGAAATTTTTATCATCCAAATATAGTTGATTAAAATTTATTTTTTTCTTTTTTCTTTGATAAGTTTCTCTCTTCCGAATATCCAAAAACTTGACTGTAATAAAAATGAAGTATGTGATTAAAATATAAATATTTAAAATACAAAGATGAAACATGAAAAAAAAAAAACATTAAGGGATCAGAATGTAATTTTACGTTTAAACTATAGATGCACTGTAGTAATTCAAGGTACAAAGGTGAGAGGAGGCACAGTTACTGCAACAATGAAAGTGCCCTTTTATAGTTAATTCTGTAATTGTAATTATA
Source organism: Populus tomentosa (assembly GCA_018804465.1). Taxonomy (NCBI): domain Eukaryota; kingdom Viridiplantae; phylum Streptophyta; class Magnoliopsida; order Malpighiales; family Salicaceae; genus Populus; species Populus tomentosa. Next base: position 3,667,209 of record CM031983.1, on the reverse strand, counting down.
ATGTAACTTTAACTATGAAGAAAGACGGTGGTTTAAATCTTTGTTTTTTATGTTCCGTGAAGGCCTTACGTGAGCGAACGTTCACCATTTACATATGCCTGCGCCGCCCTGCATGGATTCCTTATACACGGCGGTCAAAACCTGACCCGTTTCCTCAGCTGGCTGCTGGGTTATATGGAAATTGGAAGGTCAGGACTCAGGAGCATTGAGATACTCGGTGGATCTTGGCTAGTCTGTTGCTATTCTTAGCCCATATTAATGAAATCAATTTTTTGGTTGCCATGCTAATGTAAATTTTAATTCCATTAATTGAGTATTGAAAAGCTCGAGCGTGGAAATTCCATCGCAGGATCATCTCCAAGCAAAAACCATTGATGCTTGGTTATCTGGAAGTTCAGGAACATTGAGATATCTGGTAGGAACTGGCATTGCATCCAATGCAACAAGGTAGGCAAACAAGGATGCAGGGAAAAGATTTAGTTTTGAAGCAGTGGAAATTCTGCAGGAAACATTGCAGTTCCTAGAGTTCTTAATTTTCCTCCTCCTCCTGAAGGCGGTGGAAGCTTAATTGTTATTGAAGTTGTAATACCTCGTGTCAAATGCCGTGCTCTCTCGAGTCTTGACAGAGCAAGAGCCAGCACTGAAAGGGAAATCCACCCGCCATTGAACCTTTATCCACGTGTCATTAATCATCCTATGCTGTTTTGAAATCTTTATCCATTGTGCACTTGTATGAACTGAATCAATCTTTCTGCCTACAGGGATCGCATTTTTTAAATAACTGATAGTAGAATGTAATCTTTAATTAATAATATACTAATTAAGCAGACTGAGCCAGTTTTTTTTTTTTTTTTGAAAAAATAGTTAGTTGATATAGAGATTAAAAGATTCACGAGAATAAATGTCAACAGCGTGACTTTAATATATAGAATTATTTGCAGGCACAAGAAAAGGAACAGTTCTAAAAGAGCAGGGCTAATTCAATTCATCAAGAGAGAAGAAACCAAAAATAGAGAGATTTAGCCTAACCACAAAAATAAAAAAAAGATCCAACCCGCCCGCCCGGAACGGATTTCTGTTTCACAGTGAAGAGAAAGAAGCCAAGCCGCCCACAATTTAAACTCCTTTTCAGTTAAAAACGATAAAAAAAGAGGGGGGTGGGCAGGCCCGTTCTGCCCTCCTCTGTATAAGAGCCGAAACAAACAACTGAATCCTACGTTTTTGTCTTTTTATGTGACCTTCTAACAATCTCACTCGCTCCCTCGACCCCTACATAAATCGCCACCACTGAAGCATCTTTCAATCTCTCTCTCCCTCTCCGTTTCGAGTCGCCTCATAATTATCTCCTTTTGAGCTGACTCGGCCCGAGTTTGAGTTCTCAACACAAAATGAGCGACCTGGATCGTTCTCGTGCTTTTTTCAATGACGTTAAGCGTCTCATTATCAAGGTTTTTTTTTCTTCCCCTGTCTTATTGCTTTCTTAGTCTCTGAATGAACTAAAGTTGTATCGTTATCATGTAGATTTGTTTTTGGATTAAGATATGGTGTTCACTTTGATTTTATATATTTGACTAGATGCCATGCATCTTTTTCTTTCAGCTGTAAAGACTGACAATCTCATGTTCAATTAGTCTGTTCTATTTTTTTTTAATGATACTATTTTATGTTTGATTAAAAAATGAAAATCTTAACCGAATAGAATTAAACGGACTTCGTTTGATATGATTAGTGATTGCTGTTTCCATTTTTTAATCAAAAGGTTTGCGTTTTTTGCTTATTTTGAGATTTGGTTGCTGAAGGTTGGGACCGCTGTTGTAACTCGAGCGGATGGAAGATTAGCCCTTGGAAGATTAGGGGCACTTTGCGAGCAGGTGATGATTTCATCATAACATTTTTATGTGCTTAATTTATGAAGGATTATAACAATGAGTTTTGCATGCAGATTAAAGATTTGAATTCTCTCGGATACGAAGTTATCGTGGTGACATCGGGTGCTGTTGGACTTGGTCGCCAAAGGCTTAAATATCGAAGATTCGTCAACAGCAGGTTAAGTACTCTGTCGACTTTTTTTTTTTTATTTGGATGCGGGGGATTGTTGGTTTTTTACATGTCTGGAATCACTCCCGGTGATGATGCGAGAAACTGTTTATGCATGTAATTAGTTCATAATTGCGGTGATGTTGTTGTTTTCGACCCAGTGATGTAATTGCTGCCAATTTTTAGGGGGAAAAGAGAAGCCATGCCATTTACCCAACTGTAATGCAAAAGCTGATTTTACACTAAAAGTTTTCTCTTGCTTTGTTCTTCTTCTTTAATTTTATTTATTTTATTATTTTTTTAAAGCTAGTTGAACTGGCATTTGTATATATTTTAATGATTTCATGTGTGCTGCAGTTTCTCTGATCTCCAAAAACCACAAGTCGATCTTGATGGGAAGGCCTGTGCAGCTGTTGGACAAAACAGTCTCATGGCTCTATATGATACATTGTTTAGTCAGGTACTTTAGATAATAGCTGTGTTTATCGTTTTCGCACCTGAATTAAAATCTTGACCAGTTTCTTGTCTTCCTGAGCATCTATAGATGTCTCTATCTTTTTCAAGGATACTTATTCATAACTCATAACCATTTGTTTTCCCCCATTTCACTTCTTGGTTTATTTCGAGATGTAATGTTGTACTCTCTCGCTTTTTTTCGGTGCAGCTGGATGTAACATCAGCACAGCTTCTTGTGACCGATAGGGATTTCAAGAATAAAGATTTTAGAAAGCAATTGGATGAGACAGTGCAATCACTGTTAGCTCTGAGGGTTATCCCTATATTTAATGAGAATGATGCAGTCAGTACTAGGAAAGCTCCATATGAGGTATGTGAGTTGGAGTTTGTATCCGTTCATTTTACATCTCTGATCATGGGCTACCACTGCAGGATTCTTCTGGAATATTTTGGGATAATGACAGTTTAGCAGCTTTGCTGGCCCTGGAGTTAAAAGCTGATCTTCTTGTTCTGCTGAGTGACGTAGAAGGTCTATACAGTGGCCCTCCAAGTGACCCGCGTTCAAAGCTGATTCACACATACATTAAGGAAATACATCAGAGTGAAATTACTTTTGGAGACAAGTCTAGGGTGGGTCGGGGGGGCATGACAGCCAAAGTAAAAGCTGCGGTCAATGCAGCTTATGCTGGCATCCCTGTTGTTATAACCAGGTAAACTTTTAATCCAATGGTACATTCTCATGGATCATAACTATAATATACATTAAAAAATTGGTTCTCTTAGACAAAATAACTAATTAAAAGCACATGGCCACCTTGTCGCAATTAAAAATATGTCCTCCTGTAAGCATAAAACAAAGTCTTGGCATAAAATAAAGATTACATTTGTACAGGAGTTTCATGCCCGACATTATCTTAAGAAGTTTATGCTGTTGCAAAACTGCTGCTTATTTTTGCTCCCCGTCACATTGGGTGGGTGCCCCTAGGAGAATGGATGGGGCAAGAGGAAGTAAACCCTCGTTTCTTAGCTTCCTTGAAAAATTGAATGATAATTAATGTTTTACTTGGGGAGTTGGTAGAGTTATCTTTCTGAATCCAAAGTTTGAGCTTCCTACACGTGGTACTGGTTTGAACTACTTTTCTTTTCCCCTAGTGTGAAATTATTTCTTTTTCTCTTTTGAAGTGGGTATGCACCTGAAAACATAATTAAAGTCCTTCAAGGAGAGCGTGTTGGCACCCTCTTTCATCAAGATGCACATTTGTGGGCCCAAGATAAAGAAGTTGGTGCACGTGAGATGGCAGTTGCAGCAAGGGAAAGTTCCAGAAGGCTCCAGGTATGATGACATTGATAACAGTTTAAAATGCTTATGCTATTATACACGTTTTTTATTCACAAATGGAAGTAGCACACAGGTGTGCCTTCTTTTTGTCTTAACAGCACAATAACTTGGTAGAACTTGTTCTGTAGGCCTTGTCTTCACAAGATAGGAAAAAGATTTTGCTGGACGTAGCTGATGCCCTAGAAGCCAATGAAAAACTTATCAACATTGAAAATGAAGCTGATGTTGCTGCTGCACAAGAGGCTGGATTGGAGAAATCCTTGATATCTCGGCTGGCTTTAAAGCCTGGGAAGGCAAGACAGCTCTATTTTTTATACATTTAATTTTTCTTGTTGCCATTTTCCACCTTCTGGTTTCTTTCCAGTTCAATTTGCCATCTAGAATAATGATTTGATTGTTTTTATGTCCTTGTTTTATTGAATGGTCTCCTCTTAAATTTCTTGTGTCTAAATAAAAATACACTGACCTTGACAGATTAAGAGTCTTGCGAACTCAACTCGTGTGCTTGCTAACATGGACGACCCAATTGGTTGTATTTTGAAGAGAATTGAGGTAAGGAAAGTGTGTTTTACATGTGTTTGATCCTTTCTGCTACCTGATTTTAAGGATTTCCATTCATTTGGTACACCGGTGGTATAAATAAAATAATTTGATGTTTTTGCTATACATGTTAAGATGTAATGCATGCAGCTAAAAATGAGACCACCTCAACCATTTAATAAGAATCAATGAGATGTGCAATTCAGAATCATGAATTAAAGTATTTTAGTAGAAATATACTTATTGCTGGACTTATGGCTCTGGAATGGATGATTTGTGACGTTTCTAATGACTTTCATGTCTTCAGCTGGCAGATGGACTCGTCCTGGAGAAAACCTCATCTCCTTTAGGTGTTCTCCTGATTATTTTCGAGTCTCGACCAGATGCTCTTGTGCAGGTAATTTAAGACTGATATTTCAGTATTGTTGTCAAGGCAGGATAAAAACATAGTCTAGCACTAGGTTTTGGTTGCCTCTTACTTTAAATATCTGCTTTTGTGCCTGTTTTTGTTTTTGTTTTTTTTAATGAATGAATGGGTTTACCGGGATATGAAATATTAAGTTACTGGCTGTCTTTCAAAGTCTTTTCTCTTCTTCTCTCTTTTTTTTTCCCTGAGCCCACAAGGCAGTAGGTCATGGACCTGAGAATCTGCCTAGGTATTATTTGGGTGACATGGACTAATTGTGAAAATTTGTTTCAATTTTCAATGTGTTTCTTGGATTTTAACATTCATAAGGTCCTTGTTCTTTCAAATTAGAAACAGACTCTTTATTGTTTTGGTCTAGTATGTAAATCCCATATCCTGTTTAAGTGTTTGTTGTCATCCTTTTTTTACATGGCTGAGCAGATAGCTTCATTGGCAATCCGAAGTGGGAATGGACTCCTCTTGAAAGGAGGAAAGGAGGCCAAGAGGTCAAATGCAATTTTGCACAAGGTTTGGTTCTTTAAATACAGATATTTATGAATATTACTTGATTGTGATAGTACTTCAGATGTAAGACTGTCAATAAAATTATGTCTGTATTTTTCTCGTCCCTTCTAATTATGTAGGTAATCACTACAGCCATCCCAGACACTGTTGGTGGAAAACTTATTGGGCTAGTGACTTCAAGAGATGAAATTCCTGATCTGCTTAAGGTGTGTAGATCTTAAAAGATGCCTGACCAGCAAAACAGTGTTTAAGAATGATGGTCTTGAAAACAGAAGTTAGACTTATTATTTTTGTGCTTCAGCATGATGATGTTATCGATCTTGTGATCCCAAGAGGCAGCAGTAAACTTGTTTCTAAAATCAAGTCATCCACTAAAATTCCTGTTCTTGGTCATTCTGGTGAGACAGATAATTGGATTATACAGTTCAGTTCCTACTCTGTTCTCATAATATTTCTAGATTTCTTAGTAAAGCGGTTCCCTTTGTTACTCAGATGGCATTTGTCATGTCTATGTCGATAAGTCTGCTAACATTGAAATGGCAAAGCGTGTTGTCTTGGATGCCAAAGTAGATTATCCAGCAGCTTGCAACGCAATGGTATGTGTATTCATTTATATTTTCTATTCATTATTAGTGTCCATTTCAACTTTATTTCTGACATTTTCCATGATTATTTTATCGAGTCTGGATAAACATTTGCACATCTACTTTGCTTGTTCATGACTTGGCAAGTTTTTTGGTCGTTTTTCCTTTTCTATATCCAGGAAACACTTCTTGTGCATCAGGATTTGGTGCATAGTGGTGGGCTCAATGAGCTTATTGCTGATCTTCGCATTGAAGGTAGGAATTCCATGATCGCAGCCACTTATCACGGTTATGTTATAATTTTATAATGAGCTATTCAATAGCATGTTGTTTTACAATAACAAATTAATGATTTATTGCAAAAATTCATGGAAGGTAGTTAAATTGATAGGAGTTGGATAATTTGGAAATCTACCTGGTTCCATATAACAGTTCTTAGATCTTCACAATGTATAAAAAAAAATACAAGACCAGCTCTTATTTGTGTGGATTTAAAGTTCAATTTTCATTAAGTTTTCTTGATATGATGTCACAACCAAGGCTTTAAATGTTTTCCCAAAAATGAGGGCATTACAGCTGATTTTAAGCTATATTCCCAATCAGTATTGTTCACTCCTTGTATTCCATCTATTTTACTTAAATATTGATCTTCAACAACGTGTTTGGTTTCAAAAACTTGTATGCAACTTAAGACTTCCACTCCCCTGAGACTATTCGGCAAGACATACTAATCAAGGATCTGATAATTGGTGCTTCTTTTCCAGGCGTTACTTTATTTGGTGGACAAAGGGCATGCAAGGAATTGAACATTCCAGAGGCCCCTACTTTCCATCACGAGTACAATTCTATGGCCTGCACTGTTGAAATTGTTGATGATGAGCATGCCGCCATTGATCATATCCATCAACATGGAAGGCATGTCGATGTCTTTTTTTTCTACTATAATGATGTTGGCATTTCCTACCCCACATAAACATGCACACACAGACATGTATAGTGGATTTACTGTTTTTATTTTTTTTCTTGTTGACAGTGCACATACTGATTGTATAGTAGCAGAAGACCATGATGTTGCTGAAGTCTTTCTACGTCAAGTTGACAGGCAAGAATTATTAACAGAATGTATTTTTTTTCTCCCGTTCCTTAGCCTTGCTTGGGGTTTCTGTGATCATCTGAACTCCGACATTCAACACGAGACTTTCATCGTAGTTTTTTAAAGATGACTCAATCTTTCCTTGCATATATGCGAAGCACATTAATGACAACAGACAGCCAAGTGATGTTTCTTGTTATTGTCATTTGCAGTGCTGCTGTTTTTCATAATGCAAGCACAAGATTCTGCGACGGGGCTCGATTTGGATTAGGTGCAGAGGTAAAATGTCATCTCACAATTATTTTGAACATCATTTGAGGTTTCATACTTGTCGTAGTTGATTCTTATTGGCTGAATAGGTCGGAATAAGCACAAGCAGGATTCATGCTCGAGGCCCTGTAGGGGTTGAAGGATTGTTAACTACTAGATGGTAAGAATCTGCTCGTGTGTAGTTTGACTTGAAAAGGTTTTTATAAAAAAATATACCCGAACTTGTTTCTTGATATATTAGTTGCCATTTATACAAGCATCAAGGGGTTGTTTTACGCTGTTTAGAATGGCTGCCAGTATTCGGTAGCCATGACTGTCTGCCCGGCTTGCTCTCTGATAATGTTTGAGCCAGAGGAATTTAGTATTTACTAGAAAAATCGATAAAGCCAGGATTGGAAGGAGCTTGTTGCTCGTTACTATTTTATCAAAATTTTATGCTTGAAACATTGACCTTCATATTGTGCCCATGCAGGATTCTCAGAGGTTGTGGACAAGTGGTGAATGCTGATCAAGGGGTGATTTACACGCATAAGGATATAACAATGTAATCAGTCTGCAAGTTATAAGTTGTTGGCGATAGTGGACAGCATGCCTCGTGCATTTGAGTCTCATTTTTTCTATTTTAATTGCTGTTCTTCTTCTTCTTATTATTATTATTACTATTATTATTATGCAGACGTCTTTTAGGCAGTTATCAGATAAATCTCAATTTTTTTTCATGCCCGACAAGACACGCTCTAAGCAAATTTGGAATCCAGAAGTTTCCCGCCTAATAATAATTACCGAGCATATTTATAGATTGATTCCTCAAAAGTGTGTTTAACAGTGTTGTTATTTTTTAAATAATTTTTTGTGATAAAATATATGTTAATAATTTTTTTTATTTTTAAAATTTTTTTTTTATTATCAGTACATTAAAATAATTTAAAAATATTAATAATATATTAATTTAAAATTAATAAAAAATAAAAAAATTAAATATTTTTAAAATATAAAAATAAACAAACTTCGCTTACGGGCAACACTGATCGGATATTTGCTGCTTTGCCTTTTGGTGAATAGGCCGAAAAGACGGATACTATAACTCATCTGTCGAAAGCGCGACAGTTAACAAACCTGGGAGAGGTGAGAGCTCCTTCGAGGATACCTTTGTCGATTTCAATTAACTGGTGGCGACATGTTACCGTTGCCGAATTGAAAGCATCGTTGCCCTCGCCTTCACTCCTGGAAAGGTCAATTTAAGGAATTACTGCCTTTTCCATTACACAACAAAGCGCAATTTGATTATTCGGTCTTGATTCGACTTTTAAATTGAATTTTAAGAGTATAATTATTTTTATATTTATATTGACTTTTTTATTTTTATATTAACTTGAATCAATAATTAACTTAATTTTATGACTTAATTTGACTCTTAATTAATAAATTTTTTTATATTGATTTGGATTAGTAATCAATTGTAACCTAATTTAACTTTTAATTAATAATTATTTTTATATTTATATTTGTTCAAATCAACATGATTTGAGCAAATAAATTTATCCTATTTTTTTTTTTAAATTATTGTAACAAGAAGCTCACGTGTATTCCGCCGTTATTATTATTCTTCTAACATTGTTGTTAGAGTACTTCCAAGACATCTTCATTAAAAACAAATTTCATTATTTTTTTAAAGTTTAACCTCGTTAATAAGTCGATCTGATTTTTATTAACACTAAAATTCACATGTTGAAAACGAGATTAATTTTAACGTGTACAACTAACTCAACAATATATTACGTTTTAGTTACGAACTAGTTTTTTTAGCTCACGTTTCATATTATAGGTTATATTAAAATAAATTGAACCTAAAAAACTGTTAAAATTGCAAAGAGTTTTTTGACACTATTATTAAACTTAAACTTGATCTGATGATTAAGTTTTAAAAATCTTTTAACTTCTTACTTAGTCTATATTTTAAATAAAATCATGCAAGAGTTAATTTAATGTGACTTAATCAATTTGATAGATTAAAAAATAATTTTAACAATAGTAAAAAAAAAAAACATGGTTTGGTTTAAAAAGAACTTCTAAATGATTTTTTTTAATATTAAAACAAAAATATATTAGATCTGCTTGAGTTTCACAGCTTAACATGCTAAGCCTGTGACATGAACCATGGACTCTACTAAGTTTAATAATTTTATTTTTTTAATTATTTTTCACTCAATTATATGATAAAAAATAGAATCAAACATAAAATTAAGCCTTAACCAAATGCAAGGATGTTTGTTTGAGACTATGATAATCTCGTAAAAAATAAATCGAAACAAATTATTAATATCAATTCTAAATCAACTAAATATTAAATGATAAAATTGATAAAAAAAAAAAACCAAACAAACAAACAAAAAGGATTGAGTTGAGAAAAAAAGAGATGGGATTTTAATAGAAGAAAACTCTTTAACATAGTTATCAAACCTGACCAAAGTCATCCTTTAAACCTTTTGACTTGATTTCTTGCCTAGTCCAGTTTGAAATTAACCCGTATGAAAGTTGATTTTACATAATTCAGTTGACTTAGAAGGTTTAAAGGCAATCTAAGGAAATAATAAAAGCATGGTTTGATTTTAAAAACATTTCAAGTTTACTTTTTTTTTTTTTAATATTGAGACAACAACGTCTTGAATCAACTTGAGCTTTACATCTTAACCCACAAGACACACAATTCGAATTATAAACTTTACTGGGTTTAGAAACTTTATTTTGTTAGACTCTATATTTTTATTTAATGATATAATAATAAAAATATAAACTTGTAGAAATTAAGTTTTGTCAAATACAAAAATATTTATTTAAGATTGCTATAACCTCATATAAAACAAACTAAAATATATTACAATGAAAAATTTAAAATCAATAAAATATTGAATACTAAAGTCAAATTGAAAAGAAAGTAAAATTTAAAAAAAAAAGTTTGAAAATACAAACTAAGGAGCTTCACTACATAAAAATAATTTTAATGGAGTAGTAGTAATTCTTACTCCGTGTTGAATTGATGCCTTGGAAGTTGCTGATGATGTGGAACTAATAAGAGTTTTAAATTTAATAAAATATATGCTGATTTAAATTTGTCAAAGTCTGTTATGTTCATCTTTAATTATATATGTAACAAATAGCAGATTTAGCTGCTTGTTACTTGCTAAGGTTACTTAAATAAAACGTCGGAATGTTCTGGGGCTAGCTTCTAATTCTAACTGTCTCATGGTTGGGAAACACAGTTGTGCAGTGTCTTTGCTTCAATCAGCAGAGAAGCTTAGAGTAAAAAGAGTGAGAGCTCATGATGTTGGTGTGGAAATTCTTACAACCGAGGAAAAAACCAAGGATTTGGTTGTTTGTAATTTGTTTCTATTGTTCGAGTCTAGCGATTGGACACATGATGTTTCGATTGTGAGCATTGCTCACAATTGTGGTATATGATAACGGAATCGAGCCCTTTGCATCGAGGATCATCTACCCGAGTTAATCTTGCACAACAATTGAAGAGGAGGTTGTTTTGTGTTCTTATCATTCTAGACATTCCGACGTATGAACGATGACTGATCCATACGTTGCTCAGTTCTTGCTGTAGTCTTCAACTGCCCTCATAAACTACGGAAAGTTGAAGCACAAAGTACTTCTCACCTTTCTCTGCTGGCAGATATGAACTTCTAAACAGCCTCTGAAACAGGCCCCGAGGGAACCCCTTGCACTACTTCCATGTTTTCAATTTTCATTTGTATCGCCTCTGTCATAAGACTATGTTGTTTCAAACACTCCACAGTTTTAGAGTGAATGTGCCAGCCTAAAAAAGGTATTGCTTGAAATCTTAGAAGTCTGCTGCTAGCATATTGGATCTGATCAACCCGAATGTACTCAAAATGAAGTAGTGCACTTTTCCAAGCATAATGACACGCGGCAACCCATTTTTAAGCCAGGCCATACCATATGATTATTTTGCATTTCAGTAGGAGATATTCGTAGCAATGTACTAAGGCATCACAAAACAAGGGTAAAGGTACTATGGATGGGCAAGTGATGGAGGATAAAGATCTCTTCATCTAGCAAACGGAACCAACCACAATTTGCATAATTTGGCATTTTGCAGTAGCTGTTGGCTGCACTTCTAAATTGAACCTCTTATGAGCACATCATCTCGTGTTAGTTTGTTCCATGTACTTTTCACTTCGATAACATAAGAAATTCCTTTCCTCTTATAATGGAGATGATAACTGCACCTGGAGTTGGCAGCATTCCAATCAAGTCAACTGGATTTGGTTTCAATGAGAGGAGCAGTAAAAGTGGTGGTGTTGGTGGTCTAATGGACAGGAAAGCAAATGAGTGATGTTACTGTCTCCCCATGTCATTCTGCATTCTAGAGTTACGAGGCAGTGGGAAAAAAATCCTTTTCCTTAAAAGAAACAATTGAGTTTGCTCAAGACTTTACGTATAGTTATCAGGGACATCTCTGTAGTAATCATGCCTGTTCCCCAACCTCGTTGCTTTGTATGTTTCCAGGGAACGCCAACGTTTTATTTTCACGAGCTCGGTAATAATATGACTTCTAAATTCTTTTTGAAGACTTGACAGAGAAAAAGAATGAAAAATTCCCATGTGTGCATGACTGCGTTTTGAATATGTGCATATTGGCCTGCGCATGAATTCGAAATTTCATACAAAGTGGTCTCTGCTGCTTATATATTATGCTTCATCTTAGTACTTGATGGATGTTCTGTTGTCTTATTTTAGTGATCCATCTTTTTTAGACTCTTGCCTCCAAAATTTTGACCGTGTTTTGAATTCATCTATTTGATTGCATCAATGGGGCTTGCGTGCTTTGAGATCGAAGAAAAACCTGCAGAATCCTGTCTTAGTGAGCTTATTTGTTGTTGGTGATTGGGCAACAATCTTCTCTCCTCAACTTGTGTTAAATTATAATTTTCACAGAAGCAGGTGTTTATGCCATGGTAGGAGAGACTAATTAAACACGACACTTGACACAGCACTGCCAGATTTTCATACACTATCCGTGTGGTTTCTCAGGACCATTTGCACTTGATTTGTTTGTTCTTTTCTTAGCCAAAACAACAATGTATATGAACAGCATTCAGCATTGGTCAATTTTTTGAAGATATCATGGTCGGAAGAATTCTCAAAATATCTGCAAAATCCCTTTGTTGTTTCAATTAACATCTGAATGGAAGCAATTTCTTTCTCTTCATCCTTCCCTGAAGTCACCATTCTTTTTTCTCGTTCACTTCACCTTCTTCCTTGACGTGCTGTCTCGCGGACATGTGAGTTATACATACCCATCAGTGGCTAGATTTTTATTCAAGTTACGATTCTCCCTGTTTTGTTTCTTCGGAGATCAAGGTCTGATTACTTCATTCTACAGAATCGAGTAAACTGTGCTGTAATAGTTAGTTAAAAGGAGTTTGATGCATAATTAGAAGGCGGTATACCAGGAGTAAAGAGGGTCTGGGTGGGTCATTCCTTTGTTAAGTAAAACACTTGACATCTTATTAGGCTAATCACACTCATGGAACAACTTTCCAAGACATATATAATACCTGTTTCAGTTTTTTTACTCGAAGCTTTTGCAGTTGTTAATGCTTGATGAGGTGACAAGTCCGTTCTTCAGTTAATGAGAGAATTCCTCTTCTAGCCAGCTGCTTAAATATTGGAAAGAGGAGGGTCTAAGAGGAAAATTGTGGAGTTGTTTGAAGAAAATCTCAAAATTCAAAGCAAAAGTAATTCATTTACAATTTCTTGACCCAAGATTTTATTTGTCATCCATAATTGCGTAGCTACCTTGCACAGTTGTGCATTAATCTAGTTTGGATTATAGAACCCGTACATGGGGCAGAATGATGTCAGGAGCTGCACATGTTTCATTTTCTAAGCAGGTCTAAAAATTTGTTGAGATTGCAAAATCTCAACTCCCATCTGTATTTCTTGATTTCTTCCTTTGATAATTCATGTTTGAAAGACATGGTTAGGTACTGCTTGCTTCACATGGTAGGCCTCTTTCTCTCTCTCAGCAACATCATTGATAAAAGAACAGGTAGAGCATGCTCCCTCCAAATTATGCTTTCGGATTAGACTCGAGCAGGTAAATTGGGACAATTTTGTCAAGTGATTGCATTGAAAATGCAATTTCTTTTCTCGTTTGCTATTCACACAAAGTTGCAATACACATTTACACCAAATGAGGCATGATTATAGTTGGGATCCCACGTAATTATAATTAATTGATGGCCGATGTGATACCCTCATGTAGAGCAATTAACAACACACAACTCCCTTCACTTCGTCAAAAGGCAAGGACCCGTGACAGCCATTATTTTTCAGCCCACCGTACCCTCTTCAGAATTTTGCTCCAGAAAGACCAACATTGCTACCAGTTCGGGACCTCGACGGCACCTCTCACGATCTCTTCATAGAAAGAGAAATCTGAAAATGCTGGTTCTGAAAGTTTCGGGACCACCCATGTACAGATAATTGAAAAAAATCTTAAGCTGTCCAACTACACTGATTGACAAAACAAAGAGTTTCATTGTTGATACATTACACTGGATTCTGTGAAACTGAAGATTTCAACTTTACAACGTTTTGGTTACATGAAAACTTATTTTAACTACACCACGGAGTTGCACTTTCACACCATTTTCACATCTATGACAGACCTCCTCTTTCAGCAATCTAATTCGAACTCGAATTCGGAAAACATTTCCCAACGCAATAACTTGTAACCCTCCCAAGGGCTTTAAACGTAGTCTGCAAATCCCAAACCCAGTCCCTCACATTACAATCTCTGGTTTCAAAATGCTCGATTTGATCTCTTTGTGGGGTAAAACCACACCTCCATTGCTGTAAATTTCGTCACACACTTGGACATCTTCTCCAAGGATTGTCATGTTCTCTACACGGGCCCATCTCCCGACAGTGGAGTGCCACCCGATGATACTGCTAGATATGCAAGCATGCTTCTTGATGTAAACTCCACGCATCACAGAGCAACGAGAGAGTCTAACTCCTGACTCGACAATGCATCCTGGTCCTATTGCAACATCAGGTCCAATCAAACAACCCTCTCCAATCTTGGCGGTCTCATCCACCAAGACATTTCCCACAATATGGGGACCAGTGGCCAACTTAGATGAGGAATTTCTTTTAAGGGAATCTAGATAGAGTCTTAGGCCTACAATATAGTCTCTTGGCTGTCCAATGTCCATCCAAAACCCTGGAAGCACCATTGCGTAGAGCTTGTTATCTGCTGCAATTTTTGGGAAGACCTCTTTCTCAATTGAGGTGGGCCTCAGTTCAATTCTATCAATAACAGATGGGTTCAGCAGATAAATCCCAGCATTGATTTTGTTACCAACAAATATTTTTGGTTTTTCCACAAATCTTTCAACTTTTCCTGTGGATTCTTCCGTAACCACAACACCATACTTTGATGGCTCATCCACCTACAGTTTAAGGCGAAACGATTTTCAACATTTTCAACATTAGTTTAGTTCCACGTCTCCAAGGAAAACTAATGAAAATAAACTGATAACTAGTAGATGTTACCTTGGTCACCATTATGGAAGCCTCTCCACCATGGGCTTTGTGGAAATCTATCATTTGTTTGAGCGGGTATTCGCTGATAACATCACTATTAAGAACAAAAAACGGCTCGCCAGAATCATCGATTAGTTTGTCCCTTGCTAAGGCCAAAGGACCAGCAGTGCCGAGCGGCTCAGTCTCTTGTGAGCAAGTGATCTTAATCTCAAGCTTCGTCTCAAATTCCTTCAAGAAGTTGAGCATCACCTGCAGGAAAGAGCACAACCACCCCAGTTGGAACAATCTGTTAATTTTTAATAACAGTTGATAGTGGTGAAAAGGGGTTCGGAAGAGAAGCTGCTTGTTCTTACCTCAGGCTGGTAGTTGATAGCCAAAACAACTTCAGTCACTCCAATAGCCTTGAGAGCCTCTATCTGCAAACAATTAAAAAAGATCAATAACTGGATATAACACATGCATAACCAATTTCCAAATTTAGAAAATGTGCTTGACAGAGCATGGAATTGTTACGGCCCATCATACATGGGTAAGTGTCTAAATTCTTTTAGCAACTAGGTTTTAAAACAAGCTGTTTCTAAATCATGGCAATCAACGGATTATAACAAGTTATTGCACAGAGGAAGCAGTTAACCAGAACAACAGCATCCAACATGAGTTCAATTATTCTTGTATCAACACAGGCAATGCTAAAAAAATTATACCTGATGCAGGATCATAGGTTTGTTGGCAAATTCAACAAGTGGTTTAGGGACACTGAGAGTCAACGGCCTCAACCTTGTCCCAAACCCTCCAACAAGGATCAGTGCCTTCATTCTGATATGCCCCCTGCTTTTTCTGCAAATTACATGTTCAGAAACTAAGCAGCAGTCTAGCCAAGAGTAACAGAACACAATCTATGCCTGTTCTCTAACTGTGCTATGGCAAAACTGTCAAACCTGAACTAATAGGAACTAAATTAAGCTTGACAAATTCACCCAGGCAGAAAGAGTAAGAAACACAAGTCCATCACAACAGTCAGAAAAGCGGAGCACACAGGACGCAGCTAAAAATTTAAACACATGTCATAAGATAAATCATAACACTAAAAAGGGTATGCGAATCTGTCCAGATGAATTAGCTGGTATTAGCAAACAGCCTCCAGCTATACCACAGGTTGGAAATTTTAATGAGAATGAAAAAGTTGATTTTATTTTGTGATCAGTTTACTCCATATAGAACAGGGAACCTAAACCAGAATCTACTAGATAAATAAATCCAATTCTACATGAACAAGTAAATGAGGAAATTTTAAGCTGCTTAATCCATCTCTCCAGGGAAAAGATGCCTCAAGGCATTCAACTAAATCAAAGTCACAAATTTCCTTTTTTAACAACCGGACACGATATATAGTCATGGATGATAAGTGCAAAAGAACTGCTAGCAGCATCTTCCCAGCCAAAGACATTCAAAAGATCACATTGGAAGAGAGCACAACTTAAAGTCAAATGCCCTCCAACAAACAGAGCTGCCCAAGTAAGTCTTTGTTTTGCCATTTTACCTGCTTTTTTAAGTGATGATAAGCATGAGTCACTATATTCAGTAGTTTATGATTTGTTACCATGGGGGGAAAAACGGGATGCATTTAAAATGAGTACATAAGAATGAGACGCCAGATGCGTTCTTTCATTTACTCAAACACCCAATGAAGAAAAAACGCAGCATTCTTGTCCTTTATCAGAAATGAACGGACACAATAATGGATTTTTTTCCCTCCACAATAAAGGACAATTTGCAAACGTAGGTTCAATCTCTACCGACTGCAAAATAGACTTGCTACTGAACTAAAATAAAAAAGATCTTAACATTCTACTAATGAAAAGCCCTGGAAAATTTAAAAAAAAAAAACTTCTTTCACCATTCAACTCATCAACAAGCCTGATCTCCACCGATTTGGATGTATCATCGAGTGAAAAAGTGGACATAATTTAATCATTTAGCCCAAGAAGAACAAAAAAAATTTTAATAGGGATCCTCATGATGTCATAAAGACAATCTTTCAACATGATTCTTTCTTGTTGAAGTGAATTTTGCATTGAAACTTATCATACACGTTAAATAGTTCAAAAAAAGGACTCGATTTCACTAAAAACAACAACTCTTGATGTAATATAAACTGAAGCAATAAATATACGCAAGATCTAATAAAAAAAAATGAATTAACAAATTAATCAATCATAAAAATGGCTTTAAAAATTCTTTAAAAAATCAAACAAAACCATAAAAATCATAATTGCAAGTACACCAAGAAAGAAATAGAGATACAGAAAAAACTAACAGAAAAACAATAAAAGAAAGTCAGATTACAGTCTAGACATTATCCACATTGCTTCATTTCACCATGGATCAAGAGAACCACACCAGACCCAAAAGACAGTATAAAGCCTCAAAACGAGACAAAAACAGTAAAACGATTACCTTTGGCCTCACAAGATCCAGAATCCGAGTCACGAGCAGATTTCCGAGCGAGCGAGCGAGTCAGAATGGCGGGGACTGGGTCGACTCGGAAAGGTTTTAGCTCGCTCGTAGGCTTTTTTTAACGGTCGGTGACGAGGAGGTGTCTAAGGCTGAGCTGTACAAAAGGCAGCTTGGTTTAATGGGTTATTTATATACGCAAAATAAAAGGGATTGAATTATTCAAATTTAATACTAATTCAATTTAAATTTTTAAACAAGGAACTTTCCTTTTAAGAAAATAATATTGGGGTCAAGGTTTTAATTTGGTGGAAGTTCCGGGGTTGTTTCAAAATTTGGCATTTTTATGTTGTGGATAAAATAGTACGCACCATACGTCTATTTTTTGTATTTTTTGCTAATAAAATAATAAGCAGGATAGAGTTTCTTACGATACACCACACAAAATGATGTTAGAACTAGCTTATACGTTAATTTAATTAAAAATATAAATTAGTCTAATTTATTATTTGATTTAGATTAATTGTTGAACAATCATTATAATATTTAACAATATGAACCATCAGCTCCGATTATAAAGAGTCGTATATTTGATTTTTTATCATTTAAGAAGTTAAGCCTTCAAATTTCAGTATCCCCCCCTGTTTTTAATGTCCAAGTTGATAATAATTTGTGTATTAAAACATGATTCCGTATTAACTAAGAGTTCATTATTTCTTTAAGCATTATTTACGTGAGTCATGTGAAAAAGAAAATAGGCTTGTATTCTTGCTTCCTTTTTTTTAGAATTACTATAGATTTATTGGGGATTCACCGATTTCCACTTCAGCTCTAATCTTCAAGCGGTGAGGAGACGGACCCGTATTTCTCACTCGTTCTTTTTTTATTTCTATATTGTCCCCGGCCGACAAAACAGAACGGTTTTCCTTGTGCGTTGATGCCGGTATCAGAACTAAATTTTAGGCCAACTCCCAATTACACCGAAGTAGGAAACGTGCCAAAACCAGAAAATTCCACGAAGGAGCATGACAGGGCAGAGCACCGAGCAGGCCTTGCTAGTGACGAGCGTTGAAGCCAGCCTAGTAAAGGGTCGCCGTTCAAATCTACCGATGGTCACTGTACTGAAAATAATGGCTAGTCAATCATCGTTACAAGTTTCCGAACTGAAAAGACTCATTTCATTCCCAGGAAAAATAAAATAAAAAAGGATCAGACCGTGCGGTGCCAATCATAAAACCCACAGTACTCCGTCCATTACTAACAATGCTTACTCCGCCGGGATTAATGGGGCCGCGTGCGAGTTTTTCAAAAAAAAGGTGCAAAAGTTATCTTATTTAGTGGTATTGACCAGTAGTCGCCGGAAGTAACATGGCCTCGCAATTGATTCCGTGGGCTTAGACTAGATCAGGGGGTTAGGGGTTGGCAATTCACACAAAGTAGGTTTATAATATGCGCGTTGACACTTTCTTGTACGGTCTCACCTTTGACAATGCAGCAAGCTAGGGTCGTTATGTTGGTAACTTCTAGAAATTGAAGTTACAAATATATCTTACCTTTTTTTATTCTTTAGCCTTCTTCTTCTTCTTCTTGGATCTTGAAATCACAATTACGTGATCTTTACGAACTGACATCGTGTTAGAAATACAGGTCTGCTTTATCGTGTTATCATATGATGATACTGTTTAAAAACTAGTTTAAGTTGTTTTTTATAATATTTTTTATTTTAAAATATATTAAAATAATATATTTTTTATTTTTTAAAATTATTTTTGATATCAATGTATTAAAAAAATTTAAAAATATTAATTTAAAATAAATAAAAAAAATTAAAAATATTTTTAAAACACAAAAATAAACAAAACTAAAATTATTTCATGTGTATTGAGTAACATCTCTAACCACATTAGCGTCAAATCCTTTGGCCATCCTCCACTAGCTAATTAGCATTCTTGAGTTTGACGCGCTGTATGTGTTGAGTATGTTTTAAAAAAAAAATATTAAAATAACAATATAAATCATTTTATACACTCGGTGATGGTGATATTGGGCATCTAAAAAAATTAACATAATTATCCCTAGTCATGGATAAATCATAGATGTATTATCATGCCTCCCATCTCATTGCCCTTCCATTACACTTAAGAGGCTATGGGTTTATGATGTAACCTGTATTTTATAATTTTTTATTTTTTATTTAAAATTAAAATTATATATTTTCAAATTATTTTGATGTGTTTTTATAAAAAAAATAAACTTAAAATATATTTTTATAAAAAAAATATTTTAAAAAATAACTCTAGCTCTATAAATTCTTAATTTAAAATACACGTGGAGTGTATGTTTCTGAATACAAATCATGACCATTTTTTAAAATTACGACCCTTATTAAGCTCGGGTTATCACATGGAAAAAGGTTGTCAACTATAGCTACTTAAATTGTTTAAGGGAGAAGATGGAAGTGATGGAACAATCTCCCTATTTCATTGTCGGTGATACTTTTCTATTCCTTCACTTCTTTGCATGTTTATTAAAAGTATAGTGGAATTTTTATTTCTCTTCGGGACGATCGATCTATGTGTAGCAAAAACTAAAAATATACGTCAAATGGGCCTTGGTATATTTTCCTTCAAACCAAAGTCTAAGTTATACTGCCAGATGATATATATATATATATATATATATATATATATATATATATATATATATATATATATATATATATTAATTCATTAAAAAAAAAAAAACTTGACTTGGGGGTTAGATTCCCATCTTCTGAAGCATTAATACTGTTTTGAGTCAGCTCAGAAAGGTAGCCCGTCATCACTTCGATGCTTGTGATGAAGTTGGTGATGATATATTGATCAATAAAAATTAACTGTATGATGGTTCAACCTCACTGCCATACCTTGCAATTAGTGCTGTGGTTGCATTGTATTTGACCAGTTTAGGAATTAATTACGCAAGATTTTGATCCAGATCATGACTGATTTAAAGTTGTAACTACATTTCTGGAGATTTCTCAGCTGCTGTCTCCTCCGGACAATTTAATGGACAAATTTCCAGAGAAGCAATTAAATAGAAAAGCAGTTTGGATAAATTTAATGGACAGAACATCGCTAGTGGTGTCCAGGATTTCTTGTACATAAGCAGCAGAATATTTATGATAAACCTTTTAAAATGTCCTTAAAGTGACTAGTTATTTAAATAGCGCTACGGCGTGGGTTATAAACTTGTTGTTTTAAAAAATAATATCGAGCATGTAGGCTATTTTAATATGTTTTTTAATATAAAAAATGAAAAGTGTATATTAAAAAGCTTATAGAAATATCTAAAAGATATTTAATCAATAACTAAAAGGGAAATTATACAAGTTAAGAAATAAATATATATCAAGATATTTAATCACACAAAATAAGATATTTACTCGATTGTGTTTGCTGAACTTGTTTACTTAAATCAATAAAAGATAATTAAAGTAGAAACACAAATAAAATTGATTTAATAAACCCAAAATCTAAAAAATATATTACGCAATGCTAAACATATCGAGAATATTATTTAAAAATAAATAATTTTTATTTTGAAAAATAGATTTTATCTGTGTATAAAAAAACATAAATGAATTAAAAAAAATATCTCAAAAATAAAATACAAACAAAAAATTAAAAAAAAACCTTATATTAAAAAAAAGATTAGCAAAACCTGTAACTTAGATTATAAGACCAGGATAAACTCATAAAAAATAAATTAAAGATAATCACAATTACATTATAAGATTTAAATAGATTATAAGACGTGCAAAACTCTTGGATGAGGTCATAAGACCAAGATAAACTCATGGAAAAGAAGTTGAATATAATTACAAAACCAATCTTTTTTTAAAATAAAAAAAGAAATATTATAGAATGGTAATATTGTAAAAGAAAATGAGATAAAAATGAAAAAATGTAAACAATGTTAACTTTTCAAACGCGTGATCTGAGTCATTAGATCATAAGTACCACAAATAGAAAAAATACGAAGCATAATACCCAATAAATCAAATATCAAAGGATTAAACCAAGAAAAAAAGATCAATTACACACAAAAATCTAAAAAAATTGTAAATTAAAAGACTGATGGTGAAAATCAAAATAAAAAAAATATTAAAAGGAAAACAAAAAAATTCAATTGGAGGGTTAAATTGAGATGAAAAATAATTTTAATAAAAGAAAAAATAAGTCAAAAGAACAATGGTCAAATTCAAAAAAATAAAATAATATAAATCTTGATTGAATGATGAAATTGAAAGCAAATAAAATTTTAACAAAAAAAATTAAGAAAAAAAACAATAAACATCAAAAAAATAAGAACCCAGGTGAATAAAATAACATACTACAAATTATAATTAAAGGACTACAATAAAAACAAACAAAAATTTTATGAGAATAATAAAAACATTAATAAGAAATTAAAAAAACAAGAATTGAAATTGAGCTACCTGAAACAAAGAAACAAAGAGTATAATCATGCATATTTTCTAGTAATAAAATGAAAAGAAAAGAAAGAAAAAGAGTTATCGATAATAAATCATCTATCATTCGCTATCATGTATTTCATTTAGAGAAAAAAAATACGATATTATTTCTAACAACACGGTGAAAATATGGATTTAGTCACTAGATGACATCTCACATGTTGTTGAAAGAGTATGAATACCACCAACTTGATGAGGCATAATAAAAACATGCCAGCAGTTTTCTAGAATTAAAAACAAAAATTAAAACTCAATAATATGAGAAAACAAAAATACCCCTAAATGCATTAACTTATTTTGTCCTCGACAAAGGCAAACACGTGTTTTAACTTTAGCTAGCCGAAGAAAGAAAGAAAAAATTCTTGGTTAACAACTTGACTTTTTGTTTACACCGTGAGTAAAGAAATATTTTAACTATTTTAAGGTTCACGAAAAGATTAAAAAAAAAAAGCTCTTATTAATAATTCTAAATTTTATTGTTTTCGGGGCTAAAAATATATTTTTAATGTATATAAATTTTGAAAAAAATTAACATACTCCCCAATAATCTTTTAATAATCAATATATATTTGGAAAAGACAAAACTATCCAAAAAATAGAAAAAAGTCAAGAAAAATCTCCTTTCCAGCACAATAAATCCACAAAAGAGCATAAATAAAATATAGCAGGAATTTAATTGTAAATAAAATTGAAAAAGCATATTTAGTATAAGATTATTCAAGTGAAACTGACTAAAAAATGAAGAAATGATTTTGTAAGAATCACTCACAACTCCTCTTGATTTTAATAAAAGAGATGACAACGAGGAGATTATGTAAAATTGATTCCATTGTATTATTCATACAAAAAGTCTTACTTATAGTCTACTTGTT
Source organism: Populus tomentosa (assembly GCA_018804465.1). Taxonomy (NCBI): domain Eukaryota; kingdom Viridiplantae; phylum Streptophyta; class Magnoliopsida; order Malpighiales; family Salicaceae; genus Populus; species Populus tomentosa. The sequence continues at coordinate 3,644,533 of CM031983.1, read as the reverse complement.
GTAACTTATTTGACACTAATTATTTTCTTATAATAAAATCATACAAGGACACTACGATTTTTGAACATGGGCCTAATCCGATCTTCTTCTACTCGAAGCCCGCCCAGACTTTACAAGCCTTGGCAACGTGCTGAGAGAAATTGATGATTTTGACAGCCCACGTCCAAAAAAACAAAGAAGCCGAACCATTTCTTTTTTTCTTATTTATTTTTATGTTTTAAAAATATTTTTTTAAAAAAATTTAAATTTAAATTTATTTTTTAAAAATTAATATTTCTTTATGTTTTTAGATTATTTTAAACATTAATATAAAAAATAATTTAAAAAAATAAAAAATATTATTTTAATATATTTTTATATGAAAAATAACCACAATCATAAATATTAAAAATATATATATATAGGGTTTCTCTTTCTTTTGGCATAGCAGGCCCCGTCAAGAGGCTGCACGACTGGCTATTAGCTTAGTGGTAGAGCATACCCTTGACAATTACATCGTTGTGCCTGGGTTGTGAGGGCTCTCAGTCACGTTGATAATTCAATGTGCATATTAGTGTCCGATCCTAAAATGTGAATTATCCAAGGCATATTAGTATGGCGTACTTTTCTTGTATGTATGTATGTATGTGTATCTATATATATATATATATATATATATAGAATAAACATCTAATTCAATCACTAGTATATTATTATTATTAAATAATAAAGAGTGGATATTGAAAACTGAAAAATAAAATAATTATAAATTTATAAATAAAATAAAATTTTATCATGTTGTGTCCAATTCGCATAGAGAAAAGAAAGATTTCTTCTCTACTAGGAACTCGATTCGTCTATCAACTAGCCCATAACCGGCGTCGCATAACCGCCTCAAAAACCAAACCCTACTTGCACTTCTCTTGTACAGACACAGACAAAAGCACCATCTCCAATCAAACCCCGACGGCCACCAGAAAATATCCTTAACCTTAACCATGTCTGTAGACAAATCAGCGAAGCCAAGCAAGTTGCGTTGGGGTGAGCTAGACGAGGACGATGGTGAAGATCTAGACTTTTTGTTACCTCCCAAACAGGTGATTGGGCCCGATGATAACGGGATCAAAAAAGTGATCGAGTACAAATTTAACGATGATGGTAACAAGATTAAGATTACGACTACGACCCGAGTCCGCAAACTCGCCAAGGCTCGGTTGAGCAAGCGGGCTGTGGAGAGGCGAAACTGGCCGAAGTTTGGAGATGCAGTTCATGAGGATGTTGGGAGCAGGCTTACTATGGTTTCTACTGAAGAGATCTTGCTTGAAAGACCTAGAGCCCCTGGTATTTCTTTTATTTCAACATTCTTTTTGGTTTTTATGCGTTTTGCTGTACTAGTAGGTGTCTGTTTATGTGAAACTTGATTTTTGTCGCACGCTTGATTCTTTAAGGATTTGCATGTTTTTTAGTTCAGTTCTGGGCGGCCAACCAATCATAGATAAGCTTCCCAGCGAATTGTTTTCTCTTATTATGAATGCTAAGTAAGCTCACCGAAATTTGAGCTCTGCTGGTGGCATTTGATGGTTATCCGGAGTTCTAGTTTCCCTTTTATGCAACTAATTAATTAATAACGGTGTTACATTCTGATAGTTCAATCGACTACATTCCTGAATATAATGATTTCTCTACATTTGTTTATATTTTACTGAAGTTCTGCAAAACTGTTCTGTTGGGTTTATTCATGGAGGACAATGCTGCCTTGAAGTTGTTAATTTTTCCTGATTCTGCTAGAGTGTACTTGCTTTTAAAAGCTGTGGGGCTTGAACTCTCCGCAATGCATCAATGGATCTATTGCTGTCCTGATTCCTCTCCAAGAGAATATGTGTTATTGTCTGCCCATTAGATTTTAGTGTTTGTATTACGTGTATAGTTGGATGCCTTGGAACTGAAATTGACTTTCTGCTTGTTAATTTTATTAATGCTTTTTGCCTAGTATTCCGCAACCCTTACGCATGCAAAAGTTACTTTTAGTTGCAAACCAAAATCATTGCTAGTCTTTCATATGTTTTACAGAGAGATGGTTGAATTTGGAGAATTCTCATGTCTGGTCTTTAGATTCTTCTAGAGTGTATCTGAAAGTCTTGTTTGTCAATGACTATTTTTTCTTAAAGTCTATGGGTTGGTTGGTTTTCCCTTTTAATAATGCATCGGCATGCCAAAAGGTACGAAAGCAGAAGACACCAAGATAGCTGGAGATAACTTGGCTCAGTTAGGTAAAGGTGGGGCTGTTCTCATGGTTTGCAGAACTTGTGGTAAGAAGGGTGATCACTGGACATCACGATGCCCATACAAGGATCTTGCTCAACCGACTGAAACCTTCATCGATAAACCTGCTGCAACAGAGACAGCTATGGCTGCCTCTGGAGCCACCAAGGGTGCTTATGTCCCACCAAGCATGAGGGCTGGTGCAGAGAGAACTAGTGGATCGGACATGAGGCGCAGGAATGAAGAAAATTCAGTCAGGGTTACCAATTTATCAGAGGACACCAGAGAACCTGACTTGCTTGAACTTTTCCGCACATTTGGTCCTGTGAGTCGTGTTTATGTTGCTATTGATCAGAAGACTGGTGTCAGCAGGGGCTTTGGTTTTGTGAACTTTGTAAGCAAGGAAGATGCTGAGAGGGCAATAAACAAGCTCAATGGATATGGTTATGACAATCTAATCCTTCGAGTTGAATGGGCCACACCAAGAACGAACTAGATTGTTTAGAATTGCTGTGCATTTCTACTGTTAAGCACAGTTCTAGGCTTCCTAATATTGTCTTCCTGAAGAGTGCTTCTTGTTCTCCATCAACCTTGGGATTTTATTATCAGATAAGAGTCGTTTAATGTTCATGACTGGATTTTGATGTTCTCTTCTGTTATTGTTTCTCCTTGAATTATTTTTTAACAAAATGCTGACTAGTAAATTTTTTAACAAAATGCTGAAGAGTAAATTGTCCACTTTTTATGCCTCGTTATCGAAAGTTTGATCTCAACATGCAGATACTCAATGATAAATGGGAAATAAGATTTTAGCCAGTTGGGCACCATGATGCTGAGATGCAATGAACTAAAATTGGATTAAATTGTCTGTTGTCTGCAACCGTGCTAAATGCTTTGCAATTGCAGTGATTTTGCTTCTGTATATGCAATCTGCTATGCGGGATTGAAATTCTCAAGTTCTTTACGGCAGAAGAAACTAAACCCCCCGGAGGCTGCAAGGATATTAACATCAAGCTCATCTCTGGCCAAATAAATTGTTGGGACATTTAAGAATTTATCACATCTATCTAATTTAGAAGACCCTTTACTTAAGAAAGAAAGAAAGAAAGCTGATAACTCCATCAAGATAAAAATCAATCATGTTGGTTATCTATGCACAAAAAGCTATTGATGGCACAGAGAACTAGTTTTGTATGATTTAATCTAATTAAGGATCTCACTAGACCCTACAAGCTAAAACGGGGAGTGATAGTTGAAAATGATTTCTTAAAGTGATTTTCTCCTAAGAAACCATCATTTAAAAATAATAAAAAAAAAAACTCAAAAGCACTCAAGTCACAAAGCAAAATAGTGATCAATGTGATTATCCAGTGTTTTGGAGTTAGCGATCCATTTTCACCTTTTTTAAAATATATATATATATCAAGGATGCATGTATGTTCACGATCACATCTTATTGTAATTACATCCATATACATATAGGGCAAAGCGTCAAGGAAACTCAAGCTAGGTATAGTAATATCAATTCCACAAGCACATCATATTCTGATCGTTCAAATCATCAATCCCCATACTAGAGACCCAATCCTGTCTTCAAATGTTCTCTGCATATTGCAAGCTAGTTTTCGACCTCCCTTGCTGTTGCAATAGTCGTAATGTACTCAATTTCCTCAGCAACTTCTTTCATAGAAGGCCTATTCTGTCTCTTTTCCTCTATACAACTCAAAGCCAGAAATGCCAATGCCTTAATGGTCTCAAGGTGCAGAGAGCTCGCCTTCGCCTTTAGAAATGGGTCTATCACATCCATTAGCTTTTCCTCTTCCATCATCCTCTGCACATAAACTGCCAGGTTTATATCATCTTCCGGTCTAGTAAAATCTAATGCCTTCTGAGAAGTCAATAGCTCCAACAACACAACCCCAAAACTATAAACATCGCTCTTATCAGTCAACTGATATTTCCTGTAATACTCAGGATCGAGATACCCTAGAGTGCCTTGGGCACAGGTTGATATGTGACTCAAATCACTATGAGCTAACCTTGACAATCCGAAATCCGAAACTTTGGCATTCAATTTCTCATCGAGAAGTATATTGCTTGACTTGACGTCTCGATGATATATTGAAGGAACAGCTGAGAAATGCAGGTAAGCAAGACCATCAGCAGTATCATGAGCAATTTGGAGGCGATGTAACCAAGACAGTTGGCTTTCTCCATCGGGTTTTAGACCTTGTAGACGATCAAGAAGATTTCCATTTTCAATGTACTCATAAACGAGTATAGGTTGCTGAAGCTCCACACAGCAACCAAGCAAGCATACAAGGCTTTTATGATTGACTTGGCATAGAATTCGGACCTCATTGAGCACCTGGTCAGTTCCCTTGGTGTTTCCAAGCTTGGCACACTTGACAGCTACTACTGTGCCATCATCAAGAATGCCTTTAAAAACTTCACCATAGCCACCGGCTCCTAATAGGCGGTCTTTTGAGAAATTGTTTGTAGCCTTCTTTATCTGTTTGCCTGTGAAGATTTTTGCTGCTCTGCTTCCTCCCGCGTTCAGGATCTCTTCACGTTCTCTAGCCAGGCGTTCTTGTGCTTCTTTGATCCGTCTACGGCGTTTATAGAGCAGGACAGATATGACGATCACCAAAAGAGTCAAACCAATCCCAGATGTTAAACCTATAGAAATTTTTGGGTTTTGTTAGACATAAATAAGAGAGAGGAGAGAATGGCTCTGGAGCTTTATAGTACAAAGAATCCTCAGCAAAAACAATTAACAATCACGGAACAGACAAATGAAACAAAAAAAGTAGTGTCCTGAGGTCTTCATCTCCCTACTATGGTTCGTTGTCTCCCACCCTGCTACACAGGAAGACATGTCTCACATTGGGACCTCTATGGGTTCTTGATGCCATAACAGCAGCATCTCAGAACCTTTGTCCATCGATGTGTTAATGCTTCGCATCAATCTAAGCCCCCATAGTCATTTCCTTACTATTTTGCAGCTTATGATCAAGAAGCTAATTTTATTGGTGCTCAACTGCCTTGTAAATTGTTATGAGGGTGGCAAGCATGGCTACGTATTATGTTAACAATTGAAGAAAAAGAGAGAGTCCTCTACACGTAGCAGGAGAGTCGGAGGGTTTGATATCCTGCACGTCAAATGCTGAAAGAGTTCATGGGATGGACAGCGAGGCAACTGTTCCTCTCTAAAATTTTCCATCTTGCTTCTAGAATGTCGACTCCAGCCGTCACGACTGAGGCCCGATGGGCTGTTTCGACTTTTGAACCCGCAAACGATTTTATATTTTTTTTTTCTTATTTTTTATAACCTAAGAATGCAGTAGTAGTTAGGACTGGGAGGCTTGGATCATTGTCGACGCTAGTCAAATGAAAAATCAAAACACGAAAAAAAAACTAAGAAAATGTTAAAAGTAGTTTTCTTTTACCTAATTATGATCGAAAGTCTTGGTAGCTGCTTTTTAAATGTTTTTTATTTTAAAATTAAATATATTTTTAGTATTAATATATCAAAATAATTTATTTCAAAATAATAAGGAGACTTAATTTGAATAAAAAAATTAATTTTTTTAAAATATTTTTATATAAAAAAACAAATTTCTATCCAGAAAAGAGGGGAAGAGAAAAGGAAAAATAACTGCCAAGACAAAGACATGGCAATAGTTAAATCAAGGTAAAAAAAAAAAAGGTTGCAAGTGGTGTTTACCGGTTCAATTGTTAAAAATACGAAATTTGAGTGAAATCATTCTAGATTCCTAGATGTTGCAAATCATCAGTTGAGATTATTAGAGCATCTCTAAAGAAACAGCTAAAAAAATAACAAAAATAAAAAAAATTGTATTTCTATCTTTTATTTATAATTTTAATAATTTCAACGAATAAACTATATGAATAGCTAACATACTTATTCTTGTTTTAAAATATTATTTCTATACTTTTTTATAAAAAAAATTACAAGTAAATGAAAGGACATGTATCCATTGAAAGGATATTATATTATATTAAAAATAACTAAATTAGTTATATAATTATATTAAAATTAGTTTAATATAAAATATATTAAAATATAAATGTCTCTTCTCCATAATTTTTTACCATTCAAATATATAAATAAATAAATAAATTATATTTATATTTATATTATTAAAAAGATTATTTTATCAATTCGACTATTTAACGTAGCATCTCTCCATTTGGCTATTTATTGGAGATGCAATTATTATAGTAACCAGTCAAACATCTTGAATAATGACAAGAGAAGTACCAGCAATGAGAGCAGTCTTTGTTGATCCACCACAACTCCCATCATTTTGACACGTAGCATCTGCACAGGAATCCAAATTACACTCTTCAAACAAAAAAAATCAACTTTTCAAGAGTAGAACTAGACTAAGGGTTTTCAGGTTCCACAGCACAATCCAAAATGACTACAGGGCACAGGCAAACTTACCATGAGCACAAATTCCTTGAATTGGATCCCAGTGAAGTCCACCTGTACAGTAACACCTCCTGACCCCACTCAGATTTGCAGCGGGCCGACAAGTAGAATTCCCATCACAGTCGGCCTGAGACCCACAAACCGGTTCCTGAGGCAGCACCCACTCGATTGCCAGACCCGGGTTAGACCACTTATCCACGGGCAAAACCGGATCCAAACCAACAAAACTAGTGTAAGCCCTGCACCCGGTGTCTCTTACCCTTATTCTATGCGCCGTCGATGACCCGCCTGCCCTGAAAGTACAACAAATAGGAGCAGCTTGACAAGGAGCCTCCCCTTTGGTACTATTCACGTACACGTGACACAAACTGGTTGAGGTACAGTTCAGCGGAGATCTAAGCAACGACTCCGTACAGTTCAAAAACATGATGGTGTTATCGCTTGTGATGTTAAAAGGTAAGCTCTCGTTTAACGAGATTCCTTCGTAGATGTAATCAGACGTGACACATGTGTTTGGTAAGAGACTGGCTGGTTGGATCACTAGCCGTTGGATGGATGGATTTATGGACATGATCGGATAGGAGGTGTTGAGTGTATCAAACAAGAGGGTGCCTGAACTGCACCTGATCTTGTATTGTGGATCCCCGCATGTAGGAGCGGTGCTAAATGGGTAGGGGACTGGGGTGGTGCCACAGTTGGGGCAGTTTTTGGCTGAGAATGTGCACATGGCGCATCTTAGGAGCAGGATCGCCGTGAGGAGGAGGCGATATGGTGGTGGTTTCATTGTGTGGGAGATGACACTGAGGAATTGGGTTTCAAGGTTTTCTATGTGTTTGTGTTGGTGTTTTGGTGATGATCATTGTTATAATATGATAATTTGATAGCGTCTTGTGGCAGTGATTATGGGCAGATTTCGTGGGAGATTCTTGGTGGACTTCAATCGGTGTTTGGAATGTAATGTATTTTTTAAATTAAAATATCTTTTTTTAAAAAAAATTTATTAATCCATTAAAATAATTAAAAAAATATTAAAAAAATTATCAACTTAACATTTTTTAAACTAAATGTATTTTTAGAATAAAAGGGGTTTCAAACAAAAAAAAAACAGTAACTAAATACACTGGCTTTTGTCTTTATGTATGATATGTTTGGCAATTGACTGTCGGCTTCATTAGTTGACTTTTTTGTATTAGTAGATAGAATTTTAGTACTTCTTCTAGACAGGCTGTTGAAAATTGTGAAATTGCTTTCGAAATAGTATTTTTTAAAATTTAAAATATTTTTTATTTAAAATTATTTTTATTATTATTTTGATATGCTAATTTAAAAATAAGTTTTTAAAAATAAAAATTATTTTAATATATTTTAAAAAATAATTACTACTACAACAGTACAACCTTAATCACCCTATCATGTCTGATTGGTTCAATCCTAATGCCATCTGTGCATGATAATTAGAGTGGTAATTAATCCAAGAATTCTTTGACAAAATTGAAGGAGTGGATTAGTGGAGGGTGACGGAGTGGATTGGTGGAGGGTGACGGAGTGGATAGTCTCTAGGGGTATGTTTGAAATATTATTTTGGTTATTTTTTAAAAATGATTTTTAATATTAATATATTAAAAAAATTTCAAAAATATTTTTAAAATATAATAACGAGATACAAGACAAGTACTGTACGGCAAGCAGCTTTATCGCGCATAACCTTTCATTTGTTTCAAATTAAAAATTTTGTTTGTCAATGACGTGTTCGTTTCGTCAATGTTAACGATATTGCGACAGTGATTTGGGACTGCACAGGAAGCAAGGCTGGCGGAGTACCTGGCATACTAACGGTGTTAACCAATAATTTCAACTTTCCATCAAATGGAATAATAATAATAAAAAAAAAAAACTCATGAGAATTGTTGCACAAATGGATATTTAGAGAGGTGATGATGTTTTCTATCACGATTTTTTTATTCAAGTTTTTTCTTCTAATGAGTGGAGTTATTTCAATTTATTTAATATTCTTTTATTCTCGAAATGTACTTTTATAAAATAATTTTATAAGTATAAATATATTACATGTTTTTCCTTTGATTTCATCATATAAAATGATAGAAAATAACTAAACGAAATAATAAATGCCATTGAAAGGAGAAAAACTCAACATACTGAAAATAAAAACAATGCATGAGAAAAGCTCAAATTGTCTTCATCCTTTCTATATAACATTTTATCGTGTCTTTTATTTTGAAATAACATTTAAACATTATTTGTGGTTTTTTTTAATTAAAAATATATTAAAATAATATTTTTTTTATTTTTAAAATCAGCATATCAAAAATATCTAAAAACACAAAAAAAAATATTAATTTAAAACAAAAAAAATAAAAAAATTATAATATTTTTATAATATTTTTAAAACACAAAAACAAACAAGATCTTGTATAGATTTTTAAGCTATAATTTCATTACATGAATAGCTTAAATTGATCTGAGGGATCGAAATGAATAAATAAAAATCAAAGTGAGGCTCTACCAAACTGGCATGATTCTCATATTTAAGAGAGGCAAATGGGCGTGTGTTTCGACCGGAGATGAACAAATCAAAACAGGAATACTAAACTGAACTTCCATAACTTGATTTGTCTGGTTTTCAGGTTATTTGATTGGAAACTCGATAAATTAAAATAATTAAAAAGCTCAGTAAAAAGAACTACTGAAGTTCTTTTTTCTCCCTTGCAATTCATGTTCTCAAGGTATTGTAAAATATTTCCAGCATATATGAAATAAATAGTTTATGCAGGCTGAATAATCTTGGCCCTCTAGAAGAAAATTTTATAATCTTAGCCCCGCCTCAAATAAATTCCTGACTCTGCCACCACTTTCAAGTTCATTTTACTAGTTGCATTCTGCTTTGACTTTGATTGGCATCTTTAGGTAAGGCCCACTTCTAATCTCCCTGCAAGAAGAACTCCATTCATATCCCATAACACCCTATAGCTACTGTTGCCATAAATAAAAAATAAATATTTATAGGTCAGATCCAACATCCAACCACAAAATTGTAGACAGGTAAGATCCAACGAGGAAATTTTTTAGAACAACTAGTGGCTAATTACGTGTTTGACATTGTTGTGATTTGATATTATGGTAGTTTATAATTTAAAAAATATAAGTTTAATTTTTATATGTAAACTATTGTTTCTTCTTAATCAAGGATTTTTTCAATTTTTTAGATCAGGCAAAGAGTAAATTGCGTCACATAAATAAATAGAGTTTAAATGAGTCGAATCTCTTCTAACGTCGAGTCATTTGAGAATTGATACCTCAATTAAAAAAAATGGGAATTCACCTTCCACAATTAAATTTTGTGAGGTTCCATCCATTAATTAACAAATTTGACACTCTAGCTCTTACCTAGACATGACGTCCCAGATGGATATAAATGGAGGGTCAAAGTTGACTCTACTTCAAAAGCTCACAAGGAGGGAAATAATCCCTTGGAACTGCATGGTAATGTGCGTCTGTGTATTTGCTAGTACGGATGAGAGGAAAAATGAACGAGGAGAGCGGGAGGGATGGGGTTCACTGGAGCCTTTCAATTTGGATATATTGACCTTTATCTCTCGTTTCTTTGTTAGCAAAGCAATTAGATTGAATACAAATTTACTAAGAAATAATTTTTAATTTCAAGGATATAATTAAAATATTTTCAGATTTTAGGATTAAGATGTAAAATTATGTTTAAGCGTGCCATGGTGCCCTTAACTCTCTACCCAGTTCCCCCGTCCTTTATGACCCAGAAAAGGAAAGGAGACCACACTAATATGGGAATATTTTAGCTCACTCCTGCAGAAAATGTTGCCATACATATTTTTGAATTTTGACTTTGCTTAAATATACAAACAGGAGAGGACCCCACAACTGATACTTGATACATTAATGCTATGCAGGCTGCCAGGCTCATCCAGGAGACTTCAAAGTCGTCTTCAAATAATAGCCATAACGTCAGCAGCTGCTATTTGCCACCAAACCTTGCCGGACAATTATTGTATGCGTTGAGCCAGATAAGGATGGACAAGAAGCTTCGAAGTAGGTGGTGAGCACTGAAATACTAAGAAGAAACCATATTCTTAGTCATTAATATTCTTCCCGTGAAAAGAACGCCCCCCGGATTCAGCAGGACGCCATTGACATTTTATCCAAGAACACGCTAGTTGGTTTTGACCTTTAAACTATCACCAAGATTCTCAGACACGAAGTTTATAATTGGTGGTGGATAAGAATTTATGAGACCAAGTTAAAATCTTACACTTCACGAATGTATTAAAATCCTTTTGTTCCTGATCAGGATTTATACATGTGACCTTCATCCTAAGATTGTGAGCCCGAATTTCTTTATCATATAAGGAAAAAAAAAAAAGGTCATTTGAACATCCCTCTGATCCAGGGAAGGCGACAACATCTTAAAGCTTCCTATTTAAAGTGTTTTTGTATTTTTAGGAGTTCAGGAAAAGCTTATAAATTGAACGTTTCACCAGTCTCCATCCCCATGGGAACTTTTTCAAGCCTGGTGTCCATGTTCAGATTTCACATCTCAAAGAGAAAATGCAAACTGAGACTCTTATAAGAAAAGTAACCCTCGATGGCACAATCCCGGGCAAATTCATGGAAAATCTGAGGTCACAACCCACTTACGATCACCAGAAAATGGAATGCTGCAACTCGTTCATTTTTGGTATCCAAAACAGCACTTGTTTTCGCTTTCCTCAAGCGCGGTTTGAAAACATAACATGAGCGAAGCACAATAGCAAGCTTGCATTAAGTTAAAAGACTCCATAACACTTTATACACAACAATACTTGACTTTTCATGACATTGAGTACAGTATAATGTTCAAATGCTACTAAATAAAATATACACAACGGCCCTAGCTAGATCATGTTTTACATCTTGAAAGCGTTGTATCATTGTAATAGTTTCAAGAGATGGAACTAACTGTGGTGAACCTGAGCCACGAAAGAATGAGGACGAGCACATGTGTAAGCATACAAGCTACTGCAAGTAGCTATACATGGATCTTAATGATATGTCAGCGGTCTGAAAACACTTCTTACCTAACAAAACTGGGCCAAGGCTAGGCAGAGTCAGATACTCAGGTAGGTGACTCGGCCAGAAGTAGGGTATGCCACCAGCCACATGCTACATTTTTAGGGACACAGCTATCAATGGTAACTTGAGAAGGAACATTGCGGTCAATCACATCACCCAAGCCAAGCTGTTTCACATTAACAAAATCATACGTCCTTAAATTGGCAGACATACAAATTGGAACAGAATGAAGTGAACCTGAATTCCATATCAATTATAGTGCATGGTAAACATTATAAACAACAACGGAGGCTTATTTAGCTTGATATGAATCACAGAAATGAATGCATTCCAATGTCATTCCAGATGCTCGCAAATTAGATGATTGATTGGGATTAAGCATAAGTACCTGACCATACTTGTTCCAGCCCCAGCAGAACACTTTTCCATCCTCTTCGAGAAACAAAAGCAGAGCGTCAGGCTTCATAGTTATGTAGTATACATCCAACGTAATTCTAAGAACATGCATATGGGTCACAAGTCTAAAAAGTATTGTAATAGTACTTAACAGAATGGTGAATATATAATTATTAAATTGTTGTAATCAACACATATTTGCGCTATTTTTTACATACATCAATGATTGCAACATCTCATTCACCACCAAACAATCTTTTAACTGGTCTGGTTCCTGATCAGTCATTTATTATGCTAAAAACCTATGTTTTACATTGGCTATATGTTTATACCTTTCAAACTGGTCCTTTTATTTCTCCATGCAGTCATCACATTTATGTTTTTAGGATTTAGATACGCATTCAGATTTTTGTTTCACCCAGCCAGAACATTAAATGTCAATCTGTTGCCAACAAGATCAAAGAACGTCCACTGGAAATGGAATGACGTATTTGTTGGTTTAACACCAAACAGGGAGATGAGGAAGCCTAAAAATAGCCACAAACCTGAAATTACAGTGCTGTGGCGAGCCCCACAAGAAATAGTTTTTGCATGTATATTTTCCAAGCTCGGAGCTTCCAAGAGTCTGGGAAGAGTCTGATTTAAAATTCAATAAATTGTAAAGTTAACCACAGAAAATTCTTCAAGATAAAAACATTTGCTAACATAGTAGCTATGTTTGAGGTGTCAGTAGTCAGTGACAATGATGATGATTAAGATTTAGTGCAGTACCAGCGCTTAGATCTTTCAGTGCCCAAAATGAAATTTCAAAACTCTAGAATCTACACACCCCAGTATTCTATTGGCGATGAAGAATAATTAATAACCTTTTTCTTTTTAAGCAACACATTTTTCTGTATTTTGTTGATGAAATGCTAAATGCAATCGAATTAGTCTTACTTTGAGATCTTATTATATGTACACCGTCTTATCATATCAAAAAATCAGCATTTCCATTTACTATCCTGCAGTCAAGGCAAAGAGGAAACTTGAGCAACCCAGTTATAATTTGTAATATACCTCTGCTTGGTCACCACCAGTTCCCAACTGTCCAAACTGATTCCCACCAAATGTGTAGAGATCACCATCAGCAGAAACACAGACTGTATGCCATAGCCCTGCAGCAACTCCCTCTATCCTAATTCCCAGCAAGGAAGATACGCAAGTAGGGCTTAACTCATCATCTGTACTTCCTTGACCACACTTGAAAAAACAATATAACAACAGATTTTATTCCTTTAACCATGATAAGCCAAAGCGCGCAGCAATAAAATTAATCACAAGAAAAATATAAATATATAAGCAATGAAAAGAGGAAGAGTAAATAGATAATCCCTTGATCGAGTGGACCTCATTTTCAACATCTACATTTCTTTTTCTCCACTGTTATCTACATTACCTATATGTCAATACTGAAGAATGGTAATGCTGGAAACTGTCACCCCCAGATTAAACTTTTGAACTGCTAGTTTAAGAAGAAAAGCATGGTTCAACAAAACATGCTCCAGGAACCTTTAGTTACACAATCTTGAAGGCATGACCAATGAACTTCAGAATCTAGAAACCGAATGGGCAGAAACACTATAGGATTTAATAATTCAAGATTAGGGAAAACAGTTGGTAATTTAAATCCACTGCAACTTTGCAATCAACTACACTATCAAGAAATGACTAATTATATCCACCATAAACATGTACCTTCATTGCTTCAAGACATGAATTCTTTACTTGTATTTGAGGGGATACTTTCAAGTTTGATTTGCAACCAATGTGCAAGAACTAAAGCTTATACAAAGCACGAAGGTTCTGAAAGCATAATAGCTTAAACTATAGCAAGTAAACATGGATGAATGGTAATAAATAATGTTAGGACTGACAATTTTATTGCAGTAAAATTGGAGTAGAATTCACTCAAATACTTCCATGATGATTCTTAAAGCCTGATGATTTTTATAATGCGAGGACTTCAAAGAAGAAGCTGCTGAAAACAGTGAACCTTAAAGTCTGATGATTTTAATATCGAAAGGACTTCAAAGAAAAATCTGCTGAAAGTAGTGAACCTCCTAGATATTCAAAGGTGCATCACTGGTGATGAAATTTAGAGTTATTCTCGAAATAGAAAAGTTTAATTGGATGTGCATCCACTCTTTCTCGAAACACATAGCTAGGTAACGTATGAGTAATAAAAATGCATTTTTCAAATAAAAAAGCACGGAACAGGTCACACAACACAAAAAATTTACTTTCAGAAAATAGAAAACCCCAGGAGAGACTCATTGACTGCCAAGCATCTACTAGACCAAAGTACCTGTCCATAAAGTCCCCAGCCAAAAGTAAGTAATGCTCCAGCATCTGTAACAAGTTTGATGCCAAAAGTATCAATTAATACATGTGAAGGTCATAAAACACAATAAAAAGGAAAACAACAAAGGGAAAACAGGTATGCATTGATCATGCGGGCTATGGCCAGAACTCAAAACTTGCAGTCTAGGTCATAAATATTGTTGTTTTACATCCTGATACAAGTAAACCAACTGCAGGGCTCAAATGCACCTAAAGCATGTTGCTTGTTCATTGAATAACAAATTCAACATAGCAGTACGATCATCAAAAAAGATCATCATTCAATCGTACCTGTAATCACTGCACTGTGTCGACCTCCACAAGCGATCCCTTTAACATAAGTTCCAGGAACTCTAAAACCCTGTCCCTCTGAAGTCATGCCCCCTCGAGAAAGCACTGCAGCTCTCTCTTTTCCATAAGAAGAGTCAATGCAAGGTATGGGATGAGGAGAGGACACCATCCGTATTCGAGAGCCCAAACCAAGCTGCCCTTCGCCACCATAGCCCCAACCCCACACCTGTCCTATATCTGAAACTTCAGAAAAATTAGGATACATCAAATGTCTTGCTTAGTTGCTTTACATACAAGATCTTCCATGGCTTCAGGCTTCATACTGCCTATCATTTTGTTACCATGATTTCCTTGAATAGAGAACTACACGTGAAAATACTGGGTCAGCACAGCACTATCCCAGGTGAGGACTTACCTGACAATGCTAAAGTGTGGCGCCCGCCAGCAGAAACAGTGACAATCCTCACTCCGGGGTTAAGTGTTACTAGGCATGGGAAAGCTGAGGGTGTTTCATCTCCAGTGGATGAGCTTTCAGCTGCTTGTTTTGCTGATGATATTCTCCGCCTCTTTGTACTTTCATCTTTACTTCCTCTACCATCAAGCCCATACAAAGTTCCACTTCCACCACTGGACCTCGAACCTTGAGAGCGAGGGCTGCCTGCAAATGATCACCATTCACACATTAGCCTACTAAGAGTAAATTACTTGGTGCACTGTGTTTGAAAAGGTAGCCAGATGGAAAGTACCTTGCTCTGTAAAAAAAAGATTCTGCCTTTCAAACACATCCTTCTCCATTCCTCCCGCCCCTGATGGATCACTAAAGACTTTCCCTGAGGGAATACATTCTTTCCATCCCCATGTATAGACTTCTCCATTGTCTGTACTTGAGAAGTCAAAAAAGGCTTAGTCATTTTAGGCAACGTAATATGATGCATAATGAATTATTTATCGAAGCAAGACTTCAACAGTGGACTTGCGTACAGTTATTTACCTGTAGCTGCTACACAATGCGCCCAGCCAGCCGCAGCTTTTACAATGGAAGCCTCTGTTGGGAGAGGGAAAGCCTCAGGAGTTTCCTTAACAAGAAAAAGGAAAAAAAAAAACTTGTTTGTCAGTTCTAAAACATGTAAAATTAATCAACACATACGGAATGAAGTTGAAGTGTTTTATGGTGCAGCGCTACCCCATGCTTCCCGGATGTGACATAGCTTTGACCTAGATCATCTGTTGAACCCCATGTAATGAGCTTTCCAGACTCTGATTAAACAACAACCATGAGTAAAAACACTACTATTTTCTAAATCAAGTAGAAAAATCAATTGAATGGGAATGAAATGATGCTTTTATTAGTTTTGAAGGGAAGCAAGAAAAGGTAAAGTGTGCGCATCCATGAATCTTATTATAAGCATTATCTCAAGCTTCAATTAAGAGGAAAGCAAGAAGGGGCCAAACAGAAATGAAAGGTACTTCAAATGACAATTGAATGCAAATTACAGCAAGAAAACAATTCTAGCGTCTAATCAGAGTCAAAATGTTGAAATAAGAAAGGGGGAGGAAAAAATGGCTTGCATCCAAGAAAAGCTAAATTTCCTTTCTTTAATGTGAAAAGTGAATACTGTTGCATTGAAAACTGAAATTAAAAAAAAAAAAAAAAGCGATCCCCAGAAATTAAATGTCAGAAGCAACTTAATTTAAACTTGAAATTGTCTAAAAGCAAATTGAGACAAAATTAAATAATAGAAATGCAAAAATGAGGATTTGGACCAAGCAAAATAAAATACCTTCATTATTCCCATTTTAGCCCAGTTAAGCTCATCACCAGTACCAAAATAAAGTAAAAACAAACGAAAAAAACAAAATCCTCACTTTCTCTCCCTTTCCCTCCCTTTCCCACATTTTCTCGGCAACCAAACAGAATGAAAATCAAATGTACTGGAAAACCCTCCATTTTTCCATCATAACCCAAGTTAATGCCATTCCAGTATATAATCTCTCAACCACCCAAGAAAAAAATTAAAGAAAATTGAAAGAGATAGAGGAAAAATCACCAGAAATGGCCATGGCAAAACCGCAACCGCCGCCACAAACGTCCTTCCACGCATGCACAGTAGACCTAACAGCAAGGGGAGACAAAATCGGCGACCCTTGTGGCAAAGCACCAGGTAAATATCCCCACATATACACCAATTTCTCATTATGCACATCCATGTTCACCACCCCCTCTTCCTTTCCCTCCCCATTCATTCTTTATTATATTTTTATATGTAGAAGAAAATAAAAGATATATCAATACCCGCGGAAAATTTTATTGGAAATTGTTTTTTCCAATACTCGCTACTGTTTTTCCTGTTGGTTTTTCTTATTTTTTATTTATTTTGGGACGAAATTTTGGGCTTTTGTGCGTGTTTTTTTGGCAAGTAATAGAGTGTAGAAATGGTGGCTATAAAGGGGGCGTATCATTTTCAAGAAAATAGAAGGTGCCACCTAGGATGCTCACGTGGGTTCAACGAACACGTGGCTATATATGAGCCGCTAGATTAATCAGTTAATTCTAGCCAGGAGTTCTCGGAAGTTTCTGGAAAGTCGGGCCTCTTAATTGAAAAAAATAGACTTTGCTTGCTGCCTGTGAGACTTTTGCTTGCTTGGCTATATATAGAGATGGCGTGAAATGGTTGTTAACGTGTGACACGTGCTTGCTGCCTATGAGGAGTCAAACCTTACACGGGTCGGGTTACTAGTGATGGATGTTTGGAAAAGGGTCATGCCATGTCATTTGTTGGGAGAGAAAAGGTAAAGGCAGATTAAAAAAATATTATTTTATACAAGAATTGTTATCATTTTCTTTGGGTGATTGTATACATCTTTATTTCATTTTTGTGTTTATCTGTCTTTTATGTAATTGTTTTCTATATCGTTCAATGGTCATAGGTTACATGTAATTCCATTCATTTCATGAAAATTTTAAAAAACAAACTACTAAAATAATCTTTTTTAATATTTTTTAATTATCTACATTAATGCCAAGAATAATTTTTAAAAATAAAAAAAAATAATATATTTTCAAACAAATAAATATTATAATTTTTTATACTGTTAGAACTGAAATCATTTCCATCCATACTGTGTATGGATTCCTGTGTGATTAATTAGAGGGAAAAGCACAACATTATACATGGGATGGGAAAAGAAGAAGAAGAAGAATCTGGGTTTAGCATTGACACGCGTAATGGTGAACATTCGTGTAGTTTCTTTACAGAAGAGAGTTGTGTGTTTTGTCTCTTCTATTTCTAGTATTTGAAAACGTAGTTATATTAGTATTTTTTAAAAAAATATATGTTTTAAATTGTTTTAATATATTAATCTTAAAAATAATTTTAAAAAATAAAAAAAATATATTATTTTGATGTATTTCAACATAAAAAATACTTTAAAAAACAACCGCAACCACACTCACAAACAGACATTAACAACATGTTTAGTATCATAGTATTGGTAATTTTACAAAAGGATGTTTAATTTTTTAAATGTTTTTTCATAATTAAGATTATCCAAAAACTAAAAAAAAAAAAAACCCATCAATTTACTACCTTTCAGCCTAAACTAATCGCTAAAAATAATCCAACAGATAAAACCATGTTGAGTGTATACTGGGAAGGCCTTTTTCCCCTCTTGGAAAAAAGTACAGCACTAAGAGAATTTCCTCATACAGCGAAGCAACCACAAGTCCACAAAACTTTTTTCCCTCTTTTTGCTGGCCGAAGTATCGCCAGTCCACTGATGCTGTAGTGCGTGAAGGATTTGGAACTTACATTTGCACTGCGGCCCCATACAGAGGACTGCATACGTTTTTTTTTTTCCCGGCGACTACGAGCTGTCATGACCCAAAAAAAGTGTACACTGCTGTAGAAGTGAAAAACTATATATATTTCACCGTGACCATGTTTTTTTAAGTATTTTTTTTAATATATTAAATACCAGTAGATCAAAACAATTAAAAAATACTAAAAAAATTAATTTGAAATACAAAAAGATAAATTATTCATAAAAAAACACTTTTAAAACACAAAAATAAATATCCTCCTGATTTTTTCTGCTTCCTGGCTAGGGTTTTTTTTCAATCCGCACTCCACAATTTTTTATTTCTTTTTTCAAGGAAGAAGCAGCTCTACTGGGTGTAGAAATTAGAAAATGAAGTGCATGCTGTTCCTTTCAGTATGATTACGCTTTTGTAGTTATAGCCGCAAGGCTGGCATTTTCAATAATTTCTAGCCTCGAGATAACTTATGCCAGTGATGCCACGTAAAATTGTATCACGGGACATTCGAGTGTTTTTACTTTCGAACATAAACACAGAAAAAAATATAAGAAGAGCTGGCTGAATTACAGGAATTTCCAACAACATGAGGCCGACATTTCCCAGACAAGCAAATGGACCCATCACCGAGCTTATAATATCGCAAGCTTGACGACCTTGTCGAATGATTGTAACCCAGGAGTTGAGAGAGCGGGACATCAACCACCGACATGTGTTCGTGTTCCCTTGCGTTGGTATGTTTGAGCTTGCTTTAGGTGTTAAAAAGTAGTTTACTTTTTACTTTTCCATTACTTTTTTGTTTTAATTCGGAAGAAAGTTGTGATTTTTTTCCTTCGCGAAGCTGTCGATGCATCAATTCGAACGGTGTTCCTTAAATACTTGGGTGTTGAACAATTGTTGTCTGCATGCGAGACTATTACACCTACTCGACACGGAACATAGGAGATCAACCACCTAATTTGTACCTTTGTCTCCAACACACGATCACTTCCTAAACCAATATCATTGACACATAATTCAGAGGGTGTTACACAATATAAATTTTATAAATTTTAAAATTATTTAAGATTTATATAGTTATTAATTTAAAAATTTTTAAAAATTAATTGAGATGAATTAGTCCGAATATCCATGATTAAAAAAAAAATAGTCAAGATTTACGAGTAGTGTCCTGGGGGGGATAAATTGAAATAAAATTACAGATTGAAGAATAACTCGTTATTTTTATTTTCTCGGTCCATGTAGGCCATTGCACATCCTCGCTTACAAATTATTGTATGTTCATGCAATCCAAATCCAGTTAACCGACAGGTGCTGAAATTATTACGTGATGTTCATCTGTGTTGCAAAACTTCCCACCTCTTCTCCAAGGCCCAGGATGTCACCCTGTTGGACCTGCAAATATATAATTCACCACTCAGTCATGGGCCCTTTTCTCACAATGATTGGACCTCTCAGCTGACCCACGCAATTAGTTGTCCAGATTAGCTAACCCTATCAGCAGTCATGGATGATGCTTGGGGACTCTACAATCATGGATGGTGCTTTCGTAGCCACATGATTGATCACCGTATAAACAAGTGAGCCCATCAAATGATTAAAGAGACAGGCACGTATTATTAGTGGGTCCTACTTTGACAATCTGGGGCCACCGATTTTGTGGTTTCGCGAGGCCCAAGTGTTTTTAATAATTTACGGATCCGTACTTTATACCCCACCAAAAATTAGTGAACGGAAGTTTATTCAGTTTACAGTTGGTGACCTCGACAAAATTCATATTTTGGGCCGACTCAGTGGCTACGTCCTGAGATGGTGAAGGCCCTATAACAGTCGCATGTTTGTTATTGTAAGTTCTGGTTTTTTGGACACTCCTTGAAGAGGAAAGTTGATAATTTTGGATATCTTTTAATTATTATTTTAGAATATAAGAGATAGAAATAATTGAAGAAAAAGAAGAAGAAATGTATTCCTTTCTTCGCTCTTTTATAAAGAACGAAAATCCATTCTAAAACTATTTTAAAAACATATTTATTTTATATATAAAGCACTATTTTTCTAATAAAAAATATTTTTATCTATATACACGTGCGCGCACATCATTTTTATTCAGAGATATTAATTAGTTGTAATTTCATATTTTTTATTTTTTATGTTTAGCTAGTGATTCCATGCTTCAAGTTAAGCCTGGTCATGTTAGAAATTATTTGCAGATGAGAAGTAGCCAGCAGTGCTGTTTTTCAATTGTTAGCAAGCTTAATGTTGCATCGATGGGGACTGCAAATTATGCAAGTGAAGCTCCACGACAAGCGGCCACTACACGTGGTAAGATGAGAATAGACCACCTCCGTGTCGGGATAACATGAGAATAGACCACCTCCGTGTCGGGCAATACTTGAGTGGTCAAGATTTAGAGACCGATTTGTATTTCATTGGTATTTTTTAAAAAATAATTTTTTATATATTTTGCATATTAATATTAATATTAAAAAAATAAAAATAAAAATATTATTTCTCAACAAAAACATATTATAAAAAGCAAGTATTTTCTTTAAATTTTATGTATGATAGAGAATAATATAAATTATATTTTAAAATCTTACATAACAATTTAAATTTTAAGTTAAATAGATCTTTTGATGTGTTACTGGATCTCTGAAAACCAAGTGATCACGAGTTTAAATCTCATCATCCTCATTTATTTAATAAAAATTAAGTATAAGATGATATGAGTTTGTGTAAATTTTAAATTTAAAAGCTCTTACTTGAATAAGTATTTTAAAGAATAATATAAATTATATTTTAAAATTTTACTTAATAACTTAAATTTTTAAGATGAATTGATTTTTTGATGTAACAATTTTTTAATGACCAAATAATTACGAGTTTAAATTTCAACACCTTCATTTATTTTATCAAACTTAATTATAAAATAGTATATGTCTAAAAATTTTAAATTTAAAAAAAATTTACTTTAAAAATACATTAAAAATAATATAAAATTATATTTTACACCTCACTTAGCTACTTCAACTTTAAAGGTAAATTGATTTTGTCACACCGTGTACCAATAGATTGTGATCGCTGCACATTCGAGAGAGGTCGCAAAATGGCATATTATCAACCAATCGAATGACCAGGATTCTCAACCTTTTTTCTATTCGTTAACCTTGTATAAATAGAAAAAAAAAAAAACAGTTTATTTATTTGGGGAACTTTTTTTAACGTTTTTTTTTTAAATTATTTGATTCGCAGGGGAAGCTTTTCATCTTATTGATTTTAATTAACTTAATTTTTTTTTTCAACTCCTCTCTCCTTAAATCAACAACTTCCGTTCATTTGACGTTCCTCGATCTTACAAAAAAAAATATATATATTCTTATATTAAATCGCACCAGTTGTAAAGTAAAAACCCCATTAATTACATCACTGATGGCTTGGTGATGCATCGAAGTTAGAATGAAAACCACATGCACGTTCTGGAGACCCACAAAATACCTGGGAATCTGGGATCTGTCCAACAAATGAACTCTTCTACAAAAACTGATACATGAAAATAAAAACAGTCCAGACAGTGAAATTAAATTGATATTTCTGGGTCCAAGAATTAAGCAGATGAACAGCAAGAAAAATAATTGTGCTGGTGGTGCTAGCTTCTTCCAAATGCCACTTCACTCCCCAGGATACGCCAAGAAAGACCAGCAAGACATGCCTGCGTGGCTGCCTGATAGGCTCCTTGCCGAGTACGGGTTAATTACCTGTCAGACGTGACTCCGCATACAAGAGGGAATTTGCAACTGGTGCTTTTTTACGACCTGATCATGAAAAGCCAGGAGATTCATCTCCTTGCCGTGGTTTTGTGCATTATTCAACATTGCAAATATCTTATCTTAATTATCGTTCTTATTTTATTGCATCCATAGGTTAATTATGATAGCTAAGTATAAAAAAGTTAATAAAAAGATTTGTTTTTTATAATAATAAAAAAAAAAAACAAGAAGAGGCCTGGCGCTGCAAGTCTAAAATGCAGGCTTGCGCACCTAGCCAATGATGAAAAGGGCTGGACGCTCTCGGACTCAAAAGGGCGGGCTATGCACCTATTTTATTTATTTAGTTATTTGTTCAAATGAGTAGATGACATGATGTTTATTCTGTTTTTTCGCTAACAAGCTGCAGATTATCCGTCATTGATGACCTGTCGTTTGCTGGAGAATTTTTTTTTTGTCACTACCGACTAACAAAAAAATTAAAATATAGAAACCTAAAACAATCGAAATCAAACTTTTTCATGCCCCTTGAACGAAGTCAATGAGATAACTTGTCCTTGTTTGTAATAATTTCAGTACTTATTCTTTTAATTATTTTATTCTAAACTAAAACTTACAATTCTATGTTGTAATATCATCTTTAATTTAATATTAAAATATTCTTAAACTCCTGAGAGCATGCAATGCGAGACGAACCTGACGTGTACAAACCTTGACAGTATATTTTTCGAGTATGAAATGCAAAGAAATAAAATAAAATAGAAAATGCCAATTAACCTGCCAGTGTACTCGAACTTCGCTGCAAATAGAATTCAAGTTGATGCAAAGGAAGATGTCGAAATGCATTTTCAAGTATCATAAAACTTAATATAATTTATTAAAGAATATATTAAACGATAAATTTTAAAAAGTAGCTAATGCCAGAAAAGAAGTATACCAGCAAAACTTGCTGTATTTTTTCTGCTTTCCTTTTAGTATATACTGTAAGTAAATTATTCCAAGAGAAGAAAAAAAAGGACTGGAAGCCTGCCACGATGGGCAGTTGGTTTTTTATTTTATTTTTCTTATATCTTTCCCATTTTTCACTGACTATCATCCATCGAAAGCTTTCCAGCAGTCATGACAGCATAAAGGACGAACAAAAGGTGTGGTTTTTCAGAAGTAGCCAAGCTAGGCAGCAAGAAAGAGACTAGTTCCTAGTTAAAATAGATCCAAGACAATGGGTAAGCTCAAGGGTTCTAGGAGAGCGATAATCTGGTCATCTGTCTTAAAGGAGAGAGAGAGGGAAAAGAACACGTTATAAAAACAAAACCAACAAACATTTTCTAGCAAAACTTGCAACAACCGACACTTTTTGATCATACACCATACAGGAATCAGGACGAAATTTCGATGTCAGTCACACCTATCGCTAGATCACATTCCATAGAGGAGGACAGAATTACAATTTGCAAGCAACTATCTACATCTAAAACCGCCTCCTCAAACGCCTGCCATTGGGATTTGCTGATTCTGCTGGAGCCCCATCCGCTAGATCAACCCCAAGTAAACTGCTGCCACTCCTCTTCCTACCTGACAGAAGACTTGAGTTCTCATCTCCAGAAGCAAGTGTCTTCAGCAACTCACATAGCATTGAAGGGCAGCTCTCCTCCAAGTGTCGGAACCCTTCTGACTGCATTACAGCTGCAGAAGAGAAACAATGAAGATAAAATTTTCAGCAAAACAGAGAAATGTGCAAATGAGAAACCAATAAGATAAAATGATCGATTTCATTCCTGCTTTATGGGCAAATGCACTCGAGTAAGAATGTAATAAATTAATAGCAAAGGGGTTCCTTTTTTGGAATGGTATACTGTTTGGGTCGTGCTCTTTCATAAGACAGAATGACTTAGATTAAAAGGAAAACTGTGAGCCATCCAACATGATCAACGTGGAAGTTATTGGTGGATTCTATCAATCCAACGACTTATAATGTTCTTGTCATACATTCTTCTTGTTTTTTCTTGTCACACAGCAAGTACCGTCATGAACATATGCTTCCAACTGTGGCAAAACTTTGGCCAAGCAATTCTGTCCAGACCAGAAAACTGAGTAATTACATATTTTCCACACCCAACCATGCAAAAACAAAATCCTCCAAAACAATGATGCTCTAATGCATCTCCCTGGGCATTTAGAACATAAAATTCAATGAAAAGAAATGGCTGACGTGGACAGTTTTAGTACACCTGATGCTAAAAAGAAAATAAAAAAATTGACCAATCTCTGCTCAGCCATATGATAAAACTCCTATAATCTCAGATAGCCCTGCTATTTTATCTCAAGCATGCACTGCATTATATAATGAAATGATAAATGATATATGATATATGGAACTTCCAGGATTCAACTAGTATTTCAATCAATAGAGAAAATAAAGCATCTAAAAATATCATCTAGAGGAAAACACGTACACAAGCATATGCACCCTAAAGAAATTATCCACCAATAATTGCATCAAGGCTCTCAGAAATGGAATGCCCGGGTCAGTTTAGACATAAAGGAGGAAAAAGAAATCATGTACGAGTTACTTTTCACGTAAAGGCATTGCAATGATGCAGTTGCATTGTTAAGATCTAAGCATGACGCAACTAAACATATTTCTATTTCAAGGAGCAAACATCACAAACATTTAAAACTTTCAAGGTGCTCTATTCCCGGGGTGCTAAGCATCTTAAAATTTTAGATAATGAAAATCTTTGTATTTTTATCCAGATAAGATGCAAAACCATAAAACTGATACAATTTGAATTTGCACCACTCATAACCTACAAACAACACGCACCTCCCAAGTTCACTGGATTTGCCGCAAATTTCAAACAGATGGCCTTCAGTTGCATGCACTGATGTTGCTCAGCCAATGCCAGTGTTGTTGCCACATTCTCAGCACTGAGATCCTCACACAACTTTGCTTCACATAACAATTTCAATCGATCTAAATTGTAAAGGTCAGAGACAGCCAACAGATGCTGCACCATATTGGTGGATGTGCACATTGATGTCGAACCAGTTATTTCATGTGCATCAGGAAGTTTGTCTGTGTATATAAACAGAAGCATTGCCTGAAAACACAGAAGAGCCCAATCAAGTCATACCTGCTACTTTTAAACAAGTGACCATAACAGTGTTCAAGAAATTTGCATAAAGAATAAATTCAAGGTTGGGGAATGATAACAAAGGTCTAGAATGCAATATTTCAATATGGTGAATTTAACAGGAAAAAAAGAGAGTTATCCTTTTCTTTAGACACATAAAAATGCATCGTATTCTCTTTCTTCAAATGGTTATAGATTGGAATTAGGACAGGATCCTTACCTTGAATATCAAGGGATCAACATCCTTCACTACTACTTTATCCATGTTAGGATCCCCGACAAGTCCAAAAAATTGAGCCCTGAAAACAGGTGAACGAGCAGCAAGGATCAGCTTGTGAGCTCTAAATGTTTCGTCACCAACCTGGAAATCTATGTCACAACCAGATTCAGACTCCAGTAGTTCTTTAAAACCCCGGCCCATGTCTGAAGGTGGAACTGAAATGGAGTACTGTTTTGGTCCTTCAAGACGAGTTCTGACAACTCCAACAGTACAGTTCATGATAAGGCAGTCATCCTTCAGATAATCAGAAGTTTCCAAGGTTGTCCTTCGGAAGAAACGTTTGTAACCCCTGAAATGCAAACAAAGTGTCATGAGTGAAAATATTGAGAAGTTGTTTGGTGCACTCCCAGCCCAATAGCGCCCAACTCCCCAAAAGAAAAGGACAAAGAAGAGATGAGAGTGCACTGATTAAACTTCTATATGACATTTACAGGCACTAAAAGCAAGCAATCAAATTTTATAAAAGCATAATGAAAATAATTCTAATTAACCTCCAAAACTACTGAAATTACAAGAAACCAACACAGAGTAACACCACGTGGATATCTCCTCAATCCCAGTGTCACAGGCTCATCTGCTCACTCAACAATGTACAATTGCAATGCCCAAAGTAAAATTGCAATGCCCAAAGTAAAATTCCAAACCACTTGCAGGTTAAAGGTTCAAAGCTATAGGCATCTGCATGTGAAAGTGGGAATCTTGGCATTTAGCTTAATAGTGAGAGGTACACGAATTTGTAAGGTAGCACTTCTGGATGTTTTCAGTTATAGTACTGTATTATTCTTCGTCTGTCCATGTGTAAACCTTCTAGGTATGGGAGATATAGGTTCTTTTTTCTTAGAACTTAGGATCTTAATTTCCAGTGCATGTTATTATAGATTAATTGGGATCTATCAAGGAGAACAACAAAAGAGCTACAAGGAAATGAACAATATATTCTATCTTGACTCTGACTGCTATGGGCCGCAACAAAATCTTTCATATTCGATTTTGCTTTTGAGAGGAGGAATCATATGCCACCTGTTTGAAGGACAAAAAGATTAATACCATATGTAATTGGACATCAGATCTTTCATAATTCTAAACTCGGCCACAACAGTAGCGGCAGCACTATTGCATGCTATTTTTCAGTAGGCAGTGCTGTCATTTTGCAATAGCAGCAGTCGTTAAATAACTCGCAATATCATAGGACACAACATGCTATGACTAGCATCCCACATTCCTACACTGGCACCACGTTCAAACACATAGCAGTATCTGATAGAAACAAAATTACAGATTAGATCAACTATGTAAGCATAAGATCCAAACTTTCATCTACCATCCATCAAACTTGGGGAGTATCTTATTCGCACTACCTAAAACAAGCTCATGTCGACAGGCATAATTTTTTTTTTATTCTCTTTACATCATTAACTCCCGAGCCAAAAGTCCAAAATCCCATCTTTTAACCCGCAAACTACAGGTACATTAATCAAAATCCAGTAATACTTAATCAAATATATAAAACATAATAAAACCAATATTTCGAAAACCAAGATTAACCAGCCTAAACAAAGGAAACAGAACCGAACAAAATTAGAAAAAGGAAAACACTACCACATGCTGCCTCTGTACTTCAATGAATAAGGTCCACTCTCCAACGCACGATCGAAATGACTATGTACTTTATGCTTCCCTTTCCCACTCTGATCCACCAGCGTCAACTCGAACAAAGCCCTAACATCCGTTCCCTCGCTCGCTAACGCAATAAAAACCGACACATACATCGAGCTATCCTCAGGGTTTTTCCCATCTGGGTAAAAATAAATCGCCCAATCATAACCACCCACGTTGAAAACATCACTCGGTATGCATCTCCCAGCTCCCATTCCTTTCGCTAATGAATACCCTTTTATCGTAAACTGGTGAGACCCATTCACCGTCTCGTTTATTGACTTCGAACACGACTCCTTATCTACATCTCCCTTGAAATCGTCCATGATTTCATCGAAATAGAGCAACCATGGATACAGTTACGATTTTTAGCCGTGAATTCAGGTGAATTGAATCAATTGATAGCAAAATACGGACTTTAAAGGGAGGAATTGTAGGGTATCCAACAAACTGTGCTGTTTGTTGAAGGTTAGGGCAAACCCTAGAATTAATTGATGGTGAAATTAGGTTATTGTTTTTTTTTTTTTAGGATTCGAAGAGAAGGAGACGGGGGGTGTTGTTGAAGAGAGATAGGGGAAATCAATTGAAGGGAATTGAGAGAGGTGAACGGTGAATTTAGCCGAAGAGCAGGTGGTTGCCAGATCGATGGAGGTCTGTTAATGAGAGGGGGTGAAAATAGAAAAAAGGTGGAAATGTAGATTCCGTTGTTAAAGATTGGAATTTAAAAGAGAGAGAGACGTGGCGAGTTTGAATTTGTGGTCGGGTTTTTTTTTTTTCGTGCTGGTCGGGTGGGGTGGGGCGGGGTCAAAGTTTCAACTATCAAAAAATTTGTTGAAAAGGAGTTTATAAATTCCTTTTCGACGTTGGGCCGTGGCCGTGGGGCCTTTTTCCTTTCTCGGCCTTTTCTTGTGTGTGGATCAGCGCCCCAGCGGCCTAGATCGGTTGCTACTATATAAGTAATCAAGTGTCATTAGATACTCCTTACCTTGAGCGCCATAAAAACATCTCGTTGAAACTAAATCCATTTTTAGTTGCCTTAAGTTATCCAATGTTTTAAAACCCGACTCAGCCCCGTGGGTCAATCCGGGACCCCGCCAGCCCGAGCAAATCCGACTGAGACCCAAGTTTATTTTTTATATATATATTTTTATGACCGAAACGACATCGTTTTGACCTTTTACACTTAAAAAGCAAAAACGAGATGAGTAAAGAAACGAACGCAATGCAGAAGTGAGACTGTGAGAAGACCTAATTAATTTCAAACCTAATTCAAGAAATCTTCAAACCCATTTCAGACGCGAAGAAGAGCAGATAAGTAGAAAACTCTTGAATAAGGATTGTTGTTTCAAGTCTGAGAACAAGATTAGATGAGCTGTTGATTGAATTCATTTTTCTTTCTTCTTTCGCTATCCTTTGTTTCAAATTGAAACATCTTTTAAAGATTCTTTCCCTTGTTGAACTTGCAGGAGAGCTTTATTATAATAATGGCATCGATTCTTCTTGTTTGTTTTGAACTGGAAGCCTTGCAGCTCCACAGGTATGTATCTCATTTTCTTTGTTCTTTTATTTTTTTGCGACTTCAAATGGTTAAAGACCTGAACTTTGCTTTGAATATTATTGTGAATATTGATGTGAATCTTACTTGTTAACTTGATTGGGTAACATGATGCAATGAAAGAAAGAAAGAAACGAGAGGTTTCTTTATTGATTGGTAACTTTCGCTTGTGGGAGGGGTTGAGTTTCGGTTTTTTTTTCCTCCTTTTTTCTGCTATTTGTTTCTTTGGATTGGTACAGAGGGAGAAGAAGAAGTAGTCGTGTTGAAATTGAAAAAAAATAGGAGAGATAGTAGGGGGCAGGAGGGGTACCGTGTTTTTTTTTTTATCGATCCGGGTCAACCCTTCTGATCTATGACCCTATCAATGGATCGGGTCGATGACTGGATTGAATTTTAAAACTATGAAGTTATCATTTATATCCAAATTGATGTGCTGTCGTCGTATTTTTCTATAGCTTTCTTTCTATATAAATCCTATGTACATTTAAATTGTAAGACGTTAATTTCCTCATTCTCTAAAAACCAATATAATATATATATATTATTTTCTAGAACAGTGACATGTTTTTCCTTTCCTTTCCTTTTTCTCTTGTTTTTTTTTTCCCTATAGTATTTTTCATATCTTGATACTAGGTTTGCTAATGATTGAACCTTTTTATTTATTTTAGTTTTTTTTTTATATAGAGTTATTATGATATTGAAAAAATATTTTAATATCAAGTTTGTATTTATTTTAATGATATTCAATCCTTTTTTTTTTATCATATTGATAAAAAAATAGCCTATTATATTGTAAAATAAAAAATAATTATGAAAAATTATTATAATTCATGGATTTGATGGTCCCAAATATATTTATTATATCATTAAATACAAATATATTTTTAAAAAACAATCACTAAAAAGTAGATCTGCATGTGCTTATTATGGTCTCAAAAAACACATGATGTTAAGTTGATGTTCGGTTTTGTAATTATTTATATTTTATCATGTAATTAAATAAAAATAACTTTAAAAAATAAAGTTAATAAATTTATTGGAGTTCGTAATATAATTTACGGGTTTGACTGATGATCTTAGTTTAATTCAATTGTTATTATCTTGTTTTTTTTTTAAATAATGTCATTTTAATAATATTTTTAAAGTTAAACTATATTTTTATTAGCTGTTGAAGTTTTTTTTTTTTTTTTAACTTGTCAAGTTGTGTGGGTTACATGAAAATATTTTTATATAGTTTAATTTAAATTTTAAGCTAGATAATAAATATAGTTACTATTGAAAGATATATATATATATATATATATATATATATATATATATATATATATATATATATATATTGTCTCATGAAAACGTAGCGTGGGGAATTTTCTTATCATAACCTAATCTCCATTGTCCAACAAAATTGATTAATTAAATTTAAAATTATCTAACTATCCCATGTCAAATATTCTCAATCCAGTAGCGTTTTGTTTCAAAAACGATTTATTTCCAAATTAATTTGAATCTTATATATTTTCTTACAAATTATTTTCTCTCACATAGAAATAGAAAAAAAAATTAAAAAATAACAACAGCAAACTAACTGAAGGCCCAAAGTTATATTTTTCTAGCACTTGCACGCAATCACTTTCAATCCTCTCGATCGATTAAACAAGCACTTGCAACTTGCAAGCTTACTCTTCTTCCTTTCACCTCATCTTATTCACAACCCGTCACTAGATCACTGACCTATTCTCGGTGGCTCACCCTCGCACCAGTGCGGGCTCAGCTTGCTCGCATTCTCAGATCCTATAAAAACCGCCGCCGCCGCCAACTCATCAATTAATCATGAAACCACTCACCAATACAGATCTCATTAAAACCCCGCTAATCCTAAAAATCACAGCCTTCACTTTAATCTCAATCACATTTTTCTACCTTGGCAAACACTGGTCCAACGGTGGCTACCAGCAGCTCCTCTTCTTCTCCACACCACAAAACTCCATTTCCATCTCTCCTAACAACGACAGGTCGTTCAACATGACCCCTCTAGTTTCCCTAAACCAATCTGATCAACCCCTTACAGATCAAGCCACAACCATTTCTCCACCTCCCGATGAATCTCCACTACCCGATCCCAATCGGACGTCAGGGATCATTGATTCTGATGGAAAAATGAGTGATGATTTTGAAGCTGGGGAGTTTGATCCGGACATCGCGGAGAATTGGGGGAACGGGAGTGAAATTGAGAGTGGAAGTAAGGATATTAGGTTCAGGGCTGAGAGATATGAGTTGTGTCCAGTGAGTATGGGAGAGTATATACCTTGTCTGGATAATGTGAAGGCTATTCAGAGGTTGAAATCGACGGAGAAAGGGGAGAGATTCGAAAGGCATTGCCCGGAGAAGGGGAACGAACTGAATTGCTTGGTTCCCCCTCCTAAAGGATACCGGCCACCAATTCCATGGCCGCAGAGCCGTGATGAGGTATTGGAATCGAACTGGGTTTGTTTTTTTGTAGAGAAAATGGAAAGAAAAAAATTATTTTTTCCCCTTTTGTTTTGATGTCCTCCAGTTGTCGTTATTAACTGTGTACAAATTGAGGGATCGTTCTTTCGTGTTTGCCAAGACAGTGAAGCAAAATGAAAGAGCATGGGAAGTTGTTGATCAAATTTCTTGATCCTATCCAATTTTTACAGTGCGATTGCTGACTGTTCATGCACTAGCTCTTTTTATGAACTTAGCGCAAGTAAACAAGTGGTTATTTAGGGTAGCTACACCACTCTTTTTGTAAATCTATTACAGTAGAAAGCAATTTTGTTTATATTGTGATGAGCCGTGTGGAATATATGGAGTTGTGTTCTATTTCTAACGTGATATACTTTACTGCATTTCCTGATTCAAGACAGTCAGTCTGTTCTCGGGGGTTTTGTTTGAAAACACCCTGATGCGCAATAGCTAGGACTGATATATTTTTGTTTTCACCGGAGATTCTTAATTAAATGCCACTTCCCTACAGGTATGGTATAGCAATGTTCCTCATTCGCGATTAGTTGAAGATAAAGGGGGCCAAAACTGGATTTCCAAAGCAAAAGACAAGTTTACGTTTCCTGGCGGTGGTACACAGTTCATACATGGGGCGGATAAATATTTGGACCAGATTTCTGAGGTATGCCAATTTTTTTATCCTTTTTTTTGGGAAGGAAATAATATTCATATCCTGCCCATTTGTTGTTTATGATATTGCTCTATTTGTAGATGGTTCCAGACATTGCATTTGGTCGTCATACTCGAGTGGTTCTAGATGTTGGGTGTGGCGTGGCAAGTTTTGGTGCCTATCTGCTATCACGGAATGTTATGACTATGTCTATTGCTCCCAAAGATGTTCACGAGAATCAAATTCAATTTGCTCTTGAGCGTGGTGTACCTGCAATGGTGGCTGCATTTGCAACTCACCGTCTTCCATATCCGAGTCAAGCATTTGAATTGATACATTGTTCAAGATGCAGAATCAATTGGACTCGGGATGGTATGTTGCTTCTGTTTTGACTAGTTTTGGTCACAAAATTGTTTCAATGAACTTGTAGAATAAGAGAAGAAGCATTGTATGGGCCTGATTGTATTTGCATTTCAAAAGCGTTTTTGAAAAATTTTGAAATTTTGAAATTTTTTTATTTACTTTAAATTAATATGTTTTTAGTGTTTTCAAATCATTTTGATGTGCTGATGTCAAAAATAATTTTTAAAAAAAGAAAAAACATCATTGACATGTATTTTGGCACGAAAGTTATTTGAAAAGCAACCGCAACCACATTGTCAAACAAGCTTGAACATATTTGAAATGCCACCCACAACTTTCCAACATAATTCTAAAATCAACTGCAGTTTTATATGCACTTGCTCTACACTCCTCTGACTATGTGAAGTTCTCCCATTCCCTTGCTGTTTTATTCCTCCCCAGGCTGATTGTGTACATATTGTGTGAGATTATTGTATTTGTTAACGAGTTTGTGTTGCTAATGCACATCTCATGCTTTTAAGGTTTTGTACCTTTGAAAAATTTGCGTTTTTCATCTTCATTCTGGGATTCTGATAGTCTTTATTTTCAAACATTATGATGAAGATGGAATTTTGCTCCTCGAGGTCAATAGGATGCTTCGGGCAGGAGGATACTTTGCTTGGGCAGCACAACCAGTTTATAAGCACGAACAAGTCCTAGAGGAACAGTGGGAAGGTATCTATTTAGTTTCTCACTTTGAAATTGCATGTTAAAAAATCAAAGGTTTTGCATTCTTGATGACCTCTTTTGTTTCCCTTCAGAGAATCCACACGAGTTTTGTTTTCTCCTCCTGTTCAGTGTCTGTAATCTAAATGTACTGAATTAATTTAATTTTTGATTTCTTTATGTGACAGGCTAGTTTTTTTGAATAACAAACTTTGTCCAATCCAAAAAAACAGCATATCAACCTCAAACAGAAATATGTGTCGTGGTAGGGTTGACACTACATTAGTAATGAATGCATATAATTACTAAAGAATGGTGTGATGATGTTTGACTACATATTGGTTGAACCAGTTTATTAGATATGTTTTGCCCTCATGCCATTGATAGGTTGTTATATAACTGTATTTAACTACGTTATGTCTTTCTATATTTTCAGAGATGCTTAATCTTACCACTCATCTTTGCTGGGAGCTTGTTAAGAAGGAGGGGTATATTGCAATATGGCGAAAACCCTTAAACAACAGCTGCTATCTAAGCCGTGACACTGGAGCAAAACCTCACTTGTGTGATTCGGATGATGACCCTGATAATGTTTGGTAAACTTGTTTCACCTAGAACTGCTTTTATTGTTTTCATAGCATATAGAATATTTAGCTTGGCTGGAAAAACTGTTGTTATACAGGTAGATAGCCTGAGATAATCTGACCTTTGCTGCCATGGTAGTATAAAAACAGAAATTGGAGAGGAAGAAAACACAAACTTTACTGGATTAAAAAATTAATGGAAGAGTAGAAAAACAAAACTCGCAACTCTCATTTGGAATGCAATTGGCTGTGGTCTTGGATATTTTAATTTCCTTGGTTACCCTTAACTGGGAAGAATTCTTTTGGAAAGGTGCCATATGTACTTGTATCTTACTCCTACTCTTCTACTTCCCCTTAGCCCTTGAAGAGTGAGTTTTCTTTATTGTTTTAACAGCGATGCTTAACCTCATGTCAACTCTTTTTTTATCATTTAGAGCAAGTTTCTACTGAGAAATCACTCGCAAGTGGATATCATCTTTATACTTTTCACATTGCTTTGTTCAAACTAAAAAACCCTGGTGATCTCTTTCATGAAAGATCTCCTGCAATTCTCTCTTTTCAAATGATGAATTTGTTAATAACGTGGAGGATTTAACTAAATATTAAGTTCGAAAAGATGCAGCAATGACTTTCTGTTGAAGCTCTTCCACAATGATTTTTTGGGTTAAAATTCTCCAACTCTTTTACTAGGGACATGCTGTTCACTGTCCGAAGAAGTTTCAAATTCTCGTTATGTGGCTTAGATAGTATAACTATCTCTTCACTTTATCATGTGAACTACATATAGTGTGTTATTGTAGTGACTATTTTGCCATTTAGGTGATTAAAAGATTTAGGAGTACAGGAGGCTTTTTTAGCAGTATAAATGACACATCCCTTTTAGAAACTAGAGCTTTCATTTTGTGTCCCATTACTCTCCAATTTTTCCATTGAATACACTAAGAGGAAGAATGGAGGTGATTTTTGCCATTTTAAAAAAAGGTGATACAGCTCTTTGAAAGAAAACGAGGTAAGATTATCAGGCATGTTGCTCACTTTCATATTTTCATTTTCCATAACTGCCATACTGACAAACCTAATTCATTCAACGAAGAAACTGGTTTCCCTGTAAAAATCTTCTTGGTGAAATGATGAGTTTGTCGGAATGAATCTCATAAACAAATGTTAGTTCATGCAGTCAATGAAAGAGAAGTTTAGTTTGTCACTGATTCTGTACAATTTAGTTTATTGCAAACCTAATCTTTTTAGGAACTATCTTACTTGAGAATTTTACTACTAGTTATAAATCTTAGTATACTCAAGAAAGTAAATATCAATTAGGGTTTCCTATTATTTATGGTTTTCCTTTTCCTTTTTGGCTTTTCCTTTTCCTAAGTAGTTAAAACTGCTAGTACTTTTGATGCCTATTAAAGAAGCACCAATTCTGTGTAGAATAATGCTACCAATAACAATACTTATGTTCCTAACAATGTGTCTATCTGCAATAGCTACTCCAAAAATGGAAGAAACTACATTAATTTGTGGATCAACCTCTTCATGATTTTAAAACTTTCTTATGTTATAGATGCCATATCTATTAATGCCATACTTTGCAAGGACATGTTAGCATACCTAACATTACTCTTCTATGTAATACGGAGCACCTCAATATGTATTTTTTTTTTCTTGCTACAGTAAAAATCTCATTCTTCCTAATTTCAATTTTTCCTGCCTGCCTCATTGTGAATCCTTTTTTGGTCACAGGCCTAATTTATCCTGTGTCACTAATGAAGGAAGCATTTTCTTGAATTAGATGAGTTTGTCTGAATGAAACTCGCACAAATGCTAGTGAAGGAGAGGTTTCATTTATTCCTGGTTGCTGTCTTCATTTCTTCTTTCTGAATGAAATAATTCAGCCTTAACTGATTTCTAACCTGGATAGTTGCCTGTACCTTCTGGTTGTCTCTTACCATGATGGCAGACTTGCATCTAGTTTGGTTGTTGTTGATAGATGTAATTTACTTGATGCAAATTACAGCTGTTAAAGTTTTTTGTTTTCTCTCTGTGTTTTGGGGGAATATATCTTTAGGAAAAACTAGAGAGAACATGTTTAGAACTGTTAATTTTTCTTGACAGATGTTACGTATTTAGAACTGTTAGCCGAGCAGCTGAGCCCCTTGGGCCCATTGGTTAGGGTAGCTGCTGTTAAAAAATTGATGAAGAATTTTATACAATCGTTCTTGCGTAAAAGTTAATTTGCTTATTTTTCTGAGTTATCCATTTATCATCTCTTATAGCTTTCATTGTATGATGTTGTTAGGTATGTTGATCTGAAGGCATGTATTAGTCGACTTCCAGAGAATGGATATGGAGCAAATGTTTCCATGTGGCCTTCCCGCTTGCACACTCCACCTGATAGACTCCAGAGCATACAATACGAGTCATTCATAGCCAGAAAAGAGCTATTAAAGGCAGAAAATAAGTTTTGGTCTGAAACAATAGCTGGCTATGTCCGTGCTTGGCACTGGAAGAAGTTTAAACTAAGAAATGTAATGGACATGAAAGCTGGCTTTGGAGGGTATCCCATCTACTATTTATCTCATCTTACACTGTTCCATTACAAAAGGTTATTTTAATTTGTCATATTTATGCTTTGATTGTTGATTTTGTTAGATTTGCGGCTGCATTGATTGAGCAAGGATTTGATTGCTGGGTTTTGAACGTGGTTCCAGTAAGCGGGTCCAACACCTTGCCTGTTTTATATGACCGTGGACTCCTAGGAGTTATGCACGATTGGTACTGTTCTAAACTGTCAGAGTAGCTGATGCATATAGTTTATTGGATCCTCATTTTGGAAACCATTTCTTGATTGCTTTCATAAATATTAACATCTGAAAATAATGATGCATGCCTTTGACTGTTCCTCCTTTCCTATTGGATTATCCCCCTTCACTGATAAGAAATGCATGCAATGTTGAATTGATTTTGTTTAAAAGTTTGTTCACAATTTATACTTCTTGAACTTATTCGAATGAGCTTCTGTTGCTCATGATGTTTCATTTATCAGGTGTGAACCATTTGATACGTACCCAAGAACCTATGATTTATTGCATGCAGCTGGCCTCTTTTCTGCTGAAAGGAAAAGGTATGCCTTATTCTTTGCTCAATTTGTGACTTGCCCAAGATCTTATAATTGAGGTTAAGCAGGGGGTTTTTCCTTCTCCTTCTCTTTTTTACGTGGTTTGTTTCTTTGACTCAGATGTAATATGTCTACAATCATGCTTGAGATGGATCGCATGCTCAGACCTGGTGGTCGAGCATACATTCGTGACTCTCTTGATGTCATGGATGAACTTCAACAGATAGCTAGAGTCATGGGCTGGGAAGCAACTGTGCGTGACACATCCGAGGGTCCTCATGCAAGTTACAGGATCTTGACATGTGACAAGCGCCTTTTGCGTCCTTGAATAAATGTAATCTAAAAGCTAACAGTGATTTCTGGAGGTAGCTGTAAAGGATCATATCGACCCGATGTCTCCTTGGCCACTTAGAGACACTGGAGAAAGATGGCTAAGAAAGGCTGGATTTGCAAGGAGGAAGGATTGTTTTGATTTTGCAGTGATTAGGACTGTGGGCGGCTGAGATTCATTGACTTCACCCCTTGTTGTTTGAGGACTTGCCCTGTTGTGATCCTGCTATCAGAACATGGTACCCGGTTCATCCTGCCAAGAAGGGGAGCCCACTGTCTGCGTGTCTGGTGTAATTGTTGCAAAACACAATGTCTATAGTAGCAGAAGACCTTCTGAAGTCAAAACCAGCTGTATTATCTATTCTTTACTAACATTTGTTGTAGAAATATACACGAATACTCAATCTCTAACTTCATCCCCTTTTGGAATTGTAATTTTTTTGTCAGTGTCCTATGCTTTTCTTAAAATCCGATGATGTAAAAGGAAGGTTACTAATCTAGTTGATCGAATCCTCTATGCAATAAATTGAGGGGGTGTTCGGAAGTTTGTGACTGCATTTTAAAATATTTTTTATTTTAAAATGTATTAAAATATAAAATATATATATATATATATATATATGTATATTTTAATATTAGCCTATGAAAATAATTTAAAAATAAAAATAATAATTAAAAATTAAAAAAATTAAAATTTAACCATCTCTGTTTATATATCATCGCAACCAACCCAAAACAAAATACTACTGAACGTACAATTAGAAAATCATCCCCCCCCAAAAAAAGGAAAAAAATAGAGAAAAAGACACCGTTCTCCACCAAAAGTTTATTGAGCACCTCATTCGTGAGGTTTAAAAAAAAGAAGGCAAAAAAAAGGGCCACTGCAATCACAAAGCATTATCCATGGCCGCTTTCCCAGAGGTATCCTTCTCTTTTAAGAGAATTTGGGGCAAATCAAGCCTCGGTAAGAGTCCTCATTTTACATTAATTAAATTAAACTACAAGCTCCGTCGCTTCCCATTTGTCATCATAAAGGGTTCAGTCTTGGAAGAGATGTAGCGTTAAAAGATGCCTTATCCAAGTTCCTTCCTGTCATATCTCTTCACAGTTCACACTCACTCTCTTTTTTGTCAGAAAAAAAAAAAACTATATATCCTGAAATAAATCTCTGTTCCCGTGGAGCTTTATTTTTTATCAACTCCTGCGCGACCAATTCCCTGGAATAAAAATAAAATAGCTTGGGACATAAAGAACTTATTTGTTTTTAACAAAAATTAAATATTTTTAATTCTATTTTGTTTCAAATCAATTTTTTTAAGGTTTTTAAATTATTTTTATATGTTGATATCAAAAATAAATTTTAAATAATAAAAAATATTATTTTAATATATTTTTAAATAAAAAATAATTAAAAAAGCAACACTGGACTCCAAATGCCCCATTGCAAGTGATTTTTGTTTCTTACAAAGGGCCACGGGAAAAAAATAATATTAGCCCACTGGAAAAATGACATCATAAGCCCCATAAGATTATTTCTTGAGTTAATGTTCGATCTAAACTCTAAAGGCCCAGCCACATGTTTGCGCTTTATAGAAACAGCAGCTATTAGGGTTTTACGTTTCCACTTCCCAACAGCTTCACAGTTAAAGCCACTTTTAGCGAGAGAGGGAGCGCATAGACTCGGAGTTGCAAAATGGTGAAGGGACGCCAAGGAGAGCGAGTCAGGTTTGCGATACTTTCTCTAATGTTTTAATACGAGAAGAATCAAAATTTTAATTTTCAGTTAATAATTTGTTATTTAAGCTAATAAACAATTGCATTTTTGTAACATTCTCTATATTTTCTTTTTCTTTAGGCTTTATGTCAGAGGCACAATCTTGGGTTACAAGAGGTAATAACTATAGCTTAGCTTTTATATTCTGTGAATTTATTATGTGTGTTTTCTTGATTTGTATTTTATTCACTATGTTTGCTTACGGAAAATCTGAATAAGAAAAGAAAGTTAAGGGCATTTAGGTTACGGGATTGGTTTTTTAGAAGCTATTATGTTTGATTTTGTTGTGTTAAATGAAATATTGGCATCAGGTTTGATGCCAAGTAAGTGCTGTCATTTTCTAGTTTATAGAGAATGTTTTGATCTTCTTTTGAAAGAGAAGCAAAATAAAACATGTTTTATCAGTTCTAGATTTGTGATTTTAACTATAACTATATTTGCAGCAATTTGAATTGACTAAGTACAGTAAAGAATAGGATGGATTCATTGGAATTCTTTCATTCAAGTTTTTGTTGTGTGGATTAGTCTGGAGATTAAAATATTGTTTTGGTGGTTAGGTCGAAGTCCAACCAATATCCCAACACATCACTGATCCAGATCGAGGGAGTCAACACCAAGGAAGAAGTTGCATGGTATGCTGGTAAGCGCATGGCATACATCTACAAGGCCAAGGTGAAGAAGCAAGGATCCCATTATCGCTGCATTTGGGGCAAGGTCACAAGGCCTCATGGAAACAGCGGTGTTGTCAGAGCTAAGTTCAAGTCCAACCTGCCTCCAAAGTCCATGGTATTTTTTTTTAAAATAGCTGTTGTGATTGGTATGTCATAGTTTCTGGGTATTTGGCTTTTTGTGTATTAAATTTGTGTTTCATTTGCAGGGAACTCGTGTTAGAGTTTTCATGTATCCGAGCAACATTTGAGGTACAGATAACTTTATATCATCATTATGACTCTCTTTGTACTTGTTAATCTAGATGAGTAGTTCTAGTTTAGCTTTGCATGAATTTGAGTGCTTTGTTTATCCATGTTTTTTATGACTGTAATGCCTTGTTTCTTCATTTGAATTTTCCTCTTAACGTCAGTGTCTAACTTAAAAGTTTGATGGTAACGTACTAATAACATTTGGTCTGCTTTTGGTTGTCTTGTGGGGAATGATTCTGAAGATTGGATATGTTTATCAACTTGAAATATGATTTTCTCATATTGAATCTATTGGCTTTTGGAGATGGATTGTAATGCTCTAATGATTCTTCATTGCAAATGCGTTCCTTTGGGAAGTGAATGGGGTGTGTTAAATCGTATCCTAAACACACCAGTGCTTCATTATCCACCAAAAATGTCAAAATGTGCTTCTGTTCTATCGAATTGGTACTGTCAACAATCTTATTACATGGTTGTACAAAACTTTGCGTTGCAGGTGTATTGGAGTGTAAGCATTTTACCATAAACATAATATAAGATGATCAAAGGGCTCTAGTTTTTGTCTGCCTTTCTGTTGGTCACCCTGGTCTTGTCAAACTTGTACTGTTTAATCATACCTTTCTAGTAGTATAGTAATTTCATTCTTTTATAAATGGACGTGGTTTCAGGATACTGTTGTCATGTGTGCGATTCTGATAGAGCTCAGCTTATGTTATTCTTTTGGATTCATTTTATTCCATTGCTAACCATGCTCAGATAACATAAGAAACGCGTGTATTTTAATAATCCCCCGTGTAGCGAGTCCACTTTTTAGTTTTATGCCGTGATTTAATTAGTGCTTGCTTTAGTTTCATTAACGTGATGTTGTGTTGCGGTGTCAATTACCATGGTTCTGATGTCCATTATTTTTTCTTCTTGCAGTTCCTCAGGCGTTTTGGCAGGTAGCAGCGTGGGCTCGTTTGACTTCTTGTATTACTTATTATAAGTTTCAATATCGCTTGAGTTAAGAATGATGGGTGGACTTTGTTGCTAATTCCAGTCTCTGTTTTCCACCATTTTGTTCTTGATGAGAGTGGTTTTGTTATCACCTTTAGGCTTTACCTCGATTTACACATCAAGTTCTTTGATATGATGAACAAATATGAGGCGCGCATTTATTTCCTTGATAATTTCTTATGTTATAACACAATTTCGTAGGGCCAAAGTGGTCAAGTTCAAAGTATGGACAAAAGCATGGCACATATTTTGCAAGGAAGCACCAAAAAAAAAAACAAGTGATGCCAATTGTTATAATCTAATTTTGATACCTTTTGTTTTCATTTTAATTTTTAAAGGGAGGTTAAATTTGTAATTAAATGATTGATGATTAATTTTGATCAACAGAAGTGATTTTTATCTTTTTTTATCTTTAATTTTAAAATAGAAATTATTTTAATTTTAATATAAAATAACCAAACTGCATTCAACTAAAATCAATCAATTTTTAATATAAACTACTATTGTCACGTCGTCATCATAATCGAACAATTTTTAATATAAACTATTATTGTTATTTCATCACCATAATTCTTCATCAATATTTCATTACAAACTTTATTGTTATATTCTTTACATCACTACTAGTTGAATGTTGTAAAAAAAATTTCAAAAAAATTTTATTTTATATAAAACAAACATATCCTAAAAGAGTTAATTTTTTACTAAAGTAAAAATTATTGGCTGAATTTTCCAACCACCTTTTGATTTCAAACCGAATTATTTATAGCAAAAATACATCTTTTTTTATCAAAAATTTTAAAAAAATGATAACTACAAATAAATTTATAAAAGTTCTACAGAACATACACTCTATCAAACGACACACAAGCTAACTATAGATATGTGAAAGTAGGGGACCAAAAACAAAGCAATTAGAAGCTTATTATTATTGAATTTCATCTTCATTTTGCTTTTGCCTGCTGTTATCCCCCAATTGTTGTCGGGTTGGTTGCAGGAAAGACATCAACAACAAGAATCGATCGTTCGCTCTCATAAGAGGTTTCATCAAATTAGCAATGCTGATTAATGGTGGTAATTTCTCGAGCTGATAAGTGCACTTGCTAAATCGACAAAAATCACATGGCTTGGCTGAAGGGGAGAATTGTGCCCGTACTGGAAATGATGCCCTACCTAAATGACAATGATATATGATGTATCTGGAGTTTTTGCTCTTCGATTAAATGCATTTATAACTAGAATCTGATGCTCCATAATTCACCTCTTAGATCGTTCAAATGCTTATTCCCCGTACAAGTTCACAGCATTGCCTATCCATAAGAAGCATGAACTTTTATCCCGAGTAGCATAAAACTAAAGTAGTTAAGTTCAACATGTCAATTCCAGCACAAACCTGTTACGATTGTGGTCAGAATTCATGACAAGAGGCTTCAGAAATTTGACATCGTTTCATCTGATGTCTTAAATTTGATTTCCTTTTCCTTTTCTCCCCGTTGAGAATCAGAAAATGCTGTCTTTTGGGAATGGGACACGATTCTGTTCAAAAATCAAACCCTCCTGGATAAATTGACAGTACAGTCGCTGTCTCTCGCAAACTGATCTTATCAGAATATCCGGTGCGGACAAGGACTACAGAGTATAGAGAATTAAAGGCGTCAAAGAGATACAAAGCTGAGGCAAGCAACAAGCAAACGGCAAGAGAAATACTGAGAACCTTTTTTCTACCGAACAACAGTATAAAGGAGGAATGATGCCATATTCCACGGCGTATGAAAATCTTGGACTGTGTTTTTCTTTCGTTCGTTCGTTCTTTCTTTCTTTTCTTTTATTTTTGATGAATCAGAAGACAGTATTATTAGAAAAGCTTAAAGAAAACAACAATGGCCCGGAGTGTGCTCCTGATTTTAGCACGGTACAAGGAAATCCAAAACTCAAATGCTAATCTCAGGAAAAATGTGAATATCTTGTATTTACTTCTGCAGGAGATAAAGCTAAGGGCTCAATTGGTATTAT
The DNA here is from genome assembly GCA_018804465.1 of Populus tomentosa. NCBI lineage: Eukaryota > Viridiplantae > Streptophyta > Magnoliopsida > Malpighiales > Salicaceae > Populus > Populus tomentosa. The sequence continues at coordinate 3,601,522 of CM031983.1, read as the reverse complement.
ACCTGTTTTTATTTTATCTATATGTTTTCATATTAAAAACAGATTATTTTTTTGTTTTGATAAAAAATGTAAAATGTCCACCGTCGGCTGTCAGGGTTTTTTAAACACCAGAATAAAGCCATCTTCAGAACAAGAAAGTTATATGTTTCAAAGTTCTCAGACGTTAAAAAACAAGAAGGAAAACGGCAAATAATACCAAGCAACCTCTTGAGTAATCCTGCTATTTGACGTTCAATTCAGCACGGTCACAACATGCTCATTGTTTCTCTTGAGCACCGAATCCACAAAACTTTACTCATTCAGATTTGTTCTTATTTTAGTTCGTCGGCCTGGAGAGGAAACCAGGGGCGTACACCACAGAGAAACATCATACAAGTAGTTGAACAGCAAACCAAATCTCTGATGTCGAGCATTCCTTTTTGATTGTGTTGATTACTGGAAACTTTCGTGTGTGTGCGTGCGTGTGTGTGTGTGTGTGTATCATTGGCAGATCAGTTTGTCACTTACGCAGAGAAAGGTGGCCGAACGTTGACCTCTCCTCCTGAGGTCTGGCTTTATAGTGACTGGCCACGAACTAGTGTTCTGAATGATAGTAATGCCATGAATATGAGCAATAGCGTCCCGTTATGGCCAACTTCCAGATGCCAAAGAGTGTACTCTGAGTCATCCAAAACCAGGCAAATGGCTGACCACTGACAGGTCTCCTCTCAAACAATAAGCTCTGTACCATCATGTTTCCAAAGTGCAGAGACGCGATGGAGACCCATTTAGCTAGCTAGCTTGTCATTGGATCGGAATTTACTGTTCTCCGAGTGCAATTTTTAAAATATTAAAAAAAAATATTAAAATAATATTTTCTCATGATTTTTTTAATTTAATTGTTTAAAAAAAAATAAAAAAAACAAAGGTGCGAGCACCATCCTTAACCGCCGTACTAACATAAATGGCCCGGACTCATGCCGCACATCATGCGCTCGATTCACAAATCCAGTCAGAATAATTTACTTTTTGAGGAAGTAAATTTACTTGCAAGAAATCAATTACCGAATGAGTGTCTTCAAGACAGGTTGTGCCATCATCATCAAATCAAAACGAAATCTAGGACAGCAGAGAGAACCGAGACAAAATGCTACGTGTCTGCTGATGATTGTATGTCCAGGTGAGCCCCCCACATCTTGTCAAGAATTTAGAATCAAATAATGGAACACGATATCCACCCATCCATGTACCCCAAGAGGAACTTAATTATCATCTATCCATCCACAACATCCGCATTATCTCCAAAGTGACCCCCTCCTCCTCTCTCATGTTAGTTTTCCTTTCCGAAGTAAAAAGGAGTATAATCAAACATAATTAACGGGGGAGTATTTTAAACCAACAACCGCACAAGATGAAACTTGCTGGTTTCCGGCGACAGAGAAGCAGATTTACATGCATGCACATCATTTTTAGTCGCATGAGTTTTTTTCCTTGGATCAAGAAATAATCATATTTTTCTTAAGGTCATCCCTCCCTCCTCATTTCTCCAACGTGGGGGGAAACAGTAAGCATTTTCACAGAAACTCCTGGAGATTTATAGGATATGATCAGACGAGGAACACCGGCACCAGTAATTTACAATCATGGAACAAAGAAGGAAAACTCAAGGAAAAAAACTAATTGATTCATCTAGGAACAAAGAGTCCCCCTTAGGAACACCGGCACCGGTAATTTACAATCATGGAACAAAGAAGGAAAACTCAAGGAAAAAAACTGATTGATTCGTCGAGGAACAAAGAGTCCCCCTTAGTTCTTATACACAAATTAGAACCACATTCCCCGCCTCCTCAACCATATTCATATTCCTGCAAGTTTTTGCAGCCTATTAATAAAACTAAACATACGAGTCAAGCTCAGGAGAAAAACCCATGTAAGATTTCCTTTTCCCTTCGAAAAAGGAAACTAGAAAATACAACAAAAAACCGAATGGCACTGCCCTCCGTATTTTTCTTTAATTGATCTAAATTACATTGTTTTTTATCTACTATTGTACTGTTAATGTTGATTTCTTCTCAAATCCACAACAACAACACTTATATTGTCCGTGCTGTGCCTAGCCAAGGCCAACTTAGTCAACAGAACTGACGCATCTGAGCAGGCCTTATCGGAGCTCCCAAGGGCGCCATTAGAACCTGGTGGTGAAGGTGGCTTTTGGGCACGGAGGCACATTCGCACAACCCCACAAGCAGTGTCATTTGACACCACATCCCAGAGTCCATCACTTGCCAATATCAAACACTCATCCTCCTCCATCCGTTCCGTCAGAGTCACTTCCGGTTCCGGTATGACGTAGGGCTTCAAGTAATTATCACCTGATGACAAGCCAAAAAAACATGAGTACATGACTCAAGCAGAAACCAGCCACAATTTGACGGGGGTGTAATAAATCCAGTGCAATGTTAATTACCTATGGCTCTAGACATGGCCAAAACACCAAGGACTCTTGGGCCATCCCAATAAATTACACGCCCACCAGCTTCTTGGATTCGAAGCAATTCATCTGGTCGATCAGGCTGTAATTACAAATATAAACAGAAGTCAGCAAAATAAAATCGAAACAAAACCTACATCATGATTAAAAATAATATTATAATCAGGTCCTAAGAATTAAAAATGTGTTCGGCACACGCCGATTCCTAAAAAGTTCCTTGCTATCAAGGATCAACAAAGCTAAAGCTCAAACCTTGACCCACATCCGCACGCCTAATTCTTTTAGTGGAAACAACATTTCTACTTGTTCTTTAACATGGTTCATAAATAATCACTCCAAAGAAAAACTAAAAGCATAGATCAATTTAAAGGAAATGATTAACCTCACCTTGTGATCAGAGGAGAGAGGAATAGCGACACCGTTTCGACAAAGCACGGCACGAGAATCGCCACAGTTGGAGACAATAATCTTCTCAGGCGTCACCACAGCAACCACAGCAGTAGATCCAACGGCGTCGCCTTGTGGAGTCTGTAACCCACACCTACAACTAGAACTATTTTCTCCTTCAACGCACCAATTACCCACTTCTTTATCCATCTTTACAAAACTTCTCTCCATAGTTTCCTTCCATTCTACACTTTCTTTAAAACCTTCAACTTCTTGTTTTACTATCTCATGCAACCGATCTCTACACTTCATCGCCACCTAAATTAAAAATAACACACCAAAATCAGCACCATAAAATAACATGATAAAATAAAAAGGAAACTGAAAAGCAATTTAAGGGAGGAAGTTCGCTCTTACATGTGAGCAGCCATGACCGTCAAAAACACCAAAATACGAAGTGTTTTTTGTAGTAAAAGAAGTGTGTATCGAAACGGCGTCTTCCATATCTCTTCTTCTACCACAAACAGAAGTCATGCCGAATTTAAGAGCTTCTTTCAATTTCAGAGATTCCGGTTTAATTGAATCCGAGATGCTATTGTTTTTATTTTCTTCAATTCTTTTGCAGTTTTCTACTGCGTTACCACAATCACGTGAGATGGGAATGGGAAACAACTCGAGTTTCTTCCTTTTCGCCGGAGCAATATCCAAAATCGTCGACGGTGGAACAGACACGTCGGAAACCAACCGGAGTTCTAATCTCCTGCGTCTTGATGCTCGTGACCTTGACTCAACTGCTGCAGCTGCTTCATTCTCAGCAACAACTCCACAGCAGATCCCGGCCATTAGTTCAAATTCACAGGCAATAAAAATACTTAATGAGCAAAAACAAATCAACTATCTCCACAATCCTCAAGTATTAATTAATAAAGGGGAGTAACAGAGAGAAATGAAAAGAGACGATAGATCTTTCTTGCACAGAGAGAGGAGCTATAAAATGACAACGAAAAGGAGGAGGGACTAAAAAAGCGAGATGTTTTCACCTGGGGGCCACAATGACATGACGGGCAGGACTGCCCGTCACCGTCACGGGCAAGAAGGATCCGACATGTACAGATGGCATGACATTGATCTACTGAATACGAAGGTGCTGATCTTCACCGTCCATTTTTCTCTTTCCTTGTAGTAATTCACCACGTGTTCACCTTTCTATCGAAATATTGACGTGTCCCAATAGAATACGAACACGAGTTGTTGCAGCTCCCTTTTTTTCCTGACACGCATGTGGTCCTGAAATCTTATTTTAAGTATGATTTTGTTAATTTTAATAAATTTAGTTTGGTACTGTTTAAACGGAGGTCTCGTTTTCTAATTGCACAGTCTCCGAAGATATCACCACGTGGCAGAGATCTTCGAATACGAGATTCGTGTCTGATTACTCTCTCTGCACACGCGCTCCGCGGGTTTCGAGTAAGGACACGGGTAATAAGTGCACGGCCTTTTTTACGTTATTGCAATTTGCTGTCTTGGTGCCCTGTTCTTGGTTTTAGATCATGAGCCATGATCCCATGCGGCCACCGAAAAGAAGACGATGCTCTCATGTTGTAGAAACCTTCCCACGTGACACATGGGTGATATTTTCATGGTTGTCAATATTTCATTTGATCATCTTGTGTAATTAAATTTCTTAAATTTTACAGGACTGTATTTACAGCAACTGTCAACTTCTAACATAAGAAACAAATTTGCTCCAGGTGAAATTCATATAATTTCAAAAATCATCAAAAAGTTTAGGTGTCGGTGCATTTTTATAATAAATTTAAATCAATTTAATATATTAAAAATATAGTTGGGATTATTTTTAAAAATATTTTTTATTAAAAATATTTTTTTTATTTTTAAAAAAATATTTTGACAGCAATGCATCAAAATAATCTTAAAACATCAAAACATATTAATTTAAAAAAATATAAAAAATTTAATTTTTTTAAAACATAAAAATAAACAGTGATTTATTTGTTTTTCCCAGCAAGTTATAAAATTAGAATGCAAACACTTTTACATTTTATCAATAATTAAAAACATAAAAATAATATTTTGAGTTTAAATATTTATATCATGTGTTGATTTGATTAAGTTGAGAGAACAAAGTTTGTGATTGCAAGCAAGCTTTTTTATATTTAGATACTAAGGCTTAAATACATGATAAGTAAATTACAATGCGAGGAAGTGGATTTTTTTTAATGGAATAAGCAAATGAATCTTATCTTGTCTCGGAAATAAAAGTTGTATTTTGTTGTGAATAAAAAAATATTGATTTTGTATTGGAATTTATATTTTTAATACTCACAAACTTCATATCTGGATAGCATAATAATTCTATGATATATATATATATATATAAGCAATTTCATACAAAATTTGTTAAGAAGTTCTTGCATTCTATTCAAATTTTTTTAGAATAGTAATGAATTACTTGAATATAAGAATGGGGCACTGATGATGATGATTCTTTATTAAAAAATAATATTTTTTGGAAGTATGATAGTTTTTTTTTTTTCAAAGAGTTTATTTAAAAAAATATTAAAAAAATATTTTTTTTAATTTTTTAAAAATTATTTTATTATCATCATTTCAAAATAATTTAAAAAATGAAATTAACCGATCTTTATCTGCACCACACTCCTAATTTGTGGCAAAGTGTTTTTTTTTTTCCTGGAAAGTAATAATTACCGGTATCTTTATCACAGCAGAGGTAAACAGGGTGGTGGGGATGATATGCTCCTCTGCCTGCTCTTGTGCTGTCTAATAGAGCGTGATACAACGCGCGAGATGGTGCATCGACCAGTGATCAATCTGGTGTAATCGCTTTATTCTGGTTGTTACAGTTGTTCGATGAAGGGGTCTTCCAAACGAGGGAGATTTGGACACGTAATGTGCTGCATGTCAACATCAATTGACTATCCGTTTTTGCAGAATATCTTAACGTTTGGTAACTGTATTGCAAGACACGTGTCTATCGAATGACGTGGAGCTGAAGGTGCAAACGCCCCTCGGTTTTTGAGCATAGACATGTCTCCAGCGTTCACGCTTGCCTTTCCATTAAATTTTGCCGTCCTCGACCCAAGTTTGGATAGGTATCCACCTTCCAAGTTTTATAATCACAGTTTTGAAATCTGCCCGATCTGGCAGGTTGTTTCGGACTCAGAGGGTGTTTGAGAGTGTAGTAGCGGTTACTTTTTAAATAGTTTTTCGTGTCGAAAAGCATGTCAATAATGTTTTTTTATTTTTTAAAAATTATTTTTGATATCAGCATATCAAAACGATCCAGAAAGTACAAACCGCACTCAATTTTAACAAAAATAAAAAACATTTGAAATTTTTGAAAAAACAGGTTCCACCACAGTGCCAAACAGACACTCAATCAACTTGAAATAAAAATTGAGTTGGATTGAAAAAAATAAAATAAAATTATGTGATCTGGCAAGTGAACTTCCGACTTGGTTAAAATTTTAATTGTAATTTGTTGATTTTTTTTATTAAAATAATATTATTTTAATTTTTTTAAAAAAAAATTAATCCAAACATCCTATCACCTCATCAAAATTCAGAATTCAAATCTTGAGCTGGCTATAAGGTCTAAAAACTATATTTATAAGTGTTTCACCTTCTAAAAGATAAATAGAGACATTAAAAAAAAACTAAAAAAATGAAAAAAACTAAAATTGGAGTCGGTTATAGCTTCAAAATTATCCTTTTCAATTTGGAACAATTACAACGTTACGTGAGTTTTCGAATTTGATTCTTGTTCGAGCAAAAAATTAGATGCGTCCTTGTATTGATTTGTGATGCCGTGATTCATGTCATGAGGGAAAATAAATAGAAGGAAGAGTTTTTATTATTATTATTATTATTATTATGAATGTTGGATTAGTTTATATGTATTTTAATTAATTTTATGGATTTTAAAATTAATAGCTATGTAAATCTTTAATAATTCTAAAATTTATAAAACTTAAACCAATAATTTAAAAAATTAAATTTATAATTTAACTAATTAAATTTAACTTTTTAATATTAATAAAATAAAGAGTTCCGGTATTTTTGATGCAAAACATGAGATATCTTTTTTTTTATTATTATTAATGTAAATATTTGGATTAATTTGTATGTATTATAATTATCATACGAGTTTTAAATTTAATAATTATTTAAATATTTTAAAAAATTTAAATTAATAATTTTTAAAAAATAAATATAAAATCTAAATAGTTAAGTTAGTTCCCTTAAAATTTATGCTTCTTTTTCTTTCATTTTCCGTGCCCCGTTGATTGTTGCAAGAAAGCAATAACTTCTGACCCCATACTATGAACAAGAGGCGGTGTTAAATGCTTTTGTATGAATTTTTTTTTTAGTATTTTTTTATAATTTTAATACAATAATATTAGAAAAAATATTTTTTAATATATTTTTAATACAAAAGATATTTTTATAAAAATATACGGTACCATTACCGAACATCTTTTGACTGGCATCCTTGATTTTTCGAAACTCCATGACAATTAATGTATTTGAACTCGCAGAAAAATCCCTGATAAAAATAACTTTTAGAATTTTATCAAACATTATTTTATTAGATTTTAGATAAGAAAACAAAACCTCGGAAACTTATAAAAAAAACTTTCTTGCCAAACAAGCTCTCGATCCATATAGCCAGGAAAAAGCCTCGATCTTAAATCGTGTATGCCTGTGTTGCCGAGGAAGCCGCGAGAGGAACCGAGACAAATCCACGCACCATCCATAAATTAAATTATTTATGTAAATACAAACCATTTGGCGCCGACCACCGTGCACGGGACATGGGCACCGGAGAATTTCTGAGAAGGGACGGCCTCGATCTGTGATTTATATAATTGTTTACATTTCTTTAAATCCATCTGCTTTCTTTGTCTAGATCTATCAGGACTTCAGCTAATCGATCGAGATATAAAAAAATGATGCATCTCTGTAGATTGAGGTCTCATCTATAAAAATATGAAGATATACTTTTTTAAAAAAATAGCATGTGCATGTGCATTAATTTTTCAGAAGACGAGTTAAAACGTGACATACCACTAAAATAGGTCCGTCACGACACTCCCTCTACATCCCAGTTTCAACGACTCTCTCGAGTTTTCAAAAGATCAATTTTTAAACATATTTTTTTGATTAATTTTTCGAACCAGATAAAGATTTTAAAACAATAGCTTTAAAAACTATAAACTTTAATCTTTCTAAAACTTGATTCTTTATTGTTTTTTTTTTCATTGCAGCCAGTTATTGCTTAATTAAAGTTTAATATCTCTGTTTACTTTTCAAAACTAACTACATGGGTTATAAACTTTCGCTATAAGTCATGAGCAAAAAAATTAGAAAGAATCGAACGAGATTTGGAGATGGATTACGAAAATTGTGTAATTTGAAATCTGGGATCCCGTCAACCCACAGTAATTATTCACACCAGCCCTTGAAAAAGCAAAAGAAGCACCTGGTATTTAAAGAAAAAAAATACATCAGTTTAATTAATTAATTTATCTGTTGTTCTTATTGCACTTACGGTATATAATTACTGCATTATACCTGTCCTACGTTCATTAAAAAATATAAGAAATTAAATACTTGCTTGCATGTTATAATGATTAATACTTCAAATAATGATTAAAAATTCAATCAGTTTATTTGGATAAATTAATTAATCACTATAAACATTAATAAATGAAAAAAAAAATTTGTATGGCTTGTTTTGACAAAGCAAGCAAATAGTAAACTGGCCCCGTAACTAGAATGGTCATCTAGTTTTTTTTTTTTTTTAAAAAAAAATCATTTATCATTTTAGTCTTGTCTAGCTATGACTTGAATGTGAAAATAAAGAACTGCCGAATGATTAAACTGGAAAAAAAGAGAGTTGAGGGAGCTTAAAACAACAAACTGGTTGCATGATTTAAATGGTGATCTGTTTTTTTTTTTTATATATATATATATAAAAACTTATTTGTCATTTTAGTCCTCTAATTCTGATTTAAATGTGAAGATAAATAACTGTCAAAGAATTTTTTTTTAAAAAAAAACAGAGGAAGCTTAAAACAATAAATTAACTACCTCACTTGAATGGTGATATGTTTTTTTTTTTTTTTAAAAAAAAAAAAACTCATTTGTCATTATTGTCTTATCTAATTATAGCTTGTTGTAAAAATAAAGAACCATCAAATGATTAAACTATATAAAAATAAAGGCGTGAAGTGAAAAAACAAAGATGAACTATTATAATTCGGGTAACAAACACTATTATTGTCAGTTGACCCAGCTCCATAATTTTTCTTTTTCCTTTCCTCTCCTCATTCTCTCCATAACTTGACCTTTTTTGGTCTTGGTCAACCACAAATAAGATTAAATCTATAATCAATTTTAGAACTAAAGCTTCGTGAAAGAATTTAAGTTGAAACTATACATATATGTCATATTATATTGATCACATTAAGCTTTAATCAACAAAAAAAATTTAGAATCCAAGTCAAAATATGATCCCACTCATGCATATTTTTTCTAAGCTAATATATAAAAAATGACGAAATGGTTTTTTTATTTGGATTTAAATATAAAAAATCAATGATAACAAAGGGATATATTACAATCTTGTTTAAAAAAAAAATTCAAGTGGATCATTAAAAAAAAGCCTTGTATGATGTGCCACTACCCGTCAAATCAACAATTCACACCAAGGGCTCAGTGGGGTCGAATAATTTGTTTTAATAAATTTATTTTTGCATCTTGATGAAGACTAAAAATAATTGTACAGAAAAACCCATCAAAAAGCTCAGGTGTGCGGGTCTAACGGAGAGCACATCTGGGCAAATGAAAAAAAAAGCTGAAGTTCGCGTGCTTAGACCTTGTATTTTTTTCTATTTTGTTAAGAGGCGGATGAAAGCCTTAGTAGGCCTTGTGCATTAAAAAAAGAAAAACAATTTAAGGGGTAGAGGACATGGACATTTTATTTTAAAAAATAATAATTAGATGATGTATTGTTTATCTATTTAAAATCTAGTCATTATGTTGATGGCCAGAAAAATCATGGCATTAAAACTTGTGTCTAAAAATATTTTTTTTCAATTTTTTTTAATTAAAAAATATCGTGTAAACACCCTTACAACACCTATAAATGATTTTATCAACCAAATAAACTAAAAAAACAGCCTAGATTCATTAAATCAAATTGTGTTATATTCTTCTTTGTTGATCTTGATCTTGATCTAATTTTTTAAGGTAATATCAAGATTTGAAATAATAATTATTCAACTCTTTTTATCAAATGTAATATGTAGACACCAACATTAACCAATTTGATGGTCAAATATGTAAATATAACTTTATCTTTTTATGTAAAAATTTGATAAAAATTTATCTTTCTCTAAAAAAAACTAGGAACTTAAAAATAATAAAAATGAAGCTGTGTATGAGAATTAGACTTAGAAAAATATAAATGACCAAAAAATATAATTTTATAAATCAAGGGATTAAAGTATATTTTTTACATCAATTTTAAACGCATCGCCCATTTTAAGTGTTTTTTTCTAAGTTGGTTTCTTGTTTTTTAATTTTATTTTTATTTAATAAATTTGATGCAATTGGATGCTAATTTTGTAATTAAAAAAAACAACTGAAAAAAAAAAAAAACCAAAGTGAAAAAAATTGAAATGGCAGCACTTTCCAAAACACCCTTCTATTTTAATATATTTAGTTATTTTACTTACCCGTGAGTTATCTGACAAACTCACCTTAATTAATTAGTTCATGTTGTTGCTGATGAAAATTATGATTGTTTTTTTTATTTTTATTTTAAAATCGTATATTAAAATAATTTAAAAATAAAAAATGGAAAATAAAATATCTCGAACTTTTCACAGAAAAACAAACAGTGCCGAAAATCACCGTGAAAACCGTGGTCCAGGGTGGTACAATCACTCACCACCAAAAAATTGCCACGCAGACCATAAAAGCTGTCAAGCATGATCCTCAACACTCTGCGAGGGGTGACGTAACACAAACCGGCTGGCAGGTGATTGAGAAAGCATGCATGACTAACCAACCACTAACGTTTTTTATAAACAGGAACCGGGACGGACCTCTGGCTTGCTTTAGCCATGATTGGCATTGCCGCCCAACTGTTTTATGATTTTTTTTTGTTATTTTTGTTTATTTTTTTAATATATTTTAAAATAAAAAATATTTTAAAAAACAATTTATATCTTACTCGTGAAGGTATTGTCTTAATTTCTTTAAAGAACCAATGTTAACGTAAGAAAGCACCCAATGCCCTCGAGCACAAAAGTACGTAAAAGCAAGAGAATTGTGCTATTTCAAGACACGTACGTGTGATGCGTGCTTGAATACTATAGGGCATTTCAAGCTTTAGGCTGGCCTTGCAATTTACATAGGTGTGTTATACGGTGAGATAAATTAAATTATACATGGCTCGGAACTTCTTGAAGTTAACTGAGAAGAAATTGAGGTTTTTTCCAATGTATCTGACTAAAGGTATTGGTGTCAGTTTAGAAAGATATTTGGTAGCTTTCGTGGCAGTAACGTTGTTAATTACCTAATTGATGTATCTAGAGCTCGAGTACACAAAAAGGTTTTGGAAAATATCAGAATCCATCTTTTATTACAAGAATTAATGCAAGGGTGATTCGTTGATTTTAATTGCTTTCTTGCTCTCTCTTTCTTTATATATATATATTTTTTCCATGTCACTGTATATTTGGGTCATGGGGAATTCAGTCTGATAAAAATTTAACAATAAAAAAAATAAAAAAAATTCAAATAAAAAATACTTTAATAAACAATCACTCCCGTAATATTAAAACCACTCCAATGCTATATAACACCAAAGAAAAAAGCTTCAGTCTTGGATTCAAAGCCAGAGAAAAGGCTACCTGAATGCGTAGCCCAAATATTTTGGGCCCTCGTATTTTTTGAAAAAATAAGAATTAAAGACCGCATATCTTAATCGCAATGCAGAAAAATCTAGAGGCAAATTTTGAGCAAAGTTAATCACCACCATTTATTCAGAGAAGGCCGAGTGCTGGCAATATAACACTACTCCATACAAAAGGTCCTTATTAAACAGAAACAAGGAAATGACAGATGTGCTAAGCGATAGAATGCTACACAGTAAATCCTATCGCTCAGCACATCTGTCATTTCCTTGTTCGAGGAAAGTGGTTGTTTCTCTCCTAATCTTGTCTATACCGGGTTAAATCCATTGACAGTAAATCCCCCATCAACAGAAATAACTTGTCCGGTGATGTAAGCAGCAGCAGGTAGGCAGAGGAATCCCACCAGGGATGAGACTTCCTTTGGATCCCCAACGCGCTGGAGAGGGGTTCGAGAGATTATTTTGTCTAGAAACACCTGGTCATCGAGCAACTGGAAAAAGAAGGAACCATATGATAGTTAGAAGAGTCTCTGTAAAACCATCCATTCGGATCGTGTGTGTGTGTACAAACACCCTCCCCTCACAAGACTATGCAAAACTGAAGATAGTTCTATGGCTTGTTTCGTAGAAATGACTAATGAGTAACTCATGAAATGTTGTCACAAAAACTATGTTGAGTGGATAATAAAGCTAGAAAAACTGAATTTCTGACGCAGCCCTCGCAGTGGGATCTATGGATCAAAATGTGCGCAATATCAGGTCTAAAGACCAAATAATTTAGTTCGATTACTGCTTGGTAGATGTTGCCAGACAGACCGATGGAACTCTAGGTAACTAAGATGCTCGATCATAATAGATCTGAACCATCCAGACAATAATCTTGAGTTTAGCATCGGATGTTTGAATATTTATTTAGTGATTGAGGTACACGGGCCCTTAAAAAACCTGTCTAATCCATGATACTCGAGTATAGATCTATCAACAAGGGTTAACGCGGGGACATTCAATTCAAGAGGCATCATGACTTGAGGAAACGCTAGGGAAATAATTGGGATTCTTAAAGAGTAATAAGTGGTTTTCGGATGTTATGTGCTCCCAAAGATCACCAAAACGACGAAAAAGATTTCTCAAGATTTCTAAAGCAGGCAACCATATGATGTTGAAAGGTTAATGGGCTAGGTTTATAATTCCTACAAATATCTATGTTGTTGCTAGATATTGACTCCAATTTAACTTAGCTAGCAATAAAAATAAGTTTGACAAAACGTATTTTTAACAGGAATCAGATGCCTGCTTGCTGCTTACCAATCTCCATTTACTAACTTCAGACCAATCCAGGACGGAATTAAATATATACATTTGGATCTGGTGACTTCCACTACATGCAGCATAAAACAATGCCAGTAGTCTTAGATGGTAATACTTCAAAACGATAATAACATAGAATTACTAGGAAAGTTCCATCCACGTGCATAAAAAAATGTTCCCAAAGAGATTTTGTTGACAAGCCTTTCAAGTTTATTATCTTAAAGGTTGAGGATAAGTAAATAGTACTGTAGGCAGGTTAGAAAATCGTACATTTTTCACAAGCGAGGTTTTGATATACCAGGGTGCAACACAGTTGGTCCTGATATTGTCTTTTGCCCACTCACAAGCCAGATTTTTTGTAAGTTGATTTATTGCACCTGAGAAAAAGAAAAATGGAAGAGAACACTTTTAGCTCCACAACCACCAAGATCTCACTCAAACTTAGTGTGAACACTAGATTTCAACAGCCACTCACCTTTACTTGCTCCATAAATTGATCCGCTACCTATATGCAAAAGACCTGCAACAGAGGAAATGAACACAATGCTTCCTGCTCCAGATGCTTTTAGAAGAGGATGTGCAATTTGAGACAAATGGTATGCAGATTCAAAGTTGGTTGCTAAGAGGTTTGAAAATTCCTCAGCAGAATAACCAGTGGTTGGCTTCCTGATATTTGTACCAACATTGTTTACCTAAACATAACACATCGCGCATATTAAATCTCTGAAAAAAAAGAAGAAAATAATAACAAACTTTGCAATGATTCTTACACATGATAAGAGCGCATAGTTATCTACTGGCTTCTATAAAAATGGGATTCAAAACATGGCATTGGAAAGCCAGGGAAGTGAGAACATGAACAGGCGGAAGAATTAGAACATCATCACAATATCACGGGTCCTGAAGCAGCATTCATTTATTAAAAGTACAATAAACATTTGGAATAGGATTCGGGACCGTCGTGGTTTATTTCTCTTGGAAGCAGAAACTATGCCTTTCAAGAATCCAAAATACAGTTGAACAGTAAAGCCTTTACCTGACCGCTAGCCCCACACCATAGCGCGAGAATTGGGCAGACATATAACACAAAATCAATCCTATGTGATTTAAACAATGGAATTTATTCATAAAATTAACGATCTAAATTCATATGCTTCCCATTTACTAGCCACCTTAAATTCATAACGGGCGAAATATAAATCTCGGCAAAGAGGCAAGGAGGCGATGGATGCCTAAAGGCAAGGTGCCGCTTTTAACTGCCCCTAGGCTGTTTGAAAAAATTAATTTTTTTTTATTTTTTATTAATTTTAAATTAATATAATTTTAATGTTTTCAAATAATTTTAATATGTTAATGTAAAAAATAATTTTTAAAAGTTAAAAAAAATTATAATCATACATTTTCACATAAAAAAATATTTAAAAAACATCATAATTACACTGCAAAATAAACTAAAACAAAACAGCTAATGAATCTAATCGTTGTCAAACCATTAGCCCAAATGATGTCTCAAACAGTTCACTGACAGCATCCAATTTCACAGACCTGGTTTTAACAGGGTTACCTACCAGAATGTTGAGTTTGCCATGAAAAACAGAACCAACTTCCTCGATAAGCTTCTCTCTCTGGACACGAGAAGATGCATCACAAACTGAACCAGTAACCACAAAACCTTTAGCCTCCCATTCTTTCAAGCACTTATTGAGCTCTTCCTCGTTTCTTGAACACGTATGCACCCTCGCTCCAAACCCTGCAAGTTCCTCCACCGTTGCATTCCTAGTAAATAACACAGACAACACACGTTCAAAGATTAAAAAAGAAGACTTCGAAATCCAGGACGTGAGAAATAATGAGAATTTGAAACTTTGTTATTGGATATAGATAGATTGAGAGAGACCCGATTCCACGAGTGCCACCAGTGACAAGAGCAGTCATTCCATGGAGAGACCATCTCGAGTCTTTGAATCTGCTGCTCTCTGCCATTGTAATTGATTTTCCCTCTCTCTGTTTGACAGTGTCTTTATGGATTAGGAAACCTTCGATGGTACAGCGTCAATCGAAAGGTGATGATTTTTTTTGGTTTTGGACGGCAAATGAAAGAGGAGAACTGGAGAAGCACGGGGGTTGGCAATCTTTAATTGCTGTCGTTTGCTCTCCATTTAATAAAACAATAATAATAATAATTCTGTGGTGAGATGCTGTTGTTGGCACGCCAATGCTCTTCAGATGTCTAAATTGTCCTTCCTGCAATCTCCAAAGTGCCCCTTGCCTTTATTTTAAAACGGGCCTTCTTACTTGGACCCTACAGCCTAGGCCCTAGCTCGACCCTAACCTGTGCAAAACCAAGCTAAACTACCTTCAATCCTCGCCACGGCAACATTTCCGTCCCTTTCCCATCCCGTTTATGTACAAGGTACAACTAAGAGCCCGTTTCGATTATTGTAGTTGTTTTTTTTTTTTTCAGAAATATATTATATAAACATAATTGTTTATATTTTTTTTAATATTAGTATATAAAAAAGATTTAAAAATACTAAAAATTTTAATTTAAAAAATACAAAAAATAATTTTTTTAAAATTAAAAAGAATAACACCAACTCCATATGTCTCAGTGAGCATTTGCATGAATAATTCAAAGGAATTGGCCTATTGGTTAAGAAATTATGCTTTATTTTTCTGACATTTTGGATTCAAATCTCAATGTCAATATCAGAAAGATTTTATTAAAGAGGCGTGCTTGTAAGATCCTCCGAGGAAAAAAAACACTAATCTTAATTAACAGGTAAATTAATTAAAAAATACCCTTTCAAGTTTTTTTAAAAAATAGAAAAATAAAAGGATATGGTTCGATGAATCAGGCAAGGGTCGCTTTAGCGGCTGCGAGTACCAAGTCAAACTCATCCGCCCAACAGTTATTCGATGAGATTCTGACACGTGGAGCCCCATAAAAATATGGACCGGGCTCTGCTAGGTGAACTGAGAGGCTAGACCGCAGTCGTAACCATGGCAGGGCTGGACGAGCCAGGCTGAAATCAAACACAATATACAATTAAATAAAATTGGGCCAACCATGTCCCGTCCAACCAAATCTGACGCAAAAGCCTCTTAGATGTCCACATCAGCAAATGGGCCATGGAGTCATTAACAGAATGACAGCCCTTTGCTTTGCCATGCACGTGTATCCTGGAGCCACTAGCCACAGGTCCCCCAGCTGGCGGGGATAAATTCTCTGTTGAGAGACTGCCACGTACTCCCTGTTCAATGTTCCGTAAATTGCATAAAAATGAGATTTACAGTGTCTAGTAAAATTTTCCTTCTTGAAAATACCCGACCGTTCGAATACCTAGGCACTTCCTCCGTTCCATGACGGTTGTTTGTATGCAATATATATATAAAAAAATTATTTTACAAATACATATATAGAGCAATACAATTGCAGTACCAATTATAGAGAATAAAATTTTACAAATTAATTTTAATTTAACATGGAGTAGAGGTTTAATTTTATCAAGTAATTTTTTTTATGCGTTTTAAAAATATATTTTTTAATTTGTTTGAAAATTAAATTTTTATTGTTTTTAGATTTATATTAGTATTAAAAATAAAAAAATATTATTTTTAAATATTTTTAACTAAAAAATTATCAAAGAAAGCAACTAGACCGGAAAAGATAGTACTCTCAGTTATCACAGACTCCAAGCCAGCAGACTAGAGTAGAACCTGCTATATATCCAATAGGAAATGCTGTCAAGGGACATAAAAGGACACTAAATTAACAACACAGGATGACCAAAGGAGCAAGCCATGCATAGGGTTTTTGAACACTATATAACTCTTCCAAGAATCCTACACAAAGTAAGCTAAGCTCTGAGAGAGAGAGAGTGAGAGATCCCATTCCTTTCTATACATTCCTATAGTGAATCTCTGAAAGCAACAGAGAAGCAGACATCATACGCCCATGTGCACCTCTCTGAAGCCTGATTTATGGCTAGGCAACTTCTTTCAGCTCCACGCCAGACAAAACTCTCAACCAATCCTCTTAACCAGCTGCTACTTCATAGAAACCCAACCCTAACTTTTGCTGTACTGCCATTGCTTTACTGAACTCCTATCCTATAATCAACCCGCAGACAGGTCTAGCATAGGGTTTTATTTAAAGAATGATAACTTCTTAGACAATTTTAGGCTTCTATAGGGTTTGGTCGTTGATTGTGAATAAATACAACAGCAACAGGTACATACAAAACAAAAAGAACGTATAAATAGTGTTTCCGTGATGTGACATAGACATGTCGTTGTAGTAGTAGCAAACTAGCAATTCCCTTTGATTTCTCGTTTTTTTTTCCTTGTCTGTTTGACTAGACGGGCAATACCCTATATTCTATTCAATTTAATTTGACTCTAAGGGAATTGGTTCAAGTTTTTGGACTTTGTTTTTTGAGATTTTCGAGAGGAAAGAATAAGAAGATAGGAGGTGTGTGGATTGAATACAGGGACGGGGCAAAAAGGTGCTGGTGTTATAGCTGGTTTTTTGGTGAAGGTAGAAATTATAAAGGTGAAAAGGGAAATCATGTCCCCTGATGTTAATCCAATGGTATGTAGCTGAAGTGACTTAACTGTCAGTTCCTTTTCCCCTTTAAAAACCCACAGTTAAGGTCATTTCTCTATCTCTCTTTATTCTCTGCTCTGAAATTGCAGTTAACGTCTAATTGTAGTTAGTGTGCAAAAGAAGATTCACCCTGGTTTCCTTACAATCTTGGTTAAACTTTTCAGACAGGACCACGCTGAGAAAATGAATTCCAAATTAATGACCACTATATACGTTTACAAGGTGGGTGGGTTCCATAAGGCAGAAACCCTAAAACAAATAATGTCGAGGAGAATAGGAATTAAATGGAAGTGCAAGGCACTCAAGAGAGATTATCTCAATTCTTTCTTTCGTTTTTACTGATAGGCAAAAACCCATGAATTGGAACTGATAGAAAACGAAAGATAAACTTATCAGATATGAGATGTAAAAGAAAGGCTTTTCATATATTCCTTTCAAATTCGATATGATCAGTACTACAAGAGTTGTTTCAAATTTGATATTAGCACAAGAGTTGTTTGCTTATAAATGATTAGATAATAGCTAGCAAAACCAGCTGGAGAAAAGGGGAAAAAGAGGAAGTGCCAAATTAAGAAACACTGTTTTCTTAATTTCTTCTCATGTTAACATGTTTATGTGCCCTTCAACCCGTACAATTGCACTCTACTAGCACCCCACTACTTCACCTTTGGCGGCTCACCGAGCCGGAGCTCAAGATCTATGTCCTCCATGGAGCTAGAATTCGGTCCGATTGCCTCTGATTGAGTATATCCATCATATGAACGTGGCTTCATCAACAGCGAGAGCACTGAAACATTGGTTTTAGGCCCTTTGCAACTGATTGCCTCGTTACCACAAGAATCAGGAGATGATAAACTCTGGCTATTAGTAGCAGAACTCAAGCCCATAAATAAATCAGCTGCAGCGAAATTATCATGTCTCGAGCATGTAGAATCTAATTTACCTTGATTCTTTTCTGCTTCAGGTTTTGATTCTGAATCATTCAGAAGTCTAACTGCCAAAGAATGATCCGACCCTGATAAATTATTATGGAGATGAGGATACCCTTTATGCTGTTCTTGTTCGAAGTAAGAAGAAAAGGGAGAAACAAAGGCATGATCACTTAAATTTTCATGAGGGGACAAAGCTGAAAACCTAGAAGAGGAAAGAGTTGGTGCGATATTAATAGTTCCAGAGACAGAAAGTTTAGGGTCAAGATCATAATTATCTAAAGTGCAAACCTCAGTTGGGAAATGAGATCCCAGTGATTTAAGTGACCTTCGGATATGATTCTGATGTCGAAAAACATCATTATGAGGACCAGGAGTAAGAGATTGCTTAAGCCTAGCCCTATCCCTCCTATGAACATTCATGTGACCACCTAGGGCTTGAGCTGACCTGAATTCTCTTTTACAAAAACTGCAAGAATAAGATCTTGGAGGCCATATGCAACCACCAAGATGCCCAGATGCATCTTCTGCAAAAGCTTTCTCTTCCAACGAACATTTGGAATTGGAGTCCGTTGCTGCTTCAAGCTGTGACTTCAGAAGTTGTTTCCTCTTCATCCACAACCAGTATTGAGCTTGCTCCATGGTGATTTCACAAAAAATATTGAATGGATCAGACTGAAAGGAAAATAAGAGGTGGCTAGGTTCTGAATGGAAGCTTTAATACAAGGCAAGAGGTTATAATGGAAAAAACACAGCTAGAACTGCAATTATGTACTCACTTACTATTGAATACATGAAAGCTACTTGAGAATCTATTAAAAGCTTACAAGCTGAAAAGTCTTCTTTTTCTAGGTTATGACAGTGGGTTGCTCCTCTCATTTGGCTCTTCCATTGAAGTTATACTGTTGTTTTTTGGCTAGTATATATAATACAGTCACTGCTATTGGGTATTATTTTTGCAATTTTTTGAAATGTGAAATTTAAGTACCTGTTCAACATATTTTTTACACACGCGTAGAATAACTACCGGTCATTAATAATATAGAGGAGACATTAAATTATAATATTGGCTACAATAATATATACTACCTAGCTCTATCTGTTTTTTTTTCTTCAGTATTTTGGAGTTTTTTTTCTTATGGAGAATCTCAAAAAAAAAAAATTACGGAGGAGGAAAATGGGTCGCGAATTAAGACGTGGTCCAACGAACCACAATATCCAGACAATTGGATCGTTTGGATGAGGGTTCGTACGAGAAGAAATGGTAGGGAATAGGAATTTCTTCAGTGCACTCAACGTATTGCTGTGCTTCTTCGCGTGCGCTCTGATCTGTTCACATTATTTAAGAAATTACCAGAGAGCTTCTCGTGAATTTCAGATGGAATTGTCCAACGCCTTAAAGCGTATTACTGTTAATGATTTTGACTTTTGCAACCCAGTACTCCTCCGATCGATCCTCAACTGGCATTTAGTTTAAATTTTATATATTTTTTATGCTGTACGGTTTTGTAAATGGAAGATCACATTCTGCTCTTTTTTGTTTTCTTCGATTGATAAAATTCACTATTATAAAAGTTTTTTTTTAATTGAAAATATTCATTGTTAGAATCATAAAGTAGAAGCTAAGCTTAGAAAGCATCCAAATAAGAAATCATCTTTGTGAGACAATCTGTACTCATAAATGAGTAAATTTTCTTAACAGAATATGAGGCCAAGGAATTCCGTAGATTAACGTTCTTCATCCTCATTCTGATTTGATTGAATGTGGCGTGGAGATATCCTTGTCGGTGCGATTGCATATATATATCCTTCTTGAGATTGTGGCAGGCTCTCTACTGAAGTAGATTTTGATCTCGACAGCATTGTTGGAGTGGCGCTGTATGTTACCAATGCCTTGGAATTACTTCATCAGATACTCTTGTGAAGCTCATTCCAAAAGGAGTGATATCTGCGTTTTTCTTCTTATGTTTATGGAGGTAAATTGTAGCAGAATAACTCTGGATCCCCAAACAGTGATGAATTAGCTTCTTCATTTTAGCTAGGTCGGAGACGAATATTTCAAGAGAGTTAGAAATTCAACATGACATGCCATGTTTTATGCGTTTTCACTCCAGTTTGCGGAGAGATTCATATGGACTGCTTGTGCTTAAACATTATACGTGACAAATCATTTCAAAAGAGCTGATCTATGGTTGATTGATAAGCTGTGGCTCCAAGAAATGGCTATATATTAGAGATCATTATGTGGCTTTTAATTTTCATGGAGCTACCTGCTTTCGTCTTTTTCATATGGTCTGCGCGCGCTTAAATCAAGAAACATATCATGAAACATATATAGTATTTTGCAATTCTATTTAGTAAGAGTTAACTGCATAAACATCAAGCATTTTCGTGAATTACTTGGCAGACATCCATGTATAACATCAAGCTCACCGATCATTGGACCAAGAGTTAGATTTTCACTGTTGTTTTGGGAGTCACTTATATTCGGTCTCTTCTCATAGCCTCTCCCCCCTACTCTATATGCAGAAGAACCTGGGGAGACTCTGGTGCCAGCATGTCGACCATCTGATATATATATATTGTGGGTGTCATCAAGTCGCAGAAGGATCGAGAGAAGAAAGGATCGATGAGAATTGAGGCAATGAAAATCTGGCTCGCTCTTTATTAAATATTGTAACGTTTTAAAATAATTTTATTTGTTTGTGTGATGCAAGAAAACACTATACAAAAATGTTATAGTTGTTTTATAATATAGTTGTGATTGTTTTTTTTTATATTAAGATATATATTAATAATATATTTTTTATTTTTAAAAAATTATTTTTGATATCATCACATCAAAATAATTTAAAAATATTAGAAATATATTAATTTAAAAATAAAAAAAAAATTTAAATTTTTTCAAAAATATTTTTTTAAAATGTAAAAATAAACAGTAACAGTCTTAGGATTCAAATCAATCATCAAATAACAAAAACCCATCATTTAATGGTTACTATTCTCCAAGCCCTGCAACTCACTATATGAAACCGAACAGTTTTTGTCGGTTTCATTATATGTGAACTAACAGTCAAAGAAAGCTCTCTCTCTATTAGGACTAAACCAGCAGTGATAATAATAATAAAAATAAAAAATCAAACGAATCTGGATTTAATTTAAATGGGGTTATAAACAGGACATTTGAGAGCTGACAAGCCACCAAATTAAAGTATTGGGCGGATCATTCGCTAATATCCACGGGGGTCGATTAGAAAAATATCAAGTGGGTTTTTTTGGCATTATTTCATCCCGAGTAAATTGAGTGAGTTGCCTTAAACGAAATCGAAAGTTTATTATGACAACGGTGCTGATCGAGACAAGTAAGCATGCATGTAATAGCGTTTATATATATCAGCAGGAGCATTTTCTTTCTTTTTTTTACTTGGATTTTTCCAATCGAACTTAATGCGACTGGATGCTCGGATTTGTCACGGATTGGCATCAGATTATATATGTAGCCCTAGCTAGCTATTTATATTTTGGTTAGGGCACACGTATTATTAAACATGGAGGACCTATTCAAGCTACTAGTTTTTTGAATTGTCAATATGTTATTTCATTATAAATGATGAAAGGCATTCAAGAAATCTGTTAAAAAATCATTTTAATTTAATAGTTTAAGTTATTAAGTGAGATCTTAGGATATGATTTATATTATTTTTTAACATGTCTCTTCAAATAAAAACCCTTTGGGTTTGAAACTTGCATAGACTGATCACATTATCTTGTGCTTAATTTTTATCAAATAAATGTGACCACTTGGTTATTAAAGCTCTAATACTATATTAAAAAATCATCTTAACCTAAAAATTTAAGCTATTAAATAAAATCTCAAAATATAATTTATATTATTTTCTAATAAATTCTAAATTCCAGACATCTCCTGAAACATTGCCTCGGTGAGACAACTTGCGTGAGGGAGAATTCCCTGCTATAATATACAGCCATACCCCATCTCGAAACATCTGTCTTTCTTTATTTTTTGTCCAAGTCAAGACTGCGAAATTCCGATAGCTTAATCAAAGGGTGAATGGACATGCATTGACGTGTGACAATGTGCAATCATTGACTATACAACATAAGACTACTGCTTCAGTAAAATACTCGTAAGATTGTCTTTGTATATAGTAGATATGTGCTTGCTACCTAAAATGTCTTGATTCTCAACTTGTGGAAGAAGTCATTGTAATAAAATACATTCATAATTTGTCTTCAAAATCATGTCTTGATTGCAAAACAACAAATAGAGATGGCTTAAAATAGGCTCTTTTTTTTCCCGATAAATATAGTTTTGAAATGATAATGAAGCTGAAACCATAAAAATATATAAAAAATCGCCGACTGATAGCAGAGTCGTGAATGGTATTGGTATCTAGTGTGTGACATGACACTCGATGAAAAAAGCAAGTGATAACTCATTAGTTTGGTGGGCTTTTCTTTCAGCAGAGGTTCTCAAATTAAAGAAGTCTTTTTGGGCTAGAGATTAATCGACAAAGTAAATTTGCTCACATAAATACAACTTAAATTCAAAACCTTTATCTAATGTCGATATTGATATGGAGAAATTAGTGGGAAGATGCTCTCTATGTATCCCTAATGAATTCGTGTCTAAATTTAATTCCATTTCCTTTCAGAAGGCTTGCTGCATGCAGAAATGGATATGTAGGGTGGCTAGCTCGGCCTATTCCTGCCATCTCCTATTAAATACATCCCTTCTAATGATTGTTGTTTTCTCATTCTACTGTTACCATCTCTCCTCTCATCCTTCCATCTATGAACATGATTTTACGCATAAATTTGTCAACTAATCTAGCCGATCAACTGAGTTTTGACTGTAGCCATATATTTAGACTTGTGTTAGGACTCCTCAGGTGCTGACTGCTGAGCCTTGACGTGCTTTCTCGTGATTGGGCTGTCACTGCTCAACCCGTTACTGTGCTGATTTCTTAGCAAATCAAGGGATATGTTAGCCTAATGAGGATAGGGAACTCGTTATTTTTGCTCCAAGCTAGGCTATCTCTGCGATGTTTTAAGTCTCGCTTGTTTCGGCCTTAATTTGGCCTCTCGCTGCATGCCCAGAAGTTGAGATTTTTTTTTGTCTTGAAGCAGAACTGCAACTATTCTTTTCTTTTCTTCGTATTCTCTTCATATTTCAAAATTAATTTTAAAAAATCACGTCAACCAATTAAGATTATAAAAGAGGAGGAAAGGAACGACTTTTTGTACGAACCTCGACTGGCCTTGAGGAGAGGAAAAGGACAAAGAAAAAAGAACCAATTTAGGTCCAGTCCATTCATCTGCAGTGACAAGCTTGTGGGCTTGTGAGATGGATAGGCTTTGCCTGAAATATTGGGCTTAATATTACGTTGCAATTTTTCAGGTGTTCCAGCCACATGGGCTATGGGCCCCATGTCTTTTGGGATCCCCTTGTGCCAGGCTAGACCTTGCCATCTTCATCTCCAGCTGCTAACAGTGGAGATAAGATCCCTGGATGTGCATTCTGTACGGTCCAGCAAGGACTGCAACAATCTAAATCATTTTTTTTGGATTAACATGGATGGTTGGGGATCGCATTTTACAGATTAATAGTTAATAGTCAGGTAAGTTTTCAGTAATACTAATATTTATAAAATTCAAACCGGTGATCCTGAAAAATAAATCTATAACTTGATCAATTGAATTATATTCCTCATAATTAATCTTATTTATTCTTTAACAGTTGATTAATTCTTCGGTTTATCATTTTAAATAATTGAGGTTTGATCTATACATTTATAATTGAATTTCATTGTGGAAAAGTATTTATCAAGAATATTATGGTAAAAATCCTCAAGAGTCGCTGGAAATTCCATGAAAATTAAATCTTTTAATTTCAGCAAACGACAATGACTAAATTATCTTACTGAGCCCTGATTATCTTTTGATATTATTATTGATCAGTAAGTGCTTGTCACTAAAAAAGTTATTTAATTTAAATTAAATTAAGGATGCTTAGATTATTATTATGGTTATATTTTAAAGTATTTTTTATTTATAAATATATTAAATAATAATTTTTTATTTTTTAAATGTTTTTTGGGTGATGAGTTTTTTCAATGTCTCCATTATGTTTAATCCTCTAAGTCTCAGCATGTACCTCTTACGGAGAATAGTTTCCATTGCCTTTTATTATTATTATTATTATTAGAGGGTTTTTAAATCGATTGTTTTTACAAATACTCAAGTTTTTATTATAAATCTGGAGGTTTTTAGATTAAAAAAAAATCAAAACCATTGGACATATTAAATAATCATTATTCTAATATTTAAATAACTTTTTATTTACCCAACTTAGATTTTGAAACATTCATATCAGGGACAAAAGATGGCACCTGAAGTTAAAATAAGATTATACTGTCAATTCTGAAAACAGAGAAAAATGTACCTTCACGGACATTAATTCTCGCCACTCTTAAAGTTTCTCTGGGTGCTTTAGCTAGCCGTATTATTCTCTCTAGTTGCCACGTATGATTTAGAATATGAAACACGGTAATAAAGTATTAACAGGTCGTCATTAGAGCACGGCCAAAAGATTTTTTTCAAAGATTTCGTATGTCACATGGAAGTGTCATGCTGTAAACACTTGGACATCGAAATCCTTACACTTGTTCGTTTTACTAGGTCTGTTCTTTTCAGTTAGAATTCGGACAGTTCTACCTTCACAGGGAATGTGTGGCTGATGATTCTCTGGCAACCTTTTCAGTTAAACATGGAATTGATTATCATGCATTCCGACTTAAATTACATGAAAGAATTTTGAATAGAGCAGTAGCTTCGTTTTCCTTTCTGGATTGTTTGGAAATGGCGATTCAAACCTTGGTGCTGTGGTGCAAGATTTCCACAGAACCTAAGGATAAAATATAAGATCCTGCACCAGCTCCATTCCTAAAAGTCATCAACATGATCAATTGAAGACTTCTCTGACATGGAACGATACAAAATGCTTCATGTGGGTGGGGCTTCCACTCTACACGAGGCAGAGAAGGACTAGCTGGAATTCATTTGAATGCAGCTGAATATGCCAAGAACCACCGAAGGGAGATAAAAGGTGAAAGGAAAGCATTTAGCAACTTTTCAATGATTTAAAGTTGAATATAATGCCACTCGGTGACTTGTGCAATAATCGGATTGAAACATATCTCCAGATGGTGACTGCCAGAGTCCTCCGGTGCCATACTGTGCAAATTTATCGAATTTGGTAGCGCCATTTTCACGTTCAATTTATCATTGGAACACCATGAACCTTGTCTAGCGTAATTACACAATCCTGGTCTTGGCATAAATAATGCCAGCAACAATGTTGGAATCATTACAATTGACATTTGTTTGATTAGGGAATCTGACAATCTGTACAGAAATAAACTAGGCAGTTTCACAATGTATACCCATCATACATAACACAAATTAGATATCTTAACTAATAAAGATGGTAGCAGCAGAAGACCTCTACAAACCCAAGAACTAGCTAATAGCATGTGAGTTTTTCGGTAATTACAGAGAGCAAAGAAAACTAGTTGAAGTTAATGATGCCGTACTATTGAGACTGGGGCGAAGACGAATGCTTCAGAAAACAAAATCACTGAAAAGGGTATAGGCAGAGTAACAATGGGAGACTGTCAATAGCAACTGAAGCTTAGAAATCTTCGTTTCTTTCCATAACAAGAGGTTTCATTGCGAACAATTGTTAAGTGGGTGTTTTCTTTAAACAATTTCATGGCAAACAATAAATGATCACGCAATCATGCTTGATTTATAGAATCCTCAATTACTGGCAAAGACTCCATTGAGGTGACAAAAGAATCCGATCTATGATAGATGTTTAAATCATTATACAGATACATGTATACATCTTATATAGATGAGAATAAAAGCAAGGCTATAGATATTTTACATACAACTAAGTTATTGCAAACCTGAGCTCAAACGAAAATTGCAGCTGTTACAGATGCAGTGAAGCCGCTCCCCTGTGTTTCATTTCTTCAGTATGAAGAGAAACTAGCTGCAAAGCAATGCATCGCGTGTTGCATTTCCAGTAGTTGGATTCACCCTGATGAGAAATGGATGTATTTAATGTGGATCTATTCAAATTGTTAGACAGCTTCATTTTTCAAGCAATACATAGGTCTTACCCATCCGCAAATTTACACAAGTATTCACGTTGGTCCTCTCTCAAGGGCACATCTGTGAAATCTGATCACACATGAAGTCAATCAAACAATAGAAACATACCAGTTATCACACTCACAGTCTCTCCCCTGGGGCACATTTAATCTCTAATGGGCATCTTAGGATGGTCATAGAAAGACAAACTTTACAGCTAGCGTTTATCACCCAAGCATGATTTTTTGGTTCCTAGCAAGTTTTTGGCTCCTAAAGAGATGACATAAGGCACAAATAGATTTTGCTTTGCTGCTAAAGAGAAGACTCGACTTTTATATCATGACCTCTTCAACAGATAGAAGTTCTTGATATTAAAACCAGTGGTGCTACACCTACCAGCTCCTGTTATATTTGATCCTCTAAAAGATGTGTTGCCAGTAGCAAGTGCACCTTCCAAGTTAGCATTGCTCAAATTTGCCTGCAGAATGAGGTGGAATCAGCATTAAGACATCACCAAAGCATGCATGAAATTATAGAATTAAGCTAAATTCTTTAAGCTTCAACAAATTATTCTAGACTGCATCATCTACTACAATGCCTGCAGGCTGGTGCTGTCTAGTCAATTGAATGTGCATCTGAAAACACATTTACATCGTAAGGCACCTAAAGAAAGTTGCTGAAAAGGCATTATATCCCTAAGATAACACGTGGTTGGATAAATAACGGCATGATACCACTTTTGTCCTGTTACTGTTTCAGAACATTCTCTATCCGTATATGCTGAAATACTTCTAGTATTGTTATTAGACATCTAAGTTAATAGCTTTCAGAAGCCGTATAAAATGACCACCTTTGTCACATTTGCCAATGAGAAATCTGCACTTCTAAGGTCAGCATCTGAGAGATCAGCCCCTGTATGACACACCAAAAACAGAAAAAAGCAACAAGAAACCATTATCCAGGAAGCATAAGAACAAAATCATATCTTCCAAACCAGCTGCATCATGCATTAGCTAAATTTGACGAGTTCTGAATAGCAGTAGCCACATCATACTTAACATATCTTGAAGGCCAGAGTTATCTATTTGAACGTATAAAAAAAATTTCTTCGTCCACCTAAAACAGAATACGCATACATTTCATACTGATAACACCCGCTGACCATCCATTTATGTTAAAACATTCTAAGAAGGCATATAGATGCAAAACTTCGCCTATGTTTACATCATGGTTTGGAATATGCAATGTCTATCAATAAGTTTTCAATCCCCAACCATAGAATCCTAAAATAGAACCAGTATAGAAGGTTAAGAAAAACCTGTTAAATCAGCATCGAAAAAACTAGCTCCCAACAATTTTGCACCTTTGAAATTTGCTTGTCTTAGTATGGACTGAAACGGACAAAAAATTAAAAACTCGATCATTCCATTAGGAAGAAATTAACCAATAACAAACTCACTTAAATTTGAATATACAAATGAAAAGAGAAGGAAATAAAAAATCTAACTAAATCATATACCGTCTTAAAATCTTGCTTAATCAAAGTCCTGCCACTAAAATCCTTGCCAGTAAGATCCTGACCCCTCGTAACTTCAGAACCATACGGTCCTCCTCCCTTTACATAGCTCCACACATTGTCAAATCAATAATTTTTAAAAAATAGCATCAACCAGTTCTATTTCTTTTCTGGGTCCCCTTTAATTAACGAAAAGACCAGCAAATAAGTTAAAGTTCTTTTATTTACGACAAATTTCTCATCAACTAAAGAAACACTAAAAAGCAAACAGAGTTAGACAAATAAAGAAACCATGAATCTCCCAACTTCGTTACCTTGAATGCAAGTGCAGGATCAGTAAAAAATAGAGAAGCAGAGAGGATAGCAAGGAATCCTGTCTTTGCAAAATCTTCCACCAGCTGCTTGTTTGGTATCAATGCCTGTTGTTGAAGAAACAATGAGAAAGTGTGGAACCGAAAAAGAAAAGGATGAAGAAGAAGAGTGTAATGTACCTGTGGCTTATCACAGAGAGAGAAGGATAGAGAAGGCAAGTGTGGGATTGAGAGGGGAGGTTTGGTTAGTGAGAGATGGGGTTTCGGTGGGATTTTTGTACATAAAATGACGTTAAGAAGAGCCATTTCCTTTTTTGATCTCGTAATTTCTGCTAAGAAGGCAAGTCCATGCTCTACTTTGTTCTGTTCTGATTGATGGATATGGATAACGAGAATAATGGGATTGGATGTAAGGATATCTTCTGGTGTGATAACTTTTGCAAAACCATTCTGTATACTTCAGCACTAATCTTTAGCCACGTAGTTCTTTCTTTTCTTTTTGGGCTAAAAGTTCACAAATCTCTAGGCAAGGTGAGTGGGCGTTTAGTTATTGAAACGACCCTCCTGTTTCGGCCCATAGCTATAGAACAAGCCAAGATTTGTAAAGGATTTTCAGTGGGCTGATTTATCTGTTATGGGTGAGGCCCACTGGGCTTATTTTGATCACGATCGTTGAAAGTCATTTTTAAAGTATGCCTTTGGGTTCACAAAGGGCGATGCACCCTCTCTAACCACTCGAAGGAATATAAGCCTCCATTTGTGCCTCTTATTTTAATATTTTCAGCATAGAGCACATTTTGTACCGTGCTGTTTTTCATTTAGAAAATATTAAAAAAAATATTATTTTTTTAAATTTATTTTGAGAGTCTAAAAATACTAAAATAATCTAAATTAAAACAAAAAAAATTAATTTTTTTAAAACATTAAAACAAACAACCTCTTCAATAAAACACTATACTATGTTTATATAATTGTGAATTAGATAGCCAGGGGAAAATATGGACGTCTTATGTGCGCATAAAAGGAGTTATCCATTTTTTTTTATTTATTATTAATATAAATATTTGGATTAGCTTGTATATATCTTAATTAATTCTATATATTTTAATTTAAAAAAATAAATTTAAAATTTAATTAATTAAATTACGACTGGAGTTATATCCACCGGCTTGCTATTTACTTGAAAAGCGAATCAAGCCCAATCTTTTTTTTTTTTTTTGGGGTGAGAACAGGTATACAGAAAGGACAGTGTCATGAATTAATAGAAATGATAAGGAAACACTGTTGTAATAAATTCTGGAGCGCAAGGAAGTACCAAATTCCATCCCAATTTTGGACGTCCATCATTACTCAAGTTCAGAAGCAGGAAAACGGTTCCTATGAGTCTAATAAAAGGTGGTCACAGACAGAGCAGAACTTTAATTGAAATGGGCCCAGTCGAGAATCAAGTTGCGACCTTTGCTTATCACTTTGGGAACACAACCGGAAGGAAACCTTCAAAAAAAAAAAAAAAACAAAAATTAAGACTGCTAGACACGTGTGCACCGCTTTTGCAAAAGATAAATGGAGCGATTAACATGTAAAATACAAGCAAATGGCGAGAAGACACGTCAACAAAAGTTGTGATGGAATATTATATTTTGTTATTATATTTTAATTGATGTTGTGTTTTATATTTATAACATCTATTCAGATTTAGGGCTTACCGATAGCGTTACTTAAAACAGTTGATTGGTTAGTGAGGAAAATCAACATTGTCAAAACTGTCAAAATTAAGGATTTGACCATAAAATTAAGTTTTACAAAATTATATTTTTTTACTCATAAAATATTTTTTAAAAATGTAATTTCTATGTAGAATACTTGACCGGTTATAACTATATCCAACTAACCAACCTTATTTATTTAAATATCTTCCTTCTGAAATATGATAGTTATCTTTGACGTGTTTGAGAATAGGAAATTTTAGTAGTGTGACAATGCATTAAAAGCTTTACTTCGCTATTTTTTTTTTTTAAAAAGTAATATCATGACGTCAAAAACCATAATTTAATGTACTAATTTTAAAAAAATCCGCTGAAAAGGGGGTTAAATTACACAGATTAGATAGTTAAGTATACCTATGGGTAGTCGAGCCCTGTTCCTAGCCTTGGCATTCGATTCCTTGTCGGGACTTGTAGACAATGACGTGTTCCCACTCGCCACCAAACTTTCTCGTCTCTTGCACTTCACCCCGCGCACCCCCACCAGACAAAACCCACCTCTTA
Organism: Populus tomentosa; assembly: GCA_018804465.1. Lineage (NCBI taxonomy): Eukaryota > Viridiplantae > Streptophyta > Magnoliopsida > Malpighiales > Salicaceae > Populus > Populus tomentosa. Next base: position 3,570,576 of record CM031983.1, on the reverse strand, counting down.
AGAAATGCTAGGAGCCACCATCAAAAACTAGCCTTACCTCCCGTCCCCTGTCCTCATCAAAAAATATAATTACACTCTGCTCTTCTTCTTCTTGTTTTCTTCGGTATCCGTGTTTGAACAATTAAGCGCGTTGTGCCATTATTGTAGCTTCAGGTTGGTATTTTTGTGCAGTGTTTGAATAAGCTGGAAATATTTTTTGTATTAATATTTTTTTAATTAGTGAATATTCATATTAATTTATATTTTAATTAATTTTATAGTCTTTAAAATTAATAGCAATATAAATTTTTAATAACACTAAAATTTAAAATATTCAAACTAATAACTTATAATAAATAAATATAAAATCTTACTGGTTAAATTATATCCATATTAATAATCTCTTATATTATTAATTGTTGGGGGTACTAAAATATTACAAATTAAACTCACATAAAAAATAAAACATATTATTTTAATTCTTTCTATCTCTCTTTTTCATGCTTGCAGAAAAAAAATTTACATTTAAGTTCAAGGATTTTTATATAATTTTATAAGCTGCTCGCATTAATTATTTATCCATTTAGAAATTGAACTTTTCTGTCACATAAAATCCGTAATTAAGTGTTTCACACTCCGTATTTATTTTAATTGTTCAAGCTAGTTTCTTACAATATATAAGACTGCTTAGTATTTTGTATTTTTTATTGTTTAAATCAAACTCGAATTAACATCAAACTTTGATTGTTTCATGCACATGAGTATAAGATAGCTATTATTTCTGTATTTTTTAAAAATGTTAATGCTAGTATAAAAAAACGTTGTGCATGCCATAAATATATTTAAAAAAAAAACACATAAAATGACGTTTCGTTACGTACCTTTCCGCTAATAGATTCATGACCACACGCACAAGTATTTGTAGAATTCAATCATTTAAAGTGCCACAATTATCATAACAAGTTGATTCAAGTGATGAAGAAAACTATAATTCAGACTGTTTATAAACGTGTGAACATAACCTAAACTTTTAAAAAGATATAAATGCAATTAACACAATTATATATGTGTTTTTTAAACAACACCACATAAATATAAGGCTGTATTTGAAATATGGTTTCTTAAAAAAATATATTTTTTTATATTTTTAAATTATTTTAATATGATGATATCAATTTTTTTTATATAAATATATTATTTTAATATATGTATTTTTAAAAAATTTAAATTATAATTATTTTATATTTATTTGAAAATGTGATTATAATTGTTTTTAAATTAAAAAATAAATTATTTTAAAAATATTTTAAAAATATAAAAAGAAATTCAAGAAAACATTGCTATCAAATGAAAAGATGGACAAAAGGAACAAAATGATGAATGTTTCACGTAAGGGTACGCTAGTAATTTACCAAGAAGCCCGTAATGACTGACCAGTGTGATGCTAGTCACTGGTCCAGCTTTCATGGTAGGCTGTGGGTGGGTGCATAGTATAAAAAGTTATTCAATGAGAAGCTTGAAACTTGTAGTGCACAAAACCGAAAAAACCAGTGAGACAAGCAAAGACTCTGCAAAACCGCTGTTGGATGTAGTGATACGCGTTACACGAATCCTTATCGTACGCCTAAATGAATTTTTAACGTACACCCACATCTCAGAACTGGCAAAGCAGCGGGCAAAGTACTCCTACCAAATTTGGAGTCTTAGCTGACTTCTGTGTACTTCACAGAGCTGTAAAGTTCTTTTTTTCTTTTATTTTTTCTTTTTATTATTTCTTTGACCAATTTCGCACCATACGGTACTCCAGTATACATGAGAGATGAGGTGCGTTTCTTCCATACAGGTGTTTGCTTTCCAAGGCCTTTGAGAAAGGGGAGAATTTTCTGCATGTTTGGTTTCATTTGGAGTTAGATCTTTACAAGTTTCTGGGTTCAGAGAAGTGGGTTTTGTGTAGCTGGATCTGATTCTTATGAATTTGGAAGGTAATGTTTAGGGTTTTGATTTTCGCATGCAAAACAAAGGAAACCCATATATATCTCTTATGTCTGATTCATTCAACATGGGAAGCTAGTAGTGTTTAGTAACCGGGTTAGTGGGTTTGGGTTGAATTCGATCCTTTCTTCTGGTGAGAAGGAATAAAGGATAAGGTTATGGATTATATCTGTTTGGACTTGTTAGCTGATTTCTCTCAATCTGCATCTAGCTTGCTGCAAGCAAACAAATAACAAAGAGGGTAATAAGGCCAAGATACTCTTCCATCTTTCGTTGTTGTGTTCTTGTCGGTTACTGATTCAGAAAGGAACTGATATAGAGCGAGACAAGAACGCCGAAAAAGAGCTACAATACAAATATAAGCTATCCTTAGCTTACTGTCTCTTGGATTTCTTTTTGTGTTTGAAAGCCTAGGCCTTTCTTGGTTCTATCAAGAATCGATCAAACATGGCAAATCGTTGGTGGGCTGGAAATGTTGCCATGAGCGGTGGAGATCCAGTATCTTCGATTCCATCTCTTCACTTGAGAAATCTTGAAGAAGAGAGTACTCCTCCAGGTTCGAACCGCTTAGGTCCAAGAAGAGAACAGAATTTCATTGACACAAACACCAATAGCCCTAAAACAACCACCACCGCCACACTTTTTAGTGCTCAAAACCAAAGCCAAAACCGAGAAGAGCAAGAGGATAGCAGAGACAACACCAATAACCAAGAATCTGGCGACCACATAGCTCATGAAACCATTGAACCAGGCAGTGGTAGCACATCTCGCAGGCCTAGAGGCCGACCTGCCGGTTCGAAGAACAAACCGAAACCCCCCGTCGTCATCACCAAAGAAAGCCCTAATTCTCTCCGAAGCCATGTCTTAGAAATCAGCTCCGGCAGTGACATTGTGGATAGCATCGCCAATTTCTCTCATCGCCGACATCACGGCGTTTCTATCCTTAGTGGAAGTGGCATTGTGGACAATGTTACTCTTAGGCAGCCTGCAGCACCTGGTGGGGTTATCACTCTTCATGGAAGATTCGAGATTTTATCACTTTCCGGTTCGTTTCTGCCTGCCCCGTCGCCTCCGGGAGCAACGAGGCTAACTGTTTATTTGGCAGGCGCACAAGGGCAGGTGGTGGGAGGAACTGTGATGGGGGAGCTAGTAGCAGCAGGGCCGGTTATGGTGATTGCAGCAACGTTTAGTAATGCAACGTATGAAAGATTGCCACTTGAGGAGCAAGAGCAAGAAGGGATGCAATTGCAGCAACAAGTGGATTCGTCAGGGACTAATAATGGCAATGCTGGTGCAGGTGGTGGTGGTGGTAATAATCCCGGGACTCAATCTTCTCAGGGTCTAGGTGAGCATGGTTCAATCCCTGTGTTCAATTTGCCTCCTAATTTGTTACCTAATGGCCAAATGCCACATGATGTGTTTTGGGGTCCCCCTCCTCGTCCTCCCCCCTCTTACTAATAATGTGATATAGAGAAAGAGAACAGCTGTTAGTTTGTATTGGATGACTGATTATGTGCAAAGGTATTTTAGACAGTTTTATGTAAGCATAATGAAGAAGATAGCTAGGACATTTTGGTTTAGTCTGTGTGAACTAGCTGGTTCTAATCGTTAGGTTTTGCTTGTGGTTGAAACTCTTTGATGTTTGATCTGTTGCTTTTCTCTAATCATCCTTTTGTGGAAGAATATTGTATTTTTTGATGATGTAGGAAAAGAAGAAATATACTAGTCAAGAACTGCAATCGGTGCTAATTTATAGAAATTTGGGAATGAGACCAGATAACCTTTTTTTCTTTTCTTAGGTAAGCATGCCAATCATATCCTCATATGTTATCTGCATTATCTGGCTTCTCTCTATTTCAAATGGTTAGAATTTTGCGGAACTTTGTTTCAGAAATGTGTGATTTGGGAAAATTTTGGAAGTAATTCAGCTTACTCCATCAATGCAACAGTTGATTTTTACTTTGAATATGAAATGTGGGGTTGATGCATCTGCCCTTCGCCTTCGAATGGGTCGTTTCATATTCCAAATTGGTCGAGCTTTTGAAAATGGTGGAATTTTTCATCATTAGTGCACGGTGGGATAATATAATTTGCCAAGTTGGGTTGTCACTCGTACGGGCAGCTGATGATTTGAATACTTTACTCTTACTGCTTCGGGAGGCTAATTCCTGGCCGAAGATAGCAAATTGGCTTCTACCCTTGAATTTTCTTTTAGCATCTAGCATCTTCCAGTAAACTATTATTGGTAAGAAGTGTCTAGGGTTTCAATAACCTATATATTGCATCCAGTTACGTAGATGCACGCTAAGATCGTCCAGACACACACACACACACACACACACACACACATATACATACACATACTAGCTTGTTACTCTTATGCATGCGTGGTGGAAGTTCTTAATGTCAAACAAACAAGAAACCTGGACAAGTCTTAACTATCGGAGCTTATCATCGTTTGGGAAACTCGCCCTTGGTTTTTCCCGATATATTACTTCTATAGCAATATTTGCTTCGCTGATAGGCAGCTTAGCAAGTTCTAATTCCGATATGCGATTGCATATAATTAGAATTTTTAGCTTAATGCTTTGAGCTCATCTTAATGCTTTGAGCTCATCATTGTTTAGGAACTCACCACTTGTTTATTCTTGTATATGTATTCCTTCTATGGCAATGTTGCTTCATTTCTTGGCAGCTTAGAAAGTTGGTTTAGCAACTTGAAACTAATCTATTTCAGGATGTTTCTTCTTTGGTTTAGTAACTTGAGACTAATCTATTTCAGTACGTCTCTTCTTTGGTTTAGCAACTTGATATGTTCGAGTTCTTTCTAATCTTTACTTTTGTCTTGTACAATCATGCAATCACTTTATATAATGTCCTCAAGTTGAGCATGAGCTTTACAACTGGGAAAAAAATGCACAACCGTTTTCTATATATTGGAAATTGAAGATTGAAGAAACCAGTGTTTGCATTCCCTTGATTATAGCTAGCTAGAACTCTGTGCTGGTCTTCTGAGCATGAATTTTCTTTTAATTTTGTTAATTTTATTAATTATTGACCGTTTGAATTACTTGAGATGTTAGAACTGAGAGCTTGTCATCACCCTACTTGTGCATGATATGATGTTGGTTATTACTAGTATGGCAAGCTGCCGTGAGGGTTGTGAAAGATTTATTTTGTCCATTTTACACCATTTTATTCAAAGGTAGTTGATGTAATGTTGCGGGCAAGTTTTCAAAGTAGTTGGATAGACATTGAAGAAAATATGAACAGTTATGTGCTATGTATATATGCGTGTGACATTAACACGAGTAGAGAAGACTTGAGACTTACCTTGGATGGAGGTTAAGCATGGTCGACTATGCATGTGGCACATACTTAAAGGAAAGAATGTCATCCTTCCGAGAAATAGAATACCAGAAGGAAAGGTTGCTTTTACGGATTCATGGGAAATGCAAAATTGTCAGTGTTCAACGGGAAATATTTCTTGTACCAACGTTTTCCAGCGACGGAAGTACATGGATGTCTTGTAAGCGTGGTGTGTCTAGAATGCAAGGTAACGTGCATGACTAGTGATTGATTCGGTTTTGAGAAAACGAGCCATTTTGCTATCATCACTCTTAATTTGCTCGAGTCAATATTGTTAACAGCTGGATTAATTGATTTGATCAATTTCCTTTCGCTGACAGGGAATGAAAATCTCGCGTGCTTGCTTGGTTTGTGTGAGTGAATCTATTATTTGGAATATTTTGGTCCCGTATTAATTAGCAGTTTAACTCTTGAATCTGGTTCTGCTGCCTCTGCCAAGCCTGAAAAATCAGAATATTGCACCCTCTATAATGCATGATGATAGTGTTTTTAGATTCGATAGGATTCTCATTCCCGATGCTCAGCTGGTTTGGTCTCATTGGGTTTCTTCCATCATTTCAAATGTACATAATTTTGATTGCACGCATGTCCATGTATGCTCGAATCCGTATTTCATGTTTCATATTGAACTAGGAAATTCTTACAAGTTGCAAGCTATCCATCATGTCATGTCGGTTAGTGCGCCTTCATCCTTGTTGATAGGCTGATCTTATATTGTCTAAATCTCGACTTAACTTGTAAAATAGCATGTTTTTATGATTTAATATGTATTTAACATGCAAATTTGAATCAAAAATTTGAAAATTAGTAAAATCAAACTTGATTTATGCAAAATTAGTAAAGCTAAAAAAAGATTTACGCATAATGGTAGTCTTTATTATCATCAGTTTATATTTTTTTTGTTTTTTTGTTTTATGAGAAGATCAAATGGTAAGGCCTAACTGTTAAAGCGTAAATTCTGGGATTAAATGGTTGGCTGAGACCAAGGATCATCCTTTTTTCCCAGGCTTCTTTCCATGACAGATATGAGATAAAACTGGTGTTGAACCATTTTGCCTGAAGAAACTGTTATTATGAACCTATATATAGCAGTCTCTCGACATTTCGTGTGACATGCATATGTTTAGATCCAGTTGTGAACCTCTACTCCATTTTGATGGTTATGGAGACTTGCTGACAAAGAAAGATTCAAACTGTATTAGAAAACTATTACTTTAGATTTGCGTAGTCCTCTTTCTCACCCATGAAAACTCTATCAGTCTCGCAGGATCCACACCTTCACACACATTCTACAGCAGTACTGAAATGGCGAAAGATTGGTGACCATAACTGCCTAGTGATGACAAGGCCGAGCTCTCACGTTAAGTCCCAGTTACATCAAATTGCCATCTCGTATACCTTTTCTTTTTTATTTCTTTCTTTTTGCTTCATCTGCACACATTTGTTGTAAATTAAGACCTGGAACACTTGACTCAAGATGATGTTTCTTGTTTGCTCAAGTTGCTGGCATTCCTCTTATTCCCAGTGTAGCCTAATCCTTCTTTCTTCTCTCTTTTTTACCTTTCTCCTGTATCGATGCAGCGGCTTTTGATATTGTTCCATGGAATACCCGACAATATCAAGCAGAAATAAATAGTATCATATATTCATCAAAATAAAAAAATTAAAAACTTTAAACAAAAGGGTTATTTTTGGTTCATACAAGATTGATGAAAAATGGAACAGAATCTCGTTCTATTCTCTGTTGAATGTTCTTGGCTCTCTAAAATCAATTAGCAGGATCATTCTAAGTTCCACCATCAATTCCTAAGTAAACCAACATTACCTAAAGTAAAAAAGATTGAAACTTCATACAAAAGGGTATATTTGGTTCGTTCTAGGATTCAAAAATTCAAAATGGAATGAAATCTTTTCCATTCCTTTATTTTTTTGTTGGTTCATTAACATCATGAATAACAATTCTTTCTAAACATCCATCTTTCAAAGAATTTTTAATATATAATTAATTTTAAAAAATTATTTACAACTTTACAATTTAAGTTTATATTGCATTTTTCATTTCGTCTTAAAAAAAAGGTTTCTGATAACCCTGGGCTGATGTATTTTGGCTTCTGCAAAAGGTTGCGTCACCGAGCTATTTATGGGTGAACAAGCATCAATTAGATTTGGATATATATTGAACTGGAAACTCTCTTCACATCTTGTATGGCAGTGGTAGTATATTGGCTTCGTTTGTCAACTTTTGCTGGTCTTTGTTGAATGTTTCAATTAGTAACTCGAACAGCAAATTTGAGCAGTAAATTGACTATTGTAATCAGAAACCATTCCGTCTCCTCTTTCGGGGGTGGAGCTATAAGATTTTCTCTGGAAATTTACCATGTGTAGATTTTATAACCTCGTCTTATTTGAAGCTAGATCCTTGACGTTTTCTGCTTCCTGTTTTCTGGTTAAAGTAAGAGCTGAAAATCAAGTCCAGTCCTCCTACTTTTAACACACTGCGAATTGATCCTCCCGCGTGTAATTTGATAAAAAAAGAAAAAAACCATTGACGGTTAAAATGATCTTAGCCCTTCACTCGTAGGACGTAGCCATCCGGGTGTTACAACCTGCGGCTAAAGCGTGGTAGTCGGCGCCCTTTCGTGGTCTCCTTTTCTATTCTTTTTTTTTTTTTTCAAGCCGCAATTGAAATCCATTTTCTTTCTAGTAAGCTAGGGCTTGGTAAGCAAATCGAAGGAGTCGTCAAGCTGGGGCAAGTCAAGTTAGTTTTTAGCAGTCTCGGCGAGGCGCTAGGTAAAAGGTTGCTAGGGCGTGAGTTTAGTTTCTTAGCACAGACAGAAAAGGTTAGGGCAGCTGGGGAATTAGTTGAAGTTCAAGCATCTCTTGTCTGTAAAAGGATAATCTCTTCCAGTCTATCCAATTGCATAAGTCACCGCTTTTTCTCTGTCTGTAAGATCAAGCTGGTCTAAGAAATGTTGATGATCCTGAATTGACTTGATGCATTCCCGTGCGGTCTTAGACCCTTTGTATCGAGGCATCGAGTGAACCCATTCAATTAAAGGAGAGATGAATGAAGGCTTGCCCCAGCCCTTTTCTCTCAATCCAATCTCCGATTTACAGAGAAGAGAGACAGCGCTCCTTTAGTCAATATCGTGAAGCACTGGCTCATGTTTTACAAGGTTGCAATACCTTATGTGAATAGTATGTACAAAGTCAGATTTAGGATTTATAACATCTGTAATCTTTGAATTTAATTCTATTTAAAATTTTTAATAAAATTTTATGTTTAAAATTTTCCTGGGTGTTAAAATTTAAATATAATTTAATTTCTAAAAATATTATAAAAATAAATTAGGGGTTTATATTTTTTTAAAAAATAAATTTAATATTAAAATTATTTTTTCTTAAAAATTACAAGGTGGTATGTACTTGCACTTGTCGTGTATATTCTTTTTCGTGTATGGTTATAATTTTTTTATTAATATAAATATTTGAATCAATTTATATATATTTTAACTAATCCTATAAAATTTAAAAATAACTAGTATATAAATCTTCAGTAATCTTAAAAGTATTTAAACTCAAAACTATTGAACAATTAAACTTCAAGGTTTGCAATTTTGATGACTAGAATAGAATGGGAGGGGGGGGGGGGGGGGGGGGGACAGGGTAAAGTTAAATTTTTTCCTGGAGAGCAAGAGATGCGTGGAAAAAATGTAAAGAGAAAACTTGGTGATTTTTTAGAATTACTGACATGTGCTATAAAAAGTGATGTAGCATATTAATATTGATTGATAGAATCACATTATAATTTATAAAATGTCACTAATTATATAACTAAAATTATAATCCATACAAGAAATTCTTCCCAGAGGAGCATCAGGCAGGAGATGCAACACCGGGGGTGATTACTTGCATGAGTAGCGACGTTTCCCTTGAGCAGTGGTTTTTCTCCCATTTCCAACTACTTGAGGAGGACATTTTATTGAGAATGGCAGTGACTGTGTGGTCTATTTGGATTCATCGCAGTGATCGCTTATGGAATAATGGATCAATGCCTTCGCATATAGCAGTCAAGACAGGCCTGGATTTTCTCAACATCTGGACTGGTGCTCAGACCAAATCAACCACACCTTCACGTCAGCATTCTTTGCATAACTGGGAAAAGCCACCCCTGGGGTTTCTCAAGTGCAATGTAGATGCTGCTATCTCAAATAATGTTGCAGGTATGGCCTATGGGAGTTGGTTTTTTGCTCAGGGATGGCACTGGTACTGTCTTTTAGCGTGGCTGCTGGCAAACACAGGTAGTGCTTTCGAACCACGAATGGTAGAGGCATTAGCTCTTACAGGGGTTTTGGAGAAGCTTCATACATCTGGTTTCAACAATATCATTGTTGAATCAGATGCAAAAGCCCTTGTAGATGGCATTGCCTCTACAAAATTAGCTCACCCTGATATTTTCGAATGTGGGTTAGTCCTACAGGACTGTCGCAGATTGATTGATGGTTCAGCTACTATTAAGATTGTTCATGTCAGCAGAAATGCCTGCTCAATTGCGCATTTTCTTGCTAATTTGTCATTTGATTTTATGAGTGATGTTTCTTGGAGTCACACTCCTGATTTTCTCTGTACTGTGCTTTCAGGTGATGCTTACAGCTACATTTCTTAAAAAAGAAATGAGAAGGACCCCTCTGTCCATTATTATCATGCGAGGAAGTACAACTTCGATTCTTTTGTTTTTTTCTTTTCTTTTCTTTTATTTTAAAAAATATTTTGAAAATAGAAAAATAGACTCTCTGTCTCTCTCTCAACTTTACTCTGAGAGTAGGGTTTACTTACACACACAAAACCCTAAGCCCAAGCACTCTCTCAACCTGCAAATTGTAGCTCTAGGTTAGCCAATGATTCCTACTTTTTTTTTTTTTTTATTTACACACACACACACACTCTCTCTTCCTGTCTTGTCTCTGTTTTTTTTTCCCCATATAGTTTCGTGAATTTGTACAGGTCCAGTGTAATGGCAGGTGCCCGAGAAATCACAGCAGCAACAGAATTCTTGCTTGTAAGTCCTTTTTTATTATCACTTTTCTTGATTGTGATATGAAGGATAAAATTTTCAGTTTAATTTTTCTTGTTTCTGCACTTGCAGGATTCAATATCTTGTTAATTGTTCTAGAAATCTTATTTTTTTGTGATTTGTTTTCTTCCTGGAATTCTATTACAGGGTAACAATAGGAAAACCCTGTATGCACAGAGAGATTTGCCTATCAATCGACGGAACCAGTTGCTGTTGGGGATGCTTCGTGGTCATAGGCCTGCGTTTGGTGTATCTAATAAAAGGAGTGTTTCATTGAGGTGTCGTGCGCAATCAAAGCCTAAAACTTTGGTTTCTCGGGGTGTGACGAGTTCTGTTGATGAGCAGTCAAGTTAAATTGAAAAGCCCGCCCAAGAACTGATTCATTTTTATCGCATTCCGTTGATTCAAGAGAGTGCAACTCTTGAATTACTTAAGTCTGTTCAAAGTTTCAAATAAGATTGTTGGTTTGCGAACTGAGCAGTGCTTTAATATCGGGATCCGGTCTGGGATTTCAAGCCAGAAGCTTGGGGTTCTTAGGTGGCTTCTACAAGAAACTTATGAGCCCGAGAATTTGGGGACTGAGAGCTTTCTCGAGAAGAAGATGAAGGAAGGAGTGAATGCTGTGAAAGTCGAGGCTGGACCCAGGTTGTCTTTTACCACAGCTTGGTCTGCGAATGCTGTATCAATTTGTCATGCTTGTGGGTTGACAGAGGTTACTAGACTGGAACGGTCAAGGAGGTACTTACTGTACAGTAAGGGTGTGTTGCAAGATTATCAATGAGTTTGCTGCAATGGTTCATGATCGGATGACTGAGTGTGTTTATACTCAGAAACTTACATCTTTCGAAACCAGTGTAGTTCCAGAGGAAGTTCGATATGTTCCTGTCATGGAGAGGGGTAGAAAGGCATTGGAGGAGATTAATCAGGAGATGGGGCTTGCGTTTGATGAGCAAGATTTACAGTATTATACTAGTTTGTTCAGGGAGGACATCAAGCGGAATCCGACAACTGTGGAATTGTTTGACATTGCACAATCTAATCGCAAGCATAGCAGGCATTGGTTTTTCACTGGGAAGATTATTATAGATGGACAGTCCATCAATAGAACTCTTATGCAGATTGTGAAGAGCACGTTGCAGGCGAATCCAAATAATTATGTGATTGGTTTCAAGGACAACTCGAGTGCAATCAAAGGCTTCTCTGTAAAGCAATTGCGGCCAGTTCAGCCCGGCTCAACATGTCCCTTAAATGCAAGCAACCGTGACCTTGATATTTTATTTACAGCCGAGACTCATAATTTCCCGTGTGCAGTGGCACCTCACCCTGGGGCAGAGACAGGTGCAGGGGGTCGAATTAGGGATACTCATGCAACAGGTAGAGGGTCATTTGTTGTTGCATCTACAGCTGGTTACTGCGTTGGGAATCTGAATGTTGAGCGGTCTTATGCGCCATGGGAAGATCATTCTTTCACATACCCATCAAACTTGGCATCACCTTTGCAGGTTCTCATTGATGCTAGCAATGGTGCTTCAGATTATGGAAACAATTTTGGGGAGCCCTTGATTCAGGGCTACACTAGAACGTTTGGGATGCGACTTCCTAGTGGGGAGAGGCGGGAATGGTTGAAACCAATTATGTTCAGTGGAGGCATAGGGCAAATTGATCACACCCACATAACGAAAGGGGAACCTGATGTTGGCATGCTGGTTGTAAAGATTGGAGGTCCTGCTTATTGAATTGGAATGGGAGGTGGGGCCGCATCAAGCATGGTGAGTGGCCAGAATGATGCTGATCTTGACTTTAATGCTGTACAGCGCGGAGATGCTGAAATGCCACAGAAACTGTATCTTGTTGTTCGTTCCTGCATTGAGATGGGGGAGAACAATCCAATCATTAGTATCCATGATCAGGGAGCCGGTGGTAACTGTAATGTTGTGAAGGAAATTATATATCCAAAGGGTGCTCAAATTGACATCCAGGCAATTGTTGTTGGTGATCACACAATGCCTGTTTTGGAGATATGGGGTGCAGAGTATCAGGAGCAAGATGCAATTTTGGTGAAGGCTGAAAGCCGTGACCTCTTGCAATCAATCTGCAAAAGGGAAAGGGTGTCAATGGCTGTTATCGGAACTATTAGTGGCGAGGGACGTGTTGTCTTGGTTGATAGTTCAGCTATTGAGAAATGTCGTTCAAATGGACTCCCTCCCCCTTCCTCCTGCAGTGGATCTTGAGCTTAAGAAAGTTCTTGGGGACATGCCTCAGAAAAGTTTTGAGTTCCACCGGGTGGTTTCTGCACGAGAGCCACTTGATATTGCTCCAGACATCACAGTGACGGATGCTTTAATGAGGGTTTTAAGACTTCCATCTGTATGTTCAAAACGATTCTTAACAACAAAAGTGGACAGGTGTGTAACAGGTCTTGTAGCACAGCAGCAAACTGTTGGTCCTCTGCAATTACACTTGCTGATGTTGCTGTCATTGCTCAGACCTATACTGACTTGACTGGAGGTGCCTGTGCCATTGGGGAACAACCTATCAAAGGTCTGGTTAATCCAAAGGCTGTGGCGGGGTTGGCTGCTGGAGAAGCTCTCACAAATCTAGTTTGGGCAAAGATTACTTCTCTTTCTGATGTTAAGGCAAGCGGGAATTGGATGTATGCTGCCAAGCTGAATGGGGAAGGAGCTGACATGTATGATGCTGCCACAGCTCTTTCAGAAGCTATGATTGAACTTGGCATTGCTATCGATGGGGGCAAGGACAGTCTCTCCATGGCAGCCCATGCAGGTGGTGAGATTGTTAAAGCCCCAGGAAATCTCGTTATCAGTGCTTATGTCACTTGCCCTGAAATAACAAAAACAATTACCCCTGATCTGAAGTTGAGAGATGAGGGTTTACTTCTTCACATTGATCTGGCCAAGGGAAAGAGGCGCTTGGGTGGATCTGCCCTTGCTCAGGCTTTTGACTAAGTTGGCGATGACTGCCCAGATCTTGAAGATGTTTCTTACCTGAAAAAAACTTTCGAGTTTGTGCAGGATCTTATTACTGAAGAAATAATCTCTTCTGGCCATGATATTAGTGATGGTGGGCTACTGGTCTGTGCCCTGGAGATGGCATTTGCTGGGAATTGTGGTATTCTTTTGGACTTGATTTCAAAAGGGGAGAGCCTCTTTGAAACAGTCTTTGCAGAAGAGCTTGGTCTTGTTCTTGAAGTCAGCAGAAAAAACTTGGATATTGTAATGCAAAAGCTCAATAGTGTTGGGGTTTCTGGCGAGATTATTGGGCGAGTGACTGCCTCACCCTTGATAGAATTGAAAGTTGATGGGGTAACTCAATTGAAGGAGGAAACATCTTTCCTTAGACACATTTGGGAGGAAACCAGTTTCCATCTGGAGAAATTTCGGAGATTAGCTTCTTGTGTGGACTTGGAGAAGGAAGGTTTAAAGTCTAGGCATGAACCTACCTGGAGATTGTCCTTCACTCCTACCTTTACAGGTGATAAATATATGATCTCAACATCGAAGCCAAAAGTAGCTGTCATTCGAGAGGAAGGCAGCAACGGAGATAGAGAGATGTCTGCAGCTTTTTATGCTGCTGGTTTTGAACCCTGGGATATTACAATGTCAGACCTTCTGAATGGAGTTATCACTCCTCGTGATTTCATTGGTATCGTGTTTGCGGGTGGCTTTAGCTATGCCAACGTGCTTGATTCTGCAAAAGGTTGGTCTGCTTCCATACGGTTTAACCAGCCTCTTTTGAATCAATTTCAAGAGTTCTACAAACGACCAGATACTTTTAGTCTTGGTGTTTGCAATGGGTGTCAGCTCATGGCTCTATAGGGGTGGGTCCCAGGTCCCCAAGTTGGGGGTGTCTTTGGTACTGGAGGAGACCCATCACAACCGAGGTTTGTTCGCAATGAATCTGGTCGGTTTGAATGCCGCTTTACAAGTGTGACAATAGAGGACTCGCCCGCTATCATGTTCAAAGGAATGGAGGGTAGCACATTGGGTGTGTGGGCGGCTCATGGTGAGGGAAGAGCATATTTCCCTGATGATGGTGTACTGGATCGTGTGATTCATTCAAATTTGGCCCCAGTAAGATATTTTGATGATGATGGGAATCCAACAGAAGTTTACCCTTTCAACGTCAATGGCTCTCCTTTAGGAGTTGCAGCAATTTGTTCTCCTGATGGGAGGCATCTTGCAATGATGCCTCATCTTGAGCGTTGCTTCTTGATGTGGCAATTCCCTTGGTACCCCACGCATTGGAGTTTGGACGAGAAAGGCCCTAGCCCGTGGTTAAAGATGTTCCAGAATGCCAGAGAATGGTGCTCTTGAGACAGGTTAGTGTCTTTCACAAACATTCTTGTCAGGGTTTTGCTTCAATTGCTTGCTGATACTCTATTTTTCTGTTTCAGGCCTGTATCTTGTCTGATGAACGGGGAGGATGTTCATTACTAATTTAGGCATCTAGAACTTTTTGAAGTCAGGTGGTGGATTTGCTTCTCTGTTCAAATCTAAGTATCTCCAAGGTTTCAATTTTTTTCCTCAATTTTTTCTGCCAAAAATACACAGAAGTTTGAGTGGATTCGGGGTGCACAACTTTTTTGAGTTTCATGTTGTTCCCTTTACAATGTTCTAGCTTCGTCCTTTTGTACTGTAGCTAAAGTGCTAAATGAGGTAGGCATGAAAATTTTTAACTGTTAATGAAAAAAATATATTTTTGACCGTCCCTTGTGATGTGATGGATGAGAGGCAAAAAGAACTGAGGCCAACTTCTTGTAATGACCCTTCTATTGTTTATGCTGTTGTGCAAATGAAGAGGTTCCTATTTAACCAGCTTGGAATGAACTGTTTTAGTTATGCAATTCATGAATCATTTTTATTGAAAGCCAAGTCATTAATAGAGGGAAGTGGGTTGCACAACTTTTTTGAGTTTCATGTTGTTCCCTTTACTATGTTTTGGCTTTGTCCTTTTGTGTGGTGGCTTAAAGTGCTTAATGAGCTATGCAGGAAGAATTTTAATTGTTAATGAAAAATAAAATTTTTGGACATCCTTTGTGATGGATGAGTGACATGAAGAATTGAGGCCAACTTCTTGCAATGACTCTTCCATTGTTTACGCTGTTGTGCAAATGAAGAGTTTTCTATTTAACCAGCTTGGAATGAACTGTTTTAGTTATGCAATCCATGAATCATTTTTATTGAAAGCCAAGTCGTTAAAATCCGGGAAAGTGTCAAACAGAGTTGTCAGGGGTGTTTGGCATATGGAATTGAATGAATTTTATGTTTAGTGAATCAGTCAATTCAGGATAACCTCTCTAGTTATTCACGATCTTGAAGAATTATGTGGTTTTCCATGTTGTGGCCAAACATTATCTGCGTTGCAACCAATTGAACCTGTGCAATTGCGGTACATATTTTGTCATCTTTACAATGACATCTCTGTTTCAGTAATCAAGTGTACAGTAGCACACAGAAATGAGATGGTGGCTATTGTCCATCTTTGAAGCCTATAAACCTGATGTTTGTGATTGTGTATTTGCTTATATTTTGCTGTTTACTCCACAAATTTACTTCCCCCTTTCAGGTTTTGATTATTCACCCACTTACGTCCCAAAACAAAAAAGCTTTACTGAGTGAGGTATCAGCTGTGGCCTGAAGGTCATCTAAATTTTTTTGCCACAGTTTCTTCACAGAGAAGATTTAATATATTATAGAGCTCGCGTGCCCTATCTTCACGTCTAAAATTGGCTGTATTTTTGTCTTCCAGTTAATTGCGCTTGGTGCTAAATACTCGTCAAACCATCTTAATATATCCGTATTTCCATCTTTCAGTCACGGTATCGCTTTTTGGAGGCTTGGTTCAAGTTGCATCACCATATCACTTATTCACATCATTGCAGTGAAAATTTATATCCAGGTGACATGGTGCCAATACATTTTACCCTGGCCGAGCCTGTTTAGAATTTCAGTATGATAACATGATGTTATATAAAATTATGTGGCCCTGCATCTGGCTGCCTGTCTCTGTATGTTGTCTTTCTTTCTGTTGGTACTTGTGCATGCATATTATGTGCTGCAGGTACTTCATCTGGTTCTGCTCTAGTTTCATCATCCAAATTCTTACAGACTTGATTGATCCGAAAGAAAAGGGTGTTGCATAGTGGGGATTCATTTTGGAATACATCTATGCTTTTATGTTTATAATCATAGTTGTTGTAAAATTACAAAATAGCAACCCAAATTTGTTCCCTGATGGACCAGAAAAATTCTTATGTTATTCAAGCTCGTATGGAAGCCTTATTCGATCCTAAGCTTGGATCTCTCATGGTTGTGCTGTCATTGACAAATCATGGGCAATGTGCAGAGGCCTCTTCGTTTGTTCCTTCCACAAATCTCTACAATAATTTTGTCTCCGACCTGCAAAACAGTGGATTTACAAAATCTCTCACTGTACACTGTTTTCTCGTTGGTTACGGGCTTACAGCCTGTATGTTGGAGTATATGATCCTGCTAAACTCATGCGTTTAAAAAATAAAAATTTGCAGCCTATGCTCTGCGGAATGCTGCTTGAAAGGGCTTCATTCATCAATAATCTTCATAAATAAACTGATGGGAAATCTAATCATCATTTTCATTGGTTGGGCTTTGAAAATGAGATATAATTGCTATAAATAGTAATTTATCTTAAAAAAGAAATGCCACCATTCAGGCCAGTACATCAGCCATTTCTTTTTAATTGGTGTTATGAAAAGTTCTTTGCCGAGGAGAACGATTGTAAGAAAAATATAGAAAAAGGGTCCTTGAACTTTTGAAACTTGGAATGTGAGCATTTCCATAAATTTTAAGAAACGGGATCCACAAATCTGACTGTCCTTTCGAAATCTCGCTACTTCTTTTGCTGCAGGCGACTGGATTCTATTTCTTTGCTGCTTGCTGTTTGTGAAAATGCAGTCTCAACAAAGCCTTGACTATAGAAGTTGAATCAAATTATGCAGTTCTGACAGTGTTGATCTTATTTGTGATGTGATGCCATCTTAATGAGTTTCTTGATTGCTTTGTGAAGGTTTAATGGACCTAACGTCTTAGGTTTTATCATGAGATTGTCCGATAAGGGATCTCAGCAGAGCAGTTGCTGAAGAAATCACGACAGGGGCTTCATTAAGTTATAGTAGTTGCTAAATTCCATTGACCTGGAAATATTTGGGTTTGTTTATACGTATGTTTCTCTCGTCAGAATTCATTTCGTGAAAAAAAAAAAAAAAAACCATGGAAGTGTCTTCCTCTATCATGGAATTATGATCGTTTTATCCATCTGCAAGTGCTAAAGCTTGCTTGATAACTTTTCTCCGTGAAACTATACTTTGCACGTTCAAGAACCTAAATGTTTTACTAATTACTTCATTTAATTTTTTTATTGACCTAAAAAAAGGAAGATAATACAACAAACTGGATAGAATTATCAGACTTGGAAGAGCATTCACACGCAGACAGTCCCTTAAGGAGTCGCAGTCTTTGAGGCCATTAGAGCATTTGTGGGCCAAATTTGAGGTCCCCATCTTTTCGTTTACTTCCAAAAATGTCAAGACTCAGAACTTCAGAAGGAAGAGCCCCGATTCAATAGGAAGAATTTGGGTCCCAAGCTAGGAAGATAATCCTCTAGCTGGATATCGTCACCTGTGGCTGTGTTTCAACTTTGAATTCTGTTTGGCAATGAAAGGACAAGGCGGTTTGAACAGTCGCCTGGACAAAACCATCGACAATTCTTGCACATGACATTTTGACTCTTCTGATGAGACCCTGATAGCCACTTATAATCTCAGAATTATCTTGCAGGGATGTGAGTTGGGGCCCGTAAATAATTAGGGGTTTTTTAAAAAACCAGATCATGTACTCTATTTGTATTATTTGAACCGAATTTATATGTTAAAATTAAATCTTATAAATATTATATATGATAATGAATTAAAAAAATTTAATATATGAATATCATGAGTCAAATGATGGTTGGGATTTTTGAAACTCGCTTAATTTAACTTAATTTAACTTAATCCATATAATCTAATGTAAGTAATATGAGTTTTTAGTATAAATAATATATATATTTTTTTTATTTATTATCTTATATTTACAGTCGCCTCTCATTCTTTTAATTTCTTCCCCTTCTTTTTATTCTTTATATATATATATATATATATATATATATATATAAATTATAGTTATTCTTTTTAAATTTTGATCTAATAAAATAACTGTGTATTTTATGGTTTTTTTTTGTTTGGCAACAAAGAGATAATAGGAAAAAAATTGAAAATTTCAATTATTCAAATTGATCTCTTATTTTTATATTTTTATATGATATTGCACTTTAATTGTTTGATAAAATATTTGACTATAATTTTTATTTTGTTTTGTTTTTATATGGAAATTATGATAATTTTTATGTTAATCTTATTATATGCTTTTTAAAAGTTTTATTTATTTTTAATAATTACAATTTGATATTTTTTTAAGATTATTGAATAATAAAAAACTTAATATGTTAAACTTATGGATACATGTAATATTTATAAAAAGTTTAGCATTTAATCCACTTGTGTAAAAAAAAAAACCAATTATATCAAAAAAAAAAAAACTATTAATAATGATAGAAACAGACAAATAATAATAAAAAAAAGAACCAAGTGGTAATCACAAACGAACGGGGGGTGGTTCTAGTTTCTAAAGCTTTTGTGGTAATAACACAATTGACAACAATTTGAGTGGCTGAGAGCACCTCAAATTGCTAAACCCAGAGGAACTCAAGCTAGAAACTATTGTCCTAATGCCACGTGGAAGCAATCCAATCTTGATTGTGTGGCCGTTAGGAATTCGAAAACCAATCCTCAAAGACCCCGATTTCCTGTGCTATAAGTCCCTCACTTCGCACCTCAAAGGCCAAAACTCTGCATTTGCTAGCTAGAAGTCACTCTATCCTTTGCATTACTTTTCAATCAATCACTGCTGTTTGATCATGGCAGCCACCATCTCCACCGTTGGAGCTGTCAACAGAGCACCGGTACTCTAATCTTAATTTCCCGCCATTTTATGCTTCAACTGACTATCTGCATCATGTGCTTTAAATTTGATACCTTCGCCTATATATAGCTTGTTTTCTTACCCAGTTTTAAGATCGCGGGTTCTTAAACTATCCAACACGGTAACTATTTTGCTGGTCTTTGTGTTGTTGCTTGTTTCTTTTCACTTCTGGGCCTTACATAATTAGCAAAAGAGTAAAATTGCCATGCTTTGTGCTCTTATGTGTGACGCTGCAAGCATATCTATGCTTGTATATGCATGAACTTATGTATGAATGAACCTGTATAATTGTGCGCGCGTGCGTGGGTATGCATGCTTGTGTACTATATAGGTTCAATCAGTTCTTTTATAAAGGGAAAACTTAGTCTTGGATTGCTATACGAACTGGGATGAAAAGCTTTAAGCCGAACTAACTAATTAATGGGTTCAATATTCATAGATGAAGTGACGAAGGGCTTAATTTTGGTTGTGCTATAGTATATTGAATGTTAAAAAAATTGGAATTTGCGATGAATTAGTTGGATCTATACATGTGGTTTGTTGGCTCTAAATAGTGTCAAACATAACTTGATGCAGCTGGCCTTGAATGGCTCTGGCGCTGGATCCACAGTCCCAACTTCAGCTTTCTTTGGCAACAGCTTGAAGAAAGTGAGCTCATCAAGGTTCACAAACTCCAAGATTTCATCAGGGAGCTTCAAGGTTGTTGCTGAGGAGTACGATGAGGAGAAGCAGACCGAAAAGGACAGATGGGGAGGCCTTGTTACAGACATGTCTGATGATCAACAAGATATCACCAGAGGAAAGGGTATGGTGGACACTCTTTTCCAAGCCCCCCAGGGAACTGGAACTCACAACCCAGTTTTGAGTTCTTATGAGTACCTCAGTCAAGGTCTTCGCACGTAAGCAGCGCACTTTTATTTATGGAAATTATTTTAGATTATTCTCTAACACAACCAATACTTATGATTTCCATTTCGCTTGAAGTTGTGGACAAGTTTGATTATGAACATGACTTGGTGACTGTGCTTTAGGTACAACCTGGACAACATGATGGATGGTTACTACATTGCTCCTGCTTTCATGGACAAGATTGTTGTTCACATCACCAAGAACTTCATGAGCCTGCCTAATATCAAGGTATATATAACAGCCGACTTCTTTTATAAAGTCAATTCAGTATATTATTAAATAATCACTTCTATTGGTAAATTTGGAAAAAAGAAGAAGAAGAACAATTTCTGTGACTTTGTTGCAGGTTCCTCTCATCTTGGGTATTTGGGGAGGCAAAGGTCAAGGAAAATCCTTCCAGTGTGAACTGGTCTTTGCCAAGATGGGAATTAGGTGAGTATTTGTTTCCATCAACTTTATTTCTCTGTCTGACAGCTTGTACATGTTGAATGTGTTAAGACTGTAGATCTTTCTGTTATGCTTGTTGCCATTTCATCTGATGATAACACATATTTCAGCCCAATCATGATGAGTGCCGGAGAATTGGAAAGTGGAAACGCTGGTGAACCCGCAAAACTCATCAGGCAAAGGTACCGTGAGGCGGCTGATATAATCAAGAAGAAGGGAAAGATGTGCTGCCTCTTCATCAATGATCTTGATGCCGGAGCTGGGAGGCTTGGTGGAACTACCCAATACACTGTCAACAACCAGATGGTTAATGCTACCCTCATGAACATTGCTGACAACCCAACAAATGTGCAACTTCCCGGCATGTACAACAAGGAGGATAATCCACGTGTACCCATCATCGTCACTGGTAACGATTTTTCAACATTGTATGCTCCTCTTATCCGCGATGGTCGTATGGAGAAATTCTACTGGGCTCCTACCAGAGAAGATAGGATTGGTGTCTGCATTGGAATATTCAAGTCTGACAATGTTCCCGAGGACGATATTGTCAAGCTTGTTGATACCTTCCCTGGGCAATCTATTGGTAAGCTAGTTCCCTTCTAGAATTTTGAAAGCTTTATTGGTGGCAAGTGTTTCTTAAAACCAAGTTTCACAAAGTAGACGTTAGACTCAACATTCAAAAAGGCCTTGGGTGCATTCTTGTTTGGGGTGGCTAACTTTTTGTGCTTGTGCAGATTTCTTTGGTGCTCTCAGGGCCCGAGTTTATGATGATGAGGTGAGGAAGTGGGTCTCAGGTGTTGGTGTTGAGAGCATTGGAAAGAAGCTTGTGAACTCAAGGGAAGGACCCCCAACTTTTGAGCAGCCAGCGATGACAGTCGAGAAGCTCCTTGAGTATGGAAACATGCTTGTCCAGGAGCAAGAGAATGTGAAGAGAGTCCAATTGGCTGACACGTACCTGAGCAACGCCGCTCTTGGTGAAGCCAATCAAGATGCCATTGAGAGAGGAACTTTCTATGGTTAGATCCCTACATCCTAGAAGCCTGGATGGGAGGTTTGCGTCTGGCTTCTGTTATATTTATGGTACATGAAGTTAAAACAGGAGTTTTACTTGACTTGGTGTTCTTCCATTGTTGTTTGTTGCAGGCCAAGCGGCACAGCAAGTAAAGGTGCCTATTCCTGAAGGCTGTACTGACCCAAATGCAGCAAACTTCGATCCAACAGCTAGGAGTGATGATGGAAGCTGCTCTTACTGAATCCTTTTCTAGCTTATTCGGTGCGCAAGGAGCAGCACTTTCTCTAAGTCATGATGTGAGATAACCAAATCATATTGTTCCATTTTCTTAAATGGATGTTTTTATCCTCTGATTTTGTGTCATTATGTACACTGTCCATTATTTACTGGTTGCTATGTTTTTTACCACCGTATCCACATATTTTTATTCGTCTCACATTCCACCTACATCAATTCCTCACATGTTTTCTTCTTGTTGCAACTCTCAAGTACTCTATAAATTTACAAATAGTTTTGGCAAAATCATATTTTTTCAAACCCTAACTTTCCGTTTCCCGTATATTTTATAATTGATCAATTGACATGAAAATTGACAAGAAGGTTGGTAGTTGACTCCAAAATTAACAAAATATTGCCACTTGGCTTCAATCAATCAATAATTGCTCCTCCCATACAGGAATTAAATTCACTTTGTAGGAATACTAGAATTAATTTTATTTTTTTAAAAGAAAAAAAATCCTTAAAAGAGTTTTTAGTATGAGAAATGTGTTGTGATGTTATTGGTGGATTGTTTGGTTTACTCGAGATGGTGTAGTTGGAGTATTAGAGATGACAAATATCGAAATACGAGGGAATTTCCGACAAAAAAAATTGTGATTTAATCTCTATTTTAAAAAACTATAAAGAATGCAATTCAGTTCCTATCCAATGGGTTATGAGAGTTGATTGACCAATATTTTGTCTATTTTTATGCATATCGACTAGTTTGAAATAATAGAACAGACTAGATAGTTGGTCGGTAATTATTATTTTTTATATAAAAATAATTATTTATATTTTTCATTATTATTTTTTTAATCATAAGCTCAAAATAAAATATTAGATGATATTTTTAAAAAATATTGAGACAGTGATATATCAAATCGATTTGGATTAACTTGTTAAATATGTAAATCGAATTATAAAATTATGATAATTTTATAAAAAAATAAATTAAAATAAATTATGAAGTTCACTTCTAATATTGAAAGATGAAATTAAAAAAATATTTTAAATAAAAAAAATAAAAAAATTACTCGAATCAACTTGGGTTAACCTACCAAACACGTGACCTGGTTTAGAAATCAAAATAACCCCAAATAAATCAAATCTAAAAAATTTATGAAACTCAATTTTTAACAAATCCAATATGAAAGGAAAAATAAAAAAATCAATAAAAAACAAAAAAAATTAAGGTTTACCCGAGCTAATCTTTTAAATCTACGAGTCAATCATGAAATCAAGATAACTTTATAAAAAATAAATAAATAAATTACAAAACTATATTTTTAAATGATATAATATTGATAGTTGAAATTAAAAGGATAAAATAAACTTAATTTATAAAATCAAGAAAACTTCACATAAAACAAATCTAAAAAAATATTATTTAAAATAACCAAATACTAATATCAAATGATAATTTTTTTTTGTATAAATATAAAATTTCGCCTGGATCATTTCTATCAACAAATACTTCAGATGGATAAACATAATTGGGAGACATGGACCCGATGGAATTGAATTCCATATATAGTGAGTTCGTCAACGCTATTAAAAAAAGGTGATAACTCTTCTACCTTTTTGATTAGCAATAACCAGGCCTTTATAAACTATGTTTCCTTGAAGCAAGTCCAGCAGTAAATCTATGCTCATCAAAAAGAAATTAAAACAAAAATAAGTTGATGAAATGGTGGGAAAATCCTCTCCGAAATGGAGAATATATTACATGGCCATCACTATCACTTCATCACCCAACAATTATATCATCTTATCACATAACATCCATGTCGTCAGGCTCACCATAATACATCCAAAATCTCTCTCTCTCTCACACACACACACACACACATATATATGTATGTATGTATCTAATATGCTATTATCTCATTCATACACTGTGAGACCAACTTCCCAGTATCCGCCACTATAGGCAAGCATTTTGAAGATTGTATGGTGCAGAGTATATATAGCCAAACGCGTAAAATTTGTTAAGGCCTCTAAATTCCTAAAAACCTACTACATAGAAAATCCGCAAAAACCTGATTTTGTTAAAGTTGAAGTGACCGTACAATCCAAGACCTAAAATACTTAGCTGTAATTTGACTTTGAGCATAAGAATATTAAATAAAAAAGAAAACAAAATTAAAATCACACCATATCCTTAATGATCCTCAACAGATATTGATGAAATTATTGCCAACCGATATTATAGTCGGTCTTCCAAGACGGACAAAACTAAGAGGTTGACAACGCTAGATTTGAGTATTCCCAATGCTTGTAAATCAAATTTTTTTAAGGTTTAGAGATATTCAGATGCTCAGGTTAATTTATGTACGTAAGAGATAAAGATTTTGTAAAACTATGTGTGTGTGTGTAAAATTAGGGTTAGATAAGAGAAAGAAAATTAAGTTTCAAATGAAAAAAAAAAAAGTCTTATCCCAAGGTTTAAGGCTTATATAGTCTTGAACCCACGGGAGTGTAGCCATGCGAAGACAATTAATTAATGTTCAATGTAATTATCTTTTACAATTTAGAACCGTTAAGGGACAGAGATCTAGCAATGATAAACAGGCTAAAACTAATTTGATTTTGGGTTGAATATTGAATAATTTTTTAGGTGATCATACGTTGCTAAAGGTCATATATACTCCCCTTTTATTTAATATGTATGTTTTGTCTGGTTAGTGCTAGATAAACAAAGTTTTATCAAAGAGTGTTATATGCATATAAGGTATATAATGATTCTGATATATTGGGTTTCTTGTGTATATTCAGACCTAAATAGAGACTGACATATCTTGGAAGTGCGTTGAGCAAAAAGGATAACCCCCGGACCCATGTTCATGGGGTCCTCCATGGAGACTATTGAGTCGGGCACTCTTCATGGAGCCAAGATTAAGATTTAATGAATTTGAAGAGATGTAACTTGCTTCGTCAAATCTTTAATTTATTTTTAAAAAATCACCAGTTTAAGTGTTACAAATTTCAGAATCATTGGAGACTTATATAATTATTAATTTTAGAATCTCGAGGGATTAGATGAAGTATGTATAAACTAACACAGACATCCATAGTTTAAAAAAAGGTATCAAGGTTAGCTACATCCATATTGTATGAAAGTTTGTGGAATTTGTTCAATACTGTCCTCTTGACATACTATGTGGCCAAAATCAATAGTGTCTGCACAAACTATGTGGCCTAAGCAAAAGAGGCTTGAATAAGGAATTTGTTGGCAGTCCAATGATGTAAAGTATGTATTAATATCTTACGAGTCCCAAGACTCTTCACAAATTAAAAGTGAATTACATTTGGAATTAATTAGGATGTCCGTTGAACTTTGGGGACCAACCTCTTGAACTTCTTCTATCCACTTACTTTGTCGGTAAACTATTATGAAGAATATTCACGACATTTAGTATTTAAAATTTAGATTTTGAACTCATTAGAATTCTAAACCATGAGATTTAGAAGGCTGCAAGCAATTTCCACGTAGATATATGGAATTTATTTGGTGCACTGACCGTGACATGAAACATACCTTCCTAGACTTTCTTAAGCCATTTTTAAGATTGTCGGGGAAATAATTTTTTTTTTTTTTTTAATTTAGAGGCATTCATTTACAAAACCAAATATGAAAAGGAAAAGACATCACATGGTGTGGTCTGGTGCGTCCCCACAAATGTAGCCCCTTTCATAACGTTGCAAAGACCGTATTGTCCACTTCTTTTTAAAGTGCTGTCGTTTCCGACCGATCTTTGATGTCCTCCTATTCAGTTCGAGGTAAAGAACAGTGTTCATCGTTTGTAGTTAACAGCTATTTATCATGCAAAGCAGCAGTTGCTGACCTCAACAGCGCTGTAGAACGTTCATAATTAAAAAAATAATCATGGCAATATTAAGTTATACTTCAAACTATATGATTCTATGAAAAGTTAGAGATTGTGGGTTTGGCAAATGATATATGTAATCACCTTGGATGTTGACTGTGATCATCTTTGATTCCAAGTATTATAAGATATGATTTGCTTAAACGATCTAAAATATATAATCGACCTTTTGACTTTGATACATTTGTAGACACAGAGAATATAAGATAGCAGTAGACTCTTCACACGGTGCCTTGTCAAGAATCAAGATTAACTTAAAGGAACAATGAAAACAATAATTTGAATAATCCACAATGGTTGACATAACTTTATTATTATTATTATTATTATTATTATTAATATAAATATACGGGTCAGCTTATGTATACTTCGACTAATTTCATGAATCTTAAAATTAATAACTATTTAAATTTTTAATGATCTTAAAGATTAAAAAACTCAAACTAATAATTTTTAAAAAATAAATTTAAAATCTAACCGGTTAAACATTACACTTTAAAATTTAAAATTATTTTGCATGGTTTTATTTTTATTTAAAAAAAAAAAAAAATAAGGTTCGTCTTCCACAATAAAGCAAGTTGTTCTGGCTCCAAAACACCCACAAATTCCAAATGTTATACTATATAGTTATAATAATATTTGTAACCATTGGGTGAAAATCAATAATGACAGTAAATAGGAACGCAAAGTTAGTAAGTCACCATCTTCAATACCATGTGAAACCAAACCAGAGTTCCACTTCACCAGCAACCTCTCGGAAATCCCCCCTCCCTGTTTTTCCTTTCCTTTTCTTCATTTTCAAAACAAATGTCTACATAACATAAACACGTGACCAAAACCGTACCTCAATCCTCTTCAACTTCACAGAAAAACCAGAGCATCCTCTGTTTCACAAAGGCCAGCCTTAACTCTCCAACATGTCCCAAAAGCTCGCACTTTTCTTGTTTCTCATTTTCCTTGCAAACCAAAACCATGTTCTTACACAGCTTGATGATCTGTACTTCCGAGGATTCAATCATTTTAGAAACAACATGAGCCTAAATGGTGCTGCTGAGATTGAAAAGAATGGCTTGTTGAGTTTAACAAATCATAGTAAAAGCATACTAGGCCATGCATTTTACTCGCATCCAATCAAGTTCAAGAACTCTACCAATGGAAAAGCATTCTCCTTCTCAACTGCCTTTGTTTTTGCTGTTGTCCCTAAGTATCCAAATCTAGGTGCTCATGGCCTTGCTTTCACTCTCTCTACTTCAAACGAGCTGCCTGGTGCTTTTCCGAGGCAGTATCTGGGTCTCCTCAATACAACCGTCACTGGTAGCTTCTCCTATCACTTTTTTGCAGTTGAATTTGACACACATAAAGATTATGATTTTTTTGATATAAATGATAATCATGTTGGTGTTAATATCAATAGCATGGTATCAAACAAATCTGTTCCTGCTGCATATTTTCTTCTTAATTCAGAAAAGGAAGAATTGGATCTCACTAGTGGTCATCCCATTCAAGCATGGGTTGATTATGATTCAGTCAAGAATCAATTAGAGGTTAGGCTTTCACCTTTTTCCACAAAACCGATTTATCCTATCTTGTCTATTGATATAGACCTCTCTAGTATTCTCAATGATTCTATGTATGTCGGTTTCTCTTCGTCAACTGGTAGGCTCACAAGCACACATTATGTTCTTGGATGGAGTTTCAGTGTAAATGGAGAGGCTAAATCTTTCTCTATGTCTTCTCTTCCTTCTCTTCCTGAGACTAAAGATCTCTTGGTACTTGTTGTCTGCGTCTCTGTTGCATCTACTTTTGTCATAATCTTGGGGATTGCTGTATCCTTTTATCTTGTTAGAAAGATTAAAGATGCAGATATGATCGAGGGATGGGAGCTACAAGTCGGTCCTCGCAGATTCTCTTATCAAGAACTCAGGGAAGCAACAAGGGGTTTTAGAGAAAAGGAGCTGCTTGGCTTCGGTGGATTTGGTAAAGTTTACAAAGGAACCCTGCCAAATTCTGGCACTCCAATAGCAGTGAAGAGATTTTGTCACGAATCTAAACAAGGTTTGAGGGAATTTGCGACTGAGATTGCTAGTATTGGCCGTCTCCGCCACAAAAATTTAGTTCGTTTACTAGGATGGTCTCGCCGACGAGGTGAACTGCTGCTTGTCTATGATTTCATGCCTAATGGGAGCTTAGACAAGTACATATTTGAGGAGCCTAAAACCATTCTCAAATGGGAACAAAGGTTCAAGATTGTCAAAGATGTTGCTTCGGGCCTTCTGTATTTGCATGAAGAATGGGAGCAGACTGTGATTCACAGAGACATAAAGGCAGGGAATGTGTTGCTAGATTCCGAACTAAATGGAAGACTTGGCGACTTTGGTCTTGCCAAGTTATATGAGCGAGGCTCAAATCCCATCACCACCAAGGTGGTCGGCACATTGGGTTACTTGGCACCCGAGCTGACAAAAACAGGAAAGCCTTCAACAAGTTCAGATGTGTTTGCCTTTGGTGCACTTTTACTTGAAGTGATTTGTGGAAGAAGACCTATCGAGCCTAAAGCACTGCCTGAAGAGCTCATTTTGGTAGACTGGGTATGGGATAAGTGGAAAAGTGGTGCAATTCTTGATGTAGTGGACCCGAGATTGAATGGCGAGTTTGACGAGACTGAGGCTGTTCTTCTGCTTAAATTAGGGCTAATGTGTTCTAACTATGTCCCGAAAGCAAGGCCTTTAATGAGAAAGATTGTGAGGTATTTGGAGGGAGAAGTGGCATTGCCTGAGTTGGTTGCTGCCCCAGATGTCTATGATGGGGAAAATGCTGATGCAAATACTGATAGTGGTGATGTGTAAGGATCATATGTATTTTTATCCACAATCATCATAATTGGAGAAGGTCAGCACATGATCTTCTGGTGGCAATTACGCGGATACTCGCTTGCGGATTTAGCTCCTCCATTTTCTGATGGAAATGAAAGCAGCTAGGTAGCCTTGGTGAAGAGAACTAAATTAGCCCTTTTTTCTGTTTAACTTTTTGTTTGGCAGTGTACGGTTTTTCTATGCGAGAGATTTAGTTTTCTTTTTTATTGACAAGGATCCCCAAATGCAGGTTGTAAATTTATAAAGCACAGGCATATAGATATTCCCATTGCGGTTTGATTTCATAAGAGAATATGTTTCCGCTTCTTTCACTTTTTAATTTTTTACTATGATGATACATTGAACGTCAAGAAAATATACAAGATTCCCTTCATTCCTTTTATATGTTCACGCAGTTGAATTCACTTAAAACTTTATATAAAATTATAATTCCTACTTGTTGGCTTCAATCCTATTCATACATACGTCTATTCCATGATTCTTGTCTTCTAGCTCGATTACAAAGAAAAAGAAAAGCTGCATTATGCAGAAATCAGTGTAAGTTTTGGATGGAGTCAGAAATTTGTTATGCAAAATACCGATTGTACAACCTTACGGAGAAGGCAGCATTTGATTGTTTAGTTTGGCTAATCACTCTCAAGTTTGCAGGATATAAGCGCTATAGTTTAGCATTCTGGACAAGAAAAATATCGATACGCAGTCTATCAGGAACTGTGGTCTAAGAACAAGAATAAACTATTGTATGCCAAAACATTATAGTATGTTTCTTGACAGAACAAAAAAAACTATAAAAAATAAGTGGATTATGCCCTTAGGTGTTGATTGCCATTAGATTTGTGTCCAAGTATTATCGGATATGTTTTGCTGAAGGTGTCCTCGCATATTCTCCTATCAAGAGCTAAAGAAAGCTAAAGGTGGTTTGAAAGACAGGAGCTTCCTGGCTTTGGGGGTCCTGGCAGTTTAGAAAGGAACTCTGTTATTTTGCCGAATCTGGGGCTAATGCGTTCTAACAACGTGCCCAAAGCGAGGCCCACAGTACGGTAGGTTCTGAGGGACTTGGAGGAAAGGATGTCATCGTCTGAGGTGGTTGAGACTTGAAACCCCGGATGATTATGATGTAAAAAATTACAAAGGAGATGGTAGGAGTGAGCGTCAGGGTTATTTTCGATCATCTGCTGCGTTGACATATTTGGACAGGGTCAGTACAGTCACCTGGAGATGGTCGTGGAGATATTGATATGGAACTTGGGTTAACTTAACCTCACGCACTTTCTGGTGGAAATGGAAGCAGGTAGCTATAGTAAAGAAACTGATAGCCAGCTCTCTCTTTCTTTTGTAATAATTTTCTTTTTGGGGATAGTTATTTTGTTTCATTTTTTTTCCCCCCCCCCCCCCCCCCCCCTTCTGATGAGATGTTTAGTTCTCTCCTGTGGCATTCTTCTTTAACCTTTTTCTCCCGAAGGTAAAATTGTTTGATATAGAAGCAGTGATGCCCTCGCTGCTTGTTTTTGGGCACACTGTTTGAAGATAGAGAACATGGGATAAAGAAAGTCTGTAAAACCGGTGGTAAGGTGGCGTTTTTTCGATCGGAAACGTGCCAACCACCATTGTCAGCATATCCCTTTTACTCTCAGCCAGTTGGTAAGAAAATTAAGGCTGTGTTATTCTCCATCTTCACATGTCACTCTCAACAAGCAAGAAAATAACTGTCCTATTCGCTACATTGTATTATCTTAATTCACTTGAATAATATTACTCTCATCGGAATTATTATTACGAAGAGTATCAATACCATCGTTCAAATTTAGTACCTTCATGAGGATATGCAATGAGATGGGAAAGGGCTACCGGGAAGTTGGTCGGCCCTCAGACCTCAGTTCCGCCACCATGAGAGAAACCCTTTCATTACCTGTACTATCAATAAAAATAGAAAACGAGCATCCGTTTCAGTAAGATCTTGATGGATCTCAATCTTTTATAAAATATATTCCAAAACTGGTCACAAGACATTTTAGTGGGATGGGGGGATGTGCTAATCAGAGCAGTTCCAAAAGCACCTAGCGACTTGAGCGGATGCGTTTCCCATCCTAGAATATCGAGATTTTTTATTGAGCATACCAAGCATGAATGAATCTTGATTTCACTGTAATAGTGGGATAGGGATGTTCTACCATAACGTTGGCTTTTATTTTTTCTCCTTGGCGATATATATATAAAGTCAATTGCATGATTAATGAGTGGGGTAGGGATGTGCAAACAGTCAGTGCAGATCCAAAATCAACCAGAAACTTGAATGGATGAGTTTACTATGCTGTAATGTTGAATAATGTGTAACTAGAATTGAATAAAAGCTTGAATTTGCAAAGTAAAGCAGAATAGTCAATGGCGCGCAGCACGTTGCTTCCGTATATAGATGAATCAAGGAGAACACGTAAAACCAATTTCTATTATTTCACGTGTTCTACAGCACAAAAAGATGAGAAATGTTAAGAGGTTTGATAAGCCTAGTATTCAACCTTTTTGTACAATAATAGAGGCACTGCATACGTTACTGCGTGGAATACCAAAACAAAGCATCCGTAACTGCAGTTTAGGTTAAAGGGGAACTGTCTCAGTCCTCGGATATATGAAAAAATCACATCACAATCACAAAACCAAATCGCCAAGTCAGAGTTACCCTAAATGCCCTGTAATAGCAACCAGTACAAAACTAAGAAGACAAAAGCAAGCAAAGGATGGAAAAGTTACCTTCAATATATAGCTGTTGATTGACATTTTGCTTTGTTTATGATTCTCTGCGCAATTCGCACGCCAGTTAAGCGTCTTTGAAGCTTTTAGACCTGTCAAGTTGCTGGCAACATAGGCACTGCTTATTTACCCATGAAAGTTGAAGCTGATGCGTTAATTAGGTCTAAGAATATATCATTATCAGGGATAACAAGGCACACCCAAAAAAATGTTGATGTGGAAAATTCTACATGACTGAGAATCAATTTTAAAGAAAATTAAATTAAGGAAAGCATGCAAAGTAACAGACATGAGTTCTTTAATGGCAGCTCATTGAATATCATCATGCGAGCTGCTATTCAAGTTCTCCTGCGGCATGGTCAATTGTTCTGCCACGTGAAATGAGCACCCACTCTCTGGCCACCAAAAAGGTTGAACAAAGTGTAGCCAAAGGAAAAGGAAAACAAAGCAGACATGGTCTGAATCCAATGGACATGAGTACCAATCTCAAGTGGAGTCTTTTCCCCGAAAAGAAATTTGAGTGTTGAAGTTACTTTCAACTGCAAATGTAAAATTAGTATCAAACGAGCCAATCACCAATCAAATTCTTCAACATTTCGCCAATTGGACATCGCATAAACCCACTTTACACGGGATCACATTTACTTTGATCGAATTACATAACTCTATACTTTGTGATAGATCACATTTAAACAAAAAGGTCAAGCCTCCAGAGGAGCACAAAAGAAACCCTCATGGTTTTCACACATCTTCCTCCGCAATTTGTTGCTTCTTCCTCTTCTTAACTACAACCCCATCTAAACTTTGTTGCATAAGAAGCTTAACATCCGGCGGGATTTGTAAACAAGTTGCAGCATTACCGTTTTGACCAGCTTAATGTTCCTTAATCCTATGGATCCCTCCACCTTTAAATATTTTGCCACAATACACACACTTTAACTGCACTCTCTCTCCATTCTTAAACATTTGACAATGCTTCCATGCCGGGTCGTGTTTTTGTGATGTTATCGGTATTGCCTCCAAATCAGAGCCCATTTCAACAAACCTCGATAATCAATTACCACTAAAGCTTAAATCTTTCTATATCTTTATACCTCAAAACTCGTAAAAATATGAACTTTCCCCGTGTATCTCCTTAATTTCAACAAGACAAGCTAAATCAACACAAACCCTTTTTTCATAGACAAAGATTGTAACATTTAAAGACAAGAACTAAAGACGTGAAACATAGGAAGAGAGGATAATTGATCTTCCTTGTGTTTTGACTGTGGGGTTTTTGTGGGGTTTTTTTTTTTTTTTTTTTTTTGAGAGAGAGAGAGAGAAAGAACCGAGTTAAGAAAGTTGAAATGGTTCTTATATAAACCGAGTATAAGGGTTTTGATGACCGGTTAGGCTTCGGAGGGAGCCCATTTATGTTTTAATTACAATCAGCTTGGTACTACCAGGTCATCCAGTTAAAAAAAAAAGGGAACGATTGTGGTAAAGAAAAAGCTGGAAGCCCCACTGTCCCTGCGAGAAAGCCGGAAACGGTTGGAACAAATGGAAGTGATAAGACTAGACCGACCGGTGAGTGACTCTGGTTCATGTCGGTTACTTTTCTCTGTTTATAAAGTCAACATGTTTCTCTTCGTTTGTTTGTTTTTTTAATTTTTTGATGGTACAAAAGGTTTCTCCCGAGTTGTATATCGTTCGGTTTCTTTCCTTCTTTTTTGGAATTTAACAGGGAATTATCTAGACATAACTTTCTTATTAGGTTAAAACATTTCTTATATTATTAACCAGAATTCGAGAATGCCATAAAAAAAAGTTAATTAAATAAAAATAATAATTTATGATATCCTTCAATCATCCAATATGCACCAAACCAAAACCAAATTCTCCCATAAAAATAAAGAAGAGGACCAAACTTTAAATTAATTTTTTTAATATTTTAAATTATTTTGAGATATCAAGTATAACTTTTAAAATTAAACAAATATATATTATTTTAAAACATTTAAAAAATATACTTTAAAAAATAATCTTTCCTATTATTAAAATACCCTTTCTCTGACGAGTAAAAAACTCATTAGAGGTTGTAGGGGTGACATTATTGAACCATTCGTGTACCAAGCAAGCAGACAACCATGATAAGTGGGGGTAATGTTTTAAAATAAGAAAGACAAAACAATCCCATGCATCAGGAAAATTCCGTACTCTCCCAAACACAAAAGCTGTTTCCGCCTGGTAACATTTTTGTACAGTCACGATCATAAATTAATTACCTCCTCCCTTTTTACATACTTAAAAACTTGTACAGTAACTCTTTATCTTCTCTGCAAGGACTCGGCATGCTCACGATCTGAGCCCCGGCTAACCTGATTCTAGGTATATCCTCAAACTAAACATGTACAGTTTTTAGTACAACAGATGGTTCTTATTTTCATGAAGCTCCAATCTATCCAACAAATAGACAGAACCCTTACTAGATATGAAAAGAAATAACAAAGAGAGAGGCGTTCAATACTATCCTCAGTTAGCTGTACAACGCTAGCCATCTATGCGGTGGCTGGATTCAGAGTAAGGAAGCTAATTCTCCTCTCTGCAAACAAAACAAAGAAGAGAGGACTTGTTAGAGTCATTTCTGCACAAGAAATGCAATAAAATGCAACATTAATCCTCCGAGCCTGAAAATCTAGTATGCAGGTAGCATCAGTGAGAGGAAATATAGAATATTAGACAAGGAAATTGATAACGTGAGCCCTTCATGTCATGTAAAAAAGAAAAGGGATAAGTTGGATACAGAAGAACTCTAAGATCATTTGAAGATATTCCGAAAGCATTCTCTCTTTAATTTAGTGTGAGAAAATGCATTAATATCAAAAGCTTCCTAATTCGTGTATGCGGCATGCCTATGGAATCCAGGCACTTGTGTGGGAAAAGCTTGCTTTTGGCGAACCTCAAAAATCTAATATTTACCTGCATGATTTAAGTACAAAACATAATAGAGTTTTCACTTTACAGAAACAACAAAACATGACATGAAACATCATTAATCTTCCCACTCTTCTTGTTCATTGAACACCACCAAATGCTCATCCAAACACTAATGTCCTTAATCAACCATTAAACACTGAGCATACAAAATGAGTGGGACAAAAAAATCAATGAACCAAAAGTTTGCAGCGTTTACAGATGTTTTTCCTTTAGTGCAAAATCAGTTACAGGAGAACCACATGTAAAAAAGCAGGAAAGGGGAGTCTCTGCTTACCTCCAGCTGCAACAAGTTTCTCTACACGCAGAACTATATGTTTCCCATAAGTATACTTCTTCAGAGCGTTTAAGTGAACTTTTATTCGATTGAGTATGAGTCCAAGTTGCTGGTCATCACAAGTTTCCAGCACTTTCTGTACAACATAATTTGCAAACTGATCTTTCATCATGGCCTGCATATAACAAGAAACAGGAATTGAAACAGGGAATCAAAGACTACAGAGACATCGATACATGAGGATCGCCATTTCAAAACAAATTGCCAAATAAAGTCCCACCAGAATCATATTATGTTAGCTAAAGCAGAAGAATGTGCTACTATGAATAGAATTAAAACTTACAATATAGAGAACAAAACCTAATCTTACTAATTAGACAAATAGGAATAAGTAAAAACAAACAAGGCAAAGTTAGAGAATGCAATATGGTAATAAGCAAATACATAAGCAGAAACTTTAAATGCTTCTTTGCATGTTTAGTTATGAAGGGAGTACAGTACACAGACAAGTCACAAACCTGTAGAGGCTCATTCTCATCAGTGGTGCCAAGCATCTCATCCACCAGGGCCTGACGTTCTGCAGGAGTGCCAAAAGTTAAGCATTTCTCTATTACATTGGAGGCAAACTTCTGCTGGCTCATTTGAACTATCTGCCCAGTTAATTTCTTTATTATTGCTGAACGCTCATGTGGTTTCCCATGCTCCAGGACATGCTGCAATATTATTTGAAAGTAACTAGGACAGATAAGTTTAAAAGTAAAATGGAACCAAATATGCATTTAGATAGATAGATAGATAGATAGAGAGAGAGAGAGAGAGAGAGAGAGAGAGAGATTGCAGTTATTATAATAATCTGCAGAACAGGTTGGTGGACATGAGTATGTCTGTAACAAGGGAAATACAGACATTAGCAGCAAATAATGGCCAAATGCTTCAGGCGCTTATGGTATGGCAGCAATTGAACTACATGCTAAACTTCACATGTGATGTTATTGATTAGAAATCCCACAAATTTAGGCAGGTATAAGAGGGTTTGTCCATTATGTTCATTTAACAGGTACAACACGGTAAGTTTCCACAAAAAATACGACGACTAGATGTTTTCTTGTCAACTGAACAAACTTGAGTCCACAATGGTGAAGAGATCAAACATAATGTTCTTTCATGGAACTATACACAAGTTATCTAGCATTGCTCAATCGTATAATTAAGGGTGGGTACCAGACACTACTGCCAGCTTGAAATCAGACATCTCAGCCAGCAGAAAATGCCATAAAGCAGTGATGCTTCAACCTGGGAGCTGGGGCTGTACCCAATATGTCAGATATCAGCACTTCTTTGACACATGGCAGATGCTTGCCAAGCATGTTCAGAACATGAAAATTACACGCATGCCCCCACACGCTATCCCTAGATCAGTATCCATGCTTAATTAATGTACTTTAAAAGGCATTCATATATGAACAAACCTGTACGACATAATTTCCATATTGGTCTTGCGCCAACATGCAAACAGATTGCAAAATCTCATCCATCATTATACGCTGGGTTTTGGTGTCATGGCAGTGCTCCAGCACTCTCTGTCACATAAAATTCATAACTATGTATAATAACAGTTCGACCTCTAAAATATATTCACAATAAACAAGCATAAAAAGACATTAATAGCAAGTAAAAACAGAGTTTACGTACCTGTATCACACGGCACCCATATGGATGAGTGGACAGCGTCACAACTTGATCATAAAATGTAGAAACAATAAACTGTATGGCATCTTCAGGTACACATTCAATACACTTCTGAATGACATGGTTTCCATTCTGATCACGTACACATCGCAAGATATGACCATCAAGCTCTGTGACCATTTTAGTCTGCTGGTCCAGTTCAACCACTTCTATAGCCTTGTTATTAAGATCATAGAGCATCAAACCCAAGAAATTAGGTTTTAAGCAAAGTCAGACACATCATTCTATATTTAATCAAACATCAGTGCACAAGAAATAGATAAAAAAGGGCTTCAGTAAGATAAGAAGAAAAGTGATTTGGTCGTGTCTTCAACTTAGCTTATGGCAAATACTAAACAGACAGAATTATGCAAGCACAAGGCATCACTGCAGATTATAGAAGTGATGTGAAAGAAGATAACATATCTACAGAATATTTAAGATGCCTTCAGAAATAGTACAGGTTCCATAAGCAAGGTAATTGGAGTGTACCTTTTGGATAACACGACAGCCATACATTTGAAGGCTAAGGGTCAGCACATGGCCAGTTAGCTGATCAGCCAGTTCTCTTATTTGGGATGCAGATCCATGCTCAAAAAACTGAAGACAGACAGGAAAATTTCTATACGTAACTCATTTTTTTCCTTCTTAGATGTAGGTGAGGGAGTGTGATGAGACTTCAGCACATGATGAGCATAAAAGGACATGGTAGTAACAAAGGCATGTGAAGCACATCATAAGAAATCAAGTTTTGGGATGAGAAAATACCTTCTGAATCACATAATTACCAAAAACGTCAGTCATTAGTGAAAGGGCTTGGGGCATAATTTCATCAAAAACCATGTTATTCTCTTCTGTCGTGGCAGTCTCAAGCTTCTGTTGAATGAATCGGCTCCCATACTGATCAGCACTGTGCATTGAAGTTGTGCAAATAAATAAGTAAATTCTGGAGGCCTAAACTACAAAGATAGAAAAGTTCAATCAGGTTGCTATATATACCTGAACTCAACAACATGACCAGCAATTTCTGACAGTTCAAAACATTTAGTTTTATTGCTTTTGAACTCATCCAGTAAAGAGGAAGGAAAACTTTCATCCAGGTTACTACCAGCTTCTGAATGCCATGATCCCATGACACCCCCAGACAGATTCCTCATCCCAGGAGAAAAACGCATGTTCCGTTCACTGTGCCTCACAGGACCACCAGATGCAGCAAGCAAATTTGGAAGAACAGGCCCCCCTAATGGGCTTACAGAATAGGACATGCCAAGACCAAATCCTGTGTTTCCATAGTAATTATGGTTCAAACTACCAGATTTGCCAAGGTATGGAACACCATACTGTGACTTTTGAGAGGACAGCAATGTCTCTAATTGAAGCTTTTGGATGAGATCATATGCATTACCAACATACTCCCTGTCCAGCATGGGGTCATTGAGAGCTGCAAGCTGGGCAGCTGCATACTCATCTGATCTCAAGTACTGAAGATATAATGGGTCCACAAGAGGCACACCTGCAGTTTGATTCCCAAATCTACTAAGATTTTGCAATTCTGCTGCGGAAGCCATTAAGTTCGGCCTCATTGCACCTAGTGCTTGAGAATCCAACCCACTTCCAGCCATTGCAGCAGCAGCAGCATTTCCAAACAAAGGTGGCAGACTCCCATTCGCAAGAGCACTTCCTATCATGGACGGCGATGAAGGATTCACAGGATACCCACTGAAGCCATAGTTAGCATATGGGGAATTCATGTTATCTGCATTCTGGTGATTAGAAGGAGAGCCTCCTCGACCACTCAGAGTCAGAGTTGAGGGTAATTTAAGGTTTGAGCTAGCAGATGACTTGTTTAAATATGATTGTTGCTTGACATAGTTTTGATTACCTTGCAAATTGAACAGGTTATGGCGATCATCAATTTCATGTTGGGTTCGTGACTGTGAGTGGTTCTCTTCATCAACTAAACCATTTGTTGACATCTTCAACCCAGACAATGCAGCTACGAGCTCAGAATCATTGAAGTTTGTTGAGATGCCATTAAATGAGTGTGAAACACTCACATCTCTTTTATCCATGGAATTGGTCCTACCTCCTCCAATGGGTGGAATGTGAGGGCTAGGAGCCCTCGCTATAAGCTGAGGGTCAGGTGTGGTGCTTCGAGACAAGGTGGCACCTAAAGCAGAAGCATAGGTATGAGAAGCTGATGCACCAATGTTTTGAACTGCAGACATGCCCTGTTTGTTTGAACTGGAGCGTAGAGCATCAAGGGATGCCAAATCACCATGCAGCTGACTAAACTGAGCTTCAGAAGTTTCCATATCATCATCGAATGCATTGCGGCTAGCAGGACGTGAAGGGTGCCTTGAGATGGGGTTTGCATGACCCATATCATTCTGTATTGCAAAATTAAACAATTAATCTATCATCAAAAAAGCAAGTGAAAGACAAGATTTTCGGTAAAATTTTGAGCAAATACAATAAATCAAGAATAACAGGAATGGGAAAAGGAGAAGCTCTTCCAAAAAGAGATTAGTTTGCTTAAAATGAGTCAATCGCCAGAAACCATCATCTGCAGATTGCATCAAATATCTGCACAAATCAAAAAAATCAGGGAAGAATCCGGTGGTCGACTATAGATATTTTGCAACAATGAAGCCTTCTGTTTCGTTAGGCTTGCCATAGAAATCATGTATGCTTGAACATACAATAACAAATGCTTGCATAAAGACATTTGTGCATGATTCATGCAACATCCATAGGGGCTACAAAAGAGAATAGTAAACACGTCTGATCTAGATACATGTATTTTCAGCACTACAAGTGATCTCAAAGCAAACAATTAGCAATATAAAACAAATAAAAGAAGCACCAGGATCAAATAACAGGTTCTCATTCCCAGATCAACATAAAACTAGATTACCCTAACTTTCCCTTTCCGGAAATAGACAAGTTATCATGGGGAGAGACCTCTGTCCCTCTCCAGTGCCACAACTCACTTCTCAACACATCGGAAGATTGCCATTAAAAAAACAATATCATTAACAGCACAACATGTTCTTCTTTCCAAAGATAATGACAGGCGCATCTTTTAAAAAGCAACATGTAGTTGTCAAAGAAACAAAGCAAGAGGAGCCAAGCTGGGAAGAGCCACAGCTGCCATTGAGGAGAAACAAATGAGCATTAAAAAACAGAAAATTAGATTATTTAACTCTTGCAAAAAAAAAAAAAAAAGATACTTGGCCGAGGTAGTAAAAGAGGATTAAGCGTAAAAAATTCGTAATACCTTATCAAAAAAAATTGGATTTAACAAAACGGAATGAAGAATAGAGATCCATGTATGTGAATCCAACTAGCTTGGGAATAAGACTTCAGAGTTGAATTGTTCTAGTCTTGCAATAAATTCTCACAAGGAAAATAACATCCAAACTGGAAATTAAAAATATGAAGAACGTTGTATACCAGTGAGCCGCATACAAACATGTATAAACACCTACAAAGATTGGTATTGTATAATCATGTCAACTAGTTATAAGAAGAATTGGAGTTTTCATATCATCTATAGTTATACAGATACAATAAAAAGAGACAAAAAAGCATAAGGTGGTTAGATTAGCAAACAAGAATTTTGAATTGCTCTAATGAGTTGACTTTAGGCAACAAAGATCCACATAAAAAGAATGATGGCGTCAAAAATATTGCACCCAATACAGCATAACATCTTTATCAGATAATGGAAAAGTACAATACCACCAATCAATCTTCCAAATACCAACACAAACCGAAACAAAAAAAAAAAAAAAAAAGTTTCCAGGCTTTACCTGAATGATCTCTGCAATGCTCTTCTGCCTACTTCCCAGACCCAATCCCGGCAACCCAATAAGCCCATCTCCTCCCCACTCCACTCCATTCTCATTCCCATTCTCCTCCATTACTCCTCCAAACCCTGGCTGCACTGCAAAAAGTGACCTATGCCCTTCATTTTCGCCGCCTCTACTTCCCCTCCTTCCATCCCCAACCACAGAATTAGAACCACCACCACTTCCATGTAATCTCTGTGCAAATCTCCAATCCTCCTTTGACAATAATGGAGGAGGCAATCTTGGATTCAAGTTCACATTCGAATAATAATAATTAACATAAGCTGGGTCAGACCTTAGCACCTCTTCACTCAAAAAACCACCTCTATTGCTATTTTTGATACCAGGAATCCCTGTACCATCAAACAAGCCTCCAATAGAACTTAAAGAACCTTCTACTGTAGGCGGGGCTGAACCACTTCGATAAATATTGAGTTCTTTCTCTATCTCGCTTGTTGCCTCTTGTTGCAACCTTTGCTCTCTAATTAGCTTGCTCAAATCCTCGTTTTTCAGCATTGATCGCTTTGAGATATCAGGAAAAACCTTTGAATATGTGTCAGTGATCATTAGTTACAAGTGTAAGAATTAAAACTTGGAATTCAATTTTAGCTAAAAAGTGATAAAACAAAACTGAGTTTGGTTGGTTAGGCTCAGATAAGTAGGTTTTGTTGATCAAAACCAAGAACCCGTGTGACTTCAAAATTAAAACTTACAGAAAAAGATAAACGAAAACCCAAGTTCTGATTTCGTGTTAGAGTGTGGATTTGAGGTAAAGATTGGAACTTTTGGTTATAAATACCGAGATCAGAGTGAGAGTGGCAGGTGGTCAATGAAGACGGTGGCTTCAGCCATGTCTCTTTTTCTTTTTTTAGAGAGAGAGGGAGAGAGTAGAGTGAAGTGAAGAAAAGGGTGGGTAATAAGCACTAACGGTGGACAGATCTAAGCCATTGGATTTGTCAATTAAAGGCAAGGATGGATTCTTCCAAGATTTGTTCTTACAATGAGAGTCTTTAGGGTTTTATTTCAGATGATTTTATGCCCGATTACTGATTTTTCTTTTTTCTTTTTATATTTCTGACCCGTATCTTGAGTTTGTTTGGTAATAACTAATAACAACAATAAAAGTCACGTTTGTTTTCTAATGTTGATAAGGTCGTACTGGGCTCCTAACCCTTTTTTCCCCCTCTATCTTAGGTGCTAAAGGCTCCCCAGTCCCAGCTATCTGTTCGAATTAGCAAAACATGGTGTGGGATTAGTTTAACGGTTCAGATGAGCAATGACCCGCTTGATATTTTTTTTAGTCGTTTTATAACATTTTTATCTCTTTAACTCGGGTGGTTATCACATGTATATCGATCAAGGTTGCGGATTTGGAACACGCCGGGTTTTATATGATAAATGATGAGTTTGTTTTAGGATTTTAAAAATAAAATAAAATTTTTTTATTTTTTTATTTACTTTAATTAATTTTTTTATATTTTTAAATTGTTTTAATGTGCTGGTGTCATAAATAATTTTTTAAAAAATATATATTATTTTGATATATTTTTAAAAGAAAAATATTTTAAAAAACAACTGCTACCACACTTACAAACACCCGAAAATCCACCGTATTTGTCACTCAGGTTCACGTATCTCGACTTATTTTTATTGTTTTTTTCTCTTTTTTATATTTTTTTAATTTTATTATTTTATATTATGTTTTTATTGAATTGTATTTTTCAATATTGAATTAATTCTAAATTAGTTTTAATATTTTTTATTATATAATAAAATAAAAATAATTTAACCCGGTAGAATTTATAATTTAAATTGCAAGTTTGGCATGTTCATCATAAACATAACCCTTTTTCATCCTTTGAGTTTTTCTCTGGATTTGCCACATTGATAATATTACATAAAAAAATATATATATAATTTAATTTAAAATTTAAATCAGTGTTCGGAATTTAAAGATAATATTGAATTTGTTTTACACTCCATAAATTATTTTTTTAAGTTTACAAGAATTCTTGTCTAGCCCACGGGCGTGGAAAATAACAGTCATTTCCTACATGGCTTTACCAAAATTGAAAAAAAAAATATCCTGATTATGCTCTACAGATAATGCATGATTTCATTGTTTTGAACTTTTGCCTGTTCTCGGAAATATTAATGTCTCCGTTTTTCTTTAATTATCACAAGGCAAATGTTCTCACACGTATTAATATATAGTATTGTGATAATATTTATTTTTTAAATTATTATTTGTTTATAAATATATTAAAATAATATTTTTTTAATTTTATAGAATTTATTTTGTATACAATTACAACAAGATGATTTTAAAAAATAATTAAATTTTTTTTTTTTTTGAAACACGGCCAGCCAAGTAGCAAACGGAATCTTAAGTGTAGCTAAAAACAATATACTTTGGTTGATAATCCCATGTTGGTGTACAGACCTTTAATCAATTGATGGAAGAAATAATATAGAACGTGGGCGAAGCACTCTGGTTTTACAAAGTGTATTGTTTTCATGTGAGTTTTTTATTTTTACCAATGATATTTTTAAAAAATATTTTTTATTTAAAACTATATTAAAATATTAAAAAAATAATTTTTATTTTTTAAAAATAAGATATCAAAATTATTTATCAATTTAATATTTTTTCATATTTTTTCACGTGGCTTTTTTTTTTAACCTCAAACCTCTAATATTGAATGTAATTAAGGCTGGACAACGGGTAAAAAATTGTGTCCGGATTGAATTTGATGTTAATGCTTTTGTTTAGGCTGCGGAAAAATAAGCCCAATTTTCCCTTTGTGATAAATTTTAGCATGCGACAATGTATTAATAGTATAGTACAATATAATTTATAGTGAATTCACTCATAATAAATAATATCCCATGTTATAATAAAATACTAATCTCTTTTAATTATAATTAATAGTAGTGAATTTCTCTCACCTGTTTTTTTACTACAAAAACAAGTGAAATGGATAAGATTCTATTATGATTTTATATTAAGAAAAATCGTTATCTAGAACATACTTGGGCATGTTTTGATACATTGGATTAAAGCAATTATAAAAAGAAAATGGTCAATAATAATAGAATGATTGAGGAATGACATCTGTAATAAAAACTTGATTTAAGACGTGGCGGTATCGGGCTCAAGCCCACTATCTTGATGGCTTATCCAACTAATTCTCTCGAGTCACCGAATCTTTTTCTACAAAATAAGGACAGGATGGACTTTTGCGTCATTTGACCCCAAAAATCCAGAATTGTCAAACTATAAATGGTTGTGGGGACCCAGGGACACTAGATGTCAAATAAAAAAATCAAAAAAAAAAAATTATATTTTTAAAGCAATTTAAAAACACCATGATACTAGCTCAGGTCAGGTCATCATCGTCTGGAATAGAACTACTAAAACAAGTGAACAGCACCGATCTCCACCTATGTGGCGCGTCGCTAATGCACAGGTGGCACGCGGCATTTGTCTATACGATGCTTGAGAGCAGCTGGTGGGTCCCGTCGCACATTACTATTGCCCGTGCATGTTCCTAAAATCCTTTTTTATCACCGGAACTTGTCACGTTGAAATGCCCGTGATGGCCACACGAAGATTTTTATTTTTTAGAAAATTTGTTTACTAGCAAAACAATACACACACACATATGCGCGCGCGCAGAGCCTTTTCGCTTGCAGTTAGAGAATTCTTGAAAATAAATCACTCCCTTGGCTGATTAAGAAAAACTGTAGAAAATGTGCGCTCTTATTGTAGTTTTATTGGGATTGTGACAGTAATTATAGTTTAAATTTTTTTATTTAAAAATATATTAAATAATTTTTTTATATTTTTAAAAAATTATTTTTAATATTAATGCATCAAAAATATAAAAAAATACTAAAATAAATAATTTAAAATAATTTTATTTTTTTTATAAACACGTTCCCAAAAAAAATTATAATAAATATAGACCATGGACTTCGAAAATTTTCGTTTTAATTGCTGAAATAACTTTTTTTTATTTGTTTTTTTTCCAGCAAGATCCCCTCTTTTCTATGAGCATGTGATGTGAACTAGAAAATGAACAAAATAATATTTTAAACCAAAATTATTTTTTGTGAAATTGTTAGATTTAACACGTGGTTTCATTTGTTTTTTTTTTTTATCCCAATACTCTTTCTTTGAATTTTATTTTTATATTACAAGTCTTACTAG
The DNA here is from genome assembly GCA_018804465.1 of Populus tomentosa. Classification (NCBI taxonomy): domain Eukaryota; kingdom Viridiplantae; phylum Streptophyta; class Magnoliopsida; order Malpighiales; family Salicaceae; genus Populus; species Populus tomentosa. The sequence goes on along the minus strand of CM031983.1, from coordinate 3,525,900 downwards.
TAACTTATTAAATTGACCTTAAAAAGATTCAATGGGGGAGAAAACACCGAAACTTTATTTGATTTTATCAAATTGAGAATCAATTGAGTGTCCAATTTGATTCCTAATATCACAAAAATCTCATGTTAAGTCAGCCAAAATAAATGATCAAATTCAACTCTGGATCAAAACTACTGTAAAACGACCAGATTGAAAGAAAAAAAAAATCAACTGAAAAAAAAAATCAAATACTAAAAAAATAATTTTATTGAAAAAACATTAGTAAAATTAACTTAAATTTTGTCAAATCAAATATTAACTGAGCTAAATATTTATTTTTTGACACTACAACAATCTTATATCAAGTTAATCAAAATAAATTATAAAAACAAATCTTAAACTAATCTAATATAAACATATCAAATTAAAAATAAAAAACATAAGCGCGGCTCACCGTTCAACAGTGTTTCCACCCAAATTTTTATAAGTATATCAATAATAATCGATAATGTTTTACCTGTTCTCTGCGAGTGACATGCGTGCTTTCTCTGAAAACAGATGTGCAATCAAACGCTCCTAATCTTGAAAGTTGGATAAAAAAAAAATTCAATTTACATGGCCAGACAGGCCCCTCGTCGTTGAAAGATGCTTACCATATGACAGGAAAAAAAAGTGAGTTTGACGTTACAAGCACTGTCTGCTCGGGGAGAAATACGTGTTTCATCGTCCGCCAATAGACTCCGTGCACGTTTCTTTATCTGTTAATAAATTCTCACTGGCAAAACTTCACATGAATTTCAATCGAATAATCAATGCTAGCGGGACGATGCTAGCTGCATAGATCGGCCATGGAAGATCTGGAATATTTATACTGGGTTTAAAGAGTCATCGTCTGTTGAAACTTGAAACCCCGCTTCTTTCTATCCTCTTTCTTTGATTTTAAATTCAAGAAGATATCAGCACAAAATGACTGCTTGATCCAGGTTTGAAATCACTGCACAGAAACAAACTCTGTTTTTAAAGGATCGAGTGCATTCCGATAAATTTATTCTTACTCACTGAGTTCAAATAATAATAAGAAGATTGGTAATTTAATTTAAAGTATTAAGTTCGATATTAAAGATCCGAAACTTGTTAACAGGAATGACAATGAATCGAGCTTTCAATGGACAAATCCAAAACTTTCAGGTATGACCGTCCATTTTGTAACCTCTTTTGTCCATTAGATACAAACTAAAATGAAGACCAAAATGTTATTTTAAAAAAGAAGTGGATCAGGAAATTTCAATCGAGGACTTATTTGTAGAAAACATTAGACATGAAAACCAGAATAACTCTTTTCAAGGATCAAGATGGGTGTTAGTGATCGCCTTTTATTTTTTTTATATATATTATTAACATGAATATTTGAGCTAGTTTTTATGCATTTTGGTTAATTTTATTAATTTTAAAATTAATAATTAATAATAATAATAATAATATTTATAAGATACGAATCAGTAATATTTAAAAAACTTGACATGCGATGATTATTGGCTATATCTTCACGATAAAAATGCAAGGAAGCTCTTTACAATGGAACGCAGCCCACCCAAACAAAGGGACTCATCGATATGCCTTTGATATTTTTATAACCTTGAACGACAAAAGCATCAATGTACCGCGCAATCCGCTAGCATTTGTTTTTGGTGGTTACGTCAGCCTTTCCTCCATCGGGTAATGATTTTGAAGGCACGTGAGGCACTTCACATATTAAAATTATAGATTGCGAGGATCACGTGACCTGTCAGTTGGGGTGGAATTGGAAATTTTGATTTGTAAGGGCTAAATTCGAGAAACAATTGTAGATGAGTCAGAATTTTAACTGTTTTTATTTTTAAGGATAAAAATCTAATTTACTGAAGAAAGGGACCGAATCTTTTTTTCTTGCAGGTCCCTGCCCCTGCTTGTCCCCCTGCCTGTCAGTCCCTCACCAACCCATCTTTAAAGTCTAAACACGCTCAGAATTGTTGATCTACTTGAAGGATACATCCTGAATACCATGAACAATCTGATTTTCCTATTTTCAATATATATATATATATATATATATATATATATATATATATATTCCCTTCCTGTTAACTTATGTTATCTTCTATCCTAAGGTTTCAGTCCTTTTATTTTACTCTATCAGTATAACATGAGTGGGACCAAAAAGGAAAAAATAATAATCTAACTACATGTAAGTGTGTGAATTAAAAATTAGCGCATGAGAGGTCAATTAAAGCTTCGAAAATTGGAAGTGCAGACAGCGAGTGCTGGAAAACTCAGGCATGTCGTCGCAAACATGTTCATGAACCTGTGCTCCCATTAATTGCTTTCGGAGATATTTACCTCGCCGAGTACATCTTGTACACAAATGTTGATTCCTTTCGGGAAAAGCTACCGTAATAAAATGACTCGGTATAGATTGATATTTGTAAAACATACAGAAAAAACCCTTCAAAATAAATTAGAAAATTTTCCCCGAAAAATAAAACCAATAAAAACACATATCCCAAGATCGGAATACAGTAGAAAATTCAAGAAAAATAGACTCAAGCTATTACTCCAGCCCAGCTTTCTAAAAAAATAAACTAAAGCCAAAAACCCAATCTATATAGGATGCACATCCAATATAAATATGGTATGTCCAACACTCTTGGGTGTGCACCGTAACACCTTTATAAACTCGGAAATATATCAAAAACATAACTTATAAATTATACATATATAATAAGATATTTAGAATAAAATTTTTTAATATCTTCATTCATAATATTTTTAGCATATATATTTTTAAAGTCTATTTTTTAAAAATATCATTATATTTTTTATCTCTATATAGTTTCTGGTTTTACAATTAAAGAGTTTCCATGTTCATTAATTAAAATTTTTTGTGGATACTAGTTATAAACCATCTTAAATTATTAAGCTATCAATCATCTTAATTAGAGAGAATGAATGAAATTATTAATACTAATTAATTAAATAATTATATAATTTGATAGCCATATTCCTAGATTATTTGATTTTTTAAAAGTATTATCAGTCTTATTCTTGGAGACGAATGTTAATATGAACATCTAGCGGATGGTAAAATAGAATAACGAGAGAAGGTCACGAGGAGAAGTAGGAAATCGAGTGAGATTCAATTGCTTCTCTGCTCCCCGCCCCTGGTTTTTTCACGTTCCTTTCCTGCCATTCCTTCCGCGTTGCCCATTCAATCTTTCTTTTTCCTCTCATTAAATTCTTTGTTGTAAATTTATTTAAGAAACATAACTGCCCAAAAGCATTCCAGTTTAATGGATGTGAGATGAGGGAAGCTGTGGCAATTTAAACGGCTCAGAAACACATGAGATCCCTCTACTGTCTAGAGTTGTTCAAATCAAATTCTCTACGTTAATATTGTCTCTCGAATCGTGGTATGGTGTTTTTAAATTTTGTTTTTTTAACTTTTAAAAGGTATAAGATAATGTTCAAATCAAAGGTATAATATTCTAATATAAAAAATAAAAATATTATTTTAATATATTTTAAAATAAAAATACTTTTAAAAATATTATTTATCACAACCACTATTTTCCAACTAAAGTTAATTTCAGCCCTTTTATGGCTTCATCCAATACTACTTATATGACCCGTGCAATGACGCAGGTTAACTTTTTTTTTTTATATAAAAAATATAAAAAAAAATTGAGATTTAAAAATATTAGGTTTTTATTCAAAATTATACCCAGAAATCCTGGGTTTGGCTGCAACGCCTGACATAAAAATAATATTTATAATATTAATAATAACATTAAACTTACATGACCAAAATTTAAGTGAGTTTGGCTGCAACATTGGACCCATGAATATTGAATGTAGGTCTAGCTATAAGGTCATGTCATAAAAGTGTGATAATTAAATATATTAATTAAAAAAAATAAAGAAAAAACCAACAAGAAAAAAAAACTAACGAAGAAAAGGAAAAAAAAATTTGAATTAATTGGGTTAACCCTTCAAACCAGGTTAACCGGTAAAACCTGGGATTCGTGCAATGAAAGTTTGATAACTAAATAGAAAAAAATTTGATTGGTTTACCTATAATTAACTGGGTTAACTAATTAAACAAAGTTAACTTGTCAAGCGCAGAATACAAGTCATGAAAGTCAAATAATTAAATAGAAAGAAATTTAATATTAACAAATAAACTAAACGAAAAAAATTAATTAAAAAAATTTGGGTTAATTCGTTAAATTAGGTTAACCAATTAAACCCGGAGTTCGTATCATAAAAATCTGATAATTAAAAAAAAAATGTAATATTAACAAATTAAATTAAATAAAAAAAATCATGAAAAAAAAAGAGACAATTCTATAATATAATATAATATATTAATAAATAAAAAATACGGGGAAAGTTACCTACTTTTCCCATATATATTCTATAATCATTACTATTTATTTGTCTAAATAAATGCCATGTGTTATGATGTGACTGAACAGAGAACTTTACTTTTTCTTTAATTGAAAATAAAGGAATTGTTTGATTTGATTTTTTTTTATTTTAAATTAAAATTTATTTTATATTTTTAAATTATTTTAATGTGTTGGTATTAAAAATAATTTTTAAAAAATAAAAAATATTATTTTAATATATTTTTAAATAAAAAATATTTTAAAAAATACTCATAACTATACTTTTCAAGTATAACTTTAAAACTCGACCAGTGAATAATTTCCGAGAATTATTAGGTCCTTTAGCACATTGATCTCTCAGCCATACAAAAATGAGATCTACCAAACAAGTTCTCACGATTTCGAGTGCTGCGAGCTGGCAACCAGGATTGATCTGAGCACGCGTCCAGATGGGCAATGGAAACTAGCCCGACGGCACTATTTGACCGAACAAATGGTATGGCATGAGCTCTCTCTCGCATTATCAATATTCATAAGATAAGTCGACAATTTACTGGGGATATATATAATTAGATATTGATGAAGTCATAAATTTTTTTTTTCACGTCGACATAAACCCTTTCATGATTAAGTTTTGAATCTAAGTTGTATTGTAAAAACAAGCTGCTCGTGAAACGAAAGATATTTAGATACTTGATTAATTTTAAATTTGGTTATGGGTAAAAATCAAAAACATGAAAAATATATTTATTTTATAGAGATTTGTGTCCTGCTTGTATAGAGATGAGTTGAGTGTAGAGATGAGTGTTTTCCTTGGTGTTTATTGTGTAGAGGGAAGTCGAGCGGAGAGATGAGTCTGGTGTTTTTGCCTTTTTGGACATTAATGGGTGCAAGAGAGGGACGATAATGATTTAATAATTACGGTTTAAAGTATTTTTTATTTAAAAATATATTAAAATAATATTTTTTATTTTTTTAAAATTATTTTTAAATTCATCATATTAAAATAATTTTAAAATATATAAAAATTAATTTTAAATATTGTTTTTTAAAAAAATACACTTTGACTCGTGATGTGATGTGATGTAAAACACAATCTATTGCTTCTTTTTATTGTTTTAAGAAAGTGTTCCGTGAATTACACGTGGTGGGTGATTTAGCTTACTTTGTCCAAAGACTTTTTATTAGGGTAATGATGACATTTAGCATGTAGATAACACTAGCACGTAGGCCTGTGGTGGTGTAACAACATATATGGTTGCTAGCAAGTAACATGTAGATATTGCACCGTGCACGTAGCACGTAGATGCACACCTGCTGAGCATTGAGAGGATTATTGTAGCAAGCACGTGGCAATACAAATTACACGTGCTACACACATTTATTTAGAAAATAAATGTATAGAAAACCCGGAGAGATGAAGGTAAATAAACGGAAGAGGCCGGGGTAAAATGGAAAATAATTCAACAGGTGGCGATTTTTTGTTTTAATAATTCAACAGGTGTACGGTGTACCACTACGAAACTTTGGTGTGCTACAAAAGCATAACGAGGATCTTGGCTTAGGCTGAGTGGCTCTCAAACATGTTATGGGGCCTCATCCAGTTCATGGACCAAGCCCTAATAATACTAATTTGTTAGCCCAATCAGAGTCGATACCCACTCAAACCCAACTACGAATTGTCCTGGACATCAAAGATGGATCAGTCTCCCTCAACTCAGAACAATAATTAAATCCCACCATTTAGCTACGAGTTCATCAACACCAACTCGGGAAGTTTTGTTTATTTAATTCATGGCAATTCTGCAAGAGATTCTAGCCTGATGACTAACTTCATAAATTGTACTAAGCCTGTTCCAAAAAGGCCAGAATTTCCTAACAAATTTCAGATCATATTTCCTACCAAACTTACCTAACGTAAAGGAGAAAGATTCATAACAGCCTGAAAAGCAAATTAAAATAACAAATAGCATTTTGTAATCACAAGGAGTATTGCCCCAAAGAAGTTGAGCAACCGTAGTCAAAGAAGGCAAGAGCATTTTCTAACCCACTTCTAATATTTCTCAAGGAGCTTTAAAAAACATTTTCTAAATCGCAAGTGTCTTCTAGCAAGCATCCCATGACGACAAGCAAATTGCAGCGATTCGGGACATTTTAGGCTGGATAAAGTCGACGCATGGTTTTCTTCATACACGCAATTACTTGCGTATAGCCAAAAAACAACAACTTGATGATTGTTTACTGTTCAGGGATGAAGCGTCTTAAATAACTCTACTGGCCATCTTGAGCGACTTGTAATCTTTTTTCCTTCGAGCCTATATATATATATATATATATATATATATATATATATATATATATCATTGTTGATTCAGGCATAGGAATGATGTCATAGATTGGGTAGGAAATCTCGGCTAGCAGTTATATATTTTCTTACAGGATGATCCCAAGTAAGGCTGATGCGGTTGCAACTTGCACCAATTAATTTGGTACAAATAGGAAAGATTCTTTCTCGCCGTTGTACATATTCGGAATTAGAAACATGCACTTCAATAAAGTAGCATGTTCCATGACCATGCAACTTAACCTTCAATTAAGTTCTTGAAGCTGCAAGTTGAAGCTTGAGGGATTAAGTTCGAAAATGTTTCATCAAAATATCCTATTTGATCATAAAAGCATGGCAGGTTGTTTTGAAAAAACTTGATTGCATGTGTATAGTTATTGTGTACACACACACAAACACACTACAAAAATAAACGATGGATATCGGGAAAAAAAATTCCAACCAATTTCCAATCGGAAAGAAATTATATGATAACTGCCATGCAAAATCTTACCAGTCGAAAAAGCAGCTGGGAAAAAATCACCCAGCCAACGCTATCGATTGGAAGTAAATATATATAATATTAAAATTCAATGGGGTTGCAAAGCTGTTATGAATCTACCAGCAAAAAAAATTCGCTGCTGAGTTGGTCGGTAACTGTCCGTCTTTCAGTGATATTTACACGGGTTGCTAAGTATGTTGGTGTATAACGAGATCCAGTCATAATTTGATTGATCAGTACAGTTTATGAAACATAATCATGGTTCACACAAGACACAATTTTTGTTTGATGTCTTGACCTCCATTTTTGAAAAAACATTGACCAATATGTTTGGCATTTTCCGGAAGGCGTAGTAAAAAATGTTCTCGCTGAAGGAATACAGACATGTACCTTAACTATTCTGTTTCCAACAATAACAATTTGAAGCCCAGCTCGTGATTAGATCACTTCTTTAAAATAGACGAATTAAACTCTGCATATCATCTGTTTTCAATCTCTAAATTCACATAATTGACACGTTGCAAGCTAAATTCAGAGCAAGTGTACAGACAGCGGGAGAGAGTTCCAGAAACTACGACAAGAGAGCTCAAAGATAATGTAAAGGGTGACTAAAATGCATGTAGCTAAACAATGAAGAAGCAGCAGAGGCTGAAGCCAGCTTGCTAATTCCCATGCAACAGCGTGGAAGAGATTATCACATACTTTGCAAATCATCAGTCGAATTACATCACAATATATAACACACACATGTACAAACGGCTCAAGTTATCAGGTTAGTAACCTAATTTTAGGAATACATGGAGCAGTCAACCTGGTATGATTGCTGTATATAAAATCATGTAAAGTTGTTGAGGTTAAGTAATCAATCTTTGTATGATAACGTGGCGTACAATGCTGCATATCCACCTAGGCAAGAGCCAGTGATTAATTATAAAGTATATAAGGAGTAGTTGTAAACTGATAAACCGTCTAATTTCAGCCTTAGAGAGCAGTCAAGCCAACCTCTCTCGTAACCCTTTTAGACCATAAAACCATTGTTACCTCGAGAGCAGATTAAGAACCAAGCTAACATTTTGAACACACAAATATTATGCTCTCAAGATAGAAAAATAACGAAACACCAAAAACCCAAGCAAAAGAAAACCCCCATGGATTCAGTTGTTTCGGAGCTCGAGGGAACTCTTCTAAAAGGCCGAGACCCCTTCTCTTATTTCATGCTAGTAGCATTTGAGGCATCGGGTTTCATTCGTTTTGCCTTGTTATTGATCTTATGGCCTGTGATTTGGTTACTGGATATGTTAGGGATGGGAGAATATGGGCTCAAGCTAATGGTCTTTGTTGCCATTGCGGGTGTTAGTGAATCGGAGATTGAGTCGGTAGCAAGAGCAGTTTTGCCAAAGTTTTACTTGGATGATATTGACATGGAAGCATGGAAGGTGTTTAGCTCATATGATAAAAGAGTTGTGGTGACTAAGATGCCAAGGATCATGGCTGAGAGGTTTGTGAAGGAGCATCTGCGAGCCGATGAGGTTATTGGAAGTGAACTTGTGATTAGCCGGTTTGGGTTCGCCACAGGATTTGTTAAGGGCAACATTATTGATTCTTATATTTCGAGTCGAGTCGCCAAACTGTTTATTGACGAAAAACCTCGTCTCGGACAAGGAACGGTTACTTCTTCATTCTTATCTTTATGCAAGGTGAGTGTTAGCAACCTCAAGCTGATTTAAGAATATTAGTTAACTCGGTATCAAAGCTTTCTTGGCTGAAAGATATATAGTTTAGTTTTTTAAGAACTAAATTTATTTAAGTTATTTGTGCTCAATGCATACAGAAAGAAGTGGAGTTATTACTATTCCCTAGGATCAAATTTTGGAATTTTTTGTCAGTAGTTGTGTATATGGACGAGGACTGTGTAAAAAAAAAAAAGTTCAATTAAATGAATGTTGAGAGAGGTACTAAAATGATTTTATATTACTTTTTAATTTTTTTTTATGATATTAATTATATTTTAATTAAAAAAACAAAGATGATAAAATTCAAATTTGTAATTCTCTAATATTTATATATTCCAGATTCAAGTTATTTCACACAGTATATATATATATATATATATATATATATATATATATATATATATATATATATTTCATTATATAATTCAAGCCCGCTAGGCCACCAATTGTATAACAAATTAAGAACTGATCAATATTATTCCAGTTAATTAATTAATTAATTAATTAGAGCTAACCCTCAAATCTATTTCTTGTGCTGTCAGGAACAAATACACCCCCCATGCATGACCAATCAAAAGCAGCATGGTCATCAGCTCGTCCGCCCTCTCCCGGTCATCTTTCATGATGGCCGCCTAGTCAAGCGTCCGACACCGTCCATGGCTCTCCTAATCATCCTATGGATGCCTATAGGCATCGTCCTCGCAGCAGTTCGAATTCTAGTGGGACTTATGCTACCGATGTGGGCTAAACCTTACTTGTCGAAGCTGTTGGGTGGCAAAGTTATTGTCAAAGGCAAACCACCACCTCCCGCGTCCGGTGGCAATAGCGGTGTGCTGTTTGTTTGCACCCACCGAACCCTGATGGACCCTGTCGTCTTATCTACGGTGCTAAGACGTAAAATCCCAGCAGTCACATACTCCATTTCAAGATTATCAGAGATCTTATCGCCAATCCCCACCGTCCGATTAACAAGGATTCGCGATGTGGATGCTGATCAAATCAAACGAGAACTGGCCAGAGGTGACCTTGTGGTTTGTCCAGAAGGAACAACTTGTAGAGAACCATTCCTGTTGAGATTCAGTGCACTCTTTGCTGAGTTAACTGACCAAATAGTGCCAGTGGCAATGAACTATAGGGTTGGTTTTTTCCATGCAACTACAGCTAGAGGATGCAAAGCTTTGGACCCAATATTCTTCTTCATGAATCCTAGACCAGTTTACGAGGTGACTTTCTTGAGTCAGTTGCCAGTAGAAGCTACGTGCTCATCTGGTAAAAGCCCACATGATGTTGCAAATTATGTCCAAAGAATCTTAGCAGCTACGTTAGGATTTGAATGCACGAACTTCACCAGGAAGGACAAGTACAGGGTTCTTGCTGGGAATGATGGAACCGTATCGCACACCTCCTTTGCTAATCAACTCAAGAAGGTGGTGAGCACGTTCAAGCCCTTTTTTCACTAGCTATGATGATGTATGAAAATAAGATTTGTCTTGTATTTCTGCTTCAATTTATTTATCTCTGGTTCATGTATTCTTTTCTTTCTATTTTTAATTATTGTTTAATTTGTAATTGTTGAATAATGTTCGATGATTGACTAATGTTAATCAGTTGTTTTTATTGTTAACGTTAGCAATCCATATGGACTTGGAATCACAAATATTTTGTTTTATTTGCAAATGAGTATGTTAATTTATAATATCATTTTCTTTTTATATCTATTTTTACATATTTTTAAATTGGTTCTGATTACTAGAATAATTTATTATTCATGGAAATCATGCATGAGTCTATTTGTTATTATGATAACAATTATTTTGTATTTTTAAAAAAAATATTAAAATATTTTTAAAAAAATATATTTATTTTTGACACCAATATATTAAAAGAATGTGAAAATATAACAAAATAATTTACTTAAAATAAAAAAATATTTTTTTATAAAAATATTTTTGAAATGTAAAAACAAATGGGCTATAAATATATTGAAAAATTTATATTATTCATATTTATATTTATACAGTGGTTTGTTTTTGGCTTTAAGCACCTTTCTTTATGAAAAAATAATAAATAAAATGAAGCTCCTTTTCGTAAAAAGAAAAAAAAACTATTAACGGATATTGAAAAATCGATAATTAAGAAAGGCTGCTTCCATTTCATGCTCCCAGGAATAAAAATAAGGGAAATGAAAATCAATATCTGCGATGCCTTTTTATTTTAAAAGTATTCTGTTGGGCGAACAAGCCAGGCCCTGGTCCATCACACTGGCATCTTATATGGACCACGACATAAGCGGACCCTGATGCAGCAGGCACTGCCTTTCGACGAGGTATTATAATTATTATGGGCAACAGGCCTACAGCACTGCAGTGCCTCGTAAAGCTATACTTGGACCATTCTGTTTGGTCCAGGATCTAACACCTACTTTATTCCCCCTCCTGCAAGAGAAGATACCATCTATTAGTGAAAAGTAGTTTATTATATTATAAGTTATTAATTATAATTCCTTTAATACAGGAGGGTTGGTCTGAAAAAATCATGATTTAAAGTTTGATCCAGATAAAATTTTAAATTAAATTAAAAAATATATTATCCTCATAAAATCTAATTAACCTAACTAGATTGAATCCTGATGTTATTGATTTGATAAATCTAACTCAAATTTAATCAAAACAATTATAATTTTTTTATTTTAAATGAGATTATATTGTTTTAATAAAAATAATTTACATGAATTGGGCTAATAATTCAATAACTACCTTTTTTTTTTTCCTATCATGATTTGGTTCAATAAATATGCTTTAAGCATTCTTTTTAAGAATTTTCTGTAAGTTCCAACTTGGAAAGATTAATAAGCCCACACAATAAACAAAACGCTACCCTTTTCTTCCATTGTCAAGGATTCGTTGCCAACTGAGTTTTTGATATTGACCATAATAATTATGGTCCCCAGATATGTTTGTGGCATAACTTTGCCTCTTCAATTCTATGCTCGAATTAACCAGTGGAATGAGTAACTTCGACGTCCATGAGAATATTTGCTTCATCGATTCGGTGGGCGGATTGGAAATTCAGCTGTTCTGGGCTGTTTGATTTCAATTGTTTGTTGAGGCAGTTTTGACATTTTCAATTGCCCATGGAGAAACCAGAAATGGCTATGGCGACCATTAAGCCTACTGATTGGCTGTTCTATTTTAAGGCTTGATGGGCATTCTTACAGGCACTCCAAACTTACAACTTTATTTATTATTATTATTATCTATTCTTACAGGCACATCACTGTATGTCAACCACATCCAAAGGAAAATCAGGTACATGGTTTTCTATCTGGGATAGAGAAATCATTGTTTACAGAGTAGAGGAAGGGTCTCTAACTATACAGAAGCTTTATCAAAGGTGATCTTCCCTGTCGTGAAAAGGCAAGTGATCTTTATACATGAACAACGCCTCATGTTTGCGTATATTCCGGTCAAGGTCGTAAAGCGGTCAATATAAATATTACACGGGAAGAATACGTGAAGCGTTCTAAAGGGCTGTGGGAGCTTATGCTCCGTTTGTTTGCAGGAAAGTGAATTTTTTTTGGAAAGTAAATTCCGGGGAAAGTGAATTCTTAGAAAGTAAATTCCGGGAAAGTATTTTCCGATGTTTGGTAGTGTTATGAAAAATAAACTGGAAAACACTTTCCAGTGTTTGGTTATGTCATGGAAAATGAGCTGGAAAATAACTTATTAATATTTTATTTTTCTCAAGTTTATTAAAATAATGAGGAACAAATCTTACAAATTAAAAAGTTGAATGAGAATGAAATTGAAAAAAAATATATAATTTCATAAATTATCTCAAATAAAACAAATAATAATCAAAATAATAAGGATCAAATCTAAAAAATTAAAAAAAATGAAAAATAAAGAAATTAAAATAATAATAATCAACATTTCATAAATTATTTCAAATAAAATAAGTAACAATCAAAAGAATGAGGATCAAATTTGATAAATAAAAAATTTCAATAAAAAAATGATAAGAAAAAAGCAAATAGCAATTATAAAAATAAGAACCAAAGTTAATATAAAAATAAAATTTTAAGAGATGAAGTTGAAAAATAAATATTCAAAACAAAATATATATAACAATCAAAAGTTTGAGGATCAAATTTGATATAATCAACAAATAATGACATTTCTAAATTTTTCACAACTTCCGGAAAGTGTTTTCCCCTCAAATTTTTCAGGAAAACACTTTCCTGAAAACCAAGCCAAATTTTCCTTTTACTGAAAAGTGTTTTCCATTGACCAACTTTCCTACTGGTAAACAAACACAAGAAAGTTTGGAAAGTGCTTTCCCGGAAACCACTTTCCTGAAAACCAAGTCAATTTTTTTTTTGACAAAAATTGACTGAAAAGTATTTTCCATTGACCGGAAAGTATTTTCCATTGACCGGAAAGTGTTTTCCGTTGACTGGAAAGTGTTTTCCGCTGACCGGAAATTGTTTTCCGTTGACCAACTTTCCTAATAACAAATAAACACAGGAAAGTTTGAAAAATGGTTTTCCGGAAAGTAGTTTCCAGAAAACAAACAAGGCCTTAGTTTGAAGTCTTGAAGATAGGGAGTTGGTGGCAAGAGACCCCAGTAGAGAATCAAGGATATTTAATTTAGAAGAAGGAAAGACCAGAGAAGACTAGCTCTTTTGTAAGCCAGGTGCTAGTGGAAGCTTCTGTGTTCTGTTCTCACCTGTCATGGCGAGCTTCGCATTTATCCGGAAGCTCTCGGAGAAAAGAAAAGGGAAAGAACGAAAAGAATTGCCGAGCAAATACATCGCAACGACCAGCCCCATTTGCTGTCGTGTGGAGGGATCGCATAAGATTTTTCTACAGAGCATCTATTAAATCTTTTTTTTTTTAAGGCCAATTGTAAGGCCAAACACGCTACACGGGAAATACAATGTTTTTTTTTATTTTTCCAATGCTATCATTGTTTCTATAAAAAGAAAAAGAAAAGGTCAACGACACCTCATACATGTCATGTGAGAAGGGAACATCAATTTACAAAATTCAATACTTGTCGTTCATCTTACACTACACGAATTGTTTAATTTCCTTGAAACGAAATTTACGCGAATTTGTAGTTTTCATCGTGGAAAGGGGGAGTTCTGGATTTTTATTGGAGATCAGCTGACACGTGGAAACTCTCAAGGTTTCTTTTTCGCCATTTAAAGTCTTGTCGGCATCTTGCAAGTTTTGGGAAGGCTTTGACTGGACAAAGAGGTAATCTTCTGTTTTAACACTTGAGCATGCACAGAGGGGGAGAGGGTGCTCTTAAAATAATATTAATAATGGCTAGGATTTGATGAAAGGTCCTAATCTTCCACAATAATTGTTCCGATTCGCATCATTGATGACGATTCCCCCATGTGTGATCATGCCGATAGAAATCAAGCCAGGTCAGAGAACCACCACAGCTGATCAACCGAAATTCTATTTTATTGATTAATTCAACCTAGCTATTTATTAAAATTATATAATATAAACCTTTTGGTAGTTGTTGATTCAGTGATAAAAACTTTAGATAATAAATTTGTTTTTTTATGTGATTTTAAATTTGAACCCTGTAATTATTAATATAATAATTATTAAAGACTTATATAATCATTAATTCTATGACTTGTGAAATTAATCTAGAAATATATAAGCTAGTTCAAATATCCATATTAATAAAAAAAAAATTATATAATATGCAGATCCATGTGGTCGGTGTCTTTCTACGTTTATAATAAAAAAAACTTACTTCCAAGGATTAATAATGCAACCATTTACAAATTGCAGGTACCAGGATTAGAGTTTTCTAAAAATCAAGGGTTTTTATATTATTTATGTTTTAGATGTGATTTGAAAAAAAAATAATTTTTTTTAGATTATTTTGATATGTTAATATTAAAAAAAAATTAAAAATTTTAAAAATACTTTATAAAATAACAACTATTTAATAATAGATAAAATTTTACACAGCAGAAGAAAGCAACCAAACGCAGCCTTGCGAAAGGGAACATGAATTCATGCTATGTAGGTAGATGGTGACGTGTCATGGAAAAGACGGGTCCATCTTCTCTCCGATCATGACTCAGCAATGCCGCGGGTGCCACGTTTCATGGCCTATAAACGCGCGTGAAAACGCACGGGTTTGAAGGAGTTAGATAATACAAATACTACAAGGAGCTGGTTTTTTTTATTACCACACGTAGTTCGAAGATTTCCCAGATATTCAATTCAACCCCCCAGCTTTCAATTGATATGCAATTTCTACCCCGTAATTTTACAAGAATGGTAAGTAATATTTATCTGTAAAAACATCATACCTCGAAATGAACAAGGGAACCTCGAAGGAGTTATGATGCCAGTCAGCGTTCTCCACGTGTTGCTCGTAGGAATATCTTTTAATATGCTCTGATTCTCATCCGCACCTGCGAAATGGATTTTTCGTGATGGATCGTATAGAAACATGATTACTTTAAATTTTCTCTCCTTTATCGTGGACTTCCAACTATTGTAGTTTTGCTTGAAGGTTTTTTTTAAAAAGGAATTACGCTAGGTTTCCAGTGTATCAATCTCGATGCAAAAACTCCACGAAAAAAGAAGCTTTTTGTGTTCGTACAATGAAGAGGATAAAATATTTTTCATGCTCTCACCGTGGTCACGTCCATCTTCTCTGGAGAATGAACTTGGGAATTTTACTTGTGCAAACGAATCTAGAAAAAAAATATACGGAAAAAATAAACCATGTAGATTTTAGGTGGCATCCAAGCATGTAATTCTTGGTTTAAACATCCATTTCCCTTGTATTTACATTTTTGTCATACAATTACGATAGCATTGGATGTTGTGAAGTCTTTTTGGGTAGGGAATAATTGCTAAACGCAAAGGTCTCGGACATGCATTCATTGTTAGCCAATATGACCCTAAAAGCTAACATAGCAAATAGTGGAATGTCGGAGGATTTACATTATTAATGCAGCTGTTCTATGAAGATGACTTGCTCCGGCGAAAGAGGCAACAAAATGTCATGTCTACAACTGTAGATCAACCATAAAGCTTGACGTTCTAGAAGTCTTTTGATATCACTCATTTTCCCTCTTTTTTTGTTTTTGTTAACAAAAACCAACATTCAATTGTAAAAAAAATAAAATCAAACACGGTGATTCTAAAAAAAACATGCAAGTGATTGTTGGGCTTTGATTATTTTTTTTGAAGTGAAAAAGGTTAAGAACAAAATTTTGAATTAAGAATAAGATAGTAAGTTGTTAATTCAACTAATTTCTATATGCATTTCAAATAGTGTGATTAAATTATTTTATTTTATTTTAATTATAATATTTATAATAAATTGATAATTCAACTCAAATCAATTTATATTTTATATATTGAGTTTAATTTAATATGTGCTTGATTGGGCTGTAACCTAAAATATACCAAAACCTTCCTTGAAAGAATTCCTAAAAAAAAAAAAAGAAAAAAAAAGGGAGCGTTCCTTACAAAACCCACCTTCCTTTGTTGTACAATAATCAAATAAAAAAAAAAAACAAAAGAAAAAAAAAAGGGCAAACCGAATCAAATCTGACTATACGAACCAAGAAATCCCACTAAACGTCCGTTTATATGTCACCAATCATCACACTCCACGTGTCGCGTTATAACTACGCTAACTCCGTTTACTCGTTTTAGCCGTTAAATTACCCCCTCCACTCATGTAATCTCATCCCCTCCCATTTTTCTCTTTTAAAATAAAAACTCCAAATTTTCCCTTCAATTTTCTCTCCAACCAAACCCCAAAAAGCTCTAATCTTTCACCAGATCTGATCCAAAATAAGTTTTGGATTTGTTTCAATTTGATGTCATCTCCAACCACGCCGTCGTATTGGTGCTATACATGCAGCCGTTTCGTTCAGGTCTGGAGACAAGACTCGTTAACTTGTGCAGAATGTGAATCCGGGTTCATTGAAGAAATCGAAAACCCACCGCACGTAATTCAAACAGAAATATCGAGTGAGCGACACCGCAGGTTTTCTCCCGCTGCCGGAACCATGTTCATGATCGGTAACCGCTCAAACCCCCATAACCGGAACCGACGGGGTGGTGGCGCCGGGAGTGGAGACCGGTCTCCGATTAATCCTGTGATCTTGCTTCGTGGTGGGGCTGGAGGGGCGGCGGAGGACGTGGTGGGAGACGACGGTGGCCGAGGTGGTGGTGGGTTTGAGCTTTATTATGATGACGGTGGTGGGTCCGGGTTGAGGCCTTTGCCGCCGAGCATGTCGGAGTTTTTGTTGGGATCAGGGTTTGAGAGAATGCTAGATCAGTTAGCACAGATTGAAATAAATGGAGGGTTTGGTCGGTATGAGAATCAGCATCCACCGGCCTCGAAATCCGCGATTGAATCGATGCCTACGGTAATTGTTAATGAATCCCATATTTTTACTGAATCTCATTGTGCTGTTTGTAAAGAGGCTTTTGAATTAGAATCCGAAGCACGGGAGATGCCTTGCAAACATATTTATCATACTGATTGTATACTTCCTTGGTTATCTATTCGTAATTCTTGCCCTGTTTGTCGACGTGAGTTGCCTTCTGGTGATGATGCTGGCGGCGATGGTGATAATGGGGTTGTGAGTCCGTTGCCTGAAGCGGGGAATGGGCAGGGAAATAACGAGGAGGAGGCAGTTGGATTGACGATATGGAGGTTACCCGGAGGAGGGTATGCGGTGGGGAGGTTTACAGGGGCGAGGAGGGGAGAAAGGGAGTTGCCTGTGGTTTATACAGAGATGGATGGTGCCTTTAACAATGGTGGATTGCCGAGGAGGATATCTTGGGGGTCTAGAGGGGGTGGAAGGAGGGAAAATGGTGGTGGGGGTAATGGTGGTAATAGGCGGCTTGGTTTTGGGAGAGTTTTGAGGCACTGGTTTGCTTGTTTTGGCACGGGGCAGAGTTCAAATTCGGATTCCAGAGTTACAGGGAGCAGTAGGCCCTTTTCAGTTTTTAGCAGTGCCTCTTCAATGAGGAGAAGAGACTGGGCTAGAGAGATTAACAGTGCAAGGAGACGGTGAGAATAAATTAACAGGAGTTGAACAAATGAATGATCTGTTTTTGGCTTCTAAGGTGCTTGTTACTGAAATGTATATATGGAGATTTGAGAATGACTCCAATTGCGAGTTCAATTCATAATCTATCGAAAACTGATGGTTTGATGAATTGTGGAACAATGCAATCTCAACAAATGACCTGTGAAGAAGCATTAGGAGCAAGGTACCTGAAAGATGTTTAGGGTCTGGCATTTGGAGAGAAACATTTTGGAGCAAGAAGGTACCTAATTATATTGAAGTGTCTTTAGCTAGTTTTCATGTAGTGAACTGTAGGCCTTGTAATTTATTTTTTTCTGTTTCTTTTTTAATTTTTCGTTATTTGGTATTTGTAAGTTAGTATCAGACCAGCAGTTGTTTTCCTTCTGTCATTCTTTTTCCAAGAAATCTATAAATTCTAGCACCTCTCAGTTTCAAGCATGTTGCTTTGTTTGGGATTGCTTCTCTATGTTTATCTTGCTCAACCCTTGTGTTGAATCTTCTTGGAGTACTGGTTAGGAGGACATACTTCTCACCCTTGCTAGAATATAGAGGAGTAATCTTGGGACTGATTTCACTTTTGTCTCAACCTAAAGGGTGTTGAACTCAACTGAACTCTTCATGAAACCTGTGTCACCGCAGTTTGAGGGGCTGTTTGGCAAGTGGGGTTTACATGATGGTTTTTAAAAGTGATTTTCAATTAAAAATATATTAAAATAATTTTTTTTAGATTTTTTAATTTTTTTTAATATTAACATATTAAAATCATTGAAAATTTTTAAAAATACCATTTTGATTTTTAGGTGAAAGCACTTTGAAAAAGTTTAAACTTGCAAAAACAAACTCACTCATGATAGAACAAATCGCATCAAGTGATCAATGATTTTTTTTTTGGCTTTATGGACAAACATGTGCTGTCAAAGTTGAGCCTCGAATCCGAATTCTAATCTCTCTTGCTCAGCTAGAGTTGCAATAAAAAAGAATAAAAATGTGATGAACTATGGAGGGTGGCAATCAGATATCATATGGTATTGTCAGGAATGCTAAAAATTCTTGTGAGATTTTGTCCTTTGGGACGCTTTACAGTTTTCATTCCAACAAAATCGCTGGCCTCCTGAGCTGGCAAACCAAGTTGTATACGTCGTGTATACTCTTGGGACAAACTAGGACAGAAAAGCAGTGAGATACACTTAAAATCATGCCTTAGACGAGTGAAAGTTTTGCAAGCAGCTTACTTTGGAAAGAAATGATGACACGAGTATGAATAACGAAAATTATTCCATTTCAATTTTGCCGCTCGCGAATTTGCAATATATTAAAACTTTCAGTTGCCAGCTTCTTACACATCTGATCTTCAGTGAGCCCAAAATTATCTGCAAGGCATGTGCTTCAAGATTTCATCCTATCTCTACGTCACGTTTTATCCGAGTTCACGGGAGAATCCTTGCATCTGGCTGTGGCAGACGCCCATTTCTTGGTAGAAATACATTTCCTACATAAGAAGAAGATACGATCAAACGTTCTGTACAATGTCTGAATTTTGAACCATTCATTAAAACCCACGAGTATCATGTCAGCCCCCTTGTACATATCAACTTGGATGTTTTTTTATGCCTTGTTCGAAACCCACACTAGATGCTAACATGTGGGATGTGTTGCGTATGTACACCGACAATGAGTAACATGCCGTCTAGACGGCAAATCAATTTTGGGCCTACTGATTGTTCGACCTCTAAGCCGTTTATTTTCTCTGGCTGCTAGTGTGGGTTTCGAACTTTCGGAACGCGGCCACATGGTAAAGAGTATATGCCTATATCGAGATAAAAACCCAAAAACGACCAGGGAGGCTTTGCATTCTAAGATAGACTCCTTGGTGATTGTTATATCTCCATTGCATTGCAACATCGGCAATGTTGCCTGTTCATAGAACGCATTTCCATCGCCATCTTCAAGATGTGAATCCCTTTGAACCACCGATTAAGTTGAGCCTTTGGCAAAGCCTTTGCGCTGATTAAATTGCTATTCCTCAAGTTTTCTCCAGACAAGAACCAAGATTTCTATCCAGCTTTGCCCAGATATTTCGAGCCATTTTCAGATAAAGCTGCGAGTAAATAATTTCCTTTTTCAGTAAAAATGACTTTTAACTCATCAGAAGAGTTTGTCCTGTGTCTTTGTATGCATTATGTGATGATTTTGGCCCAATCATGCATATGAGTTGTATATTTTATGTTTTTGCTACCTTACTGTTGTTTCCCACATTTATTTAATTTAAGATAACTCTAATCCTTGATTAGAATTCAACTGTTTAGATTTATTAAACACTATCTCCAATGATCTTTCATGCTACTAATAACATAGGAGGAATGTGAAATTGAAGTACTTCATCTTTGAGATTAAGCAAGCCATATGACCAGGGGGGGAGGCAGGGGCCCCTGCAAATCTTTTTTCCCCATGTCTCTCCCTTGAATCATTATAAATCTTAGCCATAAAATTAGTAAATTTTAACTTTCAGCTACTCCTAAAAGTTTTTTTTTTTTTTTAATTTACCCCCAAACCTAATGTCCTAGCTGCAAGTGACATAGTTGTAAGATCTAATTTGAGGATATATTCGATTTAAAGCTTGAGTTATGGGTCGGGGAATTGACCCCGGGTTAATTTAATATTTAACTCTTTTCAGTGAAAAAAAACCTAAAATGTTGTTTTAATAAAAATAAAAATAAAAATTCCACCTATTTTATGCAGGCTAGATTCTAGGTCAACGGGTAACTAGATTAAGTTGTTGAAATGAGCCACTTATGCGAATGACAGTAAATTCCAAGCAAAAAATTATACCATTTCTTCGTATAAGCAAAAATAAATTCAAGGATTATATTATAATATTAAAAGAATCAAGAATCAAATTAAAAGTAATTTAAAGATTTGAGAACCAGAGTGTAAAATATAAAAGTTTTAAAAGACATCTTTTCTACTTTGTTTCATAACATTAGATTAAAGTATGAACTACATATATTTTGTGTGAACATGCGGTTGAATTCTAAAACAAATGTTTGAAAATGAGGTTGAGGATTCAACATGATGTTTGATTACTTGAAAATAATATTTTTGTCTTTTTGTCTTTTTTCCTCTTTTTAAAAAATAAATAAATTATTTTTTAAATGTTTTTCTCTGAATTTTTTAATTTTACCGTTGAAGATTCCTAGAATTTTTATATTGGTTCTGAAAATGTATGATCTAAATTTAATAGCATCTACTTTTAAGATAATATTATTTTTACATAAACATTCACCAATTCTCTGAGATCACTTGCATAGATTTTACAAGAGTTGCCATATTCTTTTAGTTTCAAATTTATTTTCCTCTTTGAAATACTGAGGACGGCAGGGGGGCAAGAGGGGACCTCTAGCTAGCAGTATTCTATATTTATTTTATAAAAATTATCGATTCATATTTTTTATCGGTTCATATTTTAAAAATTATAAAATTAATTGAGATATGATTAAGATGCCTCGACATGCGAACTTCCACTGAAGTGCTGTCATGACATGATCTTCGTGTCTGTTTCAAAGAAGAAGATGGGAATGCAAGAGAGATGTGAAAGATGAACCGACGTGTGCCTAACGAAGGTCAACAATCAACAGAGTCAAGTGGTTGGGATAGATTTGGACGAGTCTTTGTATGATCGGAGCAATCACGCATGGAAGTCAGATCTATATATATTGTACGAAAAGAAGCAATCAAACTTTACTGGAATCAACTTACACAAATCTAATCAAGTCGAATTTTCTTTTTGAAAAGGAGCACAGTTCCGAGAAAGCTAACAGGGCATGACACAATTTTGGAAAACTTTGGGGGAAATGACATAGTTTATAAAGAATTGTTATGGGAAATCGTGGTTGCTGGAAAACTGATATTTAAAATAACAGTTTAAATAAAAAGAAATATATAATTTAGAATAACTGTTTTAAAGCCATAGCTATTTTTAATAATGATTTTTTAACAATCAGACAATGATTTCATAATAAAATTAGGATTTTAAATTGATTTTCCGATGTATTTATAAACACTCCTCTTTGTATATTAATAATTTTTATTTGGTTCATAATAAATTAGGCAATTGTTATATAATGGTGGACATGGAATCAATAATTTTTGTAATCTCAACAATAATAATGAACTTACTCGTTATTATAAATTTTCTTGATTTAAAACATATCATATTATAATTAACTTTTCATAAAAGATATTGAACCTAAATGTTATCTTGAAGAATCAGATCATACAAATATGTGAAAATCATATTATTGATAGAGTTGGTTCATCCACTCGTTGTCGCAGAAAACATAGATAAACTTAGATTTATTATTATTTTATATATAATTATATTGCATTACTTTTCTAGTTAAGAGTTATTTTTAATATTACTACTTTTGTGATATTATTTTTGTTAATTGTCATGTTAATTTTAAAGTTGTCTTATATATAATGTATTTTCATACTTAGTTTATATAAACATAATCTAATGTCATTAATTAACAAATGAGCATGCGAGCAAATTATTTAAAATTTCAAATTATTCATTAACAACTTAAAAATACACATTAATAAAAATAATGTTTAAAAAACACATGTATTACTTTGAGAATATAATTAACAAGTGAAAATGATGTTAAAATAGCTTTTGTTTAGATTATGGGTTTGAGAATTGATAATTTATGGTTTTGTTTGGTCTTTGGTTATGGTAGTTTAGACTTTGTGATTTTTTTTTTACCTAGTTATAATGGATTATACTTTGATTTATGTAAAATTTTGGAGCGGGTTATTTTGTTTGACACAACTGCTATTGACAATAGCAGCCAGCAAGTGTTAATAAAATTGTATTTTTTAATAGTGGTTATGTAAAAAATATGTTATTTTTTAAATATTTTTCTCTTATATAGTATTTTTTAAAATTTTTTATTTATCAAACTATGCTAGTTTGATAAAAAAACCCAATGAAATGGGGTCTTGTTTTTTTATATTTAAGAACTATCTTTTTTTCTTAATTGATTAACGCAGTATGGTTATTAAAGAAATGATTAAAATTATGTAGTCGTGGTTATTTTATAAAATATTTTTTTATTTAAAATATATTAAAAAAAATTAAAATTTATTTTTAATACTAATATATCAAAACAATTTAAATACAGAAAAAAAAAAATCAAACCGGGCTAATAAGTTATAACCAAGTTCACATAACGCTTCGCATGCGTCTCTCACCTTCTTAAGTCATGACTTTTGATGATGAAAGCACACTTGCCTTCAATTTGACTTTTCCATTTCCCATTTCTTCACGCAAATTTCGAATGATCCAAAAGTTAGCTAGACAAGTACCAATTTTATTGTAAGATATCTTTTTGTTTAGAAGCAGAGCAATAAAACAAATTAATGCTATCGACTAGAGTATACCTAATTGAATTGAAACCAAATATCTCATACACGTCTAACTGCGTAGATCACGTGACTTGAAAGCCAATTCCTTCAAAGTTTCAAGTTTTATACTTTCGGTTTCACAACAAGGTAGGCAGCAACTAAGTTTATATTCATTTCTGATTAATGATGGACACTATATCCTCTCCAGAAACCAGAATTGAAAGTTTCATAAAACTTTGCTTCGCATTCAAGCATGGCATTCAAGTTCTACATGCAGTGAATGCGTGCGTAAAGGAGATTGATTCTTCCCTCGTATGTAAACCCAACAAGGAACTGTTAAAGAAAAACATCAAAGTTGCTGGACAATTTGGAAAGTGGGTCAGTAACCAGGCAATGAACTAGAAGGAGAAACATGTTTTAATCTGGGTGGGGAAGCCTGTAGTGTAATAATCAACTAACCAACGGACATGAAATGTACAATGTAACGCCCCCAACTTAATTTCCGAGGAAATGTATATATGAATGCTTTAACGCCAACGTCGTATATTGTCTTTATTGTAGAAAATTTGTAGCATAATTGTGGAAAAGCCGAGAGCGCAATAACTATTCGATGCGCGATGGACAACGAGAGGTTGGTTTGGTGGCATCGCTGGCTGGCTAGCTAGCCAGATAGGAGGTTCCTCAGTACAGTTCTGACTTGGCTTCTCAGACAATTGAAAGCTATATATATATAAGCTATTATAGTTGTAATCTTACATTACATTACAATTAAAAAAATCACACAACCAAATAATAAAAACATAATAAGCCATCATTATTGTATCATATTATATTATATGATGGTCAGTTACATCAAACTAAACATATATTATTATTATTTCTAATGTCCCATAAAAAAAATTCATAATGAACTAGGCATCATTCGGTATTGCTATTTGGCTGTTGTTTAAAATTGATTTTTTTCTGTGTACTGAATTAATACAAAACATACACTTAGATTCAAAAAGATTTTTGATGACGTGCAATGTCTAGCAAGAAAAAAAATGACTGTAAATTATGTATTTATTTGAAAGCTAATAAAAATTCACCGCTTAAAAGCCCTTTTTTGGGATAAAATTCATTTTTTTGAACTGCTTTATGATTCAAATGTTATAGTTTCGGTTTTTAAATTTATTTCCTGTTTTATTTAGCTGGTGGAGTTTACATATTTCTTTTACAGGCTAGAGATCTTAATTATAATTAACTTGATGGATTGATTGAAATTTGTTCGAGTGCAATTACCATTTTAGGATTTTGATCCCTGCGTTAGCAAATTAGATCTTGAGAAAATAAATTTCAATAATAAAAAAAACCTGCTCTCAGCATGTCATAATTGACTGATTTTGTCGGTCAAGACCGAATATTATAAATGATAATTGTTATGTAAATTTTAACGAGCAGATAAATTGCTCCTCGGTTGAAAACTACAGTTGCAGTTACAATTTATAATGGATGACAGGCCATCGATCAATCATCAATCAAAACAAACCTAAAGTTCCACGATTTCTCCCCGGTGCAATTTATAGACGGGAAGAGTTGGCGAGCTTGCTCCTCCCCCTCGGACCAAAGTCTCGACTGCTAATTATCTTTGCCGAAAGTTTCAGATCTCAAACCATTATTTAATTCAGTGTCACAATCACCAATATATTACACATAAATCAATTTTAATTAACCAGCCACTTGTCTATTATTGTTCAAGTGTCAAGATTTAAGTAAAGTCTCTCATATCCAAGCAAAGGGTTTTGGTGGCTGCCATTACTGGATTCATCTTCCTGATTTATATAATATTATCCACTTATTGTCCCCGTTGCACCTTCCAGAGATTCCCTTTTTGAAAGGGCTCGTTGGCCATTGAAAAACTGTCTCAAAGCACCATGAAGTTGTTGGAAATACAGTCTTTGAACTAAAAAAACAGACGAAGACAAAAATTGTAAGTGATTACAGATCCAAGAAGGAAAAAAAAATCAAGTTGAACTTTGTAATAATATCGTGGATTCATGGTGTCGTTTTATTGATAACGAGAGTGAGATTACAAGACAGCATGGAACCACACAGGTTACGATGAAACTTTAATAAACTAAGCTAGCTGTCGAAGGTAATTGGACATTGTTTTAGAGTACAGGGTTACATTATTCTGTTATGTAATTTCAATTTAGGAATTGTACTTTATAATAGGAAATTTCTTGTTTCTTCATCATCAGATTCGAGTGTTGATAAACTAGTTTTGGCGTGTCTAAATTGATAATTCCGGAAGGGATAACTTGCATTTTGAGGCAACTTTATGCAATTGCTACCTATCAGAATGCAAGGAAAGTGAGAAGCAATTTGAGACAGAATGCAAACCGCAATGCACTGCCTCGAACATATAACAGTTGTTTTTCATGCCAAATCAAGCAATTGCTGAACCATGGCTAGAAAACTTCTTAGTTACAACAAAAGGAGTTTGGTAACAGTAAAACTTTAATTTATGATTTCATGGAAAATAAATCACTAAGTAAGCACCTAACCTGGGACCTAGCTAAATGTCATCTCCCCACCAAACGTATATATATTAATCTCCATTTCCTTTCCTTTTCTTTTCCAGGTTTCGTTGTTGATTCAATGACCATCATTATATATATATATATATATATATATATATATATATATATATATATATATATATATATATTAATCTCCATTTCTTTCCTTTTCTTTTCCAGGTTTCGTTGTTGATTCAATAACCATCATTATCTTATAATTACTCATCTAAATTTGTGTTCTGTGGGTGATGGAATTTGTCATTTTCATTTAGAAAATCAACTCCCATGAACAGCTCTGATGCACTCAAATTTGTCATTTATATCATCTCCAAGAAAAAGCCTTTTGTTTTGTAACTGTCCCAGTACCAAAATCCCCCCAAAACTAACAACGCGTATACTCTTTCAATTAATGCATCATTGCAAGCAGTAACCGTAGCTCCCTCCCTCCCTTCATCGATCTTTCAAAGTTTTCGATTATAAGCAAACGAAAGCAAAGCCCCAACCAAGGGAAACAGTATATTATTAAACAAAACATCATGGCTTTTCTTCAGCTTCTCGTTCAACTATTCATTTCCTTCATTTTATTGCAATCCAAGCACTGTCTCTCTTCAAACCAGCCACCAATAGTATTAGCTCTAAGAACCCAAAAGCACCGTACTCCTATCTCTACGCCAAGACTCTTCTCCACCGCCTCAAAAACCACGGACAAGCTGTTATTTCACCACAACGTTACCCTCACCGTCTCTCTCACAGCTGGTACACCCCTGCAAAACATTACAATGGTCCTGGACACAGGGAGTGAGCTTTCTTGGCTCCATTGCAAAAAGGAACCAAACTTTAACTCAATTTTTAATCCTCTTGCCTCCAAAACATACACTAAAATTCCCTGCTCTTCACCAACCTGCGAGACCCGAACCCGTGACCTCCCCCTACCCGTTTCCTGCGACCCGGCCAAGCTCTGCCACTTCATCATCTCCTACGCGGATGCCTCCTCCGTTGAAGGAAACCTAGCATTTGAAACTTTCCGGGTCGGATCGTTGACGGGACCTGCAACCGTTTTCGGGTGCATGGATTCGGGTTTTAGCTCCAATTCAGAGGAAGATGCGAAGACAACCGGGTTAATGGGCATGAACCGTGGTTCATTATCATTCGTGAACCAGATGGGGTTTCGAAAATTCTCGTATTGCATATCGGATCGTGACTCGTCCGGTGTTTTGCTTCTCGGGGAAGCCAGTTTCTCGTGGCTTAAACCATTAAATTACACTCCTTTGGTTGAAATGTCGACCCCGTTACCCTATTTTGATCGGGTAGCTTACTCGGTTCAGCTCGAGGGCATAAGGGTAAGTGACAAAGTTTTGTCTTTGCCCAAATCGGTGTTTGTGCCGGACCATACCGGTGCTGGTCAAACTATGGTGGACTCGGGTACCCAATTCACGTTTTTGTTGGGTCCGGTTTACAGTGCTCTAAAAACAGAATTTCTGTTGCAAACTAAAGGGGTTTTAAGAGTTTTAAATGAACCTCATTACGTGTTTCAAGGAGCAATGGATCTGTGTTATTTGATTGAACCGACTCGGGCTGCTTTGCCAAATCTACCGGTTGTTAACTTAATGTTCAGAGGAGCCGAGATGAGTGTATCGGGTCAAAGGTTGCTGTATCGGGTTCCGGGTGAAGTCAGAGGGAAAGATTCAGTGTGGTGCTTTACTTTTGGAAACTCTGACTCGTTGGGAATTGAGTCCTTTGTGATTGGTCATCACCAACAACAAAATGTTTGGATGGAGTATGATCTTGAAAAATCTAGGATTGGATTTGCCGAGGTTAGGTGTGATCTTGCTGGTCAACGGCTTGGCTTGGCTGTCTGAAATTAAGACAGAAGAAACAGAGCTACTCTAGCACCCAGTCAGCTCACACGTGGGGGCTAATCAGGTCTGCATTTTCAGCTGTTAGGGAACATCGTTATCAGCCTTCGATGAATGGGGGCACCCTATTTTAAAGACTTTACAAGGTTTAGATGGTTTTTGGTAGCAATGAAAAGTTGGTGTTTTGGGATCGATCCATGAGTTAGTGTCCAATCCATGGTTCACCTCGATGCTCCAGAGGTGGCCCATTGATCAGACAGTGTCGGAAAGTGAAGGGAATTCTGGATCTCGGAGCATCAAATGTTGAAACTTGCGTGATATTATTCAACTTACTTTCATCGCTTTTATATTTGTGATTCTTGAATCTCTGAATTTGGTGAGGCAGGGCCCAGGTGATAAAGTAGGGTTTAATATTTGAGGACAGTTGGTTTACGGATGCAATGCCCAGCACATTTTACTATGTGTACCAAAACATGCCCTCTTGGCTGTTTCTGAGACTCGTTTCGTCGGGGCTACAGCAGAGATGAGGTGAAATTTCATCATCAATCACGATGTCGGTCTCTCTCGTGTTAAGGTACTCTCCTGTCTTCTCGTGCAAACGCAATGTTGACTGCCTTATGGAATCCACTTTCGTATGTCTAGTCAGTCGTTCAACACTGTACTGTTTGACCAGAGAATCTTTTCCTGTTTTAAAAATACTCACCTAAAAATTAAAAAAAAATCTTAAGAATTGATGTATGATTAAAAAGAAAGGTGAATTTGAGGTGGTATCAATTATTTTTTAAAGTGTTTTTTATTTTAAATTATATTAAAATAATATTTTTTTATTTTTTAAAAATTATTTTTGATATTAGCATATAAAAATAATTAAAAATATAAAAAAACATATTAATTTAAAACAATAATAAAAAAAAAAATTAAAAATGTTTTTCAACTGGAGTACCAAAGAATGCCTTTATATCGTGTTTTTAAAGTATGACAAGGTTAAATAGTGATATTTTTTTGTTATGGACTAGTTCGCAGTGATAAATAAAACTAGCTGATGTGTTCTAGAAATAACAAGAAAAATCTCAAAATTAGCAAAATTAAAGGGAGTCTCAGTGAGATTTTTTATATGTAACGATTTGATTGTTTGAGTAGTGACGCAGCAACTATTTTAGAAAAAAAAACCTTCAAAAACTTCTATAAAAATTTAAGTTTGATCCAACGATTTGATCATATATTATAATTATTTTGAGTCATTATTTATGTTTGGAGCGACCATACTTCCTCTCGAATTTAAATTTATTCAACTGGTCCACGTAATCTATTTCAAGTATATTCATATTTAGTTATGACAAGTTCACATTTAATTGTCCATAAATCACTCACTACTTTAATAATGTTTTTTTTGAGATTTTAATTAGAGTATATTTTTGAGTTATTAAGTTGGACAAAAACATATATTTTGATTCATATAAAATATTTTTTAAAAAACTTCATAAAATTACACTTTTGATGTAAAATAATTGATCAATTAATATATTTGGATCTAATTGGTCGATCTTAGAATATTGGAATTTAACCATATCATACTTTGAAAATGCAATGGGGTCAAATTGTATCATTTCGCCAAATGTTTTTGTGAACCCAAGTTAATTTGTTAATTATTTTAATTTATCATGCTAATTTTAAATAAAATCTAAAAAATCTTCTGTGCAACGCGAATCTTATCAGGTTGTTATAGTTTTGTAAGAGGGTAGTTTGATTTTATTAATTTTTATTTTTAATTATGGAGATTAGCAGATCTAAAGTATAAAGGTAGTATAATAATGAAGTGGACTTCTCATGGATGCCGTCTTTATTTCTTAAAAGGTGTTTCTTTCTGCAGTCTAATTATACTTTTAAAAAAATTAACTTTTATTTTATTTTAAATTAATTTATTTGAATAGATTTTTAAATAAAAAATATTTTAATAAGTAATAGTTACAGCAAACAGTATATTTTAGGTAAAAGCTGAGTTCATATAGACCAGACCTCATCCTTTTCATTTTTCAAGCTACGCAAGTGGAGTTCAAATCGGCCTCACTCTTCAAGCTGGGCTCGGTATTCGGTCCACAGACTCCGGTCTGCCCATGCGTGGCCTAACATTTGACATTTAAAAAAACTTTGAGAAGAAGAT
Organism: Populus tomentosa; assembly: GCA_018804465.1. Classification (NCBI taxonomy): domain Eukaryota; kingdom Viridiplantae; phylum Streptophyta; class Magnoliopsida; order Malpighiales; family Salicaceae; genus Populus; species Populus tomentosa. The sequence continues at coordinate 3,495,852 of CM031983.1, read as the reverse complement.
TGAGAAATACCCTGCAATCCAGAATCCAGAATGAAAAAAAAAAAACAAATTCGTCAATTTTTTTACTCTGATCAAAACACATTCCATCGACATCAACATTAAAGAATTTATGAGATTTTCATTTTTCCCAATATAATTCAAGTGTTGAATATAATCGCTAAAAAAAAACTGAAATTATTAACCATCAAAACTTACTCAAGACCTCTCTGTTTATTTAAGCTCCTGCATTCTTTTGCTTGTAGCAGTGCCTTAATAACTTGAGTTTACTGTAACTTAATTTATGTTTGTATGTTGTAATGTGATGTAAAATGATTTTTAAAAGTATTTTTTAATTAAAAATGCATTAAAAAAATATTTTTTAGATTTTTTTATTTATTTTTAACATTAGTATATAAAAGCTATACAAAACATTTAAAATAAAAACAATTTAATATTTTTTTCAAGTGAAAAATATTAATTTAATATATTTTAAAATAAAAAACACTTTACAAAACAAACAATATTATAATTTTAAATACTAATGACAATTTTAAATACTAATGACGACTCTTGCAGCAGTTATTTTAACTTCGCAGCACCTTTCGTTTTATGACAAATTTAAAGTGCTAAAACAAAAACCAATGTGCACTCTTCTATGCCTTTCGGCTTCTAACCTGCTTCCTTGGATAGTCAGAAACTCAGTTCAAATTTTCCTCATGCGGCTCGTTGAAGCAATTTCTTTGCATCTGCTATGTTGCAGTTATTTCAGTACTCCCTTTTCTTGTCTTTTCTTTCCTAAGCTCTTACCATCTTTCTCGTTTGGTTAAATAGTCCTCTATTAATGGCTTTGCGTTTGCGTTTAAACAGCGTAAGATTTGACACCTCATGCGAGAAAATATTTTCATTTTGCAGTTCCGAGCGAATTGCATTGGGCCATGGCTACGGCAGGGAACATGCCCCGTCTGTGATGGAAATGGACAAGGTGGATTGGATGCTTCTTACATATGCTTTTGTTACAAGCACTGGCCCATAGTTTGATGGATTTAGAAGCTAAATATAATGCATATATGATGAGCATTTATTGTGCTTTCGGAATCAGTCCAAAGCGGCGTTACTTTCTCACCTTTCTGCACGGTTGTAGCATTTATTGTGCGTTCAGGACGCTATACGAGGATGCTTCTTTTACTAAGAAAATGAAATTTTACTAAGAAATTTCAGTTCAAGATTGGGGTTTGGCGGATTATCTATTTGAAAGAATTGAAAGGGAGGCTAAGGCAGCCGTGGTTCCAAATGACATTAGAATTTATTTGTTTTTAGATTTCAAAAGTACTTTTTTAAAAAAAATTAATTTTTTTGTTTTAAATTAATACTTTTTTTAATGTTTTTAGATCATTTTAATGTATTGATATCAAAAATTAATTTTAAAAAATAAAAAAATATATATTTTAATATATTTTTAAATATAAATATTTTTAAAAAATAATTATTATCACATTACAAACCCCTACTAAAACTTTTACAGCGTGGGTTATTGTTTGCACACCGAACTGGCAAAAAAAAAAGTAAATGGGCGGGCCAGGCAACCCGGGCCTAAATTAATGAACCCGAGTGTCCCCCAAGTTGAGATCGGGCTTTGGCTGTTGCCTTGAACCTAAATCTTCCAATGCTGCCACCACCCCCGAAAACTCCTCTACCATGAGCCATTTTCTACAGGACTACACATCGCACACGCAATGGTTGATTAATAAACCCAGCTACGGAGAGCACACATCATTACTCAATGGATTTCTTCTTAAAGCTCAGGCACCATAATGTGTTCACCATGTGATTTCAACAAGGAGGGAGCGGACTCAGGATCTCCAGCCCTTTGCCTCGTCTAAAAAGGTCAACTCAGTACACCATCCAAGGTGAGAGCAGATTCGGACTTGAACTGTCTCAGAGACATGGCGGCAATCTTGACAAGTCCACAACACTAAATTCATGAGAGAAAGGCTAAGATATTAATCACCCATATAATCTAAAGGTCTTTCATATCACAACATGCTCATTTGCTGCATTCAACTACTCATTTATCGAATATATTTTCTTCATGAAGTTAAGGGCTCATTTTCCCTTCCCTTTTCCCTTCCCTTGACCTTTCTTTGATTCCAGCTTGGCTTGCATGCGGGCAGCAGCGGCTGCTTTAGCCTCTTCTCTCCTCTTCTTCTCTTCCTCTTTAGCTGTAGCAGCATGCTCTCTTTGCTTCTTCAGCTCCCTGATTCAACATTAAATCATGCGACATAAAGCCATTTTATTGCATGTCAATGTGGAAAATTCCAAGAAACAAATTTGTCAGATTCATCTATTTTAGATGTACAGCTTACTCTAGCCTAGCCCTCTCTTCTGAAACATCGGTTACACTGGAACCCTTCCGTGGTCTGCAGGCCACTAACTCCACCTCAAAGATAAGAGTTGCGCTGTTTAAAGCAGACAAATATCTGATCAGCAGAGGTACAGATCCCCATTTATATCATAGAGCAAAGACAATTACCAAGAGCATGCTAAGATTTTAAAGCACTCCAATGATGACCGACAATTGCCATGCACAAACTGGCGCATTAGACTATTTATCCATACAACAAGTCCTTATATAAGTTTCTTATATTAAGTTGCAGACAATGCTTCAAAGCTTTAATTTTCTATTAGACAGCAGTGCCTTATATTTACAGTAGCAGAGTCCATGTAATGAATGTTGTGCTAAATCTATGCTACCGTTACAGCCATAGTTATTGAGTATAGAAACAGGTGTAATTACAAATTGAATGACAGAATATTTTGCATGATCATAGGCTAATTTCGTGCTGTTTCATTATCTGCAGGATCTTCCTTGATACGCCCCCGCAAGATTGAGCTGCCATCGGTAAGACCAATCTTGGAACACAAGAACTCAGTGCGCTGCCTAGACAGTGGCTTTGTTAGGAGATCAGCTAACTGGTCTTGAGTGTGAACATGGTGGACCTGGAGACTGCCTTTCTGGACCAAGTCACGGACAAAATGAAGATCTATTTGAATGTGTTTCATGCGGGAGTGATTGACAGGGTTGAAGCTGAGATATGTTGCTCCAAGATTATCACATAGTAGCTTGGGACATTGTGAAGCTGAAAACCCAAGTTCTGTTAGAAGGGTGGTCAACCACACGGTTTCAGAGGCCGCAGTGGCGAGAGCCCGATATTCAGCTTCGGTTGTGGAACGTGCAACAGCCCGTTGCTTCTTGGAGCTCCAGGAAATAGGGTTGGAACCTAAAAAACTGATATAGGCAGAGGTGGACGTGCGATCATCAATGTTGCCAGCCCAGTCAGCATCAGAGTAAGTCCGTAAGGCAGTGGTGCTAGTCTTGCGCAACTGAAGGCCATGAAAAATGGTGTGTTTTAAGTAACGAAGAAGCCTTTTAGCAGCAGTCCAATGTGTTGTGGTAGGCCGGTGCATGAACTGGGATAGTTTGTTAACAGCAAAGGAGATATCAGGGCGCGTTAGGGTGAGGTACTGGAGGCTGCCAATGATGCGACGAAAATCTGAGCTATCTACAGCAGCAGTGCCATCAATTAATTTAAGAGGCTGAGTGGAGGAGAGAGGAGTAGAGACATTTTTCGCACCACTCATACTCGTTGTAGCCAAGAGATCACGAATATATTGATGCTGGGAGAGAAACAAGCCGACTGGAGTGGGAAGCACTTCAACACCTAGAAAATAATGAAGGGAACCCATGTCTTTGAGAGAGAACAGAGAACCAAGCTGCTGGATAACAGAATGCACAAATGATGGAACATTCCCTGTGATTATAAGGTCATCGACATAGACGAGGAGGTAGCAGAGAGTTGAGCCGTCCCTGTAAATGAAAAGGGAGGAGTCTGCCTTGGAGTTATGAAAGCCTAGCTGAAGGATGGCAGATTTAAGAGCTGTATACCAAGCCCGGGGGGCTTGTTTGAGGCCATAAAGTGCTTTGTTTAATCTGCAAACATGATGAGGCTTAGATACATCCTTGAAGCCGGGGGGCTGCTGCATGAACACAGTTTCAGTTAGTGCACCATTTAAAAAAGCATTGTGAACGTCCATTTGCCTCAGCACCCATGCATGCATGACAGCAATAGAGAGGACAGCCCTGATGGTGGCTGGTTTAACCACGGGACTGAAAGTCTCTGTGTAGTCAATACCAGGACGTTGGTGATAGCCTTTGGCCACTAGACGGGCCTTGAAACGATCCACTGATCCATCGGCTTTGCGTTTTGTGCGGAATACCCACTTGCAACCCACCGGTTGACAGTCAGAGGGAGGGAGAACCAAGTCCCAGGTGCCATGTTTCATAAGAGCAGTAAGCTCATGAGACATGGCAGTACGCCAGTGAGGTTGAGATAAAGCCTGGCTCACACTTGTTGGCTCAATGGTTTGGGGAAGGGGGTATTTGGATATGGTGTTGAGCTGCTTGGGTTTGAAGATTTTGTTCATTGATCTGGTGGTCATGGTATGAGTGCGATGGGAAGGTTCAGGTGCTACGGGAAGAATAGGGTGGGGAGGTTGGGAAAGGGCTGTGGGGGAACTAGAGGTGGCAGCAGGAGGTAGTGGAGAAGAGTTATGCATAGTAGCAGGGAGAAGAGCAGGTGAGGAAGGGGAGAGAAGAGTTGGGTTTTGGAAGGAGGGATCAGAAGAGTTATCGAGATTACCTGAGGAGGATGTAACGATGGCAGGTGGACCTTCCTGGGGCCGACGATTCTGGTATGATGGAGAAGGGATAGACAACGAAGGAACATGAGGTAGGGGAAACCATGGCTGAGACTCTGAAGTTATGTGAGACGAAGAAGAAGACACAGGAATGGATGGTGGGAAGAAATATTTATGTTCATCAAATAGCACATGGCGTGAAGTGAAGAATTTTTTTGCAGTGGGTTCAAAACATCGGTATGCATTTTGCGTTAAAGAGTAGCCAAGAAAAATGCAGGTTTGGGATTTTGGCTGCATTTTGTTTGAGTTATAAGGCCGGGTAAACGGGTAGCAAATACATCCAAATTTTTTTAACTTCAAGTAATTTGGTGGTTGTCCAAAAAGAACTTCCAAGGGTGATTTACCGTGGAGAAGAGGTGTAGGCTGCCGATTTATAAGATAAGATGCAGTTTGAAAGACATATGGCCAATACGAGAAATCAAGATTTGCATCATGAAGAAGAGTGAGGCCCGTTTCAACTAAATGACGGTGGCGACGTTCTGAAACACCATTTTGTTGGGGTGTGTGTGGAGCAGTGGTGTAGTGAGATATGCCATGAAGTGAGAGATATGATTTTAAGGCAATGAACTCCCCACCATTATCAGAATACAGTGTTTTGATAGTTTTTTGAAAACGATTTTCCACAACCTTTTTAAAAAGTGGAAAAATAGTAGAAACACCGGATTTTGTGACCATTGGGTAAAACCATGTATATTTAGTATAATGATCCACAAAAATAAGATAATATCTGGATCCATCAAGACCAGTATAACTAGCGGGACCCCACACATCAGTATAGATAATATCAAGTGGTGCATGGCTTTTAAGACTTGTGACACGAAATGGTTGCTGATGTGCTTTATTAATAGAGCAGGAATGACATAATGAAGACAACTTTTGATTGGAAGTAATAGGAAGGGAAAAACTTTTGACAAGACTGTGAACGATTTTAGTAGAAGGATGTCCAAGGCGCTTGTGCCATCCATCAAGTGATGTTCGTACATGAACATTAGCAACCTTTTTGGAGGAGATGGGAACCATTGATGTGGGGAAGGTATAGATGCCATCGTTACATGCTCCTCTTAGTAGTATCGCCCCCGTGATCGTGTCCTTCACAAGAAAATGAAAAGGGTGAAATTCAACAAACACATTATTTTGTTTGGTAAGATGATGAACAGATATTAAATTTTTGCAAAGGTTTGGAACACAAAGAGTATCACGTAAAAGGAAAGTTCGGTTAGGGGAGTGTAAAGCCAAAGAACCAACATGTGAGACTTCCAAACCTGAACCATCACCAAGAAGTACTTCGTCAGTACCATCATATTCAGAATGAATAGATAAATTAGAGAGATCTCCTGTGATATTATGAGAGGCTGCAGAATCAAGAAGCCAATTTTTGTCTTTGCCCGTGGATGATGTGGCACAGTGGGCAGAAATATTTGATGGATTTGAGGGAGAGCAGAACTTGGCAGTGTGACCAAACTGATCACAAAGTTGGCATTTGGGTTGATAGCGCCGATTGAAATTTGTGGACCTGTTGTAATTTGAGTTGCGTCTGTCACGGTGAGTGCTATTAGGATTTCGTCCTGGACTGAATGTGGGAGGCCCTCGCTGAGAGTGTTGCCTGTTTTGCCGAGAGGATCCCTGATTATATCCTCCTTGCACATACTGCTTGGTTTTTGTGTAGTTGGCAGATACAACCATGTTTTGGGTTGCAGTTTCCAGGCGCCTTAGATACGCCTCATGGCCAACCAGAAGATCATGTAATTCCTCAAAGTTTAGAGAGGACTCCCTGGCACGGATAGGTCCTGCAATCTCTCGAAAATCTGGACCTAAGCCGTTTAACACATAAAGGGTGAGATCATCATCCGAAATTGGATGGTCAATAATGGCTATTTCATCAGCCAGTTTTTTCACAGCATGAAGATAATCTGTGATGGATCGATGGCCACGCTGGATTAATGTGAGCTCCTCCTTCAGCTGCATAGCACGTGTTCTAGATCTGCTAGCATATAGGGTTTTGAGTTTTTTCCAAGCACCATGAGAGGTTGAGGCCGTGGCAATGAGAGGTGTTATTGATGAGGAGGTGGAGGCTAGAATAGCACTCAAGATGAGTTTATCTTGTCTGATCCAGTGGCTCTTGTGCAGCTCATCAATGGTGGAGCCAGAGGAGGAAGGACATAAAAACATGCCTTCAACATAATTGAGTAAATCATACCCAATGAGGAGTGCCTCAAACTGAGCACGCCATTGGAGAAAAGTGGAGGGGGTTAATTTTTCACTGATTTGTGTAGTGATATTAAGAGCAATGAGTGGCTTGTCTGTTGCGGAAGAGGGTTGGGGTTGAAGAGAAAAGGTTGAAGTTTGATTGGGAGAAGTAGACATGGCAGATACTTGGATCGTTGACTCGTTAGAGATTTGGTGCTCTGATACCATAAAAAGTTGCAGACAATGCTTCAAAGCTTTAATTTTCTATTAGACAGCAGTGCCTTATATTTACAGTAGCAGAGTCCATGTAATGAATGTTGTGCTAAATCTATGCTACCGTTACAGCCATAGTTATTGAGTATAGAAACAGGTGTAATTACAAATTGAATGACAGAATATTTTGCATGATCATAGGCTAATTTCGTGCTGTTTCATTATCTGCAGGATCTTCCTTGATAAGAAATACATCCTTTGAACGTATCTCAAAAACTAGGAATCAAATTTCCCAGATAGAATATCCTAGACTACATTCATAACTATCCACAAGGAGAATTGGATTTACTTGTTTAGAAAAACACTCAGTCCAACTGATATCCAACAAGGTTTAAATCATGGGGGAGATTCAAAGGGCTGTCTAAAGGGGAGGTCTAAGCCAATACAGGGCAAAATTAAGGATGGGCTTCCTATTAGCCTTTATGGGTCAGTTTAAGATACCTCGTTGATTGTGCACATATGCAGATTTTAATTAATACTTTCAACAGGTCGTCAATAAGGGTGCCGGTATGATTATTCAGCCTGCCTGGGTTGAAGATGGTGGTGGTCGATGAGGATTCTGACGAGGATACTCAACAAAATCAGGTGAAAATGGTGGTGATGGTGGCAGTGGGTGATTCTACTAAAAAAAGCCAAAAACTAATGGTTTTATTGCGATATTAAATAAAAGAATGCTTCAGAGTTTGCAAATGTTTTAGTTAATTAACACAGTAGACAAATAATTAGGCAATGCTTTTGAAAACAGAAGACTCCAAAATATCCATTTCATTTCCAGTATATCTTTCTTAGGCCTTTGATCTTGAGAACGAATATTCCTAATTCACAGGCAACGCATTTTCGATACTTAACTAGTCTCTGTATCAGATAAGTAAGAGGATCTAAATAAGAAGTTAAAAAATATGAATCTACATTGACATACTCAGGTGGGATATCTGGCGGGGAACCTGCATTGCCATACGCATATTCTGGTTTGCAAGTAATTTTTGCAACCTCCCCGACCTGGTATGACCAAGAAATGAGTTACAATATAGGTATAAAAATCACAAAAAACTTCAAAAATTTGTACTGAGAAAGAATGTTTAAACCTTCATGGTTTTCACGGCAATCTCCCATGCCTGAATCACCGAGCCCTTCCCAAGTTCAAATGAGAAGACAGTGTTATCCTCGCGTGTCGTATCAAAAACTTCACCGGTTTCAGCAAGCATGCCCTCATATTGAACTGTTCAAAGCAAGAATTCATATCCTATTTGGTATTCTGACAATGAGTTGGTTAATATTAATAATAGTCCACAAAAGCAAAACATACCATCAACAAGAGGAAGATCCTCCGAAGGACAGATGGCATCAGCTTTTTCATTCCTCAAGATTGACTTGAAAACACCTCCATCCCCGGATAAATCAATAGAATTACCCATGGCTCCTCAATAACCTAATCCATCCGATTAAATCAGATAAACGGTTAGTTAGCATTAAACACCAAAAGACAAATTTAACGACAATCCCAAGGATTTTAATTACTAATCAAGAAATTAATACCACTTCATTTTACCCCGCATTTCTATATTAATAAACAAAAACAAGTAATCAAATGCATGACAGTCGAACGAAAGTTCAAATGACACAGTAAGAAACAAAAATTAGAAAAAGAGAAACTGCGATGAATTTTATTTTTTTGTTAACTGACCTGATTCAGTGATTGAGCCAAGAAACCGAAAAGAAACGAAGAAATCAGGTTGAATCGCAGACGATATATCGGGGGAAATGGCGTGGATATCGGTGGCCATAGGCGTCTTGTGAGGTTTTTCAGTGAAACTGTGTAGCCAATTTCTTTTGTGTGAAGAAACGAATATTCTGCGCGAAAAATGGAAGCGTGGGCTGGCAGCCCGATCCACATATAGAGAGAAAGAAGGTGAAGGCATGTGGGCTATGTTGTTATTGTGGGCCCAAACCGTTTAAAGCTTGGACCTCTTGGGCTCAGTTGTTTCAGTATCGGATGAGTGAGTCTAATATTAGTTCAAAGTTTTTAATTTTGTAGACTTAACTAGTTTATAGAGTTAAATGTCAGCAATTAGATTTTTCATAAACATAACGAAAAAGCATTGAGGTTATAGAAAATTATTTAATATTTTTATTAAATTTTTTTTATCAAATCAATCTTTAAATTTTTTGACTTAATTTTTTATTTAATTTAAATTTAATATTAAAATATATAAAAATTATTCTAATATGATTTTGTCGACTTAATTAATTAAAAATAATTCAGTTGATGTTTATAAAAAATTTAAGGATAAAATAAAAAGATAAGAAAAAATAATAATAAAATATTTTGAGATGAGAATTCTTATAGGTTTAAAATTAAACAATGCCATAGTTAATATGTCATGATCCATTCAAAGTAGTTAATCTAAAATAACCTGATATTTATCTAAAAAAAAACTTAAGGACACCTGTCAATAAAGTAGGAATCAACACTCCGACCCCATCTACGATCTATATATTCACGTTTTTTTAATGACAACAGTATAGCTGGTATGGTTAATAAATAATTATTATTTATTTTAAAATGTAATTCAAATTTTGGTTTTGTGAATTGATTTAGGTTTTCATTTGGTATAATTTTCATAAATTAATTTAATTTATTTTTTAACTTGATTATAAATAAAATTTTACTTGAATTTAAAGTTTATTATAAAATCATGTAAAATTCTAATTTAATCCAAGATTAAAACTTTAAATTTTAACTTATTAACTCTAACTTGTACATCTCCTCTTCTAAAAAAACTGTTTGAAATTATATTTATTTTCACCTTAAATTTACTTTGACTTCTGTCATGCATAATATGATTTTTGTTAATTGATTTAAATTATTTTTTAATCTTTGATTCATAGGAAGTTTATAAAAATCTTTTTTTTAATTGAAAAAAATAAAAACCCATTGAATCCTTGAATTCAATAGAATGCTCGATTTTACCTAATCTAGGATGGCAGGGTCAATAAAGGCAATTTTGTACTGCAATAAAAATTCAGTATGATTAAAATTAAGATTTTTTTTAAGTATTTACATAATCATACATTCATTTTAATATTCCATTCTCTAGAATTCATGAAATTAGTGGTAGGTGATAAAAGATCTCCCACTTGCAATTTTTTTTTATGAGATTTAGGGATACTTTAATTATAAAGTTAGTGATTTTTAATAAAAAAAATTACAATTAATAAAAGAATGCACTTTAAATTTTTAAAACAAAAATATTTGTTTTTTTGTTGTAGGTAATAAATACTTTGAAATTAAAAATATAAATACTTTAGAGAATAGAAAAAGTGTTAACTATTTAATTCAAAAGATACATACAACTTCTGAATTTTAACATTTTGCTTGAATATAGATGTTGAGATGTCATCTTCAGATAAATAATCACGAGTTTTTAAACAAACATAACAAAAATACACTTATACATCAAGCTTCAAAAATCGTGGTTCAGAAAAAGTTTTTACAAAATAGATTTGTTTAGAAAGCATGATTTTATCTTTGTTGTTCGGTTTTCCATGCCTGGGACCATAGTTTAAAATTAGTAACAAGTAAATACCTTCAGCATCCTAAAATCATAGCTTTTTAATCACCAGAGCTATGGCTATGGCCATGGTAACATCTATATCAAATTGGCCGGGAAGGGAGGGAAAGAGATCTCAATGGAAAAGTAAAAACAGGGTTAGGGGTGTCGAGTCCGAACACGGGAGAAAGTGTTTCAAAGATGGTCAAACATTAAGCCATAACACAATCCAAAATGAAAACGCAAATATCAACTTCAGAAACTCAACATTTAATTAATACTCGTGGGAGTGTAGTGAAAGATCATATCTAAAGATACCATGTCCATGGCTTCGGAGCCGACGAACTCAGAGGGGTGGGTCCCTGCACCCTACGTTCCAGTCTCTTCCCTTCAATAATTGCTCAAACCTCCAGCCCCAACCAATCACAATCCAGAACCAAAACTAACCTTACTAATAAGTTAGGTTAAAAAGACCAATAACCCTACAGACGTTACACTTGCGACCCACCGAATACAAAACCATCTCCCTCGTGATGGCGGGTCCCTAATTCCCACGTGACCATCGGTTCACAGTGGACGGAGACTCCTTTCTCCTCTCGTTTTTTATTTTTATTGGCTATATCCTCATGCAATGGAAGAATTCCAGGTTCTGGAATATTTATCTCCATGCGCTTGATCAGATTACTCACTCTTGCGTGTCCAGGATGTGACCGCTGGCCAAACAGGGACCTGGAGCGCTGCTTTGTCGTGGGACCCGTTGAGAACCCGCGCGTGGGTCAACGATCAGAATGGGTCCCGCTAACAGTTTAGCCTTTTTTGACAGAGTTTGGGGCTTTTCTCTCAGAGCCCACACAGAAAACATTTTCCTGTTTCTCCTTTCCTTCTTCCTAAAAAACCCACAATTTGTTGCCTTTGAAAACAAGGCTTGCTTTTGTTTTTTTCTTCGTCCACTCAGTAGATGTTGTCCAAATAATAATAATAATAATAGATTCTTGTTTTGTTTTGATCTTATGATCGCTAATAATGTCTCATGGGAGTATAAGAGTATCGTTTTCTTTGAACTGGTGTCCATCCTTCAGTACTAAGCTATTTTACTATCTTTTTATCCATAAAAAGTATTTATAATAGAAATAATTCTCTTTCACTGTATTAAAACTAGAGAAACAAATGTTATTGAAACTCAAACTTGACTTGTTTGATTTAAGAAATTGACACTGTTTAGTCAAACTTACGTGTGCAGTTATCATCCATTTTCATTATTGTAAAATGAACCGTGATAAAGTTGAAGTAAATTATAATTTTTAATGCATATTTTACGCCGAAAAGAAAAGTTGAAAATCTTAATGGAGGCTACTCTAAATAGACGTGGACCGGGTCAAGGGAATGTTCACGCTAGGTGGCTCGCAAGTCTCAAATCAAGATTGCAGGAATCAATTTGCAATGATCAGTGGGGATTTTGTGTGTCCCAGAGAGAGTGAATATTTATTTGAGATTTACCATGTTTAAAGCACAGAACCTGTTTTTGTGTTAATTATCAAATTACTACCATTAGAGAAACTGTAGAAGAGGGATTTTATTTGCTATTCATACACACACACCAACCATCTGGACAAATCAAGATAAATCTCACACCAGGCATCGTTTTTTAATCTCTAAATGTTTAACAAAGTTTTTGCATGGTAGTGGATAGAATCACTCAAATAAATAATGATGATGATCGCTGCAGGTTTGCAAATGAAACCCTAGAAGATCCTGACTTTCCAGTAGAAAATGAACCAACATTACAAATGCAAGAATCCATTAAGAGTCTTAATGACCAGAATCACAAGTGGGAGAGGATTTGTGGGGTGGCCACGATTCCTTTTTCTTCCGGAGCTATTATGCGCAGGTCACCTCCCTCTCTACTAAAGCTAAGGAAGGAGATAATGTTATCTTTGTTAATTTCCCTTTTGTTTTTGGTGAATCCTTTGGCACGCCAAGCTAACTTTAATGATTAGCATTGAGATCTTAATTTGTTGTGGAAGTGATGTTTGTCTGGTTGCTAAAAGAGTGCATATAAAGAAGAAGATGCTAGGGAAAAGCAAGGTGTTTTTTTGACCATAACGAACAAGTAATTAAGACCGGGGAAAAGAAGAGAAAGTGGAAAGTGTTGGGAAATAGTGAAACCCTATCTTATTAACTTGCCGTGGCCCAAAATTTGAAAAGTGGAGAGCAGCCATTAATGACACCAACGATCATCAACCACCATTGAATTCAGACTACGAAAACAGAGCGCACACAGTATCAAACTACTAATGCATCTGGGCACGTCACGAAAACAGACCATATCCCGATTAGGTATTCTCGGCTCACAGGAATGTACTATATATTATTTCCAATTAAACGGGTACCTTTGTTTTTTATATTACTACTCTCAATCCACCTTCTCACCTATCTATTTATTGTGAAGACGGTTTTTTTTTTTTTTTTAATGTGATAAAGAGAAGACCGTGTAAGAAAAAAAGTGTAGTTCATGCCTGTATATTCTTAAATTCATGCCTAGCAAATCAGCTAAGAGATTTTTTGTTCTTTTTGCGAAGGCAGAATTAACCCGACGGATAGTACTAATAATCCTACGAAGTAATCACTCAAATAAATACCGAGACTATGTTTTTTTGGCTTCCGATTTTGTATACTTTGATGAATTGATATCTTAATTAGTCTTTTTTTTTTTTTTTCATCTTACCAATGGATTAAGAATCTACTCGCATGGATTAGATACATCACTTGAGATCACCCATCATAACCACAAAATACAAATTTGAAAACACGGTTCAAACATGGTTGCTTAATGTTTTTTATATATTTTTAAATTATTTTGATAATATTATTTTGATAAATTTTTATAAAAATATATTAAATTATAACCACTATTACACTACATTTAGATATAAATGAGATGGTATATATGTATATTATTAGAATACATAGCGGCAAAGAAAAATAACTCAAATATTTTTATAGTTTAACCAATTAGATTTTATATTTATTTTTTAAATATTATTAATTTAAGTGTTATAAATCTTAGAATAAATTTATATAATTATTAATTTTAAAATTTTAAAAAGTTAAGTATAAATTCATCCGAATTAACAAACAAAAGAAAAAACAAAAAAGAGACATTTACCACGTGAAATGTGAACCGTGAAGGATACGAATTTGGGAACCCATGTGTCCACCAGCTGATTCATTGTCAGCCATGAAGCCAACTTGCCTTTTCCAACGCAGCTACTGTACTACTGTTACTATATAAATTATTACACTATACTCGCACTATATATATATATATAAAATCAAGTAATTTCCGATCTGCAACACACGCCAAAAAGTTTGAATTCTTAACTGTGTGCTTTCTTATTTTTAGCAATTGAAGCTTTATGTTCCCAAAGGTTTCTTTTTTATAACGAGTCGTCGTCAGAACCCATGATGATAACACCACACTACCGATCCAGAGTCTCTAGCCTCAACATCAGGGAGCCCGGGTGTAAATAATCTCCACAGAAAGAATTACCCCCACTGCACTTGCTATTTTACTCTTCGCATGCCGCAGAGAATTACCACTGATATTGTTCATGGGAAAAGTACAAAAAAAAAAAAAACCCTGAACTGGATAAGAAATCGAAGTGGTCCTAACTCCATACTGTGGTCAATGGTTCAAGACTGCAGGATATTACAGTGATTTCGAATATTATACACGGCATTGTAATTCGTGCCATTAACTTCCCTAAATCTGATTATGAGCCCCATCAGTTGAAAATGATAAAAGGTAATTAAGCTGTGGTAAATATACATACAATAGGAAGGAAGTAGCAAGTTTGATATTTTCTTCAAAAGCAAGCTTTAATGGCCGTCATAGCAGTTAATGTGCTAAAATAATTGAAGAAAAGGGCATCTCTTTTGCACTCCTTTGGTGAAGGACCCTAATAAAGATACCCTCTCTTCCCCACGTTGATCCATCTTCATACTGAGATGACTTATTATTTTATTAATTATCAACATCCATGATCGTATTAAAAATTCAAAAAAATGAAATAAAAATAATAACCAATGCAGCCAATCATACCAGACCCACCCAGACGCCCCTGCACTAGCTGCAATGGTTGAATGGAATCTCTCTGACTCTCTCACAAAGTCCAGAGATAGAAGAAACTAGAGTGATGTGAGATCACACCCGTCACTTCAATCATTGAGACAAAGAAAACCCAGAAATGAGACGGAGAAACAAGGACAAAAATGGATGGTAGTGAACATAGAAGCATAATAGCGAGAACTATGTTTGAACGATCTCTCTATCATATTAATCTCTGATTCTGAAAGTGACAGTGACATTAAGAACCCATCTCCTTCTGAAGAGTACCCGGAGCCCAAAACAATCCAACCCAAAAGGCAAAATTTAGAAAAGAAAACGATTAAAAAATCTTAATTTATATACATGTATATATATATATCTTGCTCTTGCTCTTGCTCTTCCTCTTGGATGCCCAGAAAATGCCTTAACAGTGGGTCCTTTTGAAGCAGAACCCAAGAAACCATCTCATTGAGAGAGAAAAATCTTCTAATGAGGCTAAAAAAGATAGAAACTTTGGCCAAAACTTCTCTTACTAGATCCCTATTGCGTTTTCTTTCTTTCTCTTCCAAATTTTTTTTAAGCATCGTTATAGTCTCTCCAGCAAATAAGCATTGTGACGCACCTCCTCATGATGTAGAACCTAGCTCTCTGTTCTTTAACAAGACTTGCACATTTTCTTGTAAAAGAACACCTCCTTTGAGATGAATTCTTCATTAGAGAAGAAGTTGAGGATCTGCTTCTTGATGACCCCTCTTTCTTGGTCAGCTTCCACTTCTCATCGAAGTAGAATTGTGGCGGAGCACTTGAACTGTGAGTGAGAGTATTAGTCATGACAATTAACAAAGAAACGAATTCTCAGAAAAACTTATAAATCTCTTCTCCCTCTTTAGTAGGCTTGGAGGCAAAAGAAGAGAGATGGAGAAAACAAGAGCTACAAGAAGGGAAAACGGAGGATCAGTGAGGTTTGTTTGTTTTTCAGTAATGAGATCGAGTCACTGAGGAAGAAACATTGCGGGTTAGGGCTCCTATTTATAATGAGTAAAATTAAAGAATAATAAATAAGATGTAAAAATCCATTTCTTTGTCAATAGCGTTACTGTGGCTATCACCCGGGCCTTCTTTGCCTCGAGAGACCCATCATATAATTTCTTATTGTTTAATTATTTTATACAAAATATCCGTATTTTATCGAGGTGGGTTCCCATGGAAGGGAGAAACGAGGTGAAGGAAATATAGTGCTGGTTTGTTTTTACATTACAATATTAAGGTTTTTAAATGTGTTATTGTAAGAATTAAAAAAATATTATTTTTAATTAAAAAATAACATTTATTACAATAACAAACAACCACTAATGCAAGAAATCTCACTGTGCTGTGTGGCCTGTAACTGTAAATTTCTAGGTAATGGCTAATTAATTCGAAAATGTCTTCTTTTTTTCTTCGCTGAAGGGCATCAGAAGTTATGGTTTGTGATAAAAGAAGAAAAAGATAACGAGATAATAGTAGCCTTTTCCAGCAGTTGCAACTGGCACGAACTATAAATAAATTCTTCTCCCTCTCGGTGTATCCATGAATACACCTGATCTTTTTTTGGATTTTTGCAGTGAATTGTATGTAAAGTCTGGGCAAACAGGAATTTGTATTTTTCCCTGCTCATTAAAGGAGGAAGAAAGGGAGGGAAATAAGAGCAGCAAGGCCATGTCGAAAAGTGGTTTCCACTCGACACTCTGATTCGCCAAGCAAAGACAAAATGCTTTGTTCATGTTGTTTTGTTTTTCCATTTTTGGGTCGTTTATACAGTAATCATTTCAATCTTGCTTTTTGACGGTACTGATACCATGTTTCTGCAACTTTACAACTAAATGGCATTTTGCTTTTGTAGGAGCTCTGCCAAATAAAAATCTGTGATGCAATCGAGCCCGTTGATCTGGGTTTTTGTCTTTCTCGTTTATGCATTTGTTTGAACAGGATCGGGCGGTGTTCGATGCCCATTAGTCCCGAGAATAATTGGAGCAATGTTTTTTATATAATACAATTATGTATAATAAAAATAATCCAATAACTTGA
This sequence comes from Populus tomentosa, assembly GCA_018804465.1. Taxonomy (NCBI): domain Eukaryota; kingdom Viridiplantae; phylum Streptophyta; class Magnoliopsida; order Malpighiales; family Salicaceae; genus Populus; species Populus tomentosa. The sequence goes on along the minus strand of CM031983.1, from coordinate 3,478,932 downwards.
TAAAGTGTTTATAGAAGCTGAAAATAAATAACGTTACCTAATTGGTGGTCTCAACTGTCAAGTTTTAACACTGGCTTTTAATAGAATTGTGTATAATAAAAATAATATAATAAGCAGAAAATAAATAGAGTTACTTGACTGTTGGTGCTTGTGGTGGGTCGAGGAGGAAGGCAGATGGTACCAATGACTTTTAAAAAAATAAATGAAAATAGATCTTTTTATAAATTCTTGCGTGTTTAATTGTTCGAGGAATAGAGATAATCTTGGCATACAGGAAATGGAAAACTTACTGTAAGTACTCTTCGAGAAATGTGATTTCTGATGTGCGGATCACTCTAATTTATCGTATAAAAAAGAAAACGGCACCTTCCACGTAAGAATTATAGAGATACCGTGAGAAAAGGAACAGATTCAGTGACCTCCAAACAAATTTTCTTAAAATACCGGGCTAAAATGAAAATTTAGAGAGTCCAGGTGCATATCGTTTCAGTGACTAAACATCAAGCTTCTTCGTCGACTCGAAGGTACTCAATTTATCATGATGTCATCCATTGAATAGCCTTTTTCAAGGCACAGGTTATAGCTTCAGCACCTCCAGACCTAGAATCAGAACCCAAAAATGATTTCTTAAGAAAATGGGTAGGCACCTAACCTAGTTGGCTCTTAGAACAAAACGCAGTAAAATAAAGTGAAACATCCAAGATTTTTTATCTTCTTGATCTCTTGCATAGGAAAGAAAAGGGTCAAAAGATCTTCTTGATTTTCACTACAGAATCAAGAAATTAACAGGTGGCAAATCATCATCGAAAGAATTTGTAGTGGTGTCGACTGTAGAGAGAGAGTACAGTTATTTCTAATTACTCTAAGGAGTGTGAATGGATGGTCACATTTCACGCTAGACTGACCAAGACAGTACCGTTCTTGTGCCTTTCGTCTTTTATTATTATTATTATTAATCTAAAGAGTGCAACTCGCTTCGCAGGGATTCAAATGGTAGAACAAAAGAGTCTCTTTGTGTCGGTAATTTTATTTTTTTACAGTGCAACTTCCACATAATTACGAGAACCAGTCGTTGTGTCCGACTCAGTGCTTGGTTGTCATTGGGAGTGTTCTGATGACGAAATGCCTTTTCTTATTCTGGAAATATAAGTTTGAAAAATAGATGATTATTATAAAATAGGGTGGCATGTATTTACGATCTACATTTTGTTATTGGAGAAAAGTTCCATTAACAATTTCAGTGAGTAACTGCCTTCCATTTAATCTATTACCCTAACGGTCAATAAACAGTCCAAAGATCTTTGTTTTTTATATTTAGAGTTTACTTAATGTTGGATTGTGATAGGAGTTGTTTTTTAAAAATAATTTTTGTTTTAAAATATATTAAAATATTATTTTTATTTTTTTAATTTATTATTTACATTAACATATTAAAATAATTTTAAAATATTAATTTAAAATAAAAAATTAATTTTCTAAAAAAACTTTTAGAACAGAGAAGTAAGCATGCTATTACAAGTGCAAAAGCACCGCCCATCATGAGAGAGACTGCTTTGCGGTTTCTCATTTTTAGAACTCTCTTTTGTTTTGTTTTTTCCAGCAGTGTAAATGGAAAAAAACATAATACTTTATATTTTTTTTAAGTAAAGGCCGTACTTCTAAGCCGTTCGAGATAATTTTTTAAACCGCAAAAAATATATGATATCGCAGTGTTGAAAATATTTTAATTAAAAATATTTTAAAATACAATGTATGATGATCTTGTAAGAATATATTTTAATTAAAAATACAATGTATGATGATTTTGTAAGAATATATTTTAATTAAAAATATTTTTTTCATATTTTTTTAAACCACAAAAAACAAACACATCTTAAATAATATAAGATATCGAGTGTTGAAAACTAGAAAACCTATAGTTTTTTTTGTTACTTGTAATTATAATGTTGAACTACTTAAAGTTGTCTTCGTTTTACATTTTATAAATCGTATATCATTAATAACGATAATATAATTAATCTTTAGAAGGCAAGCTGCATTATCTACATTATCTGCAATGTATCGGAGACGTATGCCTCGAACCTACTTCTCCAAAACATACCATTACTAGATTTCGATTGATTTTTTTTTCTTGATTTTTTTTAATATATTAAAAGAATAAGAACACTCAATTAAGATCAATGGGAAGCATAGTGATTCCAGAACATAATTTGTACCGATACAGTCAAATTTGAATTTCATCAGACCCGATGTGTGTGTACACCCCACACACACACACACATGCATTTAGACAAATATCCGCCATTACAGACAGTATTGACCCTCTCTCTCTTTTTTTTCTTTTTTTTCTTCTGATCAGAGTGCTGGTGGCTCGATTAATTAAACTTCGATCTAAATGCAAACTCGGGGACTTTCTAGAACTTGGCAAGATTTAACTGGCGAAATAAACTTGTACCTAGTGGCATGCATGCTCGCTACAATTGAGAGAAATGATTACGTGGATGTGACCGTACACGGTAATGAGCCGACATGATTTTCACTCGGGTGTACATTTGATCAATCAATCGCAGGCGATCACCTACAAGCAAGCTACAATGACAAAACGAAGGAGACCGATGACTGATGGTTGGCGTGCTTTCTATTTTAAGCACTATGAAAGGGTGGACCCATTATTCTATGGCTCTGATCATGCGTGCCCATGCCAACTATGGCGGTGAAAGGAAAAAAAATGCTATCATGCATCCATGACCATTGATATAACATGACAGAGCCACGGTTGCCATTAATAAAGGTGTACTCGAAATCTATAGTAGAAGATGTACTGTACATTTCATGTCGGTATAATTAAAAGGGTATTTTATCAACATAGCATTATTTGATAAATTTTTTTTTAAAAAATAACAAGTCAGAAAAATAAATTTCAAAAATAGTATATTTTTAACTCAACTGCTATACAAAATATGGTTTTATTAACGACAGTTAACTGATCTCCAGTTAATTGATTGCTATTATTAATAGTGGTTTGAATACAATATATTTTAAAATTTTAAAAAATAAAAAATAAAATATATTTTTAAATAAAATATTCTCAAGAAAACAAAGAAAAAACATGATATTCCCGCATCAAATTAGCTATTAATTCCGAGAGATGTAGATTAACTGGTCAAGTTCTGGGTTTGTTCTTCAAAAATCATTAGTTTGAGTATTACAAATCTTAAGATTATTGGAGGCTTATACAGTTTTAAATTTCAGGATTTTCAAGAATTAATCGAGGTGTGTAGAAGTTAATCTAGATACCTACAGTTAAATAAAATAAAAAAAGAAAAAGAAAAAGAGATGCACGGGTGGAGCCGCGACTCTCTCAAAATAATTCACAGGTATATATATATATAAGTCATTGCACCACCCTTAATTGTTAAACAACAGAGGCCCAGTCCTCTTCTAACCGCTAACCTCGTTTAATCTATGAATTATCAGAAGAAAACTTTTCACGGGATCAGAAGCTCGTGCCTTGTCTCCTCACATCCGTCCAGTGAATGGAAACTGGCACAAAGATCATGCATTCGACCAAATTATTTATTTGACCATGTTGATAATGCATACTCGCTCGAAGACAAATCCTGAAACAACGAGTCCAAAGCCTTTGCTATATTCGACCGCGCTTGGAGGTAGAATTTCAACAAATCGATTTCAAGCTTCGCTATGGTTTTTTTTCTCTTTTTTTTTTTGAAAACTATAAAGAAATCTGAAGATAGAAGTTATACGATGCCGATGAACAAGAAAAGTAAAATAAAAGGAATGCTTAAAATATATCGGGCACTCTCCATTTGTGTAAAATATGTGCGCGCAGGCGAAGGAAAGCATTGTTCTTCTGGAGTAGCGTTATACTGCAGGGGCTGATGATGATCACATGTGGCACGTGACAACAATGCCAGCAGAGGCCAACTTTTCATGGATTATTTATGCATTGTATATTTAAATGGCAATTTAGTTTAAGGTAAACCATACTCTAATCCTCTTAACCGTGTTATATTAAGTTTCGGTTTCCATGGTTTGAAGTTTCCATATTGACCTTATAGAGTTTTCAGAAAAGTTCAATATGATCCTTTTCCATCAAATAACAACTACAATTCATGATGGGATTTTGAATTTTATTGAATATTTGGACTTCTAAGGGTTTCTATAGAAAACTATAACGTGTACGATGCTCTGAGAGAAAATATTGAGAGCAAACACGAAAAATCAAGTTGAAAAATGAGCCTGTCCCATATTGAAATGTTCTGCAAACTATAAGGTTAACATTCGGAAGTCCTGATATACAGTGACTGAAATATATTTGTCTATTAGTCTAATATCGAGGGTGCCCCTATCTCTTCTCACACGTGTCGGTCTGCGCCATGGACGCTTTGGGTCTTAGGTCACGGATACCGAAAGTCCTCACCGACTCCTTTCAGGTCAAGGAATATCGTGCATGCACGTGTAAATAATTTTAAGAGGTAATTTCCAAGGCTTTTGTTTGTTTTTTGGCGTGGTCATTAAAAATAAATCACGAAAAAAATAATCAAAAGGTTCCATTTTCTCTCTTCATAGCTCACATGTCAACAGTTCAGTAGCAAGAACTCTAGCATGGGGGTCGTGATAGATTGGTCTAATTGCAAATAGAGTTCGTTAGTTGCTTGAAGTTTGAACAGAATTATGATTTGAGATGCTCTATGTTGTAACATCGTAGCCTCCAATCAAGAATTTTTTAAAACCAGTTGTATATTAAGATCAACTCTTTTTTTGGATATATTCGGTTAATGATGGCATTGTGAGGATAAGAAATGTAAGCAGCTTCAAAGGCATCGAATTGCTCCTACTCGCTTCTCTCACATTCACATGGTTTAGGAATCAGGATCGACTAGTAAAAACTATCTTTGCTTTCGCGTGCATGAATGTGAAAGACAGAGCATTACACCAGAAGGATTGAATAATCTCTCAAACTAGCAGTTCTTCTCATTGGTTTTGTAACGAATCATTGACCTGGTTACTGACATTCAGACAACCCTTCGATTTTCTTCTCGTGAAATTTCAATGCAGCAATGTAGCGAAGATTTGGTTGTCTTCGGAGGAAACAGGGTGCCTGTCTAGAATGGAAGTGCCGTGACATTTCTTGTATACCCCAATTCATCCATGCAGTCCGAGACAGATTTAAATACAATAGTGCAAATGGACTGACATCAAGTGATTCCTCCATCAACAACTTCTTGAAAATTAGTAATCCCTGGAGGGTAAATCACACATTCGATGACATTAAGTGAGCATTTTAAGAACTGCAATGAGCTTTTCAAGGTTAGTAATGTGCACGTCTTCTTCAGCTTAGAGTTTCAGTTTGCCTTTCGAATGTACCTGTCTGGACTAGAACGTATGGACTGGTTTAGTTTCTCATTACTTTATGGGTATGATTAAGTGCATTTAGAAAAACAATTATAACAAAAACAGTTTGTTTCAAATTTCTGGCAAAATCGTTGAATGGTGAAAATAAATTCGAGATCAATTCGGATTAGCAGAAAAGCTGATGCAGCTACAAGCCCCGGGACAATCTTTCGATGTACAGACAAGAAATTTCTTACGATTCCAAACCATATGATTTTCTCGTTCAGTTCATTGCAATTTTATTGGCAGGAGCTCCTGTTGTGAAAATCCTGAACAGAAAATTTTGTAGGGACGATGGACACCATCTATCTCCACATTGGTATGATATTGTCCACTTTGGGCCTAAGCCCTCATGGATTTGCTCTTGGGCTATACCCTAAAAGGCCTCATACCAATGGAAATATTTGTCCATCCTTATATACCCTTGATCCTCCCCATTTCTAGCCAATGTGGGACTTTGGTCGTATACCCAACAATCCTCCCCTCGAACAAAGGACCACCGAGCCTCCCCTCAAACGATCATTCATCCATCCACTCTCTATCAACCATGATTCTTCATTCTCCACTTCACCGTATTGGGGTCAGGACACGTCCATGAAGCATCCGGAGAGCACTACCTGACTTGAGAGTTTGCTCTTTCTAGGTCAACTCCTCTTCACCGTGTTGGAGCCAGGACATGTCCGTGAAGCATCTGGAGCACACCGCCTATCTATTAGAGCTGATCCACAGATTACATCGTGATTTACTTGGGGGCCCACCACCTTTTGTTCGGCATTCCGAGGATTCATCCATCATGGCTAACTTCGGGGCAAGGCTCTGATACCACTTGTAGGGACTATGGACACCACCTATCTCCACATTAGTATGATATTGTCCACTTTGGGCCTAAGCCCTCATGGATTTGCTCTTGGGCTATATCCCAAAAGGCCTCATACCAATGGAGATATTTGTCCATCCTTATATACCCTTGATCCTCCCCATTTTCAACCAATGTGGAACTTTGATCGTATACCCAACAAATTTCTCGCTAATTAGTGGCTTACTAAATTAAATAGAGCAGAGTCTTACTCTTGTCAATAACTAAACCTTGACTAGATCCCATGAATCAGAAGTTGAAGGAAACTGTAACGCTGCGTGTTGAGTTGCGTTCTTAACGTTTCATGAATACGTTGAAATCAAGACCAGCTCAGACGAGGAAGGCCAACAGTGTTATTTACCCTGAAGATGTTCCTCATCAGGTTTCCTGTCAAAGAAATTCCTATGGTGTCGTTATTTTTCTTATGATGATAAGTTGGGGTTTCCTCTTTCTTTTGTTTTAATGTTTTTGATAAAATATGATTAAGTGAGTTCAGCGGTCAAAACTCTCATCAACTGCAAATCGGATGCCAGAATACTAAAGTATTCAATTTGTGACGTCAATGTTACGCTGCATGAAAATTGGGAATGGCCAAAATAAGGAGCGAATAGGTGGCTTCTTGGGGTCATGAGGAGGTTCATCAAGAGACGTCTTATTTTTTCTTAACTAACCAATTAGCGCTTCTTGTCCTATTCGCCGGTGCCCTTTAATGGTTTCTAGATCAAGGTTCGGGACCACTAACAATCTTTTGACCTGCATAGGCTAGCTTTGGTCATAATTTATCCTCCTCTTTCTGGATATGTTTTCTTCGGTTAGACAGGCACTGTTTAATCATCACGTAAACAAGAGTCGCCTGTTCCCCCTGTGACTTCTTTTAGTATCGTGCAGGAAAGTGTTCTCCTCTAAAGTTGCAGTAATGTTCTAAAAGCAAAAGGTCAAACAAACTCTGGTTCCAGCTTTAGTACGTGTTTGGCTTTAGAGGTCATGTGTTGCACTTGAAGCTGTGTAAAAACATAATTCAAAGAAAACTTCGATATTTAAGTCAGTGGACAGGTGATCTTGCAGGGTAACTTTTCCGTATGGTCACTTGTTTAATCAAAGTGGGGAGAGAATCTCACATGGTTCCATGACAGTAAAGCCTGGAAATTAACAATCAAACCTTTTGTTTTGTATTGGCACTATGCACTAAGCAGTTGCTGCCAAAGTATTTCACACAAAATCTACCTTGCAAAGCTGCCGGGCATAAGATAAATAATTTTGCAGAACTTTTCCAAGCCTTGATCAAATCTTTGTTATTAGTCAATTTGAAAGAGAGGGGCCATTATGGGAACATTAAACACCATTACCCAGGTCTTTGTGTAAAGGCAGAGCTTTCTATTTGTTCCTGTCGGAGTCTGCGTGACGTAGAATGTGATTTGGAGCGGCCTGTATCATATAAATTTAGGTGTGATACTTGATTTATATTCTAATCAGGTGATTAATATAGATAATGATCGGAGGAGATTTTCTGCCCCTTTGTGCTCTTTTCTGTGAAAGATGATGGCCTTTGAAATAATTTCCTCTCTCAAATTATTCCTACCTGATACGAATATTGTTATCCAACCGATTCTGCTGATGTCCAACGTAGCAAAACAAATTGGCTATGTCAATCATTAGGTTTCAAAAGCAACAATCGCAGCAAAAGTTTCCCTTGTGGCGAGCAATAATGCTATTTTTATTTTCACAAACAAGGAGAATGCAAGACTTGAAGCTCTTCATCATACGACAGTTTATATGCATGGCCCATTGGCCCTCGGAGTTCTTAATATTCAATGCTTTATCCGGTGACTTCGCGACATTAAGTATGTCAAGAGATGAACTGACATTCAAGGAACCTTAATCATTTGAACTAAAAGCTTCCCTTTGTCCCAATTGAATGTACCAGTTTCAAGAACATTATGCAGTGCTTGAGTCGATAATCATACAGGTTCTTAGGTCTGGTGGAATGCATTTAGACTAAAATGGATTTTCGCTCACTGCAAGTTTACTTCCCTTAACATGCAGGGCACTTATTTTTCAAACAAGCAGAAAAACTTAATCAATTTACTTCAACTTCACTCATGTGTGTAGCATTATCAAAACGATTCTCGGACAGGGAAATTTCTTGGTTACACAAATGATCATGGGCCAAGATTTGCTTTTTCCTTCTGAACTTCCACCAGAGTAAATTATCTCACTTGCTACAAACCCTGGACTGCTTCATTAACTAGCTACCCTTTTCTGCTGGAAAGACCCAGCACAAAGTATTCTTTGAGCCATAAATATACAGCAATGCACCATTGTTCATCGATTAAATAATAGAATCACAAGTCTAGCCATGTTAAGGGGTTAGCTGCATATGCCTGGATTTCATTTGTTATGCTTTTAAGAACGCAAAGATCTATATCATAATAACTTCCGTATACTGCCAACAAACATGTAAATATAATGTTAGTTGGCAACGGCTTTCTTTGTGAATTTATATGGCAGCAGCACAAATTTCTGAGGCTGAACTTGTTCAAATGAAGTTGGCATTTCAGTATTTTTGAGCTTAAAGTTTCTCTGTCCCAATTGAATGTATCGATTAAATGAAGGCAAACTGTTCATACAAAATCATATCTTTCGTTACTAAAAGTAAGAAACAACTTTCTTGTTACCAGTAAATGAGAGATTTTTCGTAATTTCACTCCACTTCCACTCAAATGGTTCTTCAGATTTATACTTCCCAGAGATTTCCTAGTTCGCTTATATCCGAGACCAATGATTAGTCTATCTGCAAAACCTATAGGCAGAAAGAAGGAAATATTTTTATTTTTAAAAAAAAAAAACAGAATCTTGAACATACAGACAATTCTTTTCATGCAGATTGCTTATAAAAAGACCTCGGCTGCCTTGTATTAAAAATGGGAAATATTACAGTTGGCTCTTCATCAATGCCGATGAAAATCTATCATTACCTCCACTTTCAGGGAATAAAACACTTTTCTTTTTGGAAATACTATATGAAACAAAATTTCAAAAGCAGGAGCAGCTCCCTTAAAGCATGCCATGTTCTCAGGACAGGATGCACTCACTCTAAAATTATCAATCCTTTTCTCTCCCATTGGTTTCTATGGCATCTTTGTTTTGTTTGTGATTATCTGACTTGACCCGTCAAAATTCCCCTCAAATGTAATTTGCCATACCATACAAGCACAGAATTCCTTTTCCCATTCTGCACATGAACTCAAACAGCCAAATTAAGAAATGAAGAGAAGGAATCTGGGATCATGGAGTAGTTATTGCTTTGTCTTAATATTTTGGCCTACTCGGTCGCATCCTTAGCTATTGATTTTGAATTTATTATTTCGTCAAGGATAAGAACTCTGCTGCTTGTAATTTATCCTTCTTCCTAACCCTGCGTTGTCAAAGTCTTCTTTGTTGTTATTTTAACTCCTAGTTTATGATTCCAAGCTACATAAGATGAAGGTTTGCCGATAGTATTGTTTAACATCTCTCTTTTAAATTGCAGTTTGTTAACAAAAGAAGCCTGTGCCTTTACCTATAAACCATTTCTTTTAACATTTCAGCTGCTAGGAACTCTATCTAACCAGTAACCATTAGCATCTTAATATGTTAAATTTCATCGCTGAGTAGTCAGTCATTCAGCAATCACAGGGATATTCGATGTCATTTGGTACCCTGGCCTGTTTATTCATCTCAGCAGTAAAATCTTTAATTAATTTATTCTGAAGTTCGAGTGGCACAAGCAAGAGCTTGCAATGTAGTGTTAAATTACAGTTTAGCGAATTCTCTTACCTAGTGAGATGAGAATACCACATGCCTTCATGTGGACTACATGGTTTTAACCTTCAAGATAGAGGCTTTGTTGATCTTTTATCTCGAAGCAGAGGCTTGACTTTTCCATGGTAAACTACTCGGTAAGTGGTAACCTTCATGTAGACTAAATGTGCTAATTGCAGTAGTTTGGTAACTGAAAAATGATCATGTTCAATTTCCTTGTAGATTTTTTTAGAAAAAACAAATGGGAAGGAACACTACAATTCACATAATTTTATAGCTGATGTAAGGAGAAAGAGAACCTTTATGGGAACATGAGACATCATTCCCCATGTCCTTGTTTGGAACAACTCCCTTCCTTTTCATTTTCTTTCCCTGTAGCTGTCCGAACCTAAATGTGTAACATGATGTGGAGGAACAACAAATCGTCTACGATGATTCAGAGCAAACCATATCAACACTTCGTGTTTATTGTTTATTTGGTGTTCTTACTATTGATTACGATTATAAATTCAGGATTTTGTTCTCCTTTGTCAGACGATCTTCTACAAAGATCATGGATTTAGCTCCAAGAACAAACATCATAAACAGATCAAGATGCTTTTATATCATCACATTTCAGAAAATAATAATAAAAAAAAACATTAAGAAAAGCAGAAAAATGGTATCCAATAGTAGAATCATCTCCAAGCAAATTAATAATTTTGAAATCTGAAAATGCAACGGGAAATGGTAATCAAATGGGTTAATCTGTACACATTAAAACACACTTCGACCAAAATAACTGCGAGATTGGCTCTGTTCCACAGTACAACTTTCACAGCTATGGTAGTGAAACGCTAGTCCCCTACCTAGAATTATTTTTGGGCCCGGTGTATACTTATCAAAAACTTTATACCGCTGGGCTATCCGTGAGCACAACTAGAATGCAAATGCAAGGTTCTCGATTTATATTCGGTCCAGAATGATTGGCATAGTTAAAATAAAATAAAAAAATTATCACGTGCAGAATCTCAGTCTATTCTAGAAATACCATCCAAATTCTGCGTTATATTATGATCAATAGTGGTTTTTTTTTTTAAAATAAAATAGTGTAAAGTTTTATTGTATTAATTATATCTTTTAATTATATTATTTGATCAAATTAAAATTTTACAAGGATTTTTTTTTCATATTGTTATATCTCATATTAAAATATTAGAGCAATTAGAATTCAAAAAGATCTTGAAAGAGTACTGATAAAATTTTTATAATTTTGTTGAGAAATATTATTTATTGTGTTTTTTTTCATATTAATTTTTTTTTAAAATTTTATTATTCAATAATAAATTTATTAGTAATTAAAATTTATAATTTATTTTGATTTATTTTATTTAGAGTTATTATGATGGTTATTATAATCTAATGACCTAGATACCAGATTTAAAAGGTTAATTTAAGTTAATCTTGATTTACTGTTTTGTGATCTTAATATTTTTTTTAATATTATTTTAATTTTTTTAATTAAATAATATTTTTATCGTTAATTCGATGAAGTAATATCGATTTAACTCCCCTTTTTAACTGAATATTTGTTGAATTGACATGATGTTATCTGCTATGATGAGTGGATGTTACCCGCCTCAGGCCCTCAGCTAGCAAAGCCAATAGCTGTCATGCAAATGAGCCAAGAACAAAAAATCATCAGATTATGATTCAAATATAGATGTATTAATGCAACGTCATGATAATCAGCACCCCCTATTTATTCACAGTTGTTCTTCTAGGGGCTCAGACTTGCAAAAAAAATTAAACATCACAGAGGAATATCTGCAGTCAGGAAAGAAAGAAACCTCCCATGTCTGGCCTGAATTTTGGTTATGCATGATATTCACGACACAGCAAGGGAAAAGAAAAAAAAAACTGTCAGGAAATAGATCCTGAGGTGAGAGCTTAAAGTTTTCAACTAAACATTTAAAAATAATCGGGTCTTAATTATCAATGAAGCTGTGGGAAGAAAATTAAATACATCACTCAAGAAATTCAAAATAAGATTAGAATTTTATTGATAAAATGTTAGATTAATTACATCAAATTCATGGAGAGTTTATATACCATTATCTACTCCTTTCAAGATCAATAATCAAATAATTCAGGTTCTTCCTTGAAGTCAATTTACCTGGATTCAAATTAAATATGCAACATAAATGAGATGGAGCAATTAACAGTAATCCCTAAAAAGACGTTCAACATTCGATTAATTGGTCTTACAGTGAACAAAAAGAAATGCCACCTAAATGAAGAAAATATATTAAAAGAAAACAAAAGCCAAAGAATTAGGCATTCTTGAAATGTTCTGAAGAAAAAGAGTTGTAGTACGGATTAAAAGCTTAGCTAAAGTAGTGGATGATATTCTACTTTCTTTAGGACTACAAACAATGCTGCATATTCTTTCTTTCCGGCTAGATCTAAAAACAAGAACCTTTGTTTCTCCTTTAAACATATATAGATTAATCTTCAATCTAAAGTCATGTAAGAACTCAGATAGGCACCTCAAACACATACCGAGTACTCTGTCAAGCGATAGATAAGTTACTATCTGAAGTATTAAAGAACAGAATTAGCAATCCCTTATAACAAGAAATTAATTAGGGTACGTAGTTGAAGCATTCCTCATTCATTGGGAACATCTTTGCTGAACCTGAAGAACAAAAGCATAGTTTCCATGAAAATTCTTAGAAGAATATATGGTGTTTCCTTCTTTTTATGCTCAAATGTATACCAAGAACATTGATAAGAAACTGAAAAGCCAAATCGGAAAAATTCCCTGCCATAAACCTGTAGATTTCCATCAAGATGCAAATTAAGGATCAACCAAACGTAACTCTACAATGTTCATTTACGAAAGAGCAACAAAATGATTGTATATGTGACTTTTGTGTATTCAAGCACATCACATACCAGGTATAATTAAAGCTTTGTTGTCAATCTGAAAACTTGCACGCATAATACACAGGTGAAAATGATGGTCAAGATCTAGAGAAAGAACCAAAAGAGAAGAAAGATTTACAGAGCGAAAACTAAAGAAACACCATGTATCCAAGAAATAAAAGATGCCCACGATGTTTAATAATGTACAATATTCCTACCGAAGCACAGACATATATACTTACCGAGATCAGATCAAGTGGTGGCATGCAGTACTATAAATCACCCGAGAAAAGCAAGTCAGAGAAAAGCACTCACAGAGAATCATCACTACAGATACAAATCTCTTCAGTTAACACAGATTTGCCCCGTATTTCCAATTGGATCATGACCAAAGCTGCGTAACACAAACCCTTGTGCAAGTTGGGGTTAGACAGAACAAACCCTAACAAGTATTAGTGATTTTAAATTGCCCAAAACAAATTTATTAGTGAATAGCAACGTCATAAACTTAAAGAGTGCTGTTCTATTGACAATATAAACTAAACTTAGCAATATAAGCCATTAAGGTATATGTTTCAAACTATTTAGAGAGTTCACCTTCACCTTTGGGAGCCGGTAAAGATGAAAAAGGAGATAAATAAGCCATTTATTGCCGCTGCAGCATCATCAAGATTCCCAATTCAAATGGCTATTGGGTTGAAACGAAGGGACCACCAAAAGCCAACATCATCACCACTTATTAGCCCTAATAAAGTTTGTGAATCTTGATGGTGCTCCATCAGCAAACAGTGACTGGTTTCGATTCTTTTAGATCTTGGTAACCATCATCAGCATCGACATCATCCTCATGCAAAAGAGATGTTCAAAAGATAAAGGAAAGGGTAGAGAGCTATTTGGCTGATTGGGATATTTGTTTACAAAGGGAACCCTCCTAACTTTGTTTTTCTTAAGCCAAGGGAACCCAATTCAAACCCTAAATCTTATCCAATGAAGGGAAAGTAAGGGCAAAAAAGTATAACGAACGACGAATAAAACAAAAGCTTCAAAAGTTTAAGCCCATGTCCAGGTGTGGGAAATAAGTTAGACCCATTTGATACAAAAGGCTATCAATGGCTGTTCTCTATGCATAAACCGTCAAGTGCTAGAGACTTAGAAAGATACAAGAGAACATGGAGAACTGTTAACTCAGCAACATAAAAGGCCTAGAGAAATAGACTCAAAGGCAAGGAAAGGGAAGTGAAGAGAAGAGAAGATGGTTGGGTGCTCTGAATCATTCAAGGGTGTTAAGAGGTATAAATACTCTTAATATATAGAGGCTCACTAGGGTTACCATGAGTAATGACTACGAGAGATACGATGATTGTTTGGTGAGATTTGTCAGTTGTGTGTGTGATCAGAGAGAGAGAGATGGTGGGGGGGAGATGGTGTACCCACAACAGTTATCCATCGTAATCCACGGTACTAAATATGCCAAAATCTTTAAACCTCACTGACCAAGTAATTCTTTCTATACAGGTATCAAAGGAATAATAGCCACTTTGAGAATGGGAAAATGAACTTCTTACCGCCAGTAATGGTAGATATTGGCTATGGTTGCGTCTTCTACAAGCATTTTCAAGTGGATGGGGGGGGGGGTGTGGAATTGACGGGACCCTGACCTATATATCCTCGCATATCAAGAGACTCGGGAAGGTGAAGAGGGGAGGGGGGTTTCCTAGGGTTTCAGGTTACTTGTTTTGATCCATCGCTTGCTATTTTGGGCCCCTTTGAAGCTTTTCTATGAGACGAAGTCCGGCAAATTTATGCCCTCTTTTGGTTGTTTTTCAAGTTTTATCTAGTCCAATTTATCTAAGAAGCAAAAAGACTTAATGACATGTGCAGAGGAGTACTTGCGTGTTTCTCTAGTGCTCATTTTCATCGAGTTACCCCAGTCCCCTCTTCTCGTTTCCATTTCATCGTTCAGTGTTTTCGTTGATTATTGAATAACTTACCCTGTAATACTCCTATTTGCATGTCTATACATCTCCTATCTCTTGTATATGACAAAGGTTTAATTTACTATCTAATTTGCACAAGGCTAAAACTATATATTGATGAGACACTTGTAAGTAAATGTGCATCTACATGCATATCTAACTTATCACTTGCTCCAGTCTCCTTTAATTGATATTCAAGTAGACGAGGAGTGATCATTCCATGGATGTTGTGACTGACAATAATATTCTACCAGTTCCCTTTCTCATGGTAATTATCTCTTAGTTGAAGGGTATTCCATGTATATTATACTCCATGCATCCATCCATTTCCTCCATATATGTTCCTTCTAGCTTCGGAGACGGGGACATGGGGGTCATGATCTTGAATTATTGAATTTCTGTAGGTCCCTCCAACTACATAATGAATTTGCCTTTTGATTCATTTGCAGTCGAGTGGGGAACAATAATATTACCCTTTCTTGTAAGATTGCGTGTGAGAGGTACGGTTTGATTTTCTACTCGGGTGTTTTGATTTTGAAAGGATTAATATCCAGTTATTCCTGTTCTTGATTACATCTGGATTCAGAGTTCTTAGTTAATTTCCTTTCACACGTACGGTACGGTTAAGTGTCAATGTTCATCAGTTCCAAATTTTCTACTCAGGTTAGCAGATTTTGATGGCTGAGATTTCGAAATTGATGGTCTAAATATTTATGACATGAAGGATATGTCTTCGCTAATTTGAGAAAAATCAAATCTAAAAAACAAAACGACAGCATGTGAATTTCTGTAATGGCAAATCTTTTATAATCTTCGTTCATGCAAGTTTTTTGAAGCTTGGAAAAAATATTTACATCCTCTAGAGAGATGCCAAGATGAAACTGTCGTTGTTTGCCCCCACATTCATTTTGCTAAGACTATATTAACCACCTTCTACTTTATGCATCAAGAGTTTATTTTAGATGACATTCCATCTAATCGCAAGACATCTTTTTTCTAGTTAATTGATTGCTTTATTCTAATGATCGTATGAATTTCCTTACGTTTTCGTAGTATCATTCTCTGTTTCTCTTTTGCCAATGCGCACCTTGGGCACAAATAATATACCTCTCAAATTATAAATAAATTAGAGTTATATTTTATAATTTTTTTTATTAATGTGGATATTCAGATTAGTTTAGATGTATCTCAATTAATTTCACGAGTCTAAAATTAACAATCATGTAAGTTTTCAGTGACTTTAAGATTTATAAGACTCGAACTGGTGATTTCTGAGGAGTAAACTTAAAATTTGACCAGTTAACTTATACTCCATTGAATTTACATTTCATAAACTTATTTAAGGTTATTTGATGTTAGAATTTGTGCTTTTAAATGTAAGAATTATTTTTTCTAGAATAAAAACCATAAAATTACCATCCCGGTACAGTGATGTTGTGTAAACAATTATGGTTTCTCAACGTGCTTATGAGCTATAATAAATAATTTGATTTTTTAATGCATAAACACTAGGTCACCATGTTTGATAAGCTATGATCAAATTATACTTTCTTTCTTTCTTTTTTTGAACAAGTCAACTTATCCGAGCAGTGAGTTGATTGAATAACTTTTATCTTATTATTATCATTATTATTATTTCCATCCATGCAAATCTTGCATTAGGTTTTCTTTTTCGTCTTATAACTAATTATATTTGTGATTAATTATTTTTTTAATTTTAAATAGTTAAAAAAATAATATAAATTATATTTTAAATTTTAAATTTTTGAGTTGAACTATTTTTTAATATAATATCAAAATTTTAATCAAATAGTCACAAGTTAAAATCTTATTATCCTTATTTATTTGATGAAAATTAAACATAAGATAATATAAATTTTTATAAATTTCAAGCTAAAAGAATTTTCACTTCAAAAAATATATTAAAAAATAATATAAATTATATTTTAAAATTTCATTTAAAAATTTAAAATTTAAAACTAAAATATTTGTTTTACCTTAACATCTCCGAGAATGGACATGCAGCATCTAGTGCTGTGTGGTACATTAGTAGTTAAGAGAGTTCTCCATGGGCTTTTGTGTCCAAAGAAACCCTTCGAGGCGTCGGAATTAAAAACCACCTGAGAGACAAAGAAAGGACTTGATGACTGATGTGACAATAATGATGTTGCTGCCATGGCCGTACGGACTCTCAAAGACAGGGAGGAACGAGTGTTGAACACAGTGAAAGTGGAGCCGTTTTACCAATATGGACAATGCCCACTAGCGAGCATAGTCCTCGTACGGACAAACTCCTGCCTCCCCTTTCTCGTTTTTGTCTCTGCTTTCTCGACCTTCTATATTGAAGTAATATTCTCCACTCCTCCCTACGATCATATTCACTTTTTGGGTGGCAATGTCTTGAAACTTTTTGTTAGTATAACTATATACGCATATTTTATTTTGAAAAAAACACTAAATCCGAATATCAGTATAGATATATACTATAATTATAATGGTAGTTTAATAATATTATTATATATCTTCAGTAGCATTTCTGCTGGTAATATCGTCCGCTGCTGTTTCTAAAAATTAGCAATAGTAGTGGTGGTTCGTAAGAAGTTGCCGGCCATTTTTTTTTGGTAGAAATCTGCCAGGCGCAAATTGCAACTGATTGATTGTGTTAATAGCTTGTTTAAGAAATTTTACAAACCATTTTTTATAATATAAGAGGCGTTGGAAAGATGATCTTGCTTAAAAAACCGTTAATATCATCAGAGATCTCAATCCAATTAAAGTGCTCATGTAAGCTCATTTATAGGTGGCATCCACTAATCTCGTGGTATAATTAGGAACTCCCGTCAATTATGAGGTGCTTTTGAATCATTTTCATTTCATGTCTTTCTCTTGTTTTTTTAATTTAAAATAAAAATAAAAAAATGTTTTTTTTATTTTAAAAACTTAGAAAACTAACATGTTAAGAAAATTTAAAACAAAGAAAAGGGTTTTCAAGAATTACAAGAGTATTTAAAAAAATCCAAAATAAACATTTTTTTTATTTTAATTTCAATTTCAATTTCTCAAAAAACTGAAATTATAAATGATATCATCAAACAACTTCTCAAAAGTTTAATTTCTTATAAGCTAAAAGAATTTATTAAACACTCTAGACAACAAAAAAGGCGACGCGAACGATTCTTAATTTTTTTTGAAGGACAAAGCAAGAGGAGAGGTAAAGGCTCAAGAATCTCGTATATATACGCAAGTTAATTTGAGACTCGGTCACTTTCTCCAGGAGTTAGGTTGATGTTGGAGCGAGGCAAGCGCGCATGGTGATTTTCTCTTACTTGGCAAGCTACCGATCGAGCTGCTCTTTCTCTTTCCTTGAGAAAAATATATCCCCTCGGAGTTTTAATTTGTTGATCGTTTGGTGCCAATCCTTTCATGGGTTTCTATCCGAAGCAAAACCTGGGACTAGTCGACAACTCACCAGCAACAACCAATTGATTGCTGTAAATATTCAACCTAACTCATTAACGCAATAGCTCGCTAGCTAGATGGTCAAAGACATATACCAATATATATATATATATATATATATATATATATATATATTGGTAAGTTTTGAAGATAAAAAATTTAAATAAGCCAGCCTATGAGATAGAATTAATTTGAAGTCGTTACCTCGTCGAACAGAGGTACAACTAGAAGACGATGCTGAATAAATCTTTTCGGACGAAACACCATGATTTTTTATAATCTGATCCACTGGGAAATCGAAATACTAAAGACCAATTGTATCTATACTAGCATTTGTAGCTACTTTAGCTAAATAAAATAGTGCTTCAAATTTGACTACCCAAATACTCGTTCCTCTCTATGATAACAGCTTAATCGCAAACTAAATGCGGCAATTATATTCTCAATTAATCTATGATGTTACACATCCGACCTCGGAGAAGCATATTAGACCTAATAAATTTCTTAAACTTTGTAAGTCAGATTGCTTGGTATGATCAATGCATTGTTTGATTGATTGATTGATTTTAGTAGGTTTTAATAATATCATTGGCTGTTGAGATGGTTTTTATAATGTGCTTAGGTTTTGGTCAGAATAAACCTGCAGGTTTGTGCAATATTTGTATTAGATATGTGTAAATGAGTCTCGAACATCCTTTTCTAGGGGACTCCACCTCCGAGTTTTTCAAAAAAATAAAACTAATCCAGCATCAGAAGCGTTATAGAAGGCGATTATGTCATATTTCCTCATCGTGTCATTGATTTCCCTTTTCCTTTTTTAAAAAAATCTCTTACTACATCACGTACATTCGCAGCATTGATTTGTTGTTGGGGATCATCTATCTACACATTTACTCTGGTGGGACTGCCTGCTTTCCTCGTGGCCTACAACCTTGTACTACTTTTCAAACCCAAATAATTAAAAAATTAAATAAATATCACAAGGGATAGTCCAGCGGTTAATTTAATTAGAATTTCTGTCTAAATCTCTACCGAGAGGTTTTCAACTTGAAATCATGAAAAGCATAGAATAGACTGCGCTCTGAGGAGACGGAAGGTTACTCCCGTTAATCAATCGGAATTCCAATTCGGAAGAACAGCATTCAAAATCAGC
Organism: Populus tomentosa; assembly: GCA_018804465.1. Lineage (NCBI taxonomy): Eukaryota > Viridiplantae > Streptophyta > Magnoliopsida > Malpighiales > Salicaceae > Populus > Populus tomentosa. The sequence goes on along the minus strand of CM031983.1, from coordinate 3,459,365 downwards.
TAGCCAGAATAACTCGAATACATTTCCTAGTCACCCTCAATTGAAAAGGGAATAAAAGAAAAATGAATAATATATATGAATGCATGCTTTGACATGATTCATCACATGTAGACTTGCAAAAAGCAGCCCAGGAATCTCGCTGAGAACTGGAAGGAGAAAGTGTTATGCATAGCAGATGCTATGTGTTCTGCATTAATTCTAGCTGTCTCCAAATGGCAACCCAAGTGTACGCACCCTACTTGTCGCCTTATCACATAGACTTCATCCACCTGCATTAATTTTTCCTTCTTCTTACACGCTATCTCACCTCTTTGTCCAGCGTTTCTTTTCATCTCTTTCAGTGTCTAAATATTTTTCACTGCTCTGATTTTTATACTTAGCAATCCGTAACTATAATGCCAACAGCAAAATTAGTTTCTGTACACAAATTTCCTTTTCTTACGCCTGGTTGAGGCTAACGTGAGATTTTGCACCTGTAATTGAATTTTAGATGTATTTTGATCTAGCAATCCATCTCTAATTTATAACGTTTCAAAAAGTCAACTTAATTTTAGATATGATCTAGATTTATCTTTAAGTAAAAAGATCACTGATAGTGTTTTATTTTTTTCTTTAAAATAAAGTCGAGACCCCTATTTTGCATTTATAATTATTTTAAACATTTTCTCTATTTTTCTCACAGTATAACTCTTAGACATATGTGGAGCACAGTTTTACATTAGAAACTGCTAACAATCGAGTTAGATTGGGAATTTGATAATAATGCAGCTCGCAATTATTGTTTATCTTAAAACGGGATGAATAAAGGAGTAAGAACGTAATTATAAGATAATTAAAACTTGTAGAGGGGCAAATTAATAATTAAGTCTTGCAAATTATCGCAATGTGATACAGATAAAATCCAAAAACAAATCAAGTTATTATATAATTAGTCTTGGGAGATGATTTGATCATGTGGGTTGGTTTTAAAAATATTTTTATTTAAAAAAAATATTAAAATAATTTTATTTTATTTTTAAAAATTTAATTTTAACATCAATGAGTTAAAATAATTCAAAAATACGAAAAACATTTAATTTAAAATAATAATAATAAAAAAGTTGAAACTAACTCCAGACTATTCCTAAATCCAGTTTTAACACCATAAATTGGTGACTCGTGATTTATAGCTGGAGGAGAATCATTGAAGAGCAGCAGGATTTACTCAGCCTCGTTTGTTAGCTAAAACGTAGTTATTTAATAATATCATAATAAAAAAATAGATTGAAAAATACCTTTTAATATTTAATTACACCATAAAAAAATAAGTTAAAAAATCACTTATTGATATTTTAATTTGTTTAAAATAAACATCTATAGAACATTAAATATCTCATTTACAAGTTACAAGAAAAAAAAAGATATAAAAAAAGTAATGGTAAAATAAATAAATATATATATATATATATAAAAAAAAACACATCATAAACACACATACATGTATATATATATATATATATATATATATATATATATAAAGTACTGTGGCTTTTTATTTTTTGAATCCATCAATAAAAATGTTTTGCAATCTCTTAAACTAGAAAATACTTTCCTTCATCCAAGAATCATGAAATTGCTTTGTCAGAAAACACTTTCCAGGAGAGGCGTTGCGCGAATATCCACCAGCTGACGAGGGCTAGCTGTGGGGTTCTTGCCCAACAAGGTAAAAGGCCTCTTGTATCAACTTACCATTTAGGTCCTCTTTACTTCACGTGGCGTGACTATGTGGCTGTATTTAACAAAACACAATTTTGGGTCTCAATTTTCAACTCTGGCATTGAATTGATGGGCTGGCTTGAGAGCTGGCGAGATCAGAGTAAACTCTGCTTCTAGCAAAGATGATGCGGCCACGCTGCTGATGCCATTCTACGCTAAGCTACTCTACAATTTTGAATGTAACTGGAGTTGGGTATAAAAATTAATCTACTCTGTTATACGTGTTCGTGACCATTTTCCATTAGATGTAGTTATATGATGACCAAATATTAATTACAGTAATTTGGATTTCAAAACCTAATTTCAATCTATTTTTATGTAAAACACAAAGAAATATCATAAAATTCTTAATAACTCTATTTTCAATCCGAATACACCATATAATTAGTCACAAAACTCAAAATCAAAACAAATTTTAAAGATTCCTTTTTTTTTTCCTAGCATGATTAAAGGTGCAAACCATTCCCGCCGAACTATCATTTTCAAGACAAACTTGTAGACATCAATATTAGTTTTATTACGGTAGAAATACAGCTGACCGAGATCTTTCATTCTACTTTCTCTTTCTGAAGATTTTCTCGATTTTCAATGGTTGAATTAAAATAAAAAATAAAGTTGCATGACTAAAATGTAAAATGCAAAAATTATGTGGACCAAATGTGTAAAAAGTAAAAAAGAATTAGGGACCATATTGTACTTTTCCACACTCCATGAACAATGAAAAAACAATCTACAACATGGTACAAATTAAAATTTACCATCTCTAGGAGAAGGAATTAGGCCCCTGAGACCACCAGAAGCTGCATGGTATCCAATGCCTTCGTACATGAGCAAGAGTTCCAAACCAAATAATCCACCACGCATTACAGTGGACACTAGTACAGAAGGTGCCTCGCGTCGCGTACAATAATTTAACGCAGCTATAAAGAAATGGCACAACCTTCAAAACATCCGAACTTCTCTAATTATTTCTTCCAAAGATTAAAAATACAAGCTTTCAACAGAAAACGCTGTGCGTGATCAGTACTGGATACTGGGAAACATCGTTGTAAGTTCACGGCTAACATTTTGGTAATCGAAACCAGCAATAGAAATTATCACAACTGCTTCAGTTACCAGTGCTGTGACCATAGACATGTTCAAGAAAAGCATCGATAGAGCTCAAGACGGGTTTGGTATTCCTAGCTGGCTGGTAAACCCCTGACAAATTATAGGTCCTGTGGAAATGACTAGCTTGATGGAAAAACTAGCTAGGAACTCTCCTCGGATTCTTGCTTAATGTTCCTATTTACTTTAATATAGTTATTGAGAACTCGAGAATCTGTTGATTTTGTTGCTTTCATTTATTTCTGGTATAGTGGTAGGGTAAAAATAGTAAAGTGGTGATGGTGAAGTTGATTATGGCGCCATTGTGCTGATGGTAGTTGACTGCAACTGTAGATTATAAGTGGGATAAGTCCTTATTTTGACAATGTCGAATGTTATCACAGTGACCAGCCTACTGATCCACCACAAGACCACTACTGTACTGAAGGCCCAGTATCACCTGCGTGCGATAAGTAATGAGTTGGGGCGTGAGGATAGCGGTTTAGCTCGGCCTCAAGAGGGTCTATCCTTCATGGAGGTGAACTCCATTTTCAACTTCAATTGCTGCCTTGTCGATGTTTAAACCTTTGCCCGGTGCCAAGAGCTAACCGTTCTCAGAAGAACCAGTAGGACCTGGCCCTGAATTTCTTCACGTCAGAAATAAGCATAAAGATGCTCGAATTATTAGGTCGTCAATAAAATGGCGAGAAGTGAACCTTTTACTTTGTGCAATCCAGTCCAAGCCCAATACCCTCCCTAGCCGCTGGCTCTGCAAATTGTCACCCGCAACATGCCACTGACCCAGAAGTGTGGCTTAGCTGGTGCTGGTGGTTTGAACTTTGAAACCCAGTAGGGCCAGTACCCTTATCAAATCACGGAGAAATTACTATGTACGTTGCTGTAGGGGAGGGTCATGCATCCCTCCAAAAATTACCATAGCTCCTTGTTTCTAAATTTCTAGTTCCCTTTTCCTTCCACTGCCGACAACGTCATTATCTGGAATTTATTCACTCCGCGTTCGAAACATTTGGCTTGATATATCATTCATCAGGGAAAAAAAAAATTGTCTGTGCAGGGAAAACTCCCCGCCCTATACTGCTATACTGCGTTGTGGAAAAAAAAAAACATAATATGATTGCATTAAGACGCATAAAACTTTTTCATATTATCATTATCTAGTATAATGGGTTTAATTTGAGCACTAACAACTTAATTCTTTATTTAAATCAAGTTTTACATTTAATTATATAACAATTACATCTATATAATCTTGTTTACAAGATATGTTAACCCAAGATAACTTATTAAATCTGTTAATAGAATCATGGAATTTAATTGAATTTAATTAGTTTTTATTTTATTATATGATTGAAAAAAATTAAATTAATATAAAATTAAATGATAAAATTAAAAATAAATAAATAAAAATTTAATTAAATAATGTAATTGAAAAAAAAAAAAACACATAAAAAACCTAAGAAGCCCATTGGTGTGAAAGTATGGCTATTGGCACTTGGGCCTCATTCAGGGCCTCGTGTCTGAACCATGGAGCTCATCAGTACAAATGGAATTCCCACCATTCTGGGGATCTTAAAACCAGCTCACCCAAGGAGATATAGTTAATCCTAACATTCATTGATTTCCATCCCACCCGAGAAAAGTTACAGTATAACACACCACAAAAATCATAACACAGCGAGAGTGAAAATTAAACCATATTGAATAGCAAGATTGACAGATAAAATATATAAACGTTTTAGAACCTAAGAAACAGAGTACGAGCAGAGAATATGGCTATAATTCCTAACCTAACTACAATCCTTCTAACAAACAAGTGGTTTTCCTTAAAAGGATTGGTGGGTTATCTTAAATTAACAGCAAAAAGATTCCAAGAAAGATGCTGTAATTCACAGATCTCACAACTACTGGGTATACAAAACAAGTTAAATAAGAATACAAGCCACCTTTCTTTACAGTTCTCGCACAGTAGCCACTCAAGCACAAGCTTCCCTTCTTGGTGCAATATCCAATAAGATTCTCTCAAGATCAGGAGGCTGAAAGTATCCTTCCTTTGGAGGGACCCTTCTTTGCTTAGCATAAAAGGGTTTCTTCTTTGGTGGTGGCGGGCACACCAAAGGTGCCGGTATCTGATATTCGCGGCGTCTTGGCGTCCTGCATCCTTCATCAACTTCCATGATTGATTAGTTCAGACAAGTTTGAAATCCTGATGGAAGTGAAACTTTGTTTAAATGGCTGATTGTGGTCTGAATCTCTAGACTTGCTGCTTGGCTACTGTAGTTATGGGTAAGTATGCTGTCTGTCATTTATAGGCGGCTAAAGCATGGCGCCAGCTTGCTAAAGAAGGTGTGCTGTTTGACTTATTCCATCGTGTGGTGGAAGCAACTACAGGTTGCTAGAAGCTTGCGTGGAACCCAAATCCAAGGAGTCCCCAACCTGTTACTTGCATGCCTGTTTTTTTGTCCTTAAGCTAAACATGTCATGTTTTCAATAATTTCGAATTCCAAGAGCAGAATTTACACGGTAATTACTTCTTTAATTGTAAGATGAGCTTGCTAATCTGGTTTTCATGGAAAGGAAGGTAGATTTAAGTGTTTTGTTATTTTAAATACATTATGTTATTATATTTAAATCCTATTTAATATTACGCTTCAACCATTTTTTTTTAAAAATTATTTTTTTATATATTTTTAAATCATTTTAATATGTTAATTTTAAAAATAAATATAAAAATAAATATTATTTTAATATATTTTAAAATAAAAAATAATTTGTATTACACTACTGCCTTTAAAACATTATGTTGAAAAGTATTTTTTTTTATTTTAAAGGATATTATAGAATTGGTTTTTTCATCTTATCGATGATATATATATATATATATATATATATATATATATATATATATATATATATATAGTTAACATTTGGATTTGGTTATAAAGTTGCGAAGAAGATAACATGCTCATTGGTGATTGCTACAGTAAACTTGCATTGGACAGGGACTTCTCCAATTTTTCATACGAGAAGGAAAAAAAAAAATGATTTTAATCGTGATTTATGAATTGATATCAACTATTGCTTCCTTTTCTTATTATTTCAATGAAAAAAAATATTTTTAGCCTATTTAACGTATTCAATGAGATTACATTTTTTCCATCGAACAATTTTAAAAGTGCATCATTCATATAAATTGAATTTGAATGTATTTAGAAGGGTCATAATTCGTAATTTTAAGAATTTATTTTCTTATTGTTGCGTTAAAAAAAATAACAAATCTATTTAAGTATTGATCTCAAAATTGAAATATATATAGAAAAATAGACAACACCTCACGTGGAAATTTGATTATTATTTTTTTGTAAGAGTGATGCACACGTGGAGTTTTGGTTTCTAGAATGATGAACCTGTGTTCGGCGCGAGAAGTTCAAGGAACTGCTGGATTTAAATCTGGACCACGCGGTGATGGTTAAATTATGTGATAGGGACTGGAGTTATGGGCTTGGGCCCATTAGGTGACTTCATTATGGTGGTAAGAGGCACACGTGTACAACGAGCATTGGAATTTGATCGTGTCGTTTTCGTAAAAGACATCACCGGCACCGGCACTAGCTCGGGTGGCAAGCCCACGTGCCACTGTAAAATGAGAGGGGCGCAAAAGCTGAACCAAACTTTTGCTGGAATCTCCTTTTTCTTTTTTTTATTCATTTAGTTGGGGCCTAGGCTTGGATCTGATTCTGTAACCCACTGGGTTTGGAGAGCTGTGATTGCATGCAGTCAAGTGCTTGTACTCGGGCTCTGATGCTAATTACCCTACCGAGCATTTTGTTGGATTCATCTTCTACTTGGCCCAGTTCGGACGTGGGTGGGCGAACACCAGGTTTCCAGAGAGGCTTCGGCGTCATCGGTCGATTTGTCAATTCAAAACTTCTGAACTACTGTACACTTTGATTTACTTGATTTATTTATTTTTACTTCAGTAAATGAATTGTTGCACGTTTGAATTTGTATTTTTTTCTATCAGATTTTATTAATAAGTCCATTAAAAATATATGAAAATTGCATGCATAGCAACAAAAATAATCAAAATTAACCTTGTGATATAATTATAGATTTTATAACACTTTCTCTTAAATGATCATGTACTAAAAATATATATCTTTAAAACCTTACAAAGAAAAAATAAATGGGAAAAAACCTAAGAGAAGGGAAAAAAAGTACAATATTCTTATATGATTTTTAAATGCTTTATAATTTAATAGAAAATTTTATATAAATACTTTAAAATCTATATTTGAATATTTTAGGATTCAAAAAAATATAAAATTACCTCGTTAAAACCTTATAAAAAAAACTTGATAGAAAAAAATTCTAAACAAAGAAAAATGAAACTTCACTTCAAAAGTACATGTTTTATAATAAATTTTTTAAATGACACATTTCAATATTATAGATAAATTTCTTGAAAATTGAGGCTGATAAAGACTTCGTAAATAAATATGTTAAATTATTACTTCATTTGATTTGCTTGATATTAATTTTTTGTTGTTATTGAATCTCATGAGTATTAAAGAATTTCAGCAAGATATGTTTTGTCTTGTCTTCTTTAATGCAGCTTTCTCTAAGTTGAGTGATGCAAGCATCATTATTTTCAAACAATATTGTTGGACTATTTTTAATGATTGATAATCTATATTTTTCTTTTATGTACTGGATAATTAATCATAGTCATATACATTTTTAACTTACTTTATAGATTGCAATAATTTCTAAATAATTTAATAAAGTAATAACTAATGTTTGTATGACATATCTTCAATAATTGAAAAACTCAAATATTATGGAAAATCAATACACTGACTCAAAAACAATGAAGTCTTAAAAATTATAACATTTAATATATATAATTATAAATTTTATAACATTCCATTAATTATTAATTATTGCATGTTTTGGTTTATACCCTTTTAGGTTTTTTTTTTCCTCAATAGCTTAGATGTACCATGTTTGGATTTGCATCTCTTTTATGAAGTTACATCGATAAATATGTTAAAAAGTGTACAATAAAAAAAGTCAAGATAATTGACAAATAAAAAAACAAAATATTATACAATATTAAAGTAAATTGAAAAAATAAATAATTATTCTGATTTTTTTTATTGTGCATCTGATTTTCACGTGTTTCTTAACCGGTTTGCTTATGGAACCTAATAGAATGAGTGCAGATACAAAAAAAGTAATTGTCCAACTTACAATAATAAAACGAAATTTAAATAGTTAAAATTGTTTGGTACACATTTATTGTTTTTATTTCACAAAAAAGAGAGACGAGGATGCTTGATAGCAAGTTGTAGGAAAGAGAAGAGCTATTTAACTCATTGCAGGGTGGATATATTTAAAAAAAAAAACAATTAAGCATGTAGATTTTTTAAAATAAAAAATTATAAGAATAAATAAAAAATTTTATGAACACATTTAATTAAATTTAATTAAAAATCATATTTTTCAATGAATAAAAAATATTAACAATAACTAAAAACAACTAAAAAAATCAAGAGACATGTCGTCAGAAATATTAAATTAGAAAAAAATTATATATATATATATAAAAAACTTGAGATAATTCAAGCTAAACCGCAAAACCCGTAACCATGATAAATAAATAAAAATTTTTTTGAAAAAAATCACGAAGTTTAAAATTAAAAAGCTTTAACGATTAAAAATAAAATTGAAAAAAATAATAATTTTAAAGCAATTTAATATTGTTGAATGAATAATAAAATAATAAAATTATAAATTCAAAAAAAAATAACAAGTAAAAATAAATAATAGAGATAACTTGAAACATTTTTAAAATTAGTTAAAAATTATACAAAAAAATAATTAAAAATAACAAAATTTAATTTTAATAAATAATATTAAAGTCTAAAACTAAAAAACATGAGTGTCTTTTTTTTTAAAAAAAAAAAAAAAACTTAATATATTTAACAAGATAGATCATCACTTTCCATTAAAAGATCAAAATAATGATACGTATATATTATATATAAAGATATAGATACAAAAATCATAAAAAATACTAACACTCATATCAAACTAAAAACACGTAAATAGAAGGTTTGCACAATGGAGATCCTTAAAATACAAATAAATATTTTTTTTTCACGAAGCACTACATCACACATACAAGTTTTTTTTATTTATTAATTCATGGTTATACTATCACAACAATATAAAGATTTTAAAAGTGTTCTTTTTCTCTGGTAAAACATTTTTTCTTTTCAAGGTTTTGATTTTTTGACCTCTCTGATTTTAATATTTTATAATATTTAAATTATTTGATGGTCTTCCTTTGTTTTCAATGAAATATAAATTTTAAGTTCACTAATGTATTTTTAAATATAAATGATGTAAATGATATTATTTGAACCTTTAAAGTTTTCCGATTATATTGTTAACTGTTCATCCTCGAGTCATTTCCCGTAACATTGTTCAACGACCACTGGTAAATTACGAATAAACTTCTTCTTCTTCTTCTTCTTCTTCTTCTATTTACGGTGGTGGTGGTGTAGCCGTGTAGGATCAAGATACTACATTGTTGAAATTGCAGGAGGCCAGGGCCTCGCTCCGCTTTCGATAGCAATGTTGCATATCAATTCGAGATCACGGAATATGTAAGCAACTGAACTGGGTTGTGGAATTTTATTTACACTAATTATAGTTTAGAACTTTTTTTTTCACTAGCTGTTGAGGGTTCTTTTTTTTATATATATAATTGGTTCACTAAGCAACCTTTGTGGCCAGCATGAGAGAGTTTATTAAAATCTCATAGGATGAATACGCATGGTTTGCTGATTTATTAAGTTCTTTTCTGATATGAAGGAAGCTAGGGCTGGACTTGACTCTAGTCCTTCCTAGTATCCATAGAAGAGTGTGGCACTTGTCTAAGCAGCTATTGACATGGGTAATATGCATTTCACATCAGAAGCTTTTGAAATGAGTTGTCAAGAAACATTTATGACAAATTCTGTTGTAGGTTTCCTCATGTATTATGCCACACAGTCCGAGCAATTTATGTATGTATCGCTGTCAGGTTTTTCAATGCATTCACAAGATCATCCTGTCCTGGTCACAGAATGCTTACTCAATCCTGTTCAATCCAGCAGTAAAATGGCAGAGCTTCTTTTTAAAACTTACGGAGTTCCATCTGTAGGTATAGACTCTTGACTGTCCATCATGAGTAAACTTTCAGCTCTTTTAGGGGAAGGTTTGTAGCTCCCATTCCACGTGCATGGCCATTCTAATTAACTTGAATTATTTTTGCGGTCTCATCACAGCGTTTGGTGTTGATGCTGCATTCAGGTATAAGTATAATCAGCAGCGTGGAATTTGTGATAAAGACAGGCTTGCTATTTGTCCAGGATTTATAACGACTCATGCTATTCCTGTATTGCTTTCCTAACCATGCCTTCTTCTTTGTTGGAATATCTTTTCAGAATTAGGGGTGATCTTTATTTATTTGTTTTTTGCATCACAATTAAATAAAATTCTCTTGCAAGGTTGCTGGTGCACTGCAGTTATGAATTGTTAAATCAGTAAGTTTTGGCTTGGGATTTCACTTATACGCGTCAATTAAATGGAGGTTGCAATGCATGCCAAGATAGAATGGAGACGCAAATCTCTCCCCCCCACCCCTCCCTCTCCCTCCGTCCACCCCCCCTCCCTCTCTCACACTTGTGTCGTTTCTTCAATACATGCCACACATGTATCTGTTGAAAGCTATACGTTTGTTTCTAATTGCAGCTGTTTCAGTATTTCCTTTCCAGAAAAAGTATCGCCAGAGATGTTTTCGTGGACATTTTTCTTTTCACTTGTATTAATACCCATTCAAATCTCAAGTATTTTCAATATTCTAGTCCCCATGATTCAATCTGACCCTATTTTCTACTCTTTTAAACTAATGGCATAATGTGACCTGTGTTTCTGTTTCCAGTTTATTGATGCCTCTTTATAAAGGGTGCTCCCCAACTACTATTTGTCACTGATTACTTGAAGCAGCTTCTTTCGCTTAAATACCGTCATCACATGTGAATAAATGCCCAGCTGGATTCTGCCTCAATCTAATGAGTGCGGTATATATGTAATCTTTTTTTTTTTAATCTTTTTTTTCTTTTCTGATGGGTGCATGCATTAGCGCTTGGTTTACACGAGAGAAAGTTGAAAAAAAAGATAGTGACCGAGGGAAGGGTGAGGATACTTTTGGTGCCAAAGATGAAGATCGGCAACTTTACAAACTGATGAGCAAAGATAACGATGACGACGACAAGGGGCTAGATGAGGATGAAACAGAGCTTGCCTGTGTATCTTCCAGGCTTCAGGTCCGATTTTCTTTATTCTGGTATATTTGACCTTTTGCTCCGTTGTCCGCACTTCTTATGTCCTGTTCTTGATCATTCAATTCTGTTACGGGCCATTCAATAACTTATTGCTCACTGACATAACTGGAGATAGAAGCCAGAACCAGGACCCTCACAACCAGCTGCTGACGTACCACATTCTCGTCCTCTGGCCAAGGAAGATTTCCAAGTTCTGCTCGGGGTTGAAAGGTTCCGACGCCCTGAGATTTTGTTTCATCCCAACTTAGTTGGCATGTACCAGGCAGGCCTATATGAGAAGGCTGGGGTCTCGATAAGGAGGCTGCCATCCAAGGACCAAGTCTTGGAGGAGAGACTAACCAGTTCAATCCTTCTGACGGGTGGAAGTTGCCTTTACCCTGGTCTGAGTGAGCGCTTAGAAGCTGTGTATGATTTGGCCATGTGGATCACCTATAAAGGTGGTCAGAGCATTGGATCCTGTTCTTGATGCGTGGCGTGGGGCTTCTGTTTATGCAGCTGCAGTTCAATTCCCACAACAGACATTTAGTAGAGTGGATTTCAATGAGAAGGGTGAAGATTGGCTTCGCAGATACCAATTTCAATACACAATGTAATTATATTATCACATGCCAATTTCAATACAAATTATAATTATATCATTATGCTTGTGTGCTCGAGTCTTCATATGAGATGGCTGTATATAGATCTCAATCTGAAGAAATTACTGAACTTTGGCAGCTCATGCCTTTTTTCGTTAATGCCACTTTGTCGAACACAAATGAGATTTTTCTTAGCTACTATATTTGCTTTGCCATGAATTCAGAGCTGTTTCAAGTTTCAGTTTTGATATTTCAGTTATCACTCGACCTTCATTTTATCTCCCATGGAATTGTTTGCCCAGATTTTGTTGTAACGCGGTCTTCCTAGGAAAAAGTTTATGTTTTCTATTATCTATACCATCGATAGTTAACCTTGAAAGATGCTGGCTGGATTATGGGAATTTATCACCGGTAGCGGCTTGGCGCAGGTCAAGTATGATATCCTGCCCTGCTTCCCTGTACACGATGTGAGCCTGGAGTACTGTACGTGAAAAATCATCGAGCGGTAAAAAAATAAAATAAAATTCCAAGGTTCACTTAGGCTTTGTTTTGTAATATAGTTTGTGTAGTTGAGAGTGAGACGGTAAAATGGATGCCTTTTACGCGTTTTTAGATGATATATGGTTGTTTCTCATTGTGTTTTAATATGTATGCGGTACGGAAAAAACATATTAAAATATTTTAATGTATTTTTGGTGATTTTGATATGTTAATAAAAATATAAAAAAAATTATTTTAATATAATTTCAAGTAAAAAATATTTTTAAAAAACATATTATACCGCAATATCAAACACTTATTTAATTTTTAAAATGTTACAACAATTAAAAAACATTAATTATCAATTAAAAATCACTTTTATAAAAATGCACCATACATATGAAAAACATCAAAGTGTTCTTCTTACAATTTATTCTAATATTAAATGAAGCCAGTGTTTTTTTTTCTTTCCTTGAAAAAAAATGATATAATATTATTAATAAAAATAACATTTTATATTGTTGCAAGGACCTGGTAAGAATAATATAATTTTGACTTACTCTTTCAAAGATTTATCTCGCAGTTGAACACTGATAATATGGATGATCTATCCAAAACCTAATTAAAAAATCAACTTGATTAATAATACATATGAATCTAGAACAATTTTATTTTTTTTCATTCCATAAAAGGTCTAATGGGTCTTGAAGACTTGGACAAGAACATTAACCTTGTTACAGTTAAAGATGCTAGTGGATAGAACTACTCCTGTAATGAATTAGTTTATTAGCCTAAGAGAAAAGAATTTCTCTAGAAAAAAAAGAAAAAGAAAAAGGAACTGATGCAAAGGCCAGGGGCAGGGGCAGGGGCCTCTGCAAGAACAGAGGGCAAAGCCAATAGAGAAAACCATTTATTGCTTTTAAGAACAATTGCATCACAAAGAGCGGCTATTTTGGTACCAAACCACAAATCCAGCTCTGATGAGCTTGGCCCAAGCAAGAAATCGACCGTTAGAATCTTGAAACAAAACACCCTATATAAAAACAACTTCAAAACCCAAAAAAAACCCTTCTCTTTGCCATCTCCGCTCCTGCATATACTACCCAAAATTTCGACCGTTGCAAGTCTTCTTCCACACAAAAGAACCCTAAAACAAAAACCCTCCATTGAGAATCCCTCTCTTTCCTTCCACAGAGAGGCCTTTTCAATAAATATTCTTCACTGCTCATCAACAAAATCAAAAGAGAACACACTAGCTCAAAACTTCTCAAAAATATTAAACAAATATGGATTCAACACCCAGAAGAAAGAGTGGCCTGAACCTCCCATCTGGGATGAATGAGACTTCTTTAAGACTAGAGACCCTTTCCTCTTCCAGTTCTTTTAGAGCAGTAACATGCGTATCATCACCCAGAGCAATATCAAGCTTATCTTCACCCTCGAAAACCTCATCTTGTAGTGATAGATTCATACCTTGCAGATCATCTTCAAGGCTCCACACTTTTGGACTCGTAGAGAAAGGATCTCCTGTTAAAGAAGGAGGCAACGAAGCTTATGCAAGGTTATTGAAATCTGAGCTTTTCGGGTCTGATTTTGGTTCCTTTTCTTCTCCTGCAGGTGTTCAAGGAGGGTTGAGTAGTCCTAACAAGAATATGTTGAGGTTCAAGACTGATCATTCGGGGCCTAATTCGCCGTTTTCTCCTTCAATCTTGGGACACGATAGTGGGATTTCTAGTGAGTCTTCAACTCCTCCTAAGCCACCAAGAAAAGTCCCCAAAACACCCCATAAGGTAACTACCGAGTCTTTTTTTTTTTCAATTTTGGGTTTCTTCGGTTGTCTAGAAAATTGTGGATAAAGAAGATTGTGTTGCATCCCTTTTTATTTAATTGGATTCGATAGAAATCGTTGAAGATTCAGTCCAAGAAAATGGTAATTATTGGAGGTTAATTTTGCTGCAGGTTTTGGATGCCCCGTCACTTCAAGACGACTTCTATCTGAATCTTGTGGATTGGTCCTCGCAGAATGTACTCGCTGTTGGGTTGGGAACTTGTGTCTATTTGTGGACCGCATCAAATAGTAAAGTAAGTTCGATTGTACAAGGTTCTTAGCATGTTGAACAGCTCCAAAAACTGTCCAATCCAATGCAAAATGGTCTCTTGAGTAGTTTCTTTGGATAGTGACTTGCTATTTAAAATGGGGCCGACTGAGGTATTAGATGTGTAAACCTTCTTGCTATCCTGTTCTCAGGTGACCAGGTTGTGTGATTTAGGGCCTAATGACAGTGTATGCTCTGTGCAATGGACCCGGGAAGGCTCATACATATCAGTTGGTACACATCTTGGTCAAGTTCAGGTAGCTCTAACGGTCTTATTTAGCCCAAAATCTTGTATTTTTATATGATTCATTTTGATTTATGGTCTGCTGTCAATGTTTGTTATAGGTGTGGGATGGAACACAGTGCAAGAGGGTCCGAACCATGGGAGGGCATCAAACAAGAACAGGTGTCTTGGCTTGGAACTCTAGGACGCTAGCATCAGGAAGCAGGGACCGCCATATACTTCAGCATGATCTTCGAATTTCCAGTGACTATGTCAGCAAACTTGTTGGTCACAAATCTGAGGTAAAGTCTAAAGCAGAAGAGTTGAATAAATGGCTCAGTTCAACAATTCCTGACTTGTATTCCCAATACTTTGTCTAAATGGATTATATGGACTAGGATTTAGTTATGAAATAATAATTTTGTGTATGGTGGAAAAAATGGAAGTAAGCCCTTCTATCACTTTTTCCAGGTATGTGGCTTAAAATGGTCACATGATGACAGGGAACTTGCATCTGGTGGAAATGATAATCAGGTCAAGATTACTAAATTTTTCTTGCTCATGGTAGCAATTCGTTTTCATTAGCTAATAAATATTCTGGTGGCATGTTCCCTTTTATTTGTGTGTATATTAATGTGTAATCAAGTCAATGACCCGTTGGTGATCAGCTCTTGGTTTGGAATCAGCACTCCCAGCTACCAATTTTGAAACTGACTGAACACACAGCTGCTGTCAAGGCCATTGCTTGGTCACCCCACCAGAGTGGCCTTCTTGCATCTGGAGGTGGAACTGCTGATAGATGTATTCGCTTTTGGAACACCACCAATGGTCATCAATTAAACCATGTTGACACAGGAAGCCAGGTTTTTCCTTCTTTACTTCTTGCTTAATTTTCACTAGGTCATGGAACTTCATAGAACTAATTTCCGATCTCTTAAAGACCACTCAGCTTACTGGATTTTCACTGGCTGACTGCAGGTGTGCAATCTAGCTTGGAGCAAGAATGTTAATGAGCTGGTCAGCACTCATGGGTACTCCCAGAATCAAATTATGGTGTGGAAATATCCATCATTGTCCAAGGTATTAGCTAAAGTTGGTACTAGTTCTTTGTAATTAATCTGTCTCGTAGCTAAAATAGCCACCAGTTCAAGATTTGCAAGGAAAATCCTGTTAAGAAAATCCGTCTGTTTTCGGTTTGTGATAGGTTGCAACTCTAGTTGGTCACAGTTTGCGAGTACTCTATCTTGCCATGTCTCCTGATGGTCAGGTACCACAATATCTCCATTTCCAAGCATTCTTGGCAAAATTATGATTTCTGCATATCTAAGGATGGAAGAAGAAATGATCATGAACAAGTTTTTAATGTCAACATTGTCTGTTCATCATGTAGACAATAGTAACTGGAGCAGGAGATGAGACATTGCGGTTTTGGAACGTCTTCCCCTCTATGAAAACACAGGTAAGCAAGCGTGTTACGTGATATCATTGCGATTTTAAGGGGTTTTCAGTTGCCTTTCCAGTACTAAGATTTTCGTTTTTATTGTGGTTTCAGACACCAGTGAAAGATACAGGCCTTTGGTCATTGGGACGAACCCAGATTCGGTGACAAAAACACTACGCAAATCTGAAGCTACTTTACATTGTAAATACATACACCACAAACAAAGTACAGGAAGAGGAGTTTGATTTCTTTTTTTATTTTCTGCCCGAGTTTGAACTTTGAACTAGTTTGCTAAATTATATTGTAGAGTTTAAACAGGATTTTGTATATTGTACTTGTTTTTCACACGTACCCATTCATTCAGGAGAATTGTGATGTCATTGAGAAAAAGAAAAGGATCGGATGAAGTAATTCATTCTCACAAGTCTGGATTTTATGGGTTTTTCCTCCTTTTGTCTCTCATTTTAGTGACTGTAATTGATTAGATCGAAATGAATATCACCAATGAAGTGCTGTTATTCCTGCAAAATAATCTTTATGAGAACATGAGCCGAACTTTTCAAGTTCTGAAAAAAGAATGAATAAGAAAAGCGGGCTGGGAATAATCTTTAATGCAAAGCTCAGAGATGCATTAGATGATACAGGTGTTAAGTGTTAAGATCATGGAGACAAACAATATCCCACCTCCACCATATACAAATGGGAATACCTAATCTTCCACTTGGCATATAATGAAGGCTTAATTCAAGGCAAAAATAGCGTTATAAATCATGACCCCATGCACCCAACTTAAGTGTGTATATATGTACTCAGTGAAGAGCTGCGTGGCTATAGTGAGCACAGAGAGAACAAGAAAGAGAGCTTGAGTGAGTAGAGTTAAGTTGAGAAAAGTTTTCTCCTCCTTTGTTTGTATTGTTTCTTTGATTGATTAATACAAACCAGTAGCTCCGCAGAGGAGGCAAGTTGCCGAACCACGTAAATTTATGTGTGTTTGATTTCTGGAATTTCCCAACAACTAGAGCTTGTTCTTGGAAAAAAAAGGTGTTTGATCTAAACCCATAAATCAAAGTTCTCAAAACGTGTTTTTGAACATACCATCATGTAGGGGAAGACAAGACGAATCCATTGGTGAAATCCCGGTGAAGAACCGACGTTCTACATGCCCGCACGCTTTAACATGCACCGATGTTAAGACAGAGCACGCGCACTGACGCGCCACACACTCCTTCTTCTCCCAAATTCCTGCAACTGAACCGGGTTGACCCGCCACGTCATCAGCCACAACAACAATTCAGCACAGTCATCCACGTCATCTGACCAATCAGCAATCCACGTCAGCACATGACACGTCAGCAATAATTACATGCACCTTTGCCACATAATCAAAGGTGGGCCCGGTTTGCTCACGTGTGTGCCACATCATCATATTGAGTTTTGATTGGGTGCTCCGCAAACACTATTTCACCTGACGCGCGGCTTCATTTGCATTGTTGAGTGACCCAAAAGTTTAATTAATAAGATCTGAGTCATCCAAAGTCCGATTTGGGTGATTTCAATGTCGTTTCCAATGTTTTTGGCCATTCCGGACGCATCCATGAGGTCAAATTCAGCAGATTCAAATCTGAAAATTATTGAAAATGGCAAATGATAAAAAAGCTGCTTGAATTGAAAAATTTGATAGGATAGATTTTGGATATTGAAAAATGCAAATCGAAGACTATCTATATGGGAAGAAACTTCATCTTCATTTGTTAGGGAGCAAACCAGAAAATATGCAAGAAGAAGATTGACTAATTCTTGATAGACATGTTTTGGGCATTATCCGGCTATCCTTATCAAGAAGAGTTGCTCACAATGTTATAAAAGAAAAATTCATTACAAGATTAATTGAAGTCTTGTCTGGGATGTATGAGAAGCCCTAAACAAATAATAAAGTGCACTTAATGAAGAAGTTTTTCAACCTGAAAATGACAGAAGGCACTTCTGTTACATAACATCTTAACAACTTTAATACCATCACAAATCAATTATCATCTGTTGAGATTGAGTTTGATGATGAGATTTATGCACTCATCTTGCTAGCTTCACTTCCAAGCAGTTGGGAAGGTATGAGGACAGCCATGAGCAACTCAGCTAGAAAATCTAAACTAAAATATGATGACATCCGAGACTTGATTTTGGTTGAAAAAGTACGAAAGAAAGACTCAGGTGAAAGTTCAAGTTCAGGATCAGCTCTCAACATCAACACTCAAGGGAGGAGACATGATAGAGGCCTATCGAGAGGCGAATCAAAATCAAGATACAGAGGTAAAAGCAAGTTTGGACCCTGAAAGCAGGTTAAATGTTGGAATTATGGCAAACCTGGTCATTATATAAAAAGTTGCACAAAACCGAAAAAACCTGAGGTTGACTCTGTGAACATTACCACAGATGAGGTACAAGATGCTTTGATTCTTGCTGTATAAAGTCCAATTGATGATTGGATTCTTGATTCTGGTGCTTCATTCACTATACACCACACCATGAAATGATACAAAACTATATTGTTAGAGATCATGGTGTAGTCTATCTGGCCGATGGACAACCAATGGATATTGTGGGTATAAGAGATGTTCAAATCATGACAATGAATGGATCTATATGGAATTTACAAAATGTAAGGCATGTTCCTAGATTAAAGAAGTTAATCTCCGTTGGACAGCTTGACGATAGTGGTCATTCAATCCTTTTTTCTGGAGGTATGTGAAAAGTATCAAAAGGAGTAATGGTTTTAGCTCGTGGAAAGAAAATCGGCACCTTGTATATGACCACAAGATTTGCAAACATCATTGCCTCTATTGAAGCAGAAAATCAAGCACAACTATGGCACTGCAGACCTAGCCATATGAGTCAAAAGGGGATGAAAATATTTCAGTTGAAGGGAAAACTACCAGAGTTAAAAAATATCGATCTAGACATTTATGAAAGTTTTGTTTTTGGAAAATAGAAGAAGCTCAATTTCTTAAAGGTTGGCAAGACCTTAAGACCAAGAAGGCTAGAACTGGTACACACAGATTTATGGAGACCTTCTCCAGTGGCATCTCTTGGAGGTTCTCGGTATTATATGACTTTCATTAATGATTTCAGCAGGAAGGTATGGGTCTATTTTCTAAAAAATAAATTTGATGTGTTTGAAACATTCAAGAAATGGAAGGCTATAGTTGAGACTGAATCAGGTTTGAAGTTGAAATGCTTAAGATATGATAATAAAAAAGAATACATTGATGGAGGTTTCAAAGAGTATTGTGCTGTCAATGGTATCAGAATGGAAAAGACCATTCCAGGCACACCACAACATAATGGCATTACCGAACGAATGAACAAGACCATCATTGAATGAGCTAGAAGTATGAGGTTGCATTTAAGGTTACCTCAAACATTTTAGGCCGATGCAGTTTACTTAATCAATTGTGGTCCATTAGTTCAATTGGAATTCAAATTGCCTGAGGAAGTATAGAGAGGAAAAAAGGTACAAATATCTCATCTTAAGATCTTTAGGTGTGTTTCATATATTCACATAGATTATGATGCTTGCAACAAGCTAAATGTCAAATCCAAAAAATGTTTCTTGATTGGCTATAGAGATGAAGAATTTGGGTTTCGATTTTGGGATGATCAAAACAGAAAGATTATCAGAAACAGGAATATGATCTTCAATGAGAAAGTTTTTTACAAAGACAGATCAAGTGTAGAGACAGATATGGCTAATTCAGATACAAATCCACAAAGATATGAATTCATAAGATTAGAAGGGCTTCCTGTTGTTACCGAGCAGAACAAAATTTAAGAGCCTCTACAAGATTCAAGCACATCTGTACCCACTACTACACAAGAAGATACGGAGCCAAGAGAACCTATTGTTTATGTTCGCAAGTCTTCAAGGTCTGTAAAGCCCCCATAATGGTTCATATTTCTACTGAATTATATTTTGCTGACAGATGGTGGTGAACCACAAACTTATAAAGAATCATTACAAGATGAAAACTCAAGTAAATGGGAGTTAGTCATGAAGGATGAGATGAGTTCATTGCTGAAGAACAAGACTTGGGAGCTAACCACACTACTTGAAGGAAAGAAGGCTTTGCAAAACAAGTTGGTTTACAGAGTAAAGACTGAGCATGATGGAAGCAAACAGTTCAAGGCAAGACTTGTTGTAAAAGGGTTCTAACAAAAGAAAGGGATTGACTACTCTGAGATATTTTCTCCAGTTATGAAGCACACAACAATCAGAGTTGTTCTGGGGATAGTAGCTGCAAAAAATTTACATCTTGAACAATTAGATGTAAAAACAGCATTTCTTCATGGTGACTTGGAGGAAGATATTTACATGCAACAACCAGAGGGGTTTGCAATACAAGGAAAGGAGAACCAAGTCTGCAAGCTAAAGAAAAGCCTATACGGTTTAAAGCAAACTCCAAGACAGTGGTACAAGAAGTTTGACAACTTCATGTGCAATTCGAGGTACACAAGATGCCAAGCTGATCATTGTTGCTATGTCAAATATTTTGACAACTCCTACATCATTCTACTATTATATGTAGATGATATGTTGATTGCAGGATCCAGCATTTAGGAGATTGACAAGCTGAAATAGCAGTTGTCAAAACAGTTTGAAATAAAGAATTTGGGAGCTGCTAAACAAATACTTGGCATGAGAATCATCAGAGATAAAGACAAATACATACTAAAGCTTTTACAAATAGAGTATGTCAAGAAGGTTCTCAACAGGTTTAATATGGATACTAAACCAGTAAGTACACCTTTGGGGAATCATTTCAAGCTCAGCAAAGATCAGTCGCCAAAAACTAAGCTAGAATGTGAATACATGGATAAGATTCCATAAGCCTCAGCTATCGGCTCTTTGATGTATGCTATGGTCTGTACCAGACATTGCCCATATAGTGGGAGTTGTAAGCTGATATATGAGCAATCCTGGAAAGCAGCATTAGGAGGCGGTGAAATGGATCATGAGATACTTAAAAGGCTCCTCAAAGACTTTTCTTACCTTCATAGCTGGTGGTTTGAAACTTGAAGGTTTTGTAGACGCTGATCTAGCAGGAGATGTTGACAGTAGAAAAAGCACTACAGGATATGTATACATTATAGGAGGCACTGCTGTTTCTTGGAGTTCTACCTTGCAAAAGATCATCGTTCTTTCAATAATAAAAGCTGAATATGTTGCAGCATGTTAACCAAAGGAGTTACACTTGATAAACTGAAGTTGTGTAAAACTTCGGTCGGTCTTCACGGATAAAAGATAAGTTCATTGTTTGTCTCCAAGTGGAAGATTGTTAAAATCATGGAGACAAACAATATCCCACCTCCACCATATGCAAGTGGGAATACCTAATCTCCCACTTGGCATATAATGGAGGCTTAATTCAAGGCAAAAATGGTGGCATAAATCATGCCCCCATGCTCCCAACTTAAATGTGTATACATGTACTCAGTGAAGAGTTGCGTGGCTATAGTGAGCACAGAGAACGAGAAAGAGAGCTTGAGTAGAGTTGAGTTGAGAAGAGTTTTCTCCTCCTCCTTTATTTGTATTGTTTCTTTTATTGATTAATACAAACCAGTAGCTCCATGGAGTATGCAAGTTGTCAAACCACGTAAATTTATATGTGTTTGATTTCTGGAATTTCCCAACAACAGGAATAGACAGGCAAAACTTTTCCTTTCTCCAGCAAACTCTTGATGAACACCTCGTGGCCTTGGGCCTCAACCACGATGCCATTTTGAAGAGTAGGCTTGCAAATCCGACTAAATTCTGCATGGCAAACAATGCTGCAATGGAAGTCAGAAATGTGTTGTTACCACATCTACTGGTATCTAATCTACTCCATAACCATTGCCACCTTGGTTATCCTCATTCTCTAGAAGCTTAATTACTAGGTGCCCATCTGGTTGCAATATTCCATTATCATTTGCAACTTTCACAGAATCACTTAACGGCTTGTGTATTCTAAAATCATCATCAAGATGGGCAGTTGCTGCTCCACCAATTGCCAGACCAAGTGGTTGCATTCCTAACTCTGCATATGAAACTGCATCTCTAGTTGAGATCCCAGAAACCAAGGGACACATGTATGAGAGTATCACAGAAACCCTTTTTGCTGCAAAACACGCAAATCAAACCCAAATCAAGAAATCCGCAAAGGCATACAAAGAAACATTTGAAGAAAAGTTTTGAATTCAGGAAACCAAGGTAATCATCGCATTAAATCTCAAGAAAGTTCAATTGGTTAATTAAGAAGAGAAAATGGCTCATAAGAATGACATTTTTTCACATCATAAGTAAAACTAGAACCCTGCATTTTTCCCCCTGTTAAGTGAGTTCCTGTGGGCATCTGGAAATAAAATTTACATCATACATCAAGGATTTATCTTAGTGTGTGATAGTATCGTTTAATTTTTATGGTTATGGTTTGAAAATTTAAATTTAAAAATAATTAATGAAGCTGGCATAAACCTCATTTCTTTATTAATTAGTCAAATATTATTACATTTATCACTGGCATGTATTTTAGCATGAAAAGTTATTTAAAAAATAGTCACAATCACACTACCAAACAAGCTCTAAAACATAAATCCAACAACATCAAATCCCGGGGTCAAAATGATTATTTATTAACAATAAAAATTATTTTTAAATTCCTAAAAATTAATTAACACACACACTGGACAAATCCCCAAGGCCATTAATTGGGCTATTGGCCAGAAATCAGTTGTCCTCAATGGGGTAAGATTTCTAATAATCTTAGGCTTCCAGTCCACCAATATATACGCAATGGGCTATTTTGGTCTTTTGGGTTTATTCACCCCTTACTATATTATTAAATTAATAATATTTTGAAATATGTGATTGCCTAAGAAAGCTCCTTTGAGGCTTAACGAGTTAATTTATAATATTTTTTAATTAAAAAAATTAAAATGTTAGTATTTTTATTAATATATATATATATATATATAATTAAATTGATCTTTAATGGAGTCAATTTTAAATTAATTTTTTTAAAAAAACCTAGCTTGGATAAAGGTTTACAGCCAAGTTTAATAAACGTGATGTGAACAAGTTGATGTATTAATTTCCAAGTATTTATTGTCGTTAAAAATAAATTTTTATCAAATAAAAGGAGAATTTTTTCATCAGATAATTCTATTTAACATAAATTATAAGCAATTAAGTTGGATTAGTCAATGGTTTCATAATGAACTAGTGAAAAGATTTGGTTAAAAAAAAAACGTGAAACCCCATGGTGGAATACATTCGTGGATTTCAGCTTGTTTTAGGTGGTGTGATGTGAGATTTTAAATTACATAAATATTTGTTATTTTTTAAATAGTATAGTGAGCAGGTGGAGATGCATGTATTTGGTACTCCCAATTTCGTTAAAGATTAAAGGAAAAAAAAAAAAGGTTCCCTTGACTAAAGCCAATTAATCCGGCACGTTTAAGAAGATGAAAGAACGATTTTGATGGTAGCATAACTTGGACTAAGTCTTTCCGCAACATTATTATATTTGATATTAGGATAGTGGTTATTTTTAAAAAATATTTATTTATTTAGAAATTTATTAATAATATTTATTTATTTTTTAAAATTAACTTTTGATATTGATACATTAAAATAATTTAAAAATATTAAAAATAATAAATTTCTACTGCGTTTCAGCCGCTTCCCGAGCACTATCTACCATCAGATGCAAAATTTTTCTCTAGTTGACTTAAGAGACATTGACTCGGGTTGGAAGGGGATAGTTTTTCTTTGTGTTGACGTGCGATTCAATGAAAAGCAAAGAAGATACATTGAATCGTAATTAAAATTTAGAATTATTTTCCCATCCCATTCTGCAAAACTAGATATGCTCCCAGAATATCGTAATTAGAATTTAGATACATTGAATCGTTATTGAGACACTTTTATTTTTATATTTTAAAAATGTTTTTTTAATTAATATTTTTTAATGTATTTAATTAGTTCGTTTTAATATACTGATATTAAAAATAAAAAAAATAATATATTTTAAAATAAAAATTATTTTATAAAAATAACTATTACTATATCTTCAAAAATATCTTAAATCTCGGAACATCGCAGCAGCATTGTCATTTTTTTGCCCAATTCATACATGAAATCACCTTTTTTTGGGCATCATAACGTTGATACCCTGAATAGCGACTAGCAAGTGTTCGGGAATTATCACCTTCCTACCTTTCCACACCCAATATTCAGTTTTCCACCGAGATATACTAGATATTCTGCTAGGTTTTAGCATTTGACTTATCGTATGTTTTAATAGTATATATCATATGTTGCATGTTCGTAATGCATGACATCGAGTAAAATAACAGTTGCAGCACGGCAGGTTTTTGCTGGTATATAAATATATGGGCGTAGCATTACTAAGAAGAGGTAAAGAAGGAGAGTTGGTGACCTGACAGATTAAGTTATATTAAAATAATTGTGATAAGATAGCGGTTCAAAGTAATTTTAATTAAAAAATATATTAAAATAAAAAAAATATTTTTAATATTAATATATTAAAACAATTTTTAAAAAAAATTAAAATTTTTATCAACGCGATTCACACTTGTAATTCATGTACTTGAAAGGAAATCAAACCACAAACTCTTTCCTTGGCAGCAGCAATCAGAAATGTCATAATCATTATTCTAGTCATGTTAAGATGTCTTATCATGTACTTAGCACCATAAACAATTGTAAGATGTCTTATCATGTACTTAGCACATAAACAATTGTCTAAATCACAGTGCCTGTCTTATCATGTAGATCATAGGTCACTGCATCTCTTCTTGCCGTAGTGCATGTCCTCAAGTAAACACAAAACTTAGCAAATACTCGCTATTATTCTCATTATTCAAGTCTATAATATTAACATGAAATGGATGGATGATGCAATAACGACGGGTTCGCTGCAAGGTCCTTGTTAGCATGTCGTATGAAGGCGGGACTTCCTTAAATTACTAATCATACCTTCCCAAGGTAAAACTTCTCCACGCAAGTATTAGGAAAATGATTAAGAAATTCATGTTAACAGTAGACCGACCTTTCATCCATTGAGCGGTGGTTAACTCCTTTGCTTTTGTTTTTCAATTGGGATCTCTCTCCAATCATCCTCATTTCCTACACTTCCTCATCAAACTCATGAAAACTTCTCTGGCAACATCAGGTGGTTTTCAATTGTGAATTGTGATAGACATTAGGGTGCTTTACTTCAACCTTACACCATTCCACATCATGAATGCACAAAAAACTATGAATACCTTGAAAAATGGAGCACCTTGAATGCAAAAAGGCAATAGTTCGAGGTAACAACTGATTGAGTCAACTGATAGATGTGTACTGATTCAACTAAACAGAGAACTACCAAGCAATAGACGACCATGAAAACACCTTTTTAACTTTGGTGTTGATTCTGTATTGTAGAACACTTTACAGAACATATGCTCAAATATCTGTGAAATGGGAAGGCGTGAGTTAGTAGGGGCCATCATTTCACAAGCCTTTTGCTAAACTATGCTAGTACGGATCTGGTCGGAAGAATCAGCATGCATTCCCGGTAAGAAATGATCGGTGAAACTGTGGCACACACATCTTAAACGACATAAACCAAGAACAAGAGTATTCTTGGCGGCAATTTCATTAATAAATTTAGAGCTAAAATGACACATTTAAGTGGACAGTATGCACAGGGACCACTTCTGACTCCAGAACCAAGATTGCTGCTTGCACAGAAAACTGTCCAAAGATGAACCTGGGCAACAATGCGCATGCATTATCTTCTTTGACTGCAGATATTCCTAAAAATCATCATAATTCTACAACCCACCAGCATTAACTTAAACATCATCGCTGCTACAGATATCTTTTGTTTAACTACAACACTGAACTAGAGTCGGAGTGGCTTTCTTTTAAGTTTCTTGAGCCCTTTTTGTGCATGTTCACCAAGATATAGACCATTCTGACTGGTGACATGAGAAATATCAGGCGTCAAGCAACACATTAGTTGAATTTTTTCTTATAAATTGATGAATATTACTGCTACTTGAACAGCGGGCATCTAATAGAATTGTGGTGAGCAGCAGCCAAAACTCTACTCCCACCATCCCTGCTCAGCAAATATATAATAACATCATCAATTTCTTTTCAAGTTCACTTCCATTCCAGAGTAAACAAATGGCAAGGTTATGAAAAGAAAAATGAGACTTATTTTTAATGGGAAAATGTCAGTACCTTAAATTCTTTAAGCAGAAATCTACAACAAAGTTGATATAGCACAAGGGCACTATGTCAGCCACATGGAGAATCCTGTCACCCTTCCGATCCACAAATAAAACTCAAAACGCATTTAACAATCAGGCTTCCAAGAAGAGAGTGCATAAACAATCCGGCCCTTCCACCCTTGGAGCAACCACTGGCTATCTTCATCAATTACAAAATCCTTGTGGTAGACAGCTTCCACCCTCTCCTTCGCTGTCGTAAAAATCTCCCGATTCAAAGGGAGCTGCCTAAACCCAGCCCTTAGGATCCGCATTTGCCACTGCTTATATGTCTCTGGCCTCTCTATCCTCTCTGCACCCTCGCATGCAATTACATTCATTGCCTCCCACCCAAAAATCTCTTTCTCAATAAGCAACCTCTCTGGGACCTCACGAGACACATTAGCCTCCAGAACATCAAACAAAGTGGAGAAGTGGAACAGGGCCTCTCGGAAGCGTGTGATAAAGAATGGAGCATTGTAGGCTCCATTAACCACCCCTTGTATGAAAACATCAGGATTCATATTCCTGATCATATTGAGAACGATATTTCTAGGACTCTCCACCACCACAGTCTCATCAAGCAAGTTTCTTAATCTATACACAGAATTCACAACAAGCACCTCATTTCTATCAATCTTGAGATCCTCAATTTTAATGGTTTCCCACTTCTGTGCTATAGCATTGAACTTGAATGGAACTTTGAAAGTGTTTGCATAATTTGCTAAGCGGCGTCCTGTCTCCTCAACCCTTTCTGCTGGTCGGAAACCTGGATTTGGGAAATCAATCCCAGTAATCCGCAGATGGGGAGGTCCTCCGGGTCTGGATGAGAGGCGCTGAATAAGGCAAGGCCATTGGAAACCGTACATGATGCCAAAATCAACAATGTGAACCCTTGTTGCATTTTCAGCTATATTCATAATTGTTTTATTTGAGAAGAAATTAGACAGCTTCCTAAACGGACAAGCGGCAAGAAACATGTGGTAAGCTTTCAAAACATCAGCAGCTGATGTTGGCTTCGAAATAAGTGCTTTGTAAATCTGGGTTCCCGAGCCAGCCAAGCGTGCTTCGAGACCATCAGCAAAAATATTAGCTAGTCTCTGCATGGCATCCCCTGTCGATGGAGCATTCTGTCTGATTTGCTTCAGCAGGTCATTTGCACTCCTCCGGTCATCTGCTGCTACAGCTTGTGCACAAAGGGTCAAGAGAGTTCTCAAATCCACCACATCCCTCTTACCTCCCTGCCTCTTACCCCGAGCTTTTCCACCATTCGATCCTTTGACTTGTCCATTCTGCTGTACACTCTTGCTTTCCCCGTTATGCAAGGCTGCTTGGAGGGCAGAGTCATCTTTTCCACAATTGAGCAATACCATGTCAAAATCCGCTGGACTCGCAGTTGATTCAGAGTAAACTGCAGACTGCTTGTTACTCCTACCTCCCTCTAAAGCCAACTCCTCAGGATGAGGATTCTTCTTCCCCCTCGAACCATCTGCGTAATTATCATTCTCACGCTTCACCCCTGCCGTAGCTAACACATCCTTGACATCTTCCTTCAGGTCTTTTAGAAACAAGCCCTTACTCTCCAAATCAATAAGCAGATTGCCATTTGGAATGAACTTACTGGCCTCCTCAAACCCTTTCTTAAACTGCATAACAGACTCACTCTCCCCAAATATCTCAGCAACCATATTAGGACCAACTGGAGAGTCGACAAATCCATCTACAGTAGCACTGCTGTTCCCTGGACTATAGGATGACTGAGAAGCATGTCTCGAGGATTTGTACTCGCCAAGATCACAAGTCCACCCATGATCCAACAAGTTACTGCCACTGCTGCTGCTTGTACTGCTTGTGCAATTACTGCAATTCAAATCATGATTTTCATCTGGCCTTTCATGATTTTGATCTAAAAATTGTACAGGATCATCAGGTGCAGAAGGATGCTTCTCCCCAATAAGCTCATACAACGATTTCTCCGCAGCTAGGAGTGCCACTGAAGATTCTTGAAACATGCATGTCTTCTCTTCCATTTCCTCTTCCATTAGCATCTTGCTAATATATTTCAGAACCACATCACTGAAATCAAAATCTTCATGAGAATCCCCCTCTTGACTCATGCTAGCAGACAGAACTGGGTTACTTAGTGTTGAATCAGGCGGAACACGAGGACTATTTACATGGTTTTGGTTGACACAATTGTTATCCAACTTGAACGCATTAACAAGATCCTGAACCGATGAAGCAGATTGGGTTTCATTGCTTAGTTTCAATCCATTTACAGAACCATATAAACCTCTCAAGGACCGATCCATGATCATCAATACCTCAGAAATTTCACAACTTACAACACACTCCAAAACCTTGATGTTTCGGCCTGCAGTTATGATAATACCAAGTACTCACAAGGCAAAATTACACAGCTTCAGTTCATACTCATAGTTTCTCCGAAAAATAGCTTCCCATTAAGTAATAGCTCTCACCATGTATCAAAGTCCAGATTTTTATTTTCTACTAAAACCAGAAGTGAGCGGGGGGGGGGGGAAGGGGGAAAAAAAAAAAGGAATAATCTTTGCGCTATATATGGTTACTGAATAAAGTAGACAAACAAGAAAACACAAAAAAAGATGATGACAGCATAGAAATTATCAGAGCTGTCCTACAGAAGAACAAAACAGTGAATACAAAAGGATGCTTTCTTGATCCTCGAAATGAAAGCTTTGAAATCACTTTACACGGTCTCTAAATTCTTCTTGTAGAAAAAAAATTTTAATGAATAAAAAGAGGAAAGTACCTGAAAAAAGTTCCAGTCTTGCAGGAATAAAAGAATTAGAAGCGTATTTTTTTAGAGAAAGCGCAGGAAGTGAGAAGGGGTAACGATGGTGAGGATTTAAGGTGGTCGTTTCTGGAACAATGTAAGCCGGCCAATTAGAGCCTCTTCATTTTATTCTTCGACGCGCTCAGGGCGACTCGTACACGATGTGCTTGTCTTGTTTTTTTTTTTTCTTTTCCCTAATATTTCTTACGACTACTTTCTTGTTTTATCATTCAAAAATTGTGATTCTAAAATTCAAAAACAAAACAAAATTAATAATAAAAAGTTAAAAGATAAGTTAACCATATATATAAATTTACTGTGTATTTAATAATGTAGCATATAGTATTTTTTAAAAATATTTTTGATTGAAAATGTATTAAAATAACAAAATTTTAGAATTTTTTTAATTTTAATATTAATATATAAAAATCATTAATATTTTATCTTTCTATTTTTTATTCTAAAAAAAATTAAAAACTTTACCTTCCATTGCCTCATGTCACTCATTAATTTTTGTATAAAGATTTGTTTAAAGGTGTGTTAATGATTATTTTTTAAAATCTATTGAAATAATATTTTTATATTTTTAAAAAATTATTTTTGAAATTAATATATCAAATTAAATAACTTGAAAATATTAAAAATTATTAATTTAAATTAATTAAATAAATTTTTTAATTTTTTAAAAAATTACCTTCAGAACACGAAGTCAAACACAGCCCCTAAATGTTACTCGAAACAAACGGTCTTTTTTTTTATTGATTGATTGCACTTCCTAAATGTCAAGTCACCCGAAACTAATATTAACTCCCACAAATTAAAAAAATTACAAAGACAAAGATGACAACCGAGAACAAAAACAATGGCAAGCTAGAAAGTTAAGTTTTTCCACTCCGATTCCTAACTTTGATTTTTTAAAAAGAAACTGTCACGGTAATCTACAAATTTTGACAAAATAATACTATTTAAATTTTTTTAATGAAATAATACATTTTTACATTGTGACACCTTTAAAATATGATATATTTACTAAAATTTGTTATTTTCTAGCGCTACTACAAGATAGTTATCGAAATTCTTTAAAAATGTGCTTCATAAAAAAACAGTTAAATATGTTGTGATTAAGAAATACAATAACTTTATATGAATTAATAAATAAACTAAATTAGTTATTTGCGTGATGTCATGGTTCAAAACAAAAGATCTCTTAACCCAAAAAATAATATAAGAGACAACTTTATTTACAAAAATAAAAAAGTAAGAGAAATTTCATAACCGGATTAAATATTGATTAATTTAATAATATAATAAAAAAATAAAGTAACAACAACAAATAAAAAAATATTACCTCAAACAAAGCTAGGTCAACACAGTGAAAACTGTGACCTCAGCATGAGATATGTCGAGATTACATGTTTATTATACATCATGGGTCACGAGGTCAAAATAATTCAATAGAAAAAAGATATTGACATAGATAAAAACAAAACTAAAAAAATTAAAAAATAAATATAAATCAGGATATTTAATATCACAAAACAGATTATTTACCTTGCTATGTTTAATGATTTTGTTTATTAAAATCAACTTGCAACAAAAATTGACAACTCATAAAATTTATTGTACAAAATAAAATGAAAACAATATCATCCAAAGCTACACATATTAAAAATATCATAAAAAATAAATTTAATCTATATACAATTAAAACAAATATACAAATGAATCATATTAATCTCCTCAATAATTAAATATACCAAAAACAACTAAGAAATTATTGTAATTTTAAAAATGTTAAATAAGCCAAAAAAATCATGTTGGAAGGGATATTTATTAAAACATAAGCTTAAAAATTATGTAAAAAAATGTATGAAAAAAGGTATCAATTAAAAAAATTAAAAGACAAAAAAAATGAAGCCCAGTGCTGCAAGGCCTCGTAAGCCAAGCTAAGTGCCTAGCCCATCAAGAAATGGCCCCTGTGTGGATCTTTTTTTTCAAGTTAATGTGTTGCTTGCCCTCATTTGTTTTGAAAAACATAAACAGCGTGTCATTTGAATTCTCAAATTCTTATCATCGTAGTGCCTGGAAAAATATGATTCATGTTTTTTATCTAAAAATTTATTTTCCAACCAATGTTTTACTTAAAAAACCTAGAAAATACCTTAGAAACCTTATTAAACCAATTCATAGCCTAAAAAAACAAAAAAACTTGAAAACCCGAAATAAAAAATCTTCTCAAGCTCAAATTGTTTTATTAGACACTTTTAAGATTAAAAAAACATATAGTTCGAACTTGCTTTTAAGATAAATTTTAAAATCACCATTTATTTCACTTTTTTTTCAATATAGTCCTGCCTTTTAATTTAACCATTATTCTAAAAAGCAATGTACAACTAAGTGTTAACATAGGCCCAAAAAAGATATATTATATAAAAATAAAATAAAATTTCAAGAATCAAATTAATTTTTTTAAAAAATAATCAATATTATAATCCATTTGATTTGTGATATTGCAAACAGTGATCGTGTAGGGTTTTATGAAAAGATGATTTCTTATATTACAGCAATGCTTAATATAGTGATTACAATGAGAGTTACAATCAGAATAGGAAAAAAGAATTATACACAGAGATGGAAACAAATGTCCTGAGGTTAAGGAAGCAATTATCCTAAGTATACGGGGATTTATTGTTGAAGATATGCAGACTTATTCTTTTACTCTTATACACCCCTGCAAAATGGTGCCTCCATCAGAGACACCAATCTTGGACCGAAGAAGAGTAAATCGTTGGCGAGGGAGAGGCTTGGTCAAAGCATCGTCTAGCTGATCTGTGATAGAAACAGGAGAGACTCGAGGTATACCTTTGTTGACATGATCACGTACAAAGTGGAAGTCAATAGCTATATGTTTCATGCGAGAGTGGAAGACAAGATTGGCACAAAGATAAGTTGCTCCCATATTATCACAGTAAACAGTTGGTGGAGCAGAAGGAGAGGCATGCAGTTCACGTAGGAGTTGTTGAACCCAAGATAACTCAGCAGCAGTAGCAGCAACTGCCCGATATTTGGCTTCTATAGAAGAGCATGTAACAAAACGCTGGTTGCGAGAAGCATAGGAGACAACATTACCTCCCAAAAGCACAATGTAGGCAGTGGTGGATGTGCGGTCATCAGGATTGCCTGCCCAATCAGAGTCAGAGAAAGCAAATAATGTAGTGGAGGAGCTGTGTGTGAGGGAGAGGCCATGATGAATGGTGCCTTTGAGGTAGCGTAACAGACGCTTGACTGCTTGCCAATGAAGCTGGGTAGGTTTGTGCATGGACTGAGAGAGCTTATTCACTGTGAAAGCTATGTCTGGACGAGTGAGAAAGAGATACTGGAGAGACCCAAAAATACTGCGAAACTCATTAGCATCCATGAAGGCAGAACCGTTAGATATAGTAAGGCTGGTAGTTGTGGAAAGTAGTGTGGTTGCCTCCTTTACACCAACCATGTTAGTGCGGACAAGCAGGTCATATATATATTTCTGTTGGGATAGGATGAAGCCAGTGGAGGCAGGCAACACTTCAACCCCAAGAAAGTAATGAAGAGAACCGAGAGGAGAGTGCAGTAATAAAAGAAGACAAGAACCTGCCATTGTTGCCAGTGATGAGAAGGTCATCAACATAGACCAAGAAGTAAGCAATTATTCCACCATGATTGTAGATGAACAGAGATGTATCAGCTTTAGAGTTGACAAAGCTCTGTAAGATGAGAAACGTGGCCAGCTCATTATACCAAGCTCTGGGAGCTTGTTTAAGGCCATAGATTGCCTTGCGGAGACGACAAACATGGTGTGGCAGCTGATCATCAATGAAGCCCCGGGGTTGAGCCATGTAAACTACTTCATTGAGAGAACCTTGAAGAAAGGCGTTGTTAACGTCAAGTTGTGTAATAGGCCAGCCATGCTGCAAAGCTAGACAGAGGACAATGCGAATGGTAGTAGGCTTGACAACAGGGCTGAACGTCTCAGTGTAATCGAGACCAGGACGTTGATGAAAGCCTATAGCTACAAGGTGAGCTTTGTACCTGTTAATGGAGCCGTGTGGTTTTCTTTTAAGCCGAAAGACCCATTTACATCCTACCAGATTCTGATGCAGAAAAGGAGGGACTAGTTCCCAGATGCCGTTACTAGTTAAAGCAGTAAACTCAACTGACATGGCAGCTCTCCATTCTGGGTGTTGAAGGGCTTGAGACATACATGATGGTTCAAGAGTAACAGGTAAGGGATGTTTGGTGGTAAGGTTGAGCTGACGGGGTTTAAAGATATGGTTTTTGGAACGAGTGATCATGGGGTGATGTGGTATAAGGGGTGGGGAATGGTGATAGTGATGGGTAGGTAGGACTTGAAAAGGGATCAGCACAGGGGGGCGAAGACTGATATGAGTGCACGGTGGCCTGCTGTTGACGAGATGAGAGTGCTGCAGGTGAGGAGACTGGCATGACCGACTGGAGAAAAGGAGAAGTTGAGAAAGAGGGAAGAACTGGAGGCGGGGAAGGAATATCAAATGATAATGCCCAGGTGGGCAAAGAAGGAGAGGGTGGACATGCATGAGGAGAGGCAGTAAATGGAAATGCAGTTTCAACAAAGCGGACATGACGGGAGAGAAATAATCGTTGAGTAGTGGGATCGAAACACTTGTAGGCATTTTGAGTGAGGGAATGTCCGAGAAAGACACAAGGACGTGAGCGAGGGTCAAGTTTGTGTTTAGCATATGGTCGTAGCCATGGGTAACACAAACACCCAAAGACACGAAGTTTGAGATAATTTGGCGAATTTCTAAAAAGGGATTCGAATGGGGATTTAAGTTGAAGAACGGGAATGGGCAAGCGATTAATTTAGAAATGTAGCAGCTTGAAAGGCATAGGTCCAGAAAGAAAGAGGTAGGGAGGCTTGATGGAGCATGGTGAGACCCGTATCCACAATGTGCCTATGACGGCGTTCTGCAGATCCATTATGTTGAGGAGTGTGGGGAAGAGTAGTGAGATGATTAATGCCGTGAGTAGCAAAATAGTTTTTAAGTTTTATGTACTCACCCCCATTATCAGAATATATGGAAACAATTGATTTTTTAAAATATTTTTCAACAATGACTTTGAATTTGGGAAAAATAAGGGAAACATCAGACTTATGATAAAGAGGGTAGAAACAAATATATTTTGTAAAATGATCAACAAAAATGAGGATGTAGATAGAGGAAGAGTGCATGAGGTAATGAGGTGATGCAGGATACGAGAGGAGGGGTGGCCAAGCCGTCTATGCCAGTCTATCAGTAGGGCTTTAACACCAACAAAAGTATGGAATGATGTCAGAGGAGATAAAGATTCAGGCCATACGTACACGTCATTTTTATTCCGGCCTCGAATGAGAGTCGCCCCCATGCGAAGATCCTTCACCAAAAAATGAGTAGGAAAGAATTCAATTGAGGTGTTATTAGATTTGCAAAATTGAGAAACTGAAAGTAAATTTTTCTTGATGGAAGGAACACACAGAATATTAGATAAGGCAAAATTTTTGGATGGAGTTTGGAGAGTTACATGACCAGCATGAGTAATTTGCAAACTTGTGCCGTCACCTATAA
Source organism: Populus tomentosa (assembly GCA_018804465.1). Taxonomy (NCBI): domain Eukaryota; kingdom Viridiplantae; phylum Streptophyta; class Magnoliopsida; order Malpighiales; family Salicaceae; genus Populus; species Populus tomentosa. The sequence continues at coordinate 3,424,536 of CM031983.1, read as the reverse complement.
CAATAACATTCGAACCTTCATAAGCCGAGGTGAGTGAGAGATTGGTGAGATCATCGGTGACATGATGAGACGCTGCAGAATCAAAAAGCCAGTTTGGTGACAACGTTCAGCACTGTGTCCTTGTTGATCATATAATTGACATAATCCTTTGTACCCTTGGCTTAGACGTTTTCGTGGAGGCTGATATGCACCTTGGTAGCCATAATTGGAGTTAGAGAATGACTGATATCCACGACTATTTGAAGGGACTTTGTTATTGTGATAATGCCTAAGAGTGAAGGTGCTAGATTGGCCAGATTGTTGAGTGACATGAGCTGTGATTGGAGGAGATACAGAGCACATCTTTTCACGTTTGAGAAAGTTTTCATATTCAACAAGTTTATCATGAAGATCTTCAAAGTTGATGGGGTTGTCACGTGCACGAATGGCTGCAGCAATTTCTTTGAATACAGGACCAAGACCATTGAGAACATGAACTACCAAGTCAATATCACTATGAGGCTCACCAATGATTGGTAGTTCATCAGATATGCTTTGCGTAGTATTAAGGAATTCATCCATAGAGTTGGAGCCATGGGTGGTAACAGTGAGGCGTTCCTTGAGACTCATTACACGTGATCTTAAACAGTTTACATAGAGAGTGTTCAGTTTCTCTCATGCCATACGGGAGGTTGTTGCAGATGCAATGAGTGGCATGATTTGTTCTGAAACAGAAGCAATGATGGAGTGCAGCAATAGCTGATCTTGGCGAACCCAGAACATGTGAGCAGGATTAGGTGCATCATGCAAACGTTTGGGTGGTTCCTAATAAGAGCCATCTACATAATGCAGAAGGTCATAACCAATGAGAAGGGCATTGAACTTAGCACACCATGTTAGGTAGTTTATTGGCGTGAGTTTAAGGGGCAATTGTGTTGCAGCATTGATAGCAATCAATGAATTTGATGCTGTGATAGCAGGGTTGGACACAACAATGGTTGTGGCTGTGTTTTCTTGAGTTTCTGCCATGAAAATAGGTGATGAATGCTCATAAGAGCGTGGCGGCTCTAATACCATGTAGGGTTTTATGAAAAGATGATTTCTTATATTACAACAATGCTTAATATAGTGATTACAATGAGAGTTACAATCAGAATAGAAAAGAAGAATTATACACAGAGAATGAAACAAATGTCCTAAGGTTAAGAAAGCAATTATCCTAAATATATGGGGATTTATTGCTGAAAATATGCAGACTTATTCTTTTACTCTTATAGATCGCACCATGAGAAAAGAATAACAATAATATATAAAATAAAAATTTAAAAATCAAACTAATGTTTTTTAAAAATAATCAATAATATAATTTATAATGATGTGATTGATGACATTATAAATAGTGATCGTGTCAAAAGGAAAGGAGCGAGATCTTTTAGTACATCTCAATAATAAACAAATGTGTATTTTTAAATTTATTTAGTGTGTTGTTATGATTATATTTTAAAATATTTTTTATTTAAAATATATATTAAAATAATATATTTTTTTTATTTTTTAAAAATTATTTTTGATGTTAGTAAGTAAAATAACATGAAAATACTAAAAAATATTAATTTTAAAAAATAAAAATAAAAAATTTTAAATTTATTTAAAAATATTTTTAAAACATAAAAATAAACAGGGATAAATTTATCTGTCCTTCCAACCTTACATTTATTTATCTTCTTTTCTCCTTTCTTTGCTCTGGTATTGAAGAGCCTTTTCCCCTGTCCTCGTCAACCTGTCAAAGCAACAATAAAAAAAAAATCATCTAGGTGGTGGTCCAGTGGTAAGAGCTTGGGACCAAGAGATTTGCTTCCTCTGTGGTCTCAGGTTCGAGCCCTGGATTGCTCATATGATGGCCACTGGAGGCTTACATGGTCGTTAACTTCAGGGCCCGTGGAATTAGTCGAGGTACGCGCAAGCTGGCCCGGACATTCACGTTAATCTAAAAAAAAAAACAATAAAAAAAAAAGATAAACATGGCCCTGGATTTAGTTTATTCCGAGAATAATAGCAGGCATCATTCTTTTGGAGGAATAACAAATATACCAAAACGAAAGTGGAGGCTGTGAAGACTGATTTTACTGTAGCACAACATACATTTTATTGTGGTTTACAGCTATGGTTCCTCGTTCAAATAACAAGTGGTATTGGTTAGCAGAGTGTCGAGGGTCATTTTATTCTATATGAATAGTAAAAATATAAAAATATAATTTAACACAAAAAAATTATATATTTTTAGTCCAGAAATATTATTAATTTTTGATATTTTAAATCATGGTTAGATTACTAAAATGTCATCAAGTCAATAAAATCCAAGCTTTCGACTAGGAATATTTATGTTTTTTTTATTTTATTATTTTTATCAAAAATATTATTGTATTTTACCAGAAAATAATAATATTAAATCTTAAAAAATTGGTGGCGTGTGGGAGGTGCCTCACAGTCAAACTTGTTTATCCGCTATATGTTTAGATACATTGCCGCAGCCTCTTTCAATCGATATGGCACCTGTCATTGATGGCAATTTTTATTCAGTCCTCAATCCAAGTTTATTTTGTGTTATTAATTTCAATTTGATCCTTAATTTTTATTTTTTTTATTTTTTATCAGAGTTTTTTTTTTTTCAATCGAAACCTTCGAATGAAAATTTATGTCTTTTTTTAATTTATTTTTTTGTCCTTTTTTTTTCTTTTAATTCGAGCATATTCGAATTTAAGCTGCCCGTGCTGTCCCTGGTCTATGTCAACTTACCAGACTGCTTTTTGACGAGTACATATTCCAGCATGTGCGTTGTACACACACTTAAAAGTTATTCTCGTGCCTGGCCTCCTTTATCAACAATTCTGTCAGCTTTAAGAGAGAAAAAACCGGAACAGAAAAAAACAAAATAATATTATCTTAATAAAAAAAATTAAATGATAAAGGTTGACATAGAGGCTTGATATTGGTTCAATTACGTATTTTATATATATATATATATATATATATATATATATATATATATTATTTTATATTTTTAAATTATTTTAATTTACTGGTATTAAAAATAAAATTTTTAAAAATAAAAAAAATTAATATATTTTTTTAAAAAATAATTAATTTTTTTTTTTTCAAAAGAATCCCCGTGCTGTATTATTTTTTTCCAAAATCAGAGAAAGGACATAGCGCAGAGGCTAGGCATGGACCACCAAAACCGGTGATAAAATACCACATCTTTTCGCCTGAAAACGAATGATCACCGAGATTGAATGGGACATCAAATCTTTTTTTTTTTTTAAGTTGCTATTTGCTAATAATCCTCTTATCCCAATTGTTTTTATCTAAGTATTACCTCTTAAGATATTACAAGGAAAGATATGATGGGAGTGAGTGAGAACAAAGTTTTATCCCTACTTCTCTAGTGTTGGGTTGAAATGAAAATGAAATTAAATATAGTTTTATATCTGTTAAAGGAGTATGATAATAAAAAAAGAGTTTGAGAAAGATTTTTTTGAGATAATATATTATTTATATTTATTATATATTAATTATTTTTATCATTATAACCACCAAATATTGTCATCACCATTGATAGTGGTGATAGCTTCTTCTTTTCATTATTGCTGTCATTGTTTTCCACCACTCTCACCATTTTTCTTGGACCATCACCACTTCTTTCCACCACCATCCCTCGTGGTGGTGACATTAAAATATACTATGCTCATTGTTATTAATATCATATATTCCTTCTTCTTTCTCATCATTTTTTTTTATTGTTGTCACCATCGTGACAATAGGAAGGGATATGAGATTACTTAATAGGGGGGCAAAAACTAATATAATAAGATGTATATATTTTTAATTTATTATACATGAATTGTAAAAAAAAAATTGCATGATTTAGTTTTATTCAAAGAATTTACTATAAACATACGATGATCTTTGTATAGGATAGGAGGTTTAATAAGATAAAAGGTTTAAAGCAATTTAGTTTTATTCAAAGATCTTATTATAAACATATAATGATCTTTGTATAATGCAAAAGGTTTAAAACAATATTAAATTGAGTTAAAGTTATGAAATTAATTTTATCTGGATATGTGCTTTTTAGAGAACTCAATTTGGCTAGAAAGATCGTGTCTAATTGTATATTGGACCTGGTAATAGTTAAGTACATGTGAGAAAAAAATAATAATTTTGGTGGTTCTATAACAAAACATAAAAAAACCAAGCATAATCAAAACAAACTCATAAAAATATATCAAATTAATTAAAAAAAAGACATTCACTATAACAAGAAATAAAAAAAAACGACAAAACTAGTAGATCTGGAAAAAAAGAAAAAATAACAGTATTATATATAAAAAAAAACCTATTAAATTCTTAACAAACATTGAAAAAAAAAAGATTTTAAATTTAGATCACTAATTACCTTGTTCTGATGAACAATTAATTAGCAGCTTTACTTTAATCTTTCCGCATTACTTTGTATTATTATACTCTTTAGTTAGGACTCTAAAAAAAAGAGAGAAACAATAAAGAAAGATAATTAAATTGAAGATGTTATTATTATTATTTTTTTCCACTTTCACATAGAAATAGTTTTAAAATCAAAGATAACTAATGAAATAATAATTTATTATTAAAAAACCTATCTATTTAAATTAAAAAATATTACTTTTTAAAGGTTGGCTCACTAGAGAAAAGGGATAAGATTGACCAAATCAAAATGCATACCTTCTTTGTAGATCCGCGTGCCCTTGCCATGTCTCAATATAGTCTAAAAAAATCTAAAATATTTGGCATGCAGGGCTCGGGCCTTACTTGCTTCCTCTTAGTTCTGTTCATAATGACAATCATCTTAATTATTTTTGTTATCTTGATAAAACTATTTTTTAAATTATTTTCTTCCTTTTAATTTTAAAAAACAAAACATTCAAAATTTTAGATTTTATTTAGATTTTTTTATCATTCCAAACTCAGTATTGGAATCAAGATGCCGCTCGGATTCTTTAATTTTCATTATGATTTTTGATGACCAAATGAAACCTAATTTTCATTTTCAACTATATAAAAAAAAAAAAAAATTGTATATTGATCCATATATTTACGAGCGATGCTGTTGCTATCCTATAGAAGCATCACGAGAACTAAAAAGTCGTTATAAATATTTGGAGAGCCCTAAATTAGTCCCTAACTTATATATCCATTTTCAATTGATTCCTAGAGTAGTAAATTTTATGTACTAGCTCCTAGATGTTTCAAATATTTTTTAATTGGATCTTTTTTTTCAGATTTTATTAATATTTTCCATCCGGTATGCATACTTGTCAGTGATATGAAGTTTTTCGCACAGTAAAATCTGACACCAAATTTATAAAAAATGGAGAGAAGGACCCAATTGAGATATCTAAAATATTTGGGATGTAATGGATAGAATTATTTGTTTGGGACTCTGTTCATGATTAGGTTTTTATGCTAAGTTAAATACGTGAAAAGGTACACAACATTTAAAATAAGTAGACGACGATGACAGGAAAAAAAGAAAGAAAAAAGGGAGACTTTTCAATAACATATAAATCAATTAATCATTTGAGCAAGACTTTTCAATTACATCGTTTAACATGCATGTAGTGTTATAACTACGCGTGTGTTTAGAAAATTTAAGTTTTATTTATCTTATAAGAACAATAAAATAAATTTTTAATTTTGAATAATTTTAAGGATTAATACACAGTTTTTTTTTTATAACCTTTTACTTTGTATTCATATATTATCATGTTATTAAATCAATATTGAGAAAGATTATTCAATGAAAATAAATTATATATTTATTATGATTATTTTTTTATAATTCTCCTCGTTAAAAAGAATAACAGGGTAAGTAAAAAAACATTAAGACAGGTAAGAAAACATATAAAACATGTGAAAATTAGAAAATAAAAAAATTCATAAAAAATCCATATTATAAGCATAACACACACAAAAGTATGATAAAGGAAAATTAGATATTTTTATATTTTATTAACTCTATAACCAAACAAAATAAAAAATGAAAATTTATATATCATACACCAAACCAAATTCAAATCCATCTTACTCCTCGCTTCCCGTCGCTTACCATCCCATTCCCGTGAAACCTCCTCTTTTGTCTGGATTTTATATGGCTAAAATATATTGTACTAAGAAATAAAATAATATTCTGGACGGCGATCTCAGATTCGATTCGATTTATGTTTGCCCACTTACGCCTCCCAATATTTTTCGAATCCAAAATGGAGAGAGATTGAAAGAATGGGCTCTGCTATTGCAACCCAAGGCTCCTTACAGAGACAACAGAATCACAGTGGGCTTGTTTATCACTCCTTTCCGAGACAAACTAGCCCAGGATCCTCAAATTGCAGGCCTGGAAATGCAGAAGGATTTTGCCAGCAATGGCCTTCCGGCCCAGTGACAAAAAATAACAAAAAACAGCGAGGAGGATCTGATTTTACCTCTCTCCTCTGACTCGGGACAAGTCCTGGGTAAGATATAAAATGGAAGTCTACTATCCTACTGTTCGATGATCTTTCATGGAGTATCCAATCAATCAAAACGACGGCATTAAAGGAAGAGAGAGGGAGATTTCTGAATGAAATATTTTAAGCAGACCTTTAGGCCATAGACCATTATCAAGATTAAAATTTTAAATAGCTCCGCGAGGTACATGCCAAGACCACTGATATTATTCACTCGATCCAGATCCAGATTCCTTTCCCAGACCGCTGTTATCCTTAAAATTGGACATATTCACACAATAAATTAATAAAAAAAACTAAACTAAAAGAAAACATAAACCAATATACAAATATAAATTGGCGTTGTGGCAGGTAAAAAACAATATATATATATACAAACAGCCAGACCGGACTTTAAGCTGCGGCATGTGACGTGCTTGTGAGTTGTGCCCTTGAAACAGTTGTTTTCATTACATTTCCGTAGGGGGGGGGGTTGCTTTGCCCTAAACATTTTAATTAGTTATCGGAAGACTTTGATCACACGAAACCTAACAGGTGGCGTTAGGCCATCTTCTTTAAGCAAAGCCTTCGATTCATTCTTGGTGCAGGAAAGTTGCTCACCTTCACATGGAGGTAGCGTGTGCTGGGACACAAAGTAGGTCATAAATGCCTTCACTGTCTGGATTAACCTAAACTTGGCTTTGAAGCTGAAAGAAACTCGATCTGTTGGAAGGTCAACTTCAAATTCCTTGCCATGCCTATACTGTGATTGTGTGAGCTGTCATGCAATATATTCTCTCTTTTGTAACAAAACCCCTCCCCAGCACGTTCTAAAACACGTCGCTTGCACCTGCTACATATAGAAGAAAATATTTCTTCAAAACCTATCAGATTCTAGCTCGAGGGAACCTAACATGACATTCAGAGTGGAATCATTATGTTTTGGGGATTTTCAAGTTCAGATTAATTGGAACCGATGGCTTTGCAGCAGTCCTGAAAATTCGAAAGCGCGTGCTGCAATGAAAAAGTTCAGATTGGTTGCTTTTGTTGGAGAATGCAATAAATTGACAAGTTAATAAATAAGAATTCGTACTCCAGAAAAAAAATTAATTGTATCACGTCAAGATTGACTCGGCAATAGTTCCCGGTCGTGCATGATACCAATCAAAAAAAGGGAGGAGAAAAGGAAGACCAAGAAAACTCAGAGAGGACCATCAACAGAAGAGAGGGAACAGCCATCACAAGAGAGCAACAAAAGAGAACTAATTTCTTTTGACTTCTCTGTTCTACCAAATTTGAAAGAAAACAAAAATTTACAGCAAATAAATCAATGAATGTAAAAAAGAAAAAACACTGTAGATTCTGTTAGAGCAGGTTCCTTATTCCATCAAATCATTTACAAATGCCAGCCTCACGGAGTTTGGGAAGGTGGCAACGAATCAACCTGAGCATTAAAAATACTAAATAAATTTGAATACTTTGTACATCTCCTGTTTCCGTGTCAACATCTCTTTCTTTGTACATCATATTGAGTGGTTATCTTCAACTCCATTTCTAACAGCATGAGCGACAGTGATCTTTAATATAGCAGCCTGATTCTTGTTATGTTGCTTAGCTTGATGTTGAGACCAGTAAGCATGAGCAGCCAAGACTCTGTCCAAGAGCTCCTGGGGAACAGGCTCGCCCCTTCTTTGCTGAGGGGCAATCCGAGCTGTGTGAACCAATGTCTTCCATTTATCCTGCACAAACCAAGCACTATAAGCTACAAACAAAAAGCTGTGATACCACCATTGCAAACCTCTGTTGATGAAACAAAGCTCACGAGCAACCTCAAAACCTCATCAGAGGCATTGTTTTTAATCCTTAGGATTGATTGATCAGGGTGGGTCTACTACCTATAGAACTAAGTGGGACAGGGGCTGTACAGCCTGAATAACGATCCTACAGTCCCACTGGAGTGGAGTCTCGAAAGGGAGAACTAGCAGGGGCCGTACAGCTGGCCTCCAGATGAGGCCTCCAGAACAGATGATGATATCATTTTATATGAAAATTAAACAAAACCCTTACCTTCAAATCCACATATGTGCGATGGTCTGCATCTTCAAAAGACCGCAATTTAACATCACGCCACCTGCAAATGAGAATATTGTTAAGCTTCAGAAACCTAGCAGATTAAACATTGATCAGAGGTGCAGCAAACAGAATAGCATACCTTCCAGTTCCAACTTCCTCAACTGCATGCACAAGTGCTTCTACTTCTGACACAGAGAATGGTCTCCTGGTTCGACGCTGTACAAGTTCAGATCGCTTAGATTTCGGGTTTAAAGGCACCATTGCAAGAGCCTCAGCATTAATTGGTGGAACTGCAACCAGAGCTCTAGAATCCGACAGTGTATCATCAGTTACCATGTCAGAATGAGAGGAAACTGATTCATGATTACTTTCAGTGTTAGTGTCCAAATTAGTCGATGGAGGAGGATCAGGTAAGGCATCAGAAATTCCTGAATCTATAATAGGAGTGGTCGGAGAACTGAAAATAAAGCAAAAAAAAAATAAAAAATCAAGTAGTGTAGCAGGCCTAGATAGTGACAACTTCGTTTATTATTTGCTTTACAAAAAGTAAACAGCAGAACAAAAATAAAATGTATTTTGAAAGACAAACAAGCACTGTGTAAATTCCAATACCTCGGAATGGTCACTAGGCTTTGATTTCCCATTCAACAAAAAATCAATATAAAAAAAGATTTCAATTACCTTGATATAAGTTGAGATGTGTCACATGGTAATAGTGCAGGATCTTCTGTGCACAAGGGTGGAGGAGCTTGCACAGGAATAGGCTCCAATGAGAAACCCAGGGTATCAAGATTCTCTTTAGAAGTCATACCAGTCTGCAATAGGGTTCTATTGTCATCCCTAACCTTCATTCCATGAAGAAGCACCCCAACTCGTAAACCACTTCCAAGTACAGCACTCACAGCCTCCAGCACAGTTCTCTATATATAGTCAAATAGGAATAAAATCAAATATCAGGGACCCAGTAAGAAATTCATAGTACTTCTAGCCTAGCAAACTTGTTTTAAAATTTCTGATGCCCAAAAAAAACCTATTTACAGCAGGTTTACGGCCGAATGATTCTCATTGAGTTGCAATTGAAGGAAAGAATAGTAATGTATGGCAAGAGAAAATATGAACTAAAGCATGAAGAGAGCAGCGGTTCTGAAAACATTCTAGATGTACATCACACACACACATATATAAGTAAACACTAGCAGAAATATAAAAAGAAAACACATCTAAAGATTATCCTTGGTATGTTTAACATAACAAGGGGGAAGACCGTGCAACGATTATACCTTCAGTGAACCAACAGTTGCAGTTTCTGGGATCTCAATGAAAAGCTCTGGAACTCTGAAGGACTTAATACTTAACTTCACTGCACAAAAGCATGAAACACATGTAAAAACCTCTGGATGCCGGGAAAAAAGAACAATAATTCATTGTACATCAATTATAAACCAGCTATAGTACCATGAGAATCCTTAGAGTGGAAGGGTGATTGATGACCTATAACCGAAGACAATACCCCATTTGCTGCATTCGATAACTACAACTATTTAGGAAACTCCAGCGCAGAAGAAACTAGGAAACTCAAGACAATACATGGGCAAAATTATTAATAACATAGAAAAGGACCTCCATGAAGCATTACGGCTGTGCCATTCTTGTCTCCAGTCAAGCTCTTATCAGGTGAATTGCAAACACTTTCACTGCTGAACCCTCCATCAGAAGTCATAACTACACTACGGTCAGTGCACTTCCTCTTATAAAAAGTGTCATGTTGATACCTTTCACGACTATAACATAATTTCCTCTTGCGATAGTGCGGCTTCATTCCCCCTTCAAAAAATGCTGAATGAAAAGATCCAATATCAGAATACATTTATTTTCATCCAGGCATACAAATAGATATAATCAAAAGAAGAATACACAGCATGAAATAAATAAGCTACCAGAAGTGCTGCTTACCAGGTTTGGAAAGTTCACATTCCTTCAATTTTGGAGCTACTTTCCAGTATTTGGAAGTCAGCAACTTCCTTATTCTTCGGTCTCCAATTCGTTGTGGAGGCCTAAAAGCCTTTGGCTTAGTTAACAACTTTTTACACCTAGAAAAGTTTAGGTCATCATCTCTAACACCTAATTTAGTATCATTCCTACACCTTGGAATAGAAGCATTAGGAACTGGTTCCCTGCGTGATGGCAATTCGACATCATTGTCTGGTTTGATCAATGCGGGAAATTTCATACACATTTCCATCGGATCCTTCAAACTGCAAGAATTCTCAGCAGTCAAACCTCCAGTATCCAGCCCATCACCACCTTGTTGTCTCCTAAACCCATTGTCTACATAACCATCACAAGACACCCTAGAATCAAAAGAGCCCTCAACTTTACCAGTGAAATTTTCACACACGCTCTTGCTGTTGCAAATCACAGTCTTCAAATCAGCACCAACTTTCTCTGAGGAATTAGAATTTGAGATCATTGAAGAGCGCTCCAAAATGGAATAGCTCTCAGCATGTGGAAAAGCATTTAGAAGGCACTTTTGATCACTGTTTGGCGAGGTAAACCCGGTGACAAAAGCACTTTCTCCACAACTTCCATGATCAAGGCATTCTGCTTTCAATGGTCTATCTTCAGCTTGCTCACATTTCACACCACCACCACCAATTATAGGTTGATCATTTGCTTCGGATGCATTGCTAGAAGCAGAACTTTCACTCTCCTGCAATAGCTTGCCCGCTAAGGATGCGAGTAAATCAAATGCGCATAATTGACTATCCTCAACTTTCTTTTTATTCAATCTCAAACCCCTCTGCTGGAACCAATAACCAAGAGACAAAGGGTTAAGAGAGTGGTCAACAATCAACACGCATGGCAAAGGCAAGGCAAACCTTGAAATTAGATACATACTCTAGCTGATCTTGGAGCCCTGGGAACTGGGGGCATATGGAAGCCATTGAAACCGTAATATTGTCTCTTCTTCACCACCATATCTTAAGCATACACGGCAATTAGAATTCATCAAACGAGCATCATTGCTCAGATCCGCTTATCTGTCAAAAAATTCCAGGAAAAAAGAAGAAATAACTAGATGAGAAACGCCATTGTACAGATTCAAAAAACATGATCCTGTCACTAAGGAGAATTTTGTAATTATAATACTCTGACATCATAGTAAAATAAAATTGCAGCCACATTTTAGTATTGATTAATCACAGAAACACAACACACTAACAACCCATCAAAATAAATGGTCTTCTATCTTAAAATGGTTACAGCAATAATTGTCATAACTAACCCACCCCACCAGTGGCCACCCAAAGCAGAAAATAAACAAATATATTAAAGGAAATAAAAAATAAAAGAAATGCTCATAGGCAGGACATGTATCTATACTCTATCCCTTTTACCGAATTGTTCTGAGTTTTTTCTTTCTTTCTTTCTCGCGGGAGATCAACAGTGATCTCATTAAAAAGAAAAAATTCGAGAGGTTTAGCATCAATCTGATTTTAGAAGGAAAAAAAACCTTCTCCACTGGAATTATCATTTTAACTGTCAGATTCCAAAAACCCCATGCAGCGATCAATCACAAACATAAAATTAAAACAGAGACAGCAACCATATACATGGAATTTGGTTTTAGGACTTATAATCTGCGGTCCTAATTCCAGATCAAAACTGGATTTCAATTTCCATTAAACCCAAATCCTCAAAATATATCCAAATATTTCCAAATTCTTCGTACTTAAAACCCTTTAAAATCTAATAAAAACCACAGTAGCTTTTTTTTGTAAAAAAAATAGATTTATATCTAAATTCCTTCGACAACAAAACCCACCACCACCGTGATCTTGAATTTGCAAAATACCAATTCCACCTTACCGAACCAAAACCAACTTCCACAATCAGATCCCGATCTCCAAAAATCTCATCAAAACCAAAACAACTTGAAATTTTCACCGAATAATCAAATTCAACTGTCTCGGACACAATTCACAAGAAAACGAAGAGAATTCAAAGGAAATCAAATTCCAGGCGAATTGAATTCTCACTCACCTTGTGTTATAAACAAAGACTGATCTCCTGTGTTAAAAAACCTCTACAATCATATACAGATTAAACGAAAATGAATGAAAACACAAGACGAAGATTCACTGTAGAATTTCACAAAACCAGAGAATTCAAGGAAACCAAGAAATCAATGTCTCCCAAGAAGACCAGGTGTTGGATTCAAATCCCTCTCTCAAGATTCTTTCTCTGTGTTTCTCTCTCTCTCTTAAAAATGGCAGAGCAAAAGACCACCATAGAGCAGGAGCTTAAACCTCCCTTATATCTATCATCTTGTAAGTTTTTTACCACAAAACCGGATCAGCAAGTTAATGTACGGGTAATAGGAGGTCACCCACGTAAACCCTCTTTCTCTCTCCATGAATTTTTCAAGCTAATATGGGTTTTGCCACGTGGCTTTCATTTTTCTGGATAAGGAAAAAAAAAGGGCGTGGATATGTGGGTGGTTATTAGAGTTTTATATAGGCACTCTTTTATTTTTATCGGTCCACTTCTGATGTCGACCTCCTGTCATTAAAAATTGTGGTCGGTATATTTACTGCAATTAAAGTTTTTCACCTTTGTTATAAAATTATTTTTTATTTAAAAATATATTAAATTAATATTTTTTTAATTTTTTAAAAATTATTTTTAATATAATAAATAGGTACTGAACATGCAGGAAGATCAACTTAAGGTTTGATTCAGTTACAGAAGAATTCCAATAATAATTTGTGATGATTAAATCTACATGTTTAGAATCATTTTTGTATTATAATTAAATTTAATTATAATATTAAATTTAAATTTAATTAATAAATTAATTGAATTTATATATTTTAAAAAAACTCCAATTCTTTTTATTTTTTATATTAGTATCATTATTTTCATTTTTTTAATCTAAAAAAAATGAGGCTGGATAGGTACTTCGTAGAAGTCAATCCTAACATTAAATTTCTTCATTTTAAAATTACAAATCAAATGAGTTGATCTCTAATTTATTTTTATAATATTTTTAAATATTACATTTCATTTAAAATTAAATTTTTAACACTTAAAAGATTACAAATATACAATTTTATTAAAATTTCTGAATTTAATTTAATTTAATTTAATTTTGAGGATTTTAAAAATTCTGTAAATAAATTTAAAATCTCACGAAAAAAAAATGCCATTGGGTACAAAATAATTTAAATTAATAACAAGGGAAAATGGAACTCTTATTGCTAATTTGAGATTGAACAAATACAATTTGGACAGATTCTTAATTATCAAGCCAGCATCTCAGGAACAGTTTTAGAACTTGTTCTTGGTACACTCAATCCAAGGCTTGCCTCAGCGAATATTCGCGGAACATTACAGCCTTGATTTTTTATGCGGTTGCATGTTAACGCAGATTTTACGACAACACGATCCAAAAATAGGAAATAAGAAAAATACGTCCCTGCAATCATAGATTGGAAATCCGGTCCCGGTTGATTTTGAATCCAGCTGAGGGCTGAAATTAAGTTGGATTTTGTTAAAAAAAAAAACTTGAATGATCCGGTTTAAGAACTTAGATTAACTTGGCAAGATTTATTAAAAATCTGTTGTAATTTATTAGTTATTTTTAAAAAAATATTTTTTTTTATTTTATAAAAAAATAAAAAATTAGATGTCAATCCATAAAGCTCGATAACCCTTGATAATCCAATTAAAACCTAATTATCTGTATCTTAGAATGGATTGACCACCAGAAAAAATTTAAAAACCATGCTAGTAATGCATAATGGTTAAATAAATTCCAAGTAAAAATTACCAGGTTACCGAACAAATACAAGGAACGATCGATAGTTGCTTTATTTATTTTTTGAATAGTTACAAAAATCATATAAATTTTTATATATATATATATAGTTTTATAAATTATATTTTATATCCTGAATCAAATAAATTTTTTTAAATAAAATATATCATTGGATTCGAAACTGTTATTGAATATATAAATTATAAAATATAATTTATAAAAATATAAAAAGAAAGTAAAATTCATAACAAACTATATATATATATATATATTTTACAATTACCCATTTATTTTTCCTTGGGTACATGAAATTTCATGCACAGTATTTAGCAATCAACTGTACAGGTGGTGTTTTACAGTTTTATTTTTTTCTAGCCACCTCTGGGGGGTTTGCAGTAAGTGATTATAATTTGATTATAATTGTGGTTGTTGTTTTTTAAAATAATTTATTGTAGAAATATATTAAAAATATATATATTTTATTTTTTACAATTTATATGTGATATTAACATATTAAAATAATATAAAAACACTAAAATATTAATTTAAAATAAAAAAATATATATTTTTTGAAAAAGCACGACTAAGCCCAATAACAAACCTTCGATAAGTAAATTGTAATTTTTTAAAATTTATTCTTATAACAATAAGAAAGCATACGACCAGAGACCAGTCTAGTTATTTCCATGCTCTTTGTCTTCCGCTTGAAAAAGCCAAAGTTTTACCTGCCTCCCTTGTCATGCTCGGCGAAGAGATATAGATTGAACAGAAGACCCTGTACTGTCTATGATCGCATCATTTCCCTTTCCGAGAATAAACATGTCGGTAGATTCGTGACTTCGATCTCCTTCTCTGTGTTATATTTCCTCCTCTTCTAGAATAACCGTGCTCACATCATCGCCACGCCATTGTCTGTATTCAACGACACTGCTATGTTAGTTCGACCAAGAAAAATCTGGTGGTTATCTACTAGTTTTATAGTTCTTTCAAGCTTCTATCTCAAGAAAACAATTCAAATTGCCGTCGCAACAAGAATACATGGATAAACAAACAGCAAATGAATATCTTCACGGAGATTAATATATTGAAAGGAGCAGCGAGTGACAATTTTTTATAGACATGAAAAAAAGGCGAGAGCTCGATGTGCTTGGACGAATGAATTTTACCCAGAACGGTACCTGTTAGCGACATTTCGTAACTAGAAACAGAAGATTTTGCAGTAGGTTTGATCATCGAAAGAGGTGAATAATTAACAACAACAAATCCAATCAAGTGGAATAACCTGGAAAATTGGAGCTAACTTGGCCAAGCAGCAAGTAAAAGAGCCTCCTGTTGACAGAGGAAAAGAAATGCAAAGCTATAACCAGCAGCCTAGGTTAACAATTAAAGGCCAGCAGTTGGGATGTAACTTGTGTTTGGTGGCATTGTGTGTGGAGCTTTACTTGTTAAGTTATGATTAGTTTATCTTATTTATTTTTCTTTCTAAACCGATAAAGAATTAAAGTAGAAGTGTTCAAGAATTTTGAGTTATGAAGTTTACATTGCTAACTGAGCAGAAAGATTTACGTTTAATGAACAGCATATTTTAGCTTTATATTCATCATTGATAGTTTTGAGAAGTTTGTAATGAGATTTTTGTTTGTAGTACTTTTTCTCTAGTATGATTTTCATCAAGTTTAAGACTGGTTATGCCTGATATTGGAGGCATGACACAGTCTCTCTTAAGTTTTCGAGTTAAATAATTATTTGATATAATATTAGATTTTTAAATAATTAAATAATTAAAATTTTAAGTATTATTATTTTATAAAATAATTATTTGATATAATATTGAGGTTTTAATGATTAAGCTCATTTTATCATAAAATAATGACGGGATTGCCGCTTGCATGAATTTCAAATTTAGATGATTTTTATTTTTTAAAAAAAGAAAATAATATAAAATTACTTATTGAATCCTGTTTTTTTAGATGAAACCAAACTACCATGGATATATATTTCTGTGTAAACTTAATAGTTGACAATTGAGTTTTTTAAGTAATTATTCAGGGTTTGAATAATCTAGTCTTTAAATGCCAACACCTGCACGACAAATACCTACCGAAACCAAGAAAGGAAAAGAAAAGAGGACGACTCCGAGCATGTGCAAATGATAAGAAAAAATAACTATTTCTAACTAATAATGTGAAATAATTATTGGGTTGGAATAAAGAAGAAATATTCCAATCCCATCACCTTGCATTAAATGAAACTATCCAGTATCCACCCATCTCCCTGGAAACTATGAGGTTTTTGAAAAAGATTTTGCGTGTTTTATTTTAAGAAATATATTAAAATAAAATTTTTAATTTTTTTTTAATATTACCATATTAAAATCATTTGAAAATATAATACAAAAATAATTAAAAAAATTAAAAATAATTTATTTATTTTTCAAAAAAATATTTTAAAATACAAAAACAATCGTCAATCAGTCAAGATCTGTGTAATTGCATTTATTCTATTATTCCACGCAGTACATAGTTTAATTTAACACGCAACAAGGGCAAACTAGTTGATTGACTTAAAGTTACTAGCTAGCGCAATATTAATTCTTTCTCGATAATGATATTAGTTTTCAATCAACGACGATCCCCACCTGCTTTGTCCGGTGGTGATGCAATGGCAACAAACGGCGAGCCAGCAAACGTTGACGGCGACGGTTAAGATAAAAGGACTGTAGTCTTTCATTTTCACATTATCCAACCTGCAATGTTTTTTCAAGCAGTAAATGAACTCGTTTTTTAATTAACTTCTTATCTACTCTTAAATGGTTTAGTATGGTTGATAAATTACCTTTCTCAAGGCTTCAGAATTGCATTTTAAAAGAGTCCATTTAAAAATAATTTTTTTCTATAAATGCAACCATGGCTTGTTTAATTATCAATTAAAAAAATAAATTTAGAGTATATTTATTTTTTAAATAGCTTTTGTAATTGTAGTTTTAAAAAAATATAATTAGTTGAATTTAATACGTGTTTAGTAAAAATCATGATTAAGATTTGTGTATAATAAAAAACATGTATAAAATATTTGGTAAAACTCAATTAAAAAACCATGTGAAAATTATTTTATAAAAAATATATTTTAAATTTAATTTTTAATAAATCCTGTAATATAAAACATAATTTAATATATTATCAAATATTTTGTTATATTTTTTACCCAACAAACATAAAATTTAAAGCTAAACAAACACATAATTTAACAAGGACATGCAAAAGTTGGAATATGAATATCTTTACCCTCGAGATAAATAAAACCACCTTTACACGTATAAAGTTCAAGGTAAAGTTGTGCTGATGAATTAAAAACTGAAAGCAATATTTTTTTATTAAAAGATAATTGCGTTTGTTGTGTTCTGTGCCCGATGTAAATTATTATTATTTTTTTTCAAATAAAAGGATTGTTGATTTTGCCGTAGCTGTTGGATTCAAATTTATATATACTATGGACTCATACAATATCTTTAACTTGTTTTTTTCTGTTCACCTTATTACATCACAATCATAATTACAAAAAAATCTATCTTGAACTTTCTGGATAGGACTGCAATAGCTTATCTCCCGAGCAGTTTATCAAAAATATATTTGTTTTGAGTTAATAAATAAGATTTAATATGTAATTTATATTATTTTTTAATATATTATTTTAAATAAAAGTTTTTTTAATTTAAAATTTTTAAATTCATGATCATTTAATTTAGTTATTAAGACTCTAATATTATATTAGATTTAATTTGCCAGATAAAATTTTAAGATAAAATTTATATTATTTTTTAAAATATATATATTAAATTAATGTTTTTTATAATATAAACTTGTAACATCAAAATATAAAATATATAAAAAATATTTTATGTACTTTTAAATGGCAAACAATTTTAAAAAAACACGCAACATAATAATATCAAGACGCCCTTCATCTCATGGAAGCTGCTGGTCGTTCTCGAGGATGTCCCTGTCGTTTGTGTTTGGAATGGAGGCTGATGCGGTTCGCTTTGAGTTGCCCTGCAACCAGGAATGTTCAAGCTTGTGGTCTCCTCGTAAAATGGTATATCGAAGCGATTGGACAGGAGTGGTTTTACCGGTTTATCCCGTCAAAATGGGGCAAGCGTTATCATTGGCCGTCCCGGACTTGTTTAATACCTACACGGGTTTTCGTAGACACCAAGTGTAAAGCGTGGTCAAAAGGGTAGTTCGCACACGTGCCAGTCATTTTACCGAGCAAGGAAGAAAGCTTAGGAGTTGGGGTTATGGTTCGGTGTGGTTGAGATTTTTGGTAACTTGGTTGGTGATGGTCTGTGTGGAAATTGTGTGACGATGGTAAAACAAGAGCATGCCATTTTAAAAAATCGAGTCCCTATTTTTATTTTTATTTTTTTACTAGCAAAATACAGGAGTTCGGGTTAAACAGAAAGAATAGAATATATTTTTTTAATCTTTAAATCTCATTCTCTTTAAAAAACAATTCCAAACATAAACCACTAAGATATTGCCCACTTGTTTTCAGCTGATAATTTTTCAATTATTATCTCGAAGCAACTGTTCAAGGTAATTTCTCGCCATTTTTTTTTTCTTGTGAATTAAATTGATCTCGTTGACAATACACAAACACATAAATGGGTGTCGTCTTTTTTAGCGACCCAGCTCTTGTGTAAACTGCATGGATCCACCATGAAGAAACTGGTTTGACTGCGCAAATTAATACGGGGATATAATCCGTGTAACTGCAACAATTCTAAAGGCGATCACCGCTGTTTACTCTTCGAGACAAGGGAATCTCCTAAAGATACAACTATTGATCGAAGAAAAGACATCCAGTGTGGCTGCGACCGTCTCCCACAACCTATGTTTTCCTCACTTTAGATTCACGGGTCCTTAAAGGAGAGATTTAGAGCCAGAACCACGGGTAAAAACAAGAAGAAGAATTTCCTCACCAATAATTAGACGCAGTGATGAGCTAACACAGCATGGCGGTTACCATAGACACTCACATGATACATTCACAGACAAGGAGAATCCATGTGATTTCAAGAGGTTATAACTGCATGTGATGTCTTGTGGATACAGCATGGCTATGTTAGGCCTGGCCAGCGGCCAGCTAGCTGTCTAACAAGATAGATCGGCGAGGGAAAACCATCCGGTGACCCTGGCAAAGGTAATTCTAAATCCGGGAGGCTGTCAAATTCACCCGATTAGATACCGGACACACATTTTATAAAATAACATATCTGCTCATCCAAAGCTCAGGGTTTGGGTTAATTAACAGAGATTATAACTGTCAGTTCTGAGATAAATTTGTCCCCGAAATACTTGTAACTTTCAAGTATTTTATTGCTAAACAGTAGGCAAACACCCATCACCCATGTCATTTCAAGATGAAAGTGCAAAGTGGAATCAGATCTGAGGTCGGCCAGCTTTTCATAGAAATCAATGCATTTTGTTTTCTTTCAAAACTATCAATCTCTTATCCTTCAATGTTTAGCACACAACGGGAGCAGGGATCCAATGAGCTCACCTTCAGCATTAGTAATGTTCAAGTCATGTTTTTGGTACTGTGATTGCAGCACGTCTTGTGAACTGCGTGTTTGGGAATGAATTGTGATGAGATAAGATTGAGTTTTTTCATAGGTATAATTCTTTTTAAATACAAACCACACATCATAAAAAACTAAAAATACATGCTTTTCCTTCTTTTTTTCATGGGAAAAACTCAACCACCCCAAGTGTTTTCCTAAGCTTTTGGCATTGCTAGTGAGAGATATTTAAAATCATATAAAAAAAAATTAATCTAATGTTTTTATATTCGACACAAGTGTCTCCGATGCATTATCAAGTAAACTCTCTAAATGACTGTAGCAATCAAGCTAGGTGACATCCAAGTCATGCTAGACATAATTTTTTTCTTTTCAAAACAGGAATATGCTTAACATCATTTAATTGAGCAGAAATATAAATCTTGCTTTGGGACACAATGGAGCTTTCTGTCGCCAGGAGGAAGGTAAATTGTGACCAAAAAACAAGCAAGGCTAGGGCTCCGAAGATGAGGACAAGCCATCATGAACAATTATTTGTTATATCAAACCAGCAAGCAGCACCCCAAATGGCTGCTGGAGAAGGAGGGCCTTCTTGCTATTTGTGAATGGATTTGGTCGGCATTGTGTGAGAGGCCCTTTTTTTCATCGATTAAACATCAGCCCACCAGTAGCAGACACGTGGGTCAATGCTCAAGCAAATGCTAAAAAAAAGCAGGATAGATGCATACATTATCCACCACCCACGGGCCTTAAAAAATCCTGCACTCTCAAAATTGTTCCTTATGCTTCTTCCGACTGAACTGTCTCGCAAAGCTAAACCATGACTAGGGCTTCGGGGGCCCTTTGCATTACTGCAAACTTTCTATTAAGGATGATGGTTCATTTTGATTTTTATTAAAAAATAAATAAATAAATAAAAATTCAATTTAATTTTTTTAAAAAAAATAAAAACCAAACCGAAACCAGGTCAAATCAACCAGTTTTGGTTCTGTTTTTTAGGACCAAAATCGATACAAATCGGATTGGCTCGGTTTTTCAGTTTGGCTCGATTTTTTATCTGTTTTTTTTATTTTTTCAGTTTTATGCTTATAAAATCAAAAGCGAACCGAATCGGCTGATTTTTTAAAAATTTTAATGGGTTTAATCAGTTTTTTTTATAGTTCGGTTTTTTTAGTTATTTCTTTTTATTTTCTTAATTTTTTAATTTTTTTATTCACCTCCATTGTCCACCATCACGCTCATCTTCTTTAAGGCATGGCATCCATGTATGGATTTGTGCTTTGTGGTTATTGACTATTTGGGCTCGATTTCTTCTTCTTTCCCCCCTGGTTGGGGCAGCAAGTGGGGTTTTTTGAGCATACACAACTACCCCATAAGCTAACTATGTGAGAAGACGTTAGATCTCGACAAACATTGGCTTGAAGATACTCAACCTCGTAAGATTTCTTTAATGTTTTCAATCTAATTAGCAAGTTCGAACATGATATGCAAGGGAGTATGTTTGTTACGGGGGTGCATAGTAATTTTAAAAACTGTTCCATAATTTAAAAGTTATTAAAATAATATTTTTTTTATTATTAGTATATCAAAATCACCCAAAACATTTCTAAAAATATATTTACCTAATGTTCTGAGGATAAAAACATTTTAAAAAACAGATTGCAACCTAAAAAAACAAATATAGTCAATTGAATGGCTGTTAATTCAAAGAAAGTTGAGATATTAAAAGGATGAAATTGAATGAATTTCTGAATTGAACAGTGCCAAAGAATGGCCCACCAAGCCTTATTTTATTGCTTAATTTAATAGGAAATAAATCAAGCCCCAACTAACTAATGAGTAAAAAATAAATAATATACCCACCTAATTAACTAGTTTTATTGTTTATTTTTTTAATTTCCTAATCTTATTTTAAAAATATTACAAAATGATAAAATGATAGTTAATTAAAAAATATAGACTCATTTTTATTAGAGATAACTGAAATATTAAATGAGTTACAACGAAATATATTAAAAATACTTATTTGATTAAAATTTATAAATACAAGTATTTAAATAGAAAAAAAAAAACAGAGAGAAACAAAGAAAAACATTCAAATAAAAAAAAATCTTTAAGTATGTATTTCATATGCCTTATTTATTTTTACGTTTTAAAAATATTTTTTAAAAAAATTAATTTTTTTTATTTATCTCTTTGCTTCAAATTAATATTTTTTGATGTTTTTAAATAATTTTAATGTACTAATTTTAAAAAAATTAAAAAAAATATTATTTTCATATATTTCTAATTAAAAAATAATTTAAAAAGCAAATGCAATCATATTTTTATACCCTTAAAATATAAAATATAATATATAATATAATAAAACTAGTCCACCCATTGGAAAGATTTTATAGATATGTCAGCATTCTGACAATAAATCAACAAAATTACTCAGATATCACAAACACAAATACTTAAAATATAAAAACAATCTTTAAATAAAGAATTATAAAATATATAGCCATTATTTATACTATATTTTTCTCATAGTTGTTGTTTTAATGAATGTGGCAATTAAAAGACAGCATAAATTGCGTCAGATGACAGCACTCTTGACACCAGATTAAACAATCATGTCAAGTGTTATCTAAAGGAGTATCTATTCGGACCCCAAACCCAACCATGCACACGAAATTTATCAAACTGGAATACATTCACAAGCAGAAGCAAGAATGAACGAGAATGAACCATCTAGGTGGTGGTCCAGCGATAAAAGCTCGGGATTAAAAGATTTATTCTCTCTGTGGTCTCAGTTTCAATCCCTAGGTTGCTCATATGATGGCCACTGGAGGCTTACATGGTAGTTAACTTCAGGGCCCGTGGGATTAGTCGAGGTGCGCGCAAGCTGGCCCGGACACCCACGTTAATCAAAAAAAAAAAAAAGAATGAACGAGAATGGTCACAGGGTCAATTCAGGTTTTTAATTTTTTTGAATGTTCATGGGTTTTAATTTTTTTAAAGTTGTTGAAAATTTATATAATTATTAATTTTAAAGTTTATAAAATTAATTAAGATAGTGTAACACTAATCTAAATATTTATATTAATAATAATAAAAAAAAAAAGAGCGAGAATGCCCATCAAACATAATTGTTCAAATCTCCATTCTTATAACACTGACACGGTTGGTTCTACCTGTTCTTTTATTACTGTTTTCAGTGAAGCTCCACTAATATAAGGCTAGAATGACTCCGTTTTGATGCGGCAACATCACGGTTATCAAATGATAGCCACCGAACATTGGCAGGTTGATAAACTAGAATACGTACAATGCCTCCTAACTCTTAAGATTGACCTGCATGCTTGGAGAAGACATGTACTAGAACTTCAGCTGTTCTGCATCAGAGACAAAAGCATCCGCTATCCCGGGAACACTAATGAAGTTGTTCAAATTGGGTCGGGCTAATGGCTGCCTAAAAAACCATATAATAAAATTGCGAGGAATATGTCACCGAGGCTGCGATTTGTCGCGAGATTGTTGCAATAATTATGATCCCAAAAACACCAAATTCAAATTGTGCAAGAGGCGGGTGCGGTTTCATTTCCTGCTGGTTAAAGACTGACCATACCAATTATGCTAAAATGCATGGCGAAATAACAAAAGGTCCTTCCTTTCATGTGCTGCTCATGGGAAAGATTCGCTTGCCATCGCTAATGGTGGTTATGTTAGTTGGTTCGGTGGTTACTCTTCTGTGAGTTTTAAAGTAGTTTAGTGACCATATAGTTGAGAATCAAATGCAAAGAGTCATGAGGACCTTCCTAGGAATCATACAAAAAATCAAAGCATGAGCTATATGGGCCATGGGAAGGAAAGTAAAAGACGGGAAGAGAATAAAAGTTGATCGGTTGTGGTGGTGCTCGCTGGAGAAACTCGAGATATGATTCCAAATTTGCTTGCTCGAGAAACCTGGAACATTTTTAGGGATTGCGTAAAGCTCAATAGAGGGCTGCATGTAGGTACATGGGGTTCTTCGTAATAGGGAGACGTGACATGGTAAGAAGGGTCCCGTGGTCCCAATGTAATGGTCCAAGAAAGAGCAGGCATGTTTACAGAGGAAGCACGCATGAGTGGTTAGTACAGTAGATTGTTCCCGATTATTTAACTTGATTATAGTTGCACAACGATCATTAATGCTTTTGGTTCTCTTGCATTGAAGGTTCTAGTGACCATTTGATCGGTTTGTAGTTTGCAGAACTCCATTTTGAAGCGCTTGTAAATCCTGGATGCAGTTAAAGTACTGACAAACACATGAAAACATATGTACTCGGGTTTAATCTAAAATTTATATAACAAGTAGATTAATTTAAAAAGTGAGTTTTGGGAAATTATTGTAATAAAAAATGATTTTCTCTACTTGTGCAGTCTATTTTATTTTATTTGTTAATCTTTTGTGTGAAAAAGAAGAAGATAAAAATGCTGATTCCTAATAACCTGACTAATCAAGTTGCTTGGAATACATGGTATCAAATCACTCCGGATTAGATCATACTCAACTCATAGAGAGACCTTTCAGGTTTTAATATCCATGTACGTAATATACACATCTCACAAGCATGATAGCATTTGCCACATTACCCAAAAAAAATTCTCATTCCAATATTCTACCATTATACTTTAATCCTCCAAACATACAAAGATTTCGAGTACACTTTATCACTCTCCCCAACTAGAATCACTATGCATCTCCACCGTCTAATAATATACTTTGTCGTATTTATTGAATGCTAATCATATCCATGATAAAAGGGCTTAATTATACATACCAAACCTCAAATGAACGCATTGAATCGTTGAGTGGCTAGTGATATACCAAAGACTTGCTTAAATTTCTTGCAAACCTATAATTGTCTCACGCTTTTTCTTTGCAGTCTAGCTTATAATACACACCTGCTGTATATTGCACTTCAGAAAGATAAAATCAACCAGTGCGTGTAATATTTAGAGTGAAGTGTGAAATGTTAGGCAAATAAAACGAAACATGTCCATAGATTGTTTTAAAACCTGATTTTGATGTGGTTAGTAGATCTATGATTTGAAATCTAGCGGGGTAGTGTTTTGATAAAAATAAAAAGAGAATTAATAAAGTGTGATTTAGTTAAAAATCTAGGTTGATATTCCAGATTTTATATATGATTGAGTTTCAATAAAAATAGATGGAGAATTCACCCAACATGACTGATAAAAATTTCAAGTTGACTCTTGACATGGTTAATTTAGTCAAAACCTTGACAGAACCTGTTAATTTTTTTTAAATGATATTTTTTTTATTTTTTTAACTAAAAAAACTGTATTATTCCAAATCAATACAAGTAAACCTACTTAACCAACCACTTGAAACTTGTCACCTGTAGATGCGGGTGAAGTTTAAAAACCATGTTCGAAGAAGAGCAATCATAGTGAGATAAACGGTGAGAGAAAAGCAGGCAAAGGCCACTTGCCCAGATACGATAAAGTTTAACATTTATCTATTCAGACAACTATTTGTCTAAAAAAAAATTATATTATTTACTGTATCATGGCAACATTTGTAATGGGATCATTAATCATACATTCAACTACAATTATAAGGACAATCAGTAATGATGTTTTTCATATCATAAATGAAAGTGGGTTTGGGAGATAGATTGAAGATGTTTGGTGGAGAGGTGAAATACCGGTGGACAATATTTTTCACATGCATTGAGCTGGGGTTTCATGTCATGAGCTAACAGATACTTAATCTTGCTAGGTAAGGGTGTTATGGGTGACAGGTTGATGTATGTTGTTGAAAAACAGCCTAATTATTTCGGATCTCCTTGGATTTGGTTGATACATAAACATAAGATCAGACTGGACATGGAGTTAGTTTGCATCGTCACTCTGCATCCTTAACGCCAAACCTGTAAAGCACACCGTTTTCTTTTCCAGGTCTTGCTGGTTAGGTTTAGTGCATCCTCAACTCCTTACAGTTAATATTGATTAACATCTTTTTTGCGAGTGATGGGATTAATTTCGGAGCAAGCCTGATATCAGCTAATCAAATAATTAAATCGACTCTTGCTGTCTACAGACGCCTTATTAAATGAAATTTATCCATATTCTTACGTGTAAAGTTGCTGTTTTTTCCAAGTCTTAAAGTTTGAGGTTCAAATTCTCATCGAGAGAATGCTATTTATTAAAAGAAAAAGGAAAAAGAAATCATTTCAGAGATGCATGTTCTGTGACGTTGAAAAGTTGCAAGAAATCAATATATATAATTGTGGCATTTGTCTCTCTTTGTGTCTCACGCGTAAGAAATCGCGGAGCACCGACTGCTGTAATAATACTAGTATACGAGGATGATTTGTTTAAACCTTTAAAAGACCAAAACTATCGAAAGGGATGAACAAATTCATCAAGATGCTTTCCTATTGGGTGCAGCTTTGAAAAATACGGTTTGCTCTTCTTAATATAAACTCTGGACTCCAACCAAGGAAAATGCACACGCCGTGACCAAGATGACCTGAGGGGGAATCCGATAAATTGTACGGCGCAATACGTGGACCGATAAATCCGGAAATACGGGCCCCGCCCCCTCCATCTACGGCCATTTGAAATCAGACTTTTCTGTGAAGATCTTCAATGAGGCGGGTGCATGCTTAGGTGGCAGCAGGCTTGGTTTCCACTTTATTAAGAAAGTGGAAACGCAGAGCAAGCCTCCTAATGCTTTAATTTTCATCTTCATCTCGCTAGTGGACATTAACTACTACGTTTTATTCATTAAAAACATAACACTTGTCCTAACCCTTCAAATGCTATCTTGACGGTGCCTAATGCAATGCAACACCACGTTTTCCAACCTCAAACGGCTGTTTACGGTCGTATAATTCGGTTTGAAATCTTGCATCGTCAACAAAGGGGCATGGGTATATATAATATCTGGACAATGTCTGGAGGCTTTCCAGCGAGAAACTTCAGACTCCAACACTGTAATCTTTTAACTTTTCAACGGGAAACCAACGAATTATTTTCATTCTTGATGCCGGTGATTATCGGTGTGTAGTTTTCTTCAAGATTTCTAGTTATCCACAGTAATTAAAAGTAATGTCTGGAGACTTTCCACATTGTTTGCGTGCTTCATTTGTTGTCCAGAGCGGCAGTTGTTAGGTGGGTGCATGCACATGGTCTGGAGCCTGAAGCGTCATGTTACATTCCATGATCCGTACAGGATAGCAGTCCCACCATTCCCTTCAAATTCAAGCCCACCACTTACGAAATTTCAATGGAGAGAAAAATCAAAAGGTTAAAAAAAAGGGCCAAAAAGAAAGAAATTGTTAGACAGAAACTGCAATCAATGGCGAAACTTGGAAATGAAGCAAAGCGGTTTCATATTAGGCTTTGATAGTTCTCCATCCTCCTGTGTACTTACCCCTTCACCCAAAACCCTTACTTTAGTACCCCCCATGTGATAAACCACGGTGGTATTTTTGTTGAGCAATAGTGATGACTTAACTTTTTTTTTTAAAAAAAAATTGTAAATAAAAATCTCATATTAAAGTAATGATTCCACTATATTTATGAATGCATGGACTTCTTTACTTATTTTTTTTTTAATAATATGTAAAAAATATTTTATTCTAAATAATATCTCCCAAAATATAAGACTTTCAGCTCTTTTTTTTATATTTTTTTATTATAAAAATAATAAGGTTTAGATGTTATAAATACTATCTAAACCAAATCATCCAAATAAATGATTCATAATTTTTTATCTTTTAATATAAAAAATACTTAGATTTCAGAACATTAACAAACTTAAAATTTAAGAACAAACATTATCGTTTCTATAATTTAAAAATTTTTAATATATTTTTTATAAATATATTAATTTTATAATCAGGAGATCTTTGAATCTCCCATTGAAGAATTCAAAACTTTTATTATAAACTTAAAATTGTTTATGAAGAATTTTGAGAGAAGTCTTTTTCTTTTTTTATTATTACCAGCCGTATGTTTGTACAATAAATAGAAAAGAAGAGCTAACCTACTGACCCTCAAAACAAGAAATAAATACTAGATAGAAAAGTATTATACACTAAACTAAAAAACAATAATTTAAAAAATCTGGATAGTTAATACCAGATTTTATTTTCTAAACCATATATATTAAGATTTTTTTAAAATCTTAACTGATTTTGAGACCGATTTTCACAGTTTAAATTAAAAAAAATTCAAGTACATGAATATGTATTGAATAATTACAATAATAAATAATAAATAACTTTTTTATTTATATATTTTGGATTTTGATACAGAAGAAGTATCAAAAGCTTCAAGCAGATTCAAAGGGTTACCGTCAATGTGGGGAATAAAAGAAAGAATTGGCTTGATTAACTGGAGTCCAAATTAAGCACTAATCAAGGCTGATTATAATTTGGTCTCTCTCTTCTTCTTCTTCTTCTTCTTTTTTTTTTGTGTCAACGTAATGCCTTTTTTCCCTCCATAAATAGCAGTCCACACTCTGCATTCTCCACACCCTCTCCCCACTTTCCCAAATCCCCATCTCGAGCAGCCCCTTCGTAGTTTAGCAGTGATCAGTGAGAGCAATGGCTGCCAGGGCCACCATTTCTTTTATATCTTTGGTGCTGCTTTTGAGTCTTGTTGAGGCAAGAATTCCCGGTGTTTACACTGGTGCAGACTGGCAGAGCGCCCATGCCACTTTTTATGGTGGCAGCGATGCCTCAGGGACTATGGGTACTGTAATCTCGAAACCTTCATTCTAAGTAGCTAGCTTCTTGAATTATTCATGAATTGTTTCTGCATTTTGCAAAACTCATGTTTTGCTGTTGCGTTTTCCATGACAGGACCATAAAAACAAACAAAGAAAGTAATCCCTTACCTCGCACTGCCTTTTCACAGCACCGAACTCTGTTTTAACCAAAATCAGATTTCAAAGCATTTAAACACAATAAGCTCACACCAATACCATGCATTGCCTGTGAATATTAAAATTCCATTCAAGAATTCAAAAACGAAAAGCCAAAATCCCAAATAAGGAAATTAATTGATCTTATTTCTTGTGTTCAGGCGGTGCTTGCGGGTACGGTAACTTGTACAGCCAAGGCTATGGCGTGAATACTGCAGCACTCAGCACAGCCCTGTTCAACAATGGCCTTAGTTGCGGTGCTTGTTTTGAAATAAAGTGTGCTAATGAACCACAATGGTGCCACTCTGGAAGCCCATCAATTTTCATCACAGCAACAAACTTTTGCCCTCCTAATTATGCTTTGCCTAGTGACAATGGTGGTTGGTGCAATCCTCCCCGCCCTCACTTCGATCTTGCTATGCCTATGTTCCTCAAGATCGCCGAGTACCGTGCTGGCATCGTCCCTGTCTCTTACCGCCGGTAAACATCCAATTCCACCTTACCTGTCTCTTATTCTTTTAAATGTTAGTCGTAGTATTATCTCTAATCAGTTTCTTACTACTATTATTGCTATAACTAGAAAAAAAAACTATCTCATGAATCATATTAAATCCATTTGATTGATCGATAGAACAACGAGTATTTTGTGCTATAATTACTATGCAGTGGGTCAGACATGGCAGTTGATTTGTTTGATATGAATCTGGACTGTGAAAATGTGATAGGTCGCTCTAAAAAATAAAAACATGATTGGCTGCTCGAAGGTTTCCTTCCTAGTATGGTATGATTGGTCTTTCAAGATTCCACGTGTACAGTCTTCTGATCAAATGTATTTTGTGAAGAAATCAGAACCGTTTGCCTTTTAGTCAAGGAGAATCTTATCTACTCTGTCCCCACTTGCATGGGGAGGTCCACATCCCCTCCGAGAATTACTAAAACGCCAGTTTTTTTTTCCAGGGTGCCGTGTAGAAAGCCAGGAGGAATCAGGTTCACAATAAACGGACACCGTTACTTCAACTTGGTTTTGATCACCAACGTTGCAGGCGCAGGAGATTTAGTGAAGGTGAGCGTGAAGGGATCCAGGACCGGGTGGATGAGCATGAGCCGTAACTGGGGTCAAAACTGGCAGTCAAACTCAGTTTTGGTTGGTCAGTCATTGTCCTTCAGGGTCACGGGCAGTGATAGACGCACTTCTACTTCATGGAATGTTGTTCCACCAAATTGGCAATTTGGGCAAACTTTCGCCGGAAAGAATTTTAGGGTTTAAAATTCCCGCTTGATATTTTGTAATTTTTTATTTCCCGTGCCTTTTCTTTTCTACGTGGGGAAAAAAAAAAGAAGGAAATGAGGATAGAGTGTCGGTGAAAGCGAGTTGTTTTTACTTTATTAAAGTGTTTTTCGATGGGTTAATGGATGAAAAAGTAAATGGAAGGTCGGAAGCTGAGGAGGCCGCAAAGTTAAATGTAGCCCGCCGCTTTTGTTTACCGTATGATAGATTAATATATGTATACACTTCATTAAGAATCTTGTTTGTTCGTTATTTTTTCCTTGTATTTGGTATTTGATCTTTGATATGTATGTTCCAAAATTTTATCATATTGTCTGTTTTGAGTTGATGCACTATTTCTTCAAGAAACTTCCGCAAGGTTGGTTTAAAAGATTGTTTTTTAAAGTGGTTTTATTGAAAAGTATATTAAAATAATTTTAAAATAAAAAAAAAATTTAAAAACAATTTTAAAATCTAAAAACAAATAAAATACTAGAAAAGAAAAGCTGGGACATGACTGCGTTTCTGTTAAAGAAAGTTAAACTTCATGCAACTCCAGGAGGCTACTTGGAAAAAACTCAGGAGTCAACTGTAATGTACTTGCGGAAAACTCTTTATCAAGAGCATGCGCGTCTCCATAATTAGTCGGGACTTGGCCAAAAACCAGGTGCTAATAAAAAAGAAAAATTCCTGCAAGAGTAGATAAAATATGCTGGCAATCACTTAAAGATTTTAAACATCAATTTTGCTTTTTTGCATTTGCTTGGGATGAGAGGTTAAACTTTTCGTCGTTGAAACCATACAAAGGATAAACGAAAAGATTGGATTTGGTGACAGATGCAAAGAGTTGAGGGGCGGTGATAGCTGCCTCTAGACTCTAAGAATCTGTCAGAATGATAAACATTGATATGATTTCTTGCCTCCGACGGTGATAGGTGACAAACAAGTCAAAGATTCTGGATAATATCTTAACTGGATTCACCATTGCTGTCTGTGTTCATATCAAGACTAGAAAGTAAAAGAAAGGGGGACAAAGTGAAGACAGGGATTTGATGTGTTGTTAATTGGATCAAGATTTGCCCGAAGCTTTGTTCAATCTCCTCCTCCTTCTTGTTAGCTAGCACTCAAACCTTAACCCCAGCCCCCTCATCACCAGATTAGCCGGCCCAAGAAAGCCCACAGCAATTTATTTTTCGATGAAATTCTAACCGATGGAGTTTTCTTCTTGGGTTTTTGAGTTTTGCGTAGATTCCCTTTTGGACTCGTTAAACAAAATAATCTCAAGTACAACAGCAAGCTCATAATCTCCCTATTGTGTTCTTTTAAATTTTTATTTATTTTATTAAAAATTATTATTTAATTTATATTTTTGAATTATTTTAATGTGTTAATATTAAAAATAAGTTTTAAAAATTAAAAAACATATTATTTTAATATATTTCAAATAAAAAACATTAACAAAAAGCATTTTAAGTCATCCCATAATTCCATACAGATTTTAATTTGATTGGAAGCTTGTCAAGCGTCCCACACCAGGGAAGTCCCTAGCGCTGACAAAAATATAACGTAACAAACCGCAATTTCCCAACTGAACTAAGTACTAAAATCATAAAATTTGAGATTACTGTTATTGACAAGCTATGCCTCAGGATTACAAAGACAGACTTGAGAAAAGAGTAGCTTTAAAGGCAAGGTGTTTGAGAATATATAATTTTGCGGTGATTTTTACTTACAAATACATTAAAAATATACTTTTTATTTTTTAAAAAATATTTTTAACATTAATTTACAACCAAAAAGCTTTTGAAACACAAATGACAAGCCATAGTTTACATCAAGCATGTTTCAATGAACTTGCTGAGATCTTTCAGGCCAGCAGTTTCCTCTTGTACAGGAGCCATACACGTGCGGGTAAGGGCATTCATGAAGCTCAGAAGCAATTTTTTCCATGAAATTTAATGTAACAGCAACTTCCTTTACATCCCAAATAAACATCCAGTCGCTGGCAAGCAACGCCTCCAGACATTTACACTCTTGATCAAAGTTTATTCTAGTGTTCACATCACTGTCCCAAGCCTCAGATTATTAATCCTTCATGATACACCAGGAGGAAAGCGAACTCAAGTTTTCTGAAGTGCAACTCTAGTTTTCACCAATCATCAAGAATTTATGAACCAAATGGTGCACGGAAAAAGAAACCTAATGGTTCAGAGGCTCAAAACCATGCATGCAATGAAAATCTATGGTCACAAAGACCAATGTCCCAGTTGAGGAAAAAGTAATCTACTATATTCATGTAGCTAATTTTGGGGCGAGACTGGCAATCTTGCATTAGATGTAATTTTAGTACACGAATGGCATCGATAGATCACATTCAAAATTAAATCCTGTCATATTTGACAAAAAGCATCGCATGCCAAAAAAAATGTTAACAAAAACAGGAAATGCATCACATTCAAGCATAGATTGTAATCGAGTAAAAGTGGAGATAGGACGAGGCAGGTGTGCCAACACATTGATTCAATTCCATGGAAAATGGGCATAATTAACACTTAATACCAGAAATTGCACAACGCCCCATGCGCTGCATGACACAAAGGAGCAGCAGAAAGAAACGGAAAACAACATCAATTTTTTCACCAAAAAGCTAGGGATGCGGTAACAAATCAAAATTAGTAAAATATACTTGATCATTTGTTTGTAGCGAGTAATTCAATATGCATGAAATTCAGCACACTAAAGGACTTCCAAATCAAGTTGTGGCGGTCATCCTGTTTCCATAGAAGCCCGGACACCCATTCTACGCACGGAATTCAGTGCGCATATGGTAAACCTTCAAGATTAAAATGGTCAAATAGTAGCAAAAATTAGCTTTAGAGCGATAAATTGACTTTTGTTTTATCATAGAACCTAGTAAATGTGATGCAAAGCACTATTACAAACTAAAAAACCGACAAACCCTATAAACAAAACTGGTATTTCATTTACTTTTTTCATGAATTTAACTGATGTATGAACCTCCACCGATTCATGGGCTCCCAACAAATAATAATTGTAAAAATATTTAAATGATCCAATGTAAGAAATGTGAGATGGAATCAGTAGACAAAGCGGGATAAAATACCCGTCATCTGTGGATACCATCCCTACGGTTGTCTGGCCGCTGCCTAATTACCTCACCATTTTCCAAACACAAAATTTTCTGCTATTGAAAAACAAGTAAAGTAATCAGGCTTTCTATATCGCACAGTTGTTAAATGAGAAAACTAAACCAGAAAATTGTTTTCCCAAAACAAAAACAACAGATGCAAATCAAAATGTTTATAAAAAAACTAAGTCAACGAATAACACTCAATATCTCATGAATTTGACATGTGGGCTCATATCAAGTGTAAATTTAAAGGCCTGTCATTGTGGAAAAACCCAAAAGGAGTGAATGGTTGAAAAAGAGAAAAAAGGGACAAACTGAAGAGAAACCAAAGCCTTACTCTCTGAGTGGCGGCTTCTTCTTCTTTTGTGCCTGCCTTTCTTTCCATCATTTTTAACCTCCAAATCCAAATGAGTTTTGTTGAAGATCCCACTTAAGCCCTCTCTCTTTATAATCATAACCCATATATGCTTATATACAATTAATACAACAATAACGGCAAGGAATCAAGAACAATATCTAAACCCTAGGGTTTTGTTACAGTGTCTACTGTCTATGGTGGCGGCTGGAAACAGAAGATGGAAAAAGCAAATGGCAATTCAGTTTCTTAGAGCTGCAAGTCCGTTTCCTAGGGTTTCACAGGTCTAAAATCTTCGAGCCCACCGTTTAAATTTATAGCTGAGTGATCTGGGCTTATGGCACAATTACAGACTCTAGGAGGAGGAGCCCAACGATATAGGATAGCCCAGATATTTGGGGCCTTATGGCCCGAGCAGGTGGCAAACGTACAACTTTGTAGCGAGTACGTCCCGCATCCTCCCAGAGACAATTAGCCCCCGTTTTTTACACTGGTAAAAATAGAATAGAGGTGGATTAAAATTTATTTATTTATTTAATAAAATTTATTTTATATTTTTAAATTATTTTGATAATCTATGATAAAAATAAGTTTTAAAAAATAAAAAATTACTTTAATACATTTCTAAATAAAAATCACTATAAAAACATAATTATTGTTATAATTTTAAATTTTCCTGATTAGTTTTCTTCGTTATCATATATAGTTTCTTTTAACCCATACCATTTTATTATTATTATTATTTTAATGATCACACTTTTCAAGTTAAGTTAGTGAGAAATCGATGTAGCTAATAATTTTTCAAACCCAATGCCTCAGTTCATTCAGACTTGTGAATTGCAAGGGGTTAATGAGTCCCTTTATGAGTTTAATGTTTTGGTGCTAAGAGGAAGTTATTGGCAAGTTCTTGATTGAAGTGAAAGCACTTGTTGGAATCTGTTTTTGACTTACTGAGGCAAGAAATATTTTTTATAAAAATATATTAAAATAATATTTTTTAAAAATTAATTTTTATATCAGTTTATTTAGATTTGTGAATTGCAAGGGGTTAATGCCTCAGTTCATTTCTTGTAGCTAATAGTTTTGTATATTTCTTGCGTCTGTCACCTTGTTTCTCCTCTCGAAGGTTACAAGAAAAACTATTCTCGCCATAAGATGTAATATTTCCATAAATTGAATTCTATTGAAAGGTTTTAATAAAATTTTATGTTTAGAATTCTTTTGAGGGTTAAGAATTGAATCTCAAATAAAATTTAATTTATAAAAATAAATTAGAGATTAAGCCCCCTCTTATTTATAATTTAAAAAATGAGAAATGTAATATTAAAACTAACCTTTCGAAAATACCTATTTAATAGTATAGAAAATAAAATTAATTAAATTTTATCTTATCCAAACATTATAATTGAATTCAGTAGAGAAATAGTTTCAAACACTATTTAGCTATGTTCATTCAAGATTATAGTCAGGGTCTTTTGTTTTTCAAATTTGAACTCTTTTTAATGTGTTTAGATTTTTAAGTTCATATATTTCAAGTCTATTTTATATTGTTGTAATGATTGTTTTTTAAAATATTTTTTATTTTGAAATGTATTAAGATAATATTTTTTTTAATTTATTTTTAATTTCAGCATATCTAAACAGTAAAAAAAATAAAAAAAATCAATTTTTTAAAAATGTTTTTAAAATAAAAAACAATGAAGCTCTTCAACTTAAAACTTCATCCCCCTGGTCGTGTACATGATTATGATGCTCTGTTCTGTTCTGCTTTTGAGCTTCCTTTTTTTATTTTCTGGGCGTTGAAACTACGCACCTTTTCAACTGTTGCTCTGAGGACACTAGTGGAGGACAAGCAAGAAGAGAATCACGAAGAGAGTGGAGTACAAAGCACATTCAGTGCTTTGATTTAATACAGATGCGTTCATTCAGTTAATGTAGCAAAAGAGTTTCCTAAACTATGCTTTCTTTAAATTTTTTGGTTTTCCTCCCTTTCATATTTACGCAAGCTTGGTTCCAGTAAATTACCTCAGAGGAGCTTAACTTAGCTAATCATGAAGTTCATGTAATGGCATTGCTCTACAGAACCGACTTGATCGAGAACTATTGACCCAGCCAGTCTGGATGCTAGCAGTGGCTCGGTTACCTTTTCCGTTCAAGAGATTTGTAAGTCTTCAACTCTATAATAACGCACTTGATTGCCTCTTGCAAACTGGCTTGTCTGCCATCATTTAAGCTCCAAAGTTCAGGAATAACATACCTCGCACTAGGATTGCAATCGTTCAACTCCATTAGAGCATCAGCAACAGCTTTGTAAGCCGCCTCGGCCCACGTATTTCACGACTCCTTCAACTTTCTGTCATCTTCGTCTACTACTTCCTTCCTGCAGTTTCAAACAATTATAGCTCAGCTACTGGGCAGGATTAAAATTAATCACTGTCAGAGGAGCATTAAGGATCAATTAGTTTCCACGAATAGCCTCAAATTAACATGCTGCTAACTACTTGATAGTATAAGTATGATTCTCCCAGCATCGCAGCAAGTACATAGAAGGAAAGCAGAATCGCTGAAATTCTAACATCGATTAATTGTTTCCGAGCACTGTGTAACTCAACATTACTCATCCGCTCTTTAAGAATCAGAGTCTGATGCATTGCCACTCATCTTCTTTTTCTGCCAATTCTTTTTAAAGAGTAATATTTTTAACAATATAACTAATTCTAAAAGGGGAGACATAATATAGAAAACGACAGATAAGTATTTAATTTCATCTCAGTGAATAAGCAATACCAACTTACGATTGCCATACTTCAATTCACGAGGGGGGAAAAACTCGGCTCCAACAAAAGTCAACGAGCAAAAAAATCGCCGTCTGTGGGAATCGAACCCACGACCACATGGTTAAAAGCCATGCGCTCTACCAGCTGAGCTAAGACGGCTACGTTGAGTTTGGTGGTCGTAACTTATTTATATTATTAAATAGAGATTATTTCCACAATTTCAATGCCCCCATCCTGAGGGCAAAAGTAGAGTTCAAAAGGAGAGAGAGAAAGCAAGTTTACCGTATTATATTTGCTTATTGCTTATTTACCTAAATTATTCATTAAATAGTGTGGCAACAGGAACTATTCTAAAGAAAAAATCTTAGCAAGAAAAGAAAATGGAAACTTTTAAACAAACACTATAATGCCATGCAGCCTTGAGCTAGACCCTCATCTGAGGGGAAATTATTCACCTTCTTTCCCCTCACCTAGCACACAAAAAATAGAAGGAGAAAGTAATTCTAGAGAGTAACATCTGACCCCAAAAGTGAGGCTAGGGAGTAAAAATTTGTTACTTTGGTTTGACCTCTCATTCCAAGATAAAAAAACAAAAAATAAAAGAAATTTTCTGATAGACTCGACAGATAATTATGTATTTATAAACTAATTATGTATCTATTTAGATTTTATCTAATTTACATCATTATAAAAGATAAAAAAAATAGGATTGCACTTTTTTTTCAATATAATATAAAAAAGGAATTTGTGAAAAACTTGTGTTTATTTGCGTAGGAACCCTGATCAAAACGCTTTATGAATGTTGTTGGGCAGATGGATGGCTGCATGCTTAACTTCCAGTCATGATCTACCATGACTGGATGTTTGACAGGGCATTTGCTTTTCATCCAAGAGTACTGTACTTTAGAGAGATATATGTTTGAAATTACAGTATTGTTATTGTTATTTTTATTTAGAAATATATTAAAATAATATTTTTTTTATTTTTTAAAATTTATTTTTAATACAAGTATATCAAAACAATTTTAAAATATATAAAAAAGTTAACTTCAAACTAAAAAAACTAAAAATATTCAAGAATTATTAAAAATATTTTTTAACTGCGAAAACAAACACTTTCATTCATGACTCCTACATTTTCATAAAAATTGATAAATTAAATTCATCTCATTGCTACTTAATGGTTAAACATGGATCCTCACACCATTAATAATTTCTCATCGGCAATAATTATACATTTTTATTGCGGTGAGATCATTGGCAACCGAGAGCAGTTGAGTTGAATGAAATTTGGAATTATACTTGGTGAATAAATAAATCACTTTAAAGATAAGGTATTTTTTTTTATATATAAATTTAAAGATAAGGTTCAGATTAATTGGCTCATCAAGTAAATTCAGTTTAATAGCTGATTCCAGGAAATCACGTGAGAATCGTATAGCAAAATAATGTATAAAGATAACGAATCAAGGGAGAAAAGACAAAACAATAAAAAGGAAAATGAAGGTTAATTAAATAAATAAAAAAGTGTTCCTCGTGGCGTCTGATGGGCAGGCATCGACTTTTCTGGTCATCAAACTTGTTTCCTGCTGCCTGCCTTAGAACCCGTCTACAAGCCTAGATTTACGTAAACCAATTCAAAGTATTTTCAGGTCAAGTTCTTCATCAATACAGGTATTATTCTTGTTAATCTATAGCTAATGGCTGCTACAGCGTATTTAATGATTTTTTTTTCCTGTTCATCAATTTCATGCCATCAAAAGCGACTCCATGATAATCACGAATGTTATG
Organism: Populus tomentosa; assembly: GCA_018804465.1. Classification (NCBI taxonomy): domain Eukaryota; kingdom Viridiplantae; phylum Streptophyta; class Magnoliopsida; order Malpighiales; family Salicaceae; genus Populus; species Populus tomentosa. The sequence goes on along the minus strand of CM031983.1, from coordinate 3,386,294 downwards.
ATATCGACGGCTTTCAGTAGCGTTGCAAGAAGCCTCAATATTGAACAGTCTCCTATCTAAAATTCCTCCATTCCCCTCAATTGGTGGTGGATTTAACTATGACATCTGATTTAGAATTCTCCAACAATAAATAAGAGTAAAAGGAAAATGAAACCCTAGCTCTCTTACAAAAGAAAGTAAGAATGTAATAAAACAAAATACCACATCATTAATATTTCTTTTACAATTTTAACTTCTTGAATCCCAAAACACTGTTATCGTGAGGAAATTCCTCCCAAACGAAAACAGTCTCGTTTTTTGACAAACAATTCTTTCCACTTCCTGTCTTGAAGCAAAGGCTATTGGCTGTGCTGATAGAGTGGCGTTGGTGGGCTGGGTCTCAAATACTCACGGACAGTCTTGATTTGATCAGGTTCTACAGTTTGCTCGACAGACTTGATGGGTTGCGACAATCCTGTACTCTGTGTTGTTTCCATTTGTTTCTGTCTTGTTACTCTGGGTTCCTTCCCTTTATTTATGGATTTGTCTATGTTATTGAACTTAACCAATAGAAAATTAAATGTTTGCAGTATCTAAACTGATAATTTAGTTCAAGAAAATCTTATTTGTGAGGATCTTGAAAGACCAAGAATTTCCCAGATGATATATAACCGAAAGATTGAAGCAATGCAAGAAAGTCAGCTTCATGACTGTAATATGAAAGGCAGATAAAAAAATTCCAACTTCTACATACATTAAGGCTGTCTACTTCAAAAAATGAGCTTTGCAAAATTGTTTTAGTTGTTAAATCGGATAAAAAAAAGGGGTTACTTGTTGCTAATTTGCTTGGGGTTAACAGAATAATGAGCTGGTTTTTATCTTTGATAATTTTAAATGAGGTGTCATAAACCCAGCCAAGTACTTGAAAAAAATAGGGGAATTTTAAACAGGAGGGCGCGACCCGTGATAAATACTTTGAACATGTGTCTGGCACAACAGATCCATTCAAATATCAACATAATATAATGAAATACGGAGGTAAAATCTGGAAAGTTGCATCGCATTAAGTCAGTTGAAGTGCGCTAAGGAAGAATTCAAACCATGTATACATGCGGGTTTTGGAGAAATTCAGATGTTCCAATTCATCCACACAAGGCAACATAGGCCTACTACCATCTGCTGATGCATGTAGAAAACCGTGTTAACCCTGGCACTTATCATTTGCCCTATCTAGCATGCCTTGGTGACAAGTCAGCCAACGTAGTTCTTGATCCAGAAGGTGAACTTGATGGTCTCCCAGGAGACGGCCTCCAAGCTCGTGCTTCCACAAAATCATATGCCAATTTCCTATAATGAACATGTTTTCGCTTGTCATTTAAATGCATATATCGCAAAGAAGTTTGTGTCAAATTATAGGCATAAACAGGCTTCAGAGTGCATTCATCCCCTTCTAAATTAACTTCAACTGACAAATAACATATAAAATGCTTTGTTTTCTTACATGGCCTAAAAACATGAGCAGCATTCCTGTCATACCAGTATCATATTGTGTTCTCATAAACAAGGAATTTGCTGTAATGAAATTAACCATTTTTTTCATGACTTGTGCCCAATCAATCACTTCTGCATGAAAACCCACTACAAGGGCATGGAATGCCTAAAATAAATAATGATGACAGCAGTAGAGGACAAGTCACTTACTCGCCAAACCCATTGTTGTTTTTATTAAGATCATCACCACGGCCATACTGTGGAGAATACAGCCTGCAGCTGTGGCCACCATCACGCTCTGGTGGAGGACCTCTAGGGGATCTTAGATGGTCTGCATACCTTCTCTCTGGGGAAGGAGAGTAGTCTCGCTGTTGCGGGGCAGGAGAGTATGACCTGCGAATATGTTTCAACCTGTTTCAGATGTGAATTGGGTCAATACAATGGCCAATTTGAAACCATGAAGCTTACCTCGACCGGTATTGAGACCTCGAAACATGATAATGGCGAGGGGACCGTGAAAATGAACGAGAACGAGAACGTCCTGAAGCATATTTGATACAGAGCAGTGATTAATTTTGCAGCAAACCAATTCAGGGTCCCAACAATGGAAAAAGCAAGGATGAAAGCTTGATACCAATGCAGTAATTTGATTGAGAAAGGAAAGTAGCTAGTCTCATTTCATCTGGCAAGATATTAATAAACCTTGATAACAAAAGTTCAGGCTCCATACCAAGATATTTTCTAGGATTATCTGACCACAATCTTTTTTCTCGTGGAGCTAAAAATTCAACATTTTTTTAAAAATAACATCAATGCCACTTTTATGAGAATCATGATGATCCATTGCTGCAACATCAAAACCACCACAATTTCAAAACTACCATGATTTCAAAGACTCCAATTTTGTCAAACATAAATGTTCACTTAGGAAGACGCATAGCTGCTAGAACCATACAGCAAAAACATAAAAAACATGGTCTTCAAGCAATGCAAGAAACAAGTCATGCATGGGATCATTGTTGAATTAATCAGCTGAGCTGAACACAGAGTCATTTTTGGACAACATAAAATGCTGGCAACAACTTCAATAAACCATGGTCCAGAAAAATAAAACAACAATAAGTGATAGCATACGAGAATAAGATGATCGTCCTCCATGATCAGCTGGTCCTCTGTGGAATGTACAAGTAAAATGTCAGAAATCTAAGAAAAGTAAGAAAGCAACATTAAAATCACATGGTTTATACATATGGATTAGAGATTACCTAACCCTAGCTCTGTGGCGCATCTCCTCAGGCCTTTTTCTTGTCTCTGCTGCTACCACCACAAACATCTGCCTCCCAGCAAAAACTTGCCCGTTCATATGATGCTGAGCTTCCATAGCATCATATGGTTCCACAAACTGCACGAACCCAAACCCCCGAGGTTCCCTGCATATAAGACATGGCAAAGTGTCAAAGTATGGAAAGTTGTGTACAAACAAACACCGACTTTCTGATATGATTGACTTACTAAAAGAGCTTGCCTAGGGATTGCCATAATATCACTACTTGGTACCTTTCCTTTCAAATTACAATCTAGCTCTAGAGCACTTACTCATGCGTGGACATGATTTTACACGGAATGGGCTTAGTGGCTGACCTTTTCTTTAACAGTGAAGTTTGAAAGGCAACTTCAAAATAGGCAAGTCAGTTGAAAATTCTTCACATGCTTGTAAATATAAGATGCAACTCAAACCAACGTTCCCAAACTTAAATTCTCCTCAAGTTGTCTTCAATTGTCAGGGATCAATCTTCTTCCTCATCAAACTTCTAGTGATTGTGTATTTTTTAATTTCTCTTCATAAAGGAACATTCTTCATTGAACATTACTCTTGAGACCAGTATGTTAGGGAATGATAAACAGTAGGTCTTCATCAATTGTGGGGCTTGGTCTTGATTTTTAACTTCAAACCAACATACCCCCTTTGTGGGGCTTGGTCTTGATTTTTAACTTCAAACCAACATACCCCCTGACAAACCAGTTCAGAATTAAAAGTCACTATGAAAAAGAAAACAATAACCCTGAAATAGTTTAGAATGCAATTCAGATATGTTTCCCCATGCCCATTATAGATTGTAAATGAAGTGGCTGATGTGAAACTAGGAATATAGAATCAGAAGGTAAAATCCAAGAGAAGATTTTTCACCTTTTTTTGGTACAAAAAGAGACTTACTAATTTAAACTTCGATGAGTCACTCCCAAGATTTCTCCTAATTACTATCAACTAAAACAAACAAACAACAAAGCATAGATGAGAAAAACTAGTTTACTTTCAAGGTTGAGGGAAACGACTACTTACCACATCCTTTCAAAAAAAATGTTACCTTTACTGTGTGCTTACTAACAACTAAAACAAACAACAATGCTGAGAACATTGAAAGTCACGCACACTTAAAAGAATTTCGCACCATCTGTGCTCCTATTGAACACTCATTCTAACCAGATTTTCATCAGTCAAACGACTACTGCTCAAGATTGGTTCCTTTAAAGGTTAAGGCAAATGATTCCCTTAAACTGGCTCGTGGATAGCTATGGTAGGCATTGCATGAATCCAATGAATTAGTCAAACATCCCCAAAAATAAGTCAAGAAGCGAAGTAAAGTGGAACAAGAAAATCTAAAACATATACCACGTATATAACAGATACAGAAAATACGAATAAAACCACGTGAATATTTCATTACAGATTTAACCACTTCCCCGTGCAAAAAAAAAAAAAAAAACTCACCCTGTGTTATAGTCCTTGGGAATATAGACGTCTCTTACAACTCCAAATCTCTCAAATATCCCTCGAAGTTCTTCTGGTCTTTGAACCACGATAAACAAACAAATCAGTAAAAATTTCAAAAGGTTTCTCTTAAAATCACAAACCTAATTCACCAAAAATAACAATGGGCGAAGTTTCAAGCACCTGCAATCACGAGGAATGTTCCGAACCAAGAGGCTTCCACTATTTTGGTCCTTGCTTCTCCCATACCCACCACCACCACCACCACCTCCACGGCCTCTCCTTGGTGGGCTTCTTCCACGGCCTCTCCTAGGTGGGCTTCTTCCTCGCCCTCCATGTCCTCTCCTTGGAGAACTGTAGTATGGTGGACTATATCTCCTCATTATATAACCTATCAATTCAAAAACATTATCATTTATGTTAATCTAACACATAAATTGAATCTTTTTAACAAGAGTAAAAAAGACTTCTCGCCCCATTGCATAATCTTTTCCAGTTAAAGTAAAAATTAAGCCAGGCCATACGATAGTAAAGAAAATCAAACTTTAAAACACAATTCTTGAACCCCAAATCCCCCTTCTTGTTTTTTGCCAGTCTGGCAATTAATTTTAGTTAGGTACACTCATTGACTCCGCGGACTTCGTGTAAGTCATATCAAGAACCAAACTTTACCAGTCAGAAAGAGCAATTGATCTTCACTATACACAAGATCAACTAAAAACTCCAATTATATAGAGTATTCAGCTTCAATATCGATTTTCGACAACTTAATTGAGAATTAGGGTTTTACCAAGTCCTTTCAAAATATAGAGGGGGGTTGTGTCTCTTTACAATTTGGGGGTATGAGGTGTAGGATGAGAGAGAGAAATTGGCTTATTACCTGGACGTTGAAAATGTTTAGGAAGAAACTTCCGAGCGCGTGAGTTTTTATAAGTTTGATAACGTTTAGGAAGAGACTTGCGAGTTTTTATAAGTTTGGTTGTGGTTACCAAATATAAGTTTGATAACGTTTAGGAAGAGACTTGCGAGTTTTTATAAGTTTGGCCGTGGTTATTTTATAAGGTGTTTTTATTTAAAAATATATTTAAATAAAAATTTTAAAAAAATTTAAATTTATTTTTAATATTAATATGATATTAAAATAACAAAATATTAAAAATATTAAGTAAGAAAATAAATTTTTATTTGGATTGCACTTTCAAAGTATTATGTTTATATTATCATTTTTTTCATATAAAAAATTATTTAGGTATTGTTAATATTTTTTTATAGTAAATTCTTAAAAACATAAAAGAAAATGTTTTAATGTTAGTTGATTAATTTAACAATTTTAAAGGCAACTTGATATCTAAAAAGAATTACAGTTAAAAAAATAGTTTGATTTAAAATAAATATTAAATATAATATTTTTTAAAAAATATTATATATTAAATTAATTTGAATTAATTTGAGTTAATATGTCAATTTTTATATCGAGTTATGAAACCATGATAACTCATGGAATTAATACAAAATAAATTATAAAATTTAATTTTCAATAAACACGACACCAAATTATGAAATTACAAAAATAAATGAAAAAATAACTCAAAACAACTCGAGCTAACCCCTAACATAAAAAAAATAAACTATGAATTTCAATTCCTAATCAGTGTTGAGAAATTAAATTAAAAAAAATAATTAAAAAAGACAAAAACATAATTTGAGTTAATTCACTAAACTCATAACATAAGTTATTAGACAAAAATAATTTTATAGAAAACAAACTGAAATAAATTATAAAATTTATTTTTCAATTAACTTGATATTAAAAAAAAATTTGAGGAGGTAAAAAGTTAATTAATAAAAAAAAAACTCAAGTAAACTAAATTAATTTATCAAACCCACAATACAAATCACCAAATTATAATAACAATATAAAAAATAAACTATAAAATTCATTATCCTGGAGACCAAATATATTCAAACATATTTATTAATATGATAAACATTTTTTAATCCAAAACTCTCATTAAAAAAACACATAAAGTGTCGATAGAAAAAAAAAGATGCAAGATGAATGGACTCCGTTAATATTACTTGAACACAAATATCAATTCAATAAAAATTATTCAATCCCAAAAATCTTATCATAATACACATTAAAATCAATAATAAAACTAAATAATTATTGAAAAGATGTTATTTTTAAAAATATAAACTGTTAAAAAAAGCCAAAGTAAAGTATAAAATATTATTTTAATAAATAGTGATCTGTAAAGTTGGTAAAATAATATATATATAGTTTTTTTTGTTAATCAGAGAGAGGAGTAGGCATCGACTTCGATTTTGCTTCGAAAGCGGAACTGGTGGTGGTTTTTTTACTCTGTGAACCCCAGTGAACCGGAAATGCGGCGGGTCGATCTGGTTTTTAACAGGATCCGGGAGTGTCCGAAATTATTCCTCGCTTTAGGGCCTTGATCTGAGCTATTCGACGATTAAAACTTAAAGCTAATAAAAGCCCATGACCTGCATAAATCACCCGTCCACAAAAGATTTTTTTTTTTTTTTTCTTTTCCAGTTACCTCCAGTAAACATCCATACAAGACTAACACTCTTCTTCTTCTTTTTTTCCACTTAAAAGTACTTTTTAAAAAGTTACAATTATTATATATATATATATATATATATATATATATATTTTATATCGTTTTAATATGCTATGAAAATAATAAAATTTTAAAAATAAAAAATATATTATTTTAATTTATTAAAAAAAAACTTTAAAAAATAATTGTCACAACAATAATAACACACTAATTTCCTTTACAACCAGCCTCTAAATTCCTTTACAACCGCATCTTAAATTGGTTATTCACATTTAAAATCATGTATAAACGGGGAAATAAGATTTACTATACTTTTGGATTTAAAGTTGAGATAATGATGTGAAAACAAAGTATACCTTCAAATTAGGTTATCTCAATGAGTTATCGATTTTAAATCTGGTCTGCACAGGGCTATTAAAACAGCTGATTTTTCTTATCAAAATTGACATTATTTCGAGTTTTTTATTTTTTCAAAAACAGTCAAAATGGTGAGTTGACCCGTATGAACCCTTTTAAAAACGAGTCTAAAACCCGAGCCAGATTGGCTACCAAATCGGTCCTATAACAATGCCTGAAAGTATTGAAGTGAAAAAAATAATAATTATGCTGGTACTAGCCGGACCAATAGAATAGATTGATATGGTATTACGGTACCAATCAATCTGAGATCATATTTAGCTTAGCATAGCTCAAAGCTAAGTAAGCCTCCTGAGAAACAAAAAGCTAAGATTATAATGTTGGCATGGAGATTCCGAAAGTTAATCTGCCCAGAAGATGAAAAGAAAATATAAACTGGTTGATGATAATTGGTATTCTCTTTGTGGGAAGGGGAGAGTTTAAAGAACGAAGAGCTCGGACCTCCAACAGAAACTTGCTTATCGCCATGCTGTCCGAAGAGCTCGGACCTCCAACAGAAACTTGCTTATCGCCATGCTGTCCATCTTAAATGTTTTTGTGGCACTTAGGATTTACTCAAGTAGTTTAACAAGAAAACTGAGGGAAAAGATATTGTAATGACAGGTATAAATCCACCAATAACGCAAATAAAAAATTTCTGCCTGGCTACAAACAACGGTCTCTTAGAATACCTTTTTTTTTCGAGACTTGTGGTCCTGACTCCACGGTCCAACGCCTGATCTCTTTCTCTCTATGAGCAAAGATGGAAGCAATATTATTAATAATCAAAACAGAAGATGAGAGCAGGTTGCATCTTTACAAACTATTAGCTAACACTGATGGTTGTGCTTGTGTATAATCACGATCGCTCCCCTCCTCGGTACAAAGGGGAAAATCATTGAGAAAAGCGTGTCCTCCACTCTTCATCTCATGAGTTTTCAGGCTATTCACAACCCTGAACCCCCCAAACCAATTGGTAGAATGAGCCCATTCATTGAACCCCGTGCGTTTCTCGCATCATGTATGAAACGAACTTTGACTTCTGCAGCCGCAAGGCAGATGCAAATTCTAGATTACACCATAACGAGCATGCTTGGAGACACCAACTAGCCTGGTCATCAAGCAACAAGATTCTTGCAGATTGGGGAAGAGACAAGTGTGAAATGCCATCAGATACGCAACCAACCAAAGACTGATTGGCATCAGCATGCGACTGCAACATTCTCCTGTTGAGATTCCAAGCTGTCAGAATTTATGACTAAAGGACTTTTTTGGAATTCGTTTCTTAGTTGACCACAAGCTGCACTTGCATCCAGGCCCCTTGTTTGGCGCACGCTTACAGTTATTTTACGAGACTCTAGCACAGCTGCAAATGCTTGTATCTGCCAAATGAAAAAGGCACAAGTAAATAGAAATGGCAATGCATGATTTGAATATTTGTGTATTCTTACTGCCAGCAGGGAAAGAACAGTGTGTTTATGACTAATGTGCATACCGCCTTTTTGTGTGGACGCTTGTAATCAGAACCTTGGATTGGATTGAAAGGAATCAGATTCACATGATGACCACGTCCCCACTGGTGAAGTAGCTCAGCAAGTTCTTTTGCATGCTCCACTCTATCATTGACCCCAGCTGCCCAAACAAATTGTAATTTTATGTTAGCGGTTAGAATAATCTTATCAGTTTTCATTGGTCAAGCTTCAAGTGGAGACAATGAAAATTCAGTACCTAAAAGTGCATACTCAAAGGATACTCGTCGACTGGTTTCAAGGAAGTACTCCTTGCAATCTTTCATAATTGCATCTAGAGGGTAGGATTTCGCACTTGGAACAATTGTTTCTCTAAGTTTCTGATTTGGAGCGTGTAAGCTGAAGTATAAAGAGAATGAGAAAAACTTGTCATAGGCAAACATAAACTATTGGCATCAAAGGGATCCATTAAGAGGAAATTCATCAAGACATGCATATCACTGGAAGTGGCCCAATTTACTCAGAGACAGATTACAATATTTACAGTGCCAAAGAATTGCTTAAACATATAATCCCTGTCTCCTCTTACAGTACCTTAAGGCCAATGTTGACTGAAGTTTATGAGAAGCCAGCTTTTTAATTGTGTTTGGAACCCCCACAGTTGATATTGTGATCATTCTTTGCCCAATTTGAACATCCTGATGAAATAAGAACAATGAATTGTACATGAGCTTATTACATCCGAAACCTATGTACTAGAAAATGACAGTGATTTGATGCAGGCATCCATAACCATCTATGCAGCTCTCTTCTCCAGTAACCTTTGAACTAGAAAAATCAACTTCAACGGTCTAATTCCAGGCAAATCTGATCCTAATTCTTTTAGCTCACTATTCCCATTTTCAACCATGCTTACAAAGAAAAAAAATTTATTCTGGAAAAACTAATCATTGCTCATGGCAGGTAAAACCAACCAAATCAAGGGGCCAGATAAAGACAATAGTACGCATTAAAATAATTAACAGAAGATAGGTAAGAAGCAATGTGATAATTGTTGAAAAAAAAATTTTAATTGCACCTTATTCAAGCATCGGTGTGCTTCAAGTACTGACTTCAAGTTCAACATTGGTTCCCCCATTCCCATGAATACTACATTTGTCACCCTGTGCTTGAAGATCTCCTCAACAGCCAAAACCTGTTCATATAAAACATATTAGTATAATTTTGAACAGGTGGAAGCAGTTCCAGAACTACCAAGTCTATGTTCTCAGATATACAAACAGTAAAACACTCTCAACAGTCCCACTTGATAACTGTGTTTGAAGAGCAATTGTGGATTGCACCACTGACCTGCTCAACAATTTCATGCCTTTGAAGATTCCTTGAAAAACCACCCTTTCCGGTGGCACAAAATGAGCAGCGCAAAGGACAGCCTACCTGAACAATAAAAGTAAAAAAACCACAAGAAAGTTATCAGCGAGCCCGTAAAAGCACCGCAACCAGGAAAAATTTAGTAAGGTTAGTCCTTGATTTGGAAAGTTACCTGAGATGAAACACAGGCAGTAAGCCGCATTGAACCTTTCTCATCTTCAACTGGAATACCAACAGTTTCAATCAATCTGTTATCCTCCAGTCTTATCAGTAACTGCAAGACCATTAGCAAGCTGAAGTAAATGATACTATAAACTTAATTTTAAATCAGAAAGAGGTGTGCGAGCAAAGTTCACTTCCCAAAAACTAAAATTTCATTATATGAGCAAAAACAGGATTTGTTAATGCATATCCATTGATAATTATATATCTACTTCAAAACCAGCAAACAAAATTTAACACGACCCTATCATATGATACAACAACAACCAATTATGTCTAGCAAATAAAGCATACGAAACATAGCAGCAGTAAACTAGCCCTGAATATACATTTCATTTAGCATAAATAGTGTAGCAATATTAAAACTGCCTCAACCAATGGAGCTAAGCTTGCATAAAATCAATAACAGCACAGAGCGTCGAATTACAAATCAAACATAGCAGTATATCTACCTTAACCGTGCCATCAGCTGCGGTTACAGTTTGAAAAATAGGTGACCGCCCGACTTTCCATCCAGCTTCTTGAAGATCATTTCGAAATACCAGAGGCACTAGTTACCAAAAAATAAAAAAGGAGCGTAAATAAAGCTAACATAAGTTACAAGAATACAAAATTGAAAAAAATAAAAGCAAAAAATCTGCCCTGAATTAAGTTTGAGTACAGTACTACTTACATTGACTAAAATCCTGGATTTCTTTGACTTTTCTCTGGTATATTAGATGATGGAGCTGCTTTCCTCTATAGCTTTGCTATTTATATAATTCCAATAGAAGAAGAAAACAAAGAAATTGAAAATTTAAGCATTTAAAATTAAAAATAAATAACTAAGATTGCATTAATTTTCTCTTCAATTACTGAAGTTTCATAACTATTAATTTCTTTTCCTCCACTTTCCCAGGAACCAAACGGAAAATAATGTTGTGATGATAACCTGTCCAAGGTCGGTTGCGAGTTCTTGAAGCTCGGGCTCCGACATGCCGAGGAGCACGTGAGGGTCCACTTGAGAGGCACGAGATGGGGTGGAGGAGGAAGAGGTTGTGGTGGAGAGGCTACGAGAGGATATGACGGTAACGGAACGAGGTCGCATGGCACGTGCGATTGGCACGGAACAAACATGCTGGAGCAGAGACATTGAAATGGCCATCATCGTCGTCAGTTGTCGCCCACCTTCTGTCTCCGTTTGAGATAAAAGCCGCTAGCCTCGAAACCTCAGCTTTTGGGATATCTAAAACCTCAGCCTTTACACAGAAAGACGATAATAGCCCTGATTGTAATTTACTCTTAAGACCTTCATGTTTTAGTGAGAAGTTATATTCTAGTCCTGATATTTTCGAAACAAACATTAATATCCCTTCCGACCTAAAAAACCAGGGACTCGTGAAAAACTGAGTGATAGAGTAAGATTTGTAAGGTGATGTTGTTGGCTTTATGAATGTCATCTTGAGAGAAACTGAAAGCATTTGAGCCCGTTGCTGCTACGAAGAATTGCAATTTTCATCAGCAGGAGCTAAATTTTGCCAGTGAAAAATGAATTTCTGCCAAGATTGAACTGTCTCTGATCTATTTCATATTTTCAAGAGACATCACATGAACTGGACCGGTTCCTGCTCTGCTATTGGACATTTGGTCATCCAGTAACTAAAAAAAATCAGGAAACTTAAGATCCAAGAGGCAGGAGTTGTATCTAAGCATAACGGTTATCCAGTTTGCATGATTGTTGGCAGTCATTTGAGTTTCTTAAACAGGGTAAGAAAATGTGTCAAAAAAAGCTGTCATATTTAGATGTTGTGGAATTGAAGAGCTGTACAGTAACTGTCATGGGTTGCATTCCACGCTTTACAGGATATAACACTCGTTAAAATAAATCTGTAGTATCAATATACAATGTAAAGCATGTACTGGATTATTTTCCCCCTTTATGTACGAAGAGGTGAAACACATGGCCCTGCATAAGAGGCAGGTTTTCCATTGGATACTTCATTTTTCCTATGATATGGAGGACCATTGCTTGAACTTCGATGAACTCTTCGGGGGTTTTCACCGCGAGAGCCCCTGGATCCATCATTGTTATTGGAATTGTGAAGTTGTTCCAATGCTTTTACCACTTCTTCCATTTTTGGCCTATATCTTGGCTCTGCTGATAGACATTGGATTGCAAGATTTGCTGCTTTGAGAGCGTCACTCGATGAATACTGGCCTTGGATGCGAGCATCCATGACCTGGAAAATTCTCCGCTTACTGCTAAGGTAAGGCCTCGCCCATTCAACTAAATATTGCTCCTTGGAGGGCCTGTTTTTGTCTATGGCTCGTCGGCCAGACAACATTTCAAGGAGAACAACCCCAAAACTGTATACGTCACTTTTTGCAGTTAGATGACCTTCACACAGACAAACAGAAGTGAGATGATAGCAATAGAAAACCATAATCATATAAAATAAGCATTTCTTTTTCCACAAGAAGCAGGGATGAGAAAAGTGAGCATGACCAGAGTGGTGATCTGAAAGATACCTGTTGCCATATATTCAGGAGCTGCGTAGCCGTGGGTACCCATGACCCTTGTAGATACATGGCTTTTACTGCCTGTTGGCCCATCCTTGGCCAACCCAAAATCAGAGAGTTTGGCCTCATAACCCTGTCATTTTACAAAGTAAGAAGGATTTGTTAGGGAGGTGTAGTACGGTACATCCTCATGAAGCAAAATTCATAAACTGAACATTTTCACATACCGAATCGAGCAGGATATTAGATGCCTTAAAGTCTCTATATATAACTTTCGCCTTGTCACTGTGAAGATATGCTAAACCCTCGGCAGCACCGAGGGCAACCTTCATGCGGAGATTCCATGAGAGTGGTTGAAAATAAGAAGCCCCTATTCCAACAAAAAAATTAGTTCAGCGATTTTTATCCAAGGTAGTTGAGATCATAGAAGATATTGCTGCTTGAATTGAAGGTTGAGGTGGCTAAAATATAGCAGGATATGAACTGCTTACTTCTGAATAGATGATTCTCCAAGCTGCCCTTGGGCATAAACTCGTAAACCAAAAGCCGGTGGTCATCTTCTAAGCAGTAGCCAATCAATTTCACAAGATTTGGATGATACAACTGGCCCAGGTAGTTGATTTCGGCCTGCAGTCCACAAAGCAGCACAAAGTCTATTAATCATGCTCTCTTTAAAAATTATCATCTAAGCACTAGAACCGCTGAGAGCCGGGTCATTAAAGACGTTCAAATGAAACTTTCATAATTCTAACTTTGTTAATGCAACTCTTGGCAAGCATTCCCAAAGTATTGAATACCAGTTCATATTGGACGAGTGATTGTATCTTGGCCCCAGACAATCACAGTTTTTTTCACAAAGTTCAAAAGAAAGTTTTTAGAAATAGACAGACAAGGGAAGGATACTCACCAACCATTCCTGATGACCCTGTAAACTCTCTTGGTTAAGCCTCTTTACAGCAATGACAATGCCTGTTCCAGGCTTGGCAGCTGTCAATGAATGCTCATCAATCCACCCTTTGAATACGCAACCAAAACCACCTTCGCCCAACACACTATCTGGACGGAAGTTCCTGGTAGCTGCTTTTAATTCATTAAAGGAAAAGCTCTTCAAATTGGAGGACTGCAAGATCTCACCCTGTGTCCGAGGAGTTGAAGGCACTGTAGAAGATGATACCTTGCTGCTTGACCCACTCCTGTCATTGCCGCTTCTGCCAGCGTGTTTTATGTTCACCCCTGAATAGTCAAAGTTATATATCTTACAAATTCATCTATACTTTCAAAATGACAAGCAAAAGAAAAGGAAAAACGAAGAAGTTTCAGCTCAATAGTAAGTTTGCTGAGAAAATTAGAAAAATAACTACAGATTATCTTTCAAATGGCTATGTTTTATCTTATCTTGATTATTTCAGGAATGAAGCGTCATGTAAATCATGCCAAATGGTTTTATTTAATTGAAACTGTTTTCTAGTTTTTTTTTTTTTTACATCAGCTATCCAAATTAGCCCAACGGAACGTAACTAGATGGATGGTTTTTGTGATCTTCTTTGGTGGTAGAGCTAAAAGTTTCAGTGATATTCATAAAAGAAAAACAACAAGAAGAAGTTTCCGTGACAGGGAAGTAATAATGCAAGTAAAGAAACGAGAATCAAAATTGTAGATCCCCTGTTCACCTCCCTTTTCTTATCAATCAAACAGTGGTGGATATCTCAAGAAAGAAAGCATCAAGAATCCAAAATCCACAAGGAAAAAGCAAAGGCAAATACTAAAAATCCCTTTTCTAGCGAGAGAGATAAAAAAAAGAAGAAAAAGGAATAAACAAAAAGCACCAGCTTTGGCAAAGAGTAAAATCAAATATTCATCTTGATCTGTACGAATTTGAGAACATACCATTACAAGGAAGACTCTCAGCTTTAACTCTTGCACTAAAGCACGACCCCATTAAAACACGGAGCTCAAAAACCCTTCACTTTGCACACGAGTTCCAGCTGCTAAAGATTGAAAAACTATTTTTGAAGCCCAGTTCAAGAAAACCTTGACAGGAACAAGGCAGAGAGAAGCTTGAGACGGGGAACAAAGAGAGAAGCACACCAAGTGGGAAACCAAAAGCTTTATATATAAAAAAAAAAGGTTAGCTGGCACCCACGATCGTGACCAACCAGTAGCAAACTTTGACTAATTAAAAAGAGAGAGAAGGGTAAACGAGAATGAGTAAGAGGCAAATATTGTTGGATTTTGGTGTTCTCTTGTGTTTTGTCTGCCTTCAGGGAAAGTTCTGTTCATTAGACATTCGCCGAGGACAATAGAGAAAGTGTTGACTTGGCCTTCGTTTGCGTTCCCCTTTGTCTACTTGTGGAAAGCAAAGAAAAAAAAAATAGTTCCTTTTATCTACAGGTGGACGAGAACTTAGAACATGAATTAATTCCAATGATATTTACTTAATCAATTCCCAATATGTGATTTGATTTTCTTTCAGCCAGACATCTAATGGTATTTTATGGTCTAAATTACACAAGCAAGTGATAGTTGAAATAGAAGAGGGAGATTTGAAAATGGCATCGATTATGGCCGGCCTTCTTGAGCCACAATTTCTCGCCTTCTATTGTTTTTATATATATATATATATATATATATATATATATATATATATATATATATATATATATATATATCTTCTGTCCTCTGGCCATTGGATTAGCATCCATTATTTATCAAACAGCAAGCGCAGAAATCCTTGTATTGGTTTATTCCGATCAAGCTGCAGAGTATTTTATTAATTTGGCAGCAGGAATGGCGGGCGTCAAGTGAGCTTCTCGATCTGCCTTGACAGGGACCTGTTTGAGAAATCAACGTTCAACAACCTGCAACTCATCAATATACATGCATTCACACACGAGATTTCTCGTATCCATGGATTATACAGGCCGAGTTTGTAGTAATTCATGCGAAAATGGAAAGGATATTGAGGCATTACGTAAGACATGACAAATGATGACATGACCCCTTAAATTTTTTGTTCGCAGAACAAACGTATCATGATGAAATGATTATCTCCCGATGAAAAATAATTATGATTTTATATATTCTGTAGTGATATTTGTTTATGAATGGCTATAAAAAAATAATCATGGGATATTTAATTTTATTATCAAAAAAGCTTTAAAAATCCCACGGATTATTTTATTCATCTAGCTTTTTTTTTTAGAAACTTATTAAAATCGACGTCCTTCTATGTATATTTTTTTACTCCACCACTGACCACGGCTGGAGTGTGACTATTTTTATCTGCAAAGGGTCGTTATATAAAAGAAAACATGAACATGAAAATGAGAAAAAAAAATAACATCCACCGTCACTAAATAATTGACTTTTCTCTTACACAACCCCACAGAGAGCATTTCTACCGGGGAGAAAAGCGCAACCAGCACAGGGGAGAAAGTACATGACGCTATCACCAATGCTTGGGAAAAGCTGGGAGATATTAGAACGAGATGAAAATGTAGCTGTAATTGTTATTTTAAATGTTTATTATTTAAAAATATATTAAAATAATATTTTTATTATTTTAAATTAATTTTTACATCAGCATATTAAAATATCTAAAAATATTAAAAAAATATTAATTTAAAATAAAAATAATAATTTTTTAAAAAATATTTTTAAAATACAAAAACAAACAAGCTAATATATATATTTAGTATCAAACTTCTAGTTAAACTGAATCATTTAAAAAAAAAACAGTGTAATATATTTTTTAAATAAAAAACCACTGGTTTTTTCAGATTAATATTTTTATATATTCAGCATAGAATACAATCTAGGTAAAGTTTAGAGTTGCAAATTTTTCGAATTTAACAAATCGAATGCGGACAGGTTTAGCAAAATACAAAGATGACAGCGGACAGGAGTTGAACGTGGAAAGGAAACCCCGTGACTGTTGTGCCTCTGGCCAGGCTTTGCTGTTGACTTCTTGCAAAATAAATCGGTTTTCTTCATGAATGCTGGTAGCAGGTTCACGTGCATATCTCCAGTTGTTTGGTATTCGTTGACCCTATTTCCTCATCTTCTAATATTTTTCTCCATGGACAAATTCAATTCTTAAAAATACTGGTTTTTTAAATAGCTTTCAGTGACTATTTGGGGTTGTAATTCAACCTAGTTTTCATGAGAATTTGAGTTTTTTAAAAAATATAATAATTTTTTTTAGTGTTCTTAATAAGTTGGCATGGAAATAAATTTAAAAATTTTAAAAATATTATTTTAATATATTTTTAAATAAAAATCATTTTAATTTAAATAACCGTTGTTACACTTTGATAAATTATTTTATATAATTTCATTGACCATATCTATAATATAATGTATACGCTCAGCCAGTCAACAAAAGATTTTTTTCTTTTTCTTTTTTGATATAACAATAAAGCACGACCCGAGAAACCCTTACTCGGCAAATCGGTTTACCCTGTTTACAAACAGCAGTGGATAAAAATCGGTTTTTTTATTTTTATATAAAAAAAATATAACAATTCATTAGATACTAGCATATTTAAATGTGTGTGTGTGTGAAAGTAATATGCCCAAAATGTCACGGCAATCATAAGCTTAAAATAATCCAATGAGAGGGAAACTTTCAGAAAATGCATGGAAGACCGGACATTTTGGGCATATTACTTTCACACACACACACATTAAATATGCTAGTATCTAATGAATTGTTATATTTTTTATAGAAATAAAAAAACCAAATATTTATTTAATTGATTTGGAAGTTTGATATTTTAAATTCAAGGAATCCATTCCTGTGTAGATTTGATGACTCCTAATTAAAATATTTCATTTTTTTTCTGTTTTTTCTTGCATATATTGCAGTCGAAGTCCAAAATACTTGCGTAAATAGAGGCACAAAAAGTAGAGTTGCCACCGATTCAAGACTCAAACCCCAGAACACTTAAAATCTTCAGTACTGAACCGAGCGGTTGCCGGTGTAACAGCGGCGCACATTAATGCGGTTGCAAAATTGCTGTTCCAGAGAAAGGTCATAATACAGCAATGAGATCACAGGCTAATAATTATTCTGCTAAAAGGGTCAAAGGTGAAATGCACAATGCCCCTTGCCCGCAGGTTTGGTAGCGATTGACTCTTGTAAAGCTAACCTCATCAAACTTCTATCCATAAATATTTTTAAATTCAGTCAACAATTGACACCCCCTGTGTGAACAGCCTGGAGAAGCTTAACCCTGAGGCAGATGGTCCAATCGTCAATTAAAATAGTGCCGCCTGATCCGTCAGGCTGGAGCAGAACTTGAAAAGATTAAAAAAATAATATCACAAATTCCCAATATTTTATCCTTCAAGCTTGACCGCAGGAAAGAGAGGACATAAAGCACATTTTCATGTTCAACCCACCAGCAACCAATAAGAATCCACTCCTAAAAATCCCATATCCCATTTTCCTCATCAAACCTGATCTGGCTGCTAATAGAACTTGAAATCCTGAACTGTTCCCATGGTGGTTGTGACGTTAAGTAGCCAAATAAACCCGCTGACAGCATGCGATAGGGGAATAAAAAGACCCCTGATAGGAAAAAAGATGAGGTCTCGGATAAGCAAGAAAATGGGAATGCCAGGAAATGCATGAGAAGCTTGAGCCTATCTAGCCATAGCCATAAAAAGAAGGAGACCTATATCTGCAAAATAAGATCCATGAGACGACGCGTGGAGTCCTTTTCTTACATAATAAGCAATAACTTGGGTCGAAAAACACCGTCTTGCCTTTTCGGAAACGGTGGGGACGAAAGGGGGGAGTTGGGACGAAGACTGAGCGGAAATAACTTGCGGTGAGGTTATACCCGTAGTTTGGTTTATTAGGCAATGTAACCTTTATTCTTGTCGGAGCCGCGAGTTGCATGTTTCTAGTGTGTACAGTTAGATTAAAAATTTGAAATTTAGTAAAATTTTCTTAATCAGTAAATTTTGATTTGATTTTAAAAGTGAATCAAGTTCAGTTTAAATTTAAACTTAAAATATTTACTGATTAATTTTATGTGATCGGTCATATTTATCAAATTATATATTATATCAAACTAAAATTTTACAAATAAATATTAAATATATAAAGCTATATTGTGGTAACTTTTCAAATCAAATAGAGTTCGAGAACATATTATTTCAGATAGTCAAAATTACTAAACAGATATTATCAAATCTATCAAACTAGACATTTATATACTATTTGAGATATATTTGTAACAGCAAGTAGAATTTTATTGCGATTCAAGTTGAAATGAAAACTAAACATCTTAAGTTTTCCAATCATATATAATAGGTCCAACAATTAACTCAAATGAGAAAGAAAGATGTGTTTGATATCAATATCAAGATTGAAATTTATTTAAAATATACAAAAATTAAAGATTTAAGTTATATGAAATAATTTTTACAAGAATAATTTTTTTATTGTTTGTTTATTTATTTATTTAATATTGAATAATTATTTATAATTTAAATTTGTTCTGACATATTAGACTTTGTTTAAAAATTTATTTTATTATTAAATTTATATTAACTCGCAGACCAAAAAATTCCATTAGATGATGTGTAAATATATCATATTTATAGACAAGAATTTGATAACTAGCTTTATTAGCAGTGCTAGCAAGCTGTGGGCTTATTAAACACATTTTAAAACCATGCATTGGTTATCAGGTATAAATACATGAGAATGATAAAATCCAAAACAAACAACATCCAACAAGTAAACCATAACATAATAATTCCCTCTTTAAACCATAACATAATAATTCCCTCTTATATTGGAAAGCCATTCAATGATCAAAAGTTTTGTTTCAAAATATTTTATATGACATTAATATATTGAATCACCCTATCTTTCTCATTCCTTATTGATTATATTATTATTATTATTTATTATATTTTAATTTTAATATAATTTAATTTATTTTTTAGAACTATCAATATAGTTAAAAAATTACTAATAATTTAATGATTTTACAGGTTTACATTTAATTTTCTCTACAGTGAAAAAAATGATATCCTTAATAAACTTGAAGCAACAGAAAATCACCCACTACAGTAGTTGTAACATCAACTTTTCGGCAAAGACTTCAAGAGTCAGAAGGACCTGTGCAGGAAGGAATATTCCCATCACTTACGAGTTACGGCCTGAGCCACTTCAGAAAAGTTACAAGGGCCGGACAAGAAATAATTGATGGCATTCATGCAAACATGTTAAAAACATGGAAGTAACCAGGAACTCAAAATGTAAACGGCGGTGGTAGGAAAACAGCTGGCTATATCCAAACATAAAGCCAGTTAAAGTGATGTTCTTGTTACATAAGAGCGAGAACTTATTTCCTCGAAAACATGTCTAAAATTGTACATGATGGATTATACACCTCCTCAAACACAAGCATCAAAGAGTCACCACCATGCCTGGTTCCAACTCAAGCACTTTTCTTCACTTCAGCAGACTTGATAATGTCATTGAACTCCGGCTAATGACGGCAGCACAGTGGAAGGGAAATGTCAGAGAAATCAACCGGTAGGGAAAAGACAAGTAAAGTGCAACGAGATATGTTATATAACTAGTAATTAGCACTACCTTTAGAGAAGCACCACCAACCAAAAAGCCATCAACATCAGGTTTTGCTGCCAATTCCTTGCAGTTTGCACCATTAACCGACCCTGAATCAGGCACAAATTTAAGCAAACATATAAGGAAAATTGGGGAGAAAATTAAACACTGTTTTGTAAACTCCCATTAAGAAACCAGAATGAAGGCAAAAATAAGCCAGCAGTGAGCGAAAAGGCATGTTAGCTTTTCAGATGTTGTTCACAACACTAGAATATCTTCTTTATCTAGATGTAAACAAGGTGCAGTGCACTCAGCCTTGCAAAAGCTTCAGGTCTCATCAATTCCCAGAGTATTGCAATGGTGCCAATGCTACGATCAGATAGATCAAGGGCTGAATATGGATCCATCTGGACCAAGATAACCCCTTATGCTTCCCTAAGCACGTTGCATTGTGTTTGTGTTCAAGAAAAATGAGGCCATAGCACATTCACTTCTCAGTATTTTATGCAAGCATCTACCTCATGTTACAGAATGAGTTATTTAATGGGTAAAGTTGGTTTTCTTTATTTTCAAAAGATGTGAAAGATTTATTAACAGATCAACAAGAAACGATAAAAAGCAATCAAGATAATAGACAGATTGGAAGTAGTATTAACAAATGAAGATACCTCCATAAATAATCCTGGTTGTCGCAGCAACTTCAGGGCTGGTATTTTCTTGAAGCCATTTCCTCAGTTCATAATGCACCTATTAGATTAATAAGCAAGAGTTTCAAGAAACTAATCATGGGAAACCAACAAACTAGACATGATCACAGATTAACTGGTGTTTATCATGCAGGAAATAACCTGAGAAAGTGGGCAGTTATAAAAAAAATTAACAATTATGGGGCAAAAACACCATTTGTCTGCTATAAACGAGCTAATACTATGAGATTGAAAGTTCATAGAAGCTAAAAGATTTTGAGTTCAAAGCAAACAAAGTTTTCTTATCTTAGAACTCTGTATACCCGAATGTAGGATTTGCAAAGAAGAGACTTGATTGTTATCTGTGATGTTTTGTATTAAAAAGATAGGAAATGGCAACAAAGCTCTTGAAGGCTTAAAGAGAGGGTATAAATGATTGAAGGGTAGTGTGGTAATTGACCAATAGTTGATAAATATAAATAAGAAAAAAAAAAAAAAGAATGATCTGATTTTGAGAGAAAGAGAGCTACGGGAGAAGAGAAGAAAAGAGGAAGAAGAAGAAGAGAAAAGAGGGAAAGATAAGGGAAGGAGAAGAGAGTTGAAAGAAATAAGTTTAAAGGTAAGATTATGTATAATTATGTGTTAATTAAGTTTTAATTTCGGTTTTGATTAATTTAGAGTTTTGAAGTTTATATTTTGAGTTAATTGATGAATTAATTTGAAGGTTAGGAGTTGATTATTGTGGGTATTTGATTAATTAGTTGATTTTGAGAGATTGAATTGAAGGATAATGATTTTGAGTTATGATTTTGTTTAAATGGTGAAATTGTGTTAGAAATCAGGAGATAACAGTAGATGATCTGTTTGAATTCTGGGTTTGAGGTTGAAGATGACGAAAATTCAATTTGGTCCCTCAATTTGTGAAAATTGCAATTTAGTCCCCGAACTTTGAAAATTTACAGATTGGTCCCTGGGTCATAAATTGAGATTCTGAACAGAACTGAGGATGATTTAAGGGCAAAATTTCAGTATAATTAAGAATATATGATATTTTCAGTTTGGTCCTCCAATTTGACAAATTACGATTTGACCCCTAATATTTTGATAAAATCACATTTTGAACCTTGGGGCATAATTCAAGATTCTGGACAAAGATAAGGACGAATTATGGATAAATTTCAGTATGGTTATATATTTACAATTCGGTCCTCAAATTTTGGTAAAATTACGTTTTGGTCCCTGTTTTGGAAAATTATCGTTTTAGTCCCTAAACTTGGGAGATTAAGCCCGGTTTTATTTTATGCATTGGGATCTTTTGTTTGATTTGTTTTTGAGTATATTTCATATATTTATTGTAGGTTCTCCTAACGATCCTTAATCGAATTTTCTGGTCTTTCGTCCGACATTCCTTTTAGTTCTATATTTTCCGGGTGAGTGGAATAATCTTTAATATGCATATAATATAAATAAATATGTATGTTGATTATACAATGAGTACAACTATTGAATATTTATATATGTTGCTTTATTTTCCGAGTACTCATTTATTCTTGAATTTGCACTCGCAATCTGTCAAAGTAAATTCTATTTGATATGATATACGTTTCTTTGATTATTCTGTGAATATCTATTATGCCTTGATATGGACTTGTCAGTAACTCTATGCTAACGGAGAGTAGTTAGCCTGTGTGCACATAGTATTTTGTATACCTAGCTGGTGAGAGAGGCATCAGCCTGTGGCAATTGATCATCCCACAGTGGTCACCGACGGGTGTCATCTGGTCACCTACGGGTGTCATCTGGTCACCTTCGGGTGTCATCTGATCTCTGACATGTATTCCACTACGTTATGATATATGTTTAGTATGTATATGTATATGTATATGTATATCAAGATATATCATCTTGCAAACTATTAATATCTGAAAATATCTTAAATGTATATTAAATGTTATTCCCTCACTGAGTTGGTTGAACTCACCTCTCATTTTTTAATATTATTTCAGGTTCTTAGTTTCTAAGACTTTGTTGAGTGTTTCCGCTTCTTCAGTTCTGGTCGGTATGCCTTGCTTGTTCGCGAGGCTTTCCTTTCAGTTTTGATTTGATGTCTTAGACGCTCCACTATTATCTTGATTTGATTAAATTTGGATTTTGACAATGTAATGAGTACTATGAATTATTTTTTTTTTTTTTGTTTTAATAACTATCATTTGGTTTTATCAGTTTTGAATAATATGATATTTCTGAATATTATGAGCCGCTGCGTATTTTTGAACAAATTGTTCCTTTGATATGTCCGTTCTGAGGCTTAGCGCAGGCGGGGTGTCCTTTCGGCACCGCTCCTACATTGCCGGTCATGAACCCGGGATTCAGGTCGTGACATTATCATTTTCTGAACTTTCAAAACAGAAATCCTAATGGATTTCCATTCAAGCAATTTCACTAGAAAACAAACTCCGCCAACCACTTTCCATGTCCTTATGCTCAATTTAATAGCGCAATCTGAATTATTGCGGTACAGGAAATAATCAATAGGTGTTCGATGCCCTGGTTTTTGTACTTTGTGGAAAGATTGGTGCATATAATGAGCATAATCTGCATCAAGGAAACCAGGTTTGGACTTACCTCCTGTGCCTGAGCAGGAGTTGCAACCTTCCCTGTTCCAATAGCCCACACAGGCTCATAGGCCAAAACAACATCAGCCCAGTTTGATACTCGCGCTGCAATAAAAGCAAAGTTGAAAATCATGGCACTCCAAAACTCGTTACAGTTAAGACACTGTGAAGATTGCAAGACATAAAAGAATCAACATGGTGATATGTTCCAAATCAATGAACAGATCTACTGAAAAAGGTATGCACATATGGAGCCCCTTCATATGATCAAATTGTGATCAAAATTCAATTAACTGTATGATAAATACAAGTTCTCTGAACGTTGTTTTGAAGGTGCATTGCAGAATTGGAACTAGGAGAACGAGACGGAGTTGAATTCAAGTTCATCTAAAGTGTGTGAGCAAGTGATCACTGTAAACAAAGAACATTGCATCACTGTAAACTAGAGTACGATATTTCAATTGATAAGAAAACAATGATTCTGCATACCCGACTAGCAACAGATTAACTTAATCAACAATGTTCCACCGCCATATAAAGGCCAGAAACTTCTTACGCAGAATATTTACACAATCATGTACAACATCGTAGAACCACAAAATAATATTTTTAAGGATACTATCAATAGAATACCTGCAATTGCTTTGGTTTGTGCAGCAACAACCTCCACGGTAGATCCTGCTTCCCGCTGCTCAAGAGTCTCACCAACACAAGCTATCACCTTCAACCCTTGAGATAGTGCATATGCAACCTTATCCCCCACAAACTAAAGGAAATACACCCAGAATAAGAAGTTACTACATGATTTAGTTATCAAAAAAATAAGCATCTTCAGAAGTATTGGCATTAGGAATTATCCAAAGATAAGTGTTTACCATGCCATGTAACACAACTTACCTCATTTGATTCATTTAGGAGACTTCTCCTTTCGGAGTGACCAAGAATGACCCAGGGAATATCCAGATTCACAAGCATCTCGGCACTGCACACATCAGCTTCAGCATTTAGACATTCAAATCCCGCAGAAAGATTTAAACCAGTAAAAAAACGAAAAAGACGACGTGTTGCAGCTAATAGAAATTATTTGCATCAAGCTTAAGAATACCTGACTTCACCCGTGAAAGCACCTCCTTTCTTAACCCAACAATTTTGAGCCGCGACATGAAAATCAGGCCTCAACGTACTTTTCACCAGAGGGAGAAACACAAATGGAGGGCTTACAACAACCTCTGTAGAAGAAGATCGTACCAATATCCACACAGATCATGGTTAAGAATACCCCAAGTGTTTTTGTTGATGCGATTTGCGTAAACCAGAGCAAGAGTAAGGAGCACACACTTACCAACAACATCAGATGAAGGTACTTGGGAATTGTTGAGGGTTGACACTATCTTCTTCACTTCTTCGCTGGTTCCATTCTGCATCCAGGACCAAAAAAAAATCAACAATATAAATAACAGAATATCGAGTAAAGTATGGAAGAAAATGGGACTCACGCATTTCCAGTTTCCGCCAACAAAGAACTTCCTGGCCATTGTAGATCGTGGAGTACTGATCGAAGCAGAAGAGAACGGCTTTTGATTTTTAGTTTTGGTTTTCAGTTGCGGATTTTGTTTTAAATTTTTGGAACTTTTATTTATGGCAGCGGATCAAACAAGGTGCTACAAATCTGTGGGAAATTGATTTACTATTTTAGCCTCGGATCTATCTGGAATATGCTTTGGGAGACGGAGGCCTCGATAAGGGTTGTTTTGGGATTTGAAGCGAAGAGTTGTTCGGGCCCGTGGATTGATGCGTCATGGTGAGTGGGTGGTGTGCTGTGCTGTGCATAGGGATTGGGTCATCTTGCATTTTTACGGGCCACTCGAAATGTTTGGTGCTTTGATGAGTCATTTGTCATGCGGGCCATAATTTTTTACACATTTTATTTTAGTCGGGGATTCAAAAAACTAATTCTTATTGAATATTACACCATCTGATGGAGCTATTTCTTGAAAATGTCACTTTTTTTTTCCAAAACTATGAGATAGTTTGATAAAATAAACTAGATGCGAAAAAAAAAATGTTTGTAGAATAATTTAAAAACTATTTCAGAATTCGCTGGTTTTTATTCGCTAGCAAGCATTTTTTTTTAAAAAAAAAAAAGACAGACAAGAAAAGTTGTTGCAACGAACTGATTTGGCCGGAAAAATTACGAAAATTGGTGGTAGCAGTCTTGACGTGTGTTTGTGTGTGTATTGATGTTGTTTTAGAATGTGTGTTTGCGAGCAGTCTTCCTCCCTCAAGCCATGCTCTCTCTCTCGCGCACGCGCACGCACAACTTTCTAGCCATGGAAATAAAGTCTTTGATTCCCTCTTGCAATCAATGATGCTGTAAAAAAAAATAAAGGAGCAAAGATGACATCGTTCAGAAAGAAGCTCATCGACTTCTTCGGGTCCAGGATTTGGGTGTGGGTGTGGGTGTGCAGCTGATGTGTCAGCGGGGTTCATTTCAGGTTCGTCGTCGATGCCCAGAGTGTGACCGTTTAAAACATCGTTCGTCATTTTTTTTAATATTCATGAAAATATCAAATTGCAAATAACTTAGATTTGGTTATGACTAAAATAACATTGTGAAAATATAAAAAATCACAGGATCCAGGTTTTAAAAAATTATATTTTCACGTTTGATGAAGTAACTTCATTACACATTTAGAAGTGAAAAGATAAAACAACTCCTAGACTCTGGATATATTAATTTTGATTTTAAGAGTATTTTAATCATTACACTATATATTAAAGATTATATTATCCTCAATTATTGTGATAATAATTAACTGGTCCTCGATAAATAACAATATTACCCCAATAACTAGCGTAATGGTTATCATAGAAGGGTATAAATATAATTATACTATTTCCGCTCACTGTGCATTATGTCTGGTTTACAATGAATTCACTACCTCCGGTAAGTATTTTTAGAAATTTGTCTTTTCAATTTTCGGAAACATTTCTGTTAATATGGACACTTGTCGTGCTATTATGGTCAAACACATACTCTTCAACAAATTTTTAGGCCAGGAGCATGGAATGTTTAAAAACTGTAACGAAGTGATAAAAATAGTGTAATGTCCACTTTTGACCAGGCAAACATAGAACGGGGCCTCGCTTTCTGGAATCTTGCAGTCGCTTCAACAGCTAACCTTTTCTCATGATCCCGGCAAGCACGGTAAAGACCCAGCATAAGCATTCTTTCTTATCTTCGCCGTATGAACATTGTTTTGTTTTCCAAATTCAACATGTATATTAAAATAATATATTTTTTATTTTTTTTTAATTATTTTTTTCCATAAAAAGCAATTTAAAATAAAAAAAATCAAATTAAACTGTACCAGCATTCACATTCCTCCCAGTAGCACCGTACGCATCACTACTACACCAGACTCCAGAGTAGAAAGAATCCGTGTTTTCATGGTGTAACGGTAGAATAAATATATTAAAGAGCAAGATATCCTGTTATCTCGACCTGTATTGTAGCTTTCATGGTAATAAAACTCTGTACTTGGGCTTTTTCCAGACCAAAATCTTCTAACCTTTGCACTGAATTCCGCATCGATCACTGTATTACAAGTCTTCGCATCCCTATGGTTAATTTTATCACAGGGCGTGTATTCAGCATCATTAGTTGTTCTATTTGCTGGAATATCATTTTACAGATTATCATAAATTTAAATTCTTGCTGTGTCAAAACTTTGCATTAAACAATAAAAACCTTATAGAGCTATGATTGTTCCATCTACTAAACGAATCCTTGTATGGAGGACTATGATTATCTCCAGTCCTCTCCTCTATCAATTAGGATCAAGGCATGTACCCTAAAAACACGTGCCTGGACCTGGCATTTCCAAGGATGATCCCGGACACTCTTGTGTGCTAAAAAAAGGAGCCAAACAATGGAAATTCACATCGAGTGTATTTGATACTCGTGTCTGCGATTTTAAAAAACCTGTACTGGAACTGGTTTTTACAATAGTAAAATTTATTGCATTTACTTGAGAGTACAGCTGTACAGGTATACTTTCCATTTTGTTTCGGTGTTAGTAGTCGTAATTTAAAGTGTGGTTTTTTATAAATATATTAAAATAATATATTTTTTATTTTTTTAATAGAAATTAAATCAATGTTTTTAAATAGAAATTAAATATTTTTAATATTTAATTTTTATTTAAAAATATTTTTTTATTTATTTTAAAATTTTATTTTAAATATATATATATATATATATATATATATATATATATATATATATATAATAAAACACTATCTAAATACAAAACGTATTATTAGCTCAGCCAAGTAGTGTGTTTTGAATGAGTTGGCTATCGAGTACACTATAAAGGCAGCTCTAACGAAGCAGCCAAATGAAAAGCTAAATCTCATTTGTCTTTTATTTCTTCACTATTTGTATTCCAATCGAAGAGCTAAATAAAAAGCTAAAATGGTTATTTGTGCTCTTAACAGCCATTTCTACATTTAACTGTAGAAATGGCCAAAATGGCCAACGACTATTTTTATAGCCGTTGGCTAACAGCTCTTTTTTAAAAAAAATATATAGAAAATTTCTTCTATAAATGCATGAAGAAAAAACTTGTAGTTTTAAATTTTTGTATTGTGCCTCACCCTTTTCTCAAATTTTAAAAAACAAGAATCAATTATTCTCCGGTTAATTATTAATATCGATTGTGTTAATTAGCTGAAATTAAAAGGTATGCTTGTTTAAAAACTTTTTCTATTTTCATTTTAATATCTCTTGATTTTTTAGACCTCTTATTGTTAATTTAATATTTGTGATGAGTTTTATTTCTTTATTATTTTATGTTTTTAATATGGGTTAAGGAAGATAATTTTTATTAATGTTGTTATCTTTGATAAAATTGAGAGGAATTAATAATGGTAGTTGATATTGATAAAAAGATAGAGTTGCATATTTAAAATTTATTTTTGATTGTCTGTTTTAATTTGAGGTCAATTATATTTTGTCTTCTTGAAAATACAATTAAACCAGTATATCGATTCTCTTTTAGTTCTAAAAAAATGGTCAAATTGTTATGTTAGAACAAGTAGAAGGCAATGCTTATTATTCATTCGCATGTATGAAAACTATAAAATTGCTAGACATTGAATGTGAGCTTCTTTTACACTCTCTTATAAGGTTTTAACTTGAGTTTTTTTTTTTAATGTAGATGGATTCAAATTTTCCAAGCTCTTTTACCAATTTTCTTATGAGTAAGTCAGAAGATATTCTCTCTCAACCAAATAATTATAATCAATTAATTGATGACTTAACATGCTCGAATTTAAATGTCCATTCGGCAAAAAAATCACAAAGAAGTAAAAATTTCTCACCAGAGGAGGATTGTTTACTTGTCTCTGCATGGCTAAATACAAACAAGGATCCAATTACAGGAGTTGATCAACAAACAAAACAGTTTTGGGCTCGCGTACATGCTTACTTTGTAGAGAATAGAGGAAACTTGAATAATCGTTCACAAATAAGCATCTCAAGTAGATGGCAAGAAATAAATAGAGAAGTCGGTAAATTTGTTGGATTTGTTACTCAAATTGAAAATCGTCAGCAAAATAGAATGACCGAAGAATCAAGGGTAATATTAATATTCATTTCTATGTTGAATTGTTTAACATATATTTTAACATTATTTAATTAATTTATTTTTTTACCAGATTAATGATGCTCGGCAAATGTATGCTTCTTATGTTGGCAAACAATTTCAACTAGAACATTGTTGGGTTATCTTAATAAAAGAACCCAAATGACAATTTGAGCGTGCAAGTCAACATCAAAGGTCAAACAAGAAACAAAAAGGTCATGTCAATGCAAGTCCGGCTTCATCAACTCCATCTACCCCTGATTCTGTTAGTTTAGGAGAAGATTAGTGAACCATTGATTTATCAAGATAGACCAATCGGTCAGAAGGCTGCAAAGGAATGACTTAAACGTAGACAGGGAAAAGATAAAGTTAGAGATGCAACTGTAACGAATCTGTTACAACAATTCAGGGATACTCTAGTTGAAATCGAGGATCAGAAGAAACAAGACAGAAAAATTATGTTAGAGCAACAAGCCATGTTGATTCAACAAATTCAAGAGAAACAAGAATTGGACAGAATTGAGAAAGGAGAAGAAATTATGAAAATGGATATTTCTAATCTGGATCCAATTTCTGCAGCATATTTTCAAAATAGAAAGTTAGAAATTATGCAAAAGAGGGGTTTTGATTTTTAATTAACTTTGATTGATTTATTGTAATGTGATGTATTTTTAATTAACTATATTTATTTATTGTTTAATGTAATGTATTTTTAATTAAATATTTAGAAATTTTTTGGTTACTTTAAATATATTGTTATAAAAGTGGTATCAATTCATAATATTTTTTTGAAGTTTTTCTAACACTTAACAATAATAAGTAGGATTAATTAACTTGAAAGATAACAACCATAATGAAAAACAACAATAAAAAAACAACAATAAATAGGATTAATTAACTTAAAAGACAACAACCATGATGAAAAACAACAATAAGTAGGATTAATTAACTTAAAAGACAACAACCATGATGAAAAACAACAATAAGTAGGATTAATTAACTTAAAAGACAACAACCATAATGAAAAACAACAATAAAAAAACAACAATAATAATGATTAATTAACTCAAAAGATAACAACCATAATGAAAAAAAAAAACATAAAAAACTTGAAAATTCTGATAACATAAGAAGTTCAAAACTAATGATTCTACTCGTTACCATATTGTTCCCATAAATGTTCAACCAAATCTTCTTGTAGTTGAGAGCTAGTTGCTCTATCCCTGATTCGATTATGAGTTTGAAGAAAATCATGTAGTTCTGGTATTTTACCATGTGACACTGATATAAATGAATTAACTTCACGTTCATGGTCAAATCTAAGGTTCATTGCTCCTTCATCTTCAATAATCATATTATGCATTATTATGCAAGCTTTCATAATATTTGCAAGTGTTTCTTCATCCCAGTATCGAACAGGTCCACATACAATTGCAAAACGAGATTGAAGCACTCCAAATGCCCGCTCTATATCCTTTCTTACAGACCCTTGCTTACTTGCAAAATATTTTCTCTTTGCTCCTAATGACATTGGGATTGTCTTAACAAAAGTTAACCAATTAGGATAAATTCTATCTGCTAAATAGTATCCCATTGTATATTCATGCCCATTAATTATATAATTGACAGGAGCAGTACGACCTTCAGCAAGTGTAGCGAAAATAGGTGACCAATCAAGAACATTAATATCATTTAATGATCCAGGCATTCCAAAAAAGGCATGCCATATCCAAAGATCTTGTGAAGCCACCGCCTCTATAATTATAGTTGGTTCACGACAATGACCAGTATACATCCCATGCCATGCAATTGGGCATTTCTTTCATTTTCAATGCATACAATCAATGCTCCCTAACATTCCTGGAAATCCACGTTGCTCTCCAATTGATAATAATCGACAAACATCGGCCTCGTTTGGTGCCCTTAGATACCAATCACCAAAAACTTCTACGATTGCTTTGACGAAAGCTCTAAGACTTTCTATCGCAGTGCTTTCTCCAATTTGAAGATATTCATCAGTAAGATCTGCAGGAATACCATATGCAAGTATTTTGTGAGCGGTAGTTACCTTTTGAAGACAAGATAAACCAAGAACATCGAGAACATCTGTCCTTTGTTTGAAATATGAATTATGAGCTTCCACTGCATTTGCAATCCAAAAAAAAAGACGACGACTCATCCCAAATCTTCTTCGAAATTGAGTTTCAGTGAATTTAGGATTTTCAGCAAAATAATCATTATATAACCTCAACTCACCTTCCTTTCTATTACGATTGACAATATTGTGGCCACGAATAGAGCCACGATACCCTGTTCTCTGCCCTTGATTATTCGATTCTTCTTCAGTAACCACAACAACAACAACTTGAAAAGCGATCACAGGAGTGTCATCATCAAAATCAAAAGCATCATAAAAATTAAAAATAGAATGATTCATAATGAATTTTAATGAAATATATTTTTGATTGGAGAGAAAACAATAGAATGATGAGAAAAAATGTTAAGGTATATGAGAATATTTATAGATGGATTATTTTTTTAAATTTTGAAATCTTAAAATGTTGGCGGTCATTTTTTTAAAATTTAAAATTTTAAAATTTAAAATTTAAAATTGTGGTGGTTATTTTTTTGAAATTTAAAATTTGAAATTTTAAAATTTAAAATGGTAGCGGTTATTTTTTTAAAATTTAAAATTTTAAAATTTTAAATGGTGGCGGTTATTTTTTCAAAGCATGAATTTGAATTTACTTTTTAAAAATTAAATTTTTAACAGTAACATATAAAACTGAAAATTAAAAATATTCATATAAATAAATTTTAAGTTTAATTTTAAATTATATCTTTTAACTTTCATATTATTTCATTAAATTTTATATTATTTTTATAAATTACTAATATTAATTATATAATTAATAACATCATAATTATATTATATATAAAATATCTAAATTAGTTACATAATTATATAAAAATGAATTCAACATGAAATATATTAAAATATAAATGGTTTTTTTAAATAACTTTTTATTATTGAAATGTATATAATAAAAAAACTATATTTTTATTATTTAAAAAACTATTTTATTAATTTAACATTTTAATTTATCTTTTTGTAACATCGTACCATTTGACAGCAAGGCGATATTACTCTGAATTGTCATTTGGATTGTTTTTTTGTTCACAAAAGCAACGACACCAAAACGGGCTCTTATCTATCTAACATTCTAACTTGGTAGCTAAAAAACAAAACCAAATGGGCCAATAATCCGAAGCCCAAACTTCTTAAACGCGCGCCAATTTTAAACCCACCTTTGGCGCCCCGCCGAAAAAGAGTTTAACAAAACGCCTCTCCTAAGGTTTCTCACTTTACAGTCTCTCTCTCTCTCTCTCCCTCCCCTTCCAAATCACCACTTTTGCCTCACCTAATCCGCAATTGCACCAAATAATATCTAACCAAACCATAGATCTGTCCACAGTCGCAGAAATGGCCGGTCAATCTGACTCAAACATGTCTCTATTTTCTCCTGGAGAGTTCCCTTCCCTTCTCTCTACACACGATTTACAGATTTATGCGTGGTTGTTTATGCTTGGCTGCTGTTTTTTTTTTTTCTCACAGATTGAATTCATGGCAGAAGATGAACTAGTGGAGATTGTTCCGAATTTGAGGATGGATTCTCTCAATTTTATCTGTGTAATCTCTCCTTCGCCATCTCTTATACGCATAGGAATTTACATGTGCGAATTTTCATTTCATTTCAGTTATTTATCCCTGTAATTTATTAATTTGGTGTAACGTCAGGGGTATTATGGTCCATTTCATCCACAATTAGCAGCTCAAGCGCCGCTCTGGTTAGCGGTGGCTTTAAAGAAGAGAGGGAAATGCACAATCAGGCCGCCTCAGTGGATGTCAATTGGTGAGTTTTGAACCTTGATTTGATCACTGCTTGTCTTTCAATCAGTTGTTTATCCCAGAGTTTGAGGAATTTTATCTGCTTCTCTTGTATCCGACAGATGGTAGATTGTTGTCTCCAATCTTTCTCATTGTTTTCTTTGTAATTTTTCCCCCTCCTGGATTAGAAAACCTGGCTCAGGTTTTGGAACTGGAACGAGACTCTCACGCATTTCAGCCATTACCCTTTCATTACTTGGAAATCTCAAGACTTCTTTTCGATCAGTAACTACTGAAACATTCTCGGTTTATTCCACACTTCAGTGCTGACAATATTGAATGTCAACTCTAACTTTGTGAATGCAGTGCACGCGAGGACATTCCCGACATGTACATGGCGAGCCTCTATGATTCCTTCATCTTTTTCAGTTATGTGTTTGGCATAAATTCATATTTACCTGCTTACAGGTGAGGCCACTTACCGAGGATATCAGAGATGTAAGATTTCATAAAGTGGAGACCAATTTAGAAAAGTTCACTGCATCTACAGTAACGGTATGTTTGCTATGTCTATTTATCATTTCATTGACCTTATACCCTTTGAGTTGAATGTTCTTTCTAGACGTGGTATTGTTGGAAAGAATGATCTCCCTTATGCCCGGACGTGAAGAGTGTTCTAGTTATCCCATCTATCTAAAATCTCTGTTATTGAAATAATTGTTAATAAGAACCTTCCAATAAAGTATGCTATTTTTATTTGTTTTTTAAAAACATGAATGTGATCTAAACCACTTCACCTAACTGAATAATGATGGATGCATCAAGAAATAATTTAGATGCAAGACTTAGAGAATCTGGCAGTGTCCCCAAGTGCTTCCGTGGGAGATAGAGATTGTGAAATCAGGGGTAAAAAATCTTGTTCTTTCACCCTTCTTACAGACTTCAGTGTTCTGATAAAATTACTTATTTAAGTACCTGACCTTTTCCATTTAAGGAAATATATAAATATAAGAGAAGCATCTCTCACTGAAAATTCATGATGGTCTCTTGCATGCTTGAGCAGCCTCCTTGCTGCCCACACGCAAACGGCAACCAAACTTCATAGCTGAGTAGATGTTGAGACTATTATCAAATGTCATGAGGTTCTAGGTTTGCCTATTCGCAGGGTTACCGGAAAGCTATTTGTCAGTTGTCAGATGTAGTACTAGATTCATTCTTCATTATTGTTGTGATCTACTGTATCTTTGTTAGACAATGCATTCTGCAGTTCTATAAAGTGATCTCTTGAATTTGATATTTCAGTGGAAAAATATGTCTGCAATGGAAGTCAATATAATTCGTGCATTTGCTGGGAGGGCTCTGCAGGCGTTTTATAAGCATGATAACGAACAGCAAGCACCAGATACAGATAGAATGCTGGATAAACAGCCACAGATACCTACTGATAGGCCAAAAGTATGCTATTTCTTAATGTCAGATTTACATGTCTGTGCACGGGGGGTCATATTTGTTCCTATTATTTTGTTATGATGCGATAGAGAAATGTGTTAGTGCAGTGGTGGATGATGGTCAAGCTTTTTCTGCAATGCTGAATGCTTCTTCACTCTTTACCTCCCAATTATTGACAACAAAAATCGTGAAACAGTGAAAAAGAATTGGTGGACTATTATTTTAAAGTGCTATCCCACTAGCTTAGGTTTCCGGAATTTAACTAATTTTCTTGCTATGCAGCGTAATTTGAAGCCTCGATAAGAAGTCATCATCTACTTGAATTCCCTTCTGATCTCAACCTGAAAAGAGTACATTCCGCAGGTGACCGCAGAAGGTATTTCAGTTCTTTGACCTTTCTCAAAATATATATATATATATATATATATATATATATATATATATATATATCCTGTCCCACGCTCATTGTAGTGATGAAATAACAGTAGATTTTATGTAGAACCCCTTTCAGCTCCATATGTGTACGGTATTGCCCCCCCCCCCCCCCCCCCCCAAAAATGATGCACAATAATCTGTGAAGTTTCCTCGACATGTAGAATCCATCAGTCTCCCTCCATGTTCACGTCTATCCAAAAATTCATTTGCGAGATTTTGGGTGGAGTGCATTTCTGAATCCTGGTTTACATGTATACCTTCGTAAAATGAAATGCTCTTCGGTAATGCATTCAAATCGATTTTCTGGGATGTGAATTTCTTGATATTTAGATGAAAATAACTACATTTGTCAGAGATCAAACCTTGCAGTGAAAATGTGATAGAAGGGAGGCTTTGATAGAGAAGACTCCAGTGCATATTAGGAAGTTTGAATTAGGATTGCATGCTTCCCTAATCAACCTTGTCGCGCTAAATCTGGTCATAGGTCTCTATCTAGTTAGCATATTACACATAACTGAATCTAGAGTCTGACGGAGTGGGCATAAGGATAGTTTTCATATGGTGTGGTAAATTTTTTATGATTTTGTTCCGTATTCTCAAACAACCATGGTTTATGAAATGACTGATTGTGGTTTTATTATTGGACTTCTAGATTATTTTATGGAAGTTGCTTGAATGCTAATTTGGTTTTTTTTTAAGTCAAGCATTTTTCTCTGCAAAGAGATGCCATATTTTGAACCGATTCAAAGCTTAATTTGAGATGAAATGTTTATTTTTTTTTTTGGGCTAAAAGAGCTTAGAAAAAGTAGTAAATGTTGGAAAGTTGATGTTTGTTATTCATGAAAATTCAATTTTTTTTTATAGAAAAAGCTCATTTTCTTGGAAATCTTTAGTTGCTTTTCAGAAGACATTGTTTTTCATGACCAATTCCTTTTATCATATCTA
This sequence comes from Populus tomentosa, assembly GCA_018804465.1. NCBI lineage: Eukaryota > Viridiplantae > Streptophyta > Magnoliopsida > Malpighiales > Salicaceae > Populus > Populus tomentosa. The sequence goes on along the minus strand of CM031983.1, from coordinate 3,350,251 downwards.
CATATGCTAAAAAACAAATATGTGCTTGCTACCAGTTGGGAGGCAATAGTGTTAATTGCTGTCATTGTATATCTATGTAGATGCCTTATGATTGACTGTATTTTGTTAATAGATACACCTTCAGTTTTCCTGTTCTAAACTTTTGTTTGATGACTTAAAGAAAGTGGCATGGTTCTGCCGATAGTTTCTAGAACTGCTGTTTGATGGCCAGCCTTTTAGGCTAGTTTTACGGAGACAGACATCAAATGCTCCAAGAGACGTAAAATAGGATCTAGAAAAGCTTGATGAAGTAAACAATGAATGGCTCTAATGTTTCGAACCATGAGGAGTTTGACTGGACCATTGGAGATCGGTCAGTTTTCAATTTGCACCGAATCCCCAAGTCTAGTAAAATTGGTTGACAAGTCGAAAAATTATAGTATATTGTTCATCCCTTGCACCATCAGAAATTAGTTGAATATATAATGCTAGCCTCACTTGTAATTTATTATCCCTTACACCATTGTTTATGACAATTATTGGATTCCTTTGTTTCAAAAAATAATAATTATTTATCCTCCTTTTTCCTCATTTTCAATTAAGCCATAATTAGATTCTCCTTAAAGGCTGACCCGTTTATTAATGATTAGATTCCCAAAGAGAGGAGAGGCCGGAAATAATTTTTTATCGCACAATTCAAACTCCATTGCAGTTTGTGCTTCCAACTTTGCATAAAACTGATCGACTCCCTAACTTTGTCATGATAGCTTTGTCATAAGGTGATGGTATATCGCTTTTCCACAACAGACTTTTAGCATTTTGAGACTTAGAATTGGGTTCAGAAGCCATTCCTCGCAAGAACCAGCGGTGAAGGCTGTAATAATTTCAAGCTATCGGTGATTTCACTTTTTTTGATATATAAGAGCAAGTAAATTGTTTTTTATTTATGTAATTTAATTATTGAAAATAAAATAAATTTAAGCGAAGCCATGATAATTTAAAGTCACGGAAGAAAAATTCAGGACCACCACATGCTCAAAATAAGCAATTAAGGTTTTGTAGTAATTTAACAAGCAATGGTGTTTGTCGCGTAGTTTTTGGTTTCCTATCAATTATATGAATTATAAATGTTTCCTTCCAACATAGCTCGCATATGGTTCAGAAAAGGAAAGAAAAGCATGAGCTTGAAAGATATTCCATGATGATAAATGCACGTACAGCACCTACTGTTTCAATTTGTTTTTATTCAAGGTGATTGATTCAAGATTCATCTCAATCTGGTAACAGGGGGATAAAAGGAACAGACTACTACAACCTAGCAAAAGATGCACCAGCACTCCTGCCAACAATCGCATTTCACTATCGGGGTATCTAGTTCTTTCCAGGGATGTTTAATAATTTTTAAAAATTATTAAACAGCCCACTAAGTCAACTTAAAAAAAAATAAAAAAAATAAAAAAAATAATAACCTTAAAACCATAGATGTACTAATTTGAGGAAAGTATTTTTTTTTATTTTGGATAAAATATATTTTTTAAAAGTTGTGAAAAACTTAAAAATATTATATTATTTATTGATTTTATTAAATTTGAGTTTTGAATTTTTAATTATTATATATTTTATTTTGAATTTTTTTTTTCAATTTTATCTTTTAAAATTTAATTTTTATATTAACTTTGATCCTTATTTTTAGATTGTTATTTATTTTTTTTTATTTTTTTAATTAAAATTTTTTATTTATCAAATTTGATCTTTATTCTTTTGATTATTACTTATTTTATTTAAAATAATTTATAAAATTTTAATTATTATTATTTTAATTTCATCATCTTTTAATTTTTTTATCTGTTAAATTTAATCTTTATTATTTTGATTATTATTTATTTTATTTGAGATAATTTATAAAATTAGATTTTTTTTTAATTTTATTCTCATTTAATTTTTTAATTTGTAAGATTTTTTTTTATTATTTTAATAAACATGAAAAAAAATATTAATAAATTATTTTTTATAATATAACTAAATACTTAAAAATATTTTTTAATTTATTTTTCATAACACTATCAAACATCAATAAATAATTTATTTTTTTTATAATTTATTTTCTAAAAACATTTACTTTCCTGTAAATAAATATACCCTAACTGCAATCCCGTAACTTCACTGAAAAAAATAAAAATAAAAAAATCTCGTGTGCAAGTTTAATAGTATCTTGCTTATTTTACTGTGCAGTAATAGTGAACAGAAGGAAAAAAAAAGGCTACTGAAATAAAGCTTTATATATTTATTTTAACGGCAACAAAGTTATTTAATTGTGGAAAAAATACGTGTGGATGAATTTATATCCGATCATTCCTGTAATGTTTAATAAATCACCTTTAAAAGATGACTTGACCCCAAGTATAATTACAAGCTTTGTCAGTTTTGAGAAGAAAAGTAAAAAACTTCATTACACTTTTCCAGTAAATATTATAATATATCCAGTCACAATATTTCACATCTATAACTTTTAGTTTTTTTTTTAAAAAAAAAATTAATTGGCCGATCACCTGTTTAAAGCTTGAGCTGGGTGGTCAAATTCTGGCCTTTGATTAATTGCGGAAGTGGCAAGTGTCCTATCCTCTTTAAAGGGACAGGCGGACAGCTGCAGCTAGCGAGCGTGTGGACCCACCGTAGACCCGCCACCGCGTGTGGCTCGTCTCTATTTGCAGATCAGGGGATGACGGGAACCTTCTTTTATTTTTATGCTTTTCTCAATCAGCTCCTCTTGTAAGAACTGTAAAAAAAAGAAGTTCAAGTATTTTCTTCTCAAAGTAGGAAAATTCCAGCTATTAACTTATTCTAAACAAAATATATTATTTGAATAAATTTTTAAATAAAAATTACTTTTGAAAATAATCGAATAAATTAGCAAGGTAGCGGATACAGAGAAGAACAGCCAAATCACCGTCAATTATTGGATGCTAAGCCGCTGACGTGAGAGAAGGCTATCCGTGAAACTCACGTCATTTGCCATTTAGGCAATGACGGTGATTACTTTTTATTTAATCCTCCGTTGCATCAAGTTGCTTGTTGACTGGGTCACCAATACCCAGATGCTGTTGCTTTGCAAAATCATCATACGTACATATGATCGTAAAAAATTGTCACTTCCACCCCAATCTAGCAAAAACATACGTACATCTTGCCTTTTTATTAGTAATTAAAAATAATTAGAGTGCAGCAGTGCCAGGTAAAGTTTTAAAACTTAATGTGTGTTTAGTATTAAGATGTAAATTGTTTTTTTATTAATATAATTTTTAAAAAATATATTAAAATATTATTTTTTCAGATTTTATTTTTATTTATAATATCATCACATCAATATTATCATAAAATACTAAAAACTATTAATTTAATGTATAAATACACTTTTAAAATACATATAAACACAATTTAAAACACAATTCTCTAGCTTGACGACATAATTAGTAGGTTTCAAGAAATTAAGTATCATGAAAAGTTGAAATGTCAAAGGTTTATGCATGTAGTAAGACTTGAAGGATTTATTTGTTGAGGAAATTTAACATCGTAATGGATTATTGGGTAGGTAAAGACCAACCACACAGAAAATTGGAACGACACCTTGTTGAACGAAGAATATAATTGATATGCAGGTACCAGCCTAGATTGATTTTGTAGTCTTAACCTTATCCAAGTAATGTGCCAGCGCATTTTGGTGCATGAGGCTCTTCATTGAATCCCTTGAAAATAATAATAATACTAATAATTGAAGAAAATTATTCAATATTTCCTCCCTTTTACACCCAACTCCCCGCTACAATGTCAACAGAACCGCTTACCAAAAAAAAAAATGTCGACAGAACCGAACCAATAAATAATCACAATTCTAAACAACGAACAAAGCACTTTAATTCCCATCCTTGTCCTTGAAATCAGAGGACTGACATGGCCACGAAGAAAATTATTACTGTTATCCCAAGGTTGTTTCCGTAATTCCATCTCCATCCCTCTCTTTATATTTTTCCTACCATCTCTCTAGCTCCTACTCCCCAATTCCTCTTCCCTCTCCCCTCCCTCCCTTGTGGGTTTGAGCTGCACGCCAAAAAAGACGGGAAATATAAGATAAAAAATATCCTTCCCTTCCCACGGCTCTACCTCCACCATCTTTCCAAACAACATAAAAAGGGCCACCGTGCTCTTCGTTTCTATGATCACAACACAGTTTTGACTCCAGAAATGAGTCATACTTGCATCGCGCTTCTGTATGCATAGAAACAAATTAAAGTTTTTCTTACGGATTCCATGTTTCGTTTACTATTTTCATAATTTTTGTGATTGTGAAATAACAACAATAATATTCATAAAAAGGGGAGAAGTTATCTTGTTCTGGATTGATGATGTGTGCGGCGACGGCAACAGGGGATTTGTGGGTGGGGGGGATTGGTGGGCAGATCGGAGGAGCTTTTAGCCACGAGAGCGAACATGATTTGGCTCTCATGGTTAGCGATTTTCTCGAGAATGGCTGTAGCTCCGGTGCCGATTCCTGGTGTAGCAGCGATAGCGATTCTGGTCTCTATGATCTTCACCATCTCGCCGACAAGATTTCGGTAATTTTTAGTCTCAAGTTTTTCTAATGTTCTGCTTTCTCTCACTATAATTCCCTAGAATTTTTCAACAACAACAACAAAAAATAATTCTCTAGAACTCATCGAGGTTTACTACCGAAAGAATTTATAATTCTGTATAGAAAGTGAAACTGAGCTGAATTCATAAAGAATCAAATTGAATTCTGTTAAGATTTTTTTTTCTTTTGCTCACATGAAATGCTATTTTTTTTTTTTAGTTTTCCTTTTGTTTTCTTTTTTGTTAATTTTGTTTGGTAATATTAAGAGGAAGAGAGAAGACATATAAAATTATGATAATATTATTGGTTTTGATTTTCTGTAAAAATGGATGAATTAATTTAAGTAATTCTATGGTATAATTTCTCACTAAAATTGAATTGATTTCTGTAATTCGTGGAGGAAGAGAAAATTTAGATTTGACAATTGCGGTTATTTGCCTCTCTTCTCGGATTGTTGCGAGCTTCTAGTTTTGTGTTATAATTTCTATGATTTCTTGTCAAGTTAATCAAATTGTTTTCTTTGTACCGAAAAAGAAAATGTTAGAAATATCTGATACTTCCCGGGAGATCGTAAACTGAAGTGCATGTAAAGACTAGCTCAGCTTATATTTTGTCTGTCTGAATCTCATCTGGTATACTGTCGTGGTTGTATTCTGGTGTCTGCAGTTTTGTTTAAATGGCAGTTCTTGTGTGGTTTCAATATGTTTTGCAGACGGAGGTTCAAATGACGACTTCCTTGCGCATCTTGGAGTTGTCTTTAATATTGCAATGAGCAGTCTATCTATTGACACATTTTAACTCGTCACTGTTTATGCTTGCTCTATTTGGTCATATAAATTTTTGCTGATTATTGTGCTACTATTGCAGTTTTACAAGCGCACAGTAGCTCAATATGAGAGTGACTTGTTGTTGATAGTGCATTCTCTTGTGCAATCGATCAAGGACACAGACCTTCATCGTGTCAAGTCAGGTCCGTGTAATGCAAGCTGCATCAACTTTTCTTTGGTAAAATTGTTGAGGCTTTCGGGATATGACGCTGCTGTTTGTGTGTCCAAGTGGCAGGGTAGTGGCAAGGTGCCGGGAGGTATGCTATCTTGTTCTTAAATTGCAGTTCTAAGATTTCTTTGAGAGACTATAGGTGTAGAAGGTTATGACTTGGCTAGATTTGCATCGAGGGAATTGCCCTCAACATTTGCTCTGTTTTCAAACCTCTATAATGCAATACAAATAAGAAATTTGGTGGCTTCTCTGTTCTTATTTTTTTATTTATTTTCAGGAACTGTTAAACTCTTATTTCTGGGAAGTCTTTGATTTGCATAAGCATTGGTCTTTAGCATCTATTGGATTATCTTGCAAGTTCGTTGGGGCTTGAACCACCCTTCATAGGCAGACATTGTTTTCACTGGATAATCCCAACCTCAAGTTCTAATGTTCTACAAGTGCCCCTTTAAATGATTTAATCTGGATTTTATGGACAAGTTGTGATTTTTTGTATGTTGTGATAGTCCATTTGGAGGGAGGACCTTGTTTATCTTATTTGGAAAATGCACCCTATTTTATCTTGTTTCTTGCAGCTGCTGCATTTGCTATTTTCTGAAGACTCAGTTCTACCTGTACTGTTTTTGAGAAATGTTCCTTATATTTAATGGCGCAGGGGATCATGAATATATTGATGTGGTCAACTGCATCAATGCTGGAAGCTCTGAGCGTGTGATCATAGATGTTGACTTCCGAAGCCACTTCGAAATAGCCAGAGCTGTTGACACTTATGATAGAATATTGAAGTCACTTCCAGCCATTTATGTAGGCTCCTTGACCAGGTTAAAACGGTATCTTCAAGTCATGGCTGAGGCAGCGAGATCTTCTCTCAAGCAAAATTCGATGCCTCTTCCACCTTGGAGGTCTCTGGCTTATTTGCAAGCGAAATGGTACTCACCATATCAGAGACAGTTTGGTCCAGATAATCAAAATTTTAGCAGTGTCGATTCTTCATACCACAAGCAGTGTGGTGGACATTTAAAGAGACTGCAGTCCTCGCTCCAATTTGAAACAGAAGGAGAACGACTCATGAAGCCTGTTAGCAGTGATAATAACCGGAGGATGAAGTTTGAGAGGCGGAAACACTCTTTATTCAGGGCTCTTTGAAGTATATAGAGTTTTGTCTGATAATGCAAATTCCTTTCCTTCTCTGAGAGATTAATTATATTGCGGCCTTCTTTTTTTCTTTCTTTGTTTTCGTTCGGCAAATAAGCCTGTACTGAAATGAAGAGCAGTTTCATTCAAGGGGGCACAAAAGACAACAACACGCCATGTTACTGAAGACATCTTCATATTCCCTTTTCATCTCAAACCCGGGGATCATAAATATATTTTTTATTTTTCCTATGCTTGCATCAAGTGACAGTATCTGGTTTTCGGAGCTCCGTGGCGCTATACTCCTACTCATGGCAGCACCTCCAGCCAAATTACAAAGTACTTGCTTCACCAAGGTGCATCGTTCTATAGATTGCTGTTTTTCTTCTTCCTTTTGTCCTGATTCCACTCCTCGCCGTCTATTTTTAATGGCCGAGGAATTATTTTTCTTAGTCCCCTGTAATCTTGTTGAGAAACTAGAGTTACTTTTCTTGGACAATACGGGCTACACAATTAATAATTATTTGCTTTACTTGTCAAGTCTTCTACCCACCCTTGTCTCATCGTTGTTTCACTGCTTTGCCCTAGGAAAGGGCATCCTAACATGATGGAACTCTCACTTATCAGCAAATACCATGTGAAATCAGAATCTATTAATTTTTTTTAAGAGTCGAACACATGTTCCCTCTTAACACGATTCCCATGTTCCATGCACATGATGCATTCGTATTCAGTTGGCATTCGATTGAACTGGGACATTGTTGATCGTTAGTACATTGTTGATTTATCTGTTTAACTAATTTAGATTCCAATTAGCTGGGTAGGTTCTAAGATTAAATATTTCGGGCTGCACTATATAGCTGCCAGTTGGTTCTATTTCACTTGTGCTTTTGCCGTCCCAGGAGACCATCCTCTCTGTATACACTTTGTGCCCATTTTGCTCTGCTGTGAGGTGGTTTTACAATAGTTTTGGTGCCTGGTGAGCCCGCTGCCAGCATTCAATATATGGCCATGTATGTCACCGAGCGTAATTAGCTGATGATTTTAGCCAACTATAGTAGGATAAGGAAGAATAGAAGCACAAATGAGGATAGACACAGCAGCGAAATATATCAGAAGTTGATCCTTTTGCCCATCAAATAGAATTGTACAAGTTTGGGTAGTTTACTTGATCATTGCAGGTCAAGAATTGTCAGCCGTGCAAGGAGGACTTCCTGGCTGCGGTCATGATTGCCGGATGGGTCATGATACAAACACCGTGCCCGCACGTGAGATTTAAGCATATAGAGATTTCTGTTTCAAGAGTGGAAATTGAAGATCTGTTTCGAGTCTTCTGCAGCGGGTGGCCACACTCTTTTCTTCTTCGGACAACGTTCAATAACATTTATCATTCAACTATATTTTTTATTAAATTAACTTAAATAGAATTATTTTTTTATCAGATCCCAAATAGTTCATCTGACTCAGTTCTTTTTAAACACTTCATTTAAATCATTCACATTCACAGGTTGATATCTTGAGGGATGTCATTTCGTAATTCACGTGATCAGTTAAAAGCCATTAATTGCTGTTTCGGAACATTTTTTTTTCTTTTTTAAAGGCTAAACAACTAAGTATAGAGAGACCTGGACAGTTCTCGCCTGTCCGTACATAGGATGAGTTTCAAAAATTAAAATCTATTAATTTCTGTATTAAATTATTGCTATCATTTTCTCCTCAATTATTATCCAGGCAAAGGTCAAGACTTATTTGTAAGAAATATCACATGACGTAGCTTGTCCAGGAATCCAAGATGCAATTATACAACACCGTCATCGCGTGTAAACCATACAGACCCCCTCAAAACATAATAAATCCAAAGGAAAGATCATAAGCTAAGCTCAAGATTAAAAAAAAAAAGCAACAGAAAAATCGTTATGGTTAATTTTAATCTTATGCGAACAATAACTTGATATTTTTTAACTATAAAAATAGTCTAAAATTAGAAACAAAATAAACAGCACGAAGCATTTGATTAATATGTAGGTGGTAGAGCTGGGCACATTATTAATTTTAATAGAATGCGAACAAATTGGTTCGAATTGTGAGTTTTAGTACAATTAAGCAAAAGTTGATTGTAAATAATTAAGTAGATGTAAAGGTATCACAGTGCAAAACTAAGCTATTTAAAAAAATTAGAGTAGTTTTGTTTTTGTGCTGGAAAAGTATTTTTAAAATTTTAATTTTTTTTATAATTTTAAATTATTTTAATATATTAATATTAAAAATATTATTTTCATATATTTTAAAGTAAAAAAACTTTGAAAAATGATATTTATCATGTCTTTAAATATTATTTTATTTTTAAAATAATTTTAACTTAGAATGTATTAAAATAATCTTTTTAATAATAATTTTTTATTTTTAATATTCACCTATCAAGACAATAAAAAATAATAATTTTAAACGAAAAGGTTCAAAAAAATCAAAAACATTTTTAATGCAAAACATCAACCAAAAAAATTACGGGCTACAAAAAGAAAATCCAGATGGATTTTGTTGTCGGGCCTACTTAGATCCTGTAATAATTATGGATGCAATTGTTTTCCTTTTCCATTTATAGACATATAATTTATATAGGACATCTTTATGCCTCGTTGTTAGCGGGTTAATAAGCTCACAATTCCCACTACTTTAATAAATTTAATAGTGGCCCTTTATCAATTATTTTTCTTTTTATGACTATTTATTTCCCATCACTTAAGGAAGTCTTTCCTTCCAAGTTTAGTTGTTAGATGTTGAGGTGGCGTGACAAGTAAGACTCGTTTTTCATCACTTAACCAAGTCTTTCTCTTTTAATCCAATGTTGAAATGATTCCAGGCTCGACATGAATTTTATGACAATTTGAATTAGGCTATAGACTACTGTTGATTGTTGCAATAATACTCACTTAACATAAATTATTATCGCAACACTGATAATAAATTTAAATATTATTATTTTAATTTTTTATAATTAGTTTAAAAATTAAACAAAAGATAATAATAAACTATATTTTGTTCCAAATTGTTTTTATCTATGATATGTTATTGTTAAATAATAATATAAAATAATTTATAGAGCCTCGCCCAAAAACTTAATTTTTAGAATAAAATGTTTACTTGAAGCACATTACTCTCAACAAATTTCTTGATTTCCAGAAAAAGATGGTATTTTTATCCATGTGCAGGAGGACCAGGACAATACAGAGTCTTAGAGGAAGACAGGATAGTGTATCTGTAAATGTTTGGTAAAGTCAAAGTGCTATTTCAGAATGATTTCCGTCTAATGGTACTCGACAAGGGTCAAAAGAGTCAACTTTCGCTAGGTGGTTTGCTCTGGTCCCCAGCAGAAATCACGGAGCCGGTTTCATCTCTATCTTTTAACAGCGCTTCCCATCTGTCCAGTCGGTCTCTTATCTAATCTTCATAAATTCCACCATTACACCTTCCATCCAAACCCAACAAAAAAAAATCAGGAAAAAGAACAATTGGTAGCTAGCTATGGTCGCAAAAACGAACTTTTCCCACCACCTCCTCCTCCTCCTCGTCTCCACCCTCCTCCACCTCTTCACTACCACAATTGCCATTGGTGTTAACTACGGGACCCAAGGCAACAACCTTCCCCCACCCTCCCAGGTTGCCAACTTTATCAAAACTCAAACGATTATTGACAGCATAAAAATCTTTGACACAAACCATGACATTCTCAATGCCTTTGCCAATACTGGCATTACTGTGACGGTCACGGTTGGCAATGGTGATATTCCTTCCCTTGCCAATCTAAACAGCGCCCGGGGATGGGTTGCTGCCAATATTGCACCGTTCCATCCACAGACAAGGATTAATAGGATTGTTGTTGGTAATGAAATTATGGCCACTGCTAATAAGCCTTGGATTTCTAATCTCGTGCCTGCCATGCGGACCATTCACAAGGCTCTTCTTCTCGCTGGAATCAGAAATGTTCAGGTATTACTATTCTTAATTACATTTGAAGATTTCCCCTTTTTTTTTAGGTTTCTTATGATAAAAATAGTAAATGGTAATCCAAAGATCTGTAGTTTATTAATACTCTTGAAATGTAATTAAGAATAATGGACCTTATCCTCTCTTTTTTTCTCCCAATTTTTCACAGGTCACAACACCTCATTCTCTTGGCATACTCTCAATCTCCGAGCCACCAAGTGCGGGCCAGTTCAGGCGTGGCTTCGACCGAGCCATATTTGCACCCATGCTCCAATTTTTAAGGGAAACCAAATCACCCTTCATGGTTAACCCGTACCCTTATTTTGGCTACTCTCCAAAAATGGCGAACTATGCTCTTTTCAAGCGCAACAGAGGTGTGCATGATAGATACACTGGCATTACATACACTAACATGTATGATGCAATGTTGGATGCTACTTATTCAGCAATGAGAAAATTGGGCTATGGTGATGTGGGCATTGTAGTGGGCGAGACAGGCTGGCCCTCGGTTTGTGACCCTGGGCAACCAGCTTGTAGCATGGAGAATGCTGCTTGGTTCAATGGGAATTTGGTTAGACGTTCTAGACAAGGGAAAGGCACCCCTTTGATGCCAAACCGGCGGTTTGAGACTTACCTTTTCTCGTTGTTCAATGAGAATCTCAAACCCGGTCCGACCGCTGAAAGAAACTGGGGGCTGTTCAGGCCTGATTTTAGCCCAATTTACGATGCTGGCATTTTGCGCAATGGGCAGGTATGTTACGATCTGCAGAATTCTTTTGTTTTTTTTTTTTTTTTTAAATTGAGGTGTACATCAGTTTGTGCGCACCACAATTAAATTCCGAGTTCATTGAACATTCTATAAATCCAGTAATTATATAAAACACCGCGGGGATGACAGACATATACAAATAAAACTTGAACTCTGATGCAGAGAAAAAGAACAAGTCCTTTCCATCACTATACCACAAGCTCATGTTTTTTATTTTTTCTTTTTACTAGAGGTGCTTGATTTGGTTTTCAATAATGTTCGAGCTTAAGTTTAAAATTCTATTATCCAACGCGTTATGTAGAGAGGCAGTGGTCGCGGTGGTGGAAGGCAGAGGCCCAGACCAACCCCAGGGAAGCAGTGGTGTGTGCCAAAACCTGGCGTTAGCGATCAAGCTTTGCAAGCAAACATAGACTATGCATGCAGCCAGGGTGTGGATTGCAAGCCTATTCAACCTGGTGGTGCCTGCTTTGATCCTAACAATCTGAGATCTCATGCTTCGTATGTGATGAACTTTTTTTACCAAACCCACGGTCGCCAAGCTTTCAATTGTGATTTCTCCAACACCGGTGTCCTAACTGCTGTCAACCCAGGTAAGTGAAATGTGTTTTACTCGATTCGTTAAGCTTAATTAATAGATTAAATATGTTTTTTTTTTTTTTTATAGAGTTGCAAGTTCGTATCTCGAGAAATATTAGTAGAGTTGGTACTTCGATAAGAGGAAACTATTTTCGTTGTCTAATTTTGGTCTCGTTTTTGTGTACAGGTCACGGCACATGCAGATTCATCTGAGATCGAGTGTCGAATGGCTCGGTATCTAACTAATTAATTAAAATTTGTGCTTCAATAAAAAAGTAATTTATGTACCTGTTTGTTGTAAGAACATAGATTTGAAATCCAATCGTACGACATTTCAGCTTAAAAATCTTTGAAACACACTAGTCACTACTGTTCTTCTTGCAAGCCATGTTATTGCTGAGAGTGTTCCGCAGTTGGGCTTTCATTTGTGGTTATGGCACTTGCTGTTCAGCTTTTTGGGACACTTGCAGTTCAGAAACAAAAATATGAAAACTTCGGCTAAAAGAAATGAAAAAGAAACAAGGTGGTGGTGGCCACTGGCCAGGCCACCTACATTCATCTCCACAGGCGTAAAAGATAAAAAGAAAAGGCAAAAGATGTTTGACAAAAGAATCAAATAAATTGATGAGCTGGAGCAAATTAAGGACCTAGATTCTTGATGTTATTATTATATATATATATATATATTTTTTTTTTTTTTTGGGGGGGGGGGGGGGGGTCATTTACAAAACCGTGTACGCGTTACGCGTTCATGCCAATAAAGAAAGAGATAATCTTTCTCAATGGCAAGTCATGTTCCAAAACGAAGGCAGTCGATTCGACTGGTCATTTTCACACTGCAAAAACGACACTAAAAATAAAAATAAATCTGCCTCCATTTCAACTCATAGAACAGGGCCAACCGTGTCCAACCGCCACGTTTGACATCGACACAATCGAAGCGTCATTTCATGACCAGCAGTTCACACATCCATGATACAAGTCTCCCATGATACCCTCCACTTCCCAAGGCATTTCTTTCGTGTGGATTTGCAACACGGCTTCTCCATAGCAGCATCTTGCTTCGCCACCATTCCAAGGGACCCTTCGGCCTAAATTTACCCTTAAAAGAGGAAATATCCACATCAATATCTTCCATTCCAGAATTCCGTCTATACATCGTAAAATGTCAAAACATTGAACGCCAATTCCAGCTGGCTCTTCCTATATATTTCACCACTTCTCTTTGGATTAGTTAACTGGGTTCTACATCTACTCTCCAAGTTGGGTTCTTTATTTATAAAACCACAAAGTTTCTGACATCTCTTTCATATCTTAAAAAGCAGGCATGGCCACTACCGCCACCACATCCATCACTACCGCCCTTCTCATCATCTCTACCCTCCTCCACTTTTCCACCACAGCCTTTGCGATCGGTGTCAATTATGGTACCCTAGCCAACAATCTTCCGTCACCATCTCAGGTGGCTAGCTTCCTCAAAACACAAACAACTATCGATAGCATCAAAATCTTTGACACCAATCCTGATATTCTTCGCGCTTTTGCCAATTCGAACATCACCGTGACTGTCACTGTAGGTAATGGTGATATTCCTGCTCTTGTCGATGTAAATGCCGCCAGCCAATGGGTTGCAAACAATATCAAGCCATATTATCCGCAAACAAGGATTAAACTCATCGCCGTTGGCAATGAAATCTTGTTGACTGGTAATAAAGTGTGGATTTCTCGTCTCGTTCCCTGCATGAAGTCCTTGCACCAGGCTCTTGTTCATGCTGGAATCAAAGATGTTCAGGTAGGATGATTTCTTCTTTCTATTGTCACATGAACCACTTTCATAAATAAAAAAAAGAGCCGATCTTCTTTTTGATATGGTAATCGGTAATTTTTTCCCTTTTTTCCCCTTCAGATAGATTTTGTTCATGATTTGTGCTCAATGTTTAAATGAATTGATCATTAAAATAATTTTAGAAAATTCAAGATACATATCATTATATATAAGCTATAGCTTCAAGTACTATACAAATCAAATAAGATTTAATTATCATTAAATAAGAAAAAATATGTCCTTTTATTGCCAATTTGTTTTTTAAAATATACGTACCGTGTCAAATGACTTTGTGCACATTGATTTTAAGCTCTTATTCAATAATTTCGTGTTGAATGCATCCTCATTTATTTTTAAATATCAATAAACATCTGGATTTGAACAACGAATTTGAAATTAGTTTTCAAGTATTGATTTTTCGTAAATTTACGCAGGTCTCAACTCCCCACACCCTTGGAATTATGCACAATTCTGTGCAACCAAGCGCTGCCCGGATAAGGCCTGGCTATGACAGGGTCATATTTGCTCCCATGCTCCAATTTCTACGTCAAACCAAATCCCCTCTCATGGTTAACCCGTATCCTTATTTTAGCTACTCTCCGAGCATGGAAAACTACATCCTCTTCAAGCCTAACCGCGGCGTCCACGACACTAACACCAACATTACCTACACTAACATGTTCGTTGCAATGATGGACGCGGTTTATTCGGCAATAAAAGCAATGGGTTATGGTGACTTGGACATTGTCGTGGCCGAGTCCGGTTGGCCCTCACTTGGAGACCCGAACCAGCCCATGTGCACCGTGGAGAATGCAGTCTCGTATAATAAGAACATGATTAAGGTTGTCACTTCAGGGAACGGGACTCCGTTAATGCCTAAACGACGGTTCCAGACATATGTCTTTTCTTTGTTCAATGAGAATCTTAAACCCGGTTCAACAGCAGAGAGGAATTGGGGTTTGTTTAGGCCAGATTTTACCCCGGTTTATGATGTTGGGATTATGCGCAATGGACAGGTATGAAATATGTCAGACTTTTCGCTTTTTATTTTAATGGATAATAGTAGATAACACCTGATAAATTAAGTGTATTCTTTTGGGATGAACATTGAAAACGAAATTATTTGCATATGAAATTATGAATGCATATTTCCGGCATTATGATAGTTTAATCTAAAACTTTCATATCACTTTCAACAATATTTGATTTGTTTATTTATTTATTTATTTATTTCGGAGAGATCTAAATAATCTTACTTTCCTCCTTTTTCCTTCGATTTGTCTCTCTTTATTCTGATTCTTTTCTTGATTCAAAATCTGTCCTGGGACAACAAAGCAAAATTAATTAACATATATATTAAGCAGATCCTGTAATATTAACATTAAATTACTACTGTCAACAACCCGAGGTATTCAGTATATCACATGCACATTCTAGCTAGCAGACAGATCCTCTCTAAAGTCCTTGCAGAAAGCCAAATTCTCGCTATAGCATATTGTTGATTAATTTTCTTCTTTCTATTACTTGTTAAGCAGTCCGATGGACCAACACCGCCATCACCTACAAAAAGCAAGAAATGGTGCGTTCCAAAAGCGGACGCTACTGATAAAGCCTTACAAGCAAACATAGACTATGTGTGTAGCCAGGGTGTGGATTGCAAGCCTATTCAAGCTGGCGGTGCCTGTTTCAGTCCAGACAATGTCAGGTCCCATGCATCATATATCATGAACTCTTATTATCAATCCCATGGCCGCAATGATTTCAATTGTGATTTCTCTCAAACCGCTGTCCTCACCACCTCTGACCCAAGTAAGTCTATAAAATCATGAATTCTCTTTATTTATTTTTCTTTAGCTGATAAATCCCACTGATCAACTTCAAGCTAACTAGACCTAGATCTAAAAGATGGTTGGGATTGCGTAAATTTAATCTGAAACTTCCCACCAGCCTATATATAAATATATACGAAGTCATATCTGATTGAAGAGAAATTATTGTGAAATGAATTTTGTTTGTTAATATATTCTTTCTGCCTTCTCTTTGCACGCAGGTCACGGCACTTGTAAATACAATTGAGAAATAATCTGGGATTGTAGCTGACCACTAGCAATGCAGGAAGGATCACTAACCTAAAAAAAAAAGAAAAAAACAGCTAAACATTTGGCATTTTATTTGCCTGTACCATCCATTCTTTATTGCTTTGAATACCTGCTATCTGTAAAAGGGATTTAGCCCGTGGCAAGGGACGCTTCCATCTGCACAGCAGCCCTGAAAGTACAGTTATAAAGTCAAGGAATGACAAATGTAATTTTATTAGCTGTGCTTATACATTAATGTTTATGATGTCAGTGGTGCCCTCTAACATTATTGTTCGCTCATTTTCATAAATAAAATCAAAGTTCTATGCTGTTGAACACTTTTGTGGCCTTCAATAGCAGATCTCCACCCTGTTTTTTCTCTCTTCCTCTTGTTTTGTTTCGTTACCATTAGAAATTCCCCCCCTTCTACGAGGATTGTGGAGGACTAGAGGCCCAGTATGGAGGGCCACAGGCCACCGTCATCACGCGGCCCTTTTAAATAAGGCTGAAGCCTTCTCTAAACACACACCTGGGCTCTTGTAAGATGACATGGGCCTGAATGAACATCGGAGCTCTTCCCTCTGAGAGATGCCGACATTTCGTTTGCTCATAGGTGATAGGTGGTGGCTGGTTCTTCAAGCGTGTAATAGAAAATTTCCTGAGAAAAACTTTATCAAAGCTTGTACTTGGAAGACACCGGTACTTAAAAGTTGAGTCTTGAGGATCAATCTCCAGATAATTGATTTACCAGTTGTTGGACTATCTACCTTGCATCCGTTGCAGGGTTAGTTGCATCATTAATTCTGATTTAAGCGTCTCCTAAGTTTACTGTAAATAGCATAAAAATCTGCAAAAGCAAGATTAGAAATCAAGGAAGTTCTCGAGAGAGGGAAACACGACACTAATCATGGAAAACTAACGTCCCATGAAAGAAACAGCCAACCTGTTTTTGTCGATCTGCTATAACTAGAACCAGGAACCTCCATTAACCCATTCCGTTTGTTCTAATTAATTATGTTCTTTCCTCTAATCTGTATCATAATTCATTGATGTTGATGCTTGATATAGTGGTTACCAATATCGATATAATTTCTTTGATTATTATGTCCTCCTCCGATTGTGACCACGTCCAAAATAAAAGGAAAGGCAAAAGCTGTTTTTCTTTTTTTGTATTTTTCCTGATCCCATCATGCAAACACATAATGATGGATCGAATTAGTATCTAGAATGATTATTATCGATTGCCATTGGAGTGCTTGTCAAAACAAGAAGTTAATTATATTGATTCCCAGCTTCAAATCTCACTATCAATTAAATATGTATCTAATCTTGACAACGAGAAGACTTTTATCTGCAAATTCACACACCATCTTATGAAACTCAGCTAATCTTGTCGGAATTTAGGGTTCGCCTACTTATCTTTCAACTGTAGTACATGCAATTGATGCAACAGTTTTTGAAAACCTGGGTTCAAACAATTCATTTGGTGTGATACTAATTAATTGATCCCAGCAACTCTTCTCAATTGAGATTCCATTTATTTTTGGATTTTAAAAGTATTTTTTTTAAAAAATCATTTATTTTTTTGCTTCATAATATCATAATATCAAATATTCTACACACTAAGCCACATTTATAGTAGACAAATCACATTTTTTTTTAAAAAAAAGTTTTAGAATCTGTTCGTAATGGCAGGATTCATTTTATGCCACAGAAGGATGACTTTGGATTCATCAAGGACGCATGATATTTAAACTATAGAAAAATGACTTGTTGATATGTAAAACATGACTCAATCTAGTTTTAAATTTTTGGAATTATTTTAAATATTGACCTTATTAAATTTAATTAAATTTGATAGGTCAATTTTGACATAATCAGACGAAAAAGTGAGACTGAACCCATCATTTCTAGTTTTTTTTTTAAATTTTTTTTTCCAAAACAACAGTAGTTTTTTATTAACTCAGTGATGCATGAGTAGCTGACCAACAATGTGGTAACTGAGCTCTTGGCCAGACCTGACAACTGTGACTGAAACCCTGGCAGCATCTTTAGGTTAGGCCCATGGGGTGGTGGCCCTTATTGCAAGAGTTATTGCTTTTAGCTGGTCTTCCCTCAGCACCTCTAGGCTGGACCGGAATCTCTTTCCCGTGAAATGATTAAAGGCGACGGTGCCTTTGCAAGGAAACAACTTTAACGGGAAGACTTATTATGAGATGTCAAGAATGAGGTAAGCTCTCTCTCTCTCTCTCTCTCAAACACAAAGACAAAAGGTAACCATTTCTTATATACATATCTGAACAACTTCCACCAAACTATTGTCAATGGGTCCAGTTACAGCCTCTGGTTGATCTAACCATTGTTGTTGCTGTGAACTGGATGGAGTTCTGTTGAGTGTAATTTCAACAACACGAGTGTCTTTTAGTGCATTCAAATAGCCACACATTGCCTAACGGTAGTCCAGTATTCCAAGTATATTAAAATACGCGTAAGTAGATAGAATTGTAGCTAGAGAGTCAAATGGAAGGAATTAAGCAAGTGGGTGTAATTATGATCCCAGGAACATGTTATCTTTTTGATTGGGTTCGTTTCCAGTAAGGGGTTGCCGAAGTGTGGTCCTAAGCCCTCTGTTAGTGAGCTTTTGAACCCAATTTGGAAAAAATTATCACCTCGAACCCTAGATCTTCTGGTGGCACATGTTGTGCTCATGAAAGAAACCAGTAGAAATGCTGGGTCTGGCAAATGGGTGCTTGTGATGGATGTTATTGAGCAATGTTACAGTCTAAAAAGTTGTGAAAATCTCCACTAGCAGATCGTGACAGCAAGATGTTATTAATATACCTGCTCTCCTACTATTTATGCGTACATTACTTGTCCATTCCTTGCATTTATTTGTGCTACCATATTGTACATTCGTGGGAGGCACCATGTAAATGAAGGCGCGCAAATAAGCGAAAAAGTTTAATTTATTTTTTTTTATATTTTTATATCATTTTAATATATTAATATAAAAAATTAATTTTAAAAAATAAAAAAAATATTATTTTAATATATTTATATAAAAAATATTTAAAAAACTAATATTTACTAACTATTAAATATACCCGAAATAACAATACTAGAATAATGTAAGCAAGATATAAGGGCCCTTGACAAACTTTTTTTTTTTTTTTAATGGATTAGACTTAATAACCCTTTGCAATGACACACTCAAATATTAAAATATAATAACACGCAATAATAGGATAATCAAACTTATGTGGTTCATCTAAAATAAACCTAATTTTTAATGGAGGAGTGACATACATAGCAGACATTGATAATGATAGCATAAAATAGGAGTTGATTTTAAATCAATCCTTATTGTTTTGCAAAATGATTTAAATAATTCCTCCAGGTTTAAAAATAAATAATTGGACTTTGTATTTTTAAATCTATTTATAACTTGATCCTTTTGACCTGTTCTATGTTATTTTCCATTTTTTTGTGTTTTAAAAATTAAAGAAGGGAATAAAACAAATGGGAGATGGTCTAATTTTTTTTTAAAAATGAGAGATTACAAAAGAGGATATTTTAAAAATATTAAATTAAATATGGTCAATACCAGTTAAATGATTAATTACTTATTTTTAAAATAAAAGAAATTATTTAATTCATTTTACAAAACCAGAGAAAGTAATTTATAATTTATTCCAAATAGAGATGGTCTAGTTTAGGTAAAGGGGTACCCTCATCTTGACAGTCGTAATCTCCTAAATAACAAATAAAACCCAGACGGAGAAAAAAAATTATACTATATAACATAACTTAAAAAGTTTTAGATTGGTTGGCCATCTCATACAACAAAAACACCCACCTCCTCCGAAAAATCACATCCCCCATGGAAGACAAAGAGAAGAAGAAACACCATAAGAAGCAGAAACACCAACACCCAAATGATCAAACCACCAAACCATCATCGGATTTTTCTTTCAAACCTAGTTCAGAAGTGAAGGGTCTTCGTTTTGGAGGCCAGTTCATTGTAAAATCTTTTACAATCCGGCGAGCAAGGCCACTCGAGCTTCTAAAAGTCCTCTCGTATCCACCAACAAATAAGAACAGCGACAACAATAAGACCCCTTTCCCTTCAACAACAGCTTTTCTGCCTACAAACTTCACCATCTTAGCACACCAAGCTTGGCATACCTTAACACTTGGTCTTGGTACCAAGAAATCCAAAGTACTGCTATTTGTCTTCGAATCCGAGTCCATGAAGTTGGCTGTTGACAGAATATGGCCGCCAGAGATACCACTTGGAGAAGTAAACAAGAAACTTATTAGAGGCCTGAATGGTTGTGAAATGGCAAGATTTAAGTTCAGAAAAGGATGCATTACTTTTTATGTCTATGCAGTGAGGCGTGTAGGAAACATGGGATTCTCTTGTGCAGATGATTTAAAGATTATATTACAGTCCGTGGTTGCACTCAATGATTTCTTGGATCACACTGCTATGCTTGCCATGCCTCACCAAAGAAGCATCAACTATGCATCACCCCAGGTCGCCATGGCTCACTAGGCATGCTTCTTTTTGCCCTTCTTTTTCTCGTTTTAGGCCCTTTCTTTTGTTGATTTTAGTACTTATTGTCCTTAATGACGAGGGAATTGGTTTATTTGTGGGGGATCTTGCTTATGGGATTTCATTTTTATTTTTCCTTTTCTTCTAATTAACAAAAGGACTTTATTTTAGTCTAATAAATAAATAAATCGGAGTTTATTTGGTGCTGAATTCAATGTCTTGCATTTGCAAGTTTATTCACCAGTTTGAGATGCAGTGGGACAGCTAACTGGCAATTCTGAAAGGGAGGTAAGCGACCATATTACAAATGGGAGTAATGCTGTTATATTCTTGTGATCTTATCTTCAAGGAATATTTGTGTACAAAATCATTATTTATTCATTTCCTTCTACCATTTCTGTTGTCTTTCATAAATTTATGGTAACAATATGGTCAAGAAAATTATTCTCGAAGAATATATGTTCTTTGCAGGCAACAGTGCTACTGTGTTTTAGTTTTTTCTTGAGTGCTTCTTTGCAAGTGTTTGGTGATAAACATTAGTGACAATTACAAGAAAACTGTGAGTAAATAAATAAAAACAACAGCCAACTTCTTACCAACATAACAAAAGAATGATCAATGTTACGTTCAGCTTTTAATTATCTTCTTGATCCTCTCACATCTTTTCTCGGGGGAAATTTTTATTTGTCCCACAGAAACTGCACTGAGCCACGGATTAGAGATGAATCATGCCAATCCATAGCTATACATGTAATTGCCATCAGCATCGCAGCAGCGTGGCAGCCTCAGTCAATCCAAAATTTCCCCTCTCCAAAGACTCAACGGTCTTTTCTTGTAAATTGTGTTCAAGATCAATATGTAAGAACTTAGATCCAACCCGATCGAGAACCCAAATGTCGAAGTTATACTTGCAGTCCTTCAATTGTTCTTGAAGTTAGAACTTACTGTTCCAGTGCCAATATTTAACTACCTTCACATTTTGTCATTTTACCATAATGTCAAGATTTTCTTGAAATCTAAAAGGTTCTTCTACGAGCATTGCATAACAGGCACTAACAAAAGGTTAATACACATGGTGACCGAAGAGTTTGTTGTTTTATGGGTGTGATGATAAGGATACGGCGATGATATATTTGGGTCAAGAGAAAGAAAAAAAAAGAAGAAGCCAGGGGGCATGATAGAAAGAGAGAGAGCAGGTTGAGGGCCAACCTCTCCACCTCTACCAAAGCTTTATGGTCTACAAAAGTAGGGGAAGAAAAGAAAATCCTCTTCCTTTTTCACATTCCTTCTTATGGCTTTAATCATGCCATGGGAAGGCCCACCTCCAACCCATCCCTTTTCACATGAATCATGGAAGTCTCATTCCTTCTGCTCCTGAATATACAACAATAATACACCATTGCTAATCTATGCACAGTTTAATTCCATGTAGACAAGCGTGGCATGGGTACTGCACAGAGGAGTGTATTGGACTCATAATAAGTACTCTCTGCTGTTTGATCACAGGTATATCATTGGCTGTCACATGGTATCTGTCGAAACTACAGTAATTAAAATGTCCTTCCAATTAGCTTCTATGAAACTAAAGAGCCCAAAAAGAAAAGAATCAGATTTAAATAGTGCACTGGTGAATCGATTTGTATATATTCAAAGGTTTCCAGTGTACTTATGTCGGGGATGGGATGGGGTGGCATCTTTATGTTGTCTTTCTTCTTTCTTGAAGATAAAAGCAACTTGCAAAAGCAGGCGATACCTGAAAACACACTATGATCCTTGCCTCCTAGGAGATGCTAAATGCTTGGTTTTTCACTTTTTCTTTTTCTTAATCCGAGGAATACCTCCATCTCAGATGTGTTTACAGCAGCACTTGCAAATATAAAAGCCTTCAAACAGTTTGAAGAAGTGATTCGCAAGTTTGGTAGACAATTAAACCACCGACATGTCTTCAGTCCAACAACAAACACTAGGATCTTTTGTGCCTAGGATCAATTATAGGGCTTGACTTCCAGCTAAAAAAAATGTATGAATTGTAAAAGTTCTCCAGAATTGACATTGCACTAAATTTGACTAAACTGCACCAAAACATGATTTAATTCCAGACATTTTGACTTGCGCTTCACTCTCCTCGAACATCGTGCCCGAGTTCTCGAGAAAATGTGCTGGGAAGTGGAAGATGGTTTCCGCGTTTCGAGCAAGTAAATAACATTTAAAGTGCTTTCTGTCCTCCTGATAAAATTAGAAGTTATTGAGTTAAGGTAAACATAATTTCAAAATTAATACAAAGATTTCAATAATCTAGTATAATAAAATAAAAAATATTCTAATAACATTCCAAAAAACTTGTCAATTTTTTTATGTAAAATGGAGAAAAGTGAAAAGAAAATTGTTTCAAAATAATCAAAAGACCTATATTTATCACGTTGAGTGATTAATAATTGAGTTTTTTTATTCAAAAAATATAACGAATTCTTTTATATATATATATATATATATATATATAAAAAAAAAAAACTTTTGGATAAAAAACATGAAAAACTCAATTTTAGAACTAAACATTCGATTAAAAATTTAACTGAATATTCTAAGATTTTAACCAAACATTTATTGAAATTTGCTTATTTAACGAACGCATTTAATTGATGTTTTAAAAAATAATTTTGAAAAGAAAATTCTGTTAAACTTTTATTCTTTGTAAATTATTTTGATGATTTAACACTTGAATTTATTTTTTCTTATACCTTGAATTCAACAAAGTGCTTATTTCATTTTTTACATGCTTGCTAAATTGTTGAAATTGAGTTGTTTTCCAACACCATCATCTCTTTTTTTTGAATTTGAATAGCGGTTGTAATTTTTCTTTTCCATTTTTCTAAAATATATTAATTAATGGGTATATGGTTAGCATTGAGCCTTACCTTACAAAGGAAGAAATTTAGTCTCCATATAAAAAACCAACAAGATGTTAGAAAAACCATATGATTTGATTGGCAGAGCTATTCAGCGGCAAAAGATAAAGAAGTTTGGGGCCAGTTTCGAAGCGAAAAAATATACAAACGCCCACCGTGGGGCTCGAACCCACGACCACAAGGTTAAGAGCCTTGCGCTCTACCAACTGAGCTAGACGGGCTTGCTGTTGATATGGTACAAATCATGGAAAAATACTAAATCTCAGTAAAAAATACCAAAATATATCTGTGTGAGGAGAGGCTTAGAGAGAAGCAAGAAACAAAAAAGCGTAAAACAGAATGGGATTTCTATGGACGATTGCAGAACTCTTGGTAGCCTTAGTTTTCATTATAGCTTCTTTCTTGCTTACTGCAGTCGTATCTGAAGCTTATAGAAGAAGACACAACAACACGTACCTTCTCTTCTCTTCTTTCAATTCCTTCCGTAATAATTTAAATGTCTTTTTTAAGATTCATATATAATCTTTGTTTATTATTTCTTTAGGCATGTTGATGCTCCTGCTTTCTTCGAGGATCCGAATTCCTTGAAACAGGTAAAATCTTGACGATGATGCTTCCTTTACTTTAAGATTTCGCCTAATTTAGGGAATTTTTAAAATTTTTAATATAGGAAGTAGTGAACTTGATGAAGCCGAATGTTATTAACCATATGCCCTTTCTTAGTGAAGCTACGGCATTTGAAGGCGTAAATTTTCTATCTTTCCTGTGAATTATATGATATAAATCGCTATTTGAGACCCGATTGCAGCTGTTTATCGAGAGCTGTTTTTTTAGTGATTTTTCATTGTCTAGACTCTAGATTGGTTTTAACTTTAGAATTGTTCAAACAGGAAGCTTTTCTGGTTAGGTTACTCAAGAAAGATCAAAACATAACCTTTTGACTTGAATCGAATTATGGTTTCGGGTTCGCTCGGCTTTGATTTTTATTACTAACATTTCACTGAGAATCAGGTGTACTTGCAGAAAAATAGGTATTTTGAAGATGAAGTGGTGTGATTATTATAATTAGATCAGTTTATATGATGGCAGCACATGTGCAGTGCTATTTAATGAAATATAGAAGAGGTTTTAAGTGAATCTTACATTTATTTTTTTCTTAAAACAGGTTCCATGTCCCCATATCCATGATCCTGCCGAGAAATATATATCTTTGGTTATTCCTGCGTTTAATGAAGAGCATAGGCTTCCGGGAGCTCTTGATGAAACCATCAAGTAGGTTTAACCAAATTAATTGTAGTGTATTATAGTGGTGTTGCTTTTTAATTTTGGAGTTTGTATTGAGCAAGAAGAGGCTTAGAGTATTGTAGCATTTTAGGTACATTGCATTTCCGTTTATAAAAGAAAATTGTTTAAGCATTCTCATTGCCTGATATGCAAAATGCAATGAACAAAAATGACGTAGACTTAGACAAATACAATAATTAAATGAGAACACGGTGATAGGGAAACTCACTTGTAAATCATGGATCTGCTTGTGCAATATGTTCTCATTGGTCAGCAACTTGCCGTCCAAAATAATGTTCAATTTTTTTTTTTCTCAACACATTTTTTGTGTGATCTTGTTTTGTTATGGTATATGAGAAAATAAAGGATAGGAGATATGAGGAATACAGTTTCCTAGTAGTGATCCCATAAATTAATTAATTGGATCAATAACTATTTGCTATAGAACTAAGCTATTGGGATTTTAATGTTATCTGTGCTTTCACTTGGTAGTTATCTTCAAGAGCGTGCAGCAAAGGATAAGTCATTTACTTATGAGGTACCTTTTGTTCTTAAAATATGCTGGATCATTTTTTTTTCCCACAGCTAGTGATGAATGATAGGATGTAATGTATAGTTGTGAGAATCATCCAATGCATGAGAGTTTTCTGATAGTGGATTCTGGAGCATCATTTTGGTGAAAGCTACAGTACTGTAATTCGAAAAACAAAAAAAAGAGAATCCTACCAGGAATTCCATGAAGATGTTAGCTTTTATCCCTTTCATCTCAAAATTTTAGGTGTACTAATTAAGCTAAAAACCTTTTGTTTAGCGTGCTGTTCTATTTACAAATTGAGAGCTGTATAGTGATTGATGCTCTGCCGCTTGTGTCATTACTGTTGTGAACTATCGAGGATGAGCTATGTTCCTAGCATTGTCTTAATCTTTACATTGTCTAAATAAATGAGTTTCTGAAAAGGTGGTGATTGTTGATGATGGAAGTGCTGATGCGACAAAACGAGTAGCTTTTGACTTTGTAAAGAAATACACAGTGGATAATGTAAGGGTTATCCTTCTTGGTAGAAATCATGGCAAAGGAGAAGCTATTAGAAAAGTGAGTATAATCTAAGCTGTTCTTTGATCCAGTTATGTAATCTTTAATTCAGTTAGGTCCCATGTTTTCTCCCATGTTCACAACAACTCATTGAAGCTTTTTACCTATGTGAAAGCATTGTAAAACAGGGCATGCTTCATTCACGTGGTGAACTACTTCTAATGCTGGATGCCGATGGGGCAACCAAGGTTACTGACTTAGAGAAACTAGAAAATCAGGTTTGTGTTAGCTATGGCAAGTTTAGTGGGTAAAAACATTGTAAATTTTTTCTTTCCTTTTTTTTATAAGAAAATGGCTATTGCAATAACTTCACTTCAGACCATCTAATGCTTTGCCTATCAGATCCATGCAGTTGCTAGAAAGGAGTTCCGTTTAGGAGAGTCAACATCTAGCGATTCAAGTTTTAGAATTTCTGATATCCCACTTGCTGCCTTTGGTTCCCGTGCTCACCTTGAGGAGAAGGCTTTGGCTACAGTTCAGTCTGATTGATTTTTCTCACTAATTCATTTTTTTTTCTTTAGCATCCTTATTTTATGGTTGCCTTTAGTTGATCTTCTTGCCTTCATTTCTCAGAGGAAATGGTACCGCAATTTTCTTATGAAAGGCTTTCATCTTGTGGTTCTCTTGACTGCTGGTTCTGGAATTCGTGACACACAGGTAAATTTCTGCAATATTTATACACATGCATGCGCCCAAGCACACATTCACTTGTGGTTGTTGGTTTGACACTAGCATAGACTTTTTTTTTAGAAACTTTAGTCAAAACCTTGAAGCTCATGTACTGTAATGGGGTGAATATGCTTTCTTTTTGTTTTTTGTTTTTTTTCCTTGATGCGATCTTTCGTGCATTACAGTGTGGTTTTAAGATGTTTACTAGGGCCGCTGCCCGGAAGCTTTTCACAAACATCCGGTTGAAGAGGCAAGTATAAACAGTAACGATTAATTTTATCTTCTCTTCCTAGCTTGTAAAATTCGTTAGAAAAAACAAAGTATACTGATATTTGTATTTACACATGCTACTTGTTGGCCCTTACTCTATAAAAGTATCACCGGACATGGGTACCATAAAAATCTAACAATTCCAATTCAACCCATTCATTTAACATGCTGTACAATGAGGCTACTGTCATAGCATCACCACTCAGGGGGCTGGCTGCAAGGGGGGGAAAATATGGGCACATATTGCAATTCATCTTTTTTTTTTTGTTTTCTTTTGAGGGAGGGGGAGGCTTGTGATAATATCACGCCAATTCTTGCTTAAACAGTGTCCTTTGAGCTGTTGATCCACTTCGGATAAATTCTTAAGCTAGGCACCTTGGAAGAGTTCAAAACAACATTGATTTTTCTTTTGATTGCTCCTTGTACAGTTTATGCGGTATTGCATGTGTTTTACTCCAATCATATATTTAAGTATTTGGTCAATCAACACATGCTAAAGTTGTCCCAAACTCTCTCTTGAAACTTTGGTTAAGAAAAATGGTAACTTTTTTAAACCGTTTTTTCTAGGCAAGTGCTTAATTTTAGCTAAACTTAAAAATCTATTACAATACCAAACACACATTTTTTCTAGGCAAGTGCTTAATTTTAGCTAAACTTAAAAAAAACTCATTAACATTCTTAAATGTAAACCACCCTAAACTTTTGTTTAGATCTTCAAACTTAAATTCATTTGATTGAAATAATTAATGAATCAAAATGAACACATGCAAAAGAATAGACAAGTTGGATTGTTGTTTCTCATGTAAACCAATTATGGAAATGAATTCGGTAGACTAGTAGTTGTGTTTGGCCACCATTTCTTTCTTTTTGCAATCTGCTTGCTTTTATTCTTTCTTATAGGAACCAATATATATCATGTACTTTGTGCAGATGGTGCTTCGATGTTGAGTTGGTTTTCCTATGCAAATGGTTTGGTATCCCTGTGATTGAGATTTCTGTAAACTGGACTGAAATCCCAGGATCCAAGGTGAACCCATTAAGCATTCCCAACATGCTCTGGGAGCTAGCGCTCATGTCCATGGGATATAGGACTAGAATGTGGAGAATTTGCAGCTGAGACTTTTCATTTGGAGTTTATTTATGAGAACTGTTGCGATCTTCCTGGCATTTCTGCTCTCGAGTTATTCTGACACTTGATTAGGCAACGTTAGGGCATACAAACTACGGAATTCACCATTACAATGGACACCATTTCTAACCCTGCGGTTTCTGTAGGCTGTACTGTTTGAGGAGCACATTTTTCGATTCGTCTTCCTTGCTCTTGATTTTTGTTTCGTTATTTAGAATCATATTTACAGAGCATGTGGTCAAACTATGCAGCTCATTGGTATAACAATGGAGGGATGTCAGTGCGGACCCCTTTCTTTTGAATTCTAAGATAGAAAATTTAAAATGCCATCCACCATTACTTTTTCCGCAGATTGGAGACCATGCATGACATGAGGCCTCCTATTCTCCTTGCTGCTCTTATTCAACGGATGAGATTTTTAAACTGTGTTTTTGGGTCCTATGATCCAGTGTACTATTGCGAGCGCTTCTGATATTCAAACGAATCTCGACAGTGAAACCCAACATCGTCCTCACCAGCACCACGCCACCATGTTTCTGTTCTATCTTTCTTGCTCCATGGAAAAGCTCTCAGAGGGATTTCAACCAAATAGACATTGTCTTTAAGATTTTAAAAGGAAAAAAAAAAAAAATCAACCTTGGAGCCTAACCGGCACCCTCAATGTTCTTAAGGCTAATAACAACTGGGCTGGACCATGTGAGAAATTATTCGAAAGAATAGTTAAAGTATATAGGCCTGGCTCGGACATCTCCTTTCAAGTCTGAAAGTGGACTATTCATGAAGGCCCGTATGTTTTTGCGAGATTGAAAAATATTTTTGTAAGAGTTGAATTGTTTTTTTTTTTTGCTTTACATTAGTTAACAAATGATTTAGGGAACGGGGTTAGATGTATCTTTTCCATGTAAGAAGAGCATGAGAACATGCTAGTTTGACAATATACACGTATCCTTTAAAGGCTTGGTATATTTTGCTGCCAAATTGCGGCCTAACATGTAGCGGGTGGAGATTGAACCATGAGCTGTCCAAGCTTACAAGGGTCAGTTGAAGCTGGTCTGGTTTGCCTAAGTTCTTCATTCTTCACGTGAAGAAGTGGGATGGAACCCACATCGTTACTTCCAGTACAATCACAGGTTCACCACCAACAATTAATTATTATAAGTAAATCTAAAAACGTGCGGGAATTTAGTTTGCAAATATGCTGTGGACTTATAAAATAATATCAACGCAATGTTTTTTTTTTAATTATTTTATCAAAGTGAAAAAGATTGAGAAAACAGGTGATAGTTTTATATTTTAAGGTTAAATATTAATTATGCCCTTAAAATATTTTTATTGGGGGTAATTTAGTAATTTCATAATGATCATTTGACATTTCAGAATTTAAAAAATAAATTATGTTTTTTATTTTATAATACATAATGAAAAGCCCCTTGGATTTATTTTTTAAAAGTTTATGTTTCTATCTTTTTTTTTTATTAAATAATTAAATGAGTCACATGTCGTGGAGTGGATTTTCCATGCCTTACATTTAAGGGTGTTCTTGTATTTTTACTTGAATATTTTATAATTATAGGTTTAAGTTAGGGGCAATTGTGTAATTTAATATATAGATAAAATATTAAAAAAATTTTCCAACATAGACATTTAGCGTGTGAACCGCCCTAATACCCTTAGGGTGGCACATTCAAGTTGTCTAGTGGTCAAATATTACCTTTCATGGTAGTGTATAAATCGCCTTAGCGTTGCCTTCTCAAAGAGGCGACATGTGTGGATAAAGGCCGAAATGTTTGGCTCCTATAACATTTTTTTTTTCTTTTTCTTCTTTCTTTTCTCCATCAAGATTCATGCTTGGTATTTAAAATTTCAAGGTGGTCTTTTTCATTGACGATATTTGAGTATCGGTTCTCATTCTTTTAATTTGTAAGTTTTAATGTTGACATTTTTGTAAGTTGTTTAATTGTTTTTAATTTTATTTTTCAATCTAATTTTTTTATATTTTTTCTTTTCAGATTTGGCCCTGATTTTTTTTTCTTTCTTTTTTCCTTACCTCTTTTGTAAACTTTTAATTGTTTTCAATTTTATTTTTTAATAAACAAATTTAATTTGTTATTGTTTTTAAATTTGATCCTCGTTTTCTTGGTGGCTTTTTTTTAAATTTTTTTGTGATTTTTTTTTAATTCAGCCCTTCAATCAAAATTATCCATCCTTTGTTTTTTTTTTAATCTAATCTTTATTCTTTTCATTATTATTATTTTTGAAATTTTCGTTTTAATTATTTTTTTAACTTGTAACATCACCCAAGTAATATGCCTGTAATTTTTAGTTCTTTTGTAGAATTGATTTTTTTTTATTTAGCCTTTCAATCCAAAATTATTCATCCTCTTTGTTTGTTTGTTTTTTTTTTGTTAAATCTAATTCTTATTTTTTTTATTTTTTTTTAACTCCTGACATATAGGGCAAGTGATATGCCCGTAATTTTTAATCTCTTGAATCCTGATATTTGAGTAGATTGTTTACGACCTAATCCAAAATCAATCGTGGCTATCAACTAAACTTTATGTCAAAACCATGTATAAAATATACACATTTCCTTATACGTCGACCTGATCAAGTTCTAGAGGGGCAAATGACAAGACAGCAAAGATGTTCAATGACCAAATTTACCACACAGTTTCCACGTTAGTGATATAATGCTGGCCTGTTGAAACTTGAAATCTTTCGCTGACTTCTATCCTTTTACCTTTAAATATTCACTTACATGTCTCCCCCCTCTCATAACATACGCAGACATGCACTTTTGAAGAGTGGTTGGTGTTTGTTGCTGCTAATGGAGTAGTTGCATGTATTACGTACGCGACTGAGACCCCCGAGAGAAAACAAAGTGAAATATTCTTCTCAAATCAAAGAACATGGCTATGCTTCTAAACAAAAACAGCAAGATGGGCAGCCCTCTTCTCCATGAATTCAAGAAGCAAGCTTCTTTCTTCTTCAAAGAGAAAATCAAAACTGCTCGTTTGGCACTAACTGATGTTACACCAACAGAACTGTAAGTTAATACTCCTTCTCGTTTTTTGTTAGTTTATATGATTTCAATGCCATACAATTATTAATCAACCCTTTTCCTGGTTGGTTCAAACTGTTCGAAGGTTGACAGAAGAGATCATAAATGGAGATCTTTGGGCTCCAGATACACGTGCTATGGGTGTTATTTCAAGGGCTGCTTTTGAAGTTGATGATTACTGGAGAATTGTGGACATTCTACACAAGAGGTTTATATTTGTATATTGGGATTAGATTAATCTATTTGTCCTCTATGAAACTTAGAGATTATACTGAAGGATCTATGGTTCTTCTTCGTTTCCAATTCAGGTTGATTAAATTTGATAGGAAAAACTGGAGAGTCTCATACAAGACTCTGCTTCTATTGGAACACCTGCTAACCCATGGACCTCTACGGGTTGCTGATGAGTTTCAGTGTGATAAAGATGCCATTAAGGAGATGGCTAGCTTTCAGTTTGTCGATGAGAAAGGGTCGGTAGAGTTGCTTATTGACAAATTAATTGATATACAATTTTAAGGGCTGTAGCCTCCGATTTTTATACTTTTTTGGTTTCGTTTGCAGATTCAACTGGGGATCAAGTGTTAGAAAACTATCCGAGAGAATCCTGGAGCTACTTGAAAATGAAAAATTTCTCAAAGAAGAAAGGGCAAGCGCTCGTAAGTTAACACGAGAGATTCAAGGGTTTGGTAGCTTCTCCCAACGATCCTCTTCAGCTGAGGAAAGCTTAAAAGCATTAGGCTTCAGGACACGTTTGAGGTGTAACTCTATCTATAGCCATGAACACAATCAAGAAAAAGATGTCGAGTTTATGGACTCGAAGGGGAAGCTTTTGCACGAGGAAAGAATCCAAATCCATGAGTATACCAGCCATCCAGCACTTGGAAACCAAGAGAAGATTAGCAAAGAGGAATATACTGCAGAAGATCATCCATTCTGCGACAATAATCATCATACAACAGTATCCCTACTTTCTGATGCAGAATGAACTTTCCAAACTGTTTTTTTTTCCCTACTGGTTTGAGAGGACGTGAAGAAAAAAGAGAATGTGAAGATATATGAAATAGGCCGAGTTTGTGTGTTCATATAAATGAGCGTTCTTAATTAAACAGACAACATATTTAGCAAACCATAAAATGTCTTATAAGATTCAAAAGTTTGTTCGCATCTTTACTGTGAAATCCAGATACACTTGTATTGTATTAAGAAAAAAGAAATATTCATTGTTTTTCAGTCTGTTTCTCCTCAGCAGAAGCACTTTCCACTAGAGGCAGTGTCTACAAACAGAAGAATTAAAAGAGTCGGTGAGTTAGACATTTTATCGGACACTCTCAGCAGAGGGAAAGTTCGGAGATAAGAGGGAAAGAGGGATGGGTGTTGTTACAAGGCTGGGTTTGTACATGTTGTGGACAACAGAGGCGCCAGCAAGAAGCGAGACAAAGACAGCAACGCATGACCTCCCAAGTGAAGGAGTGCCCGTTGGTTGCTTTCCTGCTCCGAATTTTTTTGTTCATTTCTGGATTTCAGAAAACTAATCAACGGGTTCTGGTACTGCAATCTGCAGGTTCTAACTTTTTTGATTAAGTCCTAATAATTCAATAAAGATGGATCATCGATTGGGCCGGTACCTGGGCTTGAGGATGATTGGGTTTTAGCCCAAGATTCGGTCTGAATTTCCTCCCCAAGTTTTGTCCCCGACATGTCTAAATTAACCGAAAACTCGATCCCAAAAGTGAAGACTTACTGAAAGTGGTGTTGATCTGGCATGCAGCGATTGAAATCAAGATCACTATAGCTAACCCCTTCTATATCCTTAGGATTTGTGCCCTTGGGTAGCATCGGTTACAAGTTAGAACTTTACTCCCCTTATCCCATTAGGGCTTAGAAAGTGATCGGCTAATAAGGTGCAAAGAACAGCTCATGATTTTTAATTCGATATCCTTTTCCAACACGAAATATCAAGATCAGCCTTTTATTGCCATCTTTCAATATATTTTAGCATTTTTTGAAACTCGGCCAGTGAGACTGCTTTGATGCCAGGCTTTTAATCATATTCAGTCCCATGTTCCTTGTACTTCACATGCAATATTGTTGCTGTAAATGACTCCTCAAATAACTCATGCAAATTAAGCAAGGACGTCCCCCTAATCCATTAACAAAATTAAGGGCTTTAGGGTGGTGATGCAAAAGAATCAAAACATCTCGGGATATTACTAATGAAAGAATTGGACCATTCTGGCAATCAACTCCTTGCCTTCTCAAAAACCATCACTTCAACATTAGAATAAACATAGATGGATAGCAAAGCTACAGTGAAAAGGGTGCAAGCTGCACCACTTCTTTCCAAGAAATATAACATATTTTTTTCTTTTTTCTTCGACAATACCACCCTCGAAGCATTTAGAAGCACTTCCGATGCACAATTGATGGCCCTGACTCGTCATACTCTGCCTTTGCAATCCACATCTGCACTCCAAGAAACAAGCAAGAAAGCAATCCGGTCAGAAACCAATGTTAGAGTAAGCTTTCTATCAAGAACCATGCATGTACATAGATCTTAACTAACCTGCTGGAAGGTGCTAAGGGATGCCAAGATTGAACCACCAATCCAGACACTGTATTTCCTTTCTGGTGGTGCAACCACCTTGATTTTCATGCTGCTTGGGGCTAGAGCAGAAATTTCCTTGCTCATTCTGTCAGCAATTCCTGGGAACATAGTTGAACCACCACTGAGGACAATGTTACCATACAAGTCTTTCCTGATATCGACATCACACTTCATGATGGAGTTGTATGTGGTCTCGTGGATGCCTGCTGCTTCCATTCCAATCATTGATGGTTGGAAGAGGACCTCTGGGCAACGGAAACGTTCAGCACCAATGGTGATGACCTGCCCATCAGGCAATTCATAGCTCTTTTCAACTGCTGAGCTGGTCTTGGAGGTCTCTAGCTCCTGCTCGTAGTCAAGAGCAATGTAAGCTAGCTTTTCCTTCATGTCCCTCACAATTTCCCGTTCAGCTGTGGTTGTGAAAGAATAACCACGCTCAGTGAGGATCTTCATCAAGGAATCAGTGAGGTCACGGCCAGCCAGGTCAAGACGAAGGATGGCATGTGGAAGGGCATACCCCTCATATATGGGGACTGTATGGCTGACACCATCACCAGAGTCCAACACAATACCTGCACAGCAAATCCACGACCAGTAAATAGGGTATCCTAGAACAGAAGGGCATGCCTCCAAAGAAGGCAGGGGGCTGAAAAGCTCAAGATTTTCAAAAAGAAATTGAACAAGACAATAAAAATAATTGGAAATCATCAAACACATCTGAGCTAAAAACTGAAGAAAAACAAAGGGAAAGGAGTCAACTGCAATGAGAAAACTCTCAATAAATCTAAACAGATTGAACACCAGCTCCAAGAATCAACCTAAACAAGTCATATTTAGTCCTCTCCAAAATAACCTGTGTTGGCAAATAAAATATTAATAATTAAACACAAGACCAGTTTCCATTTACAATTTAAACCCTCTGAATATTAACGAAATCATTTGACCACTTACCAGTTGTACGACCACTGGCATACAAGGACAGGACAGCCTGAATGGCAACATACATAGCAGGAGTGTTGAAGGTCTCAAACATGATCTGAGTCATCTTCTCACGATTAGCCTTGGGGTTCAGAGGAGCCTCAGTTAGGAGCACTGGATGCTCTTCTGGGGCAACACGAAGCTCATTGTAGAAGGTATGATGCCATATCTTTTCCATATCATCCCAGTTGCTCACAATACCATGCTCAATTGGGTATTTCAAAGTTAAGATACCTCTCTTGGACTGAGCCTCGTCACCGACATATGCATCTTTCTGGCCCATGCCAACCATCACACCAGTGTGACGAGGACGGCCAACAATACTGGGAAAGACAGCTCTTGGAGCATCATCTCCAGCAAATCCAGCCTAAAAGAAAATATAGAAATCAGTTCTCCCAAAAAAAATACATAAACAATAAACAAGTTTAGAAAATTAAATCTGTTTAAAGCAGTTTCTAGAAAGAAAATTTCTTCTTAACAACATGATAAGCTCTAAATACATTTGCAACCAGTTTAGGAAAGGATCTTCCTATCCAGAGCAAGTAACACTGGAAATAAATTTGCTGAAATTTTCAACAACTTCATGCGTATTTCTATAAGAAGATCAGACCAATGTTATTCTTTCTACAAACACAATAAAGTCGAATGGCATACCTTGACCATTCCAGTTCCATTGTCGCAAACCAGTGGCTGAATATCCTCTGCGTCTGCCATCTTCTACTGCCTGTAATACCAAACAGTGATAATCAACAAAAAGGGAATAAATTTATTTTATCAAGCAAAGCAAAAACATCAAAATCATCTCCTAACTAGCCATGCATTGATGCAAAACAGAGCAAAAGATAAAATATTGAGAAAAAAAAAAACACAAACAAGCAAATGAGATTTTTCGCCTTCATCAGTTAAAAAACAAACAGCAACATTGCAAATCAATGTATCACATCTATAGATCCCATGTCTTATTACACAAACACCTAAATCTGCAAATCTAACTACTGAACATTGGCCCCAAAAAAAAGAAAATGTAATGGCAAACCAACCGTCGTGATTCTGTGTCTTAAAAACGGAAAAGAAATCGATTAGGAAAAATAAAGTGAACAAATATATCGCATCAAAATCAAAATGCATAAAAAAGACTTAAGAGAATAGGCGAGTAAATCTCGGATATCATTTCAGAATCATGTTAAATCACATTTTTAAAGCAATTGCAAACGAAATCTAAAGACACGGACATAAAGAATAGTGACCATTTAGACTCCATTTCCAACATTGTAATTACAGTAAAATTTATGTTCTTCGCTGTTAATTTCCCAATTTTCCTTCAGATTTTAAACAAAACAAAGCCGGGAATAATAATAAAACCAGATCCAAACATGGGATTAAGAAGATACCGAAATGCAGATAAAAAAAATGATTTGCGAGCATGAATCGCACATTACAAAATACTAAAAAGCAAAATGCAGAATCAAAAGGAGATCAGATCCAGACTGCTATACAGCAGGTCCAAAAGATAGAAGAGCGATTGATTAAAAATAAAAGGACCGACCTTGTTATAGGAGGAGGAATTTTGAGAGAGTGAGCGAGGCGACGACGCAAACAAACAAAACTAAAAATGTTTTTTTTTTTTTTTTGAGCTTTTAGAAGGAGAAAGGAAGAAGCTCAATATATGGAACGCGAGATGAGTTGTGGGCCGTTGGATTCTTTTATTTTTATTTTGTGGGCACAACTTACAGAGAGGAACGCGTCATGCGCTCTTCTTTTTTCATATTTCCTGTCTATCTGGGGTTATTATTTCTTGCTGGATCCAGCTCCTTCCGGTTTTCCAGTCATTTCCTTTTTCTTCTCCTTCCTGTCTTCTCTATTTTACCCCTCCTCTTTTTTCCCTTCTTACAAATCTTACCTGTACGCAGTGTTCTTCTTTGGCATGGTGTATTTTTGAATTTTTTTTAGTTTTAAACTAATTTTTTATGTTCTTTTTATTGTTTTAATGTACAAATATAAAACAATAAAAAATAAAAAAAATTATTTTAATATATTTATAAATAAATAACACTTTAAAAATAATCTCTACAGCACTCTAAACAAACCATAATAAATTACTATTATTGTTTTTTTCCTTTTCTTTATAGATTATTAGATTTTTTACTGTGGTAAATATGCTGTCAAAATCTCTCATTTTTATCTCTTAAATGACAAAACTAGGAATTTAACAATGAGATTAGCTCAATTTTCGTGGATGAGTATAATTTTATTACAATTTTTTTTTTTAAAATCTACCATACTATTTAGAGCACACAACTGTTTTAGAACATAAACTTGGTATCAAGTATCAACCACCGTGTATATATTTACACATGCATGCATGCAAGTATTTACGTTAGTTTTAAGAAGATGTGTTTAATAACATGAAAAAAATGGCTTTGAAGGAGATGATGGATTAGTGCTAATCGAGCTACTCTTCTTCAAGTTTCTATTTTTAAATACCATTAGTACAGGCTACAGCCCACAATCCGAGTATTTTAAGAGAGAGTTGCACATGTGCACAGCTGCGACAACTTTTCCCTTCATGAGTAAAAAGGGTAGGAACATTCCTTTGATTATGAAATGGCCAGGAATGGAAGGATCAAAGATTTTGTTGGTTAAATGATGCAGTCTAGCGTTTGCCTTTTGTGCTAAAATGACCATTCTAAACTAGGTGGTGCTACCTTTTCCAGCACATAACAGTTGGAGTGCGCTTCCATGGCTCGGACCCTCTCTCTTTTACCTGGACAATGCTAGCATTGGAACCACAAGGGTGGGCTCGTTTTGGAGCAAAAAGGCTGAAACCTTCGATTTTCTTAGTGTAAACGCCTTCTTTTTCTCCCTCCCCGTGAAGTGGTTGCCGTATAAGCAGCAGAATGCAACCATTGGCAATGATGGTTTTGTCACCAATGTTCCACGTATGCAAAGTATCAATGATCGATTCCACCAGACCTCTAAGCTTTAGATAAACACCAAATACAATGTCAGGGGATTGAACGAGCTTGCTCGTAGAAGATGCAGTTTTGGCGCTGCAATTTGTGGGTTTTCTCTCGGATGGAGGCAGCAGCATTAGACATCTGCTAGATGAATTAGGCTATTAACACGTTGCCTGTTGTGAGCAGACTTCTTTTATGGATCATAAATGTGAGTTTTATTTATGATCCAAATCCTTTTTTTCAGTCTGCAAGCAGGTTGGCTAGTAACCTGTGTTGCTTCAGAACAAGTTCTGATGTGACATGGATAAATAAATTTTCACCCACCACTCAGTAAACAACTGCTACATGGCCTTAATTGGCATCAACGGCAAGCGAATGGAATAAAAAGAAATAAAAAAGTACCAAACATCGTAACGAAGCCACCATTTCAACAAATTAGCTAAACCAATACGATTCAAAAAACTATTCCAAATAATTCAATACAAGAAAGGAAATAAAGGTTCGACGACGAACTATCCTCGTTGCTAAGTTTCCATTAATTTAAGCTGTCTAGAATAAAAGCCTACGATCCTCGGGCAATTGAATGGAAACGTGAACTCCACTTTCTACTAGACAAGCACCGAAACATGAGATTCCTGATAACAAATCAGACGACACAGCAAAGCAGCTGACCTGTGGCTGAGATACCAGTTAATCTACAGGACTGGGGGCAGTATAACCCATCTGCGTGGATATTTTGGTCTTCCATCCTTTCCATCGAATAGCTGTGGAGGGCAAGATGGGATGTCAGCAACAAAAATAAGAATGCCAAAAATTCAAACGGAAGGTAAACCACTCTTTTATGTAGTTGTTTTGAGATGAGTTTCTTATATCAATAACATAAAAGCAAGCCAGGACAATTAGAAGTGGAAGTAGAAAGCATGTTGATGCTGTGCAAGCGTATTCTTCATGCCCAAGTTTTCACTCAGAATTATCTACACTAGGTTAAAAAATCCACCTTTCCAATCCATTATTATCCTCCAGTAACATGAATACAACGTAAATTTTCCCGATGACGAAGAAACATTAGGATGCAGACCTCATTTGAAAAAACCCAGCAACTATTTAACACCTTATCTTGATGAATGTGATGGAATCTGAAAATTTGAATCAGTTAAATCCAACTCAATTCTGATAAGCCTCCCTCCAATCCAAATTTGCATGAAGGCCCACCCACAACACATATCTAAAAAGATAAGGATGTGTTTGCAGGAGCACAATATATGTATGATTATAGGGTTCAGAAGCTAGTAATCTGATATTGTCTACATCAAACCATCTTATATACACATCAAACCAGGTTGGCCTATGTGCAGGGAAAGATTTACAATTTTCAACTTCTTATGAAGAAATATAAGGATATATATGAAGCTACCGGTTCAACAAAAATAACAGAAAGTTACCTTCTTCAATCTTCGATGCTTTGCGAGGGCCCAATTGGTCATGATGGAAGTAGCAACCACAAGAAAAATGTAGCCAGCAACAGTCTGGGTTGCAATATTGAAACCTAACCATTGATAAATCTCTGTTGTGTAATTTGCACATGTAACAATATTGAAGAGAAATCCACTTGGGATTTGATAGCCGCCATTCCCATCTGGACGGCGAAGATTCCTCAGCAAGATATGGCAATAAAAGTTTGCAAGTTGACAAACCAAGCCAAAGCCAAAGCCAATCTTCATTTGAAGATCACCAACAGGGGTGTAAAGTGGATGGTTCATGTAGTAAGCGATATAGGAACCAAAGGTCCAATAATAAGCACAATTTCGAAACACATTGGAGAGCGGAGAGGTTGCATGGCTAAACCGGTGCACAAAAAATGTTTCCATGATGCGTTTGAAATAGTGGAAGCACCAGTAGTACAATGCATATGTCTGAACTGGGTGCATGGTATGCTCTCCCTTGTAGCCCAAAAACTGGTAGACTGGGAAGTAGTAAAAAAAAGGATAGAGCACCAAAGGACCCAAGTATTCAAAGAAAAAGAGTGTGCGGTAGGAAACTTGCGGACCCAGGTCCTTGAAAAGAATAGTTAAGCTGTCTAAATTCCCATCTTGGTATTCTTTGAGGTTCTTCTTGTAGTTGAGTACAGTGGGCCTTTCCTTTGATCCCGGTGGAAGAGGTAGGGTCAGTCGCTGTCTTGCAGGGTAGAATTTTTTGGCTGTTGATGTAAGACATGCAGAAATGGTTATGGAAACAAAATTGCATCTGATGCACCAACTGCATACACAACACTCCTATCTACATGTGGCTCCATGGGGGAGGGATCAAAAAAAGTAGGGGCTAGTGTACAAATGAAAGCAGACATAAATTTGAATTTTGTCAACAAAAATTTCAAAGTTCAGATCTAATTTCATGCTTTTGAGCTCTTGTTCTCAATTTTAAGGATCACATATCAAACCCCTTCCACATCACTACTACCACCACCCTAGCCAACCAAAAAAAGAAAATCACAACCCCGATTTTGTGAGTTTCATCTCAATGATGTATGAGACATCAAATCAAAAAACTTTTAGAATCCTTTAGCATTAAAGAAACTAATCAATGCAAAACCCAACATGATTTCATGATATAGAGAACAAAATTGAGTACTGTACAAAGAAAATAAATAAATAAATAATAAAACTCAAATCCAACAACAGAACCTTCTTCAAATATAATAACCATTATAATGACACAGTCAAGGGCAAGAAAACCAATTCCAACAGCACTTGTTACAGTGAGGAAAAAGAAGCAAAATGCATATTTTTCCACCATAAAGCACCCTAAGCAAATCTACAAACTCTAACACCACCACAAAGCAGAAAAAAGCAGCTTGCCAATTCCAAAAGTCGAATTTGCAACAAAGGAACTGATATCTCTAAGAAAGCATCATGATTCATGCGCTTCTGCGAAGAAACAATACCCATGGCATTCTTTGAATTCCTTTGGATTTCCTATCTAATAAAAATTTGTGAATTAAATTATAGGAAGAGTTTCGGTTTTTCATCTCCAATCAAAACTCAAACCATACTGAGATCCTTAAAGTAATTTAAAACCAAATTCCCAATCTTTTTTACATAACGAGAGGAGCAGAATAAAGAACTTACTTCGCTTATGAATAGCCTCTTGCAGATCAGCCACTGTTGCCTACAAGACAACCAAAACAAAGAAATTTACAAATCAAAACGCACAAGTCTTTTTCCCTTCATTTTCCTCCTATCAACCAAACATGCCAGTAATAAAGACAAGACAGAAAATGTGTAAAAAGCATACCGAATCACTAAGCTCAAGGCCCCCTTTAATGACCTCTCTACCACTACGAGAAACTACGGTCACCTTCATTCTGAAGATCAAATGAGTGAGACACGGTTCGCCAAATGTCAGAAAAAGCAAACCCTTTGAATTTCAAAAAATTCTGTTCAAGATTCGGACAGAACTAGAGACTCGGAACTGAAGCTCCAAATGGGATTTGGTTCTTCGATGTCTCCGCAAGACAAATAATAGAAATAGCAGTGTGTAGTGTGTACTGTGTAGGCAAGTGCTCGTACTTGTTGTGTATTAAAGGTGTGTGGTTGGGGTAGGAGAGCTAACCATCATCCTTAATTGATGATGCGTTTAGGTTTGTGTTAGGAATTAGATTCTTGTTGGGGGTTATTGCTTGTGGGCCAGTGTTGATCGTCCCTGATCTTGCCATCTCATCTTTTCAGTGATCCGACGGTGGGTTTTATTATAACGTTGTTCAACAAATTTTTCCTTAACACCCTTTTCTTTTCGTATTCAGCACGAAGATGCTTATAAGTTAGAACAGAAAAGGGATTTTGCATACCATGCATGGTCCCTCGAGTATCAACGTTTGGACAAACCAAACACTATGTTTTATTTTTAGTTAATTTAGATCCTCAACTTCCAAATTACTTACTTACATAGTTATATAAACTAGGTGGCCATCTAAGAGGAATCAATTTGACAAAAGACACTGGAAGCAAGAGATATGGTTCAATCGAAACTGAACTCTAGGGATTAGTTTGAGCATATGCAAGAGCTCAAGGGACCACCCATGTTGGTTTTTTTTTTTTTTTTTTTATCTATTTCTTGTTTTCTTGAGAAAAGAAGAAGAAGATGAAGAAGAAGAAACTTAAAGCATGCTTGACCGATAAAAGACTTAAAATTATTTTTTCACTTGACAGTGTTTATTTTTACTGACTAAATGTTTAGAATTAAAAAACACATTATTAAATCAGATCGATCTGAGTTGACTTAATAAAAAATATAAAGCAATTTAAAAAATGTCAAAACAGCTTTGCATTGGATAAAATAATTAGATAAATAATTGATCTAATGTTAACTTAATGACCGAATTCTAAAACCAAGGTTCTGAAAACTATGTTGAATTGCTGGCTCCGTTCTTGT
The DNA here is from genome assembly GCA_018804465.1 of Populus tomentosa. Classification (NCBI taxonomy): domain Eukaryota; kingdom Viridiplantae; phylum Streptophyta; class Magnoliopsida; order Malpighiales; family Salicaceae; genus Populus; species Populus tomentosa. Next base: position 3,308,345 of record CM031983.1, on the reverse strand, counting down.
CATACGAATTGGTGACCAAACACGCGTTTTCCCAATTTGTTAACGCAAGCTTCCTAGTAACAAAAACTTGGTTTGCTCCTTTTAAGTTGTTTGAAAAAAAAAAAAGTTGTGATTATTTTTTTAAAATATTTTTTTATTTAAAAATATATTAAAATATTTTTTTATTATTTAAAAATTATTTTAAATAACAATGCATCAAAAAAATATTAAAAAATTAATTTTAAATAAAATAAAATAAAATAAAAAATTTCACGAAACAAGGTTTAAAGACCTTAACCGCAGCAGAAAAGCCTATCATTATAGGCCTGAGAAATAATGTGAACTTCACACATATATTTCTTTACACATTTTGTTGAACTTTCTTTCTAATAACCATTCGGTAGAAACCATTTCATTTTCATTGAACAACTCTAAATCAAGTAACATTGCGGACATAAGACAAATAATATCATGTTTGAGGAACAAAAACCTTTTACGATGCACTTCTACGTTCATTTTGTTCAAAAGGAAAAACCAAGAATAGTTAACATCTTACAGGGGCATTAATGGTGGCAACAAGATTTTAACAAATACACAACATGAATCAACAGCTACAATTCTTTTTTCCAAACACTTGATGGTGCAATCAAGATTACAACTAACACCCAACATGAAGCAACAGCTATATTTCCCTCACCATTCAAAGAACTCAAGCAATTTTTAGCAACAGTTGCAGCTTATTCCAAGAACCCAGCATTTTGAGCAGCAGTTGCAACCTATATTCCAAGAGCAATTCCAGGGAAACTTGTTTTTTTTTTTTCTAATCTTTATACTAACTGATGCAAAGCTTCTTTTGGGAAAGTTTTCCAGATCTTATCTTTATACTGATTGGTGGAAAGCTTCTTTTGGGAAAGTTTTCCAGATCTCGGTGGCTTGGATCCTAAAAATCAACGAATACTTGTTATCATTGAATTATATGCGCCTATACGAATTGCTTACGTCCTAGTAAAATAGATGGGAAGAAACTTAGTATCTCTAGCATTATTATAAAGAAAAGGCATTTTTCACATCTTTATAACATTACACCAGTCAATCAGCAATGACTGATTAACAATTTTCTAATTATGAAATTATTATTTGTTGCCACAAAAATTTCTGACGTATTTCTTTACCTGGTACCCGGCTTCACAAGCCCTGGACCAACGTTGGAGAAGAAAAAAATGAGTTGAACAAGGATTTCAAAGACGATCTTCCTCTGAAAAATTGGAAGGGTAACATCTCTCAACTATAACAAGCTCCCCCTTCACAGAGCACGTCTGTCAAACAACACAAGACCAAAGATAAGAAGGAATGCAAATGAAATTCTCTAGCTTTAGCTTCTTAAATGAATAGTTTCCACTAGTGATTTACAATCTGCATTTTACAGGGAAAACCTAAAGAAAACTCTCCAGAACTTTCTTTTATGGATTTTGCCTCTTTAGGATATCATTCTCAACTGTGTCTTTCTGACCTAAGGGGGAAAACCCTCAGAAGATTCACCATTTTATTTCTGCTTCTTTCTATTTTTATATGGTGATAACAGAAGCATTCTTCAATAAACGTTCTTCTGAGTCATCATCAAATCTGGAGAGATACAAAACCATAAAATGAGCATCACATATGCCAGAGAAGACTAAAAATTACATCAATCTTAGAAAGCCAGTGCAGCCACGAAAGTAAAATATGCATTAAACTCACTACGCAAGTCTGTGTATACCCTCATGCTCTGTCTTGAGCATTCTCACGTGCTAAAATCCCCTTCTCTATCTGCACCTTGGCACAAAACTTAATTTTCAACCACTCCTAACAACCTCGAACTGGACCCTCTCTCCAATCAGCAGAACCACAACTCAAGCACTTCCTGATCAATAGCTTCACTTTGTATCATGTACCTTTTGGAACATTTTCCTCATTACCCCTTCTGCTTGTGGTACCACCCTGCCATCAATCTCATCACCTTAGCAACAGCATCTTTACACAACTTAAAGTCCTTCCTATTATCTCATCATGCCTTATTGTCCTCCCCCATCAACTTTTCCAATCACCATTTCCCACTTTTTGCGCAATTTAAGAGGGTGAGGGATCCGTGTTCATCCACTAAATCTTTTGAATATTTCAATCACATAGAACCCAGTATTGGAACATTTGTAGTTGCCCATATGCATCAGTATTACAAATTTCCCTTAGAGTATAGTATAGCAACTTAGAGTCATATAATAACTGAAGAAAAGAACATTATTTTGATTATGAATGGTAAATCTATGAGAGAATAAAGAAGAAGAAAAAGTCATTCAAACTTATGGGATGAAATTTTTAAACTTTTTTCCTCAGTCATGGACAAGTGCTCTCAATCTAAGAATTAAAAATCATGACAATGATATTCTGTGTGAATAGCTAATTTCTCACCATCCAATCAGATATTGGTCAGCATCATTAGTGCAACTTAACATTGTTATAGATCAAAACATTTATGTTCAACATTCAGAAAAAAAAAAAAAAAAACAATGATCACATCCACCAGGCCTCTAAACTTTATAGGAAATGAATGAGATCGCAGAAAACAGATGAATTTGATAACCAAAGCACATTTCTGTGCTTGATGCTTGGAACCATCAACAGGATGCTGGGAGCATGGAGAACCCTATCTGTTACCTACCTAAACTCGCTCCATCTTGGCAAAAGAAATCTCATCCTCTTAATTGTCACATCCTCCAAACAACCTCACCAGGCCTACCTCCGCTTTTCATCTGCAAAGAGGTTAATCCTCAACCTTTTTGACTCTGGATAAGTCGTGTCAATATTCATGTTTTCTAATCAAAACTTGCAGACAATAAACTGTACTTGAATGTTTACACTGAAGTCGATAATTCAGTTTCATAACGAGGCACAAGTAATGATGATGAAGTATGAAAAAATAAAAATAGTCAATCAAGCTTGCAAGCTGAAGACCTTCACTACAGCTTTGTGCATGTTGCATGGAATAATATACTCCTTGACCAAAGGAAAAGGAAAGAAAGAAAAGAATGCAAGAAATAGTAAGCATCGTTAAGAAGCCACAACTAGACAAATTAGTCAAACCAGCATCATCAAAAAACAAAAAAAAAAAAACTTCCAAATAATTTAAGACTGAAAAGAGAGTGAAATAGAAAAGGGATTCAACAGGGGAACTGCCCTTGTTCCTTGAGTTTCAAAAAATTTATGCTTTCTGAAGGGGACACTGCGATTTCCAGTAACCAGGTGCAAAAATCACCCGCACTTTGTACCCAAACCGTGACAAAGTACCATAGTCTGGGATTCGGTGACAGGGAATCCAGATTGTATACCACTACAGCTAACAAAAGGCAGAACTGCCAGTTATTCTATGAGAAAAGGGACAATATGGCCCATCAGAATGGATATTCAGGTCTTCTCTCCTTCCTATCAAATAACAGCAGAGGACAAGGTGAATTGTACGGAACAGAATAGCATGGAAAAATTAGGAACAGTGATACATTTGTTTTCTTCAAGCCCAAATATTGCTTACTGCCATCAAATCTGAATCTTTTAACAGTTTAATCTAATGCAAATCTGATGTGTTGCAGATCCAAACCACACATGAAGACCTGCCTGTGATCTTAACTTTTAACTGCTGGTGCATATAAGATGAGACTGCAAATTCAAAAGCTAGTGTAGTTATCTTATGTCGCCCTTAGCAATTATAATATACACTCATACAATCTTATTTCCGCATCAACCCAGGTTGGACCATAAGCAAAGCAAGATCCACATTATCCAACTATTAATGAAGGAAAAACAACAATACAAAGCTAACAACTGGTTCAACAGAAGTATAGAAAGCTACATTCTTCAATTGGCAGGTGCTTTGCAATGACCAGGTTGGTCATGATTAAAGTAGCAACCACAAGTGAAGCATAGCATAGCATTCCAAGTCTGTTTTGCAATGTGAAACCTAACTGAATCTCTGTTGTGCACTCTGCACATGTGACGATATAAAAGAGAAACCAGTATGGGATTGATAAGCTAACATTGGCATCTGGACAGCAAAATCTCCTAAATAAATCATGGAAATAGCACTTCAAGTTTTGACAAATCAAACCAAAGCCAAAGCTAATCTTCATTTGATTGAAGGTCACTAACAGGGTGGAAAATGGATGGTTCACATACCAAGCAATGTAGGAAGTTCCAATAATCAGCACAGTCCTAAAAGCATTTGTGAGCAAGGTTACATGGCTAAATCAGAGCGAAAAATGTCTCTATGATGCATTTGAAGTAGTGGAAGCACTACAAGCATTAAGCATGTCGGGCCTGTTTGGATGATTTGCTCTCCCTTGTAACGACAAGAAAAACATTGGCTACAACAGTCTGTTTTGCAATGTGAAACTTATACAGAGATGATCTCAGTTGTGTAATCTCAAGTCACAATATTAAAGAGAGGCCTGTATGGGATTTGATAAGCCACCATGTGCATCTGGACAGCAAAAATTCCTCAAGAAAGACATGGAAATATAACTTCAGCTGGACAGTGCGAAAGTTGATATTCTTTTGAAGGTCACCACTAACAGGGTGCAAAGAGAGTAGTTCACATATCAACCAAAGTAAGAAGTTTCAATAATGAGAACAATCCTAGACGCATTTGAGAGCAAGGTTATGCGGCTAATCAAGGTGTAAAAAAGTACAAATGATGCATTTGAAGCAGTGGAGGCACCAGAAGCATAAAGTATGTCTGGTATGGGTAGAAGAAACATAGCATGCAACAATGTTTTGAAATGTGAAACCTAACCACTGATGACCTTAGTCGTGTAATCTGAACAAGTGACCATTTTTAAAGAGAAACCACGATTTTATAAGCCACCATTTGAAATAAGGACAGCAAAAATTCTTCAAGAAAGACATGGAAAACTTCAGGACTTGAAAAACATTAACAGGTTTCAATGTAGACGGTCCACGTAGTAAGCAATGTAGGAAGTTTCAATAATCAGCACAATGCTAAACACATTTGAGATGTTTAATGACTTAATCAGGGAGCAAAAATGTCTCTATGATGCGTTTTGATTAGAGGAAGCGCCAGTAGAATAAAGCATGTCTGACCTGGGTGGACAATCAATCTCCCTTGTAACAAAAAAAAAGGGTACCCAAGTTTTCAAATAGGGAAGACAAAGGACCTATTATTCCTGGAAAAAAAGCTGTATGGTGGGAAATTTGTGGACTCAATTCCCCCAGCACTACAGTTCAGTGCTCCAAATTCCCATCCATGATGATTTTCTTGTGGTTAAAGGATGATGGACCTATCTTTAATCCTGGCAGAAATAAGGAGGTCAGCTGCTGTCTTGGAAGGTAGAATTTTTCATTGTTGTTGTAGGGCATTCAAATAAGATCCTTCAATAAAATCACATCTGATGCTCCAGAAACATACAAGCACCCATTATTTACATATTGTTAACTCAAGACGGGAAACAGGAGCGGAAAGAAAAACCTTATGATTTATGATCTTAAAAATTGAAAGCCAATCACAGAACTTTATGGGTTCTTTTGCATGATGAAATTAAAACTCAACACGATGTGAATATTTAATGAATAAAAAATAGGCTGTGAGCAGACTTTGCAAATGTAAATAAACAAACTAAAAGCCAGATGAGTCCTCTTCACGTGTAATGACCATAATAATGGCATAAAGTCATAAATTATATATAAGATGACAGACTTTGAGTCAATAGCTATACGCTTCCCTGCATACAATTAAAAACTAAACACAATATTTGCCCTTCATTTTCATTGCAACCGAACATACAAATATTAAAAGAAAGAGAGAGATGAGTGTATGGAAACACAAAGGTCAAGGCCTCTTTTGATGACCACTCTGCGACAGGTACAAACAACAGTCACCTCCATTTTGGAGATAATTGAAAAGAGAGTAAATTCATGTAAAGCTATATAAAAAGCATATACTTTATATCTGAAACAAATCTCTTCAAGATTCAGAGACAGCAGAAAAACAGAAACCTCATAGGGAACTTCCACGTTGAGATCTCAGACAGATGTAGTTATGACAGTAGCAGTACATAGCTATAGAGAAAGCTAGTAGAGTTGGGTTTGAGGAGAATGTGAACGATAAGGAAAAGCTTACTGATAAACAGAACTTTTCAAGGAGCAACTTTCCTATTAATCATGGAAAGTTAAACCACATATTCCACAAGATCAATAAATCCAAAACTACAAAAGCAATTCCAGAACTGAACTAAAGAGATTGAACAGAACTCACTAGGTAAGTTTGCAAATATCCTCGTATTCAACAGCCTTAAGCACTCTCCCGTCATAAATTCCCTTCTCTATCTGCACCTTGGCACAAAACTTCTCCGTATCCACTCCCAACAACCTGGCATTTGAACCTCTATATGCACCATTCACTATTTTCACCAAACCCCCAATCTGCGGAATCACAGTCTCAAGCTCTTCCTGATCAACCCTCAACTTATGCTTATTCTCAAGAATCTCAATTTCAGCAACATACTTATCAATCACTTTCCTCACTACCCCTTTCTGCTTATAATACCCTTTCTCTGCCAACGCCTTACTCATAACCTTAACGATAATCCCTTCAAACAACCAATAATCCTTTCTATTAGTCCTCTCCTTTGCCTTCTCTTCCTCTTTCATCAACTCATCCAACGCCGATTTCCCACTTTTACCTCCAATACCACCTTCCTTATTTTTCCCCGTCTTCCTCTCCTTATCCTCAACTTCCTCAAAAACCAATCTAGAACTAAAACTCTCACCTGTCTCTTTCCCAGCATTATTACTCTTCGAACCAAGGGCAAACCCAACCTTCACCCCGCTGTCCAATTTCAAATCCTTCGCTGGCCGCACTTCACCACTGTCCACACTGTCATTTTTAACAGTCAAAAACTCTTCAGCCTTCTCAATCTGCTTTTTAATTTCCCTCTCCTGCTTCTCCTCCTCTGCTAAATCCGCCCTGACTCTCTTACTCTTCGCATTCTCCTTGAAAATCGTCTCCGAATCCCTATCAATATAAGTCATAAACCACCCTTTCGGCGTCTCATCGACTTTACACTTTCCAGTTCTCCCCAAATGCTTAACAAACTCCGTCAACGTCGCCCACTGTGTCGAATTCATATGAATATGGTGCCTGTCATGAATATACTCATTGTAAATCACGGTCGCCGCGACACGAGAAAACCTATGGCTCCGTTTCATCGAATCGAGGAACTCGTTTTCGAATTCTTCAGAGTAGCCGTCGACGATTCTGTTAGGGTTTTGACCGAAGACTTCCATTTGCCGTTGGTGGCCTTCGCTCATACAGTGGCACTTGAATCCGTTCTCGTCTCGACATTGTTTTTGACACATTTGACAATACCATCGAAGTTTCTGAAGACCTTTAGCTTTGATTCGATTCGCTATTGCTTTCGGTGTAAGGAAATCGTTCTTCCCCATTTTCTTTAGGGTTTGATAGATTGAATTGGGATTACAGAATTACCTGAATAATAATAATAATAATAATAATACACAGTTTAGCTTCGCTTCTAGAAGAATACTAACATTTATGTTAAAAATCTAAATCAAAATAAAACACTTCGCCTCAAGAAAGGTAAAAGAAGTTACGGGCCGTTGCTTTTTGCGGTTGTATATGGAAGAATTGGGCTGTCTATTGGTAATGTATTATGGGCCGTACATGAGACTAAGATAAAAGGGCCCGATCAGATGAATAATGAGCCCATTTTATATTTATGGTTATACTGGGCGGTGATGTTGGTCTGCTTATTTATCTAACCTCACTTGCTGACGGTTCAAACTAATTTGTCGTGGATAAAGTGGGATTTTCAAATATGTTGGGTACCTTTGTGTTTCTTTCTTCTTCTTCTTTTTTAAATAGTAGACATACTCTTGCACACAATTTATGTATGGGTGCTTATTTCTAATATTCAAACCACTATGAATAACCTGTTAATTTGAGGTCTACAGTAAATTATATATTTACATGTGAATTAAAAAATACAAGTGCTAGGATTCGAATAAAAAAATATTATATTTTTCTAATTAATTATTTATCACTTGACAATTATCACGTGGATTATTAGGTCACTTTTAACTTTATATTCATGTTTCACGAGACTATAAAAGAATGAACATTTAGACTTTTTATTTAAAATAAAAATCAACAAGAACATATCAATTTATAACAGTGTAAAAATTAAAGATTTTTTTCTTGATAGAAATAAAGAATTTATATAGCAATTTGGTATTGTCTCATGATATAAAAAACAAAAATATATTGGATTGAAAAGGTATATAAAATAAATTCATGTTTTAAACAATTTTTTAGTAAATGTATATACTTTAAAAATAGAAAGTACAATAATAAAAAAAATTATATTTATATTAATTGCTTACGTCGTTTCTATCTCAGTAACATAATCAAACACTACTTTATTAAATCTAAATGTCAAAGATATAAAATACACATGTTTTATAGAAAAATATTTTTTACATTTAATTTACAGCACAAGAAAGAAAGAAAAAACATTGGAAATTTGCTCGGTAATTTTTGTATTAATCATTTAGATAGTACTAACATGGCTAAATTATTTGAAGGCAAAACCATGTTCTATAAAATACCAGCTTATAGTATACCGCTCATATCATCATCTTGTCATTTTAAACTCATTGTACCCAACAACATCTTACAGAACCAGAGCTGAAACTTGGACTGCCTTCGTAAACACGTACCACACCGGATCCAATTATTTTATCTAACTCTGACTCAGTCTTTATACCAGGTCCAACTCTGTTTTTTATCTTGCTCCGCAAGAGTTTCAATGGCAGCTCCGCCTCATTTTAGACAGGCTAAAGGCCCAATAGCCTTCATTGGGCTGGAGTTATGCGTGTGTAGACATTAATAAATTCAGGTTTTTTATAACTCATTTATTTTTTCACCTTAAAAATATTTTTTAAAAAAATAAGAAATTTTTTTAATTTTTATTTCTGATTCAGCCCATTTTTTTATATTTTCAGATAATTTTAACATGATGATATTAAAAATAAATTTTAAAAAATAAAAATTTATTATTTTGATTTTTTTATATAAAAATACTTTAAAAAATAATTAAAACCTGGACTAACTCTTAATATTAAGACACGGCATCGTATAATACATTCGAGAGACGTAGCACACAGGAAAGTAACAGACAAATTCGTGGTTATTCTTAAAAAAAAAAATAAGAAGTTTATTTCAACAAAAAAAAAAATGTAATGAAGCGCAACGCGGTATCATACGTTTCCTTTCGTGTCATGGGTGCTAACGGAACGCGCAGCGAAGACACCGTGATAACCGATAAACTATTAATATATTATCGGTCTGTTTTCTCTATTAACCCAGCATGCACGGCCAAGTAAAAATCTACCGACAGAAGCACGCAAATGCGATAGATTGAAGACATATCCATGCAATAATTTCAATAAAACTATATTTAAGAAATTCCCTGCTGCATTTTTATGCAGTACAAAACTTTGAGAACCATTAAACCAACATTCGAGGACAGTAATTAAGGCAAATCCATATATGTACGTAACTGTAGGTTTTAACTATAGAAGTACATTTGATTATAGTAGGGTTTCAAGCAAACAATAATCACCCTTTAAACCGTTGCACTCAGAAAGTTTTATTTTATTTTATTTTCTAGATTTAAGCTTTTCAATGACAACACAACGAACCGACTAAACCAAATACCCAAAATATATACTCCTGTGTTTTTTATTTTTTGAATTTGTAGTTTTTCACGCTCATGATAATATTTCCACACACAAGTACTATATATATAACACAACCTAATAATAGGTTGAGCACTGGTAATATATATCTTATGCATAGAAGATAAAAATAATAATATATATTAACTTAAATACAGCCATGCAGGTCATTTTCTTATAACTCGTACATTAATGCTTTGTTTGAATAAACAATCGGTCGGTGCTGCAATGGACTAGATCAAAGGTAGAGTTGTGAAAGTTATCTCACTGGGTACAATACAAGGAAGGAGCGGATATATAATAATTACACCAAACTGAATGTTGTTGAATATATCATCCTCTCGGCATTTTAATTTAACATATGATATATTAAAAAAAAAGGAGCCATGTAAGTTTTCTTAACAGGATGCCTACATTCACACTTAATATAATCTCTTAGGAAGGAAGACAGCGGTTTTTCTCAGTAACTACTATCCCCCCCAACCCAGAAAAAAAATAAAAAAATAAAATAAAAAAAGACCTAGCCTTCGTTGAAATTGTTTCCCTACTAAGTAAGTCGGTTTAGGCCTTTCTATATAAATCGTGCATCTTTGGAGATTCTTCAATTCGTACCAAATCTAGACTACTTCTACATAGATAGACATCACTTTGGGCATCAAAGAGGGTTCTATTAATTAAAGCCTGCCGAGCGCTTTAGCCAGAACTAATCCAGAGATCCTAGCGAGAATTTTCGGTAAGATAATATTTTATCTGCTTGGTATATCTGCTAGGGTTAATAATTCTTGTATGTTTTTTTTAATATATTTTTTATCTGCTTAGAATCAATTCATGCATCGTTTTTGGTTAGTTTATTCAACGGGTGTCTTATGTACATAAGAAATATGATAATATGTAAGCATATGTCTAAATAAATTTAATAAATTTTTCTAATTACAAGAAGAGGTTGATGTTAGGTTATGCTTTTAAAATTGTCTTGAAAAGAGAGCTATTCTAGACCGCCTATAAACTGGTTCAAGGATTACACGTTGTAGCGTAAAAAAACACAAATAACCTTTTTTTATTAAAAAAAATACTCTTCATTCATAAACATTATCGATCTTTGTCGTGGAATATTGGGTAAACTATATATCCACTTTCTGTCTCCTCTTTTCATTTCGAATCCGGAAACAATTTTTTATATTTATAGTTGCGGAATATTATAGTAGTGTATGACTTCTCTTTTCCTGGTTTGGGTAGAAGCTAGATTATATTGCAGTACACACAACACTGTATATATTTATAATTGATTTTCCTGGACAACCAGGGCTAGGAAGATTTCTATCTCTGAATTAAATGGTGTAATTACATGTTTTATAATTACGCACTTGCGGGAAAGTGATTGAGCATGTTTATAATTGCAGATATGGGATTAACCAAGATCAAACATCCTAGTCATAGCCAACACTGTCTTTTGCTGAAGTATCCACAAGAGCCTTATCAGTGTAACGGGTGCATGGGGCTAGGATTTGGCCCATGCTACGAATGCGAGCACGAAGACTGCTGTTTCTATCTCCACGAGGAATGTGCAAATGCTGCCGCATCCACATCCCATCCATTTTCTAAGTGCAGCTTGAAATTTCACGACAAGGCTCCTCAAGAGGGTGAAAGATACTGTGATGCTTGCGGAGAAGATGTGTCAGGGTTCGTGTACCAGTGCAAACACAAAAATCCACACGATTTCCATCCTCGCTGTTTAAAGCTCCCGCGTACCTTGACAACTGAAGATGGGTTGATGCTACAGTTGAGGAAAAAATTGCCATCGAAATGCTTATACTGTGGAAGCAAGGAAACCTCGAACAGAATCCAAGGCTGGTGCTATGTTTCTTCCCCTGCTCAATACTGCTACCATATAGCTTGTGTGAAAGACATGATTCTGGAGAATTGGAGAAAGGGTTATTTCATTGAAGATGGCAACGTGAAGGCGAGTCACCTAGCGCTTCAAACTTTCAACCCAAGTAGAGAAATAGTACAACCAAGTGGGAAAAGCTCAAGCACGGCCAAAAAAATATGGAGCACGGCAAAAACAGTTATTATGCTTATTATTTCTGCTTTGTTCGGAGAGCCGACGACTCTCATTTCAGTGCTTGTTCAACAATTACTCTCCAGTTAAATGGGAACGCAGAGACCACATCGATGAGTTTGTTTTTGTGTATAGAATCTTGTAATTAATGTTTGTTTGAGTGCTATTGTATGACTTTTCGCTTTGTTCATATTGTGCCCTAAATATCCGCGTAGATTTGTGAATATTGTCAAACAGATGTAAAGATATTGTTAAAAAAAATAAATCATGTTAAATTTCAATTGTAAAAATATTGCGAGTTTGTGCTTGGGTCAAGCAAGTTTTGATTTGGCCATTCTCTGTATACTGATAAAACTATATGTAAAAATATTGTATTATTATATATGCAAGATCTCAACGAAAGCAAATCATGTTATGATAATGTTTTCAGTGGGTACGTGACTAACTATATATATGTGTGTGCTTGTTTGTATGTAGAAGAAGTGTGCCACAAAGAAAATTACGAAATATTTTGGTGAAGGACTTGAATTTTTTAAATTCTTGAATTTTAAATACCAATCTCGAGTTAATTATTCTAAAATTGTTTGCATGATAAAATATGATTTTCTCTTTTCTTACATCTATTTTTATCTAAATATTGATAATTACGTATAAGCATTATAACATTTTCTAGACATGATTATTTCTTATATCCGTTTTTCTCTAAATATTGATAATTAGATTTAAGCAATATAAAAGTTTTTAGACATGATTATTTGGATGGCCGAAGAAACATTTTTCACGCCGTACCTGTCCATAATAAGGAACTACATTACTCTTAACCCTTTGAAGATTTTTAATCAAATTAATCTAGATTGCATGCCGTTCAAGTAAAAATCGACAATACTGAAAATTATTATAAATTCCAACGTCCACACACACAAATATATATATATATATATATATATATATATATATATATAGAGAGAGAGAGAGAGAGAGAGAGAGAGAGAGAGAGAGAGAGAAGAGACGTTATAGTTATTTTTCTTGGAAATTATGCTTTCCAGATGCGGGTGACGACTATCAAAAACACCGAAAATTCCATCTAAATTCCTCCCCCTCGGCGTCCAATTTAAGCGAAATGCTTGGAGTCGTGACGCCACGCCATCCATGTGCCGGCCATTTCTTATCTTACTTTTATCATCTGATCCGTTTCACATTATTTGGTACCATCGCAAGTTCACGGAAAGGAAGGGCAGAGGAGGATGAAATGAATGGCATATGTAAGTCTGTCTTCCCAACGCTCCAGCTCGTGGCTCCCTACCAAAGGCAAAATTTGAAATCATGTTGAAATGGAAAGAAAACCAAAGAAATAATTTAACTAAAACCAGAACTAAATAAAAAAAAAAATCAAAACAAAACTGCATATATTTTTAGAGTATTTTTTTTCTAAATTATTATTGTAGCTTTTTTATTTAAAAATATATTTATTTAAGTATCAAAAAATTATCGCCTATACTAAATAGCATTTTTTATAAATACTAATTATAAATCATTTTAACTTATCCATTATCAAGTATAAATTATAATTAATTTAGTAAAAAATAATTGAATCAATGAATTATCCAATTTAGAATTCCTATTCCTAAACTAGGAATTTTTAGGACATCTGATTTGAAATTCAGTTAGATCCCACATCCGGCAGGAACAATGCAGGCAAGGTTTGTTTTCCTTGGAAAAAAAACAATAGAAATATGAATCCTTTCATACAAGTGTAAAGTGCAGAGAAAGTGCCTTTTCTTTCTATATTTCCTACTCGTTTACTTATAAAAAACAAAAAACAAAAAAAGGAAAAGAAATGGTCATTTCCGTTCAATTGTTACTAAATAAGTGGTCGGTTTTTTTTTTAAAAAAAAAATCCTAGAAAAATTATCATCGACAAGATGATTACAAACACATAAATAACCCAGTCTAATTGGATAAAAAACCCAACAGCGACACAGCTCATTGTAGACTTAGCGTCGTTCGAACACCAGACTACACAGCCTAATTAACCTGGCCCGCCTAACAGAAGCTAGATAATTCTATGGACAGAAAGCCCAGATACTAGCCCAAGGGTTAATTATAAATCGATTCACCAATCACCGATCTAAATCTCTCTGACTTGATCACCTTGCAGAACGAAATTCTCACCATACAATGATATAAAAGAGGAAGCTTACAAGTTACAACTTCCTCGAGACGCAGGTTGCTGCCGTAATAGCATCTACCCTCCATTACTATCCCTGCCGTCTTACATGTTTGTTTTGTTTTTTAAAAATATTAAAAAAAAATTAATTTTTTTATTTTTTTTATTAATTTCAAATTAATATATTTTTAGTGTTTTTAAATTATTTTGATATACTGATATCAAAAATAATTTTTAAAAATTAAAAAAAAAATCATTAACATATATGTTAACCAAAAAGTAAGTGTTATGTTTTCCTTCAGCCGTCCATTTGTCTCTCATTTTGTTTTGTTTTTTAATTTATGTTGGTGTCTAGAACTATTTTCACACACTTTAATTAATTTTACGGATTTTAAAGTTGATAATTATATAAATTTTTAGTGACCCTAAAAAAACTTAAACTCATAATTATTAAAAAAACAAATCTAAAATATAACTATTATTAAGATAATTATTATTTTAATTTGCTTTTTACAGCCAAATTACGATTCTATATTAATAAGAAATCATGAACGATTTTTGGGTTCAAACTAAATTTAAAAATATATCACTTAAATTAGAAGGACTAGTCCCATCTCCTCGGTCGTAGCTAACCTTTGACTCGAAGTCTTTCGCACGAAATCTTGTTCACACCTATATTAAACAATCTTTGTTCAATGAAGACCATTGACCATATAAAATCCGGTAGATACTCCATCCAAGTCATAACTTCACCAGAGCTCGGTCCGGACCTTTCTGGTAGCAGAGGGGCCATTTGGTATTACTTCTTAAGCAACCGCTTGCCTTTTCCAATCTCTACTTGAGTGGTTACATGGTCCCGATTTAAATTTTAGGATTTATCCTTGAAAGTTATAAATCTCTTGGATTGAAATAAATATTTTAACTATTTTTAAATAAAAAAATAAATCTCCAAACCATTTTCTCGAAGTTTTCACAACAAAACACAATTGTTTTCAAATATTATTTAAATCAGTAGTGTTAACCTCTTATGATATATTTATTTGATACATAATTGTTATATATTAATTAGATATCGATCACAAATCTATTATTTTAGAAACATATAAAAAACCTCTCTGCTTGCAAATATATATACATATATTGCATTGAAACAATTAATCTCATGCGCATTCGTTCTTCATTTATATAGCAATATACTTTTTGACTACGCATATTGATGCATATCTCATACAAACATCTTATGGATCACATCCACATCACATGAAAATAATCTGT
Source organism: Populus tomentosa (assembly GCA_018804465.1). Taxonomy (NCBI): domain Eukaryota; kingdom Viridiplantae; phylum Streptophyta; class Magnoliopsida; order Malpighiales; family Salicaceae; genus Populus; species Populus tomentosa. The sequence continues at coordinate 3,293,064 of CM031983.1, read as the reverse complement.
GATTCCGCCTGTCATAGATCATGGATTGCTGATTCCCACAAACTTCAACCAGGCGCAACATTTTCCATCACCATTTTTCTCGATAGGAAAAAAAAAAAAAAAAAAAAAAAAAAAAACAGAGAGAGAAAGTGGGCCAGATTAATGGTGTTTCATATGCATCAATCAAATCCAGACCCTTTATTTTGTTTGTTCAAAAACAAAATAAAAACTGTTAGGGGTGCTGAAATGGGCCCCAGTCACATGGTTATTTTTCTACAATCAGTGACCTCTTGTGCCCCTCCTATGCAATCATACGAGCAATTGCTTTAGCTTCACCACCGCGTTCCATCACCCTCCGTTCAGTTCCAGGGAAGCTTAAGATTCTTCACAGCCAGCGATCCAATTAATAGGACTGGTCTAAAGCAGATGATAGAACTGGAAACATGGGAGGAAGTTAGCTTCTCCAAGTTTCCAAGGGTGCTGCCATTTGCACCTTTTTATCTTAAATAATGAGACGGGGTTCAGTAAAATCGACAGCGCAGGCCTCAAATTGCTTAAACAGGCTCTCTTTGGCATGGAACCAGTGTCTTTTGCCTGTCAAAGGTGATTTTAGGACCACTTTTCCGTATCCCCCGAACTTCACTTCGGTCAATTTAACCTTACAGCTAGCCAGGACTTCCGTTTGATCTGGTTGCCGTATATATATTTTGTTTGACGGGGACCCATCCATCCATGATCCTGCGTCACTTGTCTGTGTCGTGATATCCCAAGGGGCCTCCTGTCGGAACCTAACCGCGTGCGATCCAATATCCCTCGACTCGTTTTTTTATCCTTTTAAATTGCAATATTGCTTTGTCTTTTCCGTGTTTGTACAGATGTATCGATTATTCACCCAATGCTTTTTTTCCGTAACCATGAAATTTCCATTAAACTAGAATAGATGGGGACAATAATACAGAGATATCGAGTACAAAGTACCGTGAAGAATAAAAATTTGGTAAAAAAAAAGCATCAAGACTCGAAACAAAATGGGTTCAGGTAAATGAACAACTCTAAATTGTGATGGTCACGAGGAGACTGACTTGTTCACCGAGTTGATGGGGTCAAAACTCTAAATTTGTAGCGCTTGACCAAACAACAAGCCGCTCTCTAGAAAGAGCGTGTAGATCTACAGCTATATAGGTAGAAGACACCCTCCAAAATTATTTTAGGAAACTAAAACTAGGCGAATCTAAAACAAAGTTGGAGAGAAGAACTAGGGGAGAAATAGAAATAGAATGAGGGATACCGTCAAATTTGATCGCTAATAACAAGCCCAATTTAGTTTGCCGTTAATTTTGATTACTTGTAAGAGGCCCAGTTTCGTTCTTCATTTTTTTTTTTTATTGAAACATCAAGAATGCCTGTCATGGATAAAAAGGGAAAAAAGGACGGTGCTAATCCTTGCACTGCTAAATGTGTGATGATATTGGAAGAATGAAGAATGAAGAACGAAATATTTTGTCTTCTATGTTCAAATATATCGAAATAATTATATCAAAGTTTAAAGTATTTTTAAGAATAGAGCTAACTAAAAGTAAATGCATTTTATCGTAACATTCAATTTTTAAACTCTAAACTAAATAAGTATTTTCATCACATAAACCAAAAAATATCCTTTGCTGTCACTGTAACTGCAGTTAATAAGTAAAATTAAGCGTATTGTGATTGTATAAAATTATTTTTTTTTTTTAAATCATTTTAAAATGTTAATATAAAAATATATCTTAAAAAACAATTGTAATTTAAACTTCGCGTAACTTTCGTTGGAATTGTCCTTTACATTAATCTTGCGAAGACTTTTAACTCCAAGGGTGTAGTTGAAATGCAACTTTGGACAATTGACAGGACTTGTCTGTTTGTTTAAAACAGGGGATACACTGTGGAAAATAGTTATGTTTGTCCATTGTCGTATGTCTTACCAACTTAATTACCAGCTAATCATGTGATTCTCTTCAGTCAAGTGTACGTACAAAGTTGATGAGCAATATAGCAAATAAAGCTCATAAATGTGTGTATGTGTGCATGTTCTCTCAGAAGAAAAAAAAAACAAAAAAAAAAAACATAAAGCTCATAAATGTGTGTATGCGTGCATGTTCTCTCAGAAGTTGTAATAACTCTCGGATCTCGACTAACTAGCCAGCAGAGAGAAAATGGCATTGTCCCATTTTGATTTTTTTGCGTTTTCCTCGAACCATTCTGGCAGTAGGTAGCTCGGAGTTGGGCTTGACTAATGAGGCAATGATTTTTATTCTTTTTCCTTTTCCTTTTCCTTTTCTTTTCAAAGGCAAATCTTAAGAAAAAACATTACATGGTGGTCATATAACCAAGCAACTTTAACGACTAAAGTGAGCAGAACATGAAATAATTTTAAAAAGAGGCAAATAGTGAAGTTGGACCCCAATTTAGTAGCCACGTAAGAATTAGTGGTTGAAGTTACATCAGAATTAGGGAGTCTAAACGGGTCTCTTGTATGGCAATCCACTTTCATAGCAAATTCTTTTGATTTTTGAACCGATGCTTTTTAGGAACAGACAATTATGCATGATACATCCACAATATTTTGTCAGTTCATAAATTATCAGAGACGACAACTTTTGATATATATATGATCTTTCGACAGAGATATTGACAACAACTACAACCATACAATTGGCTTTTCATTGCTGTAATTCTCCATCAAAGCGTGTGGGCAAAAGACCCCCTATCATTACCGCGAATAATTACAGTCCAAGAGGGGTTTATGACCGTGATAGTAGTTATGTTTTAAATTATTATTTATTTAAAAATATATTAAAATTATTTTTAATATGTGTATATCAAAATAATTTAAAAATATTTTAAAAATTAAATTTTAAAAAATAACTTTTTAATAACTTTTTAATTTTCATAAAACACGGTTGTAAACCGCGTTATCAAATTGTGTTTAATGTTTACTTTTAGCAGCATCAAATTTTCATCTAATCTAGCAGTAAGGCCCACAATCACTTCAACTAGCTACTGTAGCACGACTAGGAATTCTACGCAATAGCTTTCAGTAAAGGCAAGATATATATTGCTTAAGCATTAAGATGGATATTCAAATAAAAAACAAGAAACGTATAAATTTAAAATTTTCAAAATTTTAACTATTTTATTATATCTTGTTAAATAAATGTTTTATTAGAGAACAATATTTGGCATGAGCTTTTTTTTTTTTTTGAAGAAACTAAATTTAATGATATGCGATGATAAAAAAAGGACAATTTTGTACTTCTAACTATATTTTTAGATATAAATACGATACCACTAAATATGATCTCTTATGAAAATTTAAGTAGTCATATATATATATATATATATATATATATATATAATAGTCGAGATTTTATTAAAGAAAACTAGATTTTATATATATATATATATATATATATATATAATAGTCGAGATTTTATTAAAAAAAACTGGATTAATTACCAATAAATTAATAACTATATTTTTATCTATTTAAGTAATAAACGTGGGTCATGTAACGAAATCATGAGCAAATTATATAATGAGAACGACACCACCCTTACTTAATTGATAAAATATTACAGGAAGTAATCCTGAAAGTAAATTAAGTTCCTCACGGGAAAAAGAACCATGGCACCAATTCGAAATTGCATTCAAGGGCCTATAAAATCTCTAACCCCGGGAATCAATGTGAACAACCTTAAATATGGATATTAAGTATTTATGGTGATCTTTTCAAAGAATCTGTGTTTACAAGGTGGGATAATTATGCTGGGATAGAAAATATGGTCAACTCGTGTTTTAAAAAAATAATTTTTTTATATGTTTCAAATTTTTTTATGTGATGATTTTAAAAAATAAAAATAAAATATTATTTTGATATATTTTAATATAAAAAAATATTTGAAAAAAATAAGAGATGCAATTCTTAAAAAATATGTACGTAACGTACGCCCTCTCTTCGATATTGGAGGTGGTATCATGTTTTAAGAATAATTAAATAATAAAAAGATATACGTGTGTGATATGACCGTCTAATATGACGTTTGGGATCTTCACTTGTGAGGAATCTTCTTTTGTATCAGCACTGAAGATAATTATAAATCAGGAGGGTTTAATCAACAACAAGTGTAAGAAGAAACGAAAATGTTTCTCATATTCAGAAAAGACGAGTCCTCGTTCAAGAGATTGGTCAACCATGTCGTTCCATATCTCTCCGCCTTTTCTCTTCGTGTCAAGACATGATTCTTTACTTAATTATTGCAGGACTCAATATAGAATCATTACAAAACTGTGCTTGAATGAAAATTAGTGCTTCTCTACGCAAAATTCCAATAACTTTTTATGTGGTTGATGATCATGTAACAGAAGATCAAAAAGTATAATCAATCAATCACCTAATAAATCTTTAGCCCCGGACACGAACAAAAGTACTGTTGTTCTCCTTTTTTTTTTTTTTTGTATAAATATAGAAAAGAGGTTTGAAACAAGTGATTTTATTTACCTCTTTATTGTTGTGATATTTATTTATTATGTTTTTTTAAAATGTTTTGTTGTTTTTGATATAATATTGTTTTAGTTTAATTTAAGCAATATATGTTAAAGTAAAATCATTTATTTTAAGATTGCTAGGTTTGTTCACATACAAAATAAATTTAAAAATTAATTTTTAATCCATATTGCATGAACATTTAGAGTATTTTAAGTTAATTATTTTTTTATTATCTCATGCTTAATTATGATATTTTAATATTATTTGTTAGTTTCTGTGATTCAAACATGTTTGTTTATGGTAATATAATTTATTGTGTTAAAGAAAACATGCTTTAGAATCCAAAAGTGTTATTTTCATGCTAGGTTTATAGTTGGGTTTATGGGCAATATTCTTTATTATTAGGAAGAATATTGCCCTAACACTAGGTTTGGACCAATTTTGGTCCATTACCCTGGACATAACTCTTCATTATACTTGATTAATAAATAATTTAAGGTTTCTTTGTATCAATAACATATTTTTTTATGGGATTTAATTCTAAGATTTTAATTTTGAACTAAAACTTATTTTAACAAAATTATGATATTTAAGTGATAATAAAAGTAAATAGATGTTAGATTATTGATCGTTGCATGATTTCCAATATGTTTATGCCTCTGATTTGTCCATATTAGGTCTGATTTGGAACCTATATTTTTTAGTTTTAGTTTGGTGTTCTACATGTTTTTTATTTTTTTTGTTTAATCCATTTTATTCAAGAATTTTTGAGTTTTTATATTTTTTTATTCTGTTTTTTTTTTTTTTTACTTTGGTTTTGTTTTAGGATGGTTTTCGGGTCATACCAGAATGTTTGGTATGATTTATAGTCGAATAAAAAATTTTAAATTAACCCAATTGAGTTAAAATTGGGTCAAAAGATTAAGATTTTATTTGGCTTGTAATCTTTTTTATAACAAAAGTATTTTCTTTTCTCTTACATGTGGAAAAATTCTAAAAATTCTATGCATATTTTATTTTTTATATAAAAAATGTTTTTTCTATCATACTTAAAAAAAAAATACAAGAATTAGTCAAAGGATATCATAACTAGTTTATGGTTATTCATTAGAACTTAGCCTATATTTTTAAAATATAAAAAAATTATTTTTTTTTTAACATACGAGATTATAAACTTATACGTAAGACGTATCTCAATATTAAATAAAAAAACAACTCATTTTAATTTTATTTTTTGGCATTAGAATAATTAAATTTTAATCTGATAAAATAAGGACTTGCTTACCATAAATGACTTTTCTTAAACCCTAAATAAACCAAGGATTAGAAAACACAACAATATATTAGTTTATATCAGACAAATAAACAATTTAGATTACCCAGATAAGGCGTACTGAGAGTGTTAATATCTTTTTTTACGCAATCAATTCTCTTACCCTGACTCTGAGACCGGTTAAAGTTTCTAATAACCAAAATACTAGGCGACGACTTCCATTTCTATTTTTTACTGATAAAGGACAAGAATTTTCTATCATTTCCACGCACATCACCACTAAAAATCGCAATCCGGGCTGCACACGAGCTATAAAAAATATATCAATTAATTAGACCAAGATTAAAAATAAGATTGATAAGATACAATTGAGCCTACACATGCCTTATGCAATCATTAATCATATATGTATGTGCGTGCGTGTGTGTTCGTGTGTGTGTGAGAGAGAGAGAGAGAGAGAGGTGTATTGTCTAGAAAGGAGAAGTTTTGAAATATAGCTATAAATAGAGTGTAAATGATATATAACAACAATTTAGAAGAAAATAAATTAAACAAGTTCATAAATTAGAATGCCCTGTTTATCATTATCGTTATTTTTCTAGTTGCACGAATAGAATTTTAATAGGAAATATCTCTGTTTCCTTTTTTTTTTAAAAGGTGAATGTCATCGATCGGATTTATTCGAATATCAGAGAGAGAGAGAGAGAGAGAGAGAGAGATCTTTTCTTTATGAAGCTTTTCTACACAAATCCTCAAAAGTTATTCTTTCTTTATTTGTATTTTGAAACAAACAAAGAAAGAAAGGGAAAAAAAAAGACTACAAGTAAAAGAAAATTTCTCTCCCTCACTTTTTTTTGCCATCTTTTTTTAATGATTTATGAAATGGACATCTAGAAATGACCAAGCAATTAAGAATCTAACACATTACATGATTCAACACACTTGGAAGAATATAAGGAATGAAAGGGCTTGCAATAAAAGAGTTAGCATAGATCAAAATCTCATAGACTCATCAGGGAGAAAGAAAGATAGTGAAAGTAATAGCAATAATGACAATTCAATACATGATTTTATATATATATATATATAAAACAATGTAATCTAGAAAATTTTCAGGGAAATATCAAATATATTGTAAAACAACCTTTTTTTATATATATATGCTAGCTAGTTGTGTTGTTTAGAAATGCAAACTATATAATATTTTGAGGTTGTGTTATTTTCAATATTGCAACCTTAAAAACTAAAATAATAATAATGAAGGTTGTAAAATTAAACCAACCAAAAAGCTCACCTGATTAAACTTAATATAAGATTGGTTAACCTGAATGTCCTAGCTTTAATCAATCCAAAATTGACAAGTCAATCTTGAGATATATAAATTTTTAATAAAAATAAAAATAAAAACAATCACGTTTTAGTCCACTATCTTTTGATATATCACTTTACTCTAGAATTGTGTAACCAACTACTTTTTTTTTATTACCGAAATGTCATGTCTCAATCTTTCAATCGTGTGTGGGTTCAACTTGCCATCTTTATCTTCCCCTCTATATCAAAATCTCTAAGTGAGCACACCGGTTCCTCACAACTCTTTTGTTCTACTTACTGTATAAACAATACCATGAAGTTAAGTTTTGAGATGTAGACAACAAACTGTTACTGTAACTTACCTCTGTAACTTACCTTTGTCTTTTAGTGTTTATTATTTTTACGAACATGCATTGTGAGGTATGTACGATTTTTTTTCTTACCTTTAATTTTTCTAAACCTATATTTGGATAACTTAATTTCAAATCGGGTCTCTAATCACTGAGTCCATTTTCAATATTATTTAATTTTTAAAACATAAAATAAATCATGAATGTTGCGCTCTTGGAGAAGAGCGCAACCTTCACAAATTTGAATGTTCAAAATTTGGAAACTAAATTGTCTTTATGAAGGTTGCGCTGTTTTCAACGGACAAAGTTTGGACATTCAATTGTCTTGGTTTTCGTAGTTTGTTTATATCGTTTTTTTTTACTAGTGTTATTTTTTTTTTAAAAAAAAAAAAAACTTCATATTCACGACTATCATTACCAAAAAAATTAATAAATATAAATAAAAATATTGACGAATTGGTAAATATTAACATTACATGTGGCATCAACAAAAGGGTTAATCCTACATGTCATCGCTTGGATTTCCGACCTCCTTCCTCAAATCTTCCTCTTCTTATGTTTTTGTTTTTTTTCTTCTTCTCTTGAAGCTATAAATCCTCACTTAGCGACATTACTATCGAGAATTTTGGGATCATCACAATCTCATCAATATACCTCACATTGAACCGACCAAAAATACCCCACATCCTCTATCAATGTTTCACTCTCATGAGAGAGAGAGAGAGAGAGAGAGAGAGAGAGAGAGAGAGTGATCATTTGCTTTTTTTAACATATTAGGGATGCCTTTATTCCTTGTTGGTAAATATCATTGGTTATTGCAAAAGCAGATCCAAATCCCAGATTCCAATATTCTATATATCTCTTACACTAAGATGAAAACCCAACAAAGATTTTTAATAATGGCAATCATAATCCCCATAAAACACGGCTGAGATTATCAGCATGAGATTATATATATATATATATATATATATATATATATATATATGTATATATGTATGTATGTATGTATGTATATTTGATTAAACAATGCAGTCACTAAGGTTATGCTTACCACAGGGTTAATAAAAGTAGGGAACAAAAATCAAACAAAACTTGAAGAAGGTCTAGCAGTTTTTGTGCGTTCTTGCACAACTTTTTACTGTGTCTAGAGCCTAGAAACTGCAGCAGTCTTACGTTAGTTTTTTGCAAACAAGATCCGGGAATCCTATTCTAGATAGGGTGTCTATGCATGGATTTGAGTGGAATTTTGGCGTTTCTTTAGTTTCTTCTTGTCCATGTATATATATCCAGCTCTACCACTCAGAGTTTCTAACAGGCACGGATACAACAAGTAAGTACTTCTCACATGGCGAATCACCCATAATTATATAATCATTTTCAGTCAAGTACGTCCGCAACCTTCCAAAAGGATATCACACTTCCCTCCCTCCCTCCCTCCCTCTTAACACCCACTTACTCACTTTTCTCAAAATCCGGGTAATTACCATTACCCACAAACTATCTGAGTTTAATTTGGGATATCATCATGATGATTTCCTTTTAGCATTAAAGATGGATTCGATTAAAAAACCTTTATCACGAGGACAAGCTGGGTGCATGGACTGGACGCCAATGATACTGGTTATCGTTAAAAAAAGAATATCATGTACACATCAGCTTACAAAATTCGGCGATAATACTGAAGATCTAGAGAGAAGAAAGAACAATTTTCAGATATTGAAAGAAGAAGGAATAGCGCAAAATATAGAAAAAAAATTCACATATCATCTCAAGGAAAATACCTTAGTACACTGCATATATAGATAGGCCAATTATAATAATTTAAGCCATTCATGTCAGATATCCAACTCCATGGAAACATATACCCTAAATTTGTAACACAATCCCATAAAATACAAGGAAAAAAATGCCAGCGCAGAAAAATAAACTTCAAGACTAGAGGCCTACCATTTCTAAGTTCTTGAATTCAGTAGATCGTGAGTAGACAAGTTCTTTGATCCATCCTTCACGTGGCTCAACTTAAAGATTTTAGTGATTGAACTTGCGAAGTTAGGATAACTGATTGAAACTTGAAAGTTCTCTTTTATCTTCAAGCTGATTACTCTTCACTGAACCTGTGGTAATACAATAGAAAACACCAAGATTGGGTGGAGTTTTGGACAGAAAAACACATCAAAATCATAATAGATGGCTTGTAGAAGAAGTGAAACCAGGAAGATCAGTCCATGCATTATTTCCACCCCAGTGCTGATCAATTCCTGAGATACCCAAAACGTTTTTCGATAAATTCAGCCTTTGATTCTCTTCCGTTTTGACTGTAGCTAGGTGAGTAGCCCCAGTAGTACTGTCCAACGGCTTGGACCGAATCTGACCGGCATAATTTGATGATTCAATCCCTCCACCCTCAAATGAAAACAAACCACTCGGTGGTTCCATATTAGACAAGAAAGGAAATTGCTGCAATTGTTGTTGAACTTGTTGCAATCTCCACTGCTCAACTAGCCCACTAGATAAAATAGACCCGGCAACACCATTTGAACTAGTAGTACTGCCAATCTGAAATTCTACACCATCACCTCCACCAGCTGTTACCCCTATTGAATGCTGAATTCCACCAAAATCTAACCCAATATCTGCGGAATTGTAGTCGCCAAGATGATGCAACGGTGGCAAAATCGGCAGCTGTGGTGGTGGAGGGGGCATGTGCCCTAGAATATCAGCAGTGCAACAATTAGAAGCAAGTCCGCCACTTGAGCTAGAGACTGCTTTAATTGGAAATTTTGATCTACCGCTTCCTTTGCTCCTTTTATTCCTTCTACAGCCACCGCCAACAGGCACGTTCCTTAGTGCACCTCCACTAGTCCAATATCGCCTGCAAGCCTTGCAAAAGTGGCGAGGCTGGGAGAGGCTGTAATTATTGAAGTAACAGAATTTGGTATTTGTCGATTCACATCTTGGACATTTAAGGGCTGTTTCAGGTAGTTGAATCTTGGCTAGCCTGGCTCGATCAGTCATCGAGCCAGGCCTGAATGAACCTGTGCTTCCATCACCATAGCCACCACCTGGAGGTGGTGCCGGCTGAGGTGGAAGTTGAGGGTTTTCATTTCCGGCTCCTGGAGGCTGATTATTAGGTTGCTGCAAAAGATCAAAAATAAAGAGAGGAAGAAAGAAATCAAATATTTAGTATATTCAAGAGGAGATAAAATAAAAGGTGTAGGACAGGAATATTATTTTTCTTTGGAATTGCTTTTTTGGAGAGGAAGCTGTATGGTCAGTTGCAAGTAGAGAGAAAATTAAGAGGGAAAAAATCTCCTACCTGTTGCCAATTGCGTGAACCTAGATAGGCTGGAATGGATGAGAAGACCATGGTGCTTGAGCTTTAATTCTCTCTTTTGTAAAGGTCGATAGGGTTCTTTTTTGGGAGATATGGTGGAGAATCACATCAAGAGAAGGGAGTTGCAGAGAAAAAGAGAAGGAGATGGAAAGATAAAGGAGGGTTCTGTGTGTTTATTTATTTTAACCATCTCCCTCCACGAAATTCTCTCCTTTTGTTTTATTAAATTTCTTAAATAAATCAAGGTTAGGGTTTCAATGCAATGCAATGAGATTAATTTTCTTATCTTAACGTGTAAGCTTCTTTTGGCACTATGCGCTTTTAATTTACAGTGTCCCTCAGATGATCAGCCCACATATGTAAAGTGATTAGTGGCCATGCAGAGAGAGGAACCCTAAGCGAAGTTTCATATTGCATTATATCCTTTTTACTTAAATATAATAATAAAAATATCAGAGAACTAAAAAGCTGGGAAAAGCAGGTCTTGGTAAGGGCATCCTTGCTGGAAGTGTCACTGTTGAATTTGCCTTTATCTTCTTGGGTTTGTCTGCAGCGGTTTTTCTTTTTTACTGTTATTTTTGCATGGAAACTTTTTAGTGGTTTCTTTTTTTCTTTGGGTCGCCTATTAACGTAGATTCTTGTCACCGTGCCCTTTACACCTTTCTTGTATTGCCATTCACATCCAACAACCACGAGGGAGGAAATGATTGGTCCTCAAGCCCACACAGCTCCCCCACAGTGTCTTGCCAAATGCGTGCACCGAGGAGGTTGTTTGAGGAATCACGTAAATCATATAATTTATACTCTGGCTCGTCTCCTACATTTCCACCATCGCTGTTATAAAGCGGAATATTAAAAACATTAATTAATTGATATACTAATATGATCATCACAGGTATTTCAAACACAGACAGTACGTTAAAGTAGTTTGGTATTTATTTATTTAAATAGAGTTTTGAGTTGAAGTTTTTTTTTTTATATATATATATATATATATATGAAGCATATTATTACTAGTAAAGTTTTACTTTTTACTGGGTTATTCGACTTAATCGGATTAGTCGGAGTTCAATAGAATTCCAAATATATAATGTAAACAAAATAAAATACAATTATATCAATTTTATAAGCTATTAATCATGATAGAAATTTATCAACATAAAATATTTATTTTAAAAGCCATTAAGTCTTAGTACCACAATTAATCCTATTAAATTTTTTGAAAAAAATGCTAAAGATATATATGCAATATATAAGTCAATTATAAGAATCTGTCTGTCATCTATCACAATATTTACTTTAGTAAGTGTTTTAGACAAATATACCATTAAAAGTTAGTTTTGCATGTTTAGTATTTTAGACTAAAAACAAAATGTTCTGTCATGTTTTTAAAAATATTAGAAAACCTATTTCTGGTTCCACGTAATTCACTCAATCGATTCTTGTGATATTTATTTTAAAATCGTAAATCATTTTTTTTTAATATTCCAATCAATTCGTTCGACAACAAAATCTTAATTACCAGATTCTTGTCACATTCTATAAAATGGAATTCTGACTGTAATTGAAAAGTTCATGCATAGCATTGCAATATCACACTACTAACCTGTTTTCTTTGTTTTTTTGCTGAATCAAAGAATAAAAGTCAAATTGTGCCTTCCATGACGAGATCGAATTAGTCAAGAATGATATTTCACGATCGCTAAAAGGGGCATTACTGAAATATATAAAACTTTATGGGTATTTATTGTTCCTGAGGATTCGTGACATGCACGGAGCCATATAATTTCATCACATAAATTCGTTTAATTTAAGATGTCCACATTTAGACATCACTTATTTATCAATTGGATGATTGATCTAACATTCTCTGAACTTTTAGCCAGACAAAACGCTCTTTTTAATATTTAAAATTCTTGATTTTTGTTATTTTTGCACGATAATTCTTAATATCATCACTTCGTTAATTAGGGCTCTAATACTCATTAACAAACATAATCTCTCCCATGTACAACTACAAATTCGTGGCATATGTTCCCTATTGAAAAAAAAAAAAAAAAGACTACGCAGCCATCGCGTAAAGGTTAGTTTGTTACTGGATAAAATCACGTACGATATTGGAGGGGTGATATTTTTTTAAAAAATAAAATAAAATGTTACAGGAACAAGATTTGGGATTTAAAATTTTTTGAAGTTCTGTCTTAATTTTTTTTTCAAGACAGGAGAAAAACATCTAGCAAACGTTTAAATATACACAATGTCCTGTTTGGTGTTTAAAGATTGCGATAATAACAAATTTTGGCATTGAGATCATTAATTATTTCGAAAACAAATTATTGAGGAGGTAGTGATGTCACGTTGAGCAGGCTTCACCGAATTAAATTGTAAAAAGAATAAATAAATTGGAAACTGAGTAGCCAGGAGTGTATGCATCTCAAAGTAGACAAAGACCACTTTAATCAAAATTTCTGCCAATCAAACAGATCACTCACTAAGGCGCTAATCAAGGACTTTTATAAATAGTTGAGTATGGATTGGAATATATTCCCTTTTCAATGAGAAGATATGTTTTGGTTAGTGGAATTATATAGGTAGAAAAAATTAAAAATTCTTGTATTTTAGTAGTATTAGATTCTTAAGTTTTTTTAATGTCCTCCTTGAATTAAATTTTTCTTTGTTAATAAAGTCTTTATCAGTCGATAATATATTATTAAATTTTTTAATTTTGTATATTTTGATTTTTTTTAACTAATATTTAACAATTTTTTAACCGTTTTGATATATTCTTTTCATTGATATATATTTTTTATTTTCTTCCAATATTTGTTTTATAATTTTTTTTTGTATGTCTCTATTTTTATTTTTATTTTTGATGTGAAGCTCAAAATAGGTAATAACAGACATTATATATTTTATTTAATGGATGGCTTTTCTTCACGATTAAAGATATTTTTGGATTAATTTATTAACGAAATGGTAGCTTATATATGTTCTCTAAAAAAATATAAAAGGAGACAAATTAAATGAATAAAAGAACGAACATGGTTAATTTATTAACGAAACACGTTGCACCTTTATATATGGCAACTTTGATGAATCTGGCAATGCATGCATGAATGTTTGGATTTTTCGAGTGATTGGGTGTGTGATGTTAAATTTGTCAAGACTCATATCATGAGGTAGCATTTTGATTTCTACTGTGGTCCAAGATAGGAGAAGCCAGAAAAGGCTTGGTTATTTGATTGCATTATTATTCATGGACAGTGTCCTTATAATCGCTTTCCCCCTTGAATCGTACGCACACCCTGCATTTCTGAAGCGTGCAAATTAAGGGCTAGCCATGCCCCCTTGAGAGGTGGCACCATATCGAAACACACACTGTGTTCCTTGCTAATTGCTGCATATCATCTTCTTTATCCATACATACTAACATGCGCACATCACTTTCATATATATATATATATATATATATATATGAGAAACTAAAGATGTTTTCCTTGACAAGTCAGGAAAGTATATGGAAGAGCTTAGTTGACGCATGCGCGTAGACCATAGAGCATATATAACAGGAATTGCCTGGTGCGATTTTTATTTTTTTTTCATTATTCCTAGGTTGGATATATAAAGTAGTGCATAGTAAAAATATAAGAGTTTTGTTTGCTCAAAAACTCCCAAATCTAAAATAAACACAAAATTGTCGTAGAAAAACTAGCTAGTAAGGGTATGAGATTCTAAATAATTGATAATTAAAGGTCAATGATTTACAAGAAAAACCGTATAAATAATCTACATTAGTTGACCTCTTGTTAGAAAGGAAAAAATAATAAGAAATCTAGAAATAATAGAAAATATGTAAGAAAACTATAATTTTGAAAGAGGAAGAACCTAAAACTTAATATGTGGATTGGATATGCAAAAAGGCTTAAAAGTGGATAATTAGAGTGGATTTTGATCTAAAGAAGAGATTCTAATAACTTCATAGTCACCATTAGAGGGTGGAGTGCAAATAAAATCATTTCAATCCGTAAACTGAAATATTTAGTTGAAATTCAATAAGTGACTTTATGTCTATTCAATAAATGTCCTTAAATAAAACTTTTCTAAATTTAAAATTTATAAAAAATCATTATTATCTTTTGCTTAGTTTAATTATAAAAATAAAAATGTTGAGATTCGAATTCTCATCCGTGTATATTAAGACTTTAAGTCAGCTCGTGTCTATAAAAATAATAATTAAATCAGCTCATGTGTGCTAAATGTTTCTATTTTCTGAGAATAAGCTATCTAGCTGGTAGCGTAAACTGATTAAAAGAACACCTGGCATTAATGGAGTGCACGGAAGGGAGAATATGAAAGATTAAGTGTGTAATCATAGCTCATCAACGAGGAAAAACAAATAACTATGAAAGATTAAGAATTAAATGAATCTCTCTATCCCTGAGATGGAATTATATGGCCTCCATGTCAGACAAGCAACAGTATCTCGTATTCACTTCTGGCTGGCGAAAATAATTGAGACAGGAGAGATAGTTAAAGCTTCTAAAGTAATGGCACAGGGCCTGTTCAACATTGTCACAAGCAAGACTGGAAAAGAAGAAACTATTTCCCATCTGCAAG
Organism: Populus tomentosa; assembly: GCA_018804465.1. Lineage (NCBI taxonomy): Eukaryota > Viridiplantae > Streptophyta > Magnoliopsida > Malpighiales > Salicaceae > Populus > Populus tomentosa. The sequence goes on along the minus strand of CM031983.1, from coordinate 3,277,672 downwards.
AGCAGTGGTCCACATATACAGCACTCCATCTGCAACCAACACAGTAGCTTTTGGGATCCGTCTTCTTCCGAAAAGAAAAGACACGCACACGACGCATGTATTATATGTGTGTGTGTGTGATGAAAGATTCTAATCGATTGAGATGGAATTCAATGTTTATAGCCATCGATGACTGCATATATACTTGTTGGAAGAGATTAAGAATCTGCTGGGCAGATTTATTCGTTTACATATTCACAAAAATAACTGCACTTTATATCAGGGAGTTCAAATAATGGTGGCCATCCTTTCTGCAGCAATTACATGCGTGTTTGCGTATTTCAATTGTAAAAATGCACGTTGCAACTTTTTCTTTTTCTTTTTATTTTCTTTTTGGCAAAATGTTAAATCATCATCACCAAATCTACATATGAATACAACACCCCACCTTATTCCATCATATATGTTGATTGATTTTTGGCCTCCTACCGTCAACAATATTGGGTCGCCAATATTGGGAAAGGGAGCAGACGTTACATGCAGCCAAACTGACCACTAGCCATGTGCTCTGAAAAGCTATGGCTTTGTGGTACAAACTTGCTAGCTTTATTCTGTTCAAAAGGTAGAGTCGTGCTTTCTTCTATGATCTTTAATTTCTTAGACGATAATTCATAACTGTGTTCTCAACTGTATCGAAACGCTATATATTCTGACAGAGGAGGGGCTAATGCATCTTTCCTCATCTAACATTTTGCTTGCAAAGATAAATATCACGCGAAAGTCTTAAGTTTCTCAGGTAATTAACAGGTAAGGTCAATTCGATGCACAATTAAGTCCTCATGAAAGGTAAATTTCTTTGAAATTAATTTACCACAGATTCTCGAGACAAAACCTCAAAGGGTTGGCCAGGTCACGTTAGTTTCATCTTATATAAAGCAACGACACTCTAGGGCTTGATAGGTTTCATGACTTGCGCAGTCAGCTTGGCGAACGTTCAGATAACTTCCTGTTCCTTTAAAAAGATGACTATGATAGCCAGAGATAGCTGGTAGTTTTTTGGTTCCGCCTTCTTATAACAAGCTCCAAGCTTAAGGATTATATATGTTCAATGGAGCAAGATATCTATTTTTGCTTGTAACATTTATTGGTTACTTTCTAAGAATTTTGTGTATCTATCAAAGCAGAAATGCCAATTATAAATCATCGGAGAAACTTCATTTTGGCCCATTAGATTCATCAATTTGCACGTCGAGGCGACTCTATCAATCTCTAGTTTCCAAAAAATCTTCACTCGCATATAGATAGTCTATCCTCAAAACGCCGTTAAAAACGGGCTTTTTAAATTGCTTTAGCCATATAAATAGTCGAATTGAGAATAGATGCTTAATTAATTTTCATAACTCAAAAAAGTTTTTAACCAATACTTCGTCCTCGCATGGGATTGTTGAACCTTTTTTCTCCATCACCATTATGCTGACATAGTCCTATAAAGTAAGGGGGTTGAGGGCTTGAATATTACAATACCATGTTTTTCACGCCACTTTTATCATAAATTAATAATAATAATAATAATCTTATATAAAGCAAAAAACTATATTTGTGTTCAACAGACCTTAAAGCAAAACAGAAAAAGAAAGAAAATTCTTATTTCTTTATTTTCTTCAATTACGAAGATCGATCTGGAGACATGTTTCTCCGCCTATAATAGAAAGATTCTGTCCCTGGTGTGCGTCTTCTGTCGTCATTCTAACTTTGCCCACTTTTGCCCTGCATCAGTGCATGCCCTTTCATTCTCTCGTTGCAAATTGATTAAAAATTCCGCGTTTCGACTTTTGCCCATTTTCTAATTAAATTAGCATGGATCCGGGAAAAAAAATCAATATTAATTAATTGTATGAAGTTTTATTGTTGTAAAATACTGTTGGGATTTTAGTTAATATATTTTAAATAATAAACTGATAGCATTCGCTTTGAATGCATCAAAAGTTAACATCTCATCCATTTTTATTTAATATCAAGTATAGAATTTTATATATACCCTTCTTTCGTCATTGCCACAAATAAAATATTCAAAATGAATACATTTAAAAAAAATCAAAATATTGATACCAAGTTGAAAAGAGAAAAATATAAGAAAAGCCTTTCAATTAAATGCCTTATATCCCAATTTCTTGACATGGGTTTATTATAAAAAAAAACATTTCTTAAACTAATAGAAAACTCATATATATCATAATCTTTAATTTAATTAAATATGCATGTTGAATATTTTTTGATAAAATGTAAAAGCAAAAAATAAAAAACTCATCTTATATGCTAGATCAACTTATATCAAGAAATTTCAAATTGTTCAAAAGTTTATAATGGTATATAGGAGTTCACTTATATATTATTTGATTCCGTGTTATTTTTCATTAAAATTTTGAAATAAAATGATACCATAATATTTTTAAAAAGAATTAAGAAAAAATTAAATTTAAATTTGATATATATCAAGAAATAAAATATATTACATAGTTTTTAAAGGAAATTTATTACCATTTGATTTTAGTTTGATGATGGAAATTTTATATATTCAATTTTGATCAATAAAAGAAATTAAATTCGATATCAAGTTGAAAAAAATAAAATGCTGCGAAAATTATATAAAATTTAAGTTAAATATTTTTAAGGGTATGAGATAAATATTAATTTGTATTCAAATAATTATAATTATACCGATTATGATAATAGACAGATAAAATTATAACAGTATATTCAAATTACTAAACAACTAATTATATATAAATATCAATCGATAAGCTACTAATATAGAAGTCAGTATATGAAATTACCAAAGTATAATAAAACTTCTATACGAGGAAATTAATAATGCAATGCTAACAGAGTTAATTAGGGTTCTAGCGTGAGTAGAGTTCATCTTTTAGTGCTTCTAGCTAGCTGGTAAACCAAGATGCAAAAAATATTGAGAGTTTTTTTATGATATCTTGAACTGGTGGAGACCCAGATGGATTTTCAAAACACTGCCTGGCGCCTGAAAAATAAAAGGAAAAAAAGGAAAAATAATGTTTCGAGAGGGATCTACGTTGCAGATCAAATCTCGATAATGATCATCTCTCATCTGCAACGGGAGATTAATTTATGAAAACTATAATTGTTTATGGCTTGGTGGCGTAGAAATCTAATTCCCCTATCTAATCAACGTTCGGTAGAATATCATCTTTAACTCATTTTCAAGCAGAAAGCAACTCTTCTTGTATAGATACATATATAGTTGGAAAGGAAGCTTGTTTTGCAGCTTTTGCCACCCATTATTTTGCTCCGTTCCTGTCACCTCTCTTCCCCCACCCCTACTTCCTTCTAAATCATACATAATTATATAAAATCTCTAATTAAAGATCGTATAATTAACCACTAATTAACACGGTTACGTTCTGTTAACATGGAGGGCATGTAATTAAGCTGTGAAATCAATATTAAGAAGCAGACAAATCTCTATCGGGATGGGTTTCACGTGCCTTATCTCGTGAAGAATATATTCCAAATTGTTTTCTTAAGATCGTTCAACGTGCGTGCTGGTTAAATTAAACGGTTGCTAATTAATTTGATTAAGTGAAGTCTTAAGCATTTTTTTGAAAAAATAATAGCGCGCAGTGGCCCCTGCTGCATTATCCTGATGTCTTCCGAACCGGAATTTCGTTCTGCTTTCACACCAAAGCAACGATGCAAGATCCATATGAGACTCACGACCCCTCAATCATGGTCCCTCACGTCAGGTAATTAGAGGTTGAATCCTTCTGATCAAGTTAATTTCCTATAAAATATATATATTTAAATATCAACATATATGCAATGATATAACATCGTAACTAATCGCAATTAAAACCATTACTTTGAGGACTTTTGTAGGTTAACTTGAACTGATTTTTTTGTGCATGAACGATACATTACATTTTAATCATACAGTTTATATTGATTAACCGTAATTCAGATGAATATATAATTAATTCTTGATGGCTAGATTGCATGTGATGCTTATTATCCAGATAAATTGTGATGGTGGATGGATCCCGCCAACATAAAGTTTAATTTGATTGGATTTTGCTGCAGATTTGTTCCCAGAAAGGCAGCAAGATAAATCAACTGGCTCCTCGTTCATTTTATTCAGATCTATTGGGCCGTTCCAAGGCCCCTCTACTGGTCCATTTCATGCGTTGACGGGCTCAGGGAAAAAAAAAAAAAAACAACAACAACAACTTGACAACTTGACACGTTTACTAAAAAAGTCCCTGGATCCTGTTATCCATCCCCTTTGTTTTGGTAGAATGTCATTCTGGATTGAACAGGGAGTATATATAAATATATTCTTGATTTTTTTTTTTGTAATTCTATCATTAATGAATGTTTCTTTTAATTTTCCATGATGTTAAATAGTTTGTCAAAATGGTGCTTATGAAACCATATCATAATTATCTATGCGCAAACCAAAAATAAATACCGAAAGTTATATCTGATTGTTAATCAAAAAATATAGTGGTAATTTCATAACATTAAATTTCCTCTAATTTTATGTGGTGATCTTTTAAGAAGGCGGGCTAAAGAATTATCGTAATTAACTCTCAAGAGGTTAAAATAATGTTTAATATTATGGTAACTAAATGATTTAAAAATATTAAACAATTTTTTTAAAAAAAAAAATCACAAACAAACACCCCTGATGTTAACATGGAAGGGGGGGTGTTTGGGGTAAGAAATTGTCAATGAAGGACAAGTTTTGAGATTTGTGAATTTTTTTTTGTTTTTCAGATTTCTCATTAAATTCCCTTGTGTTTTTTATTGCCCCTCTGATCCACCGCATTATTTAGTATCTCTTAATTGTATTTAATTTAAATTCTCTTTTAAATTGTACTAGACCTCGTCATCACACATAATTTTTAGATGTATATCGTATATCCTGGACTTTTCACCCCGCAAACCAATTTTTTATACACCCAACACTTAACTATTTAATATTTAAACTCTGATTTTAACCTCGATTCAAACATAAGCCAAGTGAAAAGAGATTTGTGGACTGGACTGGATGTTACATAAATTATTTTTCTCAAAGTTATTTGTTTTTTTATTTATTTAAAAATTAAATCAAAAAAATACTTGGGACATGGCAGAAGGAATAAAGAACTAGCTTTTATTTGAAACATCACCCAATTAGATCCTCGTTGCTCATATGATTCTAGAAGACCTAGTTTGAGAGAGATACGATATGGAACCTCGATGAAATCAACTTATTTGGAGTGGGTTTGCAAGATAGTTCTATCCTTGCATGGAAATATAGATGAAAACAAGTTTATATTTATGTGTAAATCTTGTCAAATATAATTCTTGAATATATTTTTTTAAAACTAAATTTGTTTTTGAATTTATCTTTTTATTATTTATATTTTACAAATAAGACGGATTTATAGTTTAATATTATTTTTATACTATTTATTAACTCTTAGATACTACATTATAATTACATAAAAACAATTATTAAAGGGAAACTTGAACCCGGTGGGAAAAAAGGTTTTTCCTATCATGTTCTCAATAAACATGAAAAGTGCATTGAACCAGCAAGATGTCGCCCAAAGACTCCTAAACCTAGATGAAGATGGGCTCTGAGGACTCGGCCCATCAACTAGATGGTCTTTTTACCCTACATCAGCAAACGGGTTTGTCTCAAAAACTAAACGAGATCCAGAAACCAGTTATAAAAATTTAGTTATTATTATTTTGGCTGTTATGTTTATTTTTAAATAATTTATAAAAATAGGTTTTTTTCTTCAATTTCATTTCCTTTCAAATTTTTTATCTAAAAAATTTAATTTTTATTATTATTTATTTTACTTGAGATGATTTATAAAATTAGATTTTTTTTCAATTCCATACTCTTTTAATTTTTTTAATTATTAGATTTAATCTTTATTTTTTGATAAATTTTTTAAAAATAATCAAAACGTTAATAAGTGATTTTTCATATCATTTTCTATAATATAGTCAAATATTAAAAAGCTTTCTCATATTTATTTTTTATGATACTAAAAAACATCACACAATCCACTTTCTATAAATCTATTTTTTTTAATAGAAAACTAATTTTGAGCAAACAAATAGAACCTGAGTGAATATCTATTATTCAGCATATTACGAAATCAACAAAAACAAGTTGTAAAGCTGATTTTGTTCTGTTCAAGACTGTGCATTCATTTAATTTTGAGAATTAAGAAACATGGTAAAGATTAAAAACATACATCTAAGACAAAAATTGTATAGAGACCTAAAGCTTAATTAGTCGCCCAAAAGCAATCTGCTAGTTTTTAACAGACAAGCTCTTGAACAAAAAGATTGTGAAGGCCACGGAGATTGCATATACCAGAATTATGTCAGCAAACACTAAAACTTTTTGCGCGTGTAAGAGAGAGTATATGCGATGCCGTTGATATGTAATTTCAGCCTCACCAACTTCTTGAGATGTTTCCCTGAGGGATATACAAAACAAGGAGGATGAAGAAAGTGAAGAAGAGGAATTGGATGGTTAGCTTTCTCATCTCTTCGCTCAATATTTTATTTTTCACTCGAAGATGCATCTCGAGGAGCTTGTCTACTTTGTATAGATGCATCAGTACATATGCAACATTTTGAATCCTGAAAGAGCAACACACACCTGAATAATTGAACGGCATTTCGATTTCTGCATTTCCAAAGAGCAACATTTGGATCCATGCATTAGCGGTCATAAATTGTAATAACATTCGGAGGAAACTTCAGGACGTGGACTTCACGGTGTTTACAGTTAAATTCGTTTCAGTTTTCTAGCAGGCTGTGATGTTCTGCTCTTTGATAATCAAAGGTCTATGAAGACGAACTGTGGCTTGAATGAAGAACACTTTTTATAGCAGATTTCTTTTTCACCGAGCTAGCGGGTGGGAGTTCGGCGGTCTGGAAGACCTAACCTGATTATTTTTTGTAGCTAGATTTGTTACTGTTTCTTTTTCAAACCGCTGTTTACACTTCTCCTTGACTTAGACCTGAATTAAATTATTGGAGTAATGTTCTCGCATAGCAGTGCATCTCTGCTTTCATGCCAAGTTCTTTGTAACGGGCATGCATGCATGCCTGCCTTCGTAGTTGAATTGATCTAGCAATTAACTTGACAAAGTAGTGGAGAAGCCATCTCTGTCGAAAAGCTTACACTCAGCTGTATTACCGTACTGTTTTGACATTTTCTTCGATTTCTGTAATTTTTACGATCACTGCACTTGAATTGGGTTCCCTTCTCTTCTTTTATTATTTAGGCTGGATTTGATGTTGGGTTAAATTGCTGAAAGAAAGAAGCAAATAGCTGAGGAGGTTATGTATTGTTTATTATATTTAATGGTTATGTTAAAAAACAAAAACCATTTCATTGTCTGAAATCAAAAGTGAAGTTATGGGCTCAACAACAAACAGGCTTGAATTTACATTAGCAAGACCGACCTCGAATGCCCAATCCAAAGTACGGGCCTAAAGCAGAGAAAACATTTTAAAATGCATGATTGATCGGGGAAAATATTTTGGAATTTCAAAGCTAGTTTGGGATTGTGTTAGAATTTGTATTTTTAAATATTTTTTACTTAAAATTTTTTAAATAATATTTATTTATTTATTAAAATTTATTATTTATATTAGCACATAAAAAAAATCTAAAAACACAAAAAATATTTTGAAGAGAAACATATTCAAAGTTTTTCAAAAATATGGTTGAACCAAAAAAAAAAGAGTAAAGCAAGCCAAAATAGGAGAATAATGAGATTTAAGGGATGACAGGTGCTTTTTAAAAGTGTTTGTTGTTTGAAAATTTATTAAAATAATATTTTTTAATAATTTTGATATATCTATGTTAAAAATAAAAATCAAATTTGAAAAAAAAATCATCTGGATACCATTTTTTAATCTAAATAACCCCTTTTACAATAGCTGAAAACATCCTAAAATTTTTTTACAAAATTAATAAAAGAGTTACAAAAAATATAAAATAAAATTATAAATCAATTATAAAACTAATATAAATCATGCACGGTAGTTTTTAAACTTTACTATAAAGCCTTCTTGGTATTGAATTGATTTGAGATTTTAACATGATATTGTAAGATTTAGCTCAATCTAATAGTTAGAATTAAAAATTATGTTAATTAACATAAAATTATACAATAAAAAAAACAGCCTAAAAATCCTTATAAAAAAAGACCCAAAGTATTTTGAAACATTGAATAAATTCTTTTTATACTGTTCAATAAATTGCATTGTAGAAGTAGAAAATCTTAAAATTAGCTGCAAAATATATTTTTATTATTAGATCATTTTCAAGTAAAAAGTTCGTAAGTAAAAAAAATTAAATAAAAAATACATATTATATTGCTTAAGTAATTATCTATTTTAAAAAATGCTCTCAAACACCGGTGATTTCGGAGAGGCAACCTGCACTGCTGAGTTGCTTCCGCTGCCATTTTTCTAATATAATCCTGGCACAGCAGGTATATAATAAATACAATGCAGCAGTAAATTTTATATGCATTTTAAATTCATTCAACTGCGCGTTGACTCTTTTTTTTTGCCCTAAACTTCCTTGATCTTTTTTTTTTTCTTGTTTTGATGATCAATTGGTTTTCTAGCTAATGGAAACAGACGATTCTACAGCGATTGGGATTGATTTGGGGACAACGTATTCTTGCGTTGGGGTTTGGCAAAATGGAAGAGTTGAGATTATACCAAATGATCAAGGCAACAGAATGACGCCTTCTTGTGTTGCCTTCACTGACACACAGCGTTTGATTGGTGAAGCTGCAAAGAACCAGGTCGTTTCCAACCCTGTCAACACCATCTTCGGTTAGTATTCTTAAGAAAAATTTACTTTGCAGTATTCGTTTTTTGATTTAGTTCATTTTATGTTTTGTATGGCTTATGTTTCTGCGTGCTAGTGTTGTACAAGGATGAAGGATTTCATAGAAAGCTCTGTTTCTTCACAGTCAGTTTATGTTTATGCTAGAGGAAATTAAATTTTATACTGAAAGATAGTGTTGTTATATCTTAAATGTAATACAGGTGCAAAAAGGTTAATTGGTATGAGATTTAGTGATGTTGCTGTTCAGAGTGATATCCAGCACTGGCCGTTCAAGGTTGTTGCGGGTCCTCGTGACAAGCCCATGATTGTGGTTAATTACAAGAGTGAAGAGAGGCAGTTTGCTGCTGAAGAGATTTCGGCGATGGTACTCCGAAAGCTGGGTGAGATTGCTGAAGCTTTCATCGGCAAAAGTGTGAAGAATGCAGTGATTACTGTTCCTGCCTACTTCATTGACTCTCAACGGCAGGCCACAAAAGATGCTGGTTTGATCGCTGGTTTTAATGTCATGCGTATTATTAACGAGCCCACCGCTGCTGCCATGGCTTATGGTCTTCACATGGACATAAACTATGGTGAGAAGAATGTGCTGGTCTTTGATTTAGGGGGCGGTACTTGTGATGTCTCGTTGCTTGCCATTGAAGAGCGTTTTGTTGAAGTGCGGGCCACAGCTGGAGACTCTCACCTTGGAGGCGAGGACTTTGACAACAGATTGGTGAACTACTTTGTTCAGGAATTCAAAAGGAGGAAAAAGAAGGACATTAGTGGAGATCCTTCAGCTCTTAGGCGGTTGCGAACTGCTTGTGAGAGGGCCAAGAGGAGTCTCTCACGTGATGTTCAAACTAACATTGAGCTCGATTCATTGTATGAAGGTATTGACTTTTATTCCACCATTACTCGTGCAAGATTCGAGGAGCTGAACACGGATCTCTTTAGAAAGTGTTTGCAGCTGGTGAAAAAGTGTTTGAGGGATTGTGATATGGATAAAAACAACATCGATGATGTTGTTCTTGTTGGTGGTTCTAGCCGGATTCCCAAGGTGCAGCTGCTACTGCAATACTTTTTCAATGGCAAAGAGCTGTGCAAGAGCATCAACCCTGATGAGGCAGTTGCCTATGGTGCTGCTGTTCAGGCTACTATCTTGAGTGGCAGAGGCAACGAGGAGGTGCAAAGCATGCTGCTTCTGGATGTTTCCCCCCTGTCCCTCGGGTTGGAAATTGCTGGCGGTGTTATGGATGTTTTGTTAGAAAGGAACACTTCGATTCCCACAATAAAGGAGCGTATTTTCTCCACCTACGCAGACAATCAAACTGCTGTCTTGATCAAGATTTACGAGGGAGAGAGAACAAGGACTAGGGACAATAACTTACTGGGCACATTTGAGCTCTCTGGTATTGCTCCAGCACCCAAAGGTGTTCCTCAGATCAAAATAGGCTTTCTCGTTGATGCAGATTGTATCTTGATTGTAACAGCTGAGGATAAGACCAGTGGTCAGAAGAAAAGGATCACAATCACCAATGACAGGGGCAGGTGGTCCGAAAAGGAAATTCAGAAGATGGTCCACGAGGCCGAAAGGTACAAGTCTGAAGATGAAAAGCACAAGAAGTGGGCCGAGGCAAAGAATGAATTGGAGATTTTTGTCCGCACCATGAGAATAGCAATTGGGGATGAGAAGAGAAGTTCAAAGCTGGCCACAGGTGACAAGAACAAGATTGAAGGTGCCATTGACCAGGCCATGAAGTGGCTGGATGGCAACCAACTTGCAAGGAAAGATGATTTCGATGGCAAGTTCGGGGAGCTTGAGAGCATCTGCAATCCAATCATTGCGAAGATTTATAGGAGCGATGGTGCTTGTATGGGTACGTTAATGGAAGATGAAGTTTCCCCATCTGATGAGAGGGGCACATACGGAAATATCTTTGAAAATTGATATTGGGACAACGTACTCATGAGTTGGTGTTTGGCAACAGGACATAGTGGAGAACGATCAAGATAACAGAATGACGCCATCTTGTGTTGCCTTCACTAATATAGAGAGTCTGATTGGTGATGCTACTATGAATCAGATTGTTATGAATCCCATCTACACCGTTTTCAGTCAGTGTACAAATTTTGGACCCTATTGATTCTAACGAAATAACTTTTTAGTCAAATTTAATTGTTTTCGCTTTCTCTTTTTTTTTTTTATGTGGTTTTAGACATCTATATGTTAAAAGATGCGAAAAGGGGATTGGCAGGAGATTTACTGATACTTTTTGTTGTACGTCCCCGCGCAGTATTTGATAGCGATTTTTTTCGTTTGTTTTTGCTTGATTGGTTCTTTAAAGTCGCCACCTAGTATTTTGATCACTAGGAACCCTAACTAGTCTTTCAGATATTTTAAGACAAGAGACTAATTGCGTAAAGAAAAGGTATTTACATCCCTAGTACGCCCTACCTATGGTAAATCGCTTGGTGTTTGGTTTGCTTTATAATTGCTATGGTATTGATGTTTTTTAATCCAATCAGTTTTTCTTGAGTTTGATTCAAACTAAAATTATTAAGATATAAATCCAAAGAGATTTCATGTGCTTTAGAAACTCATTTTTCCCTTAGTATTTCATACTCTCACGGCTCGTAAACCATGGAGTCAAAAATTGAAATGTCCTTGATTATAATCAAGGCTTCTTTCAAGGATGTGTGATGACTTGTTATTCCAAGAAAATTATTTTGGATATTTACCACTTATGGTTTCTTTATACAAATATTAACAGTGAATAATAACAAGTTATTCCCAATAATATTTTGGCTATTTATTCATTTGAAATTTCTTTATCCAAACATTAACGGTGAATAATAGATGAATTCTCTCCAGAATAAGATTTTTATATTTTTTGAAATATTGGTCAATACTCTTTGGAGTTTTACAAACATGTTGTAAAATCTAGAAATGCAAGAAAATAATTTTTGTGTTTAAGAAATCTATGCTAAAATATATTTTTAAAACTTCCAATATTTTTTATATAAAAAGAAACGTTCAAAATATGTTAGGGTATTGGCCGTAAGCAACACATAAAAATATTATATATATATATATATATATATAAACAAAACACAAACATCACCTTAAATCGCAATTAAAGTTAACAAACCACATATTAGTCAAATTCTTAAAGCTTTAATAAATCAATTATTAAATCCCAACAAATTATGTAGAAACGTGTTCTTATATTTTCATAAGAAATACAACATCATTTTATTTGTCCTTCATATACTTGACCATATACACATTAAAACATTCAATTAACTTTCTATCTTTTTTTATTTTATAATTCAATAACATACATAAAAAACACACACACACATCCCCTTTTTATTATATTTTTTCTTATAAAATAAATTCAAAATAAATCTAAACACATAATATACAATTCAAAACTTAAAAAAAAAAAAAAAAGCCCCAAAACAATCTGGAAATGCTGAGAAGGCTTCTGGACCAAAAAAACACTGGCGGCACGTCTCCTCCATGCGCCACGACCATTGGCGGTGCGTGCATCCACGCGCCGCCGCAAAAATCCAGCCCAAGGGGGAGATATGTTATAGTTTCCTCCCCTCTTCATCTTCCTCGCTGGTGGTGACCTGCAAGAACGACCAAAAACGCAACAAAACAATCGATTTTCGTTTTCTTCTCTCTTCAGATCTGGTTTTCTCCCGGCAGCTCCTTTTCTTTTCGTTTCCCCTCCTTCTCTGTTTCAGACGCTCAGCAGTGTGACCAAAGGGCTGCTGCCCTTTGGGTTTCCGTCCGGTCTGTAGGCGGTGTTGCAATGTCTCCACTGTAGTGGAAGGCCGGCCGGCGAGAGCTAAGTCTGCTGTCGACCTGTTGAATGGGACGACAAGATCGGGGAAGATCGTTCTGGGTTCTGTGGGAGAAAGATAGAGGACCCGGTGAGGAGGGAAGGTCCGTAGAAGTGGGGTCTTCGGGTGGCTGGTTCAGGTGGAGGCGTCTGTGGCGCTGCTTTGTTGTTACTGTCGCTGGAGGTTGTCCGGTCGCCGCTAGGGGAGGAGACTGAAGGGGAAGCAGACGTTGTTGATGGGAAAGGAGCAGCCGCTGCAGGAGGTTAAAGGGAGTTCGGGTGAGAGATGGAAGATCTGTGGCTGGTGGCTGGTGGCTGAGAGTGAAAAGACGGTGAGTTAGTGTCTTGAAGAAAAGAGGATCAACATCTGCCTTTAATTTGTTGGTTGGGAGAGGGGGCAGGGAGGCTGGTCCGGTGGCTTCTTTTTCTTTCTATTTTCTAAGCCAGGTGGGCAGTCGGCTGGCTTCAAAGAAAATGGGTTTAGGGTTTTGTGGTTGCTTTCATTTTTTTGTTTTAAAATTGCCCCCTTTAAATTTTCTCCCCCTTAATTTTTCTTTTTTGTTCTCTCTCTTTTTTTTTTTTATGACTTGATGTTTATTTATATAGAAAATCTCGGCATGTGACTCTGTAAGGAAATATTGCAATAATTATTGCAAAGATTTTCTTCTATAACCATCACCAACAAATCTCATATATATAGTATTTTATATTACATTGATTATTCTTCATAACCAGCACAAATTAAATAATATATTTATGGTATTTCAAATTACAATAATTATTTTCATAACCAATACGAATCAAATCATATATCTATGATATTTTGTATTGTAGTGCTTATTTTCCATAACTAGCACAAATCAAACCAAATTATTTATGATTTAGTAATTACTCCCTTAACATATTACTTCCTTAATATTAGTCATGATGCTCTAGGTTATTGCCACATAGAAACCCTTATATATGTTTTTTTATTTTTTAGTTTTTTTATATATTTTTTTTAAAATCAAAATATAAGTCAAAAATTGGATAGCAATACTTTTGTGCAAAGCAATATCCAACATTGGCTCAATATTTTCAGCAGGCTGTGGTATCGATGTTCTGCTCTTTGATAATCAAACTTCAATGAAGATGAACTGTGGCTTGAATGAAGAACATTCTCTATAGCAGATTTCTTTTACACCGAGCTAGTGGGTGGGATCGAGTTCGGCGGTCTGGAAGACCTAACCTGATTATTTTTTGTAGCAAGATTTGTTACTGTTTCTTTTGCAAACCGTTGTTTTACATATTTGAAAGTGTGTTTATTGTTATTTTTAAAAATATTTTTTATTTAGAAAAGTATGTCAATAATATTATTTTATTTTTTAAAAATTATTTTTGAGATCGGCACATCAAAATAATTTGAAAACATCAAAAACATATTAATTCAAAATAAAAAATAAAAATAAAAATAAAAAAAATTAAATTTTTTTAAAAATATTTTTAAAAAACACTCCTAAACACCGTCTTAAACTTCACTTACCGGAGTAATGTTCTCGCATAGCAGTGCATCTCTGCTTTCATGCCAAGTTCTGTGTAACGGGCAAGCATGCCTGCCGTCCGTAGTTGAATTGATCTAGCAATTAACTTGACAAAGTAGTGGAGAAGCCATCTCTGTCGAAAAGTTTACACTCAGCTGTATTACCGTACTGTTTTGACATTTTCTTCGATTTCTGTAATTTTTACGATCACTGCACTTGAATTGGGTTCCCTTCTCTTCTTTTATTATTTAGGCTGGATTTGATTTTGGGTTAAATTGTTGAAAGGAAGAAGCAAATAGTTGAGGAGGTTATGTATTATTTATTATATTTAATTTTAATGGCTATAAATCTTGCCCTTGAGAAGTTCTCATTTGTTGAAATTGGCACCCTTAAACCACACAGTACAATCATAACTGATTAGGTGAAAGTAAATGGAAAACTTATCTTAATTACTTAGGATTAGTTTGCTACAAATCAATTTTTTAAAGGACATTTGATATTTATTTATTTTTTGTTTTGAGTTTTGAATTCTATTTCTATTTCCTGAAAAAAATGACAAATAATTTGATTTGACAAGGCAATAAAAAACTCGTTTGCTGTACTTGTAAAGATTTTCGAATTAGATGTTTCTATTTTTTATTTATTATCAGTATCTTTATTTTTTTCCAATTAAGTATCTGTATCTATTCTTATTTATTCTATTTAGATATCTCTATATTTGTGTTTTAACAAAGTGTTTTCATCATTATTTTTTATATAATAAATTGACACTCGTCAAAATAAACAAATTTTATATTTAGTTTTAAACGTTTGAAAATGATACGAAACAGCTCGCAATCTCGGGGGAAAAAAAATCATTTCATTGTCTGAAATCAAAAGTAAAGCTACGGGCTCAATAACAAACAGGCTTGAATTTGCATTAGTAAGATCGACCTAGAATGGTCCAATTCAAAGTACAAGCCTAAAGCAGAGAAAACATCTAAAATCCATGATTGATTGGAGAAAATATTTTGGAATTTCAAAGAGTATTTATATTGCAGTGAAATTTCCTTTTTAAAGTATTTTTTATTTATAAATTTATTAAAATAATATATTTTTTATTTTTTAAAATTAATCTTTTACATCAACACATGTCGAAATAATAGAAAAATAAAAAAATAATTTGAAGAGAAAAATATTCAAAGTGTTTCAAAAGCATAGTTGAAATATAAAAACAAATAGAAACGAAAGAAAAATAATGCTAAGGGGAAATTAAGTATTTTTTATTTAAAATATATTAAATTAATATTTTTTAAAATATATTTTAACCATTTTGATGTATCAGTGTATCAATGTTAAAAAGAAAAAAAATCTGAAAAAAAAATCATTTAAATATATTTTCCAATCTAAATAACTCAAAACTTCTTACAAAACTATGAAAAAATTAAAAAAATATATAAATTAAATAAAAAAAATTAAATCTAAATTAACTATAAAACTAATATAAATTATACATATTAGTTTTCAGACCTTACCACAAGATTTTCTCAATATTAAATTGATGTAAAATTTTAACACCATATAAAACATTACCTTTAAAAACATTTGTTAACACTCCAGCCCATCTTGAATAAAAAATTATATTTATTAATATAAAACTTACGACAACAAAAATCAGCCCGTAAAAAAAATTTTAGAACATAAAATGAATTCTCCCTGCCCGTAATAACTATTTTAAAAAATGCCGTCAAACACCCCTTGATTACTCACTGCGATTGCAGTAACTGCAGGGTCAATTCAATGTCTGCTTGGAAATGGTGCCTTGCCTGGAATTGAGAGTGAAAAAAATAAATAAATTAAAAGCTGGTGAGTTCGGAGAAGCAACCTGTACTGCCGAGTTGCTTCGGCTGCCAATTTTTCTAATATAATTCAGGCACAGCAGGAATATAAATACAATGCAGTAGTAAATTTTATAGGCATTTTAAATTCATTCGACTGCGCGTGGACTTTTTTTTTTTCGCCCAAAACTTCCTTGATCATTTTTCTTCTCGTTTCGATGATCTATTGGTTTTCTAGCTAATGGAAACAGACGATTCTACAGCGATTGGGATTGATTTGGGGACAACGTATTCTTGCGTTGGGGTTTGGCAAAATGGAAGAGTTGAGATTATACCAAATGATCAAGGCAACAGAATGACGCCTTCTTGTGTTGCATTCACTGCGACACAGCATTTGATTGGTGAAGCTGCAAAGAACCAGGTTGTTTCCAACCCTGTCAACACCATCTTCGGTTAGTATTCTTAAGAAAAATTTACTTTGCAGTCTTCTTTTTTTGATTTAGTTCATTTTATGCTTCGTATGGCTCATGTTTCTGCGTGCTAGTGTTGTACAAGAATGAAGGATTTCATAGAAAGCTCTGTTTCCTCACTGTTAGTTTATGTTTATGATAGAGGAAATTAAATTTTATACTGAAAAATAGTGTTGTTAAATGTAATACAGATGCAAAAAGGTTAATTGGTATGAGATTTAGTGATGTTGCTGTTCAGAGTGATATCCAGCACTGGCCGTTCAAGGTTGTTGCGGGTCCTCGTGACAAGCCCATGATTGTGGTTAATTACAAGAGTGAAGAGAGGCAGTTTGCTGCTGAAGAGATTTCGGCGATGGTACTCCGAAAGATGGGTGAGATTGCTGAAGCTTTCATCGGCAAAAGTGTGAAGAATGCAGTGATTACTGTTCCTGCGTACTTCATTGACTCTCAACGGCAGGCCACAAAAGATGCTGGTTTGATCGCTGGTTTTAATGTCATGCGTATTATTAACGAGCCCACCGCCGCTGCCATGGCTTATGGTCTTGACATGGATATAAACTATGGTGAGAAGAATGTGCTGGTCTTTGATTTAGGGGGCGGTACTTGTGATGTCTCGTTGCTTGTCATTGAAGAGCGTATAGTTGAAGTGCGGGCCACAGCTGGAGACTCTCACCTTGGAGGCGAGGACTTTGACAACAGATTGGTGAACTACTTTGTCCAGGAATTCAAAAGGAGGAAAAAGAAGGACATTAGTGGAGATCCTTCAGCTCTTCGGCGGTTGCGAACTGCTTGTGAGAGGGCCAAGAGGAGTCTCTCACATGATGTTCAAACTAACATTGAGCTCGATTCATTGTGTGAAGGTATTGACTTTTCTTCCACCATTACTCGTGCAAAATTCGAGGAGCTGAACACGGATCTCTTTAGAAAGTGTTTGCAGCTGGTAAACAAGTGTTTGAGGGATGGTAAGATGGATAAAAACAGCATCGATGATGTTGTTCTTGTTGGTGGTTCTAGCAGGATTCCCAAGGTGCAGCTGCTACTGCAATACTTTTTCAATGGCAAAGAGCTGTGCAAGAGCATCAACCCTGATGAGGCAGTTGCCTATGGTGCTGCTGTTCAGGCTACTATCTTGAGTGGCGAAGGCAACGAGGAGGTGCAAAGCATGCTGCTTCTGGATGTTTCCCCCCTGTCCCTCGGGTTGGAAATTTCTGGCGGTGTTATGGATGTTTTGATAGGAAGGAACACTACGCTTCCCACAAAAAAGTGGGGGTTTTTCTCCACCTACGCAGACAATCAAACTGCTGTCTTGATCAAGATTTATGAGGGAGAGAGAACAAGGACTAGGGACAACAACCTACTGGGCACATTTGAGCTCTCTGGTATTGCTCCAGCACCCAAAGGTGTTCCTCAGATCAGAATAACCTTTGACATTGATGCAAATGGTATCTTGAATGTATCAGCTGAGGATGAGACCAGTGGTCAGAAGAAAAGGATCACAATCACCAATGACAGGGGCAGGTGGTCCGAAAAAGAAATTCAGAAGATGGTCCACGAGGCCGAAAGGTACAAGTCTGAAGATGAAAAGCACAGGAAGTGGGCTGAGGCAAAGAATGAATTGGAGATTTTTGTCCGCAACATGAGAATAACAATTGGGGATGAGAAGAGAAGTTCAAAGCTGGCCACAGGTGACAAGAACAAGATTGAAGGTGCCATTGACCAGGCCATGAAGTGGCTGGATGGCAACCAACTTGCAAGGAAAGATGATTTCGATGGCAAGTTGGGGGAGCTTGAGAGCATCTGCAATCCAATCATTGCGAAGATTTATAGGAGCGATGGTGCTTGTATGGGTACGTTAATGGAAGATGAAGTTTCTCCATCTGATGGTTATGGCACATACGGAGATGAAGAACCATCGGAGGTCTGTTCTGATCTTTGAATATGTTGAAGATGCACGTTTCTGCTTTTGGTACAATATTTCTCTCTATCTTGTTTATATTTTGTATTTGAAAAATCTTCAAATTAATATCTTTTTTAATGTTTTTTTTAGTTATTTTGATTTGTTAGGTTTTTTTTTTTTTTTTTTACAGATTTGCTATGTTAAAAATATAAAAAATATTATATTAATATATTTTAAGTGAAAAAAACTATGTATCATAATATCAAACGCGATCAAAATACTAATCAAATCAAGAAGAATGGGATATGGGCTAGATGGACCGGCGATCGGAATTGATATGTGGACAATGTACTCATGCGTTGGTGTTTGGCAACAGGACATAGTGGAGAACGTACCAAATGATCAAGGTAACAGAATGACCCCATCTTGTGCTGCCTTCACTGGTATAGAGCGTTTGATTGGTGATGCTGCTATGAACCAGACTGTTATGAATCCGATCGACACCATTTTCGATTAGTGTTCAAATTTTGGACCCTGTTGACTCTAACTAAATAACTTTTTAGTCAAATTTAACTGTTCTTGCTTTCGAGTTTTTTTCTTTTTTTGATGGGGGTTTTAGACATCTATATGTTAAAAGATGCGAAAAGGTGGATTGGCAGGAGATTTAGTGATACTTTAGTGCAGAGCAATATCCAACAGTGGCCTTTAAAAGTCCTTGAAGTTCCTCGTGACAAGCCCTTGATTGTGGTCAACTACAACGGTGAAGAGAAATAGTTTGCAGCTGAAGAAATATCTTCAGTGGTCCTCTTAAAGATGCATCAAATTGCATAGGCTTACCTTGGCAGTGCGATGAAGCTTGCAATACTCATTGCCCCTGCCTGCTTCAATGTCCCTCAACGACAGGCCACAGCTGATGCAGGCAAGATTGCTGCTCTCATGTCATGCATATCATTAATTAGCCCACTGCTGCTGCAATGGCTTATGATCTTGAAAAGAGGGCAATTATTGTTGTTGAGAGGAATGTTTGACTTGGGTGGTGGTACTTTTGATGTCACCCTGCTTACTATTAAAGGGAATATCTCTTAGGTGAAGGCCACTGCTGGAGACTCCCGCCTTGGAGGTGAGGACTTTGATAACAGAATGATGAAGCATTTTGTTCGGGAATTTAGGAAGAGGAATAAGGAGAAGGATAGCAGGGGAAATGCCATGGCCCTCAAGAGGTTGAGTACTGCTTGTGAGAGGATGAAGAGGAGCCTCTCTTCCTCTACTCAAGCTAACTTTGAGATGGATTTGAAGCTGGTGGAGAAGTGTTTGAGGGATGCCAGGATGGACAAAAGCAGCATCAATGATATTGTTCTTATTGGTGGTTCCAATAGGATTCCCATGGTGCAACATTTATTGCAATATTTTTTCATTGGGAAGGAGCTCTACAAGAACATCAATCCAGATGACGTTGTTGCCTACGGTGTTGCTGTCTTGAGTGGTGAAGATAATGAGAAAATGCAAGATCTGCTGCTTCTGGATGTAATTCCTATCCCTGGGGTTGGAAACTGCTGGTGGTATTGTGACTGTTTTGATCCCCAGTTACACCACCTTTCCCACAAAGAAGGAAGACGTTTTCTGCACCCACTCGGATGGTCAGCCTGGTTTCTTGATCAAGGTTTATGAAGGAGAGAGAACAAGAACTTGGGGCAACAACTTGCCTGGCATTTTTAGCTCTCGGGATTTCCTCCAGCACCCAGGGGTGTTCCTTAGATCAAGGTAACCTTTGATATTGATGCAAATGGCATCTTGATTGTGTCAGGTGAGGATGTGACCGGTGGTCCAAAAAAGAGATTGAGAAGATGACTCGGAAGGCGGAGAAGTACAAGGCTGAAGATGAAAAGCACAGGAACATGGTAGAGGCGAAAAATGTGTTGGATAATGCCTACAACATCAGAAACTGCGTTGGATATAATAATATCAGTTTGAAACTGGTTGAAGATGACAAGAACATTGAAGATGCTATTGATCAGGCGAGCGATGGGCTGAATTGGAACAAGCTTCGAGTGTCAGCAATACTATCATTGCCAAGATTGATCAGGGTGCTGGCAGGTTTCACGATGAAGTTCCTCTGTTTGTTGGCAGCGAGACAGCTCCAGCCATTGGAGAAATTAACTAGGTTTGTGGAACATTTTGAATATTATGACCAAGTATGGTACTATATTTTTCAGGGATTATTTGACATCTCCCCTTTCCTACGAAACATACATGTTTCCTTGGTCTTGCCACGATGTCTTCACTTTTTCTCTCTGGTTGGCGCTTAGCTTGTTTAAGTAGACTATTATTAAAAGTTGGACTCAACAGAACGTGCAACTAGCTAATCACCATTCGCGACTAGATAGCGAACCAATAAGCACAAAAATTCTGGAAATACTCGAGCAGGCACCTACAACTGCAAGATGAATTTACCACATCAATCTTAACATAAGTTTTGGCATCCTGCCTGGATTGAATTCGAATATGAAATAGTTCCATTGTGTACGGAATATATGGAGAGAGGTTGTACACTTGATAAATAAACGTGTCAAGGCTTGCATAAATAATCGTGGAAACCGCCTACATGCATGGTTTGCTATTAATCAAGGTTTTCCTTGTGTTCATGCACTGCTAAAAAAAGAATTGAGGCTGGTTGCGAGGCTCCAGCAGTGAATCAAAATTTATTTCTTCTTGATGTTTAGAGCTTAGACTTGTCAAATTAGTGTGCCAAGGTTGATTGAGTTCTCAATGTATTGACTACTGAATATTCTGTGTTTCCCTTTTCTTTTCTTCTAAAAGTTATGCTCGTTGATTTTGCATATATTTGGCACTGCGTTTTAGGTGGGTTTAGATAATTTTTTTAAAAAAAATTTATTTAAAATTATTATTTTTTATTTTGAGATGATTTTAATATGTTGGTATTAAAAATCATTTTTAAAAAATAAAAAAATATATTATTTTAGTTTATTTAAAAAAATACTTTAAAAATTAATTATTATGAGATTTTAAAACAGCTGTTTTTGTTGAAAGGTAAGGATGAAGGAAGCTTATTGAAGAAACTAACGGTGTTGCACATGGATAAGAGGAGAGAGGGTGGAATAAGGATGTCCGGACGTCAAAAGAAAATGCATCAATGACGAATTAAGGTGACCAGCAATTGTTTGATAGTGTAATTATAATTATTTTTTAAATAATATTTTGTGTTAAAATATATATTAATAATTATTTATTTTTAAAAAATTATTTTTGATATCAGTATATTAAAATAATTTAAAAATAATAAAAATATATTAATTTAAAGTTAATAAAAAAATAAAAAAATATTGAAGTTTTTTAAAAATATTTTTAAAATACATAAATAAAACCTATTTTAAAGATGGATCGTGCATGTTTTGCTGAAGATAAAGGACAATCCAATTAGTAAAAAGAACAATAGTTTTATCTGCTCGTGAGTTTGGTTAAATTGTTTTTCATTTATGTTTATGCTGTAATTCTGTTTTAGTATCTGTTTGTGTTTGGGGATGTTTGCTTCGGCTTTTCATGAATTTTTTAATTAAGTTTTTGTTAAATCATTTTGATATAAATTTTTTTTAATATAAAATATATTTTAAAAAATATCTTCAATTATTTTAGCTTTTATAAACAGTTCGAAGAATGTGGAATCGACATCTATATGTACAAAATTTGCACACGTAATCCGTTCTCTTCACGATACTTTGAGTGTGGTTGATGGCAGAGGTTTTCAAGTGGAATTGCTGGGGGTCTATAAAAGCATGATGTAGGCATTAACCTTGACTCGGATTCTAGACCATACGAAACAAGGAAATATCAGGACTTTTTATGCCAAGCTTTCCTTTGATTATTGCCAGCTATTAACTCTGCAGAAAAATATGCTGGCAAAAGAAATCACATAACGTTCGTATCCATATAATGAAACGGAAAAATAATTGGCCTGGATTGCTATCTTGGATTACTCACGGTTACAGTAACTTTTCTTCTTCAAACTAGGGCCACAGCATTGTTTACATCTGGCATCTGGGGGAATACTTGCTGGCAAAAATTGGAATAAGCTGTTTTTTTTTTCTATTATTATTATTACAAAAGAGAGACTCCAACACAAGATGTTATAGAAGAGAGGAATTCTAGCATATGTTGTTGATATGTATGTCTTCAAGTAATACTCATTTAGTTGGGATAAGGCCACTTCACCTAGAGTTCAAGAAAATTATTATATCTATCTAGCTATTGGTTTAGTGATAAAAATTTAAAATTTAAAATTTAAAATTTTATTTTTTTAATGGTCTTAAATTCAAGCTATATGGTTATTCATATGATAAACACTATAAATTTACATGGTTATTAACTTCAAAACCTGTAAAATTAGTTGAGGTGCATGTAAACTGCCATGAACATTCATACTAATAAAAAAAATAATTCCAATAGCACTCATAAGAATTTATTCATAAACCAAATTACCTTTATAATTTAAAAAATACCAAATTTTCATGCTTAAAATAATTTAATTTTACAATGTTGTACTTTTAGGTGTGTTAGGGTTCTATCAATTTTATCTTGTTTAACTGTTTTGTGTACTATGTATTTTTGTATGTGTTGATATTGTGATATAATATGTTTTTAAAAATATTTTTTTGCATGAAAATATTTTAATTTTTTTAATATTATTAACACATTAAAATTATCAAAAGAAACATTAAAACACTACTTCAACTTAATATTTTTTTAAAAAACAAACATATTCTTAAAAATAATTTAAAAACAGAAATCATCTCAAAACAAACCTCGAATTATTTTTATATATAATTTTTTTAATGTTTTATGAGATCATTTAGTGGTCAGAATTGATTGAATTCGAGTGGGTTAGTGTTTGAGGTTGGAATGTTTAGCTCAAGGGATAATTTGATTCAAGGAAAAAGTTCATGATTTCTTACTGCGTGTTCTAAGGTTCAATAGAATGGATGACAGGTCGTTTAATGTGTAGATCAAATCCAGGTTAACAATGAATGGATGGACGGCTGTTTTCCTTATAGCATTTCCTACACGACAAGCCGTTTGCTATTAAGCAGAATCGTCGGCTATTCAAACAAAGACCACACACGTTCCCACGCGAGAAATATCAACAAATCCACACCGTCCATGAACTGTAGAACCAACGGCCCAGATATACACACCTCTTCAATCGAACATTCTAGAACCAAACTCAAGAAAAACAAACCACTATAAATACTCCCATTAACCCTCGAAGCCAAATACTTTTAATACCTCTAGTTACACAAGCCCTAATCTTTTTATTCTAATTTCTTAGCCGCTAAACCTTTAGATCTAATCATAATGGCCGGAAAAGGAGAAGGACCGGCTATCGGTATTGATCTAGGCACCACCTACTCATGTGTAGGTGTGTGGCAACATGATAGAGTGGAAATCATAGCCAACGATCAAGGCAACAGAACGACGCCGTCTTATGTTGCCTTCACTGACACCGAGCGTTTGATAGGCGATGCTGCTAAGAACCAGGTCGCCATGAACCCAATCAACACCGTTTTTGGTTAGTATTCTCTCTATCGACTGTTTTATTTTATTTTTCTTAAGATCTGGATTCAACGTATTGTTTTTTTCTTTTTTCTTAAGAGCGGGATTCTAAGTGTTTTAATTTTTTGCTCCCTGAGATCTGGATTCAAAGATTTGTTTTTGCTTGTGGGTTTTAATTCTGATCAATGATTTTGTTTTAGGATGTAATTTTGGATTTTAGATTTAGAAATCCGCTTGGTAATGCCTTTCTTGATACGAGGTGTCTTTCTTTTATTGGAACAAATCTAGATACTCTTTATACAGAGACATTATGCAAGTATTTTATCTTGTGTGTAAATCAGGATTACCTTTTTGTTTCAGTTTTTCAATTAAATAAGCTTTCTACTTATCCGGGAATAAAAGAGAAGCAGTTTCTGATTTGATTAAATCTGAACACTATTTTATTCTCCTGTTTTTGAATCTCAAGCATGAAGTCAATTTATTATATAATTTTCATAGCCTATCAAAAGATTAAAGATGGTAGCTGCTTGACTTAAATCTGTTGCAGATCTGTCACGTTATTTGATTTCATGAGTTCATTTTTTTGTTAAATTTATTTATTTATTTTTAAATTTTGTTTCTTTTGTTTTATAAAATAGATGTGATTTTTAATTGGTGTTTAAATTTTGCAGATGCTAAACGTTTAATTGGTAGGAGATTTAGTGATGCTTCAGTCCAGGGTGATATTAAGCACTGGCCCTTCAAGGTTACTCCTGGTGCTGGCGACAAGCCCATGATTTCAGTAAACTATAAAGGTGAAGAGAAACAATTTTCCGCTGAAGAAATTTCTTCTATGGTTCTTATTAAGATGCGTGAGATCGCTGAAGCTTACCTCGGCACCACTATCAAGAATGCTGTGGTCACTGTCCCTGCTTACTTCAATGACTCACAAAGGCAGGCTACTAAGGATGCTGGTGTTATCGCTGGTCTGAATGTGATGCGTATTATCAATGAGCCCACCGCTGCTGCCATTGCTTACGGTCTTGATAAGAAGGCGACCAGTGTGGGTGAGAAGAATGTGTTGATTTTTGATTTGGGTGGTGGTACTTTTGATGTCTCTCTTCTTACCATAGAGGAGGGTATCTTTGAGGTTAAATCCACTGCTGGAGATACCCATCTTGGAGGTGAGGATTTTGATAACAGAATGGTGAACCACTTTGTCCAAGAGTTCAAGAGGAAGAATAAGAAGGATATCAGCGGGAATCCCAGAGCTCTTAGGAGGTTGAGAACTGCTTGTGAGAGGGCAAAGAGGACTCTCTCATCTACTGCTCAGACCACCATCGAGATTGATTCTCTCTACGAGGGAATTGACTTTTACTCAACCATCACTCGTGCAAGATTTGAGGAGATGAACATGGATCTCTTCAGGAAATGTATGGAGCCTGTCGAGAAGTGTTTGAGGGATGCCAAGATGGACAAGAGCACTGTGCATGATGCTGTCCTTGTTGGTGGTTCCACTAGGATTCCCAAGGTGCAGCAGCTTTTGCAAGACTTCTTCAATGGGAAAGAGCTCTGCAAGAGCATCAACCCAGACGAGGCTGTTGCTTATGGTGCTGCTGTTCAGGCTGCTATCTTGAGCGGCGAAGGGAATGAGAAGGTGCAGGATCTGCTTCTTCTTGATGTTACTCCCTTGTCGCTTGGACTGGAAACTGCTGGAGGTGTCATGACTGTCTTGATCCCAAGGAACACCACCATTCCCACCAAGAAGGAGCAAGTTTTCTCTACATACTCTGACAATCAACCTGGTGTGCTCATCCAAGTTTACGAGGGTGAGAGGACAAGAACGAGGGACAACAACTTGCTTGGTAAATTCGAGCTCTCTGGCATTCCTCCTGCACCCAGGGGTGTTCCTCAGATCACTGTCTGCTTTGATATTGATGCAAACGGTATCTTGAACGTGTCTGCCGAGGACAAGACCACAGGACAGAAGAATAAGATTACAATTACAAATGATAAGGGTAGGTTGTCAAAGGAGGACATTGAGAAGATGGTCCAGGAGGCCGAGAAGTACAAGTCAGAAGATGAGGAGCACAAGAAGAAGGTTGAGTCCAAGAACTCTTTGGAGAACTATGCCTACAACATGAGGAACACTGTCAAGGATGAGAAGATCAGCTCCAAGCTGGGTGCAGATGACAAGAAGAAAATTGAGGATGCGATTGACCAGGCTATCCAGTGGCTAGACAGCAACCAGCTCGCAGAAGCAGATGAGTTTGAGGACAAGATGAAGGAACTTGAGAGCATCTGCAATCCTATCATTGCTAAGATGTATCAAGGTGCTGGAGCTGATATGGGTGGTGGCATGGAAGAAGATGCTCCTCCAGCTGGCAGCGGCGGTGCAGGTCCTAAAATTGAGGAGGTTGATTAAGTTGGCTGATGACTTATGCGGATCCCTGTTTGTTTTCTGGGATATTTATCTTTTTACTTTCCATAGTTATTATTATCTTTCAGGTTTATGATTTTGTCGTCCTCTTGAGAAGGGCATTTCCGGTAGTACCTTATATCTTTTGATTTTTTGTTGTTCTATTGAAACAGCAATAGCCATTGAAATTCTGGGGATTTTACTTTGTGGCGATTTAGCTTGTCTTGCTTTTTAAAGAAAATTACTTCATTGGGCGTTGAATTCAAGAAGCTCTACTTTGCTGGCGAATTGCCTTACACGCGCTCTATCGTCATTTTAACATGTATTTTAATAAAAAAATTATTTAAAAAACAACACAACCACAATATCAATCAGTTTTTAAACTAACCTCACGTCGACTGCCCAAGGCAGTGTGAGAAAATATCAATGCATGAGCACATATAGCTAGCAATTCTGTTTTGCATGGCCCAGTATTTTTTTCTCTGTCGATCTGGACTGGACCTTGCTTATCGAAGTTCGAATATGCCCAGCTTTCTATACTAGTGGAAGGTTTGAGTGGTTGGGGCTTTAGTCCCCAAACTCGTCACCGTAATCAAGCCCATTTTCAATCACTTATCTTCGTTTCCATGACCGACCCAAGATGCTATCATTAATTTAAAGTACATAAAAAAAAAAACATTTTTAAAATAAAAAAACAAACATGTATACATCTTAAACCATGACTTCACAAGGGTCCAGGATAAGCATCAGCTTCAGCTTGATCTTGAGCCGACTTTTTTATTTTTTATTTTTTATTTTTTATTTTTCTTGAGAATAGCTTGTTCAAGCATTGGAACCAACATTAGGTTCGCATTAGAAAGGGATTCCGATTAATTAGAACAAGAAGCGTTTAAAGTCTTGCAAACTAAGCAATTTAATCCCTAACTATCAATCATTTCTCAACATTACCCTTTCGGCTGTTTTGGTTGACGGCAATAAAGAAATCATTGAAAAGAAGAAACTTTAACGACGTGTCATGTGCTATGTGCTTTCTCTGAAGAACATCGGTAATGGGTCCATTTGTCATTGCCTTCTGTGACTCGAGCCAAAAATCAAAATTAATACTGTCGATTGCAATTATTTATTTCTCAGTCAGATCTACAGAACAGCAAAAAAATAATAATCAATTGGGGTCCCTGTCTACTGGATACATAGTTTGCACGTTTAAAACGAAGACTTCTTTTTTTTTTTTTTCTTTTTTTTAATATGAAAATTCAGGTCTAATTGCATCCATTTCAATTAATTTCATGACTCCAGTAACCATTATATTAACAATTATAGGGTTCGAACCTGATATTACAGGAGGAGTAAACTTCTTGATTCTAAATTCCTACAACTATGCTACCTACTAAATAGTTAAACGATGTTTTTTTTTGTTTACGAGGGACATCATTTTGTGATATTTTTTTTGTTTAATGGTGGGAGTTAATTAAGTAGTGTTTGATAGATGGAGGGTCTAATTTAAATGTTTTTATTTTAAATTCGAATAAGAAATGCATGATAGTTGGGGAAATGATGTCTTTCTCATCGAAAGCGAGTATTATTCAAACAAATCCTTCTATCTAAACTAGTTTGGATAATAATTTTTTTTAAAAATAGATGATTTGGATAATTATCTCCTGTTCGAGTTATATTTTTTAACAATATTTTCATCATTGTAGGTTGACATAATCAAGATTGTTATGGTTAGTGTTGCGTGTTTATAGGCTGTTTTATTAACCTTTTTTACTTAGTTTACGTTCAATAGTTGTTAACAAAAATAGAGAGTAATTGTAGAGTGATTAGATAATAGTTAACAATATTTTATTAGTTATTTTATTAGAATTATATTGAATAGATAGACAAACATAAATAGAGAATATAGATCCTAAATAAATATATTTTTATTATCTTTGATGAATCATAAATTTTCTTATTTCTTTTACTTGTATTTTTTTCAATTAAAAAAATTAAAAAAGTAACTAGTAGGATGACACTAATTCCTCTTTATGCACCCGTAGGATTCTTATGTAAGAACATATTTGCTTATATAATAACTATGAATAAAAATTCCTACTTGATTGCCATTAAAGAGAAAAATTCATAAGATAAATTAGAAATGTAATTCAACTAGCTTTATAGTTTTATTCTACTGCCTTCTTAACCAAGGATATTTCAATTATTTTTCATAGTATTTTGTTTTCCTTTAATACTCTTTAGATGAAATACATTTAAAGTGAACTGTACTTTACATAGCTATAACTTATTAGAGAAGTCATCAAAATCATAGGGATAAAAAAGATTGAAAATCAAATAAAAACACTTTAAAGTATTCCAAAACATAAGTTTATGTTCAAGATCATTTTTTTATCAAATAAAATCAACTAAAATATGATATAGTATGGTTAACGTTTACCCACCTCTTATAAAAATACATACCTTCAAAGCAAATCTTGAAATTAAGCTTGGAAAACTCCAAAACTCAATTCTAATTGTTAATAAGAGGCTAAGGACGAGAAAAAAAACTAATAAACTGATAAAACAAAAAATATAACTGAAAAAACCGAACCATGAAAAAAAATCAATCAAACTGATTATAATATTTAGAAACACTTTCGGTTTGGTTCGGTTTTGTAATGTTGAAACCGATTAAACCCCAATCAAATCAAACCGGTTCGATTCAGATAAAAAAAGTACTATAAATAGAAAAAAAAGCTTTTGCAAAGCAGTAACTTAAAAGCCGCACGACCGTGCCCACCCCTTGCCCTTTAAGACACAATCACACAGACAACCTACGCCCCGATCTTCCAATCTTTATTCTTCAATTTCCACTCTAAATCTACCATCCAAGGCTTCCCAACAACACCCAAAAGCCTTGGCAACATCCAACTCTTTTGGTTTATCTACATTCTAAGAATTTAAATTCACGCACTCCATGAAAGGAGCAAAAGGTGGAGTTTTGGTTAGAGCAAGCTGCCCCATTTAAATCCACTCAGCCTTATCATGGCTGGTCACGACTAGAATTCAAAGGGGTGGGTCAGTCATGGCTGGTCACTGTTAGAATTCAAAGAGGTGGGTAGAGATAAAGGCGTGTCAAGCAAGTGAAGTGAACTAACGAAAGGCGGTGAAGGTTCGACTCCGTTTTGGTGGGTGAAAGCCCTGGGTTGCGTGGAGAAAGGATAATATAGCAATCCATCTAACCACTCTTTTTCAATCCAAAAGGCAAAAAAAAAGAAAAAGTATAGGTTTTTTCGGTTTTCTAACATAAAAAACCAAATCGGATCAAAACTAGTCGATTGAAACCGGTTTCGGTTATTTTTTTTTCTTTCTAAATTTTAGTTTTGGTTATTTTTATTTGTAAAGACCAAACCAAACTGAATAAAAAATAATCACCCCTGAAAGGGTTCATGCTCATAAGTAGCACATAGAGAGTTTACATTTATTATGCAACCATGTTTATAATTTGTAAAGTGTATTTTTAATGAATAAAATATGTGTTTATAATGAAAAATAAATTTATTATGATATGTTTTTTCCTTGAATACCCTTTAAATGAAATATATTTAAAGAGAATTTTACTTTTCATGATTATAAATTGTTAGAGAAGCCATTAAATCATAAAAAAAACTAGAAAATTGAAAATAAATAAAAACACTTGAAAGTCTTTCAAAACACAAGTTCATGATTAAAATTATTTTTTTATTAAATAAAATCAAATAAAATATAATCCAGTACGATTAAAGTTGTTGAGGTCGCATGAAAATACATACCTTCAAAGCAAAGCTCGAGACTATAAGCTTAGAGGATTCTAAAACACAATTACAATAGTTAATAAGAAGATTCGTGCCCGTGACATGTCGTTTTACTATAATGCATTTCACACGTCGGCTCGACCTGGCAAAAAACCCAGCCCATTAAGGAAACCACAGCGTCTCCAATAATTTGAAGAAATCTCGCCAAGAAATTTTACTTTCCAGTTTCAACCCATCTATACCGCCAACTAACTCAAAATCAACGGTCCAGATTCACCCTTTCTTGAAAGAACATTCTAGAACCTAAATTCAAAAACCTATATACATGCACCGCTCTCCCCTAGAACCACAAGTCCTCCCGTGACGAGATATCATAACCCTAGCTAAGTCTTTCTTTTGTTTCCAGCCGCATTATTATTAAATCGTTTTATAATGGCCGGAAAAGGAGAAGGACCGGCAATAGGTATCGATCTAGGCACCACCTACTCATGCGTCGGTGTGTGGCAACATGATAGAGTGGAAATCATAGCCAACGATCAAGGCAACAGAACGACACCGTCTTATGTTGCTTTCACTGACACCGAGCGTTTGATCGGCGATGCTGCTAAGAACCAGGTCGCCATGAACCCAATCAACACCGTTTTTGGTTAGTATTCTTTTCAAGAGATTTCTGATAGTGGTTCGATCATAACTAAGAAAGCTGTAATTTCAAGATCTAGTTATGATTTTCTGATATATGCGGACACTCACTGTGATTACAGCTTAGTAAACTCGAATCTTAATTCTGCATAGACCTTTAGTTTTGGTAGATCAATGGAACAATGATTTTAGATGCAGTGTTTTTTTTATTTATTTAATTATAAGCTACTGAATTGTACTTGTTCATAGATTAAATTTTTGTTTCGGTAGCAAATTAGTTTTAATTATTAGTGATAATTGAATGATTCTTGCTGCTAATCGTTATTTGTTCATGTACTGTAGACGCAAAGAGATTGATTGGTAGGAGATATTCCGATGCTTCGGTACAGAGTGATATTAAGCTGTGGCCATTCAAGGTCATTCCTGGTCCTGCTGAAAAGCCAATGATTGTGGTTACCTATAAGGGCGAGGAGAAGCAGTTTGCTGCCGAGGAGATTTCTTCAATGGTTCTCATTAAGATGCGTGAGATCGCTGAAGCTTACCTTGGCACCGCTATCAAGAATGCTGTGGTCACAGTCCCTGCTTACTTCAATGACTCTCAAAGGCAGGCTACTAAGGATGCTGGTGTTATCGCTGGTCTGAATGTGATGCGTATTATCAATGAGCCCACCGCTGCTGCCATTGCTTACGGTCTTGATAAGAAGGCGACCAGTGTGGGTGAGAAGAATGTGTTGATTTTTGATTTGGGTGGTGGTACTTTTGATGTCTCTCTTCTTACCATAGAGGAGGGTATCTTTGAGGTTAAATCCACGGCTGGAGATACCCATCTTGGAGGTGAGGATTTTGATAACAGAATGGTGAACCACTTTGTCCAAGAGTTCAAGAGGAAGAATAAGAAGGATATCAGCGGGAATCCTAGAGCTCTTAGGAGGTTGAGAACTGCTTGTGAGAGGGCAAAGAGGACTCTCTCATCTACTGCTCAGACCACCATCGAGATTGATTCTCTCTACGAGGGAATTGACTTTTACTCAACCATCACTCGTGCAAGATTTGAGGAGATGAACATGGATCTCTTCAGGAAATGTATGGAGCCTGTCGAGAAGTGTTTGAGGGATGCCAAGATGGACAAGAGCACTGTGCATGATGCTGTCCTTGTTGGTGGTTCCACTAGGATTCCCAAGGTGCAGCAGCTTTTGCAAGACTTCTTCAATGGGAAAGAGCTCTGCAAGAGCATCAACCCAGACGAGGCTGTTGCTTATGGTGCTGCTGTTCAGGCTGCTATCTTGAGCGGCGAAGGGAATGAGAAGGTGCAGGATCTGCTTCTTCTTGATGTTACTCCCTTGTCGCTTGGACTGGAAACTGCTGGAGGTGTCATGACTGTCTTGATCCCAAGGAACACCACCATTCCCACCAAGAAGGAGCAAGTTTTCTCTACTTACTCTGACAATCAACCTGGTGTGCTCATCCAAGTTTACGAGGGTGAGAGGACAAGAACGAGGGACAACAACTTGCTTGGTAAATTCGAGCTCTCTGGCATTCCTCCTGCACCCAGGGGTGTTCCTCAGATCACTGTCTGCTTTGATATTGATGCAAACGGTATCTTGAACGTGTCGGCTGAGGACAAGACCACTGGTCAGAAGAATAAGATCACAATTACAAATGACAAGGGTAGGCTGTCCAAGGAAGACATCGAGAAGATGGTTCAAGAGGCTGAGAAGTACAAGTCAGAAGATGAGGAGCACAAGAAGAAGGTTGAGGCAAAGAATGCTTTGGAGAACTATTCCTACAACATGAGGAACACGATCAAGGATGACAAGATTGCCTCCAAGCTCGATGCAGCTGACAAGAAAAAGATTGAGGATGCCATCGATCAGGCCATTCAATGGCTGGACAGCAACCAACTCGCTGAGGCTGATGAGTTTGAGGACAAGATGAAAGAGCTGGAGAGCATCTGCAATCCCATTATCGCCAAGATGTATCAAGGTGCTGGTGGTGACATGGGTGGTGGCATGGATGATGATGCTCCTCCAGCTAGTGGTAGTGCTGCAGGTCCCAAGATTGAAGAAGTTGATTAAGTTGGCGTTAATTGTCAAAGTAATTTTATTCTCTTTTCTTATAACGATGACTAAAGCTCTATATTTAGGGTAATTGTTTTCGTTGTCGCTATGGATATTGGTATTTTATTTTTCTTCAGTTAAGCTGTGGAGGATTTTCTCACACAGTTCCAACACTCTTTAGCCCTTGTTATATTTAGCTGGATCAAGAATTTCAAACCAGGCATGTCTTGCCTGTAAATAGGAAATACGATGGTTAAGTTTTGAAAAACCTTCTCAACAAGTAACTTTCAAGTTTCAACATCGTATGCTTCTAGGATGAGTCCCTAGCTTCCGACAGCATCGAAGTTATGCATGTTAAAAACTGTAGCCCGACACCACCTTCACAGCCTCCTTTTCCATTTTCACGAGTTGATGGCAAAGGGTATCACCATAGTGTGCTTCCTCCTTGAATGGGAATCTGAATTTTTCTCAAGAGGTAGGTATTCTCTGAAGCTATCCTTCAATGGTGGACTAGGAATTTTTGCCAGCACATCAAATCCCTTGCGATCGACAGAGCGTATAAATGCATCCTGATCAAATAGGCTATAGTTTACACACAGGTTCCGAGATCTAAATGCAAATTGGCATAATTTTTTACTCTATGAGCGTACGCAGGTTTATGAAGAACAAAACGGCATTTTCTACGAGTTAGCAGCCACCAAAATTACCCGTTTGTTTGTTTTTTTTTTTTTTAATTAATTTTTTTTAAAGATTTGAATTATTTTAATATGCTGATATTATAAATAATTTTTTTAAAATAAAAATTATTATTTTAATATATTTTTAAATAAAAAACACTTTAAAAAATAATCACAAGATTATTTTCAAATACCTTCAAAGAAATAAACATTTTAAGCATGTTCCTCAGTAAAGCTTTCCTTTATGTATGCTTCCAATGTAAAAGATCCCTCTAAAATTTTTTTAACTGATATTTAATTTTATTTTTTAATTTATTTGATTACTTATTTCTTTGAATTATTTTATTTTATTTTAAGGGTGAAAAATATAACTATATATAACTATGTTATGGTATTTTATATATATTTTTAATTTTTTAATTATCTAATCTTAATCTTAATTGGGAAGATTATATTTTATATTTATATAATATAATATTACTTTTTTTTATAAAAAAAATTATAGCATATCTTCTTGGTTCAGGAGAGCGCCTCAGGTATTTTACATCAGTTAGCTTTGCAGAAAGGAATGCTACATGAGAAACAACTTTAAAATGTTATTTGATAACTTTATGCTCAATCAAGTAATCATCTTTTCTTGTAGCAAGGGTGTTACCTCATGGATCTGCTTTGGACCCTTGAAGAACGTCCACGTCCACTCCATGCGTGCGTCCATGGCCATTAAGAAATTAACATGCAAGAACTGGAAAAGAAGCTCACAATTCACGTTGCTTGTTTAGTAAGCTTTTCACATACACGAGACACTAATCCTAATCATGATTGCATAAGATATCATGCTACACATTATTTTTATAATTATTTTTCATTTCAGAAAGATGACAGGTTAATAATACTTCGGTATGTAACAAGTGGCAACAGCAGATTAATTCCCCATAGTGACACCATACAGTGGTCTTAATTTCCAGCTGTGATGATTTTTTCACTGTCAGAAAAAGCTGGTTTGGTAGTATAATAATAATAATAATTACTTTTTAAATAGCTTTTCGTATTAAAATATATGTTAATAATTTTTTTTATTTTTTAAAATTTATTTTTAACATCAGCACATCAAAACAATCCAAAAAGTACAAACAACACTCAATTTTAATAAAAAAAAAATCAAAATTTAACAAAACACAGATTGAAACGCATAGCCAAACACTACCAAAAGGTTGAGCTCCGCTGATTTTTAACTACAAAAAATTACATAATGCAGAACATTATGCGCTAATAATATTAGAGGAACTTAATACACCAGAACCTGTATTAGGGTTTTGAGGGTGTTTAAAAATGTAGTTAGAGTTGTTTTTTTAAATTGTTTTTTATTTGAAAATACATTAAAATAATATTTTTTAAATTTTAAAAATTATTTTTGATATCAAGACTAAAATGATTTGAAAATATTAAAAATATATTAATTTAAAAAAAAAATATATAAATTTGTAAAACAAATTTAAATATATTTTTTAAACATAAAAACAAAGAGAAACTTCATTAATCTGCCTTCGTCCTTCGTCCAGATAGCATGACTTCTTTAATGCTTTCTGCAGCCAACGATGCCGGTAACAAGAGAAAAGGTAAATGGTCATCACAGTATATGCCTTTTGTTTTTCATCTCTCTCTTTCCACACCCAACATTAGGGGTGAGCAAAAAAACCAAAAAACCGAATAAACTGAAAAAACCGAGAAAAAAAAACCCGAAAAAACCGAACTGAAAAAAAAACCGGATTAAACCGATTAATTTTTTTCCAAAAATATTCGGTTCGGTTCGGTTTCGGTTTCAGAAACCAGAACCGGAAAAACCCCAACCGAACCGAACCGGTTCGGTTTGAGGGGTACTATAAATACAAAAAAAATCGCGTCAGTTTTTTTAACCCTAGCATCTATACTTGATACTTCAGCCGCCCTTGTTCTTCTCCTTCTCCTGAGCCGCTCCCAGCTCCCTAACTCACAGTCTCACAAATTCACCACAATTTCAAATTGAAATTAATCCATCTCCATCTACTGGACCACAATCAGATCAGCCCCCACCATTTTTGATTCTCCATCTCCATCCATCTCCAGCTACACAGTAAAAGGTTGAGTAGAATTTTTTTTTTTTTTTTTACTTTTGTTCTTATTTTAATATGTTCTCCGATTGATAATTTGATACGAGTCCTTCCATAAGAAAAAAATACTTGAAAACGAAATTGGACCCCCCCCTCTTTGATTTGAATCACTCGTAGTCTTGGTATCCAAATGTAGCAATCTCTGTAATCAAATATCAAATGGTTAGTTTGCTTTCGGTTGATGTTTATATTTATTTATTTATTTATTTATTTATTTATGCTGCTATTATATATTTATATATATATCCTGAGATTATATTATATAACTAGCCATAATATATATAATTATATATATATATATATATATATAATTATATATACATGCTGCTATTATATAATTATATATACATGCTGAGTTTATATATATTAAGTTTTTATATATATATAATATATGTTGAGTTTGTAATTATATATATATATATATATATGTTGTGCTGCTATTATATAATTATATATATATATATATGCTGAGTTTGTAATTATATATATATATATATATGCTACTATTATATAATTATATATATATATATGCTGGGTTTGTATATATAATATATGCTGAGTTTGTAATTATATATATATATATATATATATATATATATATATATATGTGCTGTGTTGCTATTATATAATTATTACATGCTGCTATTATATAATTATATATACATGCTGAGTTTATATATATTAAGTTTTTATATATATATAATATATGTTGAGTTTGTAATTATATATATATATATATATATATATATATATGTTGTGCTGCTATTATATAATTATATATATATATATATATATGCTGAGTTTGTAATTATATATATATATGCTACTATTATATAATTATATATATATATGCTGGGTTTGTATATATAATATATGCTGGGTTTGTAATTATATATATATATATATATATATATATATATATATATATGCTGCTATTATATAATTATATATATATATATGCTGGGTTTGTATATATATATATGCTGGGTTTGTAATTATATATATATATATATGTTGTGTTGCTATTATATAATTATATATATATATATATATGCTGGGTTTGTATATATAATATATGCTGAGTTTGTAATTATATATATATATATATATATATATGCTGCTATTATATAATTATATATATATATGCTAAAATTGTATTATGCTGTAATGCGTGTAACATGTTTTCATTATGTAATAACAGATGGAAACTACTCAAATTCAAAATGCTTCATCCACGGGCACTACACCAACATCTACCATGTCTCCAACTTCAAAACCTAACACAGAATCAACCAATGCAGGATCCATAGATACAAAAGGTAAACAACCTCAAGTTCTTGCATCTAGGAAAAGAAATGCTGATGATAAAAAAAAGTCACAAATTTGGGATCACTTTACAAAACTTGATGTTGATCCTAAAGCCCCTAGAGCTGAATGTAATTATTGTGGAAAACATTATGCATCTCATACTATTATTAATGGCACAAGTAACATGTGGAGTCATTTAAAAGTGTGCAAGAAGTTCCCTTTTGTGGTTGATAAGAAACAAAAGGTTTTGGTATTAGAACCTAAGATAGAGAAGGGTGAATTGGGAGAACAAAATGTGGGAAGTCTTAAGACAATAGGTTATAATTATGATGAGTGTAGACAAGT
Source organism: Populus tomentosa (assembly GCA_018804465.1). Lineage (NCBI taxonomy): Eukaryota > Viridiplantae > Streptophyta > Magnoliopsida > Malpighiales > Salicaceae > Populus > Populus tomentosa. The sequence continues at coordinate 3,240,336 of CM031983.1, read as the reverse complement.
ACTAACAAAGATGGTTATAATTGATGAGTTGCCTTTTAATTTTGTGGAGGGTCGGGGATTTAAATTGTTTGTTAGGACCATACAACCTAGATTTGACATTCCTTCTCGTTTTACAATTATGAGAGATTGTTTGAAACTTTATGTTGAAGAGAAGGATAGATTGAGGATAGCTCTTAAGGGTCAACGATTGTGCTTGACAACAGATACATGGACATCAATCCAAAATATTAACTATATGTGTTTAACAGCTCATTGGATTGATAATGACTGGAATTTACATAAAAGAATTCTTAATTTTTGTCAAGTTTCCAATCATATGGGTGAGACAATTGGCCAAGTTATTGAGAATTGTTTGTTGGAGTGGGGGATTGATAAACTGTTGACCATTACATTAGACAATGCAAGCTCTAATAATGTGACCATTTCATATTTAAAGAATGTGATGAAAGATTGGCCAACTAATATATTGTCAAATGAGCACTTGCATGTTAGATGTTGTGCACACATTGTAAACCTCATTGTGTGTGATGGCTTGAAAGAGATTAATGTTTCAGTTGTTAAGATTCGAAATGCCATTAGGTTTTTGAGATCTTCACCTTCAAGGCATCTTACATTTAAGAAGTGGGCTGAAAAGTTGCATATAGAGTGTAAGAAATCATTGTGTTTAGATGTTGCAACTCGATGGAATTCAACTTATCTTATGCTAGAAGCTGCTGAAAAGTTTGAAAAGGTATTTATGAGGTTAGGTGAAAAAGAACCTAGGTATATGAGTTACTTTTTGGAGGTTGATTCAAAGGGGAATAAAAAAAACATAGGGCCACCTCGTTTGGAGGATTGGGAAAATGCAAGAACTTTGGTTAAGTTCTTAAAGATCTTTTATATGGTTACATTGAGATTTTCTGGCTCATTGCATGTCACATCAAATTCTTTCTTTAATGAATTGATTTACATGCATACGAACTTGTTGCAATTGTGTAAAAGTAAAGATAGTATTTTAAGTGGAATGGCGATGAATATGATGTTTAAATTTGAGAAGTATTGGGGTTGTGAAGTAAATCAGAATTTTTTGTTATATGTGGCTAATGTCTTAGATCCACGTTTGAAGTTGAAATATGTGAAATTTTGCTTTGGTGATTTGTATGATTATGACAAAGCACAATTGCTAACAAATAAGGTGAAAGATACTTTGGTGAGCTTGTATGAGTTTTATTTGAAAATTAATGAAGTGGTGGATAATAATAGGCATAAACAGGATGTTAATGCTATTGATGATGTGGAGGTAGATGTTAACACTTTGGCTCGATTCAAAAGACATTTGTTGGAGGTGGATAGTATGGAAAATAAAAATGAGGTTGAGAGGTATTTGATTGAAGGTTGTGAGGATCCTAATGATGATAAGTTAGATATTTTAGGTTGGTGGAAAAGTAATGCTTTGAAATATAAGACACTTTCAAAGGTTGCACAACATGTTCTGGCTATTCCTATATCCACAGTGGCTTCTGAATCAGCATTTAGTACAGGTGGTCGTGTACTTGATCACTTTCGAAGTTCCTTATCTCCAGCAACTGTTCAAGCACTCATTTGTTGTCAAAATTGGTTGCATCATGGATCAATTCCAACTGATATTAGAAGCTTGATAAATGATCTTGAAACCTACGAAAACCTTGAGTCAGGTAATTTATTTTAGAAACTTGCACCTTTTATTTTGTTATTTATTAATTAAATTGTTTGCAATCATCTAACATGTCTAATTTTTTATTTTGTAGAATTTAGTGGAAAGTTACATTTAGTAACAGATGATAATTAATTCAAAAGTTACTTTGATGGTAAAATACTACTTTTGTATTTTTACATATTCTAATTTATTTTATCATGTTATAATTTTAGATCTTGATTTTCAGGTTTTGATGTCAATGGTATTACGGAATCAAAGTGCAATGTTCTTGTCATCTTGATGTGCTTTTTGATTGAGATGATGTGCACACTGAAGATTTATATTTTTTGCATGAAGTATTTTATTTTTTATGACAATGTTATTTGTTGTTTTTTTTAAGCCCTTTTGAAGGCAATGCTTTGTAATTTTAATTTTAATTTGGTGTGTGTATTATTTAAACTTTGATGCATGAGGAGTCCAAACTCTAAAACATAAATATTAGAAAGACTTGCAACATATTAAACACAATATTAACACTAATAATTTAATATAAATGAAAATTTAGTGACAAAAATATTAAATATATTATTATAGAATTTTGTAACAAAAATAGAAAATATTGACATTAATTATAAACCCATTAGAAAGCTCAAAAAGGCCTTAAAAGCCCAAAAAAGCCTTAAAAAGCTCAAAAAAACAATAATACAGGTTTTTCGGTTTTTCTGTTAAAAAAACCGAACCGAACCGAACCGAAACCATCCGGTTTGAACCGGATCCGGTTCGGCTCCGGTTTGAATTTTTAAGCTTTTTAAAATTTAATTTTGGTTAGTTTTTTAGAGAAAAACCGGACCGAACCGGAAATGCTCACCCCTACCCAACATGATATTATGCAAAATCAAAACAGTGCACAAAATAGACTCTGATTTGTTATCAGTGTCCCGCTCGCCAATCAGACTGGGACACTAAGATCTTGCAGCCCTCTTAAGATCTTAGAGAGCCAGCCATTTCTCCTATTGCATGCTGGGTCCAGTTACAGGAGTATTTTGAATATAGATTTGCAAGTTCTCAAAAGGTAATATAAATTGCAGATATAATTTTATTAATTAAATAGTAAAATTTTTTAAAAATATTATTTTGATTTATTTTTTTAAAAAAATATATTAAAAAATAATCATTATAAAAAAAATTGTTATTGATAAGTTAAAGGTTTATTTGTAATTGTGGTAGGTTTTTTTTAAAAAAACAATATATAAAAACTACGGAAAAGACTTTTCCCTTTGAAAAAACTTCCAATGCACCCTGTATCTTAGTCTCGGCTCCGTTGGACTTAATATAAAAGCCCATACAAGCCCAAGCAAATCGTTGGAAGTAAAAAACAAAACCAAATGAAATATGAGCCGAGATTGCAGCAGCAGCACTCTATGAAAAGCACTGTTTAAGAGGAATATTTTATATTTTATATTAATTGTTTTATTTTTTAAAATTATTTTAATAAAGGTTAAAAATTAACTTTTTTTTGGAAAAAAAAAAGTAACCAAAACTAGCCAAACACCATTGGAATATATCTGGTACTTTAGTTACAGTTGGTTTAAAGTGTAGTTGTAATTAGTTTTTAAATAATTTTAGGAAAATATACGTTAATAATATTTTTTTAATTTTTAAAAATTATTTTTCACATAAATATATTAAAATAATTTGAAAATATTAAAAATATATTATTTAAAAATTAATTAAAGAATAAATTTTTAAAAAAATAATTTTAAAATGCAGGAACAAATATGCCTCGTTGAAAGGTGTTTCTCAGGTTTAATAAACTGAAAATCCAGAACCAGACTCACAAGCTTCCTCAACCTCCGTGAAAGACCATCAACTCCATGACTACATACACAGCAGCAGCAGCACCAAAACCAGATTGGGACCCCTCATCGTCCTCAGATGAAGAATCGCCGCCATCCTCCTCGCTAATGTTCGACAAGGAACGCCACGTGGCCTTCTTGGAGATGATGTACCATATGTTACCTCACCATTACCAATCACAGGAGATCAACCATCTCACTCTCGCCTACTTCGTTATCTCCGGTCTCGACATCCTCGGTTCCCTTGATCGCGTAAGCTCTTATTATTTAGCCTAATTGCTCTTAAAACATATAATACATTTACAATTTGGAAGATAATTTGGGTTGCTTTCGGGTTGGATCTTGTTGAAAGTTTTTTTTTTTTACTCTCTGTGTCATTTTGATTTAGAATTTCGATAAAATCAATGGATTGTTTGATGTTTTACAGCGATTTAAGAAATCGGTTGTGTTTTTTTATGTTATAGGTTGACAAAGATGCGGTTGCTGCTTGGGTTTTATCTTTTCAATCTAATCCCGGAGATAAAGCTGAATTGAACAGTGGTACGAACTTGATTGCTAATAAATCTTGTTGAATTCGATTACTATGATCACGAATAACCATATGCTTAATTTTTTTAAAATGGCTATTTAACGATTATAATGAGCTGTTGGATTGTTGCAGGACAGTTCTATGGGTTTTGTGGCTCTAGATCTTCTCAATTTTCTTCGGACAACGATGGGGTGTGGATATACAGAGTTAAACTGTCCTATAGGCTTCTTTTTTTTTCACTAATCCTTGCACTGAACTGTTTATTATGTTTCTGCAAGAAAACTTATGGCATCAGTGTCCATATACTTTTGTCCTGGATGTTACTTATGATGTTTGATTTGCCTGTAGATTTTAATTCACAATCACAGCCATTTGGCAAGCACGTATTGTGCCCTATCCATACTGAAGACTGTTGGCTACAATTTGTCAATTATCGACTCCAAATTAATATCCATGTCAATAAGAAACCTCCAGCAACCTGATGGGAGGTATGTGATAGGGTTTTTTACTTGAATATTCAGCACTTGCTATAATCTGCAATACTATTACCTTTTAAGTTTGTTCTCTCTGATCCTGGTGGATAGTGCCTATATTATGTGAATCTCTGTTCGAGAATTATGTTTTTGATCCACCTCAGTCAAGAACTTGATTAACCTTTTGGCTTAGTTCCACTCTTCTGTTTATTTTTCCACCCCTTCTTTACATATGTAACTTTACTTTCTGGAGATCACCCAGAAAAAAAAAAGTGTTGTGTTTTGGCATTGAGCTGAAATGATGTCCTATAGCCCTTCTATTTTTTTTCAACCTTATGTTATTTTGCAGCTTTCTGCCTATCCATATTGGAGCAGAGACAGATCTTCGATTCATATATTGTGCTGGTAAGGGAAAAAAAACTTTGGGCTGCTCATGAGGCTGCTTAAGGTGCTATAATATTCTTATTGCTAATTGATGTATCAGCGGCCATCTGTTTTATGTTGGAGGATTGGAGTGGCATGGATAGGGAAAAAACCAAGGAGTACATCTTTAAATGCCAGGTATATTTTTTCTTAGTGAACATCTTTTCCGTTATCCATCTCTCTGCAATGCCTTTTGCACTCTTATGATAATCCCTGTGGTATATGTATTTCATGTTTACTTACAAGTATTGCTGCTCTTTTCAGTCATATGACGGTGGCTTTGGGATGATTCCTGGTTCAGAATCTCATGGTGAGTTGCAGAACATTCTTACATGGTTGGTAGATCCTAAAAAAAAATGTAAATCTAAAGGGATAATTGATTTGCATTTCATTGATACTGTTAGTTTCTGCAACATGTACACAAATTCTAGTTTTAACTGATAGTGTTTTTCTTCTCTTTTCTTTTCACCTCTATTTTTTTTGGTCCAGCATCTGCTTTTAAATTTTATTGCATTTGGCGGTGATCTTATTGTGTTATTGTAATCATCTATAAATTTTTACCGAGAAATCTTTATAAACGAGCTTCTGTTTATACGACCTTGTGAGCTTGCTTCTTTCAATGCTTTCTACCAATGATTTTCATCCTAGTGGGCAGGTGGAGGAACTTACTGTGCAGTTGCTTCTCTTTCTTTGATGGGATTTATTGAAGATGATGTCCTGTCAAAAAGTGCAGCTTCTTCCATCATTGACATTCCATTGTTGTTGGAATGGTGCTTACAGGTTTACTTTCTTCATCTGATCTCTGGAATCATTTCAAAGCATCAAAACTAGGCCTTGAACTTGTAGCTTTTAGAATTTAAACATGTAAACAATGGACTGACACCGTGGTTATTAAGGACTAGAGAACTTGTAAATGACTAAATGTTTGTGAAATCATAACTTCCATTTGCTCCCTCAGATATTTCAATTTTCTGTTTAACTTTTGATACTTTAAGGTCTTCCAGTACTTTTGACGCTCTTTCCTCTGCTTCAGAGACAAGCAGCTGACGGTGGATTCCAAGGAAGAGCTAACAAGCCTAGTGACACATGTTATGCATTTTGGTGAGTGTAAGAACACCTTCCTGAAGTTCCACGTCACAACAGGCTTTTCTTCCGTGTTTTGACATGGGAAACATGCTTTGTACAGGGTTGGGGCAGTTCTGAGGATCTTAGGGGGATCCAAGTTGATTGATGGAACAGCTTTGCGGAGATTTTTGCTCACTTGTCAATCTGAGGTACAGGTGCTTGTCCTTCCAATTGGTCAAATTGCATGTATTTCATGTGTGATATTGTTAATTTAGTTTTCTCCTATGGGCTGTTATTATGTATCCTCCGCATGTGTTTAATTGCGGGTCTTCCCTGATACACTGAAAAATGGAAACTGCTTGGCTGGTGATGAAAGCTGACCAGAATGGAGGATATATTTGTTACTTACTGAAAACTCCCAGGGGAAACCTAAATTTGTAGTTCTGTAAAAAAATCAAAGAAAATGCAGAGGTAAAAAGTACAGTGCGATGCATAAAATGTCAAACCAGCGACCAATCATGGTCATATATGTGAATTGTCAAGTGCCATGGGAATAATTTCTTAGTTCTCCCTTGATACATATCTACTAGGTGATGATATTATTTTTGGATTCTAATGTTCATTTGCTTAAATTGTTCCTGGACCAGTATGGTGGTTTCAGTAAATTCCCAAATCAGCTGCCAGATCTATACCATTCCTACTATGGATACACCGCACTCAGTCTTTTGGAAGAGCCTGACCTTAATGCACTCTCTGCTGAGCTCGGAATAACAGGTTTTGCTGCGCTAGGAATTTGACATCATCATGTTTTTCTTATTGTTCGCAATGTTTTCTGAATTTGTTCATCCATATCAGATTGACGATAGATGCTCTCATTTATTCAAGTAAAAAGAGATGTTTTTTTTTCTTTGTTCAGTGCATATTGCCATTTGTCTATCCATTTGAGGCATCTCATCGGATTCATGTATTTTTTACTTTTTTTTTTTTTTAATATGTAAGCTTAAAGGGTTAAGCAAAAAAACCGAATAACTGATTAAACCGAGAAAATTGAAAAAAAAAAACCGAAAACACCGAACCGAAAAAAACCAAATTAATCGATTAGAAAATCACAAAAGTTTTGGTTCGGTTTTTAAAGTATGAAACCGATTAAACCAAATTGGTTCAACTAGGTCAACATTTTAAAAAAAAAAAAAGTATAAATAATATGTTTTTTCTAACCCTAAACCTAAATTTTCAAATCTGTCTTCTTCTCATTTAATCTTCCATGCTCTCTATCTCTCATCTCTTAAATCTATCTCCTCCTCCTCCATGCATTCTCAGTCCTGTATCAATTTGGGTCTCTCCCTCTTCTCTAAAGGACGAGTAATGGATTCTTCTGGGTTTCTTGAATTTTGTTGATTCTGTCTCATTTATTTTACAGGGAAAGATGCAACAAATGATTTTGAAAATGTGGGTTACATCGATGATGCTAGAGAGATGATGGAAAAGTATGTCATTGGTGAGGTAGATATAACAACAGTCCCAACAAAACCCCTCTACGTAGCACCAGGTTTGGGAGGAACAAACCCTGAAGATGGAAAGCCTGGGTTTTTGATTAAGATCTTGCAAGTACTTGTGCCGCTCCTGATCTTGGGCTTGGCTCTTGCTGTCCGAACCTACACCAAGAAAGAGTAGAGGCTATGATTTATCAGGATCTACCCTTTTGAGGGGTTAGATAGGGATTCAATCCCTTGCATTGTGTTTGTGCTGAAGAAGATATAGTTCAGTTTGAAAAATAGAAGTGCTGAAAAATGTAGTTGATAATTTTGGTTTGAATCGGTTTGGAAGGGGAAAAAATTAAATCGAACTAAAATTAATTGGTTTGCACTGGTTTTCAGTTCGGTTCGGTTCAAAAACTTTTTTTTAAAAAAATCGGTTTGGTTGTTTATTTTGATTCAAAACTGGACCAAACCGAAAATGATCAGCCCTAAACATAATTTTGAAACCCGAACCGACCTGCCCAGTCGACTCCGGACCGGTCTGGGTCTAAGTAAAAACTTGCCTGAGAGTCGGCCCAGCAAACCCAGTCGACCTGACGAGTTGACCCAAAACCCAGTTGACCTTGCAAGTTGACTCGAAACTTTGTTGAGACCTGGTTATTTTTTTTATATATATATAAAAAGTGAAACGACATCATGGTTACTATTAGTAGATGGAGAAGGACCTTGTTGCTGCTGGTGCTGTTCTTGTTGGATATGGGGCTGCATTATATTCATAAGATTTGAAGAAGAGGGCTTGAACATTTTATTCAGATCAAAACCTCCTCCTCGCCATATTATTTCCCTACCTCCTTGTTGTTGCTTTGGATTATCAGGTGAAGCCATTATTAAACAACAACAAGAAGTGATCTGATAGTATAATATAAAGTGATCGGAAACAATCAATCAAATTAATAAAGAAAGAAAGAGATAAGAAAAAGCTTATAGGGTGGAGGAATTCTTGAATCCGTTCAAGTTTAAATCTTTTTCAGATCAGAAAGTTTCTCCACCTCTCTTCTCTCTTTGTTCTGTCATCCCAAACTAGGGTTTCATTTTACCTTCCTCACCCTTGACTTTCTTTTTCTGGAACTTTCTATTTTTACTTTCGACTAATTCTGTTTGGGTACTAGTCTTCCACACCACCTGTGGTTTTCGGGCATGGTTGTTCTGATTGGGACATGTTTGCTATGTCTCAAGCATTCTCGAGTCCTCGCCCCAAAGCAAGGCAAAAATCCAGCATCGAACTCAAAAAAGGATAAGAACCCTGATGTTTGAAAAAGCATAGTATTTTTTTTTGTTGACTCGAGTAAACCTGGATCAACCTATCTGGCTTGTGACCTGATCATTAGACCGGGTTGATCACTGGATTAAATTTTAAAATTATGGTTCCATGTCTTTTTAATCCAAAACCAGTCTGGTTTGATTATTTATTTTGATTCAAAACCAGAAGAACTCGGAAATAATAATTGTTGTGACTTAGAGCCCATTTGGCTCTGTGGCTGTGTTTTATTAAAAACGCAGCGCGCAGCCGTTTGGTTAAAGAAAAATTCATTTTACTGTTTATTGGGCACCACTTAAATTCTGCGTTTCTAACGCAGAAAACGAAAAGCAGCCATTTCATGCTTTTTGTTTACTGTTCATGTTAATTGCACTGTTCAATGAAAAGTGCAATTAACATGAACAGTATACAATGCATACTGTTCAAGTATACAATGCATACTGTTCATGTGAACAGTGCAGGAGAACTGCACTGTTCACTTAAAAAAAGTGAAGAGTGCACTTCTTTTGCACTGTTCACTTGCCTGCGTCCTTTTTTTTTTTTTAGTGTGTTATTTTTTTAACATTTTAAAAAAATAAATTAGTTTAGAGTGAAATTTATACTTGATAATATTTTATCTAATTTTATTACATGCTAAAAATATTATAAAAACTGTAGTTTTTGTTTGATGTATTTCGTACGTAATGAAATTATAAATGGTTTAATGGAATAATAAAAAATATTTTATATAAAGTATGATTTATTTCAAGATATAATAGCAATAGTTAAATCTACAATATTTAAATTAAATATCATAAGTACTAATATATATTTTTAAAATTATTTTATAACCTCAATTTTAAAAGCATTTTTAACCAAACACATTAAATTACTTTTTCTTCAACTTTAATTTCAACTATAGTTTTAACCAAACACCTATTTTTTCAAACCAAACTCAATTAAAAATACTATTTATAAAATAATTTTTTTTAAGCTACAACTACAACAACTATCGGAATACCAAACACATTCTTACTATACAAGATCAGTCTCTTGGCGTGTCAGAAATTTGTCCCGTCACCATGTTTGTCTTTTTTAGACGCCGGTTGCATGTGACACCGCTCGTAACTTAAAATGGCAAGGACTGTTTTTTTATTACTACTTTCCTCTGGTTGGTCTTGGCGCCAAACAGATGCTTGTGAAGTCGAGTTTCGTGAATGAAACAAATCATTCATCAATAAAGAATTACATGTTGAGATGAATTCTGCTGAATGATTGACACTCCGAGTGCACATTGTCTCTGCAAGGTGCTACCTTTCCGAAATCTTAGATGACGTTGGTTTCTCCCGGGATAGCTTCGTGGAATGATGATATCAGAGTTTCACCGTACTTCAAAAGAAAATTTCCATAAAAAAAAAAAAAAAAAAACTGAAATTAGTGGGTTCAACTGGCAGCACACTGTCTGTCGATGCCAATAACAGTCGAGTCGTTGATGCAGCAGTTTAACTGATTTTTAGCTTTCGAGGATGTGGAATTCTGGTTAGATTTCACATGTTGTTCTGATCATAATCATATATTTGTTTAGTTAGATCAGAATGAAAACTAGTCAGTGCTGTGATGCTGATCTTATTTAGTTTCCCAAAAGGGCTCTTTTCCTGTGGGGTGTGGGGCCAGGTTGGGGTAGTAGCTAGCTCACTACTCACTGATTACACGGGTTAAGCTCGCACTAATCATGCTAAACAATGCTTGATTCATTCGCCTAGGTGCAGTCTATTAGTACGTTTGCCAACGAGCTTGTATTTGAGCCATCTCCTCCCCTTACCGAGTCGTCACGACTCCTAGCTCCTCTCGGACTGCAATAGCAGCGTGGCCCAAATAAATCTATATTCATGGAAAGTAGATGCCTCCGACGTGTCTCTTGTAGCATTTAATGGATAAAGGAAATGCCTGAATTGATTCTCCAAGCCAAGGTGGCGACATATTCACGGGTAAATGGCCCCTATGTTATTTTCGAAAAAGCCTAGGAAGCGTCTCACCAATCACAAGTACCTCTTTTCTCTAATTTTGCCATTTTTTTGGCTGGTCGCCCTTATCTAGGCATCTATATTAGACTCCTTGACCAACCAAAACTCTCATTTGTTTTGATTCTCAGATGTTAATCCGACGGTCTAGATTAATTTGTAAGAAAGGCCGGTGGGGTACATACAATTACCTCGCAACAAAGGAATCCAAGATCAGGACATGGCACTAATGTCAGTTTATGTAGTTGCCACGAGCACGGAGAGAAAGGAAACAAAACATGGAAAAAAATAAATAAAGAAGTGCATGGTCTGAAAGAATTCTTACAGTGCCTTTTGGACAAAAACATCAGAAGTACCACCACTCACCAGAATGATTACAGATAACAGACAGCTCAGAGATATATGAAGAGTGAATACAACAGATTACTCCCTCAAGACCCCCACCTGCACTTGTCCAACTTTTAACATTATGCTGCAGAGAGTGTGTCCAACTCCCCACCCACCCGAAGATTTTCCAGACATTGCAGAAGGGTTTGGCAAGGTTAACCTTCTAACACCATCCCATAAAAAGATTAAAGAAAAAGAACTCCTAAAAAGAAGACTAAAGTTGGTTAATAGAAATACATAGGAAAAAAAAAAAAAAAACTATCTCGTTTTACTCGATCACGGAGATCTAATGAAAGAAGGAACTTTTCTTGGCTGCTGATTTTGATGTTGAAGGTGCAGTAGCAAGAGGAAGTACCTGTGAAGTGCTTGACTGATAGTCTGGTAGTTGATGATTTTGTTCATTAAGATCTCTTTCTTTGTTCCTGTCAATAATGATGGTGATAAAAGGCCCATCATCCTCGTCTTTGTGAGAATTTGAACTAGCAGGTATTTTGGTATGATCCTGAGCAAAAACATCATGCCTTTGGACCTTCTCCCCAGCTTCTTGCATCAATTTCCTTCTATGTAGTTTCTCATCCGCATCCTGTAAGAACTTGAATTTTGGAGGTGGTGATGATCTTATCTTATTGAACTCTGCATCTTTTGACGATTCAAAGAGATGATTGAATCCAATCTGATCATAGTTAGGAGTAAGAGGAGGTGTGAAAAATGGTGGAGAAGAAAGAGGGGTTAGATATGGAGTCTCCACAGTACGAAGCAAATCACTTAAGCTTCTACTTCTTGATCCTTTCGCACTCTTAGGATCACCTCTAGACCTGCCATCTTCAGACTCTAAGTCCTCCTTTGTTTCTTCAACAATTGTAAAGAGAAATCTTGGCGGACCTGAGAGACTATGCAGCCTCATGAGCTCTGTCTCCACATTATCATCGCTCCAGGACCGGAGCAATATATCTTTGCCTGTATTAATATCGAGCTGGGATTCCTGCTCGTGATGGACAAGTGCATCTGCTATTCTCACTGATGAACATAGTTCTTGATTGTTCCTTAAAGAAGATGGCTTTCTTAAACAGAACATAAAGAAGAGCTCTCTCGCTGGGCTGCTGTAATCACCTCCAATCTCTTTGTTAGCAAACCTTTTCTTCCACCATAACAAGTAGTAAAGCTCTGCAACAAGGGCCAGTAAAAGGCAACCAAAAACTATACTCAAACCAAGTCCTACGCTACTCAAAGATTTCATCTTCTGTCTCGAAAACACATGAAAACTGCTTAAAACATCCAATCAGTAACTACTAAAGAGCCAAGAACCAACAGAGAAGTTACCATAAATAACTCGAGAATCACTTGTGGTACTAAGCCAACAAAAGAAACCCAAGACAAGCAAAAGCTTATCAAGAGCTACTGAGCAGTCCCAATCTGCACTGAACAAAAGCCAAGGCCAACAGCACATCAAGCTCCCTGCTTCTCTTCAGCAAATGCTTTTAACCACTATACCAACTCTATCTGCCATTAACAAAGCCCTGAAAGAAAAAACACCCCACCTGCTAAAACCAAACCAAAAGGCTCTCTTTCTCTGAAAATCACATTCACAAATCATGAAGCATGATTATAAAAGGTTTTTTTTTTATTCGACAAACCAATGAACTAAACCACACAGTTGTGGATAATTACATTTTTAGCTAACAGCCTCCAGGTCACTGAAATAGTTGTACATAAGTAAGTAAGCAAATGAGGCGGTTTGAAATTACTTTTGAAAAGCATACTTTATCAAAATATCAAATACACTTTTAAATTGTACTTGAAAATATGTTGGAGATTGAGGTTTAAATGGAGCATATAAAAAAACATGAAAAAAAAACTCATTATTTAGAGTTGCAGTACAACCGTGTTTCATCATTTTTTATTTAAAATTAATTATTTTTATATATTTGAATTATTTTTAAAATATTATTTTAATATATTTTTAAATAAAAAAACTTTAAAAAACAAATATTACCTGTAAATTCTAGCTAATAAAAACATATCATCGATGGACGAGGCGGAAAGGAAGTCGGCTATATTACTCGCTAAGTTATGGCTTGACAGGACACACTCTTCGAGGGATGCTCACATGGGATCGCAAATAAAAGGAAACTGATGTGTCATAGACGGGCATTTTGTTCTCTCTCTTACAGAAATACCCTTGTTCTCCTCTCGTATTTTTTCTTAATATCCAATACAAGGAGAAGATTTTGAAAGTGAAATATTAAAAGAATAAGATCTGAGAGTGTGGAGTGTTAAGCATGTGAGAAGATATTCCAGAGAGAAACCTCAGAGGTGCTTTATAAAAGTTGAAAAAAATTACAGATAATGGTAGATCCCAATATAAATAAATTTAATTTCAAATAAATAAGATTATATAAAAAAGTTAAATGGCTTAAAATTGAAATGAGAGATCAAATAACAGTAAGATAATTTTAAATTAAAAAAAGTGGCATAAAAATCAATTTTTTTATCCTAAAAAATTACTTTACCCCCACTCTCTCCTCCAAGGTTTAATTCCTAACCCCATTAAATCTTAACATTCCTTGAACTTTCTTTATCATTATTTTATACATTATATATGCCTGGTTTTTTTTTATATTTTAAAAGTATTTAAAAATTAATAATTTTTATTTATTTATTTTAAATTAATTTTTTTTATGTGTTCTTAAATATTTTAATGTGTTAATATCAAAAGTAATTTTTTTAAAAATAAAATATATATTATTTTAATATATTTTAAAAAAAAATACTTTAAAAAATAACTACTATTACACTCTCAAACCATGAGTGAAATAGACAAAAAATTACAATGACAATAACCCTTATATACCCTCACACCAAACATCCTCTTGGAGGAGGAAAATAGGGAAATAATAGGGATGGCACTCAATTCTTGGAGTTTCCACGAGCATAGGAGAGAAAATCAAAATGTGATTTGGGGATTGCATAAAACTATTTTAAAGCGTTACCTAGAAAAGAAAGTAGTGTCCCCTTTGTTACGCATGAGTTGCTTCAAAATGATGGGAGTTGAGAGGTCCTGTGACTTTACTGGCCCAGCAACTCTTAAAACGACCTCCCATCGCATGAAGCTTGATTGATGGTTCCTATCACTATTGAAGCTGTGATGATCACCATCATTACGTTATGGAAATGGAGTATCCTTGAACCATTATACTTTCCTGTGGGCGTTAGGACATCATTTCCTTCGAAAGTTTTGTAAGAGATTAATGCTTTAATCACATGGGATTTGTGAAAATCTATCTGGGAAAGGGTGGGATACCTGATGGATCTTTTGTAACTAAAGCCCAAATTAGTCGAGAAGTGTTTCAAATTCTTAATCATATTGTTTGTTGACATATATGACATGAATAATGGATGGATTAACAATGAATCTTGTCTCACACGCGATTATATGGAACTTTAATCCCTCAAAATGATTGTTTTCTTTGAAATAACTGGAAACCGATTCCCATGCTTTCATTGAATGTCTGGTTTGTTTTCAAATGACTTCCATGATTGATTGTTTGATGACTCTGATAATGGGCTTCCTCGTCTTAGCCTATGCTTTTCGCTGCAACGCAAGGGACTTGTGGGCTTGGAAGTTCATATATCTGCAGGCCTGGGCCCGGGTGTCAAATGACCCAGTAAGATGTTTCGTGCCTTGAATCAATCTGAAATCTGAATTCTAATCTATCCATTGGATGTATTTTGCGCTGACAAGCACAGCATACATGCAACTCAAATTAACAAATGGGTAGCAGTAGAAAACTCTAGAAAAAATGGTACATACGACCGTATAACTAATCCAGGCCATAAAATTAATGACTTGCCAGAAAAAAAATGATTTGCCCTAAATTGGTCATCAATGATAACGTTAGCAGCTTGCTTACCATGTAAAATTTCTCTGTGGTTCCCCAGAACCCTGTAGCCGAGAGGTGTCGGATTCTGACTGATGGTGGGCTGGCTCGGAGACACCCATGTCGACCCGACAAAAGAGGGCAACTCGAGTGAGAGAATAGCCACATATCGATACAGCAAGCATGGAATGTGTGCAAACATTCAGGCGAAACCTAAACTTCTTCACCATCCTTGAACTCACTTAAACATAATGTTACATCTTCAGATTATGACATTCGACCAGTGTCATTTGTGTGTTTACACGTGGAGATAAGGGATGCAATCGAATTTTCGAAGCTGGTTGGTATGTCTTGAAAACTGGTCATGGAGTCTCGAGTAAATATTTGATCTAATTCCCTCGATCGGTGGCACCATAGGACCGCGATGAAATGGTAGATTAATAGCCCGGCAGAAGCTGTTATAGTACTAATAATGGCAATTGTCAATAGAGAGAGACCGAAAAGGTGAGGGAAATTGTCTTCCATGGTAATTAAGATGTTTCTGAATTATTTTAGGACCAATAAAACATATAATTTGGCTTCTCATCTATGTGATGTTCGTCTCCGAGGGCGAGTCATGGGACAATTTTTCAAGCATGCGCGGCCAGATGCATGCTGTCTTGTAGTTATAGGACAACTTGTGCACAGTAACCCAATGTTTAAATATATATCGAAGATATATAAAAGTGATATTGCATTGCGGCCAGATGCATACTGTCTTGTGTTATTTCCATCTGCTAATTGCATTTTTTATCGATAATTTCATCCAAATCATCAAAAACATTAACTCGGTGCCACTTTTTTTTGTAAAAATAAGAAATAAAAAATGGGCAAGCACGGAAATGCTTAAAGTAAAAAATGTCAGCCACCAATTTGATGCCCAGCATCGGAACATAAATGAAGAGGTAGGGATGCTCTGCCTATAACTAAGTTACATCTCAACTCTTTTACGCGTCATATGAGGAAAAGAAAATGTAATTCAATAAAATTAAATTAAATGATACACTTATAAGGTATATTGTGAGAAAGATTGTTAGTTGATCTTATATGTATTTGTAATTCTCGTATTGTTAATTTAATGGAATTTTTATTATATGTTTGTCCGAGAATATAGTCTAAATATTTAGACCATGTGAATTATATTGTCTTATTTCTCATTTTATAATGTTCTATCTTACTTCTACATATCGCAATCCTAACATTTTTTTTTCCAGTGCTGGGAAAGGTGAGGAAAACACGGTTATTGGTTGAATTTATTCACTTGAAAATAGCATCTTCAAGTATATATTCATAATATTCTAAAGTTTAAACCAATATTAACGTGGGAGACTGAGAGTTAGCTAGTTTAACTAGAAATTATATTTGTATGTATGTATTTTCGTAAAGATATTTTGTCTGGAGAAATTAAACCAATTTGCCATCGTTTTAAGGTTGCCTGCCATTCGTTAGCTATCTGTTGCTTTGGACCAAAGGAATTAGGGGAACCCTGCTAGATGATGTAATTAATACATCACACTTACGTCCGGAAAATCCTTGACCTTCTGTCGGAGTTTTTTTTTAGAAAAACTTTTACATGAGAAAATAGAATAAAATACTAATATTTTGGACAATTCCAATCAACAACTGGAGGAGCTCAGTAGGCTGGAACATATTCACAGGATCGAGGGTTCTGGCTCTCCCTCTAGCGTCCTTGTTTTTTATGTTGTTTTCGGTTTTTTTTTTTTTAAAAAAAAAAAAACGAATTCTTGAAAGGAGACGTTTCAAGTTCTATGTTTTTTTAAGTATAGAGTAAGAAATTGAATTAGACTATATGCCATTGCTTAAAACCTCGGTACTAGCTCCTGGGGGTTGAGAATTAAATCTCTCCGGCGGGAAACAAGGAAGGGTGTGTGCCTAGTACTCGTAGATTAGCACGCTCTATTGAATAACCAATCTTAGCAGTAACCATGGGTAGAATATCTCTTGCTTTCCTATCTGATCTTTCTAATAGTCTGATCTTGTAAGAATGTAGGTTAATTTATAGATTCATGGGTCAATCAATTCCTCGAGAAAATTAGACAAGCTCGCGTAGTCACACAGTTTACATGGCACGGGGATGCACAGCTATGCCTCGTAATACACCTTCACTTCGGTATGGCTCTGATGATCTCTCAGAATCTAAATCCCTTGCATTCAAGAAAACTTGCTGAGAATGCGTGGCATCGGTGCGACACATGGGACACCTGGAGTGTGAGTAGAGCCACGTATCGATGCATGCCACATGGTAAGAGTGCAAGCATTCTAGCTATTCACGTAGTTGCTCTCCTTCTTCAAAATCACCCAAGCAAACTGCACAAGTTCCATAATCACCTGTCAAGCCTGTATCCTTTCGGTACTCATAGGATGGGATGGGTTGGGCTGTAGAATTCTCGAGAATTGTTTCGTTCACATAGAGTTGTGGCTCTTGTGGGTTAGGTCTGGCCCGGTATCGGCAGCACCAAGTCATGACGAGGCAGTGGTAAATTGTTGCCACAATAGCTGCTGCTCCAGCCCCAATTAGAAGAACGGCAACTTTGGAATTAAGGGCATCATTATCGTCGTCTGACATTGTTGAATAATGGCAAGCTAAGTGCAACTGTTCAGAGGAGGCAAATTAGAGAGAGAGGCGATGAATTCAAGATAAACACCTTGTCTATGTGCGCGGCTAATTGTAATATTTACAAGAATATTATGCGGAGAATACAAGAAAATCATGCTGTCCTGTTTGCAGTTGTGTGATCAAGTCTTGCAACTGCATGATTTGATCACGATTACAGCTGAAATGAACCAGATTCTTCAGTTTTGCACATGCAAAAACATGTCTTAGAAGACATTGATTACTGACATGGAAAATGTTTTTCTTCTTTCTTTGTTTTTTTCCCCCCTTGGCATGGGTAATCATAGTTCATCTACCTAGACAGCCTGCTATAGTCAGGAGAGGCTCATTTGGGCAACTGGCAAATGCAAAAGTACAATCAATTCTAAATTTTTTATTAACATGGGAAAGTACCACAAAGTAAAAAAAAATGGAATGAACTTTGGAGCTAGGCTGGTGAATGGTGATTGTGGAGCTTCCACTGAGCTAAAACCTCATCATAAGGTCACGCAGGTAGTATCTAGGGGAAATTTATGGAGGGAACCCAACAAACAAGCATGTGCTCGAGAAAACACATCTATTAATTTCTTTATTGACTCAGCGTTTTTTTAAAAACGTTTCCACATCTAAGAATGCCATTATTATATAACTTTAATATAAAACTAAATATATCGTATTATTGGCAGTGGTTTTTTTTTAATTACTTAAAGTACATGCTGTAAATGCACCTATAGATTTTTCGAGGCATCGATGCACACATAAAAGGATGCCTATCAATTTATAATTCACTGGCAGCTAATGTAGATCGTCCTGTTCGAACAGCCCAATGGTGGAATCTTCAATAATGCAACTTTACATTATTGCCCATCAATTTCCTAATCTTCTGTGGCTTATCACTTTGATGGACGGCAATTGGCTGTGATAAGGCCTCGAATAGAATGGAAAGTCTTGTGCGAATAGCAACTAGGTACTATCTAGGACAGTTCTGATAAGGAAACCGAGCTTTATATTTGTTTTTAGCCCCAGACAGCATGATTTACTTATTTTAAACATCTGGGGGATCCTTACAGGACTTTAAGTCACTGGAATTATGGTAACTTGAATTCGCTGCCAGGATTTTATGCCAGGTTAAAAAAATAGTTATAAAATGTTTGTCAGACAACCTATGGCCACAGTTTTTTTTTTTTGTTTCAAAGAAACTAGAATTAAAATAAATACACGAGGATTTGAAGTTGAGGTAGAAGCTATAAAACTAAATCCTCCGAATAACCAGAGATTGTGGAGAATATAGTTGTTTGATGGTTGAATTAGACCAAGTAGTGCCTTCTAATCTAAAGAAGAAAAATCAATTTATGTTGGGTAACTTGGATGTTGCCCTTCAAGCTCTGGACGAAGCGTGTGATGAAATAATACTCGGACTCGCGTAATTGCACCTGTTTTTGTTTTCTCGAGTGTATTAATATCTTTCAAGTCCATGCACGCCACGACAATTCCGGTTGCGGATAGGTAAATCGTAAATGAGATCAAAATCAATTTTTTATAAAATTAGTATAATTAATTAAAAATATTCATGAGTAACACGGTTAAATAAATCAGTAAAATAATATATTTTTATATATATACCATGATTGAAAAACATGTGAAAACATGTTGAAGCTTCAATTATAATATCATTAGTATTGTTATAAATACCTTGACGATACAAATCTATCAGACACTAAAAAAATTGTCAGTATTAATCTAAATGGGTTGTACCTGTTATCAAATATAAATGGACCACCTTTCCCGTGTTTTGAGGTTTTATTTTTTTCTCTTTCATTTCTTCTTTCTTGTTTATTTAATATCTTTTTTAAAAAATATTTTTCATAAATAACAAGAAGCTATAATATTCACACGTTTCCCATTGCAATATATATAAATTATGTTATTTTACTATTTTTTTAACCATGTTATTACACCACTATCTTTTAAAAATATGCTTAAAAAACAAGAACAGCCCTCAAAATCCTCGCCACCATGGCTCTGCGTATATCTTCCACTAATCTGCCTCGCTGTCATTGTTTTTTGTTTTTTTTTTTCATTTCGGCTGTTAAGTAACGGACTGATAATATATTTGAGGCATGTGCCAGTGTCATGTTGAGAGCTTGAATTGTATGCACTTACCCACTGACTAATTTGGACATGTTAGGCCAGGGCAATCCAATATCTTAAATCCTTGATTGATTATGCACCCTCTCCATCCCAATTTTATTAATGTTTTTAACTCTTGAAACGTCAATTCAATATATTTTTGTATTAAAACCAAGTTTTAAAATTTTGAATCACTAGAACCAATTAAAAAAAATAGATGGTCAAAATTATTAGTAGGGTAAAATGATCTGATCTTAAAATTTTAGTTGGATAAAATAAGTAAAATATAATTCATAATACAATTTAAAATATTACAAAAATAAAATTACAATTAACATCTTTTTTTCACAATAAAAAAAACTCATTAATTATAAATACACAATGTACATTCATAATATTCATTTTCTATTACATATATATTTTAAAAATATATCTTTCTATAATATTATTATATTTTAAAAAAATTATTTAAATATTAGAGAGTCTTTACCTTCAAAAAAAAATCTCTTAAAATATTACTTATAAGTTACATTAACCTAACAAATACTAAATATAAGTTATCAAGCATATTAATTAAAAAATAAATAAAATTATTAAATCCCATCCATTAACCAATTATCCAATTTAAAAACTTTATTTCTATAGTACTGGAATTTTTTTTCTGGGTATACATCACGGTCACACGTCCTTTCTTGTCGGCGTGGTCATGCGTCTTCCTATATTGACCTTATATTCTCTTTACGGACTGGCCACGCATCCTCCTGAACTAGCCACGCATCCCTTCTTGAAGAACTAGCCGCCGCCGCGCCCCCGCCCCCCCCCCCAATCGGACTAGCCACGGGTCCTTCTAGATAGAGCTTATAATCTCAGACACGGCTTGTATTTCAGACATGGTTTATACCCTAACATGCGACACTTGGATGTATTACTCTCTAATCAAATATAGTCGTCTACTCACCGCCAGTTACAAAAACAAAACGTGTACGTCTAAAATGAAGGCGTGTTTCATCGGTATAATTGAATCCGTGGATACTGTGATGTGGCATGCTTGGCGGGCATCCCTCGTAATATAATACATCACGGCTTATTAGGAATTTTTCAATTGAGAATATATTTAAATATTTTTTATTTTTTACATAAGGTGAAAAGGCGTTAATTTAATATTTTTTAAAATATAAAAATAATTAGAAAAACAGTTTATAACACAAAAATAAACACATTTATTAGATTCCTCTATGCTGTGAAAACATGTGTAATTCATGCTTATTAAATTCAAATAATTTAGATTTAAATCAACTCTGAATACTATCGTGCTAGAACTGTACATTAACCATCCACTGGCTTCTGTATATGAATCCACAATTATCAACTCTTCATGTGAATAGAATATAACCATTGATATGAATCAAATCCAACGATTGATATTCAATGGATAAAGCCAGCTGTGTCCTGTACATTAAAGACCAAGCTCCATATCTTTTGTCTTGTCAAGACTTCTTCAACCCTGGCAAGATAGAACGCGAAATTCACCGGTCCTTTTTCTCGTACGCGCGTGGAAATTAAGGGTGTAGGCCTTTTGCTGTTGCTTTTCAGACCTTATCGCTATTATAAAGCGAAAGAAGGAATCTTTAATAATGCCACCTTTTATTTTATTTATTTATTTATTTTTCCAGCACTGGTTTGATTAGTATGTGATCACCAGTAGCTTATCACTTCCGTGGAATTAGAGGACCCCACGGAGAAAAGACCTGTGCTTAGCTAATAATAAAATACAGCTATAGTTCAGAGTAGGAGTCAGCATTTTTGGTTCGATTTGGTTTTTATCTAAAAATTCAATTAAAATAAAATTTTAAAAAACTGAAAAATTCAAACCGAAACCGAACCGGAACCGGTTCAAACCGACCAATTTCGGTTCGGTTTGGTTCGGTTTTTTAAACATAAAAACCGGAAAAACCTGTTTTTTTCTTTAAGCTTCACTGGAAATCATCTTCAAGCAAGAGTTTATCAACAAAAATAAGCAGAAACATCTCAAAGCACTATATTAATTTTCAATAGAATGTAATTATGAACATAAAGTATTTAAAAAAAAAATCAACAATAAAATAAGTTACAATCATAACCAAAAGCATGAGAATTCAGGCTAAAGTTAGATCTAGCAAAACAAATCAATATGCAGAAACTTGCATCTGCTCCAGCACTCATCTCCTTCTCTTTATAATA
The DNA here is from genome assembly GCA_018804465.1 of Populus tomentosa. Taxonomy (NCBI): domain Eukaryota; kingdom Viridiplantae; phylum Streptophyta; class Magnoliopsida; order Malpighiales; family Salicaceae; genus Populus; species Populus tomentosa. The sequence continues at coordinate 3,218,272 of CM031983.1, read as the reverse complement.
ATTATTCAGTGTCTAAAGAGAAGGAGAGAACCTCCCACTAGCAGCAGAGAACGAGATGAGCAGCAGAGAACCTTCAACTAGCCATTCTTTTAATTACCGTTACAGATCTGTGAGTGAATGTGAAATTGTAAAATGTGAATTGTGAGAGAGCGGCTTAGGAGCAAGAAGGAGAAGGACGGCGGAGTCTAGTGCACACTAGGGTTAAGAATGACCATGCGTTTTTTTTTTGTATTTATAGTACCCCAACTGAACCGGTTCGGTTCGGTTGGGGTTTTTCCGGTTTCAGGTTTTCAAAACCGAAACCGAACCGAACCGAAAAGTTTTTCAAAAATTTTAATCGGTTTTTTTTTCAATTCGGTTTTTTCGGTTAATTTTTTCTCGGTTTTCTCGGTTTAATCGGTTCCTCAGTTTTTTTGCTCACCCCTAATTCGGAGAACGAAACTGGGCAAGGAACACCTTGGTCCATGTATCAACATCTTACATTCATGTAAGCGGACTCCGTGACATTTTCAAGGATGGCATCCTGTGAGGTGATCTCACGCAATAACTCTAAAGACTAATTTTGTCTGTTTTAAAGTTGGGTAAATATTGATTTTTAAAATATTTTTTATTTAGAAATAAATTTTAATAATATATTTTTTTATTTTTAAAATTTTATTTTTGATATTAACGTATCAAAATAATTTAAAAATATAAAAAATAATAATTTAAAGCTGAAAATAATTATATTTTTTAAAAAATACAATTGAACCACAATACAAAATTTTACCTTCAATGCTCTTTTTTTTCACCCAATTAACCTTTTTTCAGTCACTTTTCCCCTCTTGGAGTGTGCTAAGTTCAAATTATATATAAATTGAATATTTTAAAAAAAATAATCTAAAAAATATATGGTTTTATTGCTTTTGCAACTTCAAAGGGACAAATATTCATGAATATCGATATTAAGATTCGAACTTAAAAAGATGATATTTTTTTAATCTTCCAACCAAACTTCAGAATTTCAACAGCTCGTGTATGTACATGTTTCTTAATCTCGACTTGCAACTTAATTAGTTAGATTAATTAATTAATTATGGCGTGTATAACTTATTCGATATGTCTGTAGAGCCAAACATAGCTTGGCCCCTTTTCTGTAGAATATTCAAGCACATTTATGTGGACTACTGATAAACTCACCTTTGATTCGCGAAGCTGGGAAATGTGGTGGTTTTGTCCCCTATAAAGGGCAGGTTACTTTAGTGTTGGTAGGTGGACAATATTGATTAGATTAAACTGGACTGAACTGTATTGGATAAATAATTATTTTGTTTTATATTTGATGTATTTTGAATTATACTAGATAATTTGTGTTATTTTGTGTTTGCTAGACACTGGACGAGACTTGATCAACCCGAGATCTAAACTATTGAAATGTAGCTCACAATACAACTCAAAATATCACAAAGATAAAATACATAATGAGATCTTCGTAATAGAGGTTCACAATCTTCATTCTTTACTCTGTGTGTGTGGGTATGTATATTCAAAGCATCTCTCTCTGAAATATTATTGTATTTTTTCTCTTTTAAAAAATACATATTTAAGCATTAAAAAGTCATCACTTCTATAAAAAAGGATCTTTGCAAGGACTAGCCGCAAACAACTTTAGCCTACCAAACACCAAATAGATATTACTAATCAACTTGGTTACGGATAATATATGAGATTGCTAAAACCAATTGATTAATTGATTATCAAACTCGGGAACCATGTTTCTAAGTTACTTGGATTATTTGGACTTCATCATTACCCAACCTGAGAGCCTTATTCCCAAGCTACTTGGATTTTCGGAACATCGCTAGTGGTGCTGTCCATGTGAAAACTGATAAAAAAAACCATCGGTTTCTTCCTAAAACTTGCTTTTAGTATTTTCAGGACATTTCATGATATACAAGCAATGCCCACCTGGGTTAAAACATGAGACAAATCAACTCGTTTACGCGAATACTCCTACCCAGCAAAAGCTTCAACAACTCACTAGTCAGGTGCAACTCCTCACCCAGACCGTGTTGGTAACTCAAGGGAAAAATCAGACATTGGCACCCCTACAAGTCTTAACACCTTCAACAACATATTTATCGTCACGACCTCCAGTTGCACAAGGAACCCGTAAATTATTACACTACCTAAAGGAAACTAGTAAGAATGATGTTCATGGAAGTCCCTCAATGGATCATGTCCACACCCATGTATAGAACAAATATTCCAAATATACTCCCTTTAGTTATTGTGGGATGGACACCGGCGACAATAACCATTGTTCTACGCTAAGCTCTTCAGCTTCCCAGGAGCCCAAAAAACAAAGAATTAAGAGATAGTTTGTGCACAAGCATACTCAGGGGAATGTCTATAGCCTCTATTAGTGGAGAGTTTCTCCCTTGTCCAAATGGATATTAAGCACTCGACTCTATGAAGATTATATTTCCATGAAATCGAGCTTGGACAACTATGATAGTTTGGCCAACCTAGGAGAGTATGTACAAAATATGTACAGTAACTTAGATTTGATCATCCAAGACCATGACTCGATGTGCAAGGTACTCTCTAGAACCTTGGAAAGATGTGTACATACTTTGTATAACAACTTGGAATCAAACTCTATTGAAGGATTCAATGACCTATATGCCAAGCTAGTGGCACATTTTAGAGCTAGCATACCCACCAAGAAAAACTCCATGGATCTTTTTAGTGTTGCGCAATAAGAGGGCGAGTCTATATAGAAATATTCAAAGAGATTTAACAAGGAGATGCTCAATGTGAAATAATTGATCGAAGCAATATGCTAAGTCCAGTCACGCGGAGGCTTGACAGTATGCCAAGTTTAGCCCTGAGTGAGCTCAAGTCTATCATGACATGCTATGTCTTAATTTTTTTAATTGAATAAAATAAGTAGAATGTAGTTCATAATGCAACTCAAAATATTACAAAGATAATGTTACATTTCAACCTTTGTCTCCACGTAATGACAAAACTCGTGGACTATAGATGTACAATGAGACCTTCGGAACTTAGATTCACAATCTTAGTTTTATATATATATGTAGAGAGAGAGAGAGAGAGAGAGCATCTCTTTGTGAAATATTATTGTATTTTTTTTTTCTAAAAAAATATTTATTTAAGCATCAAAAAATCCTTACCTCCATCAAATAGGACTTTTTATAGTTACTAGCTACGAGCTACTTTGATCTACCAAGCACCAAATATAAGTTATCAACCACATTGATTAGGGAGAATAGGTGAAATTATTAAGACTAATTGATTAACCGATTATCTAACTTAAGAATCATATTCATAGACTATTTGAATTGTCAAGACTTCATCATTATTGAACCCAAAATCTCTATTTCTAAACTACTTGGATTTGTTGGGGAATCATTGATACAATACTTTCCAGAATTTCATCACAAAAACTAAATGTTCAAAGCAACATTTAGTAAATGGCAAGGACTCAGGAAATAAATGAATTACTGTGTGTACAAATAAATAGAAATTCTTGTAATAAGGGAAGAAAATTCATGATCAAATGCGATAGATAAATCACTCATCTTTAAATGATAATTAATTTTATTTATTTGTGAATGATGACTTCAAATGCATACTTAGAAACATATCTAAAGTTAATGATTTTATTGATTTTATATTTGTTTTATTAAGAAATAAAGATACATTTCTAAACGAGTCTCTTGAGTACAGAGTTTTGAAATCCGGCCTGACGGATTGATCTGGAACCCAACTGGCCTAGGCCGGGTCTAAGTAAAAACTATTCAGGGATTTGGCCTGATAAAACTTGATCGACCTGAATAAACCCAGTTGAGTAGCTTGAATAATACTTATAAAATTCCATAATAACATTTGAAACATTAATATATGTGTTTCAAAATGAAATCATCAGCTATAACGTGTGAATTGTTATATATATATATATATATATATATATATATATATATATATATATATATAGTACACAAAGACCTATCCTATATATATACATCAATGAAAGAATGAATTTAATTTACGGTCATGGTATTTCTTAAATTGTATTAGAGATCTTCTCGAAAATTTGTGAGCAATACCAGCAAGTAAAATTAAAAATTCAAAAACAAGAACCTATGATTTTTTTTTAGTCATCTTACGTACACTTCGACTAATCTCATGAGTCCTAAAGTTAATAATTATATAAGCATTCAGTAGCCCTGAAGTTTATAAAACTCAAACTAATAATTTTTAAAAAATAAATCTAAAATATGATTAGTTGAGTTATATTCCTCTTAATTAAAAATATAATTCTTTAACCTTCACAAGATGAACCTTTTTTTATTATTATTGATAAAAAAAAAGGGCCAAATCCTAGGTTCAACTCCAAGAACGCAAGCGTAGATATCTCAATGCCACTTCCATCCAAGTTATCACTTATAAAAACACATGCAAGCAAAAAGAAAAAAGTGCTCCACTCAATCTCAATAATTCAGTATTTAAATTTAATTTAGGAAAGAAAAGAAAACTACAGTTTTTCTTTCGCCTTTATATATATATATAAGTGTAACATCACCGCATGTTGTTATTTTTTTCCCCTTTTTATAAGGAAAAACACTTTACCACATAAGACGCCGATTTTGACCCCTCCAATTCCTCTTATCACCGTCACTTAACGTCAACCATGATCCCCACCAAACGGTAGGTTAACTGATGCAGGTCTTTTCTAATTAACTCCGTCTCTTTAAAACACACTCTGTTACCATCTCATCTCTCCTTTTTCTCTCTGTCGTCTCCTCTCTCTCTCTCTCTCTCTCTCTAAAAATGGGGATCGAATGCGAAAGTCTCTGTTTCTAGTGGATTTTGAAGTCTCTTTTTTTAGGTAATTTCCGAATCTCCTTGATTTTATCTTTTAAATTCTAAATGTTTTTTCTTTTTCTTTTTGGGATCATAGGGTTCGATTTTTGGTGGATTTGATTGCTTTGAATCTGTGACTTTATTTTCTTATTATTACTGGAGAATTTTTATTAGATTCTAGGGCTTATCAAGTATTTTCTTATTTTGGATTGTTATTCACTTTTTGATTACTGGGAAAGTTTATGAAGTTCGAAATTTCATCTGGGTTTTCTTTGAATCTGAAGTTTTCGCCTAATTTTGCTCCATTTTTTTATTGAAAAATAGGAGATTTAGTATTGGTTCTTCTAGGAATTGTCCTTTTCTTTTCTTTTTCTTGGCATCCGGGTAGTTTTTTTTTTTTTTTTAAAAAAAAAGATATTGTGCAAGTGTAGAGAGTGTGGTTAGAAGTGAAAAAAGGTTTAATTTTTTGTTTGTTATTCACTTTTTTGTTTGTTTTGATTTTTCCAGGTCGCTGATGAGCTAATGATACCAATATTAAAATTTGCTGACTTGCCGAATTTTTGATGAAACTCTGTGAACTGATGTTTCGGGAATTTGTGGGGATTTGAAATCATGAAGATATTTATGAGTTGTTTATTTGGTTTTGTCGATTGAGGGCACGGAGGTCTGCAATTATATATATATTTTTATCTGAGTTATTGTTTGATTGCTCAGTAAAGATGTTTGTCGTCAGCCTTTAGCAGTTGTGGTGCTGGGATTTGCAAATCACAAGCCCAGAAGCCAGGAAAACGGTGAAGGAAGACAGAATATGGGGGAAGCTCTTCTAACGACTTTATCTATGGAAAATTATCACCCATCTACACTTCTTTCTATGGACTCGGGCTCTCTTACACATGATGATTTGGAGAGGGAGATGAATCGGTCTGTCATTCTTTCAAGACCGCCTGATATCAATCTCCCGTTGTCGTCTGAGCCTAGTCCACCTCCTCCCCATACTTGGAATGATCCATGCGACATCTTGGATGTAGGTCTTGGGCCTCAGATTTATGAGGCTGAGACAATTGTCAGTATTCCAAAAGTTGTGAAGAAATGCACAAAGCGCCTGGATAGCATTTGGGGTGCCTGGCTCTTCTTTAGCTTCTATTTCAAGCCTGTTTTGAATGAGAAGTCGAAATGCAAAATAATCAGGGATAGTAATGGTGTTTCTGGGTTTGAGAAATCAGATTTGCAGCTAGATGCTTTTTTAGTTCAGCATGACATGGAGAACATGTACATGTGGGTGTTCAAGGAAAGGCCTGAAAATGCTTTGGGTAAAATGCAACTGAGGAGCTACATGAATGGGCATTCTCGCCAAGGGGAGCCCCCATTTCCATTCAGTGTTGACAGGGGCTTTGTCCGGTCTCATAGAATGCAGAGGAAGCATTATAGGGGTCTCTCCAACCCTCAGTGCGTTCATGGTATTGAAGTTGTTCGATCACCCAGTCTTATGAATCTTGACGATGAAGAGCGGAAGAGGTGGGTGGAGCTTACAGGCCGAGACATCAATTTCTGCATTCCTCCAGAGGCAAGTGATTTTGGTTCATGGAGGAACCTTCCAAGCACAGAATTTGAGCTTGAGCGGCCCCCAACTGCACTAAAGAGTAATGGAAATGCCCACCCAAGAAAGTTGCTTAATGGTACTGGTTTGAATCTGTCTACTCAGTCATCAGACCATAGCAATGGAGAAGGCATTGACTTGTCTCCTATTAGCAACAAGCGGAAGCATGGCAGTGATGATGAATTTTTGCATTCTGTTGATATGAATATCCACCCAGTTGAGCGAACATGGTTAAACGAGTTCAGTGGGGTAATGAAGAATGTAAATGGGCCTGTTACAGCAGCAAAAACAATATACGAGGATGATAAAGCTTTTTTAGTCATTGTCAGCTTGCCCTTTGCAGATCTTCAAAGGGTGAAAGTTACTTGGAGGAATACTAAATCTCATGGTATTGTTAAGATATCTTGTATAAGTACAGCATGCATGCCATTTATTAAGCGGCATGATAGGACATTTAAGCTAACAGATCCAACTCCAGAGCACTGCCCTCCTGGGGAATTCATTAGGGAAATTCCCCTCCCAAACCTCATTCCAGAAGATGCGAAGCTGGAAGCATACCGTGATGAGACCGGAACAGTGCTTGAAATTATTGTGCCCAAGCATCGTGTAGGACCAGAAGAACATGAAGTTCGTGTATGCCTTCGCCCCTCTCCTTGGAGTGAATGAGCATCTGTCAATCCGAAAGAGACATTGGTTTGAAGATGTAAGGACGGTTATAGTAGTTGGTGCTTCATTGTTTACTAACTTCATTCCATAAAGCAATCTATGAAATGATATTTTCCCTTTTTCTAGATGAAATTTCATGTCCTTTTCTTTTATACGTTTGTATTTTCGATTCATGTTTGGGTTGGTTGGCTTTACAAAGTAAATTAATCTTACTCCCCAAGGGAAGAACTTTAGTAGCTCAGTTGACCTTGGAACGCTCTAATGTCCGTTGTGCTTGTTTTAAACATTCAGCCCCCTAGACTTGTTTAGGGATGAGCATGGACTTGAAGCCCTTTTCTTTTTGCCTCCATTTCTATGTTATGTTTCTTGTAGCCTTTGAATTGTCTGTGGAGCATGCATTCTGCTACTTGCAAATGCAGTACGAATTATATAAAGGTTGTTAGGTAGGAAAATACTTTGTTTATCATCTCGGTGCAATCTTCTACTGATTGTATAGCTGGATCGTTATTTGTTTTAGATAATGAGAACAAATGAAGTCATTTTCTATCCGTTTTCTGTTCAAAGATTGATTAAATGCTGCAGCTATGATGGTCTGGAATCTGTATTTTTGTTTCGTGATGGCCTAAGACTTTTTCCTTTCCTTTCGATCTAGGGGTGGAAGGTAAGCTCACTCGTAGGAACCCTAAGTCGTAGCTTCCTGCTTATTGCAGAAGGGTTGCTGCCAGTCCTCCTAAAGGAGAATGGGTGAAGCTATCATTTTCTCTCCAGGGGCTGCATGAACTGTGGTTGTTCCTAACTTGTTTTGTCTGTCAGTTTAAGATGAGGCGTTTGCAGATTAGACGACCTCGTTATTTTGTTCAGTAACGGTTTTCATGTCGTAAAGTGATCCATTGCCATGCTAAGTAAGAAGTGGGAACTCGTATGTTATGCTCTGTGGCTCAAAGCGACAATTCACACCCTCGTTGATGACAGCTCGTCTCTGAATTTTTCGTCCACTGGGAAGCTTGGCTGTTCCTTTATGTGTAGATGTTTTCTGTCACTGGCCTTTTCACGTGTTTGTTTTCTGTAAGTATATCCGCAGTTCTTTATGGAGGCCATCGCCATGATTTCTGAAAATATCATGTTGAACTTAGCTTAAGATGACACAAAACCGCTGCTTATCCTTTCTCATGGATACGTCAGACAGTAATAAATTGAAATTATCCCAAGTGGCTCGTTTACTCCGACGTATGCATTGTACCGAACGGCAAAACATGTCATCGGTGCCACGTCGGACGCTTCCCGTCCAAAATTTTACGGTCGCAAAAATTACATTTATCAATGTCGGCAACCTGCATCAGATTACACGCTTACAATGACACCCACTTTAAACAAGTCCCCCGTCCACTGCCAAAGCTAATTATTCTTGCTGGCTATCTCCACGTGTATAACTCACTCTCATGCCCAAATCCAACAAGTGGTGACACGTGGAGGCTATCCCCCAGTAATAATAACAAGCCTATATGCACGAGCGAAATACAGATCTGATACGTTGACCACCAGCATGCTTATGGCCTCCAGGTTTGAATTATAGGTGGCTCAACCACCAGCCGTGTATAGCCTATAAGATTGAATTATAGGTGGCTAAATTTTGGAGAAACAACGAACAGATAGATGCTTTCCCGTATTATACGTGAAGTGTTTTGGAGCGCCATCGATCCGTGTTTTTTTAATTTCTTTTATTTTAAGTTAATTTTTTAGTATTTTTGTATTATTTTTATATTAAAAATAAATTTTAAAAAATAATTTTAAAAGTAAACTCTACTTGATATAATTATTTCTCATAAAAATTATGATTATGCAATTATTACTGTTACTACTAATTGTAATTATTTGGATATTATTGAACATGAATAATTAAAATTCTGGCATCCCTTGACTAAAAAGAAATATAGAGAGCAATGCGTATATAATATATTCAAATAATAGAATAAATAAAGGATAAAAACATATTGAAAATGGAAAGAGGAAACCCGGGAAATTAAATTAAAAAGAGAAGTAAATTATTGCAGTTACCTGGTGTGGAAGAGGTCAGAGATGAGATGTAGAGGAGAAAGTTAACGGCGTCGTTGAAAGTTTGGTATGGCTAAATATCATCAACAGTTGTCAAAAAGATCATCATATTGAACTGAGGCTATCTTATTTTCATTCTTATCAAGACACTTTTTCTTAGGTCGGTGATTGATCCTTATAATAGTCACCCGAATTGATATGGAAAGATAAAAACCACTTTATTTTTCTTTTTCTTTTTTACCCTTTAGCTTTATTAAATTCTAGAGGTGGCGTAGCTACCAAGATCAATGTAGTTAATTATATGTCTCTTCTAAGTTGATTAGCTACCTCTTGTAGGTCATTTATGGCATGCGGGAAGCACTCATGCAACTGTAGCAAGATTTGAAAAGGGAATTCATCTTGATTTTGATGACTAGATGACGAATTAGAAGGAATAACATGGAAGAAAGAGAGAACGAGGTTGGGGAGAGTAGAAAGCGCGGGAAGGGCTCATGCCACTGTAGCAAGATTTGAAAAAAGAATAGATCTTGTTTTCCGATTTCATAATTTAAGATCGGTACCCGTTTTCTGCTGCAACTGGTAAGCAATGAGCGAGGCTTTCTCTATTTTATCGGCGTCATAAAACACAAATGAATGAATAGAATATAGATAATAGAAACCCCATATTAAAGCTAAGTTGAGACAGAAACCAATTATTAAACGGGAAAAGAAGATGTTCATCGCAAAAGATCCACAAAATCCACCCAAATCAACCACAACAAAATCCAGAGCAGGCGGATACGTCAATCCCTAATCTTAGATGTGAAAAAGAAACTATCAATCAATCGACTTCTTCAATCTTAGGGCCAGCACCGCTGCCACCAGTCGAGGGAGCATCTTCATCCATGCGGCCACCCATGTCAGCACCATCGCCCTGATACATCTTTGCAATTATAGGATTGCAAATGCTCTCCAATTCCTTCATCTTGTCCTCGAATTCATCAGCCTCGGCAAGCTGGTTGCTGTCCAGCCAGTGAATGGCCTGATCGATCGCATCCTCTATTTTCTTTTTGTCAGCTGGGTTCAGTTTGGATCCAATCTTCTCATCCTTCACGGTGTTCCTCATGTTGTAGGCATAATTCTCCAAAGCATTCTTGGCCTCAACCTTCTTCTTGTGCTCTTCGTCCTCCGACTTGTACTTCTCGGCCTCCTGAACCATCTTCTCAATCTCCTCCTTGGACAACCTGCCCTTGTCGTTGGTGATTGTGATCTTGTTCTTTTGTCCGGTGGTCTTGTCCTCGGCGGAGACATTCAAGATACCGTTAGCGTCAATGTCGAAGCAGACAGTGATCTGGGGTACTCCTCTGGGTGCAGGTGGGATTCCGGAGAGCTCGAATTTGCCAAGCAAGTTGTTGTCCCTTGTTCTAGTTCTCTCACCCTCGTAAACTTGAATCAGCACACCTGGTTGGTTGTCCGAGTAGGTGGAGAAAACCTGCTCCTTCTTGGTGGGAATGGTGGTGTTTCTTGGGATCAAAACAGTCATCACTCCACCAGCAGTTTCCAATCCAAGAGACAATGGAGTGACATCAAGAAGAAGCAGATCCTGCACCTTCTCGTTCCCTTCACCACCCAAGATAGCAGCCTGAACAGAAGCACCATAAGCAACAGCCTCGTCAGGGTTGATGCTCTTGCAGAGCTCTTTCCCATTGAAGAAGTCTTGCAAAAGCTGCTGCACTTTTGGAATCCTAGTAGAACCACCAACAAGGACAACATCATGGACAGTGCTCTTGTCCATCTTGGCATCCCTCAAACACTTCTCAACAGGCTCCATACATTTCCTGAAGAGATCCATGTTCATCTCCTCAAATCTTGCACGAGTGATGGTTGAGTAAAAGTCAATACCCTCGTAGAGAGAATCAATCTCAATGGTGGTCTGAGCAGTAGATGAGAGAGTCCTCTTTGCCCTCTCACAAGCAGTTCTCAACCTCCTAAGAGCTCTTGGGTTTCCGCTGATGTCCTTCTTGTGCTTCCTCTTGAACTCTTGAACAAAGTGGTTCACCATTCTGTTGTCGAAATCTTCTCCTCCCAAGTGGGTGTCTCCGGCAGTTGCCTTCACTTCAAAGATACCCTCCTCAATGGTAAGAAGAGAGACATCAAAAGTGCCACCACCAAGATCGAAAATCAACACATTCTTCTCACCAACACTGGTCGCCTTCTTATCAAGACCATAAGCAATGGCAGCAGCGGTGGGCTCATTGATAATACGCATCACATTCAGACCAGCAATAACACCAGCATCCTTAGTAGCCTGCCTTTGAGAGTCATTGAAGTAAGCAGGGACTGTGACCACAGCATTCTTGATAGTGCTGCCAAGGTAAGCTTCAGCGATCTCACGCATCTTAATGAGAACCATTGAAGAAATCTCCTCGGCAGCAAACTGCTTCTCCTCGCCCTTATAGGTAACCACAATCATTGGCTTGTCACCAGGACCAGCAATGACCTTGAATGGCCACAGCTTAACATCACTCTGGACTGAAGGATCACTAAATCTCCTACCAATCAAACGCTTAGCATCTGTGAATCATGCAAATACTCCATCAGTGATCAATAATTTATAGATTTAATACATGACCACCATCCGAATTGACAAGTAGAGTTGATAAACGGATTTTTTTTTTTTTTTTATCTTCACTTATATATAATTCGGATTCGCACAAGTTTATCAATGTAGTGACTGTTTGGTTCCACACCATTCAAACACACTTCTTCTTCTTTTCTTTCAACTAGTAAACCAAAAGACTAAATCTTAATCAAGTTTCAATTGTCCAGACAGGATTTAATTTTTTGGTTATGTATTACACAAGGTCAAAAAAAAAAAAAAACACTAACAAATCAGAACAAAATTTACAGTTCAAGTCAATCAGAGATCGTTTTTCTCATTATATAGAAGTAATTAATCGCACGTTATTAGGAAACGTGATTTAATTTAATCCTTCTCTAATTTAATCCTTCTCTAAAAGGAGACTAAAATAGGCATCCATTTCAGGCTGACTTGTACTAAAAATCTTGTTGCCCTACACCTAATCCTCCATGATCAGTCCATCAATTGCACATTGCAGTTGTAACTGCCTCATACTTACTGTTTAAACACGAAGAAATTAAAAGCAAATTCCAATTTTCCAGACAGTAAAGGCGAAACCTTAACAAAATAGATATCTACTACTACAAAATAAAAGGCTTTGAACAACTATACTCACCGAACACGGTGTTGACCGGGTTCATGGCGACCTGGTTTTTAGCAGCATCACCAATCAAACGCTCTGTATCGGTGAAAGCAACATAAGACGGCGTCGTCCTGTTGCCTTGATCGTTAGCTATGATTTCAACTCTGTCATGTTGCCATACACCGACGCATGAATATGTTGTGCCTAGATCGATACCGATCGCTGGCCCTTCTCCCTTTCCAGCCATTGATGATAGCTAGCGAATTAAAAACTAGGATGGGAATGAATTGAAAGAATGAAAGCAGAGGTTTTGAAGCGCGTTTTATTTTTTATCTGAAAGACAGTGAACTTATGGGAGGGGAGGGCGTTTTTATACAAGTTTTTGGTGCCGGTGTATGGGATTCGAGAAGAATCGATTGGCGAAATATTAACCTTCTCGTTGGTTCGTGAAGCTTCTTTTCCAGTTTTAAAAGTTGAAAGAGAAGAATGTATCTCCCGGCGTCAAGGACACGGAGACCAATCTTCCCGCCAGATTCCGTTTTTCACTTTTTACTGGAAAGCCCAGTTGTCATTGGGCTCGAGACGAGGCAGCCCGGCCCTCTTTTTTGAGAAGGGCCCGGCCATCATTGAATCTCTATTCTTGTTTCCTTTTCGGTCAAATCTATAAAAAACCATAAACTTAGGGGCATTCTAGATTAGATACCTAAACCCATTTTCGGAGATGTTATTACTTATCTTTCTTAACTGTTACATTGGTCCTCGCTGCATCACGGTTCGTAATAATAAAAATATTTATGCATTGATAATATATTTTCAAAAAAAAAAAAATTTTAACCATAAATTAAATAATATTATAATACAAAAACGTTTGATTTACTCTGATTAAATTTAGCTAACCTATGAAACTCGTGGTGATAATCTTAAAAAAAATTAAAAAATTCAATTATGAATTAATTCATTGTTAAAGATGAAATCAATAAAAAATAATAAAATAAATTTTAATCAATTAAATAAATTCGAGTCAACCAAACAAACTCGCAGATAAAATCATAAAAATCATTGGATTTATTAAATGTTTTATCTAATAAATTATTTTTTATTTAATTACACAATAATAGTAGCATGATAATTTTTTTATATGAAACATAATTTTTTTAAAAAAAAATCATAATATGTTTAACTTAGATTAAAAAAAGGGTGAAAATACATTTTTTTGGGTTTAAGTAAAAAAAAAAGGGGGGGATCATTGATAGTGGAGCTGTTTTTTTTTTTAATTGAGGGACGAAAAAAAAAGTAAATATCAGCCTAAATATTATAGATTAACCCAACTCAAGTAATATATTCAACTGCGTTGAATGATTTGTTTTGTTGTTTAAGCCAAGTATAAAATAACAAAAAAAACATTTTCGGCCACGTGAGCCTGGGCGTTGAAGAAAACTGCCCAGGTGCGCCTGCCATTGTTGGAATAAGCTGAGGTAGCATTGTTTCAATTGCCAGTATTTTTTTCTTATGTGACTTAATGGAAATTTTGTAATTTTATAATTTCAAGAATGCAAGGGCTCTTTTGTTGTTAGTTAAAATGCAATAACAATCCTGTAAATAATTCATTTTTTTATTTATGAAATTATAAATTTCCAGATGTAAAATATAATTTCTAAAAACATAAAGGTAAGGGAAAAAAAATACCTTAACCACAAAAAGGCAGAGTGGTTTTTTTTTTAAAAAAAAAACAAACAAATAAAGGATTAAATCTTAGAAAAAAATTAATTTTAAAATAATATTTAAAATAAAATAAAATAATAAAATATTATAAATAATTTCAATTAAAATAAATAACAATCAAAATAAAAAAAAAAATTGAATATGAATAGATAATAAATTGGAAAGCTGCCATGAAAAATTAGAGAACTGAACGTGGATATCATAGTTTTGAAACCCGGACTGATCTGGTGGGTCGATCCAAGACCCGGGTCGGCTTGAAGAAAGAATAGAATAGGAAAAACCTGACGTAACTTGTTGACCTGGTAAGACCTGATCAAAAACTCGGTTACAACCCGTTAATTTTTGTTTTTTTAACTTAAAATGATGTTGTTTTGATTATTTTATAAAAAAAGAATTTACTTGATCAACCTGGTGATATGATCAAAACTTGAAATCTGGATTTGAATCAAGTCAGATCTAAAAACCTATATATATATATATATATATATATAAAGAGAAAATTAAGAGGAAAAACGGTCGTTCGCATCACACCCGAGGTTCATTGGTCGCGCTTGTTGTTCAATGATGGAAGGGGCTACCGGGATGCACTTAACGGTGCCCTGACAGCTACCATTTAACAACCCCTCAAGCGCCGCCTAATTGGTGTGGAAGCTCCTCGCAAGTTGTCAAATGCATAAAATGCGTAAATCACTTTTTATTTTATAATTAATATTGTTATATTTATTTAAATATTGATTTGCTTCTCAATCTACTTGATTATTGAAAAAAAAAATTAATAATGAAAATATAAAAAAGCACATGAATGCTAGTTAAAGATTTTTTTATTTAAAAAATATCTTAGTTATTTTATTATACTTTATAAAATAAAAATAAAAACAAAACTAAATGGTAGTTCATTTTTATTTATTTTTTGGCTTTCAACAGCAAGTTATTCGATTTACTAATAAAAAAAATGAAAGAACCATGGGCCTAATGTTCAAAAGCAACTGTTGACTATTCAACAATGAAAGAACCATGGGCCTAAACCATTTTTAAAAATAAATCCAGAACTGTACAGGGGGGCGGAGGAAGGCAACTCTCATTTGCGTTTCCATGGGCCTAATGTTCAAAAGCTGTAGACTGGTTGAAAGTTTGTCAGACAACATAGGCTTGGAAGGCCCATAAGTTAAAAACTTAAAAACATTAAATTCATGGGGCATTCCGAGAATTGCCCCATGAATTTAATAATAAAAATGAAAGAACCATGGGCCTAATGTTCAAAAGCAACTGTTGACTATTCAACAATGAAAGAACCATGGGCCTAAACCATTTTTAAAAATGAATCCAGAACTGTACAGGGGGGGCGGAGGAAGGCAACTCTCATTTGCGTTTCCATGGGCCTAATGTTCAAAAGCTGTAGACTGGTTGAAAGTTTGTCAGACAACATAGGCTTGGAAGGCCCATAAGTTAAAAACCAAAAAACATTATTTTTTGGCTTTCAACAGCAAGTTATTCGATTTACTAATAAAAAAAATGAAAGAACCATGGGCCTAATGTTCAAAAGCAACTGTTGACTATTCAACAATGAAAGAACCATGGGCCTAAACCATTTTTAAAAATGAATCCAGAACTGTACAGGGGGGGCGGAGGAAGGCAACTCTCATTTGCGTTTCCATGGGCCTAATGTTCAAAAGCTGTAGACTGGTTGAAAGTTTGTCAGACAACATAGGCTTGGAAGGCCCATAAGTTAAAAACTTAAAAACATTAAATTCATGGGGCATTCCGAGAATTGAACTCGGGACCTCTCGCACCCTAAGCGAGAATCATACCACTAGACCAAATGCCCGGTTGTGAGTTGTTTCAAAATTATATATATTTAATATTACAAAATAAACACAATTGGCACGGTTATTTGGAATAACACGGTTCTTTCATTTTTTTTTCATTAAATTATTATTGTTTTTAAAAATGCATTTGAATAATTTTGAAACAAAAAACTAACAGAATTTTAATTACATCATATTCATTTGCTAATTTTTTATTATTATTTAAATCAATTTTTGAAAAATAAAATCTAAACTTAAAAAATAAACAATATTTTTATCGACTAATTAAAAATTCATAAAATAAAGTTTAAACTTCAAATCCATATATAAGATTATAAGAAGCATTCGTTAATAATAATAAGATAAAAATTTATATATTATATTAAAAAATAAGATTTTTAACTTATATATATATAGGTTGAAAAAATGGGAGAGGGCTAGGTCTAACCTTTCACCTATTTTTGCACTCGGAAAAAGCCCAAATGTTCTGTCAAGTTCGCACTCGAAAAGCAATAGGCTAGCGCCATATCTTGATTTGCTTTTGAGAGAGACGAAAGAAAATCTTTGAACTTTTGAAGTGGTTGGCCATAATTCATAGATCAGGTCAAAAGAAGGCATTAAAGAAGAATGGGGTGGGTTGTCTTCCTTGTTGCCTGCCTCCTGGTCATGATGTTTGCATACATGTCTTGCCATACCTCCCACGTGACAAGAGTAAAAACCATGTCAATTTCAAGAACCCTGTAAGAAAAGAGATGAAAACAACCGTGCCAAATCCTCCATTTCAAGAAGAAACAGAGAGAGATTCTTCCATGCCGTAATAAACACAAGCATAACTTCGCACGTTTGGGTGGTAGATATCCAAATTCTAGCTGAAAAGACATTCGCAGTCATCACTGTCAAGGCCGGCCCTGCAGGAAAAAAGTGGGATTGCTGGTTCTCTGATGGACGAGCTAATGCTTGAAGATGTAAGATTTGCGGACGATGGATAGTGATCGAGGCTTAACACGACTTAGGGAGGGTGGAGCCGAACCTTCACGGTTGTGTGTGGCCGACCCGTATACTAAAAATCATGATTGCGTCCATTACCTTAGACAGCTGCCACATGTTTGGTATGAATTAGTGTTGATGGCAGTGGTGGAGATTCATAAAGTGGTGAAGAAAAAAACATTTAATTGAGTTTTAACATGTATTTTTTTGTTAAATTTTAAATTAATATTTTAGTATTCCTAGATATTTTAATATCAAAAATAAAATTTTAAAAATATATAAAAAATTATTTTAATGTATTTTTAAATAAAAATATTCTTTAAAAAACATCTATTAATATATTTAAATACACCACTACAAATTTTTTTTAAAAAAATTAAATAAATTGCAGTGCTCTGAGGTGGAAAGCTGAAAACACCAGCCATACCTCTTCCACGAGATGGAGCTTTAAGGTGGGATGAATCACGGACTCCGGTGATAAAAAAGTTTGTGTGGTTCAATTGTTTTTTATTTAAAAATATATTAAAATAATATATTTTTATATTTTTTAAAATGTTTTTAATATCATAATAACAAAACAATTTAAAAACGAAAAATAAAATTTAAAATAAAAAAAATTAAAATTTCAAAAAACACGTTTTTCACTGTGAAAATTACGAGTTAGTGAAACATGCTATTGATATAGGAATTACTGATAGGTCCAGCAATCCTGGGACTTGAAATAATTCTTGAAATAATGTGTTTTTCTTGTTTTCAATTTTTGTAAAATAGTATTATTAGCAATTGAAAAAAGAAAAAAAACAAGAAGAAGAAAGACAACTCTGGTTAAAGATGGTTACACGGGATCCAATCAACAGGACTTGTCCCTGTAATAGTCTGGTCCGCGAGGGATTTGAATTTAAAATTCGACCACCTCTTCAACAACAAAAATAGCTAGAAGATAAAAAAGCATGAGAATTGAGAAGGGAAGGAGTAAACAGAAGGAGAAATGAAACGAAGAAATTAATGAACGGATACTTGAATGGCATCAATCAACTGTCTTTAATTAATGTCACAATCATTTATTAGCTCTGGCAAGAAATCTCAACAACGCAAAACCTTATGAATGGTAAGCTTGTAAATGATCCTCGACAAATATAATAGGAGGGAAGCCAAAAATGCCAATTAATATTTGTCGGTTGTGTTTACAGCGCGACATTCATGTATCTGTTCGGGACAGAACAGCTGCTTTCTCGCTGACACGCTTGTCCAGATCTATTTCCCTTACATGATTTTAAAATTTCAGTGGTTTAAATTTTTTTTTATTTATAAATATATTAAAATAATTTTTTTTAATATTAATATATTAAAATAATTTAAAAATATTTTTTTAATTTTTTTAAAAAAATATAATTTTATCCGTATTTTCAAACACTAAGAAACCCAAACTGCACCAACCAACATAAAGGCCCTGTGCAATTTACGACGCCCAACCTCGCAAAAGTAATCAACAAACGATGGTGATGAGAGTGGATATTCAGTATTTTTTTAATTAATATAAATATCCAAATTAATCTATTACATGTATTTTAATTATTTTTATAGACTCTAAAAATTAAAATATGCATCTTTACTAGGGTTATTTGGAGTCATTCGACTCAGTTATTTTGATTGCAGTCAGGTATAAAGGCTGCGAAATGGTTTGCCAAGACCGACTTTCACTTTTTTAATGATTTTTTTGTTATTTCATGAAGTTTTGATTTTCTTTTTAAATATAATATGGGAATTTTTATCTCATTACTTGTAAAATATTTTCATGGCTTTTGTGCATAAATTTAAAGTTTATGTTCGATTTTATGATTCTATGATTCACATGTACTAATTTATTTTTTAAGCTTAGATCTTATATTTTAAGATTCTGGTCCATAAAAAAGCGAACAAAAAATCAGGTCGAGAATATATATAGTTGGTACCCTTGAAAGTGGAAAATGTTCCTCGTCCAGCCTGATTCAACTGGATCGAAGATAAAGTCACGTGATAGATTTGGATATTCTTGATCGAAATCAAGCTGAGCAAAACTCAAAGCTGATTCGTCATATTCTCTAGTCTCGAGCTATATTTTTATGTAATTCTCGTATTTGTTTAGAGATGATCATTAATTTTTGTATTAATATATAATATTTTTGAAGTAGATAAAAACCTGAGTTTATTATCTGAAACAAATCCGACAGCGAAAGTGTGTAAAATTGATTGCAAGCGATTGAAAAAATAATAATAATCCATGCTGGTTAAAACACATAAACATATCACAACAAGATGACCAATTTATAAATATAATAACAGTATATCCATATATTCTTATTATTTTTAATGAATTATAATTTTTATTCAGGTTTCAAACATCTATATGAATATTCATTGTCTGAATATTATTTATTACTCAGTAAAATTAAGATAATATATATATTTGAAATTGAAATATTCATTAATTATCGTTCAATTTTTGAATATTTATACAAGTATTTATTATTCAATAAAAACAAAATAATATAAACACACACATATTGATAAAATCATAATATTATATATGTGTTTTATAATATATGCCTATATCATATTGCATTAAAAAAATCTAAATGTTACAAAAACACACATTCACATATATACAGTTTAGGTTTGGAAGGGGTTTATATCAGGATTGACAATATTCATACCCTACTTACTGCCAATCAAATAAAGTATTTTTTTTAAAAAATCTATATATTCAAGTCGGGTTAATATCTACCGGTTTAGATTAAATTTTAATTTCTTGTTTTATTTTATCTTTATGTGCATATGGAGTAACAAATGATTTTCTATTAGTTACCCACCAGAGCTCACGATAAATAAACATGTATAACTATGGTAGATAAATTTTTGGTGAATATATTTTTATTATTTTTAATGGGATGGGAATTTTTGGTGAATTTTATTATATTTTATAGCTGTGTTATTTCCTGTTTGAAAGTAATTTCAAGAAATTAACTAATTAGATACGATTAATTACTTTGTATACCAGAAATTTCCCTTGTTTTTGTCTCTTTTAAAACAGAGGAGGCTGTTTTTCCGAGCAAACTAGATTTCATAGAGTAATTAATGGTATATCACTGTTGCTTGTAATGTACCATAAGATCTCCCCTCACCCGCCGCTGTGCTGCCTCCACATCCACCTTCGGACAAAAATCTTACTCCGTGATCTTCCTCCACATTTGCTTCCATAGAGGCGTATACATGCCGACCTCTACTGCCATCCTAATGAAGCTGCTACAGTGTCACTGGCCACTTTCAGTGACTAGATTCTCCAATTCCCCACTTTTTTTTCCCTGAAAAAGCAAAAGATTAGTTCTTGTCCCTGTAAATTCACCAACGCTCCACTTCCATCTCTAATTTGAAACTCCTCAGCTATTTTTTTCTAGTTCTCGAAGCATTTCAACTGTACCATAGTCTAGTTCTTGAATTTGGTTTTGATTTTTATGTTTTTTAAGTGTTTTATGAGATATTAAAAATACGAAAGGAAAAATTAAGAAAAATACAAGAAAAAATGGAATAAATACACGAAAGGTAAGTTTTTTTGTTGATTATTGAGTAATAGAAAGTAAAACTGGAACTTTTAAAAACTACGGAGGTAAAACTGGAAAATAGTATACTGTGAAGGCAAAAGTAAAGCATTATGAATTTACAAGGATAAAAAATACAGTTCACCAAAAAAACGAAGAAAGGAGAAATAATCCAACGTGGCCTACCCATATAGATTTGGTTTCCTTCAGCAGGGTGACCAGAATAAAAGTCAATTTCCCCTTTCTTTACTTGGACCTCGCCCCCTCTATAAATACCAAAAGCAAGTTGCTAAACAGAGAAAAGATTTGTATAAAAGACTCTCTCTCTTAATCACTGATTAATCGTCTTCATCCACGCTCGCTTTTATCGCGGCCCTGTCCCTCTCTCGCTCTTATCAATGGCCGCGTCTCAAGCAAGTCTCCTGTTGCAAAAGCAATTGAGAGGTAAAAAAATCAATGATTTTGAATCGGATTATTTGTCATGTTTTTCTTTTAAGTTTTGATCTTTTAACGTATTCTGGTTGATTTTCCAGATCTCTGCAAGAAACCCGTTGATGGATTCTCTGCTGGCTTGGTTGACGAAAGCGACGTGTTTGAATGGAGCGTCTCAATTATGGGACCCCCTGATACTTTATAGTGAGTAGTATTTAGGAATACAAAGTTATGATCTTTAGATGTTTTAATTGGTTTTAGGATTATGATAATCGTTCATATTTTTCGGTCAAGGATCGTGTTTTTTTTTTTTACGTGAATAAAAAGTTTTGATCTTTAGATGTTTTAATTGGTTCTAGGATTATGATAATTGTTCATATTTTTCAAGGATCGTGTTTTTTTTCCCTGTATGGATCTACTGTATGGGTTTTGATTGTCTGATGTTGATGCTGATGATGTTCTTGATTTTTGCTCCACGATGATGGCTTCATGTTTTCTTTCAGTTTGAAGTCTAATGGTTTGTTGATTTTGAGCGATGATTCTGGTTTACTACTTGAGAAGCTACCTAGAGGGCAATGATTAACTCGCTGGTGGTTTAATCGGATGATTAGCTGGACTTGATTAAATCATCTATCCACGAATCCTCTGTTTATATGGTCTTTGGTCTAGTTTTCGTTTCATTCTAGTTCTCTCCGATAACTTGCCAGGGCTGATATTATAGAGCTGGATATATTTGCTTATATACATAAGACACTGCGAAGCTGGGTGTTTCCTTCTTTTTGGTGTGTTTTTTTTTAGGAAAAAAAGTCGAGTTCGTTAATGGATGAGCTTCTCACAAAATTTCTCTTCCACATCTCTTCTAGTATGGTGTTTACTTCTCTAAATCCTCATTAGAACTAGCCTATCGCATGAGTTTTCCAAGATAAATGGAAGGATTTAGTATAAACTCACAAAAATTCTCCCTTCTCTCTTTTCTCTAACCAGCCGGCCATTCAAGCATATATATACATATATATGCTTAGTCTAGTTGATCCTTAGTCGGGTGTAGGTTTAGGGTAGGTTGATGGCCTACAATGTAGTCAAATCTTACATGTCATGATCTGGATGGGGAGAAGAAGGGTAGGTGTGGCCAACTGCAGCTAGTTTGAAACTAAGGCTCAGTTCAAATTATATTATATTTTTTTTCTGGAGAATTTTATGCAGAACTTTTTTAACATGCAAATTATGGCAACGAGTTTGAAACTAAGGCTCAGTTAAAATTATATTATATGTTGCTTGTTAACAAGCAATTCTCTTGTTACAGTGAAGGGGGTTTCTTCAATGCCATCATGAGCTTTCCAAAGAACTATCCAAATAGTCCTCCAACAGTCAGGTTCACCTCAGAGATGTGGCATCCGAATGGTGAGTGCTTTTCTTCTGTTATTGTCAATCCAATATGTATATTCATACTTTAGCTACTTTTTTATTTTGGGATTCGGGCATGGCATGCGTTCCGACATGTTTCCGTTGTATATTTCAAACGAGTGAAGTTATAAAATGTGTCTGGCTATCTCTCTGAACTGCAGTTTACCCAGACGGAAAGGTTTGTATATCGATTCTTCATCCACCTGGTGATGACCCAAACGGCTATGAGCTTGCAACTGAGCGTTGGAGTCCAGTCCATACTGTATGTGATACTTCTTTTTTCTGGCTGTTATGAGAGCGTAGCTTACTTTCTCTTGTTTTTTTTTTGGTTTATCCTATCAGCCACAGGTGGTATTTTGGCTTGAGTATTGTTTGTTTTCTTTGTTTGCATTTGTTGTGAACACTAAGAAGCTGCCCTGTGAAATTCTATCAACCATATGTTTTTTTTGTTCTGTGACATATGCTTTTTTGTGCTCCTATCTAACATCTACCACTGGAAGGCTGCAAGCGTTTGAATAATGATTCGCCACTAGCAGTTCTAAGTTACCATTTGGTTCATGGATAAGGAAGAAAGTCTGGAGAGATGTGCATGGTAACTCTTTGCTTTCATGCATGATTTTAATCCACTTTATGGCGTGATCATGTGATGGTGGTTCTGGTTGGCAGTGCTTATTGGTGATGGGCAACTATAAAGAGAGAAACTCGAGATGACTGCAAGACTGAATTGCATTTCAGTTCTGAGTGGCTAATTCCTAGCCCAGATTGAGGTGCTTTTCCCTGAGCCCAGGCGCGACTTTAGCTTACAAGAGGTCACTTTGTCGGGTTGGTTAGCACTGCATGGCTCATTGGACATGTGAAAAAGTAATCCGGACAATATGGAAAAAATTGAAAAACTATAATTAGGTTTATGCAATAAACATGGAGGGAAACCCGGGCAGCATGGAGTGGGAGTCATATGGATTTTATCCATGTGACTTTCAATTTCAGAAATGCTGTTGAAACAATGAAAATATTTGAGTGCAGAAGAAAAACATGAACAGTCATACTTCAATCCCATAGAGCCCTATAAGAGAAGGAAGACTAGAGAAAAGAAGGTTACATATAGTAGTCTTAAGTCTTATTAGCAGGGAGAAAAAATTAATCAGAAGGATGGCCAGCAGAGGCGATGCTATGTTTTATTGAGTTTGCTTGAGGGAAAATTAGAGGCAGAAGGATTGAAATTGCTTATAGCTGATGCTAGGATTGCATGGTGTATGTGTCCTCTCTTTTTATATGCTCGAACTTAATCTGATTCCTAATGATAATGTTGTGTTTTTTGTGCTCCTTTCAAAACCAAGATTGTGGTCTTTTGCATCACGGCAAATGTTCTTCCTTGAATCTTTTACTGGGTGCTTTTTTGTGCCCTTTTAAGTTGAAGCCTTGTTATTACTGAATCCAGGTTGGCTTCATGTGATTATGTTTTGCAGGTTGAAAGCATCGTTTTGAGCATCATATCGATGCTTTCCGGTCCTAATGACGAGTCTCCTGCAAATGTTGATGCTGCGGTAGGTGTAGTATTTAATATTTTGGCTACTTCCATTTCAATAGTTTCTTGAGTAAGTATACTGAGCTGGGTTTTGGATCTGAGTGTTTAAAATAAATATTTTAATCCCTTGAAGAATTTCAATGTTGTGTATGAAGAATATCCGAGTCGCGTTCTGCCTGACCTTTATCATGATTGGAATGGGTTAACTGTCTCGTTACATATCTCATCACATAGAGTTGTACGCATTTTATGGCCGCCATTCAAGCTTTCACATGAGATGCTTCATTGTCTTGTGATTATTCATTTATGACTGGACCATGCATTTTTTTTATTTCTATTGTTCTGGTTGATGCTCCACTGCTTTTATAACACAATGCCTTGAATTGTACAATAACCTCAGAAACAATGGAGAGATAGCAGGGAGGAGTTCAGGAAGAGAGTAAGTCGATGTGTTAGAAAATCTCAAGAAATGTTGTGACACTATACATTGCTGCATAGCTTCTGCATATCTTAATCAAGGGAAGAACTGGTGGCCATCAGACCCTTCAGTGAACCATTTAGAATTCGTTGTAACCTGCACCTTCTGTGCATGTCTCGGGGTGATAGTTATCAGTATTGGATATCTATATATGGTTTTGAACTTGGCTTTTCGTGGAGTTGTATGAACTTCATTGGTTTCTTGTATCTTAATGGTTTTATTTTCTTTATGCTGAAACACGTACAATAGTAGTTTACTTATGTTTGAAGGAAATCTGTTGACTAATAAACAATGAAAACTAACAGTAATCACCTTAATTTTCATATTCAACTATTCACACTGTAACTAGTGATATCCTATTATTTTTAAAATTTTACTTGAAAAAAAAAAAAACACAAAAAAACAAAAGATGAAATTATAAACTACTAAAAGTAAAACAAAAAAGAAGAAGAGTATTTTTATCTAGAATTTTTTTATTCTAAATATAGTTTTTGATAAATCTTAAAAAATAATTAATAAAACATCTTTAATTATTTATTAGTGTGTGTTTGGAAGTGTGGTTGTGTTGTTTTTTAAGGTGTTTTGTATTTGAAAATATATCAAAATAATATATTTTAAAAAAAAAACTATTTTTGATATTAAATATTAATTTAAAATAAAAAAAATAATTTTTTTTAAAAATGGTTTTAAAATGCTAAAACAAATCCATGCGAATAATACCATAAAATTTCTGCAGTTGATTGCCATGCAGGCAACACAGAGACGAAAGCCAAATACAAACGCTAAGCAAATGCTCTAAAGGCTCCAAATTCATCACGAAAACTACTTAAACTTTCCAATTTGAGACAGGAAAAAAGAAAATCCAACAAGCTCCTAAATAGAGCTCAAAATCTCTGTTGTTCATCTCCTCCTCCACATAAATAAATAAATAAATAAAATCCCTGGCCCAAAGTGCAAAACCAAAAAGATTTACACTTTACTGCATCGCCTTACCTTAGCTTACATATACTCCCCTAATTATCTTTTTTCCCTCCCTTCCATTTCGGCCTCTCTCTCTCTTCCCTTCTCTCTCTAACTCCAATCATATAGAGAATCAATGGCCGCTTCTCAAGCAAGTCTCCTCCTGCAAAAGCAGCTGAGAAGTTAAAAACCCCACCCCTATTTCTACCTTTTTTAGGTTTTTTCTGTTTTTTTTTTTTTTACTGATTTGACGGTTGATTTTTTCTTGTTGATTGATTTTGTAGATCTATGCAAGAACCCAGTTGATGGATTCTCTGCTGGTTTGATTGATGAAAATAACGTGTTTGAATGGAACGTTACAATCATAGGACCCCCTGATACCTTATAGTGAGTATTCATCAATTCAATAAGTTTTTTTTTTTTTAGAAATTCCAGGGCTATACAGCTTTTTTTATTTTAATATTTTGTTTTTTAAATATTGTTGCCTTTTGGTTTGAATTTGGTTCAGGGTTTTAATTAATCATCTGGTTGTGATGATGCTAGGAGAATCACCTTTTATGTCTGGATATTTGATTCTGTTTTATTTGATTTCCAGTGATGATTTTTGGATTTCTTTTTGTGAAGTTTACTTAAAGTTGGTGTTAATGTCTTTAGCGTTTCGTTTAGCTGTTATTGAGCCCATCAGATTTTCTTTATTCGATTGGATTGCCACCTGAGCGTAATTAAGCCATGAATGCGTTCTGTTTTTTTTATTGATTTCGAGCCTTCTGCTTTGTTTCATTCCAGTGCTTTCTGGTAACCTGACAAGGCTGATACAATTACATACACGTCAACTAGTTTTTGGAACTAAGGCCTGGTTGAATTGAGTTTTATTTTGTTTTTTAGAATTATATCCAGAGCTTTTAGGAGCATTCGATTTATTGCATTATTAGTGGACAATTAGGTGAGATTATGTTGTTTGTTAACAACAACTTGTACTCTGCTCACAGTGAAGGGGGGTTCTTCAATGCCACCATGAGCTTTCCACAGAATTATCCAGTGAGTCCTCCAACTGTCAGGTTTACCTCAGAGGTGTGGCATCCGAATGGTGGGTGCCTTTTCTTTTTTCATACTTGTGTGTGCGCCCTTTCCTGCATCCATGCACTTTGAAATCCAAAACTACTAAAGCGTTGCTGTCTCCGAACTTACAGTTTATGCCAATGGAAAAGTTTGCATATCAATTCTTCACCCACCTGGTGATGACCCAAATGGCTATGAGCTTGCTACTGAGCGCTGGAGTCCAGTTCATACAGTATGTGGTTTGATGTTTTACAGTTACTGCATCATTGTATTCCTTTCTGTTTTTATAAATACAATGCTTATTTTTTCTTACCTTTTCTTTATCCTATTACCCATAGGGTGGAAGTTCAGTTCATAATTGTCCCCCCCCCCCCCAGTCTGTGTTGAATGTGAACACTAACAGCTGCGTAGAGGAAATGTCCTTTTGTATTCGTGATATTCATGAGATAAGCTGTTCTCTACTCCCTTGGAAGGCTTCCATTGTCTGGACAAGCAATTTATAACTTACTGTTCTGAATGATGAATGCCTGAGGAAACATGGATATAGAAAATCAGAGCTCTTTGCGCGTTTGCATGATTTTGATTTGCGGCATGACCATGTGATGGTGGTTTGCATTGGAGATGCATCTCAGAAATCAGCATCTATAAGAATAGAAAATTGAGATGACTGCTAGACTTAAAAGCAGCTCAGCTGTGAGGGGCTGAATTCTAGCTAAGATTATGTGCTTGTTTTTTTGGCATGGGACAACTATAGGTTACAGGAGGTTGCTCTGGCTGGGGTTGCTTAATTTGTTTTAGCCTATGAACCATGGGACTCTGGACTGGCTGATTTAGGAAAGATCAAATATAATAATTTGAGTTTAAAAGGTCATGCGTGTAGAGGTCAGTTAGGCTGGGGTTGCTTAGTATTGGTTAGCCTATCAAACACGCGACACTGGAGTGGCTGATTTAGGAAAGATTAAAATTTGTAATTTGAGTTTAAAAGATCATGTAGGTGATGGGGGGTTTTAAATTTTGTGACTCAAAGTTTACTTTCTCCATTCTTCACTTTCGGGAGAAGCCAGCAAAGGTGGTAGTATCAGTAAACAATATGGCCGGGGATTAAACTCAAGCAGAGTGGGGGAATCATTTTGTCTTCATCGATAGTGAATACAACTTGTTAACATTATGAGAACTTTTGTTGAAAAGATTTAACCTATTTCACTTGCAAAAGGAAAATATGAACTGATGTATTCCGAATGCAAAGAACTAGAGGCACAACATGTAATTATGTTGAGTTGATTGCCAAATAGCTCCATGTGTTTCACCTTACAACTGAGCACTGCATAACACAGTTCAGAGGCCAGATTGCCTCTAAATACTCTACTTGGTGTTGAGCCTTATTTTTTGTTTGGTTAAGAGTTTATCTTCTTTTTTTCCCTTAACCTGTCATAGTTACTGTCCTGGTTTGTGCAGGTTGAGAGCATTGTTTTAAGCATCATATCAATGCTTTCTAGTCCAAATGACGAATCTCCTGCAAATGTTGATGCTGCGGTATGTGTATAATCATTTATATCATTTATTTTATCATAAACATGCAACTATTATTCATACCATTTTTTTTTAATGAGAAAATTTTAAGTTTGAAATAAACACAAAAATATATGTTTTCACAAGAAGATTTTTCAAAATCACCAGCGCATTTCAGTTTGTTAATGTTGCCATGCATAATCAGTTTGATACATTTTTGGAATTATGCTTCTCTTTGCTGTAATTAACACACTTTATCTGCATTATTACACATCTTATCGTATTCTGTATCAGCAACAGCAATATGGGCAGCATTTTATTGTTTGTTGAGCGAATACAAGGATCGTACTATAGTTTTTTTCCTAGTAATTCTGTTCAATGCTCCGCAGCATTTTAACATTTTCTTGATTGAACTCCTTCAGAAACAATGGAGAGAGAATAGAGACGAGTTCAAGAAGAAAGTAAGCCGATGCGTGAGAAAGTCACAAGAAATGATGTGACCCAGTGTTGCTGCGGTGCTTATGGTATCTGTCGTCAAGAGAAGCAGCAATGAACTTTGTAGAATTCCTTACACCTTTTGTTTTCAATCCATTATAACCTTAGCTCTTTGTGCACATGTTCTGAGTGACAATTATCAGTCTTAGATATTAATATTTTGGTTTGAACTTGACTGTTCTGGAACTTGCACGAACCTGTTTTGTTTTTTTATGGTGATAGATTGTGTTTATTTTCCAAGTAACTTTTCATGTTAAAGTGATTTTTTATTATTTTTAAAATCAGCACATGAAAACACTAAAATTATATTATTTAAAATTAATAAAATAAAATAAAAAAATTTTAAATTTTTTAGAAGTGTTTTTAAAATGGAGAAATAAATAGAATGGGTTGATTTTCATAATCTTGAAATTAATTAAAATGACGTCTTCTCCTTTCCTTTTGCTAAATCACTCATCAAATTTTTTTTTTTATATATATATATATATATATTTTATCAAAAACTCAAAAATCATAATATCAATTTAATATTTTATTTCACTCTTCAATATAATTTCATTTCCAAATTTTATTTATTTATTTTTGTTATACCATAAAAAAATCATCAGTTTTTTTCAGTATTTTAAAAATTCACTTAAAAATAAAAATTACCTATATCCACGTTTGGATATATAATTGAAAACATGAAATAACTGAGCATTCGATATTCCTTTCAAGTTGACGTTGGGTAGGCTATATTTTTACGTTATAGTGTCATAAATATTCCACTTTCAAGTTTATAATTTCAAATTTCCCTATAGTTTTACGAGACTATAACGTAAAAATATGTTTTTAGAAGCCAATTTTACCCTTCCTGTTAAATAACCAACAAAAGATTGATTCCTTTTCATATAATTATCTTACCTCTCTTCCCGCCCAATTAGATACCCAGACATGTAAAAAAACACTTAAAATCCCAATTAACCTTGAGTTCTACCAAATTCAGAACGTACGGGATTTTGATTGTAAGGGACAACACTGAAACTTCTGAACACTAGAAGAGTGAGATTTGTAGATTTTAAATATACAAGGGTGGAAATGGAAAATTGGTCACTTTATAAGAACTAAGATAAAGTTCACGCCTCCTAGCTATTAAAGAAGAACCACGACACGCATCCCTGGCTCTCTCAAGTCTCAAGTTCCTACACTCCGGCGACCGTTACTCGGGCTAAGCGTCAGATTTCAGCACTGTCTTCCTCAAATATATCTCTGCTAAAACCCCCACGCATCCCGCCTCTCTTCGTCATCCTCCTTAAGTAACCTTCCCTCTTTCACGTTCTGGGGTTTAAGTTTGCGACCTTATTTTGAAGAAGCCTTATTGGATAATTTGTTAAATACCCACTTCTATTTTAATGGTTGGTAGAGATATCGTCGATTGTTTTTGTCGATTGGAGTTTTTTTGCTGTTGAATAACGTGAATAGTAAATGTGCTCTTAGAGAAACCAAGACCCATTACGAAACACCAAAAACCCATTCCCCTTGCATAGTTTCTACAAACATTGCAATGACCACACGTGCCACATATTGACCTACTGGGCATTGCTCTCTTCCTGTTCGAAAAAATGCCAGTACGTACTGTTATTTCGAGGAACACTACGATTTTTAGCTATTCAAATGGGGGCAAGCTCGATGGTGTCTTTCTTTACTTTCGGTAAATCAAACTCGGTGAGACTACATTTTGTACTGTATCAAGTGTTTGTGCTCATGTGGGGTCTGTTTATGGAAACCAGGTTCACTGTCTTGTTTTGAAATCTGGTCTAAGAGTTTTGAGCTTGTTGGGTGTGCTCTGTTGAATTTTTATGCAAATTGTTTCAGTAATTGAGATATTTAGTTGGATGACATGAGAATGTGGACGCTTGTAAGTTTAAACTGAATACAGAAGCTAAAG
The DNA here is from genome assembly GCA_018804465.1 of Populus tomentosa. NCBI lineage: Eukaryota > Viridiplantae > Streptophyta > Magnoliopsida > Malpighiales > Salicaceae > Populus > Populus tomentosa. The sequence goes on along the minus strand of CM031983.1, from coordinate 3,188,004 downwards.
ACTTGCTCCGAAGATTTATGTTTTGAATTTAAAAACAGCAGGAGTCTGGATGGGGTATGGTTTTTTGTTTAGTACCGGGGAACTAGGTGCTGCTCTATACCCGTTTTTCTGTCTCCAATATTGAATTTAGATGCTATGAACCTTTCACTACTTGATCCATACACATGCTCTTCAGAACATTTTTGGCACGCATTTAAAATTGGGATTGGAAATCCATACGAGACTCATTTTATCAGCTCATTTGGTTTTTACTGCATATACATGCCGATCTTGGTTAGTGGCTGGTTTGGCTTCATGCAACAAGCTCAACTTAAACAACTGACCAACGTGATCCAACCTGCAAGTTGCAATTCTATGTCGAGATAGTTGCTATTGCCCTACACGATCGACCAATGACCTGGATTATGTGAAAGCGCTTACTGTTGACCTATACTAAATTCCTTCATTGCCACACTGCATTGAAACACCATGGTGGAACTCCAGCACATTTGAGTTTGTTCTTTTACAAACATACAAGGGTCCTAAAATACTTAATTTTTTTTTTATATGTAACAACAACAACAACAACAAATGGCAACACCACCACCTCCTCCACGCACCACCATGCTAGCCTTTGAACCTTTGCCCTTCTGAATTGTGTATGCACAAGCCAGTAAGCTACTATGGTGTGTATCAACAAATGGCAACCTTGATACACACCATAGTAGCTTACTGGCTTGTGCATACACAATTCAGAAGGGCAAAGGTTCAAAGGCTAGCATGGTGGTACGTGGAGGAGGTGGTGGTGTTGCCATTTGTTGTTGCTTTTATTATTATTACATATAAATTGATTGTTGTGTTTTGTTTAATCAATATACTAGATGGTGTGCTTCTTGTCCATGTAATCTTTTTGGTTGAACTTTGAACTCCTAGCCCTGCACTTTTGTTCCTTTTGTTATAGATTTCAACCCCGCAGCTTCTAACTGTTAGAGAATAATATAAATCATACCTTGGGACCTCACCTAACAGTTTAAGTTTTTGGGTTGAATTGGTTCTTTGACATGGTATCAGAGCCTTGATGACCAAGTGATCACGAGTTCAAATCTCACCATTCCTATTTATTTGATAAAAATTAAGCATAAGGTCATGTGAGCTTGTACAAGTTTCAAGCCCAAAAGGTTTTCACTTGAGGAGGTATGTTAAAGAATAATATAAATCATACCTTGGACCTTACCTAACAGCTTAAGTTTTTGGATTGAATTGGTTCTTCGACACTAACCATTGACTAACGGGCACTTGGTGCTGTCATTTCTCTATTTTCCATGTAAACTAGGCAAGTGACAGGGCTGGAATTAAAAAGTTAGAGATTAAAAACTGGAGGTGTCCAATTTTTTCTTAATTATCATTATTATTAAAGGCCAAGAGTTTGAAACAAGGAAAAGACATGTGATTTTTGAGCATTGCAATCTATTTGTTGAAGTTAGAGTCGATTTCAAGTAATGATAGTATGTTTTGAAAATAATCCTGTATGCTTGTGATTGCCGAAGTGGAACTGCATTCTTACGCGATGTATGTGATGTTGCTTAATTAGTTACATACATTTATCTATTTACAAGGGCAGAAGGGCAGGAAGACCACTGACAATACAGAAATTGAGTGAGAGTGAAAATGAGGATAGTGGGATTGACAGGTGGAATCTCATCGGGAAAGAGTACTGTCTCTAATCTTTTCAAGTCCCATGGTAGTCCCCTCGTTGATGCTGATATTGTTGCTCGGGTGGGTATTCCCCCTTGATTCTTTCTTATCTCTTGCTTTGGTTGCATTACGCATCTCATTATTTGGTAATGAGAGTGAAAATGAGGATAGTGGGATTGACAGGTGGAATCTCATCGGGAAAGAGTACTGTCTCTAATCTTTTCAAGTCCCATGGTATTCCCGTCGTTGATGCTGATATTGTTGCTCGGGTGGGTGTTCCCCCTTGATTCTTTCTTATCTCTTGCTTTGGTTGCATTACACATGCATCTCATTATTTGGTAAATTTCACGAATGATTCCTTGTTTTGGATGGAACAATCTGATTATAACATCAAATTCAGACATGACTGCCAAATTTTCTAACTGTTCATGGCTGCTTGAAAGAATTATTCCCGATTAAAGCTGATTTGGTTGTGGTCATGGTTATGAATCGAATGGATTGCAGGATGTACTGAGGAAAGGCACCAGTGGATATAAGGGGGTGGTTGCAGCATTTGGAGAGGACATACTGCAAGCTAATGGGGAAGTTGGTAGGCCAAAGCTGGGCCAGGTCGTGTTTTCTGACCCCGGGAAGCGTCAACTTCTCAATCGGTACAGTTTAATTAGTATCGTGTCGTGTGTTTGAGGAATAACAAATGAATTATATTTATAGCATTTGGACCATATGGAAGGGAAAATATACTTATGAAATGAAGTATCTAAAAGAATGGCGGCATTTTAATTTTTAGGTCCTAGACTGGAGTTACTAAATGTTTAATGAAATGACATGGTCTCAAGTTATTCATCTTTTTATGTCTATGCTCTAAGCTACATGGGCTCAACTCGTGCGTGGAAGAATATATTAAATTTCTTGGAGAAAAAGCTCGTTCTTTTGGCTAAAGTTGCAGATGTATGATTTGAGGAATCATGCAAATATCATAGTTTGCATTGGTTTTCTTTTGTCTATAAAATGAAACAAGAACCAAATTCGTTGCTTGTTGACAAAAAAATATCGTTAGTAGATGGATAAAAATGAGCTAATTTTAGTTTTAAGAAGCTCATACATGATGTCAGTGGCATGCATGTTTTAGTAAATTCAGTTCGCATTCATTCATGACGCGGATTGTTGTATATCCTTTTTCCTTTTAATTGTGAAGTCACACCCGTGAATTTCTAATTCATGTGATTATATGTCCAAGTTAAATCTCAAGCTTTTAATCTCGTCATTTCTTGCCTAAATTTTTCCGAGGCATTCTTGATTGAGATAGTGTTCTATCAAACAATGTGACAAAAGTTGCACTTTACACGCCTTTTTATGCTTGGCTATTGTATTCTTTCAGGCTTTTGGCTCCTTATATATCCTCTGGCATCTTTTGGGAAATTTTGAGTTTATGGTTGAAGGGGTACAAGGTAATTGTCTTAGACATCCCTTTGCTGTTCGAAGCCAAGATGGATAAGTGGACAAAACCCATTACAGTTGTATGGGTTGACACTGAAACACAGCTTCAGCGACTCATGGCAAGAGACAGAATCAACGAGGAAGATGCCAGGAATAGAATAAACGCGCAGGTGTCCCTGGATTTGAAAAGGTCACTGGCTAATATTGTCATTGACAACTCTGGCTCCTTGGAGGACCTGGAGGAACAGTTTCAGAAGGTATTGGTCCAGGTTACCAGGCCTTTGACGTGGACTGAATTCTGGCTTTCAAGACAGGGAGCCTTCTCGGCTCTCGTGTCCACTGTTATTGGAGTAGTTGCTGTAAAAAATGTTCTTAGCAAATTATAGCTGAAAATCCAAACTCCCGTTGGTTAACAACGCCCCTTGTATTTTATTTATGAAAAAAAAGATATGGTAGTATTCGGAAACAATTTCCAGACTATGAAATGTCTTGCCAGGAGTGGAACTAAATGCAATTCCTAGCTTGAATTTCCTGCGGTCGGTCCAAACGATGTTAAGATGAAGTTAATGGGTTTTGTGCGTGGAAATGGTTTTTGAGAGAGGGAGGGAAGGAGACCACAGCTTCTATCGGAAACAGGACGTCAGATGAGCTTTTTATGGGATAGACGTCCGATGAGTCTAAGAGCCCGTGTTAACAAGAGTTTTGAAGCTACCTTGCACTCGAGTTCATGAATTGTCCTGCAAGAGGCTAAAACTCTGCGGTGTCCGTAATTATGCCATTGGCTTCCCACTTCAGCTGTCGAAAGAAATTCGCTCACTGGATTCCGGCCACTTGTTAGATTTTCAACGTGCGTTCTTCAAATTAATTATGACTCCCGTGGGCCGTGCTTAACTAATCTCCAAATAATTAGCAAGAATGCGGATTAGCCTCTTCTTCTTCCTTCTTTATTCACACCAATACATCAGAAAAACATTCCACAGCCACCAACCAAGCTCACTCAACATGTCTCCAAAAGTAAATCAACAGCAATGTATCCTTTGCTATGAAAGTTAACCAAAGCCATGCGTCAGACTACAAATGCATCAAAACCTAAATCAATTGGTCAGGTACCAGAAGCAAGCGGCCTGCATGCTGTTCAAGCTCGGGGAGCCTCGGAAGTCAAAACACACACCCATGGATATGCAAATAAATTATTAGTTGCCGAGATTTCGCTCTCTCTCAGAAATAAATAAATCCATCATGCAAATGACCATGACATTTTTCTAACACGTCACCACAACACAAGAGCTTTAAACTAATTGAATTTACCAATTCACTGCATCCAATAATAAAACAGCATAATTAATGGATGGTAAAACCCACCATGAACTTACCCAAAAATATCTAGCTGACTTGTCCAGAGTCAATTACAAAAACAAAGAAAAATCAAAGTCAATGGCTGTGTGAATATGTAGAACCAAGATGTCTGGAATATTGACTTGATGATTATCAGATGGGAAAATGAGGCAGTGCTTTACTGCTCACGCTTTAACTAAAGAGAGTGGGGAATTATTATAATGTAAATCAATCAGCAAAAGATTTTTTTTTTAAAAAAAAAGCGAGCTGGATTTCGAGACGAAAAGATGTATGTTCGTGGAAAAGAAAAAGAAAGAGAGAGATGAAGCAAACTCTCCACTCATCTACCTCTTTTTTATTTATCCCCTTCTCTCTAGTCTGAACAAAATTAGCGAACAAAAACTCCCTCTAATCTCTCCTCAAAACCTGACTGACTCCTTATTCTCTACTGTTGATCTCAATTCTCGTCAATCTTTTATCAATAACCCCACTCAATCGATACTCTGCTTCCTCTCACATTAAATCACCTCTTGCTTTCTTTTAATCTCTTCACTCCTCTCTCTCTCAAAAATCCCATGAAACATTGAAACCCCATGTCATGTCCCGTGACTTTCAACAACTCTCCTCTTCTCAGTCTCAACCTCCCACCTCAAAATTCTCCATATCTTCCTTTCACTACTCGATACCTAACGACCCTTTTCACCCCTCTTCTCTCTCACGAATCCTCCCTATTTCTCTGACCGCAGAATAATTACCAGCTGTATCATCAAGAATCATGCGGTCTCCACAGCCCCACCGTAACGGCGGCGAGACCCAGCAACACTTCCAGTCCACCATCTCCTTACAGAAGCTGAAACGCTTCAACTCACTCATTCTTGTTTTTCGATTCTCTGCCTTTTGTTTCTCTCTTGCCTCTGCTGTTTTCATGCTCACTAATTCTAGAGGATCTGATTCCTTTCATTGGTACAATTTTGACGCTTTCAGGTATATGTACATATTATATCACAGATTTCAAACTACTTTCTCTCTCTCTTTTAAGCTCTTTTCTTTGCTGTAAATTCCTGTTTGGTTCGTGAGGGGAAAAAAAGTGTGAGAATCAAAAGGGATATCTCTTCAAATGCGCTAGATTCAGTTTTTTTTTTTTTTTTTTAAATATATCTATTCCCGCTTTTTGCTTTTTCGTGATTTTTTTAGGAAGTCCAAAATTGTTTGAAAATTCTTTATTTGACCATTTGACCCAACTACTTCCTCACGATTTTTGCATGTCTGAGAAGAGTAAAATTAATTTTATCAAAATTCTTTCCTAAAATCACTTAAAAATGTTGACAGATACGTTTTTGCTGCGAATGCGATCGTCGCCGTTTACTCTCTATTCGAAATGACTGCCGCCGTTTGGGAAATTTCAAGAAACGCCACGCTCTTCCCTGAAGTTTGCCAAGTCTGGTTCGATTTCGGCCATGATCAGGTAAACGTATTCGTATCCCTCCGTCCGTCCGTGTATGTATGCACGCGTGTTTTAATCATCTTGGAAGTGAGCGAGAGAGTTTTGATGGTGTGTGCGTGATGCAGGTGTTTGCGTACCTGTTATTGTCAGCGAACTCAACCGGCACGGCAATGGCTAGGAGAATGAAAGACGCGTGTACGGATAACAAGCCGTTCTGTGTGCAGTCAGATATTGCGATTGCTCTGGGTTTTGTCGGGTTTTTGTTTTTGGGTGTTTCGTCTTTGTTTTCGGGTTTTCGGGTGGTTTGTTTTATAATCAACGGCTCTCGTATTTATGTTTAGATCATTAGTAGATTAAATTAATAGTGTATGGAATTAATTAATTAAGATTGGACAGAGAGGGAATATTTTTTTTGTATGCGGGAGACCATTTTTCACGTTTTTACTGTGTGTGATCGAAAAGAATGAATGATGATCGTTTGGAGTGTATGAAACACGGTTGTAATCGTGTTTGTAAAAGATTTATTATTTTTTTTATATATTTAAAATTGATACACTAATTTTAAAAATTATTTTTAAAAAATAAAAAAAATTATTTTAATATTTTTTAATATAAAAAATATTTTAAAAAATAACAGTAATTATATTTTTTTGATTAAATTTATAATCAACGGCTCTCGTAGTTATATTTAGATTATTAGTAGATTAAATTAAAAGTGTATGAAATTAATTAATTAATATTGGACAGAGGGAATATTTTTTTGTATGCGTGAGACCATTTTTCACGTTTTCACTGTGTGTCATTGAAAAGAATGAATGATGATAGTTAGGAGTATATGAAATGTGGTTGTAATTGTGTTTTTTAAAAAATTAATTTTTTTATTAAAAATTATTTTTTTATTATATTTTAGATTATTTTAATATATTAATTTTAAAAATAATTTTATTTTGATGTATTTTAACATAAAAAATTACTTTAAAAAATAATATTAATCACGTACTCTTAAACAATCCTTATAATTAACGGCTCTTCGTATGTATGTTTAGATTATTAGTAGATTAAATTAATAGTGCATAATTATTAAGATTGGACAGAGAGGGAATATGTTTTTTTTTGTATGGGTGCGATCATTTTTCATGTTTTTATGGTGTTTGAAAAGAATGAATGACGATTGTGATTTGAAAATTAAAAATAAATAAATAAAATATTAATTTAATATATTTTTTAATAAAAATAATTATTATTATAATTCAACCATAAACATTATTTGTTTATTTTGTATTTGATATTTGTGTTTTTTGGTCAAATTTTCATTTAGGTTAGATTTTAGACAACTTATAGCAGCTTACATCTGAATTTATGCATTTTTAAATTTCTTTTATTTTTGTTGGGAATTAGTGTAACTTGTATTTATTCTCAATTTATTTTTATTTATTTATAATTTGTTAAAGAAAATATTCTTATCCTAATAGATAAAAAAAATGAACAAAAAATCTAACCTGATTTATTATAAAAATATTTGCAAAAAAAGAAGAAGATAAATGGCCATGTGGTACTTTTTTTACATATATCTTTTTGTTAATAAATCAGATGGAGATTTAAAGCTTATTATGCAACAGTGATCATGAATTTAGGAGGAATTTATAAGCAATTAAACCTGTAACAAAAAATTGAAAACTTAGAGTTCATTTGATTTTGTTGCAATAGCATTTTAAAAAAAATATTTTTTCTTTATTTCAAATTATTTTTTTATGTTTTTATATGATTTTGATATAATAATATCAAAAATAATTTTTTTAAAAAAATATTATTTAAATATATTTTAAAATAAAAAATATTTTAAAAAATAATCATTACAATAATAATATAAAATAAGCAATATGGTATATAATAATAAGTTCTAAGCTGAACTTCGAGATATTGCAAGTAAAAAAAAAAAAAAAAAGCAACGGCGATAATGAAAATAAAAGTTCTATTCTTACTCTGTAGACATATTTTGTTGACGAGATTGAAATAAAAATAAGAGCGTGGATGAGAATGTAAATTGAACATGAATTTATTTTTAAAGACGATGTCATAATAAAAATAATAATATACTATTTATATTCATTATATATCAAGTATTTATGCTATTATCACCGCTCCAACCGTGATCGATGCCAACATTTTAAAAAAATATTATATTAATATTATTATTGTACCACCACTCTTAATTCTCGTAATTTCTTCAACTCGATCAATTTTTTTTATAAAAGTATTATTACTATTATTATCACTCTCCATTCATCCCTATCACGAAGGCACAAACATCTTTATTATTTCCACTATTATTAAAAAATCATTGTTTTAATCATTATTTCTCTTCATAAAAACAAGCCATTAAAAAATCTAAATCTTATTTCAATTATTTGTTATTGTTACAAATACAATATTAAAATTAAAACACGAACATTTAATTTCAAATGACACCAAAAAGTTTTGAAATGCAGGGATTTCCCTGCAGCATTATCCCCGAGTCCATTATAGCTTCCAAACGTTAAACACGTTTGTGATAAGAACCCGGTGATGAACAACATGCTTCATTATATATATATATATATATATATATATATATATAATCAACTATAATCTCAGCACCTCTAAAGCTTTCAATACCCGTGGGGTATCGTGATCTTCTTCTAGTGATGTAAAGATGTCCCTAAAAGGAGGAACGAACAGCTGAATGAGATTGTTTTGATTAGATAAGGCGTCTAAAGTTACCATTGTAATGCATATTTATATGGATTTTTAGCCTATGGCAGTTAAAAGGCTTATATATATATATATGGTAACTTTAGACGCCTTATCTAATCAAAACAATCTCATTCAGCTGTTCGTTCCTCCTTTTAGGGACATCTTTACATCACTAGAAGAAGATCACGATACCCCACGGGTATTGAAAGCTTTAGAGGTGCTGAGATTATAGTTGATTATATATATATATATATATATATATATATATATATATATATATATATATATATATATATAATAAAAAACAACACCCGCAAGCCATGAGCACTCAATTTGAAGGGGTTTTATAACTATCTCGTCAATTTCTTAGGCAAGAACCTGTGAACAGGCAAAAACTTGTGAACATGGCAATTTAAGTTATTAAAATAAAATAATTTTTTAATATAATATTAGAATATTAATAACCAAATAATCACGAATTCAAATTCAAATCTTATTGTCTCTATTTATTTAATAAAAATTAAGCACAAAATAATATAAATCTGTATTAATTTATATCTAAAAAACTTTTACTTGAAAGGATATATTAGAAAATAATATAAATTATATCTTAAAATTTTAACTAATAACTTAAACTATTAGGTTGAGATTAGTCATATAACCAAACATTAAAAAATAAAGGGAGGGATGCAAGTTTTGTCACCAATTAGGATAAAATATGCTTTGGCACATGAGTTATGCGGCATGGTAGAGATATTGATTTTCTCCCGAAATCCTGCCATTACAGACTTCACATTCTAAAACCTTAAAAAAGTTTCATAATGATCAAACTACACGAATTCACACTGATTGACTATCATTCAGACTCTTATTTGAGTGTACAACGCCACCAATTTCAGTTGCCTTCATACTTTGGGTCAGCCATCACATAATGATAAGCTATCACCAGAACAAATATAAAAATGCCAAGAAAATTGGCAAAAAATCCCAGGTCTTGATCATCAAACATCTGTAGAAGCATGAATAAGAGCAAAATGCATCAGTAACACAACCACAATTGACAATGTCAAGACTAAAATTCACTCTGTTACTTTAAAAGAAATGCAGTTGGCTGTTCTACTGCTAACATGATTGAAAACCCAAGGGATAGTGTGAGCTCAATACCCAGTATGCATTAAGTTTCGTTCCCTCTCAGCTGTAATGCTTTTACTCTAGAGGTGATCATTGAAAGGGGGGGATCTATTGTTGCAATTTCTTTCATCTTCACAGGACAGATGGATGTATTTGCAGCATGTTAAAGGTCTTTAAAGAATATTAAAATTCTTGTTATGATCTTACCAAGCCCAGAAATACCCACGTATAGTTGACAAGATGGCTTAATAGAAAGCAACAACATAAAACAAGCCATGAGTTACGAAAAAAAAAAAAACATGAATCAAAAAGCCATGCATACTTCTTCATTTAATCACTGCACACATTAAAATTGCCAAATCTTAATTAAATCCCAACGGTAATGCTGCTACCCAGTACTAGATGGTTATCATGGAACAATTCTCATCACTAAGATCAGCCCAGAATGAAATGCATTAGAGATTCATTTCGTTTAGACAAAGGTAAGTTATCTAACATTCAACTTAATGATTTGCATACAGCTCAAAACTGCATAGTAGTCAAGCAGGCAAAGCCAACGAAAAGAAACAAAAAAGGACACCTTCTCGACCTATCCTGGTTTTCACTTTGAATAGTCATAGCTTTGCCAAGCATGCATATTTCTTTTCCTCCTTAAATCAACACTGTTCCCTGTTCTAATCACAAAGGCAGTCCCTAAATTCACACTGCTACTCTCTAGCCTGGATTGATAGGAATAGTAAAAAAAATGCCAGACATGCTCATCAGCTATTTGTTAAGCAGGAAACTTCCCATGACTTCCTGGCACAAAAGTGCCGCGGGGCAGATACAGTTGCACCGAAATTCCCTTCAATATTTGAAGCAGTACAATCAAAACTTAGAGCCTATTTATTTTTGCGTTTTAAAAGTGTTTTGAAAAAAATTAATTTTTTTTCCTAGCTTTAGATTAATATTTTTTTGGATGTTTTCAGATAATTTTGTTGAGCTGATGTAAAAAATAATTTTTAAAAATAAAAAAAGCACTATTGAAAACCAGGATGGCAAACACTGCTACACTTCTAAACACCCCGGCGTGATAGATAGTGTCCTTGGCCCCCATAACAAAATTTCCAGAAACTCAAATAAACAACAAATTTATTTCCCTCAAACCTCAACTAACTTCATAGTGTTATTGGGATATCATATCACATTCCATTTCAACCAACAGATTGACGATAAAACAAAGAAACATGTACAGCCTGGAAATAAGAAAATTCCAGCCTAGTTGCAAAAACTAAGAAAACAAACCACCATGTACTATGTTTCAAAGTTCCAAACAATGCTAGGTGAAGTAGAAACCCAAAAAAGAAGTGCCAAGATACACAAATCCGAGAGAGCATGTCAGACAATATTTAGATTCTACAATAGAGATCCAAATTCAGAGAGTAAATTTTCTAAATAGGCCACTTCCTTTCCACAATAAAATGCAATTTCCAATTATGTTAGTGTGGATTCCCTCTCATCGAGTTATATGCGTTGCAAAAGACTAAGATTTGGAGAACAAAGCAAACCGAAATTGCAGTAAGAGGGAGGTAATCAAACATACCTTTTCAGCTGATCTGATGCGAGAAGGCTAAAAGAGTGACTACTGACTAGATCTCAACGGCAAGAGTAGATAGCTCTTTGTGGCTCACTGTGACGCGCTCTCTGTGGAAGTCACGGGAGTGGAACGCGAGAGGCATTTGATGATTATTTGCTCCGTTTACTTACTCTGGTTGACTGGAAATCCCACTGGAAGGTATTGGGCCTTTCTATCCCAGCCCATATCTAACTATGTGGGCCTTATGAGAGATCATGGATCTTGTCTTCGGTAGAAAGGTCATAAAGTATATATTACTAGTGCCGGAGCTAGACATTGGGTCTTGCCCTCCTGGAGGGCCTAGCTTAAAACTCTTATATTAATTATTATTAATTTTTAAATATATACAGAGATGATTTAATTTTTTAAAATATGTATCTAACATAAATTAATTTTTAATAAAATTATTTTATATAAATTCATTTGATAAATATAAAAATATTTTATTTCTTTACAGTTCATGTATTTACTAGATAGAGAATTGCCGTTAAAAAAGTCTCCAATAAAGACTCGCCTTGAGCATGAAGAAGACGGATTATACATCCTCCAACTCCGCTGTCATCCTCGACTGAAAAGACTCGGAATGATTGTTGCATTATAAAATAATGATGTTTTCGTGCTCCGGTGGTTACTAGCAAGCATTTATCGATACACCGGAGAAAGAAAGAACGGAAATAGCCAGGTTCAAGGGATAGCAAAAAGGCAACAATATCAAACACTACAGTAATGTAAAAACCTCGTATAACCCTTCCAAGTTTGAAAGACATGGAATGATAATTTAAACTGCCAATCTCTCAACAGGAAATGGAAAAAGAAAGGGGATAAAATTGCGAGTGTCAAGTCTCAATATAGAGACTCGTGAAAAACCGTGTGGCTGCTGGGATTCGAGCCCAGGTCTCCACGGCCACAACGTGGAATTCTCACCACTAAACTACAGCCACAAGATGACTCCGTGATCTCAAGTTATATTTATGATAGACTCTAAAAACCACACCTAGATGGACATTTTCTTTTTCAGTCAAGAGACTGGACACGGACAAAGATGAAATTTGCATTATTATGGATAAGAAAAATATATATTGTTTTTCTGTTCATTTTGGAGTTGTTTATGGAGGTTTGTTTTTTAAAGTATTTTTTATTTAAAAATATATTAAAATATTATTTTTTAAAAATTATTTTTGATATAAATATATTAAAATGATCTGAAAATATATATAAAAAAATTAAAATAAAAAAAAAATTTATAAAAAAACTATTTGAAATGCAATTCTAAATTACACCTCCATAACAAGTGCATTCCAGGACATATTAACGTCTTTGCTACTTTCTTCTATGATAGATTTAAAGATTGGTTCGGAAAAGTTAGGGTTTTTAAGAGTGCTTTTTGAAAAAAATATAAATTGTACCCTGAAAAAATAACATGTAAAAAGAATTGTGACATTAGCTTTTAAAACATTACCAAATACTTAAAAAGCCACAAATAAAAGCCATAATCACAACTAAAACTCATCTATTTTCTTTGTCTCACCTCCCCTTTAATATTTTTTTTAAAGAAACATGAAAATTTTTTGCTCAAGTATTTACGTTGGGTGAATCTTCTCTCTAAAATTCTCGTGCTGTATTGGTACGGACAGCACTTCCATGCATCGATTTCCACTGGAGGTGGGATGACTCGTTTCTCTAAGTTCCTCCTTGTTACTCAATGATGGTCTTCCCATTTTTCACTTACCATTTTACTAAGCTTTCTGTAGGGATTAATTGGTTGATTTCTTTCTTCTTTTTTTAACATGTTTGGATTCGTTGTTTCTTCCTCGAAAAAATATTTCGCCATTGATCTCACCCCAGAATTCCTCTTCGAAATTTAATTTCCAACTCAATCATCTATTGCTCTTTTTTATCTGTTAATGAATGTGAGTTTCATTTTTGGTGTTGTTAAATTGATTTATCACGAGTTGCTATGAGAGGTTTTAATAAAACTTAATGTATCTTTTGCTCAAGAGATATAAATTCTAATAACTTCACAAATACATTTTGATTGGATTTAGCTTTTTGTTCATTTATACCTCTCAGGGGATTTCATTATAGCGTATGCCAGTCCAACTTAGCTTTAACCTACCCTGCACCTGTACATGTTTGAAGAATTTATTATAGAATTACATCATTGTAAAAACACTCGTAATCTCAACATATAATCCCCATCTCTGCCACAAACAATGGTCTAGATATTCTAAAACCTCAAAAAGAAATTGAAAACATCAAGGAGCTGCAACAATCTATTCAAACCTTTCACTGTGTTTGAGCTAACAAAATTGACAGTCTGACTATCACTCGGACACTTATTTGAGTGTGTACAACACAAGTTTCAGTTGCCTTCGTACTTTGGATCAGCTATCACATAATGATAGGCGATCACCAGAACAAATATAAAAATGCCAAGAAAATTGGCACAAAATCCCAGATCTTGATCATCAAACATCTGCAGAAGCACAAATAGAAGGCAAATTTATCAGTAACACAACAAAATCGATAACAATGTGTTTGCAATTTTATCTGACTTTAACGAAAGAGACTGTATACTATGCTTGCAAGGTTGACAACCTCAAGGACACTGAATTCAAAATCCTACATGTAGTAATCACTATTTGGTTCCATTCCCTCTCAGCTTATTGTGTTACTACTAGAAAGAAAACTGAAAGGGAGTCTGTTTAGAAAATGGATGTAAAAAGGGCCTTTCAAGCCCCCATTTAGATGGTTATATTTCCTATCGAAGTCTAAGGAAGCCTGGAAATGCAAGCATATGGTGAACAAGAGGGATCATAGTCAACACAAAAAAAAAAAAAAAACACTGAAGACAAACTACAAATTACCAAAATACACACATGCATGAGTGGAAATGACACGGTCATCATTTTACTTTCATTCAATTGCGCCCAGCAAATCAAATTTGGCAACTTAAAATCAAACCCCATCACAATCACCATTAGCTTGGTCTATTTGGTAACATGACACATTCCTTATCGGTTGATGGAAATACTAGACAAAATGCATTTCAAATTCTTTCAGTTAAGATTAAGGATGGTTTCTGTTACTCAGAGTCACTTGTGTACAACTCGAACTCGGATTTATTAGCTTCAATTCAGATGTGCGCACATTTCATTTCTCCGACAAACTTAAACACATTTTCCCATGTTGATGTAGAGGCACTGCCTCCATTAATCAGGACTTATTCCAATCACCCTACAGCATCTAAATTCACACTGATAACTTCCTGTTGTTAATAGGACCTGTAAATGCTAATTCATATGCTCACAGCAGGTTGCACAAACTCAAGATGTATCAACTCAACAAGGTTCAAACATCAAACCTACAATGGCATCAATGCAAACCCAGTGCTAAACCAAGACAATCTCAAGCAGCATTTACCACTTCCATAGTACACTAGAGATGCAAGCTTCAGTCAAACAAATTGTAACCTTTTGCAACAGGCCAGCAATTTCAGGCAATAGAATGCAATTTCCCATTATGGGAATCCAGATTTCATAATCATAAAATTCACAGAAAAATAAATACAATGGAAAAATAAAAACTAAAAAAAGGGAAAGCGATCGCAGTGGGATTCGAACCCACGACCTTTAGATTCGGAGTCTAACGCGATATCCACTCCGCTATGCGATCAATTGTGATTTCTATTCGTACTGTTTTATTTATTAATCACCATATCATGAATTATATAACAGACCTACTTTCCTCCTTTCAAAATCATGTGAATACAACTAAACATAAATTAAAAAGATGAAAAAAGGAAAAAGAAAAACCTTCGATGCAATTGTTTGTTTTGATTATATGGATCTACGATCTCTATCACGATTGAAGACTCTGAAACTTGAAAATAAAAGAGAAAATTACAAAACATACCCTTTTTACCGATCCGAAACGAAAAGGGCAAACTAATGGCTAGATCTCAAACGACGGGAGTAACTGCTCTCTGTCTCTGGGTCTCTTGGACACTCTTTTTCGCGATCTCTCTGTTTTCTAGCAGCAGCAGCTGCTTTCAAATGGAAGTCGATGGGTTTTTTTTTTTTTTTTAATCACGGGTCGTGTGTGTTACATGGGTTTAATGGCCCACGATATGTTTTTTTTTGAAGAGGCAAAGCCCAAGTGTGGCAATTTTTTGATTGGGGTACTTAAAAACATTGTTTAATGTCCAAATGTGTTTATTTTTAGGAATTGTTTGTTTCTGCGTTTGTAACTGTGTTTTGGTAAATTTCAAATATTTTTTATTTTTTTTTTTACTAAAATTGAGTTACGGTTGTACTTTTTGGATCGTTTTGATGTGCTGATATCAAAAATAATTTTTAAAAAATAAAAAAACATCATTTGCATGTATTTCGGCACGAAAAGCTATTTGAAAAGCAACCGCTACCACACTACCAAACACACTCTTAAAGGATAGAATTTCATCTTTAAAAAGGCAATTTTAGGTTTTTTTTCAAGGTTAAGTTTTATCTCTCAAAATTTCTCTTTTTTATATAAATAGAAAAAATATATTTGTTATGTGTATCTAGAGACGTGAAGGGGGCTTAAAATTCAATTGAGTATGGAAGACAAGTGCAAATATATGAAATTAAGTAAAAAATTCAATCTATGTATGGGGGCGTAAAAAAGAATATTCATGTTTACAACTAAAATTAATTAAGAATATTGGAGAGAGAAAGGTTAAATAATATTTTGTGCTGATTAAGAATATTCTTGAGTTATCAACTCTTGGCTGCAAGCTTGGAACTTGCTAGCGAAGAAAGGGAAAAATGTTGGCAAGGAAGCCAGTGGAAGAAAAGATTTTATCTCTTTAATCATAATACATATAATTTGTGCTATTTTATTAATTTTTTAAGTAGGTTATTTCACAAATCTTTTTTTTAAAAAAATCGCTAATACGCAAAAGTAGCCAGGAAAATTGATGGAGAACATGTTGACTCGACAATTAAAAAACATCAGACTCAACAAGTGGATAAAATATGGCTTCAAATTTCTCACTTTATTTGTATACGTGTAATAGATATCGAGCTGCTACGAAAGAAACGAAATGGAGCATGCATCAAGAATGATCCAAACAAGCAAGTTCGAGAACAACTTGAAATGAAAGTTTATATTGCTGCATGCTAAAATCCAAGGACAAAAACAATGTGGCTGCTGGGATTCGAGCACAGGTCTCCTTGGGTGGAATTCTCACCACTTAAAAACAGCCATCTCGGAAACACTATAATTTTGAAATCCAGTCTATCTCTGTTGATCAATTCAAGATCCAAAATTAAAATTAGATTGGGTTAGAAAAAAACCCGGTATAATCCGGTTATGACTAGTTAACTTTTATTTTTTTTATTAAAATAACATCGTTTTGATTATAAAAAAAATTGTTCCGAACAACCTAGTAACCCGGCTTTTAAACCGGACCGGGTCTGAAAATTATGGGTGAAATAGCTTCCACACAACTTTATAATGGGTGAAGTGCAGTTTCTTTGATTTAAATTATTCAATATCCTGTTTTATATTTACATTCCTAACTTAATTTTTGTATTAAATGTTACTAGCCTTCCTATTAAATGTTTGGTAATAAGCTGTTGAACTGTTGTGGATTCAGTTATTTTTTAAAAGACCTTTTTAACTCATGTATTAGTTGAAATAAACTTGTGGATATTAATTCTAACCATACTATAAAAAACTACAATGGCCTTTAAGGGAATGATAATCGTAGATAATTAAGGCACCGAGTTATATATTATCTCGCAGGAATTGAATTATTATATACTAGCTCTGCTTTTTTTTTCCTTGTTTTGCTCAAGGTCGTGCTTTGCGTGATCGCAACATAAGAAAGCCCCTTCAAGGCTTCAACAAAACGATGCGTCACTCTAGCTTTCGGAAACCAGACAGGTAGGATGCTTCCCCTAATCCAAATGGTAAAATACTGGAATACAGTGCATTCCTACACATCAACACCGCTTTTCTTCTTCTCCTCCTTGTATTTTTCTAGTCGCTATCGCCACCTGTTCTCGGTGGAGATTTTTGCAAGAACAACCAAATAGGTAGGATGCTTCCCCTTCAAGTGGTGAAATTATGGAATGCAGCGTCATATTCCTGCATAGAATATATCATCATCATCCATCCTCTCTCTCTCTCTCTCTCTCTCTCTCTCTCTCTCTCTCTCTCTCTCTCTACTTTCCTTTTTGAATTTGTTATGATCAGCACCTGTCGTGGAAGATTACAAGAATATTGGACTTGATACGCCTAACAAATAAGAAGATTTCCCAAAGGACTACAATTAATATATTGCCATTACGTGGCGGGCTGTGAGTAAAGATCGGTCGGTAATGGTTTCTTTGTTGGGTGCAAGGTGCGACTGGTAGGTGATACTTTCGGAGTGAAGACGTGTGATGGGTCTGGATCTGACGAGGATGATAATGCTGGCACGTACAAGGCATAACATTTTTCAAAAAACCGTGCTGTATCTTACGTGGCAGATAATTAACGGAGAGTTCATTTTAATCATTTCTGGATCATTAGCTGTTAGAGTAAAAAATCACATGGTCGCTAGACCACCAGCTACCAGTGGTCTCAGCCAATCAAAACCCTGATTTTTGTTAAATCATTTTGTTTTACTTAGAAGAGAGAGAATGCAAGAACTTGCTGCGAGAAAAACTAACTTGTTTAATTTTATGTTTTAAAAATATTTTTTAAGAAATTTAATTTAATTTAATTTTTTTATTTTAAATTAATATTTTTTAATGTTTTTAAATTATTTTAATACATTAATTTTAAAAATAATTTTTAAAAATAAAAAAAATATTATTTGATATATTTTTAAATAAAAAAATACTTAAAAAAAAATGTGAAAGATATAAGGAAATTTTTTGTGGTACATGGGTTAAGATGGAGAGGGTATTTGAAAGAGAAGGGGCCAAATTGACCCTCCAATTTTTTTTCAAAACTTTTATGATAATTCTTAATTTAATCATGTCTCTTTTTATTTAACCTTCCTCTCGTGTTTTATTTTTTTTAATTTTTAATACAATAATTTCATTCAAGTACAATAATTTACTAAAATACTTCTGTTCTATGTACTATAAATTAAATAATTTGATATCTAGGTATTAAATTGATCATTTTAGATGTTTTAATAAAACAGGATTAATTTTTTAAAATAACAGTTAAAACTTAATTTTTTACTTAACAGTTGAATAACTCCAATAATTAAGAGCATTAAAAAAAATCTAAAATTGTAATTCAACAAAACTCAAAGTCCATATAGATTATTTTGAAAAAACATTTTTAAAAAATTTAAAATTTTTTATTTATTTTAAATTAATATTTTTTTATATTTTAAAATTATTTTAATGCACTAATATTAAAAATAATTTTTTAAAAATAAAAAATATTATTTTAATATATTTTTAAATAAAAAATATTTTTAAAAATAATCGCTACTAGAATTAATTATCTAATCAATAAACACAATCTCACTGTGGAACACGAAAACATGGACACATGAACCGATGTTGGAGGATAGGTCACGTGGGAATATCAAGATTTGCGTGACCACACGGAGCTCGTAGACTCGCCCTACCGTACCAAACTCCATGATCCAGGATAATTAACAGGATGACGTAAACAAATGCATGTCTTATGACAAACGTAGTAAAGAGAAAAAAACCTTAATCTGACGTGTACATACTCTTTAGTCTTTAGTGCAACGGGACGGAGAGTCTTTTGATTGAAATCAAACAAGTTCCCTGTACCAACAGCGACGTTCGCTTTAACTCAACCTCAATCGAACATCGGACACTATATATATAGTCCTTCATATCTTTAAGTCCCATCAAAATAAATATAATAATTATAAAATCCTCTCTCAAATTCTTCCTGCTGCAAAAGTGATTCTGGTAATTAATTCTCAGTTACTTGGGATTTTGTTTTCTGTTATTCTTTTGTTGAAAAGAAAAGGATGTCGGGATTGAGAGAGATTCAGATCTGAGGTCTTTTTTTTTTTTCTCTTCTTTTTTTAAAAAACTCGGTGGGGTATGGTTTGTTAATGCATTCGAAGCTTTGTTCTTCTCGTGTTTTCGAAGTCCCGTTTAATTCACGCGTCTTTCTCCTTCTCCTTCTCCGTTACTAGTTGGTGTAGTTTGTCAGCCTGTTTATTTTGATAACTAGCTGTTAACCTTAAATTTTGAAGCCAATTTGGCTACAATTGAACTCTTTATGTAAAGCTGCAGTCTTTGAGTTTCATGGCTTGCAGAAAAGTTTGAGATTTTGACCTTTTTTTCACATCACTCAGGTGATTTGATTTTTTTTTTTGAATTGATGTTTGTCGGGTGGTTTGATACGAGGTTTTTGAGTTTTTAATTCTTGGGTTGTTTATGCATCTGATGATCATCCACTATTTTCTTTTTCTGGGTTGTTTGTGAAATTGATGTAGATTGAGATTTTTCTTTTAATCTCTTGATTTTGTTTAGAAATTGAACAAAAATGGCCAAGGAGGCTTCGAATGGAAATCACAACTCTGCAACAAAAGCTCCTCCAACTCCATCTCCTTTACGATTTTCCAAGTACTTCCAGGTATAACTGTTTGACTTTTTTTTCCATTTATAAATGCTGTGATCTTTTTGTTTTTTTCTCTGGTATTCGATTAAGTTTTTGTATGATCCATGATCTGCATGGCACAAAATCGTGATAAATTTGTTTCAAGCTACATATCGATATCCAATTTGCGATTTACTTTTTATTTCTCTATATCTGTTCTTTTTGGGTTGCAATGCATGTTGCATTAAGTTTTGGATTGCAAGGAAAAGAAGTTACAATATTAAAAATGAACGCCGAAGTTATAATATTAAAATCGAGTGCAATTTAGAGAAAATGTTTGCTAGATCTTGTTAGATGCAATCTAGTTTTACTTTCTGGATTTTGAGTTCATTGAGGGTCGGTAATTTTTCAATGGTAGATTTTCCCATCATGGAAGGGTTTCTGAAAAGTACCTTTGCATTAACACTTGATTGTGGATGTTTTCGTGCTTTAATTGAGATTTTTTATAGAGGGTATTTGTTTGGTGGTATTATCAGAAACATATATTTTTTTCTCAGCAGCCACCATGGCGTCCCCTTCTGTTTAATAAAAGATTTTTTTCTTTTTTTGGTAGTCCAATATGAGGATTTTGGTCACTGGAGGAGCTGGATTTATTGGTTCACACCTGGTGGACAGGTTGATGGAAAATGAAAAGAATGAGGTAAGCACATCTTGTTTCAAAATCATCTTAAGATATTCAAGAAGATTGACAGGCTTTTATGAGTTGGCTATGCCTGTTTTGTTCAATAAGAACAGACAGTTGTCCATCCAATAACAAGTGGAAAGCATTTCCACACATTCATAGAATATAAAAATTTGTAAGTAATATTTGAATTCCATGGTTGGTCTATTCTGAATTATGTTTGTTGCGTCTCCTAGGTTATTGTGGCAGATAACTATTTCACTGGCTCTAAGGACAACCTAAAGAAATGGATCGGTCATCCAAGATTTGAGCTCATTCGTCACGGTACTGTTGCTTTTAACTTCTTGCGTCTCCAGCAGTGCAAAGCCAATGCATGTCAATGATGTCTTGCTTTCTCTATTGTTCATTAATTAAAATGGCCATGTTGATGTTGCTTTATTTCTGTGCAGATGTCACTGAGCCATTGCTAGTTGAGGTCGATCAAATTTACCACCTTGCTTGCCCTGCTTCCCCAATCTTCTACAAATATAATCCTGTAAAGGTATGCCTGTGTACATCATGCTCCTGTCCTTATCTATATAGTTGTTCACTTCTCCCTCTCTAAGTTCTTGTGACTGTGAATCCTTATTTTGACCATTGAATTGCCATTTGACCTGTAAAATTTCTATGCATGACAGACCATAAAGACAAACGTGATTGGGACATTGAATATGTTGGGACTTGCCAAGCGAGTTGGAGCAAGGTTTGAGACTGCTACTCTAGCTCGCAGTTATTATTTCATAATGGATGATCCTTTGTTACTGAAGCTTACATTAATTGGCAAACAGGATTTTGCTTACATCAACTTCCGAGGTCTATGGAGATCCACTTGTACATCCTCAGGATGAGAGCTACTGGGGAAATGTCAACCCAATTGGTGTGTTAGATTTCTATGTTTTTCCTTGGGGAACAAAAGCCTTCCTCATCGAACTGTTCATGTCTTTGAAGATGCCTTATATACTGTATTTCAGGACAAATGCTTTTTGTACCACTTGCAATGCATATTAACTATTGTGGATATGTTGCTAATTTTTACAGGAGTCAGAAGCTGCTATGATGAAGGAAAGAGAGTGGCTGAAACTCTGATGTTTGATTATCACAGGCAGCATGGGATAGGCATGTAGCTCTCTCTCTCTCTCTCTTTCTCCCCGAGATAACTTTGAAACAGTTATCTTTTCTTTTTGTGATTTTCCAATGTTCAAAACATTTTCACTCAGCACTCTCTATCTCTATCTTTTTGTGATTTCCTGCATCTAAAACATCTTCACTAATTTTTTCCCCTATACCAGAGATAAGAATTGCCAGAATTTTCAACACTTATGGACCCAGAATGAACATTGATGATGGTCGTGTTGTCAGCAATTTCATAGCCCAAGCAATCCGGTAAGTCGGTACAACAACAGCTCTTGTGATTTTTTGAAAAAGTTCTTGTCACAACTTTGTATCTTATTGGCACTTGTTCTGTGAATTTATACAGTAATGAGCCTTTGACTGTTCAAGCACCTGGAACCCAAACCCGGAGTTTCTGTTACGTGTCTGACATGGTAGGCTAGAAATTTTTCGTTGCATTAAATGATGGTGGATGATATTAGTTGTCATGATTGGGTCTTAATTACTTGTGTGCCCTTCATCTTTATTTCAAATACTTGAAGGTTGATGGCCTCATCCGGCTTATGGAAGGAGAGAACACTGGGCCTATTAATATTGGAAATCCAGGTTAATCTTCAAGCTCTGTAACAAATCACTTGGTGTTCTTTAGCGACATATCTCTTGAAAGTTGAAATAGATGGAAACTGTTACTCTTATTAATCCAAGGTTTGATTTTTCAGGTGAATTCACCATGATGGAGCTTGCGGAGACTGTTAAGGAGGTTAGTTTCAATTTGCCTGCATCTCCTCCTGGATATGAATTTACTTGGAATAATTTCTCTTTAGGACACATTGAAATTAGCACGTTGCTCCATGGCTAGTTGTATTTTCCATGTGTTGGGTTTACTGTCGTAGTCTTTGTGCAGACGCCATCATCTTCAGCTGAAAACCAAAAATACCTTCTATACCAATTAAACTTTCCATGCATGAATTTGGCCATTTTGATTAATTTGATCGCGTTCATTGGCAGCTTATCAACCCCCAAGTAGAGATCATAGGAGTGGAGAACACACCAGATGATCCTCGCCAGAGGAAGCCAGACATCACAAAAGCAAAAGAATTGTTAGGCTGGGAACCGAAGATTAAGCTGCGTGATGGCCTTCCTCTCATGGAGGAGGATTTCCGACGGAGGCTCGAAGTTCCCAGAGAGAACTGCACCAAGTGAAATTTTCATGAATTTGATCTCCCAGCCACCTATATATATAGAAACTATTAATTATTGCTGCTATCAACTACTATAACAAAATAAAACAGGCCGAAGTTGGTTAATTTAGTTTGGTAATAGCATATTTGGGCCCAAGATGTTCATGAGGATTTTTCTGGGGCGCAGCTTCCATCAAGAATTTTGTTGTTTGTCAACCTGATTTTAGCTACACCCAGATAAATGGTTTGGACGTGACATCGAAGAAGAATGATTATAAATTTTTCAACTCGTCTGTATGCTCTTGTTGCCTCGAGAGAGGGAAGCATTATGATATTTCTCACTTCCAATTTCAACAATTTATTAAATTTAATTAGGTTTATCTTTTTCAAGAAACCACATGAGAGATGCATTGACACTGCACTCCACTTCTATGCTCTCAATATGACTTGTATGACATTTGATAAAATGAATTGTACAACACTAGAAGAAAAAGGAGATTTTCC
The DNA here is from genome assembly GCA_018804465.1 of Populus tomentosa. Lineage (NCBI taxonomy): Eukaryota > Viridiplantae > Streptophyta > Magnoliopsida > Malpighiales > Salicaceae > Populus > Populus tomentosa. The sequence goes on along the minus strand of CM031983.1, from coordinate 3,164,545 downwards.
CAAAATTTCATATTATGTCTAGCCAACTTCTCTCCCTTCTCACCAACAGATACAGATCCAACTAGGAAATGGGAAAGGGAGTTGGGCTTTATCCAAATTGGTGCTTGAAACAAGTTGTTTCGGCAGAAATTAAGAAATAGAGGGAGGGAGGAGAGATTGGCCACTGCTAGTAAAATCTACCGACCTACAGATGCCATAACTAACAGCTTTAAAATAAAACAGAAAGCAATAATAATCATATTGCCAACGGTCCTATTGCTTGAATTCCCAAAATCTTCAACACTGCAGCTAAGCTTCGTTCACTTGTTCAGCAGACTCAATCAATCTCTTCTCCCCTGCCTCAAAATTGTTTTGAAAAAAAAAATCATCTTTTCTTCTTGAATTAATCGGTAGTTCCAGTTTTATGTTGGGTTGAGTGTCCCATATGTACAACAGCTTAATATTTCACATCTCAGATTCTTCTTGATTTCATTTCTTGCACTGATCATGTTTGACTGATTTGGCAGCAGAAAGAAAATCAAAGCACATGCCCGCAACTACAGTTGAGGTTTGATGGCGATGATGCAAAACAAAAGGGCATTTAGAGATTATTAAAAAAAGTCAGACGAGATGATGAATTATAACAATTTACACATCTATTATTTTTTCTATGATTTCGGTATACACCAGTCAAAATCTGGAAATCTTTAACAAGTGGAATGGAAACTTCTCAACACTCCGTATGCAATGAATGTCTGTAGTGCAGTGAGATACAGAAAATATACTGAGTACTAATATCCAAGCACAAGTTTGCAAGTAAGGTTTGGATATATCCACTATTCTTCAATTTGCTCCTAACTAATTGCTATTCATTGACTGCCGGCAAATATCGTCATGGCCTATCAGAAGTTTCATAGATGCTGTCGTTTTTGTCACAACATCTAGAGTTGGCAAAATCATGTAGCAGTCCAACGGTCCTAGAATGAGAAATTTGGATGAAATTGATAAGCTCACCATAAAGCTAAGCTGCAATCAAGGTTCCCGGGGAGGTTAAGTTAGAAGCACAATCAAACTCTACCATTTACTTCGGAAAAGTAAGAGTCCCTGGCATGTGTTGACTACACTAATATCACAATTTTCATGCAGCCTCGCCAATTTCTCAACGGTGGTGCCCTTAAATGCATTTCCTTCAGCAGCGACAGCTGAATCAACCACCAAAGTTGAACCTTTTTTTATGGAACAAAACCATGGAAATAATAACAATAACAATAAGAATTTTCACATGGTGCATTTATTTTCACACTTATATGGTGTTACATTGCAGAGGCTAACAGCAGTAGCATGCAGTGAAATTGTTATAACTAGACAAAGCCTTTCTTTTACCCAAAAGTCAACAGTCTATTTAACACCAGAGACTGAAACAAAAACTCTGCAAAACATTAAGAGGAGAAATATGAACTCAAACAAAGCTAAATGCCCTTCATAGTAAGCATTGATCTGGCACCTGGAGAGCACATTTCCAAATTCACCTGTGAAGGCATGGTACTTATTAGCATGTTGCAAGGATTAGTTCGATGTTTGTTTTTCAGGCACTAGAGATAAGCAACTTTCACTTTTTCTCCATCAAAAAAATATTTTATTGAAGGCACCTTTAAGTGCCACTTTCTTGTTGGACATGGTTATTTATTATGCATACAGAGAAGGAGGTGAAGCAGGGACAACAAAATTACCAGAAGGCTGCTCATCTTAGACAGGGTTCGTTTAGCATCAGTGCCTGAAAGACAACACGTTAGCAGCAATCATAAACCGGATAAAATTAAAAGGTAAAGGTAAGAAAGGACGTAAAGAAATGCAGGTAGTCTCCACAAAATAATGAACGCAGTCCACATTGTCCAGGTTAAGAACTTTAGGCTTGAAAAAACCTTTTACAAAATCATCCACTTAATTCTTGTCTTCTTCTCTCATGTATGCAAGAAACTCATGTACAGAGGAGGCATCTAATAAATCAATAACCACAAAAATAAAAATTGAAAGGGCATTTGTCCTATACACTAAAAATGAAAAATCTTAACAAACAACATCGACAAAGTATTGTTCCCCACGTTCTAAAACCAAATAGTTGCCATTCAAATACTTAGGCAACAGAGAGATGCATTTCCTCACCCTCCAAGGCTTTCTTCATAAGAAGCTTTTGAAGGCAGAATTTGCTTTAGATTCATACATTGAAGTAGACTGGTAAAAAAAAATAAAAAAACTATACAGATTCATTGGCGCGTGAATCGCACATCTAGCAAACTAAAACTAGCAATGACCCCGTTTGGAATGTTGTAAACTATACAAGCAAACCCTCAAAATTGGCGAGCAATCTTTCACTAACCGAGAAGGATAAGAATGTAATGTATTAATCTACACACAGTATAGCTACATCTTTTATTATTCAAACTTTAACAAAAGAATGTGAAGAAATGGCAACATCATCGTAATCTAGGGTTTCGCAGGCACACTTACTTTTTGTGCCTTTGCACGAAAGGAGAATTCTTCGCATCCTCCTCTACAGAACAAGAAATTAAAACATTAATTCTGTAGAAATGCCATCTAAATCAGTCTTCAGTTATTTAAACCCAAGACAGAAATATAAAGATTTTGTAACATTTATATTTATTAATTCTAATCGAGTGAGTAAATTGCAATAAGATAGCTTAAGGCGGTGATTAAAACATGAATCACTACGCCAGATCTGAAATCTTAATAGAAAGGAAAGGCTTTACCAGTGAGGCTAAGAGAGAATTTGGTGATGAGAGCGCCAGTGATGGCAAAGCCAACGAGGAAAGGCCAGTTACGGTTCCATTCTCTCTTGAAGAATACCGGCCATGGATCGAACTTCCTCATCCTTCTCTTTTTCGATTCTTTCTTCTGCGTGATTGTCTTTTCGACGCTGAAAAAATTATCAATGATTGCGGTGCGGGCGTCTAATTGACGGTGAAGCAGAGGGGATCTGTTTGCTGACTGATAATGGTTTAGCACTGAACTGGTTTAGGTGCAGCCCATTCTGAGCTACAGCCTGAGTAGACCTGCTTTGGGCTACCTTTCTGATGGCTTAGTTGCAGTGGGCTTCAGTTCTCTTGCCTTTTGGGCCTCTGCTCATGAACGTGAAGTTTAGTTTTCTTTCCATAATTTTTTTTCTTTTTTTTTTATAGATTGGAGATTTTTTTTCCCGGAGAAACTAAATGTTTGGCAATATTTCCGTGTTTAGTTATGGTTTGAACAGTTAACTGATCACTCGAAATTTAATTGGGTAAAATAAATTAAACATAGTCAATGTTTTATTTTATTCAATTAAATACTCCAGTTTAATTAGGTTTTATATGTAAAGCTAAGAGTAATAGCTACGTGTTCGGAAGAGGAGTACGTAACTTTTTAAAAAATATTTCAAATTTATCTTTATTTTTTACGATGAAAAATGGGTTTTGAGTCTCTTTTGATCCTTAAAACAAGAAAGAATAAAAGAATAAACTATTTATTTTGCAACCCATAACCTCCACCCACTACACCTCAACTATTTGGAAACCCAGACACCGAAAAACTTTTCAAGCCTCTTCCTAAAAGAGATAAAGGGAAAACTCCAATACCAACCACTTCTAAAAAACCTAGATCACCAGCCCCTAACATCCCTTCATCCTTTGACTCTTTTGACTCTAAACCGCATGAACCAGATGACCCCTTCCAAGACTCTCAGGACCCTTATCAACTTATGATCCAGTCAAATCAACCTTCCAATCCTATTCAATCTCTCCTCACCAAATGTTCCCAACAGACAATTCCTAAGATCCTTACTCATGAACCTCTTGCCCATACATCTGAAGAAGAGACTCATGATGATGAAACTCTTGTTACTTCTGAAGAATCTTTTACTGAAGATGATTCTTCTGATACTTGTTCCATGCCACCATTATTAATGGTTGATCCTCCTACAGCACATTCATCAGATCCTCAATCCTCACGAACTCGGCAAGAACCTCCTCCAACTTCTACCACAAGAGTTAGTGTGGATGAACCAATTAGCAGTGATGATGAAATAAATCTCAATCCTCGCTATTCTCAACCCCATATCCATTCTCCAAGCACTGGTGGCTACTTTACTCTGGATGATATACCACGAGTCAAATGGCGAGACAGAATCCTTGAATTTCATTCATGGCTTACTAGTTATATGCTCAAGGATGGGGTAACCCTCAGAGACGCATTACAACAGTTCTCTGCCAAGTTCTCTTGCACCTTATGGGATTGGTTTCATGCCCTAGGAGATTATCGGCAAATGCAATTTGTGAATAGTGCATCTCTTTCTGAAGCTTTGGGTTGGCTCCATTATGAATTTCTTGGAGAAGCTTTAAATGACAAGGAAATAGCACGGTATGAGTACTTTAAAATGAAGTGTTGTTCCTATTTGAGATCTGATCTTGAAAAACATTTCAAAGATATGTGCCGCAGATATCATATTCTCTCTGGTCCTGACGATCCAAGCCTTAAGCATGCCTTTTTGGCATCTATACCTAGAGATTTGGCCGAAGAAACTTTTAGATTATTCAAAACCAGAAAAGAGGTTATTGACAACCAATCTCTGGGCACTATATTTCATCAGGTGTTAGAAGCACTTAACAAAATGTATGACCAACACAAATATTTTACCAAGCTCTTACAACCTGATAAAACCATGCTCCGTGCTTGCAAAAGACCAGACTTGCTAATCAAATGCTCAGATGATGCTGATTGCAATTGTCCCTTGAAGAAGAAGAAGCATTTCAAGAAAATTCACCGATCCTCTTTTGCTGGCCGCCAGAAAAAATGGAAGTTCTTGAGACGTCGCCATACTAGACGCCCCAAGCACTTCACTTCCAGCTCCAATCGATGCTTCATCTGTAAGCGCAAGGGTCACTTTGCTAAAGCCTGTCCACAAAAGAAGGCCCAGTCCTTGAAGTTAATTGACTTTTTGGCCCAAAATACCAAGTTCAATCCTGATGATGATGAGGTTGAATCTTTATTCTCACTCACGGATGAGATTACTCCTGATACTATCGCAGCCGTGGCAGATGAAAGTTCTGATGATGAGATATATGAACTTTACCAAGCCCAACCTACCATCCCCCCTTCACATCCAATACCTTTAGCCCCTGTTACTATTCTTACATCCACCTATGCTAAGCCCATCAAAGCCATAGCCTTGTTCGACACAGGAGCCCACAAAACCATTCTTAACCCTAAAGTCCTTCCACCACATTGCTGGGCTACTCATAAAGAATACTTTCGAGCCGCCGACAACCAAGTCTTTTGCACCCAATACAAAACGAAAAAACCCATTACCATACAAATCCTGCCCCAATGTTCAGTCAAGACTCATGTCCTTGGATCTCCTTTACCTGGCAAAGATTTGGTTATTGGGTTTGATGTTTACTTCAAATCAAAGTTTAAGATCCTTCCTCGTGGTATTCAGTATAAAGCCCATTTACTTCCCTATACTCTCACCCCTTCATTATATGAAATGCAACCCTCTTCCACCGACCATATTTCCCTCATCAAAGCCCAAATCATCCACAACTCATGTTCAAACTCTCATCAGGAATTTCTTGCTAAATGTTCTCATCCATTATGGAAAAATCCACAGTTTTTTAAGCTTCCTTTCAAGCTTAATGAGGATATCAATCCCACAAAAGCCAGTCATTCTGGGATGAATCCTGAGCATAAGATGCTGGCTCAAGAGGAATGTGCCCAATTACAGGCCCAGGGATTAACGAGCCTACAGATTCCCCATGGTCCTGTGAAGCCTTTTATGTTAATAAAAGGTCCGAACAAAAACGTGGCAAGCTTAGGCTGGTAATTAATTATCAACCTTTGAATCATTTCCTCCAAGACGACAAGTTCCCCTTGCCAAATACAATGACATTATTTTCCTGTCTTCACAATGCCAAGGTATTTTCTAAGTTTGATCTCAAGGCTGGTTTTTGGCAACTTGGCATTCATCCTGAAGATCGTCACAAAACAGGTTTTTGTATACCAGACCATCATTACCAATGGCGAGTCATGCCTTTTGGTCTCAAAATAGCACCTTCGTTATTTCAAAAGGTCATGATCCGAGTATTTGAACCCATGCTTCACTCAGCCTTAGTCTACATTGATGACGTGTTACTTTTCTCAAAAGACGAGGAGTCACATGCTACTCTGTTAAAACAATTCGCAGAGCTCGTCCACCAACATGGCATTATGCTTTCTGAGAGCAAGATGCTCATCTGTCAGAAGGAAATTGAATTTCTTGGCATGGTCTTTGCAGATGGTGCTTATACACCTGGCACCCATATAGCTGAAGAACTTCAAAAGTTTTCAGATGGCCCCCTCACGAGAAAGCAAGTTCAACAATTTTTGGGCATTGTTCAATATCTTAGAAATTTTATTCCTCGAGTTGCACAGATGACAAGGCCACTTCAGCTCATGCTCAAAAAAGATGCGGACCCTTGGACAGAAAAACAGACACAAGCTGTAAAGCAATTAAAGACAGCCACATAAAATCTGCCCGCTTTAGTCATTCCATCAACAGGACACCGCATACTCCAAACTGATGCCAGTGACCAGTACTGGAGTGCTGTCCTTCTTGAAGATAAAGATGGCCACCGACACATATGTGGTTATAAAAGCGGGTCTTTTAAGGAGTCAGAAACTCACTATCACTCCACTTTCAAGGAAATATTAGCTGTAAAGTATGGTATCCAAAAATTTGAATTTCACCTGGCAGCTTATCACTTTACAGTAATTATGGACTGTTCCTCTTTTCCAAAAATGCTACAGTTCAGGCGCAAAATGCTTCCTCATCCACAGCTTCTGAGATTAGCATAGTGGTTTTCCAAGTACACCTTCACCGTCGAGCATATAAAGGGACAGAACTTGATTCCAGACATGCTTACCAGACCACCTAAATCACAAACAATACTCCTTCCCCTAATCCTTATGGCCTCCTCTTCCAAACCACCTCCTCCTGAACCAGACTTCCCTGCAGATGATTTACCCCCTCTTGCTCAAGACATGGTCCTTAACCACACTCTTAACCTACAGGCCAAAGACAAATTATTCAGTCTCCAAGACCACCTCCTCCTTAACTATGATATGTCTTCCCTTTGTTTTCAAAGCCTCGGCATCCATCCCAAGTACCCTTTCATCCACCTCTTCACTTTTAAACCCTCTGGCTTGTTTCCCAAAGAACTCTACTTTTTTTTATGGTATTTCTACCACCTATATCATATTACTGTAGAGTTTTCTACTGACTATTTTCTCTCTAGGTTCCTCAAGACCTCCTGGCCAGCGGACTCTTGGTACTATACCCTTAGATTCCTCAATTGGTTCCACAACCCAACCCAATGGATCTCCCTTCTCGAACAGGAGAAATCCAAGTTCTCACAACCACAAACCTGCTGGATTGAAGTACATCGCAGTCTGCGTTGCAACAAGTCTGTTAAGCAAGCTTTCGCTCATCTATTCTCTATTTTCACATTCCACAGGCCCTTTAAAGCTTCTGCAGACAATCTGGTCATGAGTTTTCCACAAGCTAAACTCTACAAAACTCATACATACTCCCTGTATGAAACCCCTCTGGATAACCTTCCCGAACTCAGGACCTTGCAAAAAACTATGTGCCTCAAAAACAACATTATTCTGGATGAAGTGTGGCCCAAAGGAACAGATCCTGATGAAGAGATTGATTATGACTTCTATGACCCTAAATATACTGCTCATCTCCATGACTTGCAAATGCAATACAAGAACAAAAAAATCAAGCAGATAATTCTGGCATACCAAAGCTGTTGGAACCACATGAGATGGAAATGCTTGCTGATGATGAGTATGTGTTGGCCCTACAAGTCCAAGCTATTCATGATCAGGACACCCTATCAGACCAGAATCTCTCTCCAGATCATGAACCTATTGTTGGTTGATCTTACTACTAGTTTGTCGTTTGTATCATAGAGGTGTATTATTAAGTGTGCTTCCGTACTTTCTTATGTAATGGATGATGTAAGCAAAAAAGCCTCAACATAGTATAAATAGAGGCTATGTGTAATATTAAAAAGGCAGAACCTTAGGAGGATAGACCTCGAAGGATAAGCCTCTTAAAAGAACACTTGTTTTCTAAATTCTCTGTTCTTCCCCTTTACATTCAAAAACTAGAAGATCTTGTTATCATAAGACATAACTCCAGTGAGTAGCTGTTTAGTGCCTCTGATAATGGTCGTCTTAAGCAACTCTGTCAGAGTGTTTGTCACACTATAGTGAGGTTGATGTACTTTCTCTTGCATCTGACAAGTGAAACCTCGATTTTTGCAATTTATTTTTTGTTTTTTTAAAAGATAAATAGTATTCCTAATCCTCTCGCTCTCGTATTCCTCCTTCACGTGAAAATAAACTCACTGTTTTGAAATGATAAATAATAGTTTATTAGCTAGCGCTGCTTTGCAGACCGGATCAGTTTTTTTCATGACATGAAAAAAAATTTATTAACATGCCTTTATATTATATAATATTTACTTTTAAGTATTAAAACTGTAATATATTTAATCAATTCAAATTAATTTATTAAATTTTTAATTTTAGTCATGAGAAGTAATAGCTAGATTTAAATGATAAAATAAAAATATATGTACAAGTTAATTTATCAAACCATTAACGTCAAGATAATGTAATAACCTTGTAAAAAGTAAATTAAAAAATAATAAAGTTTAATTTTAAATAAATTTAATATTGAAAGATCAAATAAAAAATAAATTAATTAAAAAATTCACATAGAGGTGGTATTAATTAAAGTATGAATTCTAAAGTTTATTTTAAAACATAAGTATAAATAAAGTCATTGTTTTTTTTTAAAAAAAAAAAAGTCAAAGCACCACAGGCCTGATAAGTGAAGCTAACACCCAACCCATTTACAAAGGACCCTATCCAGGCTCTTTTTTAAAAAACAAAAATCAAATGGTGCGAACTACATGTAGAATACACAAATAACATGTCATTTAATTTTTCTCAAGTGCGGATCACTACGATGCTTGAAAAATACATTTATGTTTTTTTTTATTTGAAAACTTATTTTCAGTTCAAAAAACTTATAAAAAAAACCTCAACATATTAACGAACCAATAGATGGTCTTGAGAAAGAAAACACATTAAAACTTGAAATCAATCTGAAACTAATTTTTTTTCTAGTTTATATTTGCTCTTTTTTTTTTTTTTTTTTTTGCCAGTTTCAAAGTGAAAAACATGTATAAGAAGAACTTCATTGATTAAATAAAACTTATTGACACTAAGATCGATCATTTTAATGTTGAAATCCATTTTAAAGCTGATTTTTCTCTTTTACCACTATAATATAGTGTCCCTCTCTCTTTTCTCTTTAAAATCAGGGATTGAAAAATAAAAAAAATAATTTTTTATAGCATGATTGAATTTCAAAAATATCAAATGACCAAATAGGTATAATATATAAAGTTTGAGGATTTAAGTTAAATAGTTTTTTGGAAATTTTAAAACCATTATTTATATGTGGTGTTGTTTTTTATTTTAATCTTTTATTTTTTAATTAATTTGTTTGTCAATAAATTTGGTTTAATTATCCTTTAATTATGCCTAAAAACAACACGATTACATGGAAAAAAAAGGGTTAAAAAAAACAAATATTAACCGTGAATCGACACAGTAAAATACGAGAGGATAAACAGTACATATAATTGACCGGTCATCTTGAACAAAGAGTCAACAAATGCAGCATATTCTACAGTCTCGCACCATTCAATTGTATAATTCATGAGGTGATTAGTTACCCGTAACATTGATTAAATATGTTCGTAGAACTACAAGAATCCAATTACTGAACTCCAGATTGCCAAAGGTAGAATCCATGTATAGGTGCACTTGTTTTGCCGGGACAAGTTCTCCGAGCATCATTACCCATCAAGTTGCACGAACTCAATTATTTTTTTCCATGATCAGGTATTGTCTATAACCAAATTTCTTATATTAATTCGAGATTTTTTTAGCATTTTATAAGAAAAATAATTAGTAGCTTTAAATTATAATTCAAAACTTGTTTTTCATAAATAATCCACAATAAGAAATATATTTGATATTGAATGGTTAAAAAAAAAGACTAAAAACAACCTTAAAAAAAAAAAATCTAAATCCAATTTTGCTTCAAACTTTTGATTCAAGACAAAAGTTTTCCACGAGTGGTTTGTTTTTTCAAGTCAGTAGTTAAAAATTAACATGAATTGAAACGAAAGAGTCATGTCAAACATGACTTGGATATCTTCTTTTAAATACGTTATTATTTTTAACTAGCATGACATGTGTTTTTTTTGTTTTTATCTCGATATTCTCATACTTTTTTAAATGAAGAGGCTGGTTTTGTTTTCGTGGTTTATAGTTATCCCTTTCAATAAATACGTTTCATGGGAATCGAACTTGTATTTTTATTTTTATAAAGATATAGCAATGTCTTAATCACTAGATCAATACTCCAATGGTACTAGCATGACATGTTAAAAAAGCATATAATTTTTTTACTTGAATTCAAGATAATAACATGATACAATTATAACCTAGATCAATTCACGAAATTTTTTAAAGTTGATAGCGAGACACACGAAATACATGCATGACTGTGAGGTTTATTAAAGAACTCTAAAAGGCGTGGGGAAAGCACTGTAGCTTCCCACGCCTTTTAATTCTACTTATATATAATAATAATAATAATAATTATTATTATTATTATTATTATTATTATTATATATATTATTTTTTGTTTTTATTTTTTTTCTGTATTTGTTTTGGTTTTTTATGCCTTTATGGATTTTTTTGGCTTCTTTCTTAGTTTTTTCTCCTTTTAATTTTTTTTTGTTTAATTTAGTTTGTTAATTGATCCCGAGTTTGACAGGTTAACCTGGTTTGACGAGTTAACTAGATATTTTGTTTTTTCTTTTTAATTAATTTTTTTCATTTAATTTAGTTTGTTAATGTTAGATTTCTTTCTATTTAATTATCAGACTTTCATAACACGTATTCCAAGCTTGACAGGTTAACCCGTTAATTTTTTTATATATATTTAGTTATTAAACTTTCATGATGCGAATCTAATGTTTGACGGGTTATCCTGGTTTGAAAGGTTAATAAGAACTCTAAAACGCATAGTTTTTTCACTGTAGCTAAAACTGTTTTTTTTTTTTCATTTTTTCTTCTATGGCGTTTTTTTTTGTTTTTGGTTTTTTTTTTCTATAGCAGTTTTTCCCCTTTTTTTTCTTTTTTATTTGTTTTTGTTTTTTTTACATGTTTTTTTTAACGCGTGGGTTTTTCACCGTGGCAACTTTATTTTTTTCTCGCTTTTGTTTCTTCTGCTTTTTACATATAATGTATCACTGTGCATACAGTGAAACACTTGACTTTTTTTTTCGTTTTTGTTTTCCTTTTTTTTCCTGTTTTGCCCATGGTTATTTTTTTTGCTTTTTTCTTTGTGTTTTTTTTTTCTTTTAATGAATATTTTTTGTTTAATTTAGTTTGTTAATGTGAAAAAAAAATAATTTAGTTATCATACTTTCATTACACGAATCTCGGTTTTTTTTATATATTAAGCTGGTTGAGAACTTAGCTTTGTAGTTTTTTTTTTTAAAAAAAAAAACACTATGGATTACTACAGTGTTTTCCTTACATGATTTTTGTTTGGCTGTAGTGTTTCCCCCACATGTTTATTTTTTAAATTATCTTTGTTAAATTTATTTTTTTAATATTGAGTTGTTTGAGAATTTAGCTTTAGCTTTAGCTTTCCCTACATTTTTTCATTATAATTATTATTATTGTATTATATTATATGACTGTTTTTTTTTCTTTTTAATTTTTTTTAATGAATTTTTTTTGTTTGATTTAGTTTGTTAATGTTAATATTTTTTTATTTAGTTATCATATTTTCATGATACGAATCTCAGGTTTGATGGGTTAACCTGATTTGATGAGTTATTTTTTTCATTATTTTTTTCTATTTAGTTATCAAACTTTCATGACGCAAATCTCAGGTTTTACGGGATAACCTGGTTTAAAGGGTTAACCCAATTAATTCAATTTTTTTTCTTTTTCTTCGTTAGTTTTTTTCTTTTTGTTGATTTTTTTCTTTGTTTTTTTAATTAATCTATTTAATTATCATACTTTTATGACACAGCTTTATAGCCAGATCCACATCCAATATTTTTGGGTCCGGTATTACAGTCAGACTCGCTTAAACTTGGGTCATACAAGTTTAATTTTATTATTAATATTATAAATATTACTCTTAGATCAGACGTTGTAACCAGATCCAAGATTCTTGGATATAACTTTAAAAAAAAATCTAAAATTTTTAAATTTTTATTTTTTAAAATATTTTTTATAAAAAAAAACTCACAGCATCGCACGGATGCCAAAACCAGCACATTATAAGTCCTATCTTTTTGAACGAACTGGAGATCCTATTGATTTGCCCATGTTTTACACGTGGACAGTGATCGGACCCTTCACACGACCGTGTCCCTGATGCTCGGGCATGAGAAGAAGGACCCTTTACCTGACTAGAATTGGTATTCAAGACTGTTAAAAATAATTTTTTAACAAGATATATAATATATAATATAATTTTAAATTATAAAATTATAAGTAAAATATTTTAACTAATTATATATTAATAATTTCAATTAAATAATAATTAATAATATAACATGGTTAAAAAAAATTAATAAAAAAATCTAAATATTTTTATTTTATTCACATTGATTCCTCTATTTCATAGACAAATTAATTAGTTGATTTTAGCATTTATAATAAACAAGTCTCTTCAGATTTTGATAGACCATTTAATATTAATTACTCTAAAGGTCGAGCATGTCAATTTATAACTTTTATTATATATATTTGTTAGCTAAAACAGAGTAGTATATTAATTGATATGTTACTAGTTTATACAAGAAATTGTAAATAATGAATAGATATTTTAATTTTACAGAAATAAAATCTATAAATAACTTATATCGTTAAAAAATTATAATAATTATAGTCAAAATCAAGCTCTTGATTATCAAATTATACAAGTTTTACATGATATAAATTTAAAATAATAAAAATATTAAAATACTTATCACTAGAATATATAATTTTATATTTTTTTAAACTCTAAAATTAATTTGATTTTATTGAATTTGATCAATTTTACTATTTTTCAAGTACTAATTTGACACATTAGATACACTCAGCTTGTTATTATTATTATTTGATAACATGGGTCGTGCTCACCCTCGATAGGATCTGAATAAACTCCTCCCCGTGCTCCGAGTGAACCCAATCAATAGGAAAAAATAACAATCATCAGCCGAGGTTCTATCACCTCGCGATTCATTAGAATAATCGTACTGTTACTGCAATGGCACGTACGAGTGTATTTTAGAATTCTATCCCCCACGGTTTCATAATTTTTTAAGAAAATTAATACATGCTAAAAAAATAATACAGTTTAAATATAACTTCAGCCTTTAAAAATGATCTCTCTCTCGGTTTAATTATCATATATAAAAATTCAACTTAAAATTTTATAAAAATATATAATAAAAAAAATTAGATTTAAAACTCAGTGATAAAAAGAGAATAAATCACTTAGGACATGCCAAATCTCTACTTCTTGCATAGTTAATATCTTTAAAAAAACTCTCGATGATAATATTATAACTACATCTTAAAAAGACTACCAAATATAATTGTAATTTGTTTGATGTTTTGTTCAAGATTAATTTAGGGTTAATTTCAACATTGTTTGATATTTTCAGGAAGTAATTAGAATCGTCATGTCCAGATTTTTCTAACGGTACAAAATGTGTGGAAAATAAAGCTCTGGTAACCTATTATTTTTATTTCTTTTTATATTTTTTTTATCAAATCACCTTATCTTTTATTTATTTACTGGTTATTAAATCTTGAATTTCATTTTTTAGTCATTGAATTTTCATGAAATTCTAGGTTGACATTTGTTTATGTTAATTAATTCGTAACAAATACATATCATGAAACTTGACAAAACAATCATTATTTTAAATAGTAGTTATTAAAAAATCATATTTTTAAGAGAAACTACTATTTTAAATAACTGATGTATAAAAAAATAATATTCCTAAACACAATTATATTCAAATTATATAAATTTTCAAATACCTTTCTACTTATTTTACTGTTCAAAAACTTTTATCAAACTATATTATTAATGAAAAGAAAAGACCCCACAAACGATATAAATGTAAACAATATTATCCATGCAGATTATTTTGTTAACATGGAATATATAAATAAATTATACAGGTATTTTTATATTTTAAAAATATTTTATAAAAAAATTAAAATTTAATTTTTATTATTTTTTAAATTAATATATTTTTAATATTTTTAAATTATTTTAATGTGTTATCGCTAGCTGTCCTCTCATCTCTTGAATGTGTGCTGTTGTCACGTGTGGTTTGTTTTGGGTGGAATCCAACAGCTGCCTACGTCAGCTCGACCCAGTGCTGTAATGGACGGGGATGGGCCTGTGTCTGTGCTGAAGGCGTGACTCGTGATTGAGTCACGTTTGTCTTTCTTTCCAAACTTGTCTTCTGTTGCCCTCTCTTCATGACGAGGATGTGTTTGGAAGGCTCATTTTCAATCTACATCGGTGTGACGGGCAGACACTGAAAAATGAAACAGAGGAAAAGCTCGAGAATTTCTTCGAAGTTGATTTTAAAATCCCATGTTTTGAAGGACATTCTTGTCATTTAAAGGGGACATGATAGCAAATCAAGAAATATATAAACATGCAAAATTACAATGGTTTATTTTGAGGGACTTGGTGACAAACCGAAGAGAAATGCACAATGTTGATAGACAAATTAATTGACACCCTGCAAAAAATATGATTCACATTTCATTCCCCGATGGTAATTAGCACATTATGACTAGCCCTTTGAATTTACATAGTAGTAAACAATAATAATAAAATGAGTAGTGGTGATTAATTTTTATTTGGTCTAGTTTTTATTAAAAAACAATTAAATTGGATAATTTTTTTAAAAAAACTGAAATCAGATGAAACCGATCGATTCTAATTTTTTAGAACAAAAACCAATTCAAACCGATTTGGCTTGATTTTTTTTGGTTTGTGTTCAATTCGATTTTTTTTGTTACAAACTTATAAAAACAAACTGAACCGGTTTTTTTAAAAAAAATTCTAATCAATTTTTTTTATGGTTCTATTTTTTTTATATAGTTTTTTTTAATTTAATTAGTTTTTTTTATTTTTTACTCACCCTTAAAAATGGGTGAAACATCTTAATAAAAACTTTTGTAGTTACTGTTTCAAAAATTGAAGATGAACAATTTCAAAACCTATTCTCTCAATAAAATCAATTAAATTCGACTGGTCACGACGTATCTTATATATATTGATTGAATTCAAGGGATTTTTTATAGTATGAATTTATGTATGTTTATTTTTATTGTCGTGTTTACTTTTAAAAATAAAATACACAACAATAAAAATATAAATTTATTGTTTTTGCTCCTGTGTTTTTTTTTCTTTTTTTCGTGAGACTTTATTTGTAGTTTCTATCAAATTGCTACGAGAGAATGAGACTTTCATAGATAAACACAATAATCAGCAACTCAAGTCCTAACAAAAACATGTTCCGAGGATTTTTGCTTCACTGTATGTGAAAAGAATGTAGTAAATAATCATGGTTTTAAATACTTAAAAGTATGTTTGTCTGTGAGATACATCACGCGCGACTCACCTATTAGAAAAACATAAAATGCATCTTTTCATATAAAATGCAACTACACAGCGTATTTTACAAACAAACACATTTCTAGATAAACACCGTGAACAAATCTCTTGAAATTAGATTGTTAGAATGCCATTTTTACAAGATATTTGACATTTAGTTCAAAACATTGTCTATCTATAATTTGATTTATTTTTGTTTAAATTATTTTTTTAGTATATCTAAATTCTTTTAATGTGTTGATATCAAAAATATATTTTTTAAATTAATAATAAATAATATTTTAATATATTTTTAAATAAAATTTAATTATAAAAAATTCACCAACTCAATATTAAACATGCTATTTGAGGAAGTACTACTACTCTTTACACCATCAGGATGTAAACTTTACTCATGGAAACATCTTACCAAATTTCTCACCATCAAAATAACGTGGTAACAAAAAGAGAAAACAGGGAAAAGAAAAAAAAGTAAGGAATGCAAAATACGCTGAGGCAAAGACAACCATACAAAAAGCACAGTTACCAAGACACCCTTTTGATACAAAATGCCAAAAGGACATGCGCCCACATAAACTCACTGACTGGACACAACCCCGTCCGTGGGCCCTTCTTACCCAACAACCGCAAAAAAAGAAAAGAAAAATAAAAAAACCCTCGCTTGTAAAATCAAGGAAAGGAAAGGAAGAAAAAGAAAAAACGCACATGCTTCTCGTCTCGTCCCTGTACCCGTTATAACTGAACCGCGTCCTCTTCTCTCTCCTTCCCCACAAAAGCAATCAACAAACAAACACTCACCTGAACCTCCACAAATTTCTCTCATTAACCCTACACCACACCCAAAGACCAAAACCTTCTCACATCTTCACATTTTCCTTGTGCTTCTCTTTTAATTTTCTCCTGGAGTCTCGCAATAATGGGGATTCCAGCTGATGATGTCGTTTTGATCCAGCAAGGTAGCGGTTCCACTGACCCCACCGTCGTCACCGTCAATTGCCCTGACAAGTCTGGCCTTGGATGCGATCTCTGCAGAATAATTCTCGAGTTTGGGCTACACATTACTCGCGCAGGTACTTGCATTTCGTGCCCATGTTTTAATTCCTAGCAAAATTTGGCCCTTCTTTTCCTTTTTGGATTGTTATTCACGGGAGTGAATTATATATAGTAGATGAATAAGCTCCACGGTGATAATCTTTCTTGAATTTCGTAGGATATTCAATGATTCTAAATGATGGAATATCTCTCTCTCTCCTTTTCTTTTGACGATGACAGATTTTCAAACGGATGGAAAGTGGTGTTACATAGTATTCTGGGTGGTTCAACGTTCAAACTCGCTAAGACTTGATTGGGATAGCTTGAAAAACCAGCTCTTGATCGTGTCTCCTCCATGTCTGGCTCCACTTTATTACGATCACAAATTGAATGGTTCCACGGCTGCTCCTTCTGTATATTTGTTGAAGTTTTGTTGTGTTGACCGGAAAGGATTATTGCATGGTAACTACAAAGATGATGGCAGGCTTGATGTACTTTGTTTTGCTGTTTAATTCAAGGAATGGAAATAACATGGCTCATGCTTTTTACCTGTGTAGATATCACTGAAGTTCTAACGGAGCTTGAATTTACAATTCAAAGACTAAAAGTGATGACAACACCGGACGAGAAAGTCGTGGACTTGTTCTTCATTACAGATGGCAGGTGAATTTTCCCCTTTTATTGTTTTCTCTGTTGAATTTGCTTATATTGAATATATGGAACCTAACTACAATAAATGTTACTAAGCTGTGTTCAATGCACCTTCCGATGATGTTTGCTGGCTGCCTATTGATGACGAAGCGATTAATGGCTTTAGAAGTTTACTTGTAATTGTTTCCTTGTTTGAAATTATTGAAAATTCTCGTAGTTTTTGCTTGTCAAATACGGCTGTCTTGTCAATATACTGTTCCATCCCGACTTTGACAATTGCCTGGGGTTATAAAGTAATTGTCAAAAAACGTGTTTGTCTTCATAAAGGAACAGCAATGTTATGTTTTGGTTCTAAGATGTGCTCGACACTTGCTTTTTTGGATTCAAATTGTGCTCAAGGGGTCCCTGTATCTCCACCGTTAATTACTCCACAAGTGGCTCATCACCAGCTAGTCCAGGGATGACCACATGGTACATCGCTTTCGCTGCAAATTTGTAACTCACTCCAATAACCGAGATCGATGACTGTCCTCGGAGCAGGAAAGCATTATCTATAGAAAGGCATGCGATAAAATATGAAACTTATTATCAACAATCCTTAGTTGCCTAATTTCTTATTGAAGTATTGTAGATATATGGCTGTGGCACAATAGAGAGTAGGAAAGAGTAATTGTTAACCTGGCCAGAGAAATCAACCACATGGAAAAAATTTAGCGCTGGGCCAAAACCTTATAGCAAATAGATCATAAGCCTTTTGCCGTGATAATCGGAAGCATATTTCAGAAAATTAAACTGCTTAGAAACTTTTTTTTTATATTGTTGATCACATGGCATGTTTCTTGTAAAGTTTTGAAGTTGACTTGCTTCTGCTAAAAACTTCTAGTGATTCTCTTCTATTCAGCTTGGATGAAATTTTCTGTTAGTGCCATGTTCTATGTTTTTAAAATCGTCTTCTGTTCGAGCATGAGTAGGTGTTGGTCCCCTCCAGCACTGCTTTCTAATACTGTCTGAGCCAAGGTCTTGGGAGGTTTGTTTCTTTGATTATGACTAGTAGTTCCAGGAAGCACATATCATAATTGGACAAAAACTGTTCTTAAATTTATCTGGTTATATATCAGTTCGAAGTTGATCTGTCAAAAAAGAAAATAAAATAGAAAAATGTCAATTCACAATTGATATTTGGTAGTCTCTTTCCAGGGAGCTCTTACACACGAAAGAAAGGCGAGATAACACATGTGGATATTTGTGTGATGTATTCAAAGAGTATTGTATCAGCTGTGAACTTCAGTTGGCCGGTCCTGAATGTGAAAATCAGCGGACTTTCTCTTCCCTCCCAATGGCAGTTGCAGAAGAATTGTTTAGCTGTGAGCTGTCAGAAAAGGAATCCTGCACGCAAGCACTTGGGACATCTACAACACCACCAAAGAAAGCCATCGTTACAGTGGATAATCTTTTGAGCCCAGCTCATACATTGCTTCAAATACAATGTGTTGATCAAAAAGGTCTCTTTTATGACATCTTGAGAACTTCGAAGGACTTAAATATCCAGGTACAGTGGTCATGAGATTAATAAGAACAACAATTCTTAATTTGTGTGCTATGTTATTGATCCTGGCCATCTTGAAATGAATCAAGTTGCACAAAATATCACCTTCCCATCTAAGATGCTTGCAGACTGAGAAATCATGTTAGTACGAGCATTGTTCTGTCTCGTGACTCTTCTCCTTTCAAACCTTTTGCTGGACTAATTTCCTTACTTTTCTCCGACCGTCTCTGGAAATAATGTACATAGCATGCTATTGTTCCATTAATGCTATAGAATCTATCCCATTAAGTTTCACAGCAGTGCCGCTTGTTGCTCTTTTGCATCTTTTTGTGGCACTAAATGGTTGATTGCAATGTGTATTTTTACAATACATGGCTGTTTTGTTTCTAATGTAGGTAGCTTATGGTAGATTCTCATCTAGCATAAAAGGATACCGTAACATGGATCTTTTAATTCGGCAAACAGATGGGAGGAAGATTGTGGATCCTAAACTTCTGGCCAATACTTGTTCTCGATTGAAGGAGGAGATGCTTCATCCATTACGAGTGATCATCACCAACAGAGGCCCAGATACTGAACTCTTAGTAGCTAACCCTGTTGAGTTATGTGGCAAGGGAAGACCTCGTGTATTTTATGATGTTACTTTAACTCTGAAAAAGTTGGGAATATGCATTTTTTCGGTAAGAGTTCATTATCCGCATTTCTCCCTCTCCCACTTCGGCTTCTATCATCCACTATGTACGAGTAAGTTCTCTTCATTGTTAATTTGCAGGCCGAAATTGGAAGGCACGCAACTCAGGATCGCCAGTGGGAAGTATACAGGTTCCTCTTGGATGAAAATTGCGACGTTCCGTTAGCAAGTAGTCAAACCAGAAATCAAATAGTGGACAGAATTAGAAGAACATTAATGGGGTGGTAGAATGATCCACTGGAAAACAGCATTGATGATGAAATTGGTTTTGCCTTCTCGCATCGCATGTGTACCCATCTTTCTAGGTGGACAGCTCCGCGCTGCAATGCTGTCCCTATTTGCCGATCATGAACCAAACCGCATTGAGGTCATGCAGCAAGATAATCTATTCTCTATATATAACCAGGCTTCTTGTTGTAATCATTCGTTTCCTGGCTATTAAGATTTAGTGTTTCATTTCCATCATCCTCTACAGTGTAGTCAAATGAGTATCCATAGTATCTTTAGAAGATGCACGAGGCGATCCCTTTGTAATGAAAGTGTAAATTATCTAATAAACTCTTTTCTCAGTATTTTTTTTTTAAAAAAACTAGGATGAGGGCTGGCACGTAGTGGTAGCAAATCTTGCAAGGTTTTGTACTTTACCTTTCGTGATGCAATAAAGGGATGCAAAGGTAAGATGCACTCAAAATGAAAGACGTTTAGGCCAACAAATTTGCCGTTGAGAGGTCGTTTGATAACCCGGGAAGTGCTGTAACGGGTGGTCTTTTTCATGATCAATTGGTGATTGGTTACCACGTTTTTCGGGCTCTCTTGGAGCAGCAACCATCGTTTTAGCTGAATTCCAAAGTCCGCACTGGTCTGCCTTTGGCATGGGGTTTTTAGGTTTCAGATCAGTAGTGCTGGAAACTGACAAGAAGGAAGCCGTGCGTGCCATTTTCGGTGCTACCTCTCCAGCTCATCCTTGTTTTATCCTAACTGGTGACACCTGTGTTCTTCAGTGAGGGTGACTGCGTTCATAATCTTCGTGAAGGTAACCAGGCTCTGATTTCTTGGCCAAGATTGGAGTTCATGGTGATGAGGGTCAACGTTTATGGCAGCATGCTTCTCCAGCCCCCGATATCGGTCTATTCTTTTTGGAGATATGCCTGCAGTTGAGTTCTTGAGGTCCCACTTTGTGTTTTGCTTTCAACCACAGCACAAAGAAATGAAAGATTTTGGAGGAATCAGACTTCGTGTGTGTTTGTGATTGCTTTCAATCTAAAATGTGTTTGCTTTCAATAGCATGATAACTCTCTCTGTTTGTTGCTTTTGGTGTTAAGAGGCAAGAATCATGCATGTAGAATTTACTATGTCACTTTCTGGGAATTTTAGCTTTTCTTATCATAGTTTGAACAGTACTTGTGGCTGATTTGGAGGAGGAGGCCGTCCTATCTTAACATTAAACCATTGTATTTTACATAATAATATTTTGTTTATACGAGTGGGAAGGAGAAATTTGATTTTATTAACATAAGTAACTCCCAATAGTAATTCTTTTTTTTTTCCTCGTATCTATCTATTTATCTCGTATTTAAGTAAGTTAATTATGGAATAATATAAAATTTATACAGCAAAAAAAAACCAAGAAAATAGAGACGAATTACACGCTATCACTAACGATGAGGACATTAATGTACTCTGATCTGCAGTTATTCCTGTCTTTGTTTGCTGCTGCCTAGTTTGATTCTCTATAACCAGAATGTCTTTTACAGAAAAGAAGAAACAGACTCCAATCGTCAAAATCAATAAAAATGTGTACGCTGGAAAAACGAGGCAACGTCTACATCCTGACATCAACCGGCAACGATGAACACAGGCTAAACCCAGCAGGCCAACACTCCTCGACTCAGTCCGATCAGCACTCAGCCACCTCCACTTCCTCCGTTTTGATCACCACCGCAAACGGCAAATTCTTCTCCAATGGCACGATCTTTCGTGGGCCCGATCCACAACATCCCAATCTATCATCCTATCTCGCTACAAGATGATGTCATCAAAATTGCGTGGTCTCGTATCCGATCACATTTCTCTTCCCATGCCAACGATTGCAGCTATCACGGGACACGCGTCGGCAGGGGGGTGGTCTATGCTTTGTGTCGTGAATATGAGGAGAGATAGAGGGTTTTTGTATACGAGTGAGGTGGATATTGGGCTTGTGGAGGAGGTGATAAAGTAAGCATTATTTGTTAGTTTATAATTATTATTCAGTGTTGCAAATAAGTTCTTTTGTTATTTGAGAGAAAAGATTTTATTTTTTGTTATTCTTGATTTAGTTATGTATCACAATCCTAGGTCCTGTAATCATGGGTTGTTACTTTCTGTTATTGTAAGGCTATTTGACAGCTATAAGTATCAGTGAATAAGAAGAGTATCACTCCCAGCTTTCTAGTGTAAACAGTTATTGTGCAAAGCTCTTAGCAAATTCTTTTGTGCTAACATTTGGTATCAGAGCCTCTCCACAAAAACTTTTATCACTTTTTTCATATCATACTTCACAGACGAGAAGACACAGATCAGGGCAATCAACATTGTTGAGTTCTCAACACAGTTACCAGTGTGAAGAAACAATGGCATCAGAAACAGTTTTGTACAACCTGCAATCCCAAGGTTTGATGGACACTATGATCACTGGAGTATGCTAATGGAAAATTTTCTACGTCCTAAAGAGTATTGGAACCTGGTGGAGATAGGGATCATTGCAGCAACAGAAGGAGTTGATCCCAACGAAGCACAACATAAACAGATTGATGAGCAGAAGTTAAAAGACCTGAAGTGCAAAAATTATATGTTTCAAGCTCTTGATCGATCAATATTAGAAACAATATTAAAGAATGATACAACTAAAGACATCTGGGATTCCTTGAAACAGAAATATCAAGGAACTACACGTGTAAAACGTGCTCAATTGCAGGCTCTTCGCAAAGAGTTTGAAACACTGCATATGAAGGCTGCAGAATCAATCAATGACTATTTTGGAAGAACTCTCATTATTGCTAATAAAATGAGAATTCATGGAGAATGCATGAAGGACGTGGTGATTATTGAGAAGATATTACGGTCTATAACTCTGAAATATGACTATGTTGTATGTTCTATAGAAGAATCCAATGATCTAGATATTTTATCCATTGATGAGCTACAGAGTAGCTTGTTAGTTCATGAACAGAGGATTAGCCGTCATGTTGTCATCAAAGAACAAGCATTGCAAATGACTTATGGGGCACAACAAGGAGGAAGAGATGGCGGTAAAAATAACTATCGTAGACGAGGAAGAGGATGAGGAAGAGGCAGATTTGAGTTTGACAGAAAAACCATAGAATGTTATAACTGTGGCGAACTAGGACATTTTCAGTGGGAGTGTCCAAGGAAAGCAAGGGATCAAAAGGCAAACCATGCAGAGACAAGAGAAGAGATGTTGTTAATGGCTCATGTTAACTTCCAGCAAGTTGAAACAAAACATATATGGTTTCTTGATTCTGGATGCAGTAACCATATATGTGGACAAAGGAACATATTTTATCATTTTGATAGCAGCTTTAGAGAATCAGTAAAGATGGGAAATGACTCAAGTCTTGATGTCCAAGGAAAAGACAAGGTTCAAATGGAGGTGAATGTCATTATACATGTGATCACAGATGTATTTTTTGTACCAGAACTGAAGAACAATCTGCTTAGCATCGGCCAACTCTAAGAAAAAGGACTTGCTGTACTTATTCAACAAGGGAACTGTAAAATATTTCATCCTGAGAAAAGTTTGATTATTGAGACTAAAATGACTCATAATCGCATGTTTGTTATGCTAGCAGACTGCTCACCATCAAAAGACCAGAAATGTCTTTCCTCTGTGATCACTGATCAATATACTCTTTGGCATTATCACTATGGACATCTCAGCTGGAATGGAATCAATATACTGCAGCAAAAAAAGATGGTGGACGAGTTACCTCATTTCAAAGCTATTCAGCAGGTTTGTGAAAGATGTCTAGTAGGAAGACAACATCGTGATTCTTTTCCAAAAGGTAGCATATGGAGGGCATACAAAATTCTTCAATTGGTACATGCGGATATATGTGGTCCAATAACTCCAGTTTCCAATAGCAGCAAAAGGTATCTCATTACTTTTATTAACAATTTCAGTAGAAAAATTTGGGTTTATTTCTTGACAGACAAGTCAGAAGCCTTTGCTACATTCAAAATCTATAGGGCTAAGGTTGAGAAAGAAACTGGCGTATTCATTCAAAGTCTGAGAACAGATAGGGGGTGAGTTTACTTCATCAACATTCAACAGTTTCTGTATTAAAAAAATGGAATATCCAAACAGTTGATAGCATTATATACACCTCAACAAAATAGTGTTGCCGAAAGGAAAAATCGAACCATTATAAATATGGTGCATAATATATTATTGGAGAAACAAATTTCAAAATCCTTTTAGCCAGAAGCAGTGAATTGGGCAGTGCATGTCCTGAATAGAAGTCCCGCTCTTGCCGTGAAAAATAGGACACCTGCAAAAGCTTGGAATGACATCAAACCTTCAGTAGCACATTTCAGAGTTTTTGGTTGTATATCCCATGTCCATGTTCCTGATCACAGAAGGGTGAAGCTTGATGCCAAAAATCTGAAATGTGTCTTTCTAGGGGTAAGTGAGAACTCTAAAGCATATAGGCTTTTTGATCCTATTTCACAAAAAAGATAATTATTAGCAGGGACATGGTTTTTTTAAGAAGATCAACAGTGGAATTGAGATGATATTCACAAGCCAGTCACATCAATTGATTTAGCGTGGGAAGTCACTGGAAATAAGGATAAGTCTTATACAGTTGAAGAACCGGTGGAGAATGGGTCCGCACAAAGTATTTTTTAAGAAGAACCTTAACATGCAGATGTAGTAACACTTGATGAAAATGCCATCGAACATGCTAGTGTTGAAGCACACATATCAGCTAACTCATCAAGTGCATAAACCACAATTGCAGAAGGCATAACACGCCAACGTCCTGCATGGCTGGCAGACTATGAAACTGATCACAGTTTCTTCGCTTGCTCATCTAGCTTTATTCACCAACAGTGATCTAACAACCTTTGAAGAGGCTGTGAAAAGTGAAAATTGGAGGCTTGCCATGAATAAGAAAATTGTAGCAATTGAGAAAAATGAGATATGGGAATTAACGAATTTGCTAATGGGAGGAAAAACAGTTGAAGTGAAGTGGATTTTTAAAACCAAACTCAACGAGCTTGGAGAGGTTGATAAGTATAGAGCGAGAGGTTGATAAGTATAAAGCTCGTTTAGTTGTTAAGGGCTACAACCAACAATATGGGGTGGATTATGCAGAAATATTTGCATCAGTGGCTCGCTTAGACACAATTCATATGGTGCTCTTTTTTGCAGCATAACAAAGCTGGTTTATATATCAACTTGATATAAAATCAGCTTTCCTGCACGGTGAAATTAATGAAGAAGTGTTCGTCGATCAACCTTCAGGTTATGAGCAGAAGGGGGAAGAAACAAAAGTCTATTGACTCAAGAAGGCATTGTATGGACTCAAACAAGCTCCCCCAGCTTGGTATAGTCACATAGAGTCTTATTTCTCTAAAAAAGGCTTCACCAAATGTCCTTATGAACATATTTTGTTCATAAAAACAGTGATTGGAGGTAAAATATTAATCATTTGTCTTTATGTTAATAATCTTATTTTTACCAGAAATGATGAAGTTATGTTCGATCAATTTAAGAAGTCAAAGATGGCTGAATTTGACATGACTGACATTGGAAAAATGAGATATTTTTTAGGCATTGAAGTATTGCAAAAGAAAGATAGCATATTTATTAGCCAACAAAAATATGCTTACGAGGTTCTAGAAAGATTCAACATGGGTCAGTGCAACTCAGTCAAAAATCTAATTGTTCCTGGATTTAAAATGTCAAGGGATAAAGGAGGAGTGCAGGTTGATAGTACACTCTACAAGCAAATGGTGGGAAGTCTCATGTATCTAACTGCCACATGTCTTGATTTAATGTTTGTGGTAGGTCTAATTAATAGATACATGGAGCATCTCACCGAGTCTTATTTGTTGGCAGTAGAAAGGATTCTAAGGTATGTAAAGGGGACAACTAGTTTCGAGATGTTTTATAGGAAGGGAGGAGATGCAAAGTTTTGTAGTTACATAGATAGTGATTATACAGGTGATCAAGATGATGAAAAGAGTATTTCAGGTTATGTTTTTATGATGAATTCAAGTGCAATATCTTGGTCTTCAAAGAAACAACCAGTAGTTATTCTCTTTACCACTGAAGTTGAGTTTATTACTACAGCATCAAGTGCCTGTCAGGTTGTTTGGTTAAGAAGAATTCTGAAAAGTCTAACTCATGTGTTGTTCGGACCTACGATGGTGTATTGTGATAATATATCAGCCATCAAACTCTAAAAAAATCCAGTAATGCATGGTCGTAGCAAGCACATAGATATTCGTTTTCATTTTCTTCGTGATCTAGTCAAAGATGGAGTAATAGAGCTAACTCAATGTTCTACTCATGAACAAGTTGCTGATATTATGACCAAACCATTGAAGATTGAAGCTTTTTCAAAAATACGAGAATCAATGGGTGTTTGTGAATATTCTGAATAAACTGAATGTTGAGAACATGTAGTTTAAGGGAGGATGATAAAGTTAGCATTATTTGTTATTATTCAGTGTTGCAAATAAGTTCTCCGTTACTTGAGGGAGAATCTATTTTCTTTTATTCTTGATTTAGTCGTGTACCATGATTCTAGGTCCTGCAATCGTGGGTTGCTACTTTCTGTTATTATAAGGCTATTTAATAGCCATAAGCATCAGTGAATAGGAAGAGTATTACTCCCAGCTTTCTAGTGTAAACAGTTATTGTGCAAGCTCTCGGCAAATTCTTTTGTGCTAATAGGAGGGATGTGGTGTTGAAGGCAACGAAGTTGACGGCGGAGAAAGGGATTGTGGATATGGTGGTTGGAAATACAGAGGAGACCGTGGAGGCCGCGGTTGGGTTAGGGAGGATTCGGGTGTGTTTGGAAACCGTAGTGGGATGATGTTATTTTAAATTTTGATTTTTTTAAAATAAATTTTTATATGTAATTTTAGATGATGTGATGATATAAAAATAATTTTTTAAAAATAAAAAATATATTTTAATGTAATTTTAAGTAAAAAATTATTTTGAATTGTCATTGTCATCATAATTTTAAATACACCAAAAATGTTTCACATGTGGTTAAACTTATTTTTTTGTTAATTTTTTTAAATAATGTTTTAATGTTTTTAAATTGTATTAAAATTTAAAAATAAGTTTTTAATATATTTTTAAATAAAAAATATTTTAAAAAATAATATTCATGATACTTTAGCTACTGTGAAAATATTTAAGAGAAAGTGTGACGGTCAGGTGTCTGCTAAGAATCGGATGGTTGTTATGGACAAGTTTTGGATGAGTTGGGTTTGATGAGACTGTTAAGAAGGAGAACGGGAAGGGAAATAGATCAAAATTATTATTGTAATTGGCGTCCTCTAATAGTCGAGATTATGGGAAATAATCATTGGAAATCTGAAATCCTTACACGTTATATCATGTAAAGATTATTATTTATTTAAGAATAATATAAATTATATTTTATAATTATATTTAATAATTTAAATTATTGAATAGATATTATTTTTTGACATGTTATCAATATTTTACTAACTAAATAATTATGAGTTTAAATATTATAATTTTTATTTATTTAATAAAAATTAAATATAAAATAATATGAAGATATACAAGTTTTAAGAAAAAGTATGATAAAAAATAATATAAATTATATTTTAAAATTTTATCTATTAACTTAAATTATTAAATTAATATGATTATTTTATATTATTGAAGATAAAACGGGAAGGAGGGGATCAAAATTGTGATTAGTGCTTTGATTGTTATGGAAATAATATGGAGATTTGCCATGCATGGCGATTTCTTTTCATGTTTTATACGCTGTACGCATCGTTGGTGCTTCTCTCACAGAGATTATGTGAATTGTGAAGTGTGTTGGTGGCATGACATGAAGATGTATTATAACAGGAACAAGGCTGGACCGATGTTTTAAAAAAATTTAAATTTAAAAAATATTTTGAGAAGATATTATAGCTGTGTCGTGTTTAATATTGTAATAATAATTATTTTTAAAAATTATTATTATTTAAAAATAAATTTTTAATTTTTTTAATATTAACAAGTCAAAAACTATTAAGAAATAAAAAAATAATTTTCTTGAAAAGCACACAAAGAAATTTATATAGTAAAAAGAAAATCCTTACCGTTGAGAAAGAGAAACGGATGGAGCCTGATGGACAACAAAAGCGTGATAAAATTAGGTCCGTCTAAGAAATTTTTCACGGGAGATTTCGGTCAATAAGACAACTGGTCAACACCGGAGATGGTATTTTACTTTTCCAGATAGATAAACACGAGAGCTTCCAGTCAATTATTCAACACCCACTACTATCTTTGGTTCAATAACCCAAAATGGTATTTACTAGTGATAATAAGAATACGATTGTTTCTTTAAAAGTAATTTTTGAGAGATCAGTAAATTTTTCTGTATTTGTTTGTTATTAAAAAAATTAATTTTAAAAAAAAATTTTCAGTTAAAAAAGAAATTAGTTTAGTTTTCAGAAAAATATTTTCCTAAAAAATTTAAAAAGAAAATACTTTCTGAAAATTATGAAAAAATTAGAAATGTCATATTATTTACTGATTATATCAAATTTGGTCCTCAAACTTTTGATTTATATATATATATATATATATTTTAAATATTTATTTTTCAATTTCATATCTTAAAATTTAATTTTTATATTAACTTTGGTTTTATTTTTATTTGCTTTTCCCTTATCATTTTTTTATTGAAATTTTTTATTTATCAAATTTGATCCTCATTATTTTTTTATTGTTACTTATTTTATTTGAAATATTTTATGAAATGTTAATTATTATTATTTTAATTTCTTCATCTTTTATTTTTTAGATTTGATCTCTATTATTTTGATTCTTATTTATTTTTTTGAGATAATTTATGAAATTATATATTTTTTTCAAATTTATTCTCATTCAACTTTTTAATTTGTAAGATTTGTTCCTCATTATTTTAGTAAACTTAAGAAAAATAAAACATTGATAAGTTATTGTACAAATCATTTTCTATGACATAATCAAATACTGAAAAGTGTTTTTCAACTTATTTTCCATTACACTACCAAGCATCCTAAAATAATTCACTTTATCGGAATTTATTTTTTTAAAAAACTACTTTCCAGCAAACAAACATGGCTTAAAAATAAGATAACCATACCTCTCTAGTGGTAAGATTTTGAAATTATATTTTTTTTTTTTGTGATTTTGAGTTTGAATTTTGTGGTTGCTAATATAATGACTATTATAGACTTATATTATCGTTAACTTTAGAGCTTGTGAGATTAATCGAGATATGTACAAACTGATTTGGATACTCATGTTAATAATAATAAAAAAAAAATAAGATTTTTTTTTTAAAATAATTTTTTTTTGTCAAACGATTAAAAAACAGAAGAATTGACTGAAATAATCTGCTCTCACTTATATGCCTATTATATAGCCATTGGATTTAGCATCTCCGGATTCACAAAGAAACTCCTTTTTGCTCGTAAATTATTTTGAAAAAAAAAAAAACTTTAAATAACTCTTATTATTTTTTTAAAATAAAATAATATTTAATACCATAATAATAATTATTTTAAAAGTATTTTTATTTAAAATTTATAAAATATATTTTTTAAAAATTTATTTTTAATACAAACAAATTTTAAATTAAATATAACTTCAAATTTTATACCAACAAATTGATTTTTTTTTTATTTATAAAAAAACAGTTTCATCTCTTTTACATCTACTCCTCGTTATTTTTTTTATATATAATAAAGAGAGTGGATTCTTAATTAACCATAATTATATTTACTATCTCCTCATCAATTGAACAGAAATTAATTCGACAATTTTTTTTTCCCCCTCTTCTCATCGGCCCACTTTAAAAGTTTTCATCTAGCGCTGTCCAGCTAATAATGCATACCACCTAATAAAACTACGCATACTCATACAGCTAATAAGATACATCACCAACGAATTTCCTTTCCAGATTATTATTAAAAATAAATAAATAAATCCAACTCTTCCTTCTCTCTCCAATTCCATTCCCCATCTCTCTTGTCCGTTCTCCATTCACCCACTCACTCACTCACAGCAGAGACAAATGCGGAGATGACTACTTCACGATGGCGGAAGAATACTCGCTCTTTTTAATTATTAATTTAATCTATAGCCTCTGTTGATAGTTGCCCAGAGACTTGGTGCCCAATCTCCGTCAATTCCAATGTCTTCAACGTTCAGTTCCTCACGAAATAGTCCTGGTAGCGCCAGGCTACAGCTCCAATTTGGTGCTGTTTCCAGGCTTAGATCTTCTTCTTTAAAGAAGCCGCCCGAGCCGCTCCGCCGTGCCGTGGCTGATTGTTTATCCTCCGCTGCTGTCGCCACCTCTCACCATGGAATTTCCGCTGTCACCTCGACTGATGCTTCTAGAACGCTTCTTGTAAGTGTTTGATTTTAATTGGATCTTGAAGTTGTTGATTTCAATTTGAGTTTTTTTTTTTCTAATTCAGTTTACTGTTTTTAGCTCTTAATTAGAGATTTATGTGTTAAAATGAGGGACTTGGATTGTTTTTAGGCTTAATAAGTGAAAAGGTGTTGCTTCCTTAAGTGGCAAGTGAGAGAAAATTGGAATTTGGTTTCAATTTTTTTTTTGTTTTACATTTTTCTTGGAGCCAAGGATGGTATTCATGAGCAAATTGAGATTCTTAAGAGAAAATCGTGTTGCATTTCAGTGCATATAGTTTCCTTTTTTTCCCCTTTGGGCAGTTAATTTGAGTAATGTTGTGCGATTGACTTTATGAAAAAAAAGCTGTCATTTGTCGTACCTTTTGCCATATTTGTAAGCCTTTGATTGATGCTCTATTAAAGTATTGCCACGTGGTATTTGAAATCTGATGCTGCTAGAAGTTACTGCTTTTTGTAGTTTTAATTAACTTTTAGTGCAAGACGGATCTGATTCACTGGCAGTTGATGGATGTTTTATTTTGTATCTAATGAAAAGCATTATGCATTAGATTTTCACAGTAGGCTCATCTATGTTGAAATCCCATGAAGAATCAGAGAAAGGAAAGGGAATCGCGAACCCATAGTAATTGAATCATTTTTTAGTGACTGTTTTGATTTAATCATTGTTTTTGAAGCCCAAGCGGAGCCTTAGATGCACCATCTTTGCTTTGATATATAATAATGACATCAGCTAACACGCATATCTCGGTTTTCAAAGCACTGTTCACTTCCCTTCTGCCTCTTTTTGTCTCTCATGGCACTCTTCATAAGAATAATATCACACTTGGCTGTCAGGCCAAGGTGATAAATGAGGGTTTGGATTTGGTGGAGCATTAGGTTCAATATTGCACCAATAAACAAATTACAATGACATTCTGCTATTAAAATTGAATGCATGGGATACAGGTTTGAATTTACTGCTTCAATGAACAAATGGCAGGATTATCTGGCAGCCCCTACAACTACTGATCTGGCATATGGTGTCATTCTGGAACATACAATTGCAGAGAGGGAGCGCAGGTAAATGTGTTGTTTGTTATTATTTCATGATGTATATTCTCAACTTATTTTCTTTTGCTTTGCTCATAGAAACGACTGCTATGGAACCTATTCCCTTTTAATGCACTAGATGGAATTAGAGAAACAGGAATTGTTAATATGGTGTGAGAAAGAAATGAAATTGATGTGCTGTCATGTATGCTCAAATATTTAAGGCATGATCAGGTGCATATATCGAGAATATTATTGGTATGGCAGCTTGTGGACAGGGAGAGGGGGGAGAACAGTAAGCTTTCAAATATAAGTTGGTCTCACCTGTTGCATTGAACCATCTTGATTTTGGTCATTCTCAGTTTTCTATAAATAGAGAAAAGATATACAGGGAAAAAAGCATGAGAAGTATGACATCCAGCCTAAAAACAAACTTAAGATAAGCAACTCAAGTCTCTGCATGATAAATTCAACACTCAGAATGGTCACAACCTCACACACCAGACTGTCCATGTCCTTGTAAATGCCAAAGGTAAAATAAGGCTGCGATCATCTGTTCTTCAAGTGAAGCACTCTGAAACAAATTGATGTGATGAACCCCTAATTGATAATTATCATTTTCAACTTACCTGTTCTGTTTAAGACTTTTCTCTTTTGCTCAATGAATGGTTGAAATCAACAATCATTTCTGGAATATTGTTGAATTTACGAATCACATCATCTACTGCTAGTTTCCATATTATGGAAATTTTATTTGCTATATTTTAGGACTCTGATACTTCTTCAATTTTCCATATCATGGCTGTGTTCTCAGTTCAGTTATACTGGTGCTGATGTTGGCTGCATGTTTGTGTTTTTCTACTAAATGAGCAATGGGTTGCTTACTCGTGCAAACTTTATGTTTTTATTTCATCTCTTTTGCTTTGGAAATATTTTGTAGGATAGTACCTGTTATAATGTTAAGTATTTTACCACTGACACGGCTTTAATTTGTACCAGTCCAGCAGTAGTTGGAAGATGTGTGACACATTTGAAGCGATACCTTCTACGGTACGTTGGCCTTGCACAAAGTTGTTTCCTTATTAGCTTTTGAATGTAGAATAGAGAGTCCATCTTTAATATGCAGTCTTTCATATGTGAGCCATTGCTGGTGATATGATAATATCTTGCTCTTCCTTGTGGGATTTTTCTTCATTACTTTAGTTACAATGAAAGGAGACAATAGGGGCTCTATGCTATGTGGTGCATAAGCTCATGGGATTTTTGGCATCAAATCAACCTGAAAATATAAGTGTGCTCGCTGGCCTATCCTAACATGGCAGATGACAGATTTTAAAGAGCGAGCTTGACATAGCTGAGATGCAGTCAGTGGATTTAAGAAAGAAATCTTGGATGATCGAAAAGCTTCTCTCCCACATCTGCCCTAGACTTTATTAAACATGTGGAGTTTTGGGTCTGCCTTTCATTGATTTTCATGCCCCAAACATCTCATTGGCTGGTAGCCAGACTAGCGAAGCCTCTTGAACTGCATGCTAATCAACTCTTTTAAATTTTGGAAGAAGAATTTTTTATTTTTGTTATTCAATTATTTTGTCCATAAATAATTGGAATGAAGGCCAGGATGCATGTCTCATCCTGGTTGCATTAAATAGAAAAGTGTTTTCTATGCCACATATGTGCCCTTTTATGAAGTAGTCAGCTCTGTTAGATTCTATGATTAGTTTATAAATATTTTTTTCTTTTGCCACAGATTTAAACCTAGTGAGGAGACGTTATTTCAGATTGATCGGTTTTGCCTGAGCATAATTGCTGAGTGTGATATCAGCTTAAAACGAACATCATCAACTTGGTCTGGATCTCTGAATCAGCAATCTGTTTCATCAACAGCACCTGCAAATTACTCACCTTCCCCACCTGTATATATTTATGCTTCTGAAGCTCTTGTAAAATCATTAAATTATGTGCGTTCCCTTGTAGCCCATCATATTCCAAAGCGATCTTTCCAACCAAAGCGATCTTTCCAACCACCAGGTTTTACTGGAGCTCCCTCTGTGTCTAGGCCTTTGTTTAGTAGATCTTTTAATTCCCAATTAAGCCTTTCAAGTGGTGCAGAATCTTCAGAGAAGAATGATCCTACTACTTTACCTGCTTCAAACTTATCAAATGTTGAAAATGTTGAGGTGGCCGAGGATCTTGATTACATTGCAGATGATGTTTTGAAGTGGCGTTGGGTTGGGCGACCATTTCTATCAACTGAGAGGTAACAAACTTTTGTATGCACTGTTTTCTAGGTTAAATCTTTTCCTTTTAACTTTGGTGATGTCTCTTATTCTGTTGCCTTTTGCATTGGTTGAATGTATTCATTTCATAATGCAGTGATCGTCCTGTGGATCTCCATGATGTGAGTGTATGCAAATTCCTAGAATTAGGTGCTGCAGCTCTACTTGTAGGAGACATGGAAGATAAAACAAAGGGCCAGCCTTGGAAATATTTTGGAACAGCCGATTTGCCTTACCTTGATCAACTGCTG
This sequence comes from Populus tomentosa, assembly GCA_018804465.1. Classification (NCBI taxonomy): domain Eukaryota; kingdom Viridiplantae; phylum Streptophyta; class Magnoliopsida; order Malpighiales; family Salicaceae; genus Populus; species Populus tomentosa. Next base: position 3,130,550 of record CM031983.1, on the reverse strand, counting down.
CAGCCTTCACCAGTCACAACAATTACCAATTCAGCCTCAGCTCGTCGCCACTTGAGAACAATAACATCATCTAAGCGGAGTAAAGCAGGACCTCACCAAATCTGGTATGTTCTTCTTCCTAAAATTTTTGCTCTGTCAAGCTTGGAGAATTTTGTTCCAATTAAGATTAGATTTTCTCTTACATGTAAACTCATCCATCACATATACTTGTGACTTACTTTTGTGCTATGGCAAAGTTGTGTGATAAATGTTGCCTGGTTGTTAGAGTGATAGTAAAGTAACTTGGGTTCTGATTTGGAGAGGAAGGTGGTCGTTCATCATGTAGTTAGATCATAGTGATGCTCCATTACCTCTTGCTTGAAATTTATTTACAACTGCATAGACAATGATATAAACATCACATTGGTATGAAAATGTTGATTAAACTCCTGAACATTTTGATTCCTGTTGCAGGGAGGATTCTCCTGTGAGCACGTTTCGCCCACGTGCGCGACAGCTCTTCCAGTATCGTCACTACAGGTACAAAATGACAGATCCTATGGTTCTAATATTCTCTTCACATCTCGAAAAGGTGGTCTTGGTTTTTTATACTTGACTTTATATGGTCATCTATTTGTGACTGGAATCACTTTCCTTGTTATGACATAATCTTTATCAGCATTTTCTTCTTTTTGGTGTTTCTAATCCTATGCACCCCTACCTTTGCCCCTGTTAAATGCAATTGTACATTTTTCACAAATGCATAATGCTCTTTTGTAGTCGAAACTTGAAAACAACTAATTGTTTTCTGTTGGTGGCTTCATTTTCTTGTTTTGGGTTTTATTACCCCAGTTCCTTTTCTGTTGGGAGTTCAGGGTATTTCATCTGACCACTTCCCTTTCTCTTATTATTTTCTTTTTAATTGTTTCAGTGGACAGCAACCTTTGCGATTAAACCCTGCTGAGGTATGCGAGGTTATTGCTGCAGTTAGCTCAGAGACATATTCTGCTAGTGCCAATCATTTGACTGTATCTAGATTAAATAATAACAGCGGAAAGCCATCAATGGATGTGGCTGTGAGTGTTCTTATTAAACTTGTCATTGACATGTAAGTTTTAACTAGCATCGTTTTCTTTTTCTTGTATATTCAATTCTCAACCAGGCACTGCATCTTTTGCTATCGATCTGTACACACATACATACTTGTGCTCTATACTTGATTAGCTAATGCAATCATCTGCTATATAATCATAATCATATGATTGTTATCCACATGAAAAGGCTGGGAGCTTTTCAAATTTGCTATGGTGATTGCATGTTTTTATAATTGCCTTGGAAATAATCAAATATTAATGGCTTTTGTGATCCAATGCTGGGGACTGAGTTACCTAGAAGGCTAGAACATGCACTGCTGTGGAATGCAGCATGGCTGGGAAGGAAAGTGTACACCTGTGTCAAAATAAATGATACAGTTGGGTTACCTTCATTTGAAGTTCATGTAGAGTGCTTAATGGAAAGTTAATGCCATTGGATTGGATTAGAAACAGAAAATTTTTTGGATCATCAAGATCAGTGATATTAGAATCGGATTGTTTCAATTATGAATCTCTGATAAAAAGTGTTTTTTAATTGTGAATTATAATAATTCTTTTTTGGAGGACAAGTTAATCTTCAAATCGGGTCTTCAGCAGGATGATTTGTCATTGTAAAGGGTACATATTTTATTTTTTCCAATAACCTTCTTCATGTTTAGTTAAGATAGGCATCTATTATTTTTTCTGTGCTTGATCCATTGTTGTAGTTTTGGAGATTGAGTTTGTAACATGAATTACAGGAAATATCTATCAAGGCAAATTATAAAAAATTAAATTTGATCAAACATTTCTTGTAGTTTAATTGACTTAAAACATAACTTTTATTAAGCCAAGAAACATGGCAAATAGAAGCAAATGTTCCATAAAAAGCTACCATAAATTCCTTCTTGCGCTGATGCCAGGTTGAGATGTGCTTGGATTTTTCAAAGACTGCTTTAATTTTCCCAGGGGTTCAATTTGATGCGTTTTCTTTAAGAAATAAATTTGTCATGATAATGAATTGCTTATAGAAGTTCACTGGAAATTTTGTTTGTAGGTATGTTACGGACGCCGGGACAGCTGCTCCTCTTGCTCTGTCCATGCTTGAGGTGCTTTGTCAATAAAATATCAATTTGGTTATTATGATTAGATGGTGGAAGCTTCTGATTTTATTCTCTCTTTGAGTTTGCCTTTCAGGAAATGCTTAATTCTTCAAAAGCTGCTTGTAGGGTCCGCGCCTTTGATTTAATTCTGAACCTCGGGGTTCATGCTCATTTGTTGGAACCTGTGTTGATCAATGATGCTTCTACCATTGAAGAAGAGTATTCACAAGAATCATTTTTTGACTGTGAAGAACAACTTCCAACACAGGGGAACGAAAAGGCAGATTCTGTTAATAAGTTGGGAACTTCATCAGCAATTAATAACTTTGAATCTTGGATTTTAAATATTTTATATGAGATACTTCTTCTTCTTGTCCAGGTACAGTTCCATTTGGCATCATTTAAGTAGTTTTTTGGTTAATTTATGTCCACTTATTTTTGTTCACCTTTACATAATGAGGAGGTAATGTCTTGGATTCCTTATTGTTGACTCCAAGTTCCCATGTTGATGTTTTGTTTAACACTTCACTATCTGATGCCTTGAATTTTTTTTTCCAGACAGAGGAGAAGGAAGAATCTGTTTGGGCTTCTGCTTTAAGCTGTTTACTTTATTTTGTCTGTGATAGAGGCAAAATCTTGAGAAACCGATTAGAAGGCCTTGACATAAGGGTAAGCTTGACTACTTCAGAGTAGTATCATGAAAATGCAACTTCCTCAAACTCTCTCCATTTAAGCATGTCTATTGTTGTTGCAACCATTGCATATTGACTTCACAGAAGGATTCCTTCAAACTTTAGTACTACGTGCTACTGTCATGGAAGTGCATGTTCCTTATTCTTCCTCTTACTACCCTGCTTTGACCAGCAAAAACTAGGGGGTGGAGTATTTTCTTGTCTTCTAAACTTCGTAAGCTGTTAGGTTCTTGAGTGAAGTTTATGGCTTGATGTAATTCCTCTTTGTATGACATGCAGCAGCAGTACATAATTGTCCTATCTGGTGTTTGGATCTCCTGATTAACATTGTGCTTAGGCAAACATCTTCAGGAGTTTGATTGATATATTCTTGTGTCCATTTTCAGGTGATTAAAGCCCTAATAGAGACTAGCAGAAAGAATTCTTGGGCAGAATTGGTTCATAGTAAGCTCATTTGCATATTAACGAATATGTTTTATCAAGTTTCTGATGGGTCTATGATGACTGTCGCAATGAACCCAGTGTTTCTCATAGATGAGCTTGACCTGATTGGGGGAATTGAATTTATTTTCCATGAGGTATGAAAATCATTTTCCATTGCTTGATATAAACTATAGGCATCAATAATTGTAATAAATCCAGTTTCCCTATTACATCTTTACCCATATCTTTTGTTATGTTTTGCAGTATTCTCTTGCTAACTTAAGAGAAGAGAGGAGAAATCTATACTTGATTCTTTTTGACTATGTGTTGCATCAAATAAATGAAGCATGCCTAGCAGCTGGGGAATCTGAATTTAGTGATGATGAGATTCAGTCTATTGCAACTCTCCTCACTCTTGCGAATGCACCTGAAGCCTTTTACATTTCTGTTAAGCTGGGTTTGGAAGGCATTGGGGAGCTTCTGAGAAGATCAATTTCTGGTGCACTATCTAGATATCCCAACAATGAACGACTAAATATGGTAAGCTGAAGGTAGAATGAATTGCCCTGGGTCTTCATTCCGTGTTTCTGATAAGGAAATCACAGAAGACTTACTCTTCAAGAAACACAAGACGTGCACATACACAAAATCTTTTACTCTGTGCATGTGCAATCGCATGTGGTCTCTATCATTTATATTTGAAAATTCAATTTCTGAGCATGAAGTTATTTGCTTTGGATTTTTTTTTCTTTTTGCAAATTGGATGACTAGAAATGTTTAACTTCATTTCTATGTTTGTCTGTAATTACCCATGCCTGCTGTTGTCTGAATGATCTGATGATAACAGTAGTCTTTTGAAGGCCCTTTTTCCCAGGTGCCATAAGGATAACAATAATATCTATTATGCTGATATCTTCAGTTCCCAGTAACTCTGCTAATCATGGCACACCCTCTTTCTAAATCTTCAACTCAATTCTTAGGGGTTCCTAAATCAAAGTTCAACGATATTACATAAAACACCAAACTCATCATCATGTGGCAAGAAATAATTTACTGATTAGTAAAGACTTAATACATATTTATATGCTGGAGATGTGCATGGGCTTCATCCAGGCATTGGGAAACATCAGTCAAAACCTTTAGTCCTAGCCAAAACTAATGAGGCGATTCAAATTTAGACCTCAGCAATCCTAACTAGAAATTGAAGTTCTAGCTAAGCTGTTGGTTACTCAACTCTCATTCATATCCTACGTAGTTCCTGGTTATTCTTTGTAGCTGAAGCTGTAGCATGTCTACAGTGACTGCTGTTTCAAAAACCTGTCATGTATAACACATGCATTTAGAAATAGGTTTTGATTGGACTAAATGTACATACCTTCCTTTGCAAGACAGTTTTAACCAACTTTCATTTTTTTTGGACAGCATTATACGCGATGGCACCAAAATTTGACCTGATTATGTTCGCATATCCAACTGCATTTGGTTTACCTAGCTTTTGGCAGTGACACTTCTTCAGTATTGTACATTGTAATTTATGCTTATCACATTAAATTGCATAGCATTTATCCTTGTTCATTTCATGTTGATGGTGTTGGTATGTAATTGCTGATATGTGTTGCAGCAGTTCATAGAATTTATAGGCACAAACATATCTTTCCATGAACTGCTGATTAATTATGGTTTCTTTATTATCGATTCGGCTTCTTTCTGAATCTAACCTGTTCCTTGCAGCTCTTGGAGAATGTAACAGAGAAATTTAATGCAATAATTAGTTCCTTTACTCATTTGGACAAAGAGTTCTCTCATCTGATTGAAACAACCCAATCTTACAAGTTTCTGGAAAGTGTAGAGAGTGCAGTTCCAAGAAATGGTGTCGGCGTGAAAGCAAAACTGTCATGGGCCACTTTGCATTCTCTTCTTCACTCAGAAAGGATTGCTTACCGTCAGAATGGCTATACCTGGTTGGGTGATTTGCTTATTGCCGAGATTACTGAGGGAAGGGATGTGAATGTATGGTCAAATGTTAAAGAATTGCAGCGAAAAATTGCATATGCTGGTGTACATGATTCTTCTGTTTCTTCAGATGTTCCTTTATCAATTTGGCTTTTGTGCGGGCTTTTGAAGTCCAAACATAATATCATCAGATGGGGCTTCTTGTTTGTTCTAGAGAGACTTCTCATGCGATGCAAATTTTTGTTAGACAAGAATGAAATGCAACACCCAAGGAGCAGTAATGCCAGTCATGAGCATGCAGATAGCAGACTCGAGAAAGCAAATGCCGTGATAGATATTATGAGCAGTGCTCTATCCTTAGTGGCTCAAATAAATGAAACAGATCGTATCAACATTTTGAAGGTAACTTTTTTGGTCAACAAATACAACAATTGACCAACCCAAATAGCTTCTTGATATTTGGGGGCAATGCCTACAATGAAAAAGATCTATATTTGCACTGTTCTTCATAGAATGATTTGACTAGATAGTTTGCATTGCTAATATTTTGTCTTGCCTTGAATGTCCTGGAGATTAATATTTGAAATTGTCTGAATATTAATGCAGTAGTGAAATTCGTTGCATCTTCCCTTGCATTCAAGGGGTTCTGAAAAGTTGAAAGACGCACTGGTTTTATTATCCAGAAAAAATAAACAAACAAATAAAATAAAAGATGCAACATAGCACAATGTTTTCTATTTACGCTATGCTCCACTCTGGGAAGTAACTATGTTCTTTCCTTTTAAAGGATGGTTTCAGGAATTGAATTGCTTGCTTCTACCTTTTCTTATCTTTCAATTCATAATATGCATTGCATTGGAATTCTCCTATAAGGTTTATTTGCCCCAACTCATGTTCCATTGGTGTTTTCTAAGCAGATGTGTGACATATTGTTCTCTCAATTGTGCCTGAAAGTTCTCCCTGCAACTTCAATCCCAAATGGTGAAGGAATGCAAAAAAGTAAAGTTTGTGGTGGAGCGGATGAAAATAAGAAAAATGATACAAGTGATCACACCTCTCAACTAAATGACTTCCACTGGAATGAATTCATGGAAGAAGCTGATAGCAAATCCAGATCTAGCTACAGCATCAATAGTTCTCTGATATGCAAGACAGCATCAATGGCAGCAATGCTTCTCCAAGGACAGGCTATTGTTCCTATGCAATTAGTTGCACGTGTTCCTGCTGCATTGTTTTATTGGCCACTTATTCAACTAGCTGGTGCAGCAACAGACAATATTGCTTTGGGGGTTGCTGTTGTAAGCAAAGGAAGAGGAAATCTTCCTGGTGCAGCATCGGATATCAGGGCAACTCTTCTATTGCTTCTAATCGGTAAATGCACGGCAGATCCTTCTGCTTTCCAGGAAGTTGGCGGGGAAGAGTTTTTTAGGTGATTCCTCTCTTCTCTACTTCCCAGGAATGATTTGCCATGCCATTGTTTAAGTCATGCGAACTCCTTTTGCTTTTTGCTTCTGGCAGGGAACTTTTAGATGATACAGATTCAAGGGTAGCGTATTACTCTTCAGCTTTTCTTTTAAAGGCAAGATGCTATCTTATTCTCACTAGAAAACTTCAATTATTTATTTTTCTAATTATAAGTTGAATTTTGCTGAATCCTTCAAATCTGAATTTTTCAGAGAATGATGACAGAAAAACCTGATGAGTACAAGCACATGCTTCAGAATCTCATCTTTAAAGCGCAGCAGGTAAGGCTTTATTTGTGCTTGAAATAATGCAAATCTTAAATATGGAATGCTCATTGTCTGGGAAAAGATATACGAGAGAATGAACTGGGTATGTTGGTCTCATAATATTCTGAGTTGGGAAAGCTATTATGGTAGCTGATTTGGGGGTGAGATGTCTGAGAGGTGATCAATGTATGGCCATTTTCGTGTTTAAAGGACTGACATAGAATATCTACAAGTTGTCATAAAGTTTCATTATCACCATGTCTAGTTCTGGTGTATTTCAGTAACTCTAATCATGAAATACCAGAGGTCATACATCGCTTGTGTGCTTGCTTTTGTTTTATGCAGAGCAACAATGAGAAGCTGTTGGAAAATCCATACCTTCAGGTGCGCGGCCTGCTTCAACTCTCAAATGATGGCTTGTAATATAGCGACTCTCATAGACACTGCAATGCTGTGTAGTTTGAACTTCTTTACTCTTGTCAAACGTGATCTTTCACTCACCCGGGGACATTTGACAAAGTCTTGAAGGTCCATTATCAGATCATGCCTGGTCTTTTGCAATAACACAGGTTGGTATCTGTTATATGGAAATACTTCAACCGGGCAAAATATTTGATTAAAGTGGAGTAAAAGGTTTCAGACCTCCTCCCCGACATACCAATGAAATAAATGAAATAAAGGCTCAGGTTAACAGTGAAATAAGAAAAAAAAGGCTCAGGACATGAGGCGAAAGCTGAGAAGTCACTGTGGACCCTTATATGGTCCAAGATCAACTGCGTCTTCAATTGTTGCACCAATTCTCCTAAGATGGGTATGCATTGAACAGACTGAAGGATTTTTTTGATTGGTGTACCAAGTTGAAATATATGCAGCAAGTACTAAAAGATTGGCCAGAGTAAAAGATGTTCAGGAACTTTTGGAGCAACCCTGTTCAATGATTCCAGTCATTGGTTTTTTTTGCCACTAAAATCTAACAGAGTTCAGAGGTTTAAAATGTTATCAGGTATTGTCTTCAGTCCTCAATTATTATCGCTATTTGTGTATTTTTCACTTGTTTATTTTGCTTCTGAATACCACATCTTCGTCTTTGCGTGTGAAGAAACCATATAAGTTGTTTATAGGTTCATATTGAAGGGCCATTGTCAAATATAATTGTATCTGTTTTGGGCTTGAAACCAAGATGTTGGTCGGAGCTCTAAAGCAATCACTCTCTGCAAAGATTCTGAAAGATAGCTCTATTTCTGTAGTTCCTAGACCACGCCTTGGCAGTGGCATAGTAACTCAAGAGTCTGTTTGGCATGACTTATGAAAAGTGATTCTTGACTGAGAGTTATAATTCAAAAGTTGTTTTTATAAGTAACTTGTGACAAAATAAATTAAAATGACTTTAAATTAGAAGTATCTTTGGTAAAAATACTTAAAAACAATCTTTTTGAGGAAAAGATGTAGTACATGTCAAAATCCATATGTTCAATTTAATTAAATCAAAACTCTGACTTAATTTTATAACAAATTTTTCATTCAAGTCAATAGTCATTCTAGCTAGCATATTTATGACTTTTCTATGAATATTTTTTTTTTAAAAAAAAAACCTTAAATCAATTGATAAAAGTCATACCAAACGGAACTTTGGTAATGACTTTTTTTCCATGTCCAAACCTGTAAGGAAATCATTATAGATGCTCGACAACTTCAATAGAACTTACATATTTCATGTCATGGAATTTGAGTTCAAGAGAAAAAATTCTTTTGTGCTTTAATGTTGTCATGTACCTGCACTAACGAATGCATTCTTTTATGTGGTTGCAGTAATTTTGTGCATAATATTTAGAGAAGGCTTTCAGGCAGCTTCAAATCAAGTCTAATTTCCTCATTGTACAGAATCAGGATTCCTCTGGGCCTTTTTTTTTCTGTGTGTTTGGTACCCGGGGCAGTATTAAAAATGCAGGCTTCTTTTTTAAAACAGCCAACATTCTTAATAAAAACCGCCGAGTTCGTGTTTAACTCATAAGAGGTCTTATCAATTTTGTTGTGAAGAGACGCACGCCCTGGATTATGCATGCTCAGTGACCAGGACCTGAAGGTGCTAGCTGGCCTGGATCACAAAGCTCTCCAGCTGCATTGTTTAGGAAATGTTGTGATTTGGACCGTCTCCTGAGTGGGTTTCTTTGCATGTGTTATTGATTTTTTTTATGTTGTGAATATGTAATTTCTCTCTTTATGGCGCGCCGCCTCCAACTGGGTGTGATCTTTGTATAATGGCCTTAGTGAAATGTTCCTTTACTGAGTCTGGTGTGCGAGTTGATTTAAATAAAAAGTTTCAGTTCTCGGCTCTTTTTATATTCTTCATACCATTTGTGTAAACATTGGTCATGATTGATGCTAGAATCCATGTCTCTAACTAGTTCGTAACACCTCGGAACACGTAATTTATACCTGTCTATTCCGTGGTTGATCAGGGTTCCCTTCACCATCTGATTTTCAGCAGTGTTGTAGAACTTGCACAGAAATTTCAATTTTCTTGATACGCAACTTCAAAGCAGCTGCAAAAATTGCATGTTAGTAGGACCTCTACAGGGGAGGAATTGTTCCTGTAAACTAAAGATCAGTGGCAAGATATAGCGACCTCTGGCCCCACGTCCCTGTGGGAGGATGACCCTGTGTATCTCGGGTGATGAAATGGGCTTTCCTTCGAAACGCATTGGTACCACAGATTTGATGATCATGCACTGAGTTTCCATTTCAATGTAAAATGAGGCTGTACAGGTGTTTTGAACTACAGAAGCCAAGGGATAACGACTCTCAAGCTACGAAAAATTAATGCAAAACGAACCCAGCAAAATGAGCCGCTCCGTTCACATTAAGATAAATATATGGAAGAACAGGTAACAAGAACCATAAATGTGACACTTTCATGGCTCACGTCTCTCACAAAACCATTTTAGTGTAAAATATTGACAGTCAGAACAATGGGTTCAGTAATTTCAAGGTTTTTATCCTGCAGCTTAAATGATAAAGCACCAACTGTCAAAAGCTAAATCAGAACAGCACTGTACCGCGCATGTTCCAATCAAAATGGTGATGTTAAATGAAACTATTAACCTAGGGTCCCTAGTTATACCATGATCCTATGAAGCGATGTGCTTGTATCGAAGTTCCTATTCCTACCCCAAAATGGCCAGTAACTCTACAAAAAGACAGTGATAGAGGTGAATATGCGAGCAAATATCCTCGACTAGTCAGTGAAATCACTTTAATTTCGTGGCTTCAAGGTGGTATCTGTCCAGGTCAGAATCAAGTGCTTCTGCAGTAAGCTTCTCGACATGGTGTCTCCCTGGCTGTGGCCCCTGGCCAATTCTTGACCGCTGCCATGGCCCCTTCCCTCGCACCAATTCTTTCTTAAACACTGTCCAGTGAAAAAATGAGGATTAGTTTATCGAGACGAGAAGTGCTGTACTGCTAACAATAATAGCAGATGTAATGCAGAAGATTAAAGAATACCACTCCTTCATAATTCAAAGATCACGTGGCATTAAAATACCAAGGGAAACACCAAGATGCAAATTCCCCTGAAAACTAAGGCCACTTCCAATAGAGAAATGTAAGGCGTGATATCAGCGACAACAAAATAGGATATTTATAAACCCTTGAGCAAAGTTTATTCCTTACTTGTTTTCTCCCCTTTCCTATCAGTCACTATGAGATGTTAGCGGGGTTATTCTAGCCACTCGATGAATTATGCTGCTCCTTTGCATCAGATGCATGCATGCAAATATTGCTGATGCAATTACATCATGCCACTGGTTAGCACTTTTAAACCTTTTTTTCTTCCCTAGTTGAAGAAAGAAAATTTAATGAGTCAATCAAATATTCCCAGATTCTCTTCAAGAAGAAGCAACCTGAACACCTCATATATGCAACCGTACAGTGCTCTAGTGATCAAGAAAAGAAATCAGGGTACATGTGTTAGGGAGCACTTGAATCAATCGGATCTATCAACACAGATAATTCACTTCGAGGTGATTCCATGCTAGTGAATAACAATGTTTAAAGCAAACTTTATATATATAATGCCATCATCCAGGAAAACACCAAAAACTGGCAAACAGAAATGCATACAGCAAGGTCATACTCGATGTCTCAGCATATCTACTAGAAAAATTATTTTCAATTGCCTTTCCCACCTAGAAGGAAAAGACACAGTGAATGCATGAAAGTAATTGGTTCCAAGTTTGAATGATCACCAGCAAGGTTGTACCTTCTAATGACATTATTTGGTTTTGCCAAGTTGGTAGTTGTTGTTTCAAGCACAGGGACAGGAGTTATCACATGAACCCCTGCAAGCTAAATTTTCAGGGGCTTCCCATCAAGCTGAACATTAATACATTATTGTATCTCTTGATAGCTGCTAGAGCATCTGTTTGGAGTGCAAATACAACTTCGGTTGTTCCCTGAAAGAGTGAAATTTTTCCAGCCACAGGAAGACACTAATACTTCTAGGGAAAAAAAGAAAAAAGAAAAAAAAAGAGAGTCAAACATCAATCTAAGATACCTTTGATCTCCCACTCATATCATAATGAAGCGAGTACCTCAACAAATCACCAACCTCGGAGAAAATCACCTGCTTAGGGATTACCTTATGTTAAATGATGCATCTACGGTCCCTAAACTCCAGCATCTTGTATGATTTAAGCATACTGACCTCGATTACAGGACTCGTGACAACATAGTGCCCTGCTGCCTTTTTTTTTTATCATCGTCGTGAAAGAACTGCAGCAATGATCATAACAAGATTCTTAAAGCCATCTCAAAAGCTACTTTCAAGCGGTATGATGCCAAACAGAAATTTATACTATACCATCACGGCCTTAGCTACTGCACACGTACATTACCATAATACCCCGAACCTCAACATCATCATTCATGACTGCAGATTCACGGTCACCACAAATGCCCTGTTGCTGTCAGGTAAAGGCTATGGATCTTTTCAAAAACTCATGAAAAGAAAAGGCATCACCAAGATCACCAAGGCCAGGGCCTCATCTAAATAGTGAAGCATGTTTGGGCTTTAAAAAAAGCCCGGGTCCACGCGTCCGAGCCTAATTACTTTTTTTTTTTTCCCTTCTGTAAAGGGTCACCTGCCCCTTATTTTGCCATGTTACAATCCATGTTACACCCTACATTGGTTTGAAAAATATATCAAAATATATTTCTCATCTAAATTTTTTTTCAAAACATCATAAAAGATCCCGCTAACCAGCCTCAGGATACACTAAAACTATATAAAAAACAAAATCTATATAAAAAAAATTAAAACATAACTTGATTTTTTTTAGGGGATGTTTATAAAAAAACCACCACCATCAAACATTATTTTATCCAATGTAACATATTAACACTAGGAACATTATGTTTTGCCACTGAAAAATAATTAAAACGAGAATTTACCCTCTTTTCTTTTAAAAAGTCTAAAACTGAAAAATAAATAAAATAATTTTTTTTATTATAACAAGAAAATTACCAAGTATTTAGAATTAGATATTTTTCTTTACGTTTTACATTCGATCCATTTGTTTGTTAATTTTATCGTGTTTATTATAATTTCAAACATGGATACAATTGATTTTCTTTTTAAAAAAAATAGTTGCTTCACTAAAAGCTTATTCCTGTAGTATATTGTGTATCTTTCAATACTGCGTCGTTCATGTAAAACACACAAACTTTAAATGATAAAATAACACGACACAATAACATGTGAAAAACTATATAGATTCATGCCTCGACGCAGGCTCTTGACTAGTATATAATTGAAAATCTATGCAATTGACTGGTTTTGACTGGCTTCTCCAAAATTTTAACATCGTGCTCTGGGCTATTGAATTTTTGTAGCTAATATAGACCCCATACAAAGTCTTTAAAGTCTGTTTTACCTGTATATGTGCTCTGTAATCATAACTCAGCTTCGAGGAATAAAATCTCCTCTGTTTAAAAACAAAATCCAGCTAAAACCACTATAAAATTCGAGCATGATCATTGCAATTTACCCAAATAAACAGCATAATTTACAATCTCATTTGACTCCATACAAAAAAAAAAAAAAAAATACTCATTAATGTTTTCAACTGGGAGTTTTTTCCAGCATGAAAGGTTTTTTCTAAACCAGTACAGTTAAAATAATAATTTATATGTAGGTTTTATTTATACATTTTAAGTTGCTGAGTTTTTATTGTATGTTTGATATTGCAATATAAGACATATTTGTAGAAGTATTTTTAATTTAAAAATATATTAAAATAATTATTTATTTATTTTTAAATATTAATAAATCAAAATTATCAAAAAACATTAAAAATATATATCAATTCAGTATATTTTTAAATAAAATTAATTTGAAAATACTTCCAAAAAAAAAAAACAGAAACTATTACAATTTGAAACGCCGTCTTTAATATAACTGCGCTCGCGTGGATTCCCCCCCCCCCCCCCCCCCCGCCCCCCCTTCGTGCAGTTCATGGAAAGAACTCACCATGTTCCTCTTTCTAAACTTACCGCCTCACCTTCTGGTTTTCAGTGTACTTTTTTAACCCCGTCAGGAATCAGGACAAACTTAACGTAAATTCACGTGTCAAACACCCCCCTGGCCCTCCGTATCAGGGACGGCAACAAGTAAAGCAAGGACAGATCCCGTAATTCTTCTACACAACAAGTACATCTTTGTCACTTCAGCAAGCCACGTACTCATCACATCAGGCCGCCCTCAAGTTCGTTTTCTCGATTTCCTCTTCCAATGTCCCCCTCACAGCCAATTTCTCTCTCTCTCTCTCTCCTCTCTCTATCTCTCTCAACGTGGCCCATCAAAACGTCGATTTTTCTAGAGAGTGAGAATCATTAAAAAAAGAAGAGGGTTCTTAGAGTGAGAAAGAGATAACGGAGAATAGTATTATTTAATAATACGAAGACTAAATCAATGGCGTCAAATAACCCTAGTCAACCAGAGTTCGCGACCAAAACAAGAGACGAAGGAGAGGTCTCTTCTTCATCCAACGACGAAGTATTGCCTCCCTAAGAAACCCTAACTCTTTTCTGTTTTCAATGCATATTTCTTTATCTGTTTGATTGCCGAGAAAACAGTCGAAGTGAGTGAAATGAGAATGAATTTGTTTGCTCATCGTACTTCTCATGCCTTGTTTTGGTTTTCATTTTTTTTTTGAAAATTTCAATTCCCGATGAGAATTTCGCAGTTTCAGTTTGCGGTGTCAATTTTTAGCTGCATCTGTTAGCTGATATAAATTAGCTGCTACTTTTGTTTGCAATAGATCAGGCTTCTGTTTGGTTGATGAGAAAGCAGAGGAAAAGGAAAGAAAATTATTTTACTGACGGATTTGTCAATTTGTGTTCTGATTACGAGCTGCTTCCTCTGGGTCGGTAACTTGTCTCAGGGTTTAGTTGACTGCAATTTACTAACATGAAGAGAAACCTAAGATTTACTCATTTACAAGTCTATTTGATTTCGCCTGTGCACAGTGTTTCAGCACTGCATATAGATGGTTTATAATTAGGTTTTTTAGTTTGTTATATGCAGTTGCGATGGGTTGTACTGTACAGTTATTATTCTACCATACGTCTCTGTCACATTCAGTTGGAAATCAATTTCAAGATGTAGATTTATGTGGCCTTCTATCTATGCTCGTGGCAATGATGCCTCAGGCTTTAATGGTTTTGCGGAGTTGATACTTCCTTTTGCATATATTTGTCGGCTCCATCAAATCAACCATTTACAGGTCTCAGTGTTAGTGCGGGAGGGAGAGAGCATGAACATTGGGAGATCTGAATATTTCCTCTTACCAAAATGAATCTGCCCGTAGATCACCTGTATTCTACCTGTATTACGTGGTCATTGATTTTGCCATACATGTCCTTTTGTTTTGTTAAAAACTGATTTTATGAAGTAGAATCACTTGGCCTTTTATGTGGAATTATTCTCATTGATTTGGTTTTCCCTTGCTCACGTACATGTGTTCTTGTAAGTGTGAGAGGGAGAGTATCAACTCAGGGAGAATTGAATAATTACAGATCACTTTATTTTTCAATGACTTTATTTTGTTACCGCATTCCACTACAGCTCTGTGAAGTGCAATTAGGGCACTTATGATTATCATGGGATTTGCTTTTTGTTCAACACATTTTTTATTTATTTTGAAGTTACTACAGCAGGTTCCATCAATTGAATGTGTTTACATTTGCAACGTTGGCCGTATGAATGAAGTTCTAATGGCTCAACCTTTTCTTTTCTAGTGGAACTTGTTAAAATGAATTTTTATTTTCTTTCTCGCAGCAAAATCCTGTTTGCTCTTGTGCACTGTTTGCCGATGCTTTTAACACACCTGCTTCCTCAAGGACCATTCCGTTTCATCTGATGAACAAATTCACTTTATCCAATCGGGCTGGTAAGTCCAGCTTTCCATCTGATTGCAGGAACTTGGTTTCCTATATATATTTCCCAGCTGCCAAGTTCTCATTGTTTGTGTTTGGATTTATGTTTTAATAATACTTTAGCTTGTGAATCTTTCACGAAGAGTGCTGTTTCTCACTTCTGTTTTGACCTGTTAGCTGATGCATCAATAGCTAGTTTTTTCCACTTGCTCTGAACATTACATTCATGATGCTTGTATATGACTATTTTTACATGTAGCCTTCCATGCTAAGGAAATTTTCTCAATTGGCACATCTATGATGAAAAATAATATATCATTTACCCCATTGCCAATTGATTCCAAAGCGTATAAAGATACCTGTACATATCTTTACACAAAAGCATATATTCTCAGCTTTTCAAAGATTATCTATGCCTATAAGATACCATTTTAAAAAAGTTTAAAGTTTAATATTTTCCCGCCAATTAATAATCAAAGAATTCTTCTTCTTTTTTTTACTGAATGAGGAGGACCTCGACCTACTTAAGTCATGCACTCCATGCCATCTAATTTCTATGATGCATAAATGTCATTTATGTTATTTTGTAACTCAGTCACATGTGGATTTCCCTACTACTTTGTTTTGCCAACTTTTACCTATCTGCAACATCTGTGTGTTAGAAAGAATTGGTTATGTATTTAATTGATGGTAAGGACAGGATATCCTGCTGTAGAGTGCTTTTTAATGCAGCCATATCTCCTCCACAGGCAAGGCCATTTTTAGCACTAATCCTGCAAGATATGTTGATCCGAATCTCCAAACATCACAACCAAATAATAACAAGAGCTTTGAGAAGAATAGGGTGCCACGCATATCTGCTAATCCTGGAAAGTGTGCATCATCAGGGGCTAATGATAACTTAGTGATAAGATTTTCAGATGATGAAAGTGGGAGTGAATCTGAAGATAGAGATGACAAGCCTTTAAAAACTAAACCCAATACAACTGTGGTTAATGGAAATGGAAGGCTGCCCTCCAATTTACCGGCAAAATCAAGCATGTCGCTGCAGACTTCTAGAAATGTGAACAGTATTCCCAAGAAATCATCAATGAGTCGCACATTTAACTCGTCAATGACAAAGATAAATGGAGTTGCCAATTCCAAGGGTGCTGACTCCTCGTCTGTTGGGCAAGGTTCTCAAGTAAAAAATATTAATTCCGTCAAAAGAAATCTAGCAAGCCAAGAGCATGGTATTGAGCAAGGTGTGGATTTGAACAGTACTAAGGTTCAGGACTTGAGGCAGCAGATTGCACTTCGGGAAAGGGAACTGAAGCTTAAGGCAGCTGCACAAAACAAGGAATCAGGTTCAGTTTCTGACAAGTGTATGAACATTTCCAGTAGTGTGACCAGGAAATCTAATGCAGCTTCTTCTGAAGTTGGGCAATTAGCACCAAAAGAACCAGACAGGAAACGCATAAAACCTGACGGATCTCATTCTAAACACTTGAATTCAGATGGCCAACAAAAGATGCTTGTAGAGAAACCTAATTTACGGTCAAAAGATCAAGCGCTGGAGAACAGTAGTTTGCAGGATAGAAATATGGGTAATTGTAGCAAGAAAGAAAGACCTTCAAAAAGAACAGAGTCAAGTGTAGTTAAATGGGAGAGGCAAGATAGGAGGGTGGATATTTCATCATTAAAGCTACCTGGTGGGTTGAAAGATCAAGGAAGCTTTGTTATTTTTCTTAAATATTGTTCCATAGTGTAATCTATCATTTACTTTAATCAGCATTTTTATGCTTCACAGCTTCTCACATCAATGATAATTCCAGTCAGCCTGACACGAGCAGAATGCAGATGGATCCATGTGTGGTATTGAACCAGACCCCACTGCTGACTAATGCAAATGCTAGTACTTTATCGAAGAAGAGAGTAAGTTAACAAGGAGAAATTAGTTGACTTAGTGTTGTTTTCATCACAACTTCTCGCTTTCTGTTGTTGAACTATTTTATTTCCTGTTTCCCTTGTGTAATTATGGATGCAAATTTTGCCTCTGGGGCTACCCTCATTCCTGTACTGATATTAAAGTAACTTCCAGAAGAGTGTTGACTCGAATCCTGTAAAGAATTGCGGAACCCAGCCACCAGCTTGTTTGTTAAAGACATCAACTAGTGGACATAATTTAATAAACAGCTGTGAGCGCTTGCAAGGCATATCTGGTGATAAGCTGTCCTGTCAAGTATGTTACCTGTATCAAATGTTAAAATGACCGCCTTCGATTTATCATGTTAAAGTTTCTTGAACTCCTCCTGCCTTCCCTGCCTCCTCTTATTTTGTTGGACTTGCATTTATTCTTGTTCACAGGCATCTCTGAATTTAAACCCTTGGAATTGTCTGGGAACTGTAAATGTGGCAGAACATAACAGCATAGATATTCAGTTGTTAGTTGAAATGGAGGAATCCTTAGACAGGGAACTGGAAGAAGCACAAGAGCACAGACACAAATGTGAAATTGAAGAAAGAAATGCTCTTAAAGCTTATCGAAAAGCACAGAGAGCTTTGATTGAGGCTAATTCTAGGTGTACAGAACTTTATCGCAAGAGGGAACTGCACTCAGCTCACTTTCGATCTCTCATTGTGAATGATTCCAGTTTGTTTTTTCCCTCCAGGCAGCATGAACATGTTGGAATTGGGATGGACCGTGAAAATAATGTATCTAGAAATGTGGATTTAATACCCTCATCAAGCGATCAGATGCAGCCTGAGTATGATGGCTGTAATCAGCCAGGGTATGAACCAGTCACCGGTGCTCCCTCAAATTCACTTTATCAGCATGTAAATGGCCATAGTTTGGGATCCGAGCAATGCAGTGAACCTGATACTAGTACATCAGAGCCATTGCCCCGCAACAGCCAGATTGCTGCAAATGGAGTAAGCTCTCAATCCAATGATTCTAATATTTCAGCTGGGGAAGACGAAGAGACATTTCCATTGGACCATGAGACTGATCAACCTATCTTTAAAACTCAGCGAGATCAAAATTCTGTGGGAAGGGAAAGCCACACAGATTGTCATCCAAACAAAGATTTTTATGTTGATGGCCCTCAGGATTCTTTGATTCTTGAAGCAAAATTAAGATCCAAACTATTTGCTCGTCTACCAATCAGAACCTTTTCCAAGAATGGTGGTTCATCCAACATGGAGCCTGCAGATGAACCAGGGATTGAAATTGACAACAGAAGTGAAAGAACCCAGGGAAGCAATGGCAGTATACCATTGTCAGAGACAGAAAAGGATCGAGATTATGACCTTGAAGGTAATTTTCTCACGGTAGAAATAGATTTTAAGCAGTTTTTGGTCTTGAAGGATTTTGCTTTTGGAATCACGCTGAATGTCGAGCTGATCAATTATCCCAGTTGCTGACATTGATTTTTGTGCAATTGTATGGTGGTTTTGGCTTTTTTGCCACATTCATCTTTGTATGTGGCAATTTCCATGCTCATGCACACACAAATATGATAAATGTTGTTCTTGCAACTTACTGCATATGTTAATGTAAAATTCAGTCTTTCCTAGTGAACTTGTTTAGCAAATAGATTCAAATGACTCATTGTGTAAAACAAATGCCTTTTGGTCATGTCAAATTCTGCTTCTTGCTATAATACTTTCATGTGTCCCCTAGTATGTGCTTGGTTTACTGGGAGTCTTGTAACTAGCTGAACCTGAAACATATTAGTATAATTTAGCATTTGGGAATGTGATAACTTGATCGTGCTATTTGACGATATTACTCTTTATTCTTTGCATGTAGCACTGAATATTGATGAGAACTGTTTCAAACTTGTAGCACTGAATATTGATGAAAACTGCTTCTAGTTTGAAATTACTGGGCAAACTTAAATGAGCAGAGGAATTCTGAGAATTTGAAGATTCTGTCCATTGAGGAATGCCACATTTCATTTTCATTCAAGTTTAAGTAACTGGAAAAAATCTTCTACTGTTGTTTTCCAAAATCTATCCTCATTAGGAGGGAGAATATGATTCTTAAATAATTACAACACAGTGGAATGTTATAAAGAGTTTATGAAAAGGGAAGCGATAGACTTAATATGGTTGGCGGTAAAGTAATTTGAGTGTGTATATATTTTATTCTATATGGTTCTTGTTTCATTTATTGTTCCTTTTCTTTCTTGAAAAACTTTCAGTAATGTTTCCTTCTATACAGTTAATGATAAGCCTGAAAGAAGTATATCTGAGCTTCCTGTCCAGATTCAGAGCCATGAAAAGAATTTTCATTCTGCTGCTGATTCCAAGGATGATTCCACTGGAGGTCATCAGCTGACAACTTCTGTCATATCTTCACCTCTTTTAGTATTGAGGAGTGCATTTGCTCAAATGAAAGCTATGTACCCAATGACTTTGATAGAATCACAATGCAGAAAAAACCAACAAAATGATACCTGTGGTGATTTCATTGTAGAGGATGGTCTTATGGACACTGAGGAAATCCAGTGTGACAACATGATAGCGAAGTCAAAGGAGGAGATTATAAGGGGTATACGTGGAACTGAAATTGGAACTTTTACCCACAATGTGGCGGTTGACCCATTTTGGCCACTATGCATGTATGAGCTTCGAGGAAAATGCAACAACGATGAATGTCCTTGGCAACATGTTAGGGACTTCTCTGATCAAAATGTGCATCCAAATCAGCATGATGATTCTGATAGTGCTGGTATGACTATTCCTTTGACAATTCTGAATAGTCTGAATTGCTGCTTACAACTGTAAAACAATGCTTGTGCAGATTGTCAGGTTGGATTAACACTGCATGAACAAAAATGTAAAGGTGGAACAAAACTTTCCAAGTGTCACAGTGTATTGAATCCACCAACTTATCTTGTTGGCTTGGATGTTTTAAAATCCGATTCGTATAAATCTGTCATTGCACGGAGAAATGGGCAATGCTGGCAAATACAGTTCAGTCTTTGCTTAGCTTTATCAAGTTTCTTTCAAAAAGATTTGCTTGCTGATCAGCCTTCTATCTGTGCTGATGATGGCCGTATCGAGGTCCATGGGAGTTGGAATAGACAGGCATCATACTTTCAGAGTAGAGAGAACACAGCGGTCTGTTTATTACTGTTTTCTGTATTCCTGGCATAATGTTTATCTTTTATTGTTTGCTTTTGCTGCATTGCCAAGATATTTTGTCAGTAACATTAATGCTCAGAAATCACTTTGTCTTAGTAGTCTCTTCAATTAAGTACAAGCCATTGGTGGGAATATATTTTTGTGGTGTTTTATTCATAGATCTTCCAGTACATGTATTGTCAAAACTCATGCTGTCATGTTTTTCCCTATCCTTCACATTATTTTGGTTGAGTTATGAAAATTTGCTTAGTGAATTGTGTCTCATCTTTATTTGATTCAAATGGTTCGTGCTGGAGACTTTGCTATCTTGCTGTGTCTATTTGAACTTTCTTTTAAGAATGTAGCATGCAAGTGTGAAGATTTGGTTTACTGTCCACCTCTGATAGGTGTGTTCTTTGTGTTCTATTTTCCAATTACAACATCAAGTCACTGGCATTTATTTCTGTTTTGTTGCATCCTAAACCTTGTCGCTAAGGAATCTCGCTCCTCTCTTGATCTAGTGAAAGGAAGAAGGGAAGGCAGCCCTCATAAAAAATTCCTGTTGTCAATTCTATTCTTATTATTGTTGTTTCTGAAACAATTATAATTCTGTGCAGCATATATTATGCTTGCATAGTTCTGCCTCCATTACATATTGCCTTGTCCACTTCATATTTTACATATTGCTGTATTTGCTTTATGTTTTACCATTGTAGTCTTTTGCTGTTTTCTTCTTGGTTCATCCTCTCATTTATGTTTTTCTTCCTGCTTGATGTATACTTAGAATCATCTCAATCAAGCATTAGCCAGCAGTTTGCAGTCCCTTGAAATGGCTCTTCTTTTTCTCAGTCAGGAGGTTTACAAGCTGGAGGGTATGAAGAAGGTAAAGTATGTGGTTTCAGTTTTTACTTGTAGTATCCATTTTGTTCAGAAACTTCTAATTATCGTCCTAAACCTTTGTTCTACAGCCTCTCTCCATGCTGTCACGAGCAATTGAGGCTGATCCAACATCTGAAGCTCTTTGGATGATGTATCTGCTCATTTACTACAGCAACATTGAGTCAATTGGGAAGGATGACATGTTCTCCTATGCGGTATGTTATAAAAATTTAGGAACTAGACCTAACTATTCTCCACAAAATTGCTCTTGAAACTGAGATTCTGAGACTGGTCAAACGCTTTCTGGATTTGTGATTATAATTAAGCTACAGTTCCAAGCTTTCAGTAGTACAAATCTATTTCATAGGAGTGAAAAACAGCCTTGACTATGCAGAGCTGCAAGTCAAGTTTTATTCATAGCCTCCTGTTTTGCACGTGCAAGTTCTATCGAAGTAAAAGAATTTTCTGAACTTTTGTAATTAGATGATTTCACTAGCCTAATCTGGCTGAAATTCTACCAGTTACTTTCTTTTTAAGTCATTTTTGATGGTTGAAGTTTTCAAAAAAAGAGGGGAGCAGTTTTCAAAATTCAGCTATCTTTTCCCATCAGGGAACCTTCTTTCCGTCAAGTTTCTGTTATGAAAACAGATCAGATGTGGGCTTGGTTGGATTAGTGTACGTGCTTATGCCTTTGTTCCATGTGAATGTGCCTGCTATTCAATATTGTCATTGTTTAAAACCGGGTCATATTTTCTTCTTGTCTTTTAAATCCCTTCCTCTCTCTTCCTTTTACTTGACAGAATGCAAACTTTTGTATGGAAACCCTTTTCCTCTTGTCCTTCAGGTTAAAAACAACGAAAGATCTTATGGACTTTGGCTCATGTACATCAACAGTCGTATACATCTTGATGATCGACTGGTAGCATATAATGCTGCTCTCACAGCGCTTTGTCGCCAGGCATCTGCTTTTGATAAGGGCAATATGTATGCTAGTGCATGCATCTTAGATTTGTTCTTACAGATGATGGATTGTTTGTGCATGTCTGGGAATGTTGGCAAGGCAATTCAGAAAATCCAAGGACTCTTCCCTGTGGCAGCTAACTCAGATGAGCCTCACTTTCTGTTGCTCTCTGATATCCTCGCATGCTTAACAAATTCTGACAAATATATCTTCTGGGTTTGTTGTGTGTACTTAGTTATTTACAGGAAGTTACCTGATGCTATTGTACAATGTTTTGAATGTGACAAAGAACTCCTTGCAATTGAATGGCCTTATGTTCACTTACCAAATGAAGAGAAGCAGAGGGCTGTTAAGCTAGTTGAGATGGCAGTGGATTCTGTTGAAATGTCTGTCAACAGTGAATCACTTGAAAGTGACAAAAATGGCAGAATGGCGCAACAGTTTGCTCTCAGCCATATTAGGTGTACACTAGTTTTTGATGGCTTAGCTTGCTGTCAGAATTTGTTGGGCAAGTATACGAAGTTGTACCCGTCCTGTGTAGAACTTGTTCTCCTGTCAGCAAGGCTTAAAAAAAATGGCTTGGGCAGTGTGAGCTTTGAAGGGTTTGAGGAAGCCATTAGTAATTGGCCAAAAGAAGTCCCAGGAATTCACTGTATCTGGAATCAGTATATTGAGTGTGCCCTCCAAGAAGAAGGTCCTGATTTTGCAAAAGAACTCACTGTCCGCTGGTTTAACGCTGTTTCAAAAGTTCAATATACTCAAAATGAGATTTTGGATGCGGTGGATAGTAATAGCTCAATTGGATCACTGGAATCAGCTTCAGCATCAAATCCAGACTTTCTGATACCCAACTCGAATCAGATGGATACGATGTTTGGATTAATTAATCTATCTCTTGCTAAATTGTTGCACAATGACCACGTTGAAGCTCATGTTGCCATTGACAGAGCACTGAAGGCTGCACCTTCACAGCACATCAAACATTGCTTATCAGAGCATGCTGTGTTCTTGCTAAACCATGAGCCAAAATTAAGGAAGGATGCTCCTGTCAGTGAAAAACTGAAAATTTTGAATGGTTATTTGAATGATACCCAAGCTCTCCCAGTTTGTGAACCATTATCTAGACGATTCATTGACAACATTGAGAAACCAAAAGTTCAGCAGCTAATCAGTAGCATATTGAGTCCGGTTTCATCTGACTTTTCTTTGGTGAATCTTGTTCTTGAAGTGTGGTATGGCCCCTCTCTTTTACCCCCAAAGTCAAACCAGCCAAAGGAATTGGTGGATTTTGTTGAAGCCATCTTAGAGATGGCACCATCCAACTACCCAATAGCTCTTTCTGTTTGTAAGCTCTTGTGCAGAGGCTACAGCTATATTAATGTTACTTCTGACAGTGTTCTATACTGGGCGTGCTCAATCTTGGTTGATGCAATCTTTCATGCTATTCCAGTGCCACCGGAATTTGTGTGGGTTGAAGCTGCAGGTATTTTGGGTGATATTTCTGGTGTCGAGTTCATTTCTGACAGGTTTTACAAGAAAGCTTTATCTGCACATCCATTCTCCATTAAGCTATGGAGTTGCTATTATAATCTATCAAAGAGTAGAGGATATGTAAGCACTGTTATCCAAAAAGCTAGAGAGAGGGGTATTGAAGTTGGTTGATATCTTTTTCTTAAGATAGCTGTCAGTTTGATAGAATTAGTTCTGCTGAAGAGATAATTGAGGCCAGTTTTGCTGATTGACACCCCAGGAACGGGGAAGGAGTCAAGTCTGTAGATGATGTGCTGGGTTGCATGACAATCCTGGACAAGCTGTTCTGGGTGCTTGTTCACTGTAAAATGTTGATGAAGATCTGAAACTAGGAATTATAGAAATATACACAGGATAAACTGATGAAAGGATAGGTTTTAGCTTATGTTTTGGGAAGAAGTTACTTAATAGATCAGGTTTTCAGCCCCCTTCTTTCCCAGCCTTGTCATTCTTTGTTTCGTTCCTTTTCTGTTGTCGTTTTTACATTTCTTCCCAATTTTTTTCTTTTGTACCGTAGAATTCACAATTTCACATAGTTGAAAAGATTATAGTTTCATTATAAAGGAATCATCATTTTGATAGTTTCCTCTGTCGCCATTACTTTCTTGTTCTTGCATTCAATTTTTTCTGGGTGTAGCGGTCTTCTGCTGCCTTTCTATTTGTATGGTGGATTGTAGAAAAAGATCTCGTGTGGCTTGAGAAATAGGGAATGGATTGGGAATCTTTTTCAATGCAAAGGATGGTGGACTCCACGGAAACTGTTTGGTTATCTCCCTTCATTTGATTGCAGTTGTGGTGGAATTTGCGAGTTTGTTGAGAGGATCAAGGAGGCTCAACACAGTTGTGGAGAAGGGCGAATGTTTTTGGTAGAGCAGAATTCTGAAAATAGCTCTTCTTCCTATCGCAGGGGGAAGCAAATGGATGGCAAGAGACAGTTTAAGGATGGACATAGAGGAACCTGTGTATGCCAGAAAGTAACGAGAGATGAGTTGGGAAAGCCACTGGGTTCTGCTCTGTTCTGGAGAGGAGAGTGGAGACAGGTGCAATACAATTTTAGGACATCTTATTTATTCTTGTCAGTTTGCCATGGCCAATGAAACTCCTGAATGAGTGCTGAGATTTGGCCAGGATTTGCTACCTTTGGTTTCATAAAATAGCAGGTTTTTATTGAATTTATAGAGTTTTCCATTATTGTTTGTAGATTATGATAAAATAATTCATTTTTTGAATTCTATTATTGATGCTGAGTCGTTAACTTTGCATCTTCAAAATGCTTGTCACGTGCACCATCTCATTTGATTCACCAGTCACCAGAATCAGTGCAGTTTACAATTTACAATTTACATGCTCTGAAGTTTAGAAGACAGGTGTTCAGGTTGTTTTGAAAATGACAACTCTTGAAACTCGTTATGTCAGTCAATAGGTTAGAGGCAGGTTAAAGAAATTGTTCGAAAATATTTGAAATTGTTTAAAATCGCCATAGCTGCTATTATCCTGCTTGTTGGTAACAGTAAACCACATGGTTGCAACACTAAGAGGGATGACAGGGAGCCTAAGAGAACAATCTAAGAGCTTGAGCATATGAGCCATATCTCCTGAGTGACTCAAAATCTACTTGAGCTACGAGTAAGAAATAAAAAATTTAACTCAGCAGGGAAACTAGGGGAAGAGAGAATGAGGATTGTTTTGAAATAAGACCGGTGCTTATATAGGGACAGACATGCTGCTATCGGGCTTCTGGTATGAAAAGGACACGCATGGAAAGAATGTGAAGAGGCATTGGAACTGCAGCAGGTTGGACGAGTGAGAAGCAGTGGGGTTTGCTCATCTACTGACTGCATTGATGGTATTATTTGCTTGGTACTATCTGGAGGACTCCGAACCTTTATTTTTTTGCCATTGTCTTGAGCCCTACCTAATGCTGATAAAACAAGTACAATATTCCAATCTCTTTTATATTTATATATATATATATATATATACATATATATATATATGGTGATTTGAAATACAACAATCTCACCGGACTCAAGTGAGGCATTCTTTTCATTTTCTTGTCTTGATAATGCTAATCTTACCGAAATATTCTTCCTCGTATGTTACTTCTGCAAAAGTTTCAATTTTGGATTTATGAGATCTTCTAATAATACCCACTTATTAGTCATTCGGCAAGGATATTTGATGAAATTAGCATTACTCGATGCATTTATTTGATCTTCGTCGTATGCATTTATTCGATGCATGAGATTTTATCAGAAGTGATTTCTGCAAAATATTCGTTAAAAATAGCTTTGTAATTTTACTTCCTTATTTATTGTTTATGTTGTATTTATATGATGATAAATTGTGGAAGAATTAATTATTTTGCAGGCACATGTTTTTTGTTAGTGGAATATGTGCTAGTTATGCTTTTCTTGCTGCTGTCTCCACATGGATCAGCTGCTTTGTTACAAAGGCTTGGCTGTTCTTTGTCTCTGACCAGGTTTTACTTTCTAGTTCCTTGACTAAATCCAGTTTTTAAAAATTTTCAGAGGAAATTAATCATTGTTTTCAATGAACTTTCGTTCACTTCCTTTATACTTATTGTTTTGGTGTTTTTTAAGCAGATTGTTGCTTACTTGATGGTTACATCTGGGACTGCCGTCTTAGAGATATTATACCTGGCTTGCAATGGAGTGAAGGCCTCTTTTCTTATGGGAAGTTCTGCTATAGAATGAAGGTACAGTGATTCTCCATGTTTTGGCTCTTGCCTGCTTTATTATCTTAGCTCTAATCTCAGCATGTAGAGCTTTTAGCATATTTGAGTTCGGTAATATTGTTTGTCCCTTGAAAAAAAAGATTCGAGTTCAAATATTTTTTTTACAATTAAAAAAAAAAGGAAAATGTCAAATTTACTTCAGTTGAAATGTTATACAGAGTGGCTTTTAATTTTTAACGAAGTATGCACTAGAACCTTGTTAATCGCAAGGGATCAAACTATATTTGATTAACGAAATTGTCATTGCTAACATAGGATCATATCCTTGGGAGGATAATCATACTCAATTTCGAGGTTTTTGTTTTTTTAATAAGCATTGATTTACATAGCAGAAATAGTTCTCTTCCTGATTCTGAATTCCATCCCTCTGAAGATGTTAATTTGATTTTCCAAAGAAAAATCCACCATGTGTCATTTCAACCTATGGGTTTAAGTTAAAACAAGTTATATGGCCAGCACTTTGCTACGGTCAGATATTTTTATTTTTATAAAAAAAATTATATATACAAATTTTTTTAATGTATTTCCTTAGTTTAAAAAATCTAAATTCAAATAAAATTTTTTAATACATATATGTAATTAAATAAATAAAAAATTATGTGCAAATAAATAGATAAAAAATCATTAACATTAACGATATCTAAAAATAAAATTAAGATATAGAAATAAATTAAAATATTTAATCTTAAAAGGTAGGACATTCATCCAGTTGTTATGGTTAAATTTATTTATTTAAGTAAATAATAATAGAAATAAAGATAAATTAAATTGATCGAATAAAATATATAAAAAAAACATCATGCAAGGTTATAGATATTATAAATATTATTTGAAATTTTTTTCAAAAATAAAATTCACCTATATAGAAGATTAAAAAAAATTATAAATGAATCAAAACAATTCTTCAAATTTAAATGAATAACTAAAAAAATAATTGTTATTTAAAAAAGACTTTCCAAACAAAATGAAAGAAAAAGAAAAGGAGTATTAATTTACATATAAAATAAAAAAATTTAGAGAAAAAATTATATAAAAAAAAATCATTAATTTTACAACAAAAACAATTACAAACAAAATTAGAAAAAAATGCAAAGGCTAGACATTATGGGCCTGATCTATTTTGTCAGAGTCTACATGTGGGCCCATATTGGTAGGCCTGTGTGAGTGGGAACTCTTTTTTTTTGTTTGGAAAATAACAGATAATTTGTTATCTGATTTGCTCAGGTTATAGCCACTGTGATCACTTGAAAATTAAAACTTAAAGTTTTTTTACTTGTTTTTCAACTCATTTTGATTCCAAAAACCTATAAAACATTGTATTGACCATGATAAACCTATTTGTGGCCTTAAAAAATCTAAAAAATCACATTAAAAATCAAAATCAACTTGAATTCAAAAATCAACCCGAGAATTGTGGCCTCAAATTTATTTTTTCATGAACTTTAAAGGTAAGAAATTCTCCTTGTTAAATGAAACTATTTAACACAAATATCGTGTGTTTTAATAGTTTAAAACGGTGTCAACAACACTTTTCTCTCTCTCTCTCTCTTTCTATCATTGAAATTCGATGACCTCTATCTCTCTTTTCAACCAGGGACTAAAAAGTAACAAAAAATAATTTTTTATATCAAAATTAAATTGAAAAAATATTAAAGCACTGAAATTATTTATTTTTTGTGATTTTTAAAATTCAAGAATGAAAGTTTATTTTTTACGAGATTTGTGACATGCTACCTTTGTTCGATGTCCTTTTCATTTCGGTTTTTTTTCTTTTAATCTAATATTTTTATAGAAAACTTAAATCAATTGGTTTTTAATAAAAACTAAATCATTAGAAAAAAAATTAAAAAATTAAATTAAAAAAATATATAAATTTACACAACTTATCCACAACAATGTATGAGAGAATGAAAATTTGAGTCTTGCATAGTAAAAATCCCATGTCTTTTAGAGTAATGCTTAATAATGACCTGGGAGAGAGAAGGCACAGCATGCGAAAAATGCTTTACATAGAAAGAGAGCGATTAAGAGTTGAACTCAACTTTTACGGCTTTTAGACTACTGGATATGTAATGATTACTTGACATTATGATTGAATTGTTATTTTGTTATTTTTATATTTTTAAATTATTTTGATAGGTTTATATCAAAAATATATTTTAAAAAATAATAAAAATACTATTTTTAAATAAAAAAATATTTTAAACACGTAATTTTCCCCATACTTGCATGAAATAAAAGTATATACTCTACGTAGCTTTTCCTAACCATTTTCACCCTTTATGTTTAAAAATGGTAACCATTAAATTTTTTGTTTGTTGGTATGCTAATCGAGGAAGACTAGGAAAGCAAAAAGCAAAAATGCGCAGGTGGATACAGACCGTGAATGCACCAACATAAATCACTAAAAAATGGAAAAAGTTAAGATTCTTGCCTAAAAGAACCAGATGATCACTCCCATGGCCCATTCCACCTAATCTATGACGCAGCGTTTTATCCCCCCTCCCATTGATAAAATATAAAAAGAAAAAAACAAATGAAAGATTAAAAGATCATGACCTAACAATGTGTTTTTTTAAAAAACTTACTCTCATATTTTTTTTATTGAGGATTACTCTGAACAAAAAAAATTATAACTGAATATAGTTTTAAATAACCATATTTTTTATGTAGTTTAAATTATTGAACATTTAATTTCAAGCCATCAACTCAAACTTTCAAGCAAACAAGAATAACAGTGTTGTTTTTTTATCAACTAAGATCAATTTTTATTTTCAAATAATTTTAAAAGCACAACAATTTCATACATTTAAAAGAAAGGAAGAAGCAAAATTTATTTTACCAACAAACCTAAATCCTACTTCGTGTGAGGAGAAATGACAGTGAAAACTCAAAACGAATAAATAAATGGTAAATATTTGGACCGATTTCACAGTCAAAGCAAGACTGCTACTGGATCCTTCTCAAACAGCGATCTTCTAAGACCTAAAGGCCCATAGGCCGACCCATTAAAATACAATAAGCCCATATTTGAATAACTTCACAGCCCATAATAATAACACCCGTGCCGGCCCCAGCCAGTTTCCTCCCGGCCACTAGGCTGATCGAATCACTAAACATTCAGAGGTGCATGCCTCAAGGTTTAGTTAAACCCTATCAACTAACAAGTCATAAAACCTGTCGACACTGAATTTCTGTGCTCACAACAACAGGAAAAAAAAAAAAAAATGAAAAACCTGAAGCTACACTCGGAGATCTCTCAGAATCTGGAATTACAATCGCAGCAAGAAGTTCTCCTCTTCTCCGCTTTCGACTTCGAACGCAACTGTCTCTTCTTTGCTTCCTCCAACAATTTCATTTACACAGCTGATCTTTCTTCTTTCCAAGTATGCGCTCTCTCACTCCTTTTATTTACACTCTGCACCCACCCACAAAACAAATTTACGAAATTTCTCTCTATTTGTTTCACCAGAATGGAAAATCGAAAAGCTTGTTGTTAGCGTCGTCGGTGATTAATCAAATTGAATTGGAAGATGGAGACTTAATTACGGCATTTGATTATCTATTGGAGAAAGAAGCCTTAATTATTGGAACGGAAAATGGTCTTTTATTATTGCATAATGTTGATGATAATTCTACTGAAATCGTTGGTCAAGTCAATGGCGGTGTTAAGTGTATCTCTCCGAGTCCTGACGGCGATTTGCTTGCTATCCTCACTGGTTTCCGACAAATACTAGTTATGACTCATGATTGGGATTTGTTGTATGAAACCGCAGTTGGCGATGGTGCTGGTCTTGACGTAAGTAAGGACCTCTCTCTGTTGTTACTCTTAGCTGTTTTCATATTTCAGTACGCATTTGTGGTCGTTTTGCTAATTGTGTTTTGTAAAATTTGATAGTGTTATTAAGGTTAGATTTATTTTGAAGGTTTTATGGATTGGTTGGATTGTGGATTTCAGGTGAATTTGATGGCAAGGATATGTTTGAGAGTTCTGTTTCATGGCGAGGTGATGGGAAATATTTTGCGACTATAAGTGAAGCGAGTGATTCTTCTCTCATGCTTAAGAGGATTAAGGTTTGGGAACGTGATTCAGGTGCGTTGCATTCTACATCGGATTCAAAGATATTTATGGGGGCAGTATTGGAATGGATGCCGAGTGGAGCGAAAATTGCTGCTGTGTATGATATGAAAGTGGAGAATAGGTGTCCTGATATAGTTTTCTATGAGAAGAATGGGTTGGTGAGGAGTTCTTTTAGTATTAAAGAAGCAGTGGATGCAAAGGTGGAAAGTCTTAAGTGGAATTGTAGTTCGGACCTTCTTGCATCTGTTGTTAGATGCGAGAAATACGATGCTGTTAAGGTCTGGTTTTTCAGCAACAATCATTGGTATTTGAAACATGAAGTTAGATACTCGAGACAGGATGGAGTGAGGTTCATGTGGGATCCAGTAAAGCCTCTACAGTTTATTTGTTGGACCCTTGGAGGCCAGATCACAAGTTACAACTTTGCCTGGAATTCTGCTGTGGTGGAGAACTCAATTGCATTAGCCATTGATGGCTCCAAAATTCTTGTAACTCCACTTTCTTTATCGCTGATGCCACCTCCCCTTCATTTATTCAGCCTCAAATTTCCAAGTGCAGTAAGAGACCTGGCTTTATATTCCAATAATTCTAAGAATAGTGTAGCTGCATTTTTATCAGATGGCTCTTTGGGTGTTGTAGAACTTCCTGACCCGGATACATGGGAGGAACTTGAAGAAAAAGAATTCGGTGCTGAAGCTTCTATTTCTGAGACAGGTTTTGGATCCTTTGTACACCTCACATGGCTGGATTCTCACATATTACTTGCTGTTTCGCATTATGGCTTCACTCAAAGTAATTGTGCATCCCACAGCTCAATGGGTGAGGATGGACTTAGTGGTTTCTATTTGCAGGAAATTGAACTTGTGTGTTCCGAGGATCATGTACCAAGTTTGGTAACTGGATCAGGCTGGCATGCAAGGATTTCCCATAGGAACTATTTGGAAGGGCTTGTGATTGGCATTGCTCCTAATCCTGCTAAGAAATGTTCGGCTTTTGTTCAGTTTGATGGAGGAAAAATTGTTGAGTATTCATCAATATTGGGCTTGGCTGGAACTGGAGGTTCAACAAAACATGATGACATGAGCTTTTCATCATCTTGCCCTTGGATGAGTGCGGCTCAGGTCAGTGACAGTGGGTCGTTAAAGCCCTTGCTTTTTGGTCTTGATGACATTGGGAGGCTGCATTTTGGTGGGAAAGTACTATGCAACAACTGCAGTAGTTTCTCATTATACTCTAATTTGGCTGATCAAGTAATCACACATTTGATACTTTCCACCAAACAAGACTTTCTCTTTGCTGTGGAAATCAGTGATATACTGCATGGAGAATTAGAGTTGAAATATGAGAACTTTGTTCACACAGGTAACAGAAGAAAAGAAGAAAACATGAACTTCATAAATATCTGGGAAAGAGGTGCCAAAATCATTGGTGTCCTGCATGGTGATGCTGCTGCTGTCGTTATACAGACAACTAGGGGAAATCTGGAATGCATTTACCCTAGAAAGCTTGTCCTTGCTTCAGTTGTCAATGCTTTGATCCAAAGGCGTTTTAGGGATGCACTGCTGTTGGTCAGGCAACATAGAATAGATTTCAATGTTATTGTTGACCATTGTGGATGGCAAACTTTTCTTCAGTCAGCCTCAGAATTTGTCAAACAGGTTAACAATTTGAGCTATATAACTGAGTTCATTTGTTCCATAAAAAATGAGAACATTATGGAGACTCTATACAAAAACTATATCTCTACACCCTACCAAAACGGAGGTGGAGATGTTCAAGCTAAGGACGTCATGGGTTTTGATGCTTCCAGTAAGGTTTCTGCTCTACTCCTGGCCATAAGGAAGGCTCTTGAGGAACAAGTCTCCGAAAGCCCTGCAAGGGAGCTTTGTATTCTGACCACTCTGGCACGTAGTGATCCTCCTGCGCTTGAAGAAGCTTTGGAAAGGATCAAAGTTATTCGTGCAATGGAATTATTAGGTTCAAGTGACCCTAGGAGAAAGTCCTATCCTTCTGCTGAAGAAGCTCTAAAGCATCTGTTGTGGTTATCTGATTCTGATGCTGTATTCGAAGCTGCCTTGGGACTTTATGATTTGAACCTTGCAGCTATTGTGGCACTGAACTCTCAACGAGACCCCAAGGAATTTCTTCCTTATCTACAAGAATTAGAACGCATGCCAAGCCTCATAATGAGCTACAATATCGACCTTCGGTTACACCGGTTTGAGAAGGCTCTCCGACATATTGTTTCTGCTGGTGATGCTTATTATTCAGATTGTATGGACCTCATGAACAAAAATCCTCAATTATTTCCTCTGGGTCTTCAATTGATTACTGATCCTGCAAAAAAAATGCAAGCCCTTGAGGCCTGGGGTGATCATCTTAGTGATGAGAAATGCTTTGAGGATGCTGCAACAACTTATCTTTGTTGTTCCAGTTTGAAAAATGCCTTGAAGGCATATCGTGCTTGTGGTAATTGGAGTGGGGTGCTTTCTGTTGCTGGGCTCCTTAAAATGGAAAAAAATGAGATAATGCAACTTGCTCATGATCTTTGTGAAGAGCTCGAGGCACTTGGTAAACCAAGAGAGGCTGCCAAAATTGCTCTGGAGTATTTGGGAGATGTTAACAGTGGGATTAATTTGTTAATTAGTGGAAGGGACTGGGAGGAGGCTTCGAGGGTTGCTTTTATGCATAGTCAAGAGAATCTGGTATTGACAGTGAAGAATGCAGCTTTGGATTGTGCAAGCACACTAATCAGTGAATACAAGGAAGGCTTGGAGAAGGTGGGGAAGTACTTGGCTCGTTATTTAGCTGTTCGACAGAGAAGATTACTTCTGGCAGCGAAGCTTCAGTCAGAGGAAAGGTCAATGAATGATCTGGATGACGATACTGTTTCAGAAGCTAGCAGTAATTTCAGTGGCATGAGTGCCTACACCACAGGGTAACTCTTTTTGAATTTCTTATCATACTAATTTAGTGGTTCAAAGCCATCATTATTGAATGTAATTCAGATGCATGCACCTTGCTACAGTCATATAATTCTCATGCCCATAAATATTATGACAGCTCCCTTTCAATTAATTTTCTTCTTTTTCAAAGAAAAAAAAATCACATCAACTATTAAAAAACGGGATTTTAGAGTTGGTGAGAGGGTTAGTTTCATTGTGCCCTTGTCATATTTATCTGTCATATCTGTTACTCTTCAACTTGTTTTCTTCTTGCAATTGAGTGGCTTCTTCCTGGATATTTCTTCTCTTCCCTATTCTTCATCTCTGTTTTAATACCATTATAGATTTTTTATGCATCTGCTCCTTATCTTTCTCTCTCCCTCACAAGCTCTCATGTTTGAACTAGACTGAAGCTACTGTCATTTGGCATGATTTATTCCAGTTGGCATGCTAAGTTACTTGTTTTCCCACGTAGTTTCTCATGCATCCAAATGTTTCTGTTTATGCCAATCCAAGTTGCTTCATGTGGTTGTTATATTTAATGAACAGAACAAGGAAGGGCTCTGCCTCTTCTGTGACCTCCGGTGTCACTAGTAAGGCTAGAGACATGAGGCGTCAACGGAAAAGAGGAAAGATTCGCCCTGGCAGGTATGTATCTTCATCCTTGATTCCCAGATTCCTTTCCCTCCTTTCTTGGTCAAGAATCCTTGCATGAAATGATTTCTGGACACTGCAGCGCTGATGAGGAGTTAGCACTGTTTGAGCATTTGAAAGGCATGTCTCTAACAGCTGGAGCAAAGCATGAGCTTAGATCTTTATTAGTTACACTTGTGATGTTTGGTGGTGAAGAGATTGCAAGAAAGCTCCAATTTGCTGGAGAGAATTTTCAACTGTCTCAGATGGCAGCAGTCAAACTAACTGAAGACACGATTTCTACCGATATCATATGTGAGCGGGCACACAATTTGGAGCATTATGTTCAAAAATTGAGAAACGAACTGCCAAATTTAGATTCGTTTTCTTGGCGATATAAAGTATTCATTTCTCCTTAAGAGGTAAGCAGTGGCGGATCCAAAAAATCTTTTCAGTGTGGTCGTTTTATAATTTACCATTAATATACAAAAAATGCATATTTATGTTATTATGCATCGTTAAATTTAATGTTCTTAAAACAGAAAAAGGAAAAAATAATTAACAATTTCTTTTTTTTTGGTAAAACAAAGTCACTCTATTAGACAAATGCTGGGCATCTAATCACAAGAAAAGGAAGAGTATCGCACATATAATTTAATTTAATTACATTTTAATAATTTAAAATAAAACAATGAAATTTGGATAAGAAAAATACTTCTAGTTAATTCTAAGAAAAAAAGAGAAAAATTAAGATTAAGAGAGAGAATAAAAAATGTGGGAGAAATTAATTTGTGTTATGTTTTGTTTTGACAAGTATCCTTTTCTTTTTTTATGCAAATCTATTGAAAAAGAATATCTTTTTTGTAATCTCTGCTTGGCATAAGACCACCTATTTTGTGTTTGTAATCAAATCCTTAGTTCTTCTACTAATTACTTTCTTTTTAGGAGCACATGTATCATTGAATCTAGCTAAATGTTTAGTCCAAGTATAACTTTGTCACCATTCTCCTAGTTTTTTTAAAAAAAAAATTAACAGGGCCATTTTGGTATGAATATATATATAAAAAAACTGCATTTACATAACCCTTTATTAAAAATTTTCCTTTATGTTGACTGGGGCAGGTTCTATTATTGCTGGCCATGTAGTTCCAGGATCTGAATTGTGTTCATCCTGTATGCTTTGCTCGTGAGGCAGCTAGCTCTTCAAGAGCTAGGATGGTTTTGGAGGGAGGAATGCCGAAGTATTAGGCGGAATTCTTTTCAAGAAGTTTATTAATCTTTTTATTCTTGGCTTTTGTGTCAGCTGCATAATGTGCGTTCCTTACCCGCAGCTTGGCGCGGCCTCTTTTTTTTAAACAAATGTATTGTTATTTTAGCAGTAGTGGAGTAGATATCATTTTAATTTATGACTAATTTTTTTTTTATTTTAGGAGCAGTTATCAAAGCCTTCGTGGCTTGGGAACTCACTTTGTTTTCTCGCATGGGAATTTGATGATTCTTCAAGATTTCTTTGCAATTTTCCGTACATTTTGTCGTCTCATGTTAGAAATTATCACGAGGAGGTTGGCTTTCTTTGGCTCAACTATCTTTTTTTCATAGAATAAGAGGATTAAGATGATACATTGGTTAGTTTTTAAATTGTTTTTTTTTAATATATTAAAATAATATATTTTATTTTTAAAAAATTATTTTTAACAAAGCGTATTAAAAACATGAAAAAAATTAATATTTCTGTCAATGTTTTTTTTTTTTTGGGAGGTCCGTTTGATATTGGGACCAAGTTATCTTAGCACAGCAATCGATATTAGGCACATGTTTATGAGTAACTTAAATCTTCGAGAGCAAAATAGAAGGTCCGTTCATTGCAGCATTCTACGTGATATTTATCGTATGGCTAATTCCCTTCGCAAGTAAGAATTCAACGCAAGCAACAGAAATTGATATAGGGTTTTCCAGCATCAGTTGCCCATATAGTCAGAATCAATTAGGCATGGTTTTTTATGCTAACATTTAGGACACAAAAATTGGGTTAATTGAAACTGTAAATTGCATGTTGTAATTGGGTGTCGACATAATTTTTATTCTGTCCTTGTTATTTTTGTTTCTATCATAATCAAAACCTGAAGATGCAGAGTACAAAAGTATTAATCCTCGTTTCATGTCAATTTTTCCCCCACTGATGGTCTCTACAATTGCTGAAAACCAAATCATTTATGCACTGATTCTTCTGTTCCTGATGTAGTAATGTCTCTTGTTGGCGTTAAATGGTCTCCTTCTACAAATCTTTTATGCGTGCAAAGAAATCTATCCGGGCCTTTGCTTTTTGGTGATTATTCTGTTACATTCTTTCACATCATCCAGGCTTTGTGCAACAAGTTGCAAGATGATATGAAAAGAATTGAAGAGAAAAACCATCTGAAGGAGCTCCTGGTAAAGAGAAGATGAAAACAGAAATCTGACATCGGCACTATTTATTAGCAGCAATTTTCTTTTCTGTAGCAGTGTTATGCTTACAACATTGTTTTTGTAATTTTTAAAATAGTGGAAGTCTTCTGGAAGCTGGGCAGAAAAGGAGCAAGGTACCTAGCCTGTATGTTTTTGTAAAGTTACTGTACATTGTTATAGTACAACAAGTTGATTTGCGCGATCAACTCTGGTTTACAGCCTTCCAAGAAGATATCATAATTGCATCCGAAGAGGTCGTGAAAAACGTTGATGATGGGTACATGGATGATACATCACTTGTTAGACAATCCCTGTGAATGCAAATTTTTTCTTCCAACTTCTTGGGAGCCAGTAAGAATTTCATAAACACAGAAAGCATCTTAAATAAAATAAAAAATTTATCTTGCCAGTCACCATTCTACTTTTTATATTTCCTTCCCCGTTTTTCCTTTCTGAAAATTATATGTGGCACTTGATATTATGTCAACATAAGGTTGTCTTGGTTCCTTGTCCAAATATGTCTTGGTTGCCTAGCAAATAAATTGTAAACCATTAGCCATTTGACAACCTGCGTCCAATTTAATTTATGTAGTGATGCGAAGTCAAATGCTTGCAAAAGTCCTAAATAATAATGAATGCATGTTTAGCAATGGATTTTTCAGTATCTGAAAGAACAAGCATGTTTGACCTAAATTCCAAGCATGATGAGAATTTGTGAGGATAAGAGTGATGGCTAACCTTCATGAAGCTTATAAGAAATAGTTTTGCATCCTCTTCCTTTGCATTCTGCACACAGTTCTCCATCTTTTCGAGTAAAACATTCCAGAATGCACTTAATTCTCACCCAGAGCAAGCATGGAAATTCTTAAAACATCTGTATCTTTAACCTCAAACCCAACTATATCCTGGACTTTTCCTTAGTCCTGTTTTGGTTATCTTTAATCTTGTATTGCCTACATCTGCCCACCTTCCAGATCTAGCATATGTATTTGATAAAGCTGCATAATGTGTCAGATTTTTAGGCTCGAATTTGTCAAGATGATCCAGTGCAAATTCTGCTAACTGCACATTCGAATGCATTGTAGATGCCCCCAATAAGGCTCCCCACACTCCAGCATCAGGTTCCATTGGCATTGACTTGATCAAGTCCAAAACTTCATCAAATAATCCAGCACGACCTAGTAGATCTGCCATGCAAGCATAGTGTTCCAAATCTGGTTCAAGCTGGTGCTGTTTGCTCATGGAATCAAATATTTTCCTCCCTTCTTCAATTAAACCTGCATGCCTGCAAGCTGACAACACGTTGATGAAGGAAAAAGAATCAAGCCTGATTTCACTGTCCTGCATGCGTGAGAAAAGTTCAATAGCACAGCTCCCGCGCCCATGAACTGCATATCCCGCAAGCATAACATTCCATGAGACAGTGTCTTTATTCTTCATCTCATGGAATATCTTCTCAGAGTGATCAAGCCATCCACATTTAGCATACATATCGATAAGACAATTCCCAACAGGTGTTTTAGACTGAAATCCCATTCGGATAACATATGCATGGAGAGTCATGCCAGCCCTTAAGGCTGACAGATGTGCTACTGCAGGAAGGACAGTCACAATTGTGACTATATTAGGTTGGATATTCTCTAATTTCATCTGGCAAAAAGCAGAAAAGGCATCTTTGGCATGTCCACTGTGCATGTATCCAGCAATCATCACATTCCAAGACACCTCATCCTTTCTACACCCTGTTCTATGAAACAAGAACTCGGCCCTGGACAAGCTTCCACATTTAGCATACATGTCAATGAGAGCAGTCTTTACATGACATTCAGATTCAAAACCACACTTTATAATTTTCCCATGGATGCAGGATCCTTGGTCCAGGTCATTTAGAAGAGCAAATGCTGGAAGCAAACCCACCATAGTTCCAGAGTTTGGATGTAATTCAGATAGCTGTAATTTATGGAACATCTCTAATGCAGGAAATGGTTCACCAATTTGGGCGTACCCATTTATCATAGCATTCCATGTCACTACATCTTTACATGGCATTCTATTAAACAGAGTCAGTGCCAAAGCAAAGAATCCACATTTAGCATACATGGAGACCAAGGCTGTTCCAACTGAAATATCTAAATCAACATTAGCCTTGACAGCACAGCAGTGCATGCTTTTCCCCAATTTCAGGGATGATACTTCAGCACAAGCTGGAAGAGAACTCAAGAGAATGACCTTGTTTGCTTGCAAACCTTCGTTCTGCATACTTCGAAACAGTGACAGTGCTTCTTGAGGATACCCTGACTGAACGAAAGCAGCTATAATTGCTGACCAGGCAACCAAATCCCTTCCTTTAATTCCCTGAAACAACTGCTTAGCTGTGTCCACCTCTCCACATCTAGCATACATAGTCATTATAGGAGTAGCAACTGCAACATCTGAATCTATCCCTTGTTGTCTAGCAAAGTCATGGATCTCTGTACCTCTCCCTAAAGCTCTCATCTCTGCAGCAGCCGTAAGAGCACTTGTAACAGATACTTTATTCATCCTAACATTCTCTCCTCTCCCACGATCAAACAACTCCAAAACCTCAAGAAAACATCCGCTATGTGCATACCCTGCCATCATCGTTCCCCATGAAACATCATCCTTGTCTGGCATATACTCAAAAATCCGGCGACCAACATCTATATTCCCACTCTTGGAGTACATATCAATCAAACCATTCGAAACAATTGCATCAAAGCCCCTTCTAATCACATATCCATGAATACACCTACAGGCATCAATATCACCCAGTCTCGAAACGGCAGGAACCAAGTTCAAAATGCTGACTAAATTGAGCTCCACTCCACTCAACTGCATACTCCTAATGAACCCAAATACCTCATTAGGATCCTCGCTCTGTGACAAACCCAAAATCATTGCACTCCAAGCTACAACATCTTTCTCAGGCATTTTATCGAACACATTTCTAGCTAACTTTAAATCACCCATTTTACAATACATATCAACAACACTAGTCCCAATAAAAGCATCACGCTCTAATCCTCTAACGATTATATCCTTATGTACCAAAATACCCTCTTTAAAGTATAATGCACCAGTACAAGCTTTCAAAACAAAGGTGAAAGTATACTTGTCTGGCTCCAAGCCTTTATTCAACATACAATGGTATACATTTATAGTTTCTTGGTGATTTTTTGTTCTTGAATACGCTCTAATTATTGAATTGTATAGCATGACACTTGGGTTTGGCAAAGAATCGAACAGAAAGCGAGCAAAGCTACATTTCAGAAACAATAGGTAAGATTTAATGAGGTGGGCATTAGTTAAATGGTCATTTTGAAGGCCTGACACTGTCAAACGAGCATGAATTTGAAGTAGAGAGTTCAGCGTCTTGCATGAGGAGAGTAGGCTAACGTAGTTGGAGTAATTTCGAATGTGGTTTGGGGGTAAAATAGGAGCTTTATTTCTAGACGCGAGTTCATGGAAGAATCCACGCGAGGAGGGTAGCGCATGTTTGCTCATTGTTAGTGCTTGAAGATGTCTCATGCGGAGAAGTGGTAAGAACTAAGAACAATATTTGATTTAACAAGAAAAACTAAGAGAGAAGATTTTACTTTAACCATTTTAAAACACTTGAATAGTGTTGGTTTCTTTTTTCTAGTTTTAATTTAATTTAAAAATTCAATTTTATTTTTTAATATTAGATTTATTAAAAATTAATTTTTGTAAAATTTTATAATTTATTTTTTTATAAAATTATCTTAATTTTGTAATTTGAATAACATGTTTAACAAGTTAACTTGATTAATTCAGATTTTTTATTTATTTTTTTTAATTGATTTTTTTTTTAAAAAAAATAACATTGACTTGATTCAGGTTTCATGATTTTTTTCAGTTTGTTTTTTATAAAATTATATTCATCTCATGACTCATGTCACAGATTTAAAAAGTTAATTCAAATTGTTTTTTGTTTCATTTTTAATTGATTTTTCATTAGTAAAAAACTTATATATATTTTTTTAATTTATTTTGTATGGTGGTATTCCAATATTGTGACTTGGGCCACGAGCTTAGCGGGTTGACTTAATTGACTCGAGTGTTTTTTTTTCTAATTTTTTTTTCAATATCATTATTCAATATTGAGTTGATATAGAATTAGACTTTGTGACTTGTTTTAACTTGCTTTCTGTGAGGTTATATTCGTTTTATGACTTAAATTACGGGTTTGGCGTATTAACTTGGATTGACTTTAGTTTTTTTCTTATTGATTTTTTTAATTTCACTTTCCAACATTAGGTTGATAGGAAATTGAGCTTCATAATTTTTTAAAGAAAATTTTGCATTTTATTAGGTCGCGGTTTGACAAGTTAACCCACGTTAATTCAGATAATTTTTTAGGTTTTTTTTAATTGTTTTTTTTATTTTATTTTTTAATATTGAGTTTATTGAAAATTTAAACTCATGATTTATTTTGATTTACTTTCTATAAAGTTATAATGATTTCATAACTTGACATGCGGATTAACATATTAATCTAAATCTATTCAATATATTATCGTCTTAATATTTATAAAAAATTTCATCTTGAATATTTATTTTGAGTCAAAATATATTTTTACTGATCATCCGAGTTACATTTGAATCTACTAATCTAACTGGTCACATCGAATTAATTTTCATACAATTTAATTTTTTTCTAAAAAAAACCCATTAACAATATTTAAATATTTTTTTATATTAAAAAAAGTAATTTGACCCATAGTATAGCATGGGGTAATCATCTTTTGCATTCTATTTTTTCTTTTAAAGGTTTAAACGAGTTAGTTTCTAGTTTTTCTTAGTTCCGAGGTGCTGCTAATAAGCAATCATAGAATACCACTCTCCGAGCCCAAGCAATTGAGCACCAGGACACTTTATATTATACTCTGTTGATATTATTATTATGGCATTGTGCTACAAGGCGGGAGGGAGGGATGATGTTCACTACTTCTTCATCAACTTCACTTGGAATTGATTTGCACAGAGCATGCGTCTGCGATAATTAAGTTGGAGCATAGTAAATGAGCGAAGATTAATAGATTGACCTTTTAATATATATATATATTAGATATAGTTGCAACACCCGTTGACTTTTAATACGATCTTGTGAGGTCCACTTTACCGTAGAAGACATCTCTTGCAGGGATGTGGCTGCTTTGCTATTGTTGTCGCTTCGCTACCCAACAACCACAGATAAAGATAAATGACTTTTGACTCGAAAATTGAATAGAATTATAATAATTCTCACGCAAACTTCATTAATTTTTATTCGAAGCATTTTCCCAACTCCACGGTTAACATCCATCTCTCAAGTTGATTGCTCGCGATTACTCCTCTCTGATGGTGGAGCCTACCATGACGGTATTGCTGAAAATAAAAAATTAAAAAAGCAGCCTAAGTAAGCTATGGTTGGCTGCGACCTTACGAGAGCGACATTGCAAATAACACTGTAAAGCAAACGCTGCATGGGTAAATTTAACAGGCCGAACACATATCATCGAACTTTTGATGTCTGCCTTTGATAAAAGCTTTCTCCTAGGTCACATATCATCGAACTTCTGATGTTTGATGTCTGCCTTCGATAAAAGCTTTCTCCGAGGTCACATATCATCGAACTTTTGATGTCTGGCTCTGATAAAAACTCTCTCCAAGGTAATCGATATCTGACCATTCAACACTCGGGGATCTCACTCGGAGTCTTTTCACTTCCACACCTCTTAATCCATTACCATAGTTCCATTAAATAGCATGGATCCCAATCATGCCCGACTCCCTCTGGTTAATTCATTATTGATAATTAAACAACGCATAATTTAATTGAAAGTAGATTTCACCCTATTGTGAGTGCAACATATAATAAAAGCCTCCAAACAAATCCAACTGATCTATACCCCCCACAAGCCATCATATAACTGTATGTAAGTACCACACTGGCGGGGATACTCGCCCCATTAATCCACAAACATAACAGGAGAAGACAGTTAAATAAGAAAAATCAAAGTTCAAATATATAAACAGTAAACTTGTTGAACTCAATGATATGGACTCCCTTGCATGGCAGGCAAAGTATTTAATTCGAACGGCTTCTAATAACATCGAGCCCCATCTCTGTAGGATCAGTAGCTTGCAACTCGATCTGAATACCATCTAACTCTCTCTTAAACCTATCCTTGGAGCTCGCATAAATCATCTTGCTTCTCACCCTAGATGTGTCAGGGGACCTTCATACATATGAAAGCAATAAATGAAACAAACAATCAAACAGAAATCCGAAAAGAAAAATCAAAGAATGGTAACATATGAGGTTGTTTGATTTTACGAGGGGTAATCTATTACCATGCAACGAAAACAATCCTGCTCTTCTGGCAGTTCTCATCTGTT
The DNA here is from genome assembly GCA_018804465.1 of Populus tomentosa. Taxonomy (NCBI): domain Eukaryota; kingdom Viridiplantae; phylum Streptophyta; class Magnoliopsida; order Malpighiales; family Salicaceae; genus Populus; species Populus tomentosa. Next base: position 3,087,397 of record CM031983.1, on the reverse strand, counting down.
ACATAATCAAAGTCATAAACAGCATATCGACACTCATTGGCAGGAAGACTGGCAGTGAAGTCTTCGTAGCTATCAGTTGGTTTGCCAAGCTTCTCCACAATCACCTGCTTTTGCTTCTCCTCAATCTTGAAAACAATGAAGCGGTGAGTCCTTTTTGCTTTCAATTCTAAAAACTTCAGCTTGCAGTCATCATGCACAGCCATCCCAGACGCTGCATTTGCCTGCAAATGGAAAGAACAACTAGTTAGTAACCCGCTATAGGTGAAAAGGTATTCCTTGGCCCTATCTCTTTACAAATGCCGCAGCATTACAGCTGGACTCGCAGTTCATCCATACAAACAAAGATAATGAAAGCAGCAATATCCTACTCCTTAAATCATTAAGAATTGGTAATGCTTACAAACCCTCTTATTCTACATAAATTCCCACGTTACACCCCCTTTTTTTTTTTTTTTTTTTCCAGAAGGCGATACTCCAAATCAATAACAATCAGCAGAACACACAGTCCTCAACGACGACAAAGTCCTAAAGCAAAATACACCTCATCTCAAATTCCAACTTCATTCTGAGCTTTTATCATATCCTTCACATTTCAGTTCACAATCCACGAGAATCTTCAATCTAAATCATCAGTCTATATTTTATCCCACAAAATTCGTAATCTTTGGAGGATACAAATTCGAGAAATTATCATGCCTACAAGTACTGTTTCATTTATCCACCCATAAAGAGGGGACAAAACTTCAATGCAAAAAAAAATCAGAAAAAAAAAATCTATAAACAAACCCAAAATCAGCCATTTCAAAACATACCTATAAATAGTGAGCACAAAACACAGGAGTGTCAAGTGTCAACTAGTACCGACATCAATAACCAAACAACAAACTCTAATATTAAAATTAGAGTATTGCCCGCAGAAACTGGCATTGGATGAAATCAACACCACCAAAAAAATGTATAATCGAACACAAATCAACAAGACCAAAACCCAAAAAAGACAGATCGGTTAACCACAAAAAGAATGAAAAAATATAAAAAATAATCTTAACTTTTTATCCACCGATAAAATCCTAAAATTAAAATCGAACATAGAATCAGCACCGATTTCACTAATCCACACACCCCCCCCCCCCAAAAAAAAAAAAAAAAAAAAAACGCCCAGAAATTGAAATGGTAGAGACAAGTTAAGTGAAAAGGAGTATAGAATGCTTACCATTTTTTTCTCTGTTTTGATAAAAAATAACGGAAGCGAAACTAATGAGAGAATCTAGGGCTAAGAGAGAATGGGGGGGGGGGGGGGGGGGTTGGAAGTGATAAAGATAGTCTTTTTTTTCCTGCTTCTTTAATTTTTTGTTGGGCTTGAAAAAGGCGAAGTTTTGGTGACCTTTTTTGATTTCCTTTCTTTCACGTTTGGTATGCGTGTCTGTGCCCTGTGGTCGACCTTTCACAAGTCTTACCGTCACGGTCATTGATGCCTGGCTTTTGCTCCTTTGGTATGGTGCCATGTTTTTGGCATATGGTACGAAACTATGCCACGTCTTGGGCGGTGACACTGGCACGTACTTAGTCAGTACGACTACGTTTAATGACGAGGGGTAATGAACTGTACCCCGTGTTGGTGTGGATCTGGGATGGGCTCGGTGACTGCGAGAAGTCAATTCTAAATAAAAGTGCTAGGCCTATCAATAATTAAAGCACTACAAAAATATTAAAAAAATAGAAATAAATAATTTTTAAGAGTGTAAAAGTTGGTTTTTAAGTATAATTGAATGTTTGATATGATAATAAATTGAAGATATATTTTCAAAGGAAAAACAAAAAATAATGAAATTGTTAGTAATAACCAGAGAGAGATAAATAAAATATTGTATTGGTATGTATTTTGCGTAAAAAAAGGAAGATTAATAATAAATATAAATAAAAGAATTGAGAGGATAGAATTTAACTCCACTTTTGAACAATTTGAAGATAAATTTTTTTTCCTCCCTTAAAAAGTACCCCTGCCTTCATGTGTCACCGTAATTTTAATTTTTACTCTTGTAAAATTGAAGGACTTTTCATCCAAGTAACAAATAAGTTGATTTTGTTTTCATTGTATTACAATTACAATTAAAAAAAACTAAAAGGCACATGTAAAATACTATGAATCCATACACAGTACATTGTTCATTTTAGCATAAATGCAATATATTTTTGCCCTTAAAAAAAAACTCTCTAAGCTTGTAATTAGGGGTAATTATTTTTTTCTGAGACTTATTGGGCATTGCAAAATTAATTGGATACAAATTAATCTTTTTTTTTTCAAAATGAAATAATTTTTTACCTCTAAAAACAATAAAAATATATAACTTTAGTTCAGAGTTTTCTTGTCTTTTAAGTATTAGTGAAAATATATTATACCTTTAAAAGTAAAAACCATTAAACTTACAAGTAGAGATGTTTTTGTCTTCTAATCTTTTAAAATAGTGAAGTGACATAATTGCTATTTAAAAAATTTTAAGCTGGTTCAGAGACTTTTTGTTTTTTTATTGTAGTTGTTTTGTTTTAGATTCACTTGGTTGTTATCTAATAATTAAAAAAATTTATATAAAAAAAAGTTATTAGCATATAGACGGCATGTACAAAGTCTTTTAGTAATTAACCACTATCATTCGCAACAATGCTAAGAGTGACATGTTGTTTTTTTTTTTATTATTAACATGGATGTCCGGGCCAGCTTGCATGCACCACGACTAATCTCACGATCCACTGAACATCCTGCAAGCCCAGTGAGCAAGTAAGGCATCGCGGGGGTGACAAGTATACCGTACAGGGAGGACCCAATAGAAACAGAAAAGGAACAAACTCTCCAGCCCCACTCTACTGGGACTCGAATCGAAGTTCGAAGGAAGGAGAGCTGCCCCAACAACCACTGAGCCACAACCTGTTGGGTGAGTGACATGTTGTCTTCTTCACACTAGTGGTGTGTATATTAATAATAGAGATGTGGTTGAGCTCTGATAATTTTTTTTCTTCTTCTTTCATAACTCAGAAATTCATATTAGCCCTTTAAAAAATCAATTATTTGCTCCAATTTAAATTCATGAGATTATCTCAAATATAGGTTAGTTAAGTTAACTACTTTTTTTCAGCATTTTTTAATCTATTTTCTGTTCTTTTTGCTAGTTTTTTTTTAAAAATTTATTTTATTTATTCTAATTTTATATTACGAGTGACGAGTTAGTCAAGTTAACTAAAAAAAAAATTGACATTATATTTTTTAAAAATTATTTCTTTTTAATTTCATCATTTGATATTAAATTATTAAATTTTATGAATTTATTTATTTATTTTTTAAAAAATTATTTTAATTTTATATCTCCTCGTATATTAGTGAAATTAATTCAAATTATCGTAATCTAAATATTTTTTATATTAAAAAAGAAAAATTAACCAGTACGCGGCGGCGGAGCGCGTCACTTATCTAGTAAAATCTAAAGGTAATGCATCCCAACATGCGACTGATTTCCAAATACTGAGAAACTTGACAAGCCATAACATGAGCATCCCTGTTAGCCTTCAACAACACATGACTGATTTTTGAAATACCAGTAGCCGCCATCATAGAACGAGTATCAGCCAGCCACACAAGGTAATGCTTCCCAACTAGCAGAACCATTTGCAATGAACTCAACTACTCTTGCACGCCCCGAATATCAAAATTACATAAAGCCCCACGTTACACCGATCAATATTAGTGAACAAAAACCCTAATTAAGCCTGAAAGCGACTAGTTTCCCTGATTAAGGAAGCTTTAAAATGGATAGCGTTGATTAAAAACGATTACTGTTGTGCTGGGGTCAAGCTAAATACATGTAGTCGGGGGCAGTAACTAAAAAGTTCTGGCACTGATGGTCTTCCTTGGATAAGAACTGGGATCGACATGGTCTTGCTGTTGAGTCATTTTCTGCATGAATGATATGGGAACGAAGCAAAGTCCTCTACTTCGCAGGTCAACCAGTCTGCCATCAATTTCCTGTGATAAGCCCATGTTTTCAACAAGAGTATTAAAATAATTGAGATATTCGAGCACATGCATTAATTAATTTATGCCTAAAACCAGTTTTGATATAAAATCTGGTGTATATCTAGCAACCTGTGACTGTTGAAGAGGCCTTGCACGACTGTATGAGCTAGTCAGCATCTGAATCAGATTCTGTACCAAAACCAAGAAGACGAATAAAATGAAAAATTAACTAACAATCCAAGGGTGTCCAATCTCAGATTTGATATCTTGCAGCCTGATTAATAAATAATAATTAGCTGAGCAGATTAGACCTGAATCTGTTCTTGAAGGAGTTTAATGTAAAGAGAAGCCTCTTGAAGAACAGAGGCAGTATCAGTCTGCAATAGAACCGCAACCATAATTGGATTTCTAAAATGATAAGGGAATAAATGATTCCACTTGAGGGATTAAAGATCAACAAAATATAAAACCAAGGCCGTCCCACCCGCCCTAAAGTATTTACGTATAAATCAACCAACCTTGCCATATGGAGAGACCAACTTTTGAAGAGCTGTAATTTTGTCACTAAGCTTCTGGCTTCTCCTCACGGGCACCTGAAACTGCCAGCCGAGGTAGAAAAGCTTAAGAACTTAAGAAATGCTTGGTTAGCAAGAACATCTTGATTTGTACTTTTCATGTTCTAGAAATGGATAAAGTTTTTGTCAGTTTTCATTTCTTTTGGTCCTATTTCTGGTCTGTTTCCTCGATCTTTTGGTCCTGCATTGCTCTTATTGTTGATACTTGGCATGCCCTTCTTACCTTTTGCTCTTGGATATTGATTGATTCCATGGCTTGATGATTCCATAGTTCTCCAGGGGAATTAGTCTTCTTTCTCTTATTAGTCTTCCATGTACTCAAAGCAGTCTTGTTTTCAACGAGATCACTAGGTCCTCTTTGGGGTAACAGGTTAGTAAGCTCATTACTTGTCCTTTTCTTCATTTGCGTAGCCTGAAAGTCCTGAAGAAGAAGGGTAAAATTAGGAAGTGCAGTGCAGGCAAAGTCCATTCGGATTGCTGCAATAAAAAAATCATCCATCATGTGATAAGGACTGCTCTATTATCTGATATTCCATGAATTTTAATGTCCATGAGGACGTGCATGCATCATTTGGCCGACCCTTTCAAGTATTTTTTATTTCTCGGGAACAAGCCAGGGCTTTTTTATTGTCCATGATTATAAATCAGTGTTTTGCAAAAAGATTTATTAAGAGGCCGGAGATGATCTAGATATTAAAATAATTGAACTTGATTTAGTTTAATGTACAACTCTCATGTATGACCGAGAACACCCGAAAATCTAAAAAATTTACTTCAAATCTTTCTCACATCACACGCATAAAGTAAGAGGGATGAGTACTCTATGATTTACCATTTGAACCTCTGGAACAGAGACCCTCTTGCTTGGTAGCATTGACTGCTGTGAGATGTTGTTACAGGTAGAGGATATAGATTGATAACCTGCAACTAAAGAAGGGTGAAGAAGCCATTAAATTGAGGACATAGGAAACTGAGATGGTTGGCAGAGTGGAAAGGGAACTCCAAAATCAGGGAAAATCGAGAAGGATTCTCTAAAGCTCCTAGTGGGTGGAGAGTCACTGAACCTGGTTGATAGCTAACGAGGGATTGATAAGGAATAGAGAAGCCTCCATCTCTTTGCTGGTGGTCATCATTGAAAACTTTGGAGTCCAGATAAAAGTTAGTAGTGCCATGGACATTCCTGCTTAAAGGAAATCAGAAAGCAACATTAACAAGAAGCGGGCCGGATCTATCTTGCACACAAAAGGATGAATCTCTCCTCTTGAAAAAGTGAAAGTTTGAACTTTCAATGTTCATATTATTCAATCAGCTTCTAACCTAATCCAAATGTTTTTTTTTTTTTAAAAAAGAGTTGACTGAAATTGCTCATAACAAAGACATAAAGAAGTCGCAGGCAAGACAAGGGTTATATCAAGTGCTTTTGTGTCTAAATGTGGTTAATTGTACTTGAGCCACACTCCAAACTACGATAATTTCTGCTGTAGCATCACAGTCAAGGCTAAATTTGTAACCTAAATTTGAATGGCATGAGTGCATTGGATTCCTTTTCTTGACGTATTTTCATGGAACAGTACAGAATAGATATTGGTTGCAATGACACAACACAATCCAACTTCATGCATGGAAACTCAAAGTCCAGCTCAACGAACAGGCGTTTACATTAACATGATCCAAAGGAAGTTGGAAACACTCTCTGTCTTTTGTATCATCAACGTAGTCATCATCAGCTAAAAACACTACTTCTGATTTGAAAAAATAAAATAAAAAATACTGCTTAATGTATATGTGGTATCTTTCTACTTAGACTTTCTTCAAGCGAATCTTGATTTCACTACTAATTTTTATTGCAGACAGATAAAACAAACAGAAAACACCTCTTAAGATTCTTTATTGTTAAAATAAAAGATCAAGGAGGAGGAGAACACATACATCCTGCCATCCATCGGCATAGATACATCCAAATTTGGCATCTGAACTTCATTGTTCCCTGAAACAATTGGTTAGATACAAACGATATTATGCAATTGGTATCCCAAATCTTTTTTTTTTATATATATATATATAAATGTATATTATTAATATCTTAGCGAACTGATGATCAAGAACTTTAGTCCCCAATTAATTAAGTCAAAATCAGTTCAAGCTTGCTCACTTAGCACCTCTTAATTCAATACAGTTTAAGCAAGAGGAATACTCTAAATTTTGAGAGATTTTAAGAGATTGAGATGATTACCGAAGTTGTAAAGATGTGAAGATACTGGTGGAAGAAGAGCATTCCTCATTTTGAGAATCTACCTATAACTATATATTCTCTGCTAAGAGATTTCTTAAGAAACAATGTTTCCTGAACAGAAGGCTGAAATCAAAGGCTTGTTCTCTGCTTCACGCGCACTGACCTGAAACGAGAGCCAAGACAAGGGGGAAGAGGTGATTAGATTATGATAAAATCAAATTGGAAGCAGCCTATATATGCATATATACATCAATAAAATTGTTGAACATATGATGTTGGAGTTCTTCTTAGTTGGAAGATGAGATTTATTTTCAAGAGAAAGAATTAAAAGTGGTCCAACAATGACTGAAAGGGGTAGTGAGAATCTCAGCTCTGCACAAACATTAAGCTTCGAAGGGTAAAAAAATCAATTTTGATCAAACTATAGCTAATCGAGGTACATGAAAACATGATGTAACTTGCAGAATAAATGCAAATAATCTAGCCTGGCACTGCAATAGTAGTCTTAATTTATTTTTCTCATGTTAACAGATTTTGATAAAATGTTTCTCATACTTCCTGAACAATTATCTCAAAACCAAAACCGAGTAGAAAACGTTCGAAAGATAGAAATGCCGGGCATGAAAACGTTTAATGCCTGATAATAGCCACGCCTTTCCTCACCTCTGAACCGAAAGACAGAGAAGTGCTTCCCGGACCTCCTTTCTAACTATATAGGCTCTATGATGGATTCTTTAGTTTGCTTTGTGGCCTGCAGTAGAGAACTAAATTGAAAAGACAATTGAGTGAAGGAATTATATTCTTGATGTAAATATGATCATGTGGGGATTGTTTGAGTGTAGCAACGGCTCTTTCCCTTGAAAGAGAAAGTAGTTTCGTGGTCACAGCAAAGCTTAAGACTATTTATTGCATGATGAAAGGAATATGAAACGACCAGGGTGACTCATTGGAGGAAAGAACTAGCTTTATACGTCGGAGGAATGGCTAGCTCTAACAGGCAATTAACTTACTCATTGATACGTGTCCCTTTCTGAATTTCACATTTTGACTTGTTTTAATGAGGGGACATCGAGTATTTATCCATTAAAATTTCATCAAACTTCATTGTATTGATTAGAAAAACACATGCAGCAAGAACATGCGTGGCACTGGCATCAATCTGGCAAGTTGTGAAGAAAATATTGGATTCGGTTTGTTGCGAGTTCTTGTCTTGGCTCGTGGACAAAAATTAAAATATTCTTTTTTTGTTAAGAAAATATAGTAATACTTCGGCGAGGAAAAACCTTGGCGATGTTTAATTGTTTCCAGACTCACTTTTCAAGACAAATAAAAAATAATTTTTATAAATGAGTGGATTAAGTACTATTGAACAGATATCCATTTGGAAAAAATATGTGGTTCAGCTTGATCAAATAGCCTTCCCTTGATGTGCCTTCTGTGGTAAATATGAATGTTGAAAGAGGGAAAAAAGAGAGCATAATTTAATTAATTGGCTTCGAAACAAAATCAACACACTAGTGATCTACACTGTCTTGGTAGCTGTTAGGTTAAGAGATTGAATATATCATTTACGTACGCACTTGATCATATACATAGCTAGTTCTATGATCAAATTAAAGAAGCTTAGATGAGCTAAATGAGAGCATATTATATATTAGCAAATTATATGTATATCCAAATCGAGAGTTTCAACCGATCGAGAACATTAATGTATATATAATTCTTATTTCAGTCCTTGAGTTGTTGCAACCACTTATGATGTTTGAGAAATTAGAGTTAAAGGGTGACCTGCAAGCCTATAAAAATACAGGAAGAGAGAGAGAGAGAGAGGCTGTGCAACAAGAGAGAGAAAAGAATATTTCCATTATTGATGAGCTATGACACATTTCGTTGATATAATTTCTCAAAACGAGGTGCAGGAAGGGAAATCTGAGGAAAAAGGTCAATGTGACGGCCTAAGATTGGCATTGCTTTGCATTGGGACAAGTTTACCTTTTTTCATGAGAAAAAAGGAGACAATTTCACATGGACGATCCCATTTAAACCACGAGATTAGCATTAATCTTTCGTTAAATAGCGTAGACGGTCAGGGCACTTAAATGATTGCTAACAATGAGTTCTAGATCTTCAGTGAGTTCCGAGTTGGGATTATAGTATTTACTCCATAATAAAAGAATCTACCAGGCTCATCCCTTTGTCTTCTCTGCATGGTTCTTGCTGCTTGTCCACGCATTGCCCTATCGAGGCTTAATCCCATTGGTCGTCCAACACAAAGAATGCTGACCTATTCCCTTCTGCCGTGACAATTTTATCATTCGATAAGTTATTAATCGTATAATCAATTCCTACTATCGTACTTAATTGAACAAGAAATTAAATTAGGAATAAGAAATATTTAAAACTTGAAACTTCTAATTAATTTGGAGGTTTCAGGTTCTAATCTTGAAATTGCGAAGATAGTTTAGCGCAGAACTAACCTTCCAGAAAATAATAAAACACCTTGTCGAATAATTAATTACGTATAGCTTGATTACATGTTATCTTTGGTATATCGTTTCAGGACTCCAATACGTTAAAGTAATATATGCTGAGCATTAAAAGGGTCGGTTTGGCTTATCTGTTAATTGTTAATTTACTGATATATATATATATATATATATATATATATATAAGTTGACTTAAGTTTTCTCCAAAATCACATTTCTCTGTCTCTGCACAAGTATATATGGTGCGATGATCCTATCATGAACCCAGAGTTCTCCAGCGATTAACACGTGTAATTATGCCTATGTAATCGGTGTCAATATTTAAATCTCGGAGGGTCAGCCTGTCATCTGTTCCCCTAACATCAATCCTCAAAGCAAATTCTGAATTGTGATGACACGTGGAATTCATTTGATAATTTGGGATTCCCAAGTTGCCTCTAAATCGATCTCCCCCTCTTCGTGTTTTTTTTTAATGATTCTTCTTTAACATGTGCATCTACCGACTTGATCAGGAAAAAAATGCGACAGGATGGCTTCCGTTGTTTCGAGCAATGAATGAGTAGATGTCATCCTGTCTCGGTTCTTTTTCAAACATAACATAGATAATGAACCAATGCGTGAAAGATTGCCTGTATGTGTAATTACTAAAATTTCAATCAATCCAATGGAGTGCGACCGCCGAGCATGCTAAAGTATTATGCATGGTTGTGCCTAGTAAGGGAGCATCAAGTTTTTGGAGGTGTCAATGGAAAGGAATCCGAATTAGCTAGGAGCGGCTGTTTTCCTGTCCGAGATATAATTTAAAATGTCTAAGCAGTTATGTTGTTTAGAAATGTAATTATGGTTGTATTTTAAAGTAAAATTTAGTTAGAAATATATTAAAATAATATATTTTTTTTATTTGTAAAAAATTATTTCTCACATCAACACATCAAAATGATTTAAAAACATCAAGAAATATTTAAAAACATCAAGAAATATTGACTTAAAATAAAAAAAATAAATTTAATTTTTTAAAAAATATTTTTAAAATATAAAAACAAGGAAAATCTGATATATAATCTATGATTCAATATGGTTGACGAATTTTGAAAACCAAGAGGATAAATAGAGCTTGTCTTCGCGTGCTTCGAAATTAGTTGACGTTTTCGTAGTATATATCTCTCAATAGATGACAAGCCCACGCCAAGATAAGATTAAGAGTGTTCGACGCCGATGAAACTATATCCGATCCAAATTACAATTTCGGAAGAATACACGTCGGGGGGATTAAGTGCGTGTACATAGATAGGAGTCGGCTAATGATTCTGCAGGCTTGGTTTGTAATGATTAACGTCAAGATTATTATAATGCTGGAGAATCCATTGCTCTATGCTGATTAACGAACTGTTGATGAAATCGAAACATACACTTAATTACGATATTGTTTTGGTGTTTTTATTTCCTTCTCCTCTATTCATTTTCCAGGTTTGTCAGATTCGACGACATCGCTTTACAGAAAGGAGAGCTTCTTTTTTTTTTTTTTTATCCAAACAAACTAGTCTCCAGAACAAATGAATTCCCAAAGAATCTTTTGTTCTTAATTGGATTAATTTAAATACAGAAAGGGGTTTTTAATGGAGAAATTACGGAATATAATATTAATAATTACTCCATGAGTGAGGGATAGATATAGAAAGCATAATAAAACAAGAGTATATAAATAAATAAATTATTTTTAAGCTTGGATGGAATTATTCTTATAACATTCAATGAATTCCCACATGGTTGTCCATAGAAATTCAATTTCTTCCCATCAGCTTATTAAATGAGTGTTTGAGATATTAATAATAGTAATATTTTAAAGTGTTTTTGTTTATAAATATATTAAAAAATTATTATTAACATCAACATATTAAAATAATTTAAAAATATATAAAAAAATAATTTAAAATAAAAAAATCAATTTTTTTTTAAAAAACCCAGTTAAAATCTGTTTGAAGCACTTTCCAAGCCTATCATGATTGAGTAATGGGCCTCACTAATAAGTCCAATAAAAGATCCACTCACAGCGAGAGGCTATATTTAGCTGGACCCAATATTTCTAGATCCTCGAACGACAATGCAAACCCGGCTCAACCCTAAGTTAACCCTAGCACGAGGGCAGTCTAGTAAATCAAGTTTGTTGCACCCAACCACATATATAGACCAACATTTCACGTCTCATGTCTCTCAAACCCAAGCTCTTCGCTGTTTTGACTTGGAGGCGGCTCTGCAGATCGCTTTCTGCATCTCTTCAAGGTGCGTCTTATATAGTTTTAGGTTTCCATTGTTCGCTTCTTAGCTGTTATCTTCGCAATATGAGTTCGCCGATTGTTTTTTATTTCTTTCTATCATCCTAACTCAACAAGAGTTTAGAGCTTTGCTTCTGTGTGCGTTTTTTTTTTTTTTTTTTTTTTTTTTTTTTAAGATGCTTCACGTGATCTCACCAGCTCTGTTTAGTCTGTTAGAATAGAAAATGAGAAGGCAAATATTGGAGCTTGATTTCGTGATTTCCTCAACCGCTTATTTGTCATCTAAGACTAAAACGAATGAGCATTCGATGGTCTGTTTAAATTTGATTTTTCTTAGATTTTTTTCTCGGCCTTTTGTGATCGATTATATCTGCCAAGTTTATGTTTCTTTTTCTTAGTTGGTTTATTTGTTAAAAGTTTGTGAATACGTAGATTTGAGGTTTGGGTCTAGAATTGCACGTCTTGCAAAGCTAGAATGCTGCTAGTTACCTTGTTCTGAATCCTCAGCCTTCTAGTTTTCGGGAATAATAGAAATTGAAGATTGGAAAACAAAGCTTTGTAAACGAGACTCACATTTGATGTGCACTTCAAAAACTCTTGGTAGTCATTGACACTGCTCTTTGTTAAAATTGGTATAGCGGCAGCAACAATGGTGCGAGTTAGTGTTTTGAATGATGCTCTGAAGAGCATGTACAATGCTGAGAAACGTGGGAAGCGCCAAGTTATGATCAGGCCCTCCTCAAAAGTAATCATCAAGTTTCTGATGGTGATGCAGAAGCATGGTACCGATCCATTTTTTATTAGCATCCTATCTGGTTTATTGGTTTGTTTTTAATTTATAAAATAAAGTGCAATTCTTATTGGGTTCTGCTCTGTAGGTTACATTGGTGAGTTCGAGTTTGTTGATGATCACAGGTCTGGTAAAATTGTGGTTGAACTAAATGGAAGGTTGAACAAATGTGGGGTTATCAGTCCTCGTTTTGATGTTGGTGTTAAGGAGATGGAAACCTGGACTGCTAGGTTGCTCCCCTCAAGACAGGTCAGTCCATGAAGTATATGAATTCACTTCAATTTCAATTCCTAATATCAGTTTCAACTGCAAATATTATGCTATTGTAAGTCTGCAAGTGGGATGCTTCAGGATCATGCAATCGAATGCTTTTGTGAATGTTAAATCCCATTTAAATCCTGATTAAGTTTATTCCAATGTTCATTTGTGAGTATGTGTAATATGATGACATTTGTTTCTGTGAATTTGGAGTGGATTTATCATTGAATTACTCATCGATCATCATTTGTTTCTGGTCGTGGCACTGTTTATGGCTTTCATTTCTGACTTGTAAATTACATTAATGGCTGGTTATTGCAGTTTGGATATATCGTGCTCACAACTTCTGCTGGAATTATGGACCATGAGGAGGCTAGAAGGAAGAATGTTGGTGGCAAAGTGCTTGGTTTCTTCTACTGAACTGGGGGTTTATTTTGGTCTGAGAGCGCAATCCATTTTGAGAACTTTTTGGATGTATTTGAAAACTTGTTTACAATAGGATTTTGTTTCATGCTTTACTTGTTTTTATGCTTTTTCCAAAGGCTGTTGTTCTTGTTTACATAAATTAAAGTCACCAATGCTTTTTGTAGCTCGCTTCTTATCCGAAAGCAGCTTATGCTCGTCATTTAAAATATTGTAGTTGGACGTGTTGAAGTTTTAGATTTGATCCTTGAATCAGCTTGCAGATGTTTTGCTTTAAGGGCTCTGGTTTGTATAATTCAAGAATCGATTGCATATCCACCTTCTTGCCATAGTGGTAGCGCGCTGTTCATTCAGGTAAGCACTTTTCCATGCGAACTTGTAGTTCATCAACATTCTTGGCCTTTGTCAGTTGTGGAATCAGGGTTTGAACGTTTTTCCGGAATAGTGCGCTACTTTCGTCAGAGACAGGTATCCTTTTGGATTACCATTCCTGAACAACACCAGGACATGGTGAAACCTGCAGGTTTGAGAAGATTGTAGAGAGAAATGTTGTGGAATATGAGACCTAATGTCTGTCTGGCCCTATTAATCCACCCGAGGTAACAAAATCACCTCACTGGAAGTAGGGTTGTTCATTTTAATTATAATCTTAACTTTTCTGTTTTTGAGTTTGTTTTTTAATAATTACGAGTTTGAGTTGCTAATAAAAAAAATAAAATTAAAGAGACTTGAATTGATCCCTGAAACCTTTTTATGAGCACCAATCAACGCGAGTTTTATTCTTTTTGCTTACACTAGGAGATGTCACTTTAACGGGAGGTTAGAATAGATGGATATAACGTCGGTTGTTTTTTTGTTCCATTATTCACTGGTGCAAACACTCGTCCGCAGAAATCACGTCAGGAGTGCCCCACTAGTGTTTCAGTCTATCGGCTGCATTGCACCAATAGCCTTTCGAGTTGAGACTTGAGATAGCAAATGAATTAGCAAAGCGCTCCATTGATGGGTTGTCAAAATTACTGCTCTTTCTTACATGTATGCTGCCAGTTTTGCAGGAAAAAACGAAGATGACACAACAAATTAATGGATAATAATAGAAAAAGGTTCCCATTCACACGATGCTTAACACATAAGCTATTTATTGATTCGGGAACAACAGCATGATACAAACCCTAGACAGAATAATGATGAAATAAAAGAAGGCACGCGGAAACTGAATTCCTGTTCCTTTTCAAATACACGAAATAAGCTGAAGGTAGAATTAAGGCAAAGATAATACAGAATGTTAAGAATGGCTTAATAATTTGTCAAGCCATAGTGATATGATGCATCGCCAAAGGATAGTAGTTGCCCTGACCGTACAAGAACCATCATGACCTTACTTAAAATGATAATCCTCTTCATTTTGCTTGTCACAGCTTCCATCGCCGCTCTCACTGCAACAACCAGCCTTGAAACCCATGTAAAGGGACTCTAGGAAGGATTCCGGCAGAAAACCGAAATAGTGGAGAGATACAGCCATGGAGAGGATTGAAGGGAGATTTATTGGGGTGGTGGTGGTGGGGGTTTTGTAGGTGCAGTCATGGTGCGGGAGAGGATCTTCTAAGCATATACTTTGAAGCACAACTTTTTTGCATTGTCATTGCTTTTCACTTTTTGCTTACTTCTAAATATTTCAGGAGAGCCCTAAGGCGTTTGTGGAATCTACCTAAGATATTCTGGGCTGCAGTGTAGTTCTCTCTGGCCACTTAGTGTTCCAAGCTTGGCGCCAGGAATTGGATATACACTGCATTAAGTTGGTCTGGTGTAATTCCTGTGTGATTCATCTTGTTAACTTTAACAACTGGACTTCATTTTTAGTTTTTTTTTCTTTTTAAAAGGACTTAAAATTCTACTTGGTCTTTGAAAAGAAATCAAAACCACCGCATTTGCATACAGTGTATTTTGACATAGATGCGATATCTTCCAAGACAGTTCGATTAGGTACTCGATATTCAGCAAGAATGATCCCAGACCATTTGTGGATTCCGAGCCAATCTACTTAAGCCGTGACTGGAGATTTGGATCCGTTCAGGTATATATGTGGCCATATGGTGCCTCCAGATTTTTACGAAAAAACAGTGGAAGATATACTCGAATGATTAAAAATGCTAGTGGAGAATTTCACGCGCGTCATGGACGCCAATAGCCTCTGCCCCTCCCGTGTTTATCGTTCATTCATTCGATACAAAACCCCTCCGTCTCGAGTCATCTTGAAATGCTTGATTTTATTGGATGGAAAAAAAAACAAATCAATAAGTTGAAACATTGATTTTGAAAATCGAGCAATTAAGATATTCTTACAAAATAATATCTAAAAATTTGGAGAATTTGATTGAAATATAAAATATCTTATCCATGTATATATATATCTTTTAATATATAACATTAACCGAAAAGATATAATATTTTTTTAAAAAAATATTTTTTACTCAATCAAAATTATCACAATTAAAACTAAAATCATAACACAATTTAAATTCTTAGATGATCTGCTAATTTAAAATAATCACTTAAAACGATAAAGAAGAAAAACTATACTTATTGACACGGATTTGGTACGCTATAGTTTTTTCAATCATTAGATTTATATCAAAACAAATGTTAACTTTGTATTCATGTCAGCATCTATTCTGACCAATGCTATAATATTTTTTTTAAAAAATATATTAAAATAATATATTTTTTATTTTTTAAAATTTAATTTTGATATCAACACATTAAAAATAATAATAAAAATATAAAAAAATTAATTTAAAAGTAAAGAAAAAAATTAAAAAAAATAGTTTTTCTAAAAAATAATTTTGAATTACAAAAATAAATAGCCTCTTGATAAAAATCTAGAAAAAATTTTCCTAAGAAATATTACACAGTACAATTGTATGACAAATTTACATGATTTTTTAACCAATATAATAAATTCATTTTGAAAAATTAACTTTCATGATAAGGATACAAGGAACAAGAACTTTTCCAAAAAACAAAAGATATAAGGACCAAGTCATTATAATAATAAAAAAAAAGAAGTAGGATGACGAAGTTTGTGATTAGATATTTAACTTTATTAATAAAGAACGACTCTGCGTAGCTCAGTAATGGAGCTGGCTTGGCTAAGCAACTGCTACTTGTTTCTATTAAAATTTGATTTTTTTATTTGATTTTTTAAAATTAATTTAAAATATTAATATCAAAATTAAAATTTTAAAAATTATTATTTAAATATATTTTTAAATAAAAATCACTTTGATACCACCAGCTCACATAATATCAAAAACTAGCTGAGCATAATTGACAATTGAATATAATTATAAATCTAATTATCTAACAATGATTAAGCATTTAACAAAGAGGAAGGATCTAATACAACCACGTCCATCTTACAAAAAGTCCACGTTCACTGCCATTGGCAGAATACATCCTTTGAAAAGTAGAAACGTAATATTACGCGGAGAGAGAGAGAGAGAAAAAGTCCCAAACGCATTGGACACAGTCTTTCTCTTTCTTTTCATTTGCTAACCTAAAAAGAAGGTGATCTCTCTTTCCCTGTTTTTGATTTTTGATCTCGTTTTGGTTTCATTTATAAGGGACTTCTATTGTTCATTTCTTTCTTTTCTCATTCTTTTTTGAATTCAAAGAGAAAACAAGCGATGGCTGCACCGCCAGCAAGGGCCCGTGCTGATTATGATTACTTGATTAAGCTTCTCTTGATTGGGGATAGCGGTTAGTTTTTTTTCTCCCTTTCTATCTATTATCCTCGGTTTGTTGGATTGGAAGGGCGCTGTTTCTGTTTTGGGGTTTTGATTTGGAATGTGATGCGGTAATTTAAGGGTGTTTTTTTTTTTTTTTTTGGTTTTGTCAAACGGTTTTTTGTTGTTTTTTTGGTTTCATGGTGGATTTAAGGAATATTGACCTGTATGAGGCTAATCATTTGAGGATTTGCTTAAATGGTGTTTGTTCGTGATCTGGTGAGGTGGGGTTCGGGTTTTAACAGGCATTTGCATCAAAAGTGGCATTGGTCATGTTTATAGCTCCACTCAGCATTGCCAGTGACTTTTCTGTTGGATTGCATGGGTGATATTGATTATTATTATTATTATTATTATTATTATTATGTTTCTGTGAGGCATTCCCTTAAATCTTGTGTTTTGTATGTTTAGTGAATTGAATTTGGGTGAGCAGGACCTGCAATGTAAAGTGTTTTAATTGGTCACAGAGCTTGTAGCAGTTGGTCTTAATAGGATGTGTGCAGCGTTAAGGAAACTTCATGACAGCTTGAAAGTTCCATTATGTACTCGGATGACTGTTATTTTATTTTATTTTTCATTTATGATGCCTGTGCTCTTTTAACAATCAGAGAACCTGGATGTTTTTTTGTCCGTTCTGTCTCCATCCTTGGCAAATTTTAAGTCATGGTACAGGTTTTCTTTTCATGTTTTGAAGTCTGATCCTATTGTGCTCAAGCAGTTTTATTTATTTATTTACTTAGATACGTTACGGGTTTTAGATTTGGTGATGCTGAGATATACCATTTATTGAATCATTATTGACTTGGTTTATTTAATTAATTTCCCCATTGAAGTGGGGTTTTGAGAGAGGATTTTGGAGATGGTCCTATCCTGTTCCTTTTTTGAATGAAATAGTAGTGAGCAGGACACATACATGCACCATCAAAATTGCAACCCAGGACACTTAAAGTAATATTCACTTTGGCCGGTCTCCCACTTCCCATAAAATGCAACTAGATCTTAACCTTTTCTAAGCAGTGACCTCATTGAAACGACACTTTTCCAAGCTGTATCCATGTTTGCAATTGCATTTGTAAATGCAGATTCATAAAAAAAAAAAAAAAAAAACAGATGAATATTTTGTCTTCACAAGGGGGTTAGATTGAGAATCATTCTCTAGTGGTTGCCAGTGTCTGCTAGGAGGTGGTCTGACCTTCGAATTCGAGTTAATGGCTACATGTAGCCTGAATTCAAGTTAATGGCTACATGTAGCCCAAATTCAACCTCATCTAATGGCCAATTGTCAGATTGCATTGAACTTTTTGGTGCAATGGAAATCATCAAGAAAAACTGGGTGGATAAGTGGTTTAAAGTTAATAAAAAAGATGAGTTCAGGGAGGAGAAAGTTTGTATGCGGTAATGAATTCTAGATGTTTTGTGGTTTTTCCTGCATTGATGATGGAGAAGATATGTACCTGTAAATGAGCCTTCTATTTGTCTGCGATGGAGAAAATTTCCCTAAGGAGAAGCTGCAGATACCCCAAGCATGCATTTTACTGATTTGGTAGAATTTTTTACCAAAAAATTGTCTTAGGATTGAGTTTAGCAATTAAAGACAAGGTGGTAACTCTGGCTGTCTATGTGATGCAACTGGCTGCTTGGTTCATTTGTCTCCCTAACTTGAGTCTTTTATGTTGATTCCTTGGTGAAATTGGTAGATGCTACTGTTTGGAGATTTGAGAGAACAAAATCAGACTTATTTGAGTTGTTATGATGCAGTAGTTTTAGGCAAATTATGATTCTTTCTTTGCACTGATCTTGAATGGCTTGACTTGCTTTTAATGCATCACAGGTTAGTTTGTCAAGTTTCCCCTTTTATCTTATTTGTTTCTTAGAATAGTAATTGTATGTTTGATTCCCCAAGTATTGAGAGCAGAATGGAAATGAGATTTCTTTCCAATTCCAAGTAGAATTTATATTTTAATTTTATTTCAAGTTGAATGTACTTATAAGAGTCTTAATAACACAAAAGGGAAGCTATTTAGTTCACTTGAAATGTAATTTCTCATTTTTCTGGTGAAATTGCAACGCTTTTGTTGAACTTCACTCTGCAAGATTTATTTGAGAGAATTCCCTCTCAACAAGTGCATGATGAAGTGGTCAATCTTTGTTCCACCTCAAGAGACCCATGTTATTGGCAGTAAAACAGTACTGAAATGGAATTGAAAGGGATTCATATTCCATATTCACTCCTGAACAAATTAAACATGCCCAAATTTCCTACCAGTAAGGTGTTAGCAACCCCACTTGTTTTATGTCGATCAGTGATTGATTTTTGATTGGATTCTTTTTTAAGGTAAACCAGTTGAAAGATTCTTCAGGATTTTTCAATTCCACCAGGTTGCTCCCTAATATTTTACATCAGTATCTGCTGGCAGTTCTCATTTCCTGCCAGTTTGTATCCGACTTTAAAAGTAACTTGAATCTATGTGATTTCAGGGGGGATTCAATCCTGACATTATGGGCTGATCTACATACTATGTCCTTATTTTTTCTTCCTCTTTCATGATTATTTGAAATCCCAGTTCTTGTTAATGTTTTTATAGGTGTGGGGAAGAGTTGTCTGCTTTTGCGTTTTTCTGATGGTTCCTTCACAACCAGTTTCATTACCACCATCGGGTTTGTTTTCCTGACAACTCTCCCAATTTTTTGTTGTGAAACTATTTTAGCATTTTTGGACTTGTGAATGTGAAGTAGTTTAATAATACTAAGTACTTTGGGCTTGCTCATGTGATTTACAAGTGAAAATTGAGGGTGACTGGATTTCATGTCACTAGCTAGTTTCATTATCTTTGGCTCTTCAGATACTGGTGAAAAATTTATAGTGTAGTGATGCAAATGAAGTTCAGAAATTTGATTGCCAATTTTGGTTGTGCTCAAAACCATTCCAGGCAGTTTCCTTGGTAAAGGATCTGGATATGAACGATGCAAATTAGTTGACATCTTTTTAACATATTTAATTAAGAGCCCAATCATGTTCCATTTGCTGAATGCTGGAAGCTCTGTTTTAACTATTTTTTTCAAGCATCAATCTGATCCTTTATCTGTACCTTTCTAAAACAGCATTGATTTTAAGATAAGAACCATTGAGCTTGATGGTAAACGGATTAAACTACAAATATGGGATACAGCAGGCCAGGAACGTTTCCGAACTATCACAACAGGTTTGTGTTTGGCGTTTACAAATTCTCTCTGTTTTCAAATTTGCAGTCTTTTCCATAAATTTACATTTCCCTGAGCCTTGAGCCTAGAGTTGCTTATGTGCTTTATACTCTTCTGCAGCCTATTACCGAGGAGCCATGGGGATTTTGCTCGTGTATGATGTTACTGATGAATCATCTTTCAACAGTAAATTCTCTTATTGCCTTACCTGTAGCCTTCAGGTTTTAAGAAATCTTAATAGTTTACCAATCTTGCTACTTTTTTATTGTCAACTTGTATTGCTTGCATTTTCTGTTTTTTGTGTGGGTAATCAGCATACCTGTTTGTTGCTCGATATTTGTTCAGTATATGTGTTGCTTGTATTTGGGTGTGGGTAACCAGCAACATCTGTTTCTTGTTTGCTTCCTATTTAATTGAGATGAATTTGTGAAAGATCTCCTTACAGATATAGTGGAACTTGTCCTTCATCTTGTGCGTCTTTCTTCCATTGTTTAACATCCTTGAATCTCTGATAGAGCTAGTGTCTTTTTATGATCAGATATTAGGAACTGGATTCGCAACATTGAACAGCATGCTTCTGATAATGTCAACAAGATACTGGTGGGAAACAAAGCGGACATGGATGAGAGCAAAAGGGTATGCGCCGTATCTTACAACCTGCAAGAAATGTTTATTTCATTAACGTTGTGGGTTGGATTGCAAGTTTATTAACTATACAATGAGCCCTTTTTTGCAAGTTTTCACCATAGAAGTGGAGTCGCCTTGCTCTTTTTTATAATTTAGAGTGCATCATTGGTGATCCTCATTCAATTCTTCCGTGTGTGTGTGTGTGTGTGTGTGTGTTCCATTGATTATATTTAGGAAAGACATTCCTTCTTTTTTTTTCCCCAGGCCGTGCCTACCTCCAAGGGTCAAGCTCTTGCAGATGAGTATGGGATCAAGTTCTTTGAAACTGTAAGTGCAAATATGCTTCTAGAATGGAATCGTCACAGCTTCATCTATTTTCTATTTTCTTACATGCAAAGTATTTTTTGCAGAGTGCTAAGACAAATTTGAACGTGGAGGAGGTTTTCTTTTCAATTGCAAGGGATATCAAGCAAAGGATCTCGGAAACTGATTCCAGGGCAGAGGTAACTTTTGCTTTTATTTTGTAAAACTATATTATAATTTCTTCCACTAGTTCCCTGGTTGGAAAATAGGTTTATAGTACCAAATCCCAGTGGAATTGTTTTCTTACCTCTCCTCAAATATTGATGTATTTCTCCTTTTGCCTGGTGGCACCAGCCTCAAACAATCAAGATTAACCAACCAGATCCATCAGCCAGTGGTGGCCAAGCTGCTCAAAAGTCAGCTTGCTGTGGTTCATAAAAGGGAGAATCAAAATATGGACCGAGAGGGAAGGTTATGCAAGTGGCACCCGTTGGGATGTCGGATTAATGCTGATGACGATGTGCTGGGTGCATGTGTTTGTGCCCTGTTATTTTTCCAGAATACCAACCTTAGTGTGTTTAAAGCAGTATTTCAATATGTGGAATTTATAACATATCTTTTCCCATTCTGTCGCTTGGGGCTTGAACTCCTTTACTGGCTCAATGTAGATGGATTATCCAAATCTAGCTCCCATTTCCTATAAGATGCCTGGTGCTCGTGTTTGTCAGAATTTGTAATCTTGTTTTTGCGCATCTATGAATGCCATCAATCAAACAATCTACTGGTAAGTTCGTCGTTGAATTTATTCATGTGATAGCTTGTACCATGCTGCCGCAGCTGTGGATGAAACAGTTTTTATAAAATTTAAATTTTAGATTGTTTTGGTGTGATAATGTTAAAAATAATTTTTAAAAAATAAAAATAATTATTAATATATATTTTAATATAAAAAATTATTTAAAAAGTAAGAGTATCACATTTCTAAACAAAATCTAAATGTGGCTGGCTGATTGCTGAATATATTGGCCATTCTCATTGAATGTCCGCATATGGATGCACCAAACGAGTAGAAGTCAAACAAGAGTAAATGACAATTGATTGTATTGCTTGATTTGACAGTCACGTCCCTTCTGCTCCTCTGGAAAGGCCTTAGACTTCAGAATGTTTTTTATTTAAAAATATATTAATTTAAAATAAATAAAAAAAATTCAGCTTCGATAACTAATCCAAGCGTGTTGCGTACAAGAAGACCACTGACCACAACAGGCCTGTATGAGGCCTCGAACCTCCGGTCCCTCCGTAGCCTGAACACAGCTCCAACCAGGTGGGCATGGCCACGTGCAGTTCTTCGTCTTGGCCTGTTTCTGCCCATCCCTTCTCAGATGCTCGGCGCATTTTGCTTTTTATTTTTAATTTTTTACAAGAGCACCTTGCTTGTTGTTATACTCGGGCCTGGGCGAATCATGCATAAAATACGCTTGACTTTCGATGAGGCACTAGCGGTCCCCATTATAGGTACCAACGAAAAGTGCACGTAATGTCCGAATAAAAAACGGAAGTAGAAAAGAAAACAGTAGCCGTTGTCTTGACTTCTTCAGAATAGAAGTTGGAATTGGTTTATGGCGAGCAAGAAAGGTAGTCCCACAATCTTAAATTCTGAACGGCTCCAATTTGGTCTCAGGGTTTAACCTCCATTGGATTCAGTGCACGTTCCAACTGTAACGTGTTAAAGGACCCACTGATAAGTTTTAGGTGAAACCATGGTGTTTCTGTGTTTTAGATTTCTGTCATTTCTATCCAATATGGGATTACAAGAAGACATCAAGAAAAAGGTTTTTTTTTGCATAGTGTATTTTTTTAAAAATAATTTTTTATATTAAAATATATGTTAATAATTTTTTTTATTTTTTAAAAATTATTTTTAACATAAATATATTAAAATGATTTAAAAACACTATAAATATATTAATTTAAAATTAATAAAAGATAATTTTTTTTTAAAATTTTTTAAAAACATTTTAAAACGCAAAAACAAAAACTAGTGCTTGCTATGCCATTTGCAAAATCAATTTTAAGCATCTCTTTCTTTTATTTTTTAATTTTTTTGAAATTATAATTGTAGTTCTGATTTAAAGTATTTATCACTTAGAAATATATTAAACTAATATATTTTATTTTTAAAAAATTATTTTTCAGATAAACATATTAAAATAATTTAAAAATATAAGAGAAATATTTTTTTTAAAAAAATTTAAAATTTAAATAAACTTGATTTACACGCATTTTTAAATAGGTAACAATATAGAACTTGAAAATTGAAAAGTAATCTTAGGTACTATTTAAAGCCGCTGTTGAATTGATTTTTTTATTAATTCTTGAATTATGTTTTAAATTATTTTTTTAGTATTTTAAAAATATTTTAATTTATTAATATTAAAAATAATGTTTTTAAAATATTATTTAAAAATATTTTTAAATAATAAATATTTTGAAAAATAACATGTAGCAAAACCGTTATACTTCAATGCTACAGCAATAAATAAAAAGATGAATGAATGATGTAAACAAATAGCGGTAAACTAGAGAAACGTGCTGAACTGAATTTATGCAAAGCCAAGCCAGGTCAACAACAGGAAAAATCCCCAGTCGGGCTTTGCCAGCGCTTGTGCCCGGAGAACAAACTACCACATGACCAAAATAAGATAGAGCAGTAAATAAATAAATAACAGAAAAAGGGAAAGATCAAATAAATAATAATGTAAACAATATAAATAAATAAATAAATAAATAAAGAATAACATTCGAGAATATTGGAAAGGAAGGAAGACGCAAGATATAATTGAAATGAGAGCCCACCATAGTTGGATTGAGGACAGCATAATCGCTTCTGTTTTCCTCGGCGACTAGGGTTTTCTTATACTTCTTTTTTCTCTCTGGTACGCACGCATTTTCCTTGTGTCCGAAAACATTTCTCTTTTTTCTTCCCCACAACTCCAGCAGCTCAGATCGTGCTAAGTCACGTTTCCTTGCTGTATGTTGAAAGTGTTACTTAATTTCTTCTACCTTTGTTACTTTAATTATATGATATGATTAGTTCATAACCTGTATTTTGTTTTATCTTAATCCAAAAGAATTCGAGGATTGAATCCAGTCCTTTTGTTCAGTTGAGATGATATGAGTGATTAAGCATTATCGATTGATGTTGTTTTTTATTAGTCTATTTATTTCCTAATTCAATGCCGGATTTAAGAGAGGATTGTATTACTGTCATTTATGCATTTTCAGCATCAAGTGCCGTTATTTTTTAGTCGTTAAAGTGATTATCAAGTACTATAGTTTCTTATTGATTCTTTTTGTTTTTTCTGGCTTTCTTTAACAGAGGGGTTCTCTTTAATAAGGAAAAGATACATGTTATTTATGATTGATTCTTGAGCCTGGGAGGTGTATAATCTTTGAAAAAGAATTGGTGGTATTGGGTTAGTGTGGATTGATAGCCATGGCTTGGTTTAGAGCGGGTGCTAGTGTAGCAAGGCTTGCCATTAGAAGGACTTTATCTCAGGGTGGATCGTATGCAACGAGATCACGGGTTATACCTTCTCAGAGTAGATATTTCCATTCAACAGTGACTAAGTCTAAGGCGCAAACTGCGCCTGTCCCTCGTCCTGTCCCTCTCTCTAAGCTAACTGATAACTTCTTAGATGGGACCAGTAGTGTTTATTTAGAGGAGCTTCAGCGAGCATGGGAAGCTGATCCAAATAGCGTGGATGAGTCGTGGGATAATTTCTTTAGGAATTTTGTGGGCCAGGCTGCTACTTCTCCTGGAATTTCAGGCCAAACTATTCAGGAGAGTATGCGGTTGCTGCTGCTTGTCAGGGCTTACCAGGTTAATGGTCACATGAAAGCCAAGTTGGATCCACTGGGGTTGGAAGAAAGAGAAATCCCAGATGAATTGGATCCTGCTCTATATGGTTTCACGGAAGCTGATCTTGATAGAGAATTCTTTTTGGGAGTGTGGAAGATTGCTGGATTTTTGTCTGAAAACCGTCCAGTGCAGACTCTTAGGTCCATATTGACCAGGCTTGAGCAGGCTTATTGCGGGAGCATTGGGTATGAGTACATGCACATTGCAGATCGTGAAAAATGTAACTGGTTGAGAGACAAGATTGAAACCCCAACACCTATGCAGTATAATCGTCAGCGGCACGAGGTTATTCTTGATAGGTTAATATGGAGTACACAATTTGAGAACTTCTTGGCCAGTAAGTGGACGGCAGCTAAGAGGTTTGGACTTGAAGGTGGAGAGACTTTGATTCCTGGAATGAAGGAGATGTTTGATAGGTCAGCAGATCTTGGGGTTGAGAGCATAGTTATTGGAATGCCTCACAGAGGAAGATTGAATGTACTGGGTAATGTGGTTCGGAAGCCACTTCGTCAAATATTTAGCGAGTTTAGCGGTGGCACAAAACCTGTAGATGAAGTTGGGCTCTACACTGGAACTGGTGATGTCAAGTATCACTTGGGAACTTCTTATGATCGTCCAACTAGAGGTGGGAAGAGAATCCATTTATCTTTGGTTGCAAATCCTAGTCACCTGGAAGCTGTGGATCCTGTTGTTGTTGGAAAAACTAGAGCCAAGCAATATTACTCCAACGATTCTGACAGGACTAAGAACATGGGGATTTTGATTCATGGTGATGGTAGTTTTGCTGGACAAGGGGTAGTGTATGAAACTCTACATCTTAGTGCACTGCCAAACTATACTACTGGTGGAACCATACATATTGTGGTGAACAACCAAGTTGCTTTCACAACTGATCCGAGGGCAGGAAGATCTTCACAATATTGCACTGATGTTGCCAAGGCCTTGAATGCACCTATATTTCATGTAAATGGAGATGATATGGAGGCAGTTGTTCGTGTGTGTGAGCTTGCAGCTGAGTGGCGCCAGACTTTCCATTCAGATGTTGTGGTTGATTTAGTGTGCTATCGTCGTTTTGGGCACAATGAGATTGATGAGCCTTCTTTCACACAACCCAAAATGTATCAGGTTAGCACAATTTGTGTGTGTGTGTGTGTGTGTGTGTATTCATTTCCTTTCTCCTCCCTTTGGCTCTCAGTTCATTAGAACCAGCAATCCATGCCAGGTTCTGGATGCAACCTTGTATAATTTACAAACTTGTTTATCCTTCACATGATTTTTTTCATTGTTGTTGCTATAATCCTATTTTCTTTTAGTGCTACCCGTTCAACTTCTCTCTTGAAACGTGTCAAGCAGACTTATGACATTTCTGATTGGGGACCTACCAGGTTATTCGGAATCATCCATCAGCTTTGGAGATCTATAAAAAGAAACTCTTAGAATCAGGACAGGTGACTGAAGAAGATATTCATAGGATACAGGAGAAGGTCCTTTCAATCCTCAATGAAGAGTTCTTGGCAAGCAAAGATTATGTTCCTAAAAGAAGAGACTGGCTTGCATCTCATTGGTCTGGTTTTAAGTCTCCCGAACAGCTTTCACGTGTCAGAAACACTGGGTATGCTGGCAACTTACTAGTTCTAAATTTAGTTGCCTGTCTCATTTTTGCATTTCTATACTGAAATCTTTATGCTTTAGTTTTTGGCATTTCCATATTGAAATTTTTATGCTCTTATGCAGAGTGAAACCTGAGATCTTGAAGAATGTAGGCAAAGCAATTACGACCCTTCCAGATAATTTTAAGCCTCACAGAGCTGTAAAGAAGGTTTACGATCAACGTGCACAAATGATTGAAACAGGGGAAGGAATTGATTGGGCTGTTGGGGAGGCTCTTGCTTTTGCCACACTGCTAGTAGAAGGCAACCATGTTCGATTGAGTGGTCAGGATGTTGAAAGAGGTACTTTCAGTCATCGTCATTCAGTGATTCATGATCAGGAAACTGGGGAGAAGTATTGCCCCCTGGATCATGTCACCATCAACCAAAATGAAGAGATGTTTACTGTCAGCAACAGGTAATATATCAAGTCTTTTTTTCTCTTCTCGTGTTGAACTTTCACTGGGCAGAAAATGCCTCATGCTTCCCTTGAATAGATATAGTTTGGTGCCAAAGACTTACTTGTGGAAACTTAATAGTCTGCACTATGTGATTATTGAGACCCAGTATTTGTAGTTGAGTTGGAGCTATATAGTGGAATTCAGTTTAACTACTAGCTGTTATGTCTTGTTCGCAGCTCTCTTTCAGAGTTTGGTGTTCTTGGATTTGAATTGGGTTACTCGATGGAAAGTCCAAATTCGTTGGTAATCTGGGAAGCTCAATTTGGTGACTTTGCAAATGGAGCTCAAGTGATATTCGATCAGTTCCTGAGCAGTGGTGAATCAAAATGGCTGCGACAAACTGGGCTTGTTGTGCTGCTTCCTCATGGATATGATGGTCAGGGCCCTGAACATTCAAGTGCACGGTTGGAACGATTCCTTCAGGTATTCCCAGCAAAGACTTCTGTGCTCTTTCCTTTTCCTTGCATTCTACCAGATGGTTTCTTACTTCATGGTAATAAGTGGAAGTAACTTTGTCCAACACTAATTATAAGTTTCAAATACCAAATAGCATAACAAATAACAAGAGTTTTGTTACAGACTATTCACAATATCAAAGGAAATTTCATATTTCAAAATAAATTCCCCTAATTATTATTAATTTTAGGTGTACAATCCCAAATTTGTTTGTCTATTGTCCTGCACTTGTACTTCTAAGCGATATTTTACACATTGATGCCAAGATCCACATTGAGATGTGTCGAACCTTCAAGTGGGGAAATTGAAGCAGTTTCACTATAAGCTGGCATGTCCCTGCATAAATTTGATTATGAGAGATTTTAACAAATGTATCTCTCTGTTAAATAAATCACATGATTATTAGATACCCATTATGATTACAGTTTAATGATTGATGTCTTACAACAGAATTTAATGATTATATTATTCTGTCACATGAATATCAGGGACTACATAGCCTAATTGATGACTGCTTAAGCTATGGACCAATCAAAATATTCCATACAATTTATTTCCTTTGTCCAATTTGATTTTGTTGGATGCTCAAGGAATATGAAAGTTTGTCTGATCAGTGGACTTCTCGCTTCTTTGTATTCTGTCATATGCATCTGTTCTGGTTTATATAAAGATAGCCCTTAATGATGTCTTATTTTCAATCTCATTGTAGATGAGTGATGACAATCCTTTAGTTATACCCGAGATGGAACCAACTTTTCGTAAGCAAATCCAAGAATGCAATTGGCAGGTTGTAAATGTTACAACCCCTGCTAATTACTTCCATGTTTTGCGGCGTCAGGTGAGGGACTATTATTAATCACTTTCCACTGTCCTGACAGCTTTCTGCATTTTCTCATATGGTTTTTGCTTCATCTCGTAGATACACAGAGACTTCCGTAAGCCCCTTGTCGTGATGGCTCCCAAAAACCTACTTCGTCACAAGGACTGCAAATCAAATCTCTCGGAGTTTGATGATGTGCAAGGCCATCCTGGTTTTGACAAACAGGGGACCAGATTTAAACGTCTCATAAAGGATCAGAATGACCACTCAGACCTTGAGGAGGGTATCAGGCGTCTGGTTCTTTGCTCTGGAAAGGTGTGATGTGCACTTCTGGTTGTTGCTTGTTCTGAATTTCACTATTTTATGTAGCCTAGAGGATGTTAGTTTTGACATTTGAAATCCTTGCATGCAGGTTTATTATGAGCTTGATGAAGAGCGTAGAAAGGTTGAGGCAAAGGACATTGCAATTTGTAGGGTTGAACAACTATGCCCGTTCCCATATGATCTCATCCAGCGCGAGCTTAAGCGATATCCAAGTAATTCTTCTTAAACTTGTAACCTGAGTATTACAGCAATGATATTCCATGAACAATATTAAGTTACAGCAATGATATTAAGTTACTGCATCAATTTCACCTTCATGGTTTTATGGGTTTTCTGGTCTCCTAAAAACACATCATATGAGATTTAGTTACTGCACAGTAGAGTAAAATGGAAGGTCAATTTCTTGTAAGATTCCAGCAAGGTGGTAATCATAATAGCCGCAAGTTGTTTGGGGAGATTGGAGTTGGGTGTGTGATTTCATATTTGGGGCGGTTAAACTTGAATTTCTTGTTTCTCTTTCCTAACCTACATTATCTGTTGACATCTTGTGGAACCATATATTGACGCATTTTTGTCACTATTTCTTGTTAGGTGCGGAGGTTGTTTGGTGCCAGGAAGAACCAATGAACATGGGCGCATACAGTTACATTGCACCGCGCCTATCCACTGCCATGAAAGCATTGGGCAGGGGAACTGTGGACGACATCAAGTATGCTGGACGCGGGCCATCTGCTGCAACAGCCACTGGTTTCTACCAGATGCATGTGAAGGAACAGGCTGAACTTCTGCAAAAAGCCATGCAACCTGAACCAATACAAATTCCTAATTGAAGCTTTTGCATACTGTCGAGTACAAGGTCTAAGAACAATAATTAAAAATTTACACACCAAAGTTATGTTGGCGTTTTGATACCATTTACATCTCGCCTTGTTTAGGCGGCTGCTTCTTTTTTATCCCTTCCACCCAAAAACTTCTAGCCAAGGGACCTTGGTTTTTTACACAAGCGAAGTTGCTCTTCGAGATGTACTATCTTGCATTACAAGAAGGAAATAATTGTCTTTATTGGAACATGATTTGCAGGAACATGACGTTCTGTTTATTTATTTATTTTAGATCTAAGATTTCTATTCTCGTCTTAGAGCTGACGTGTTTTTGTTTTTTTTTCCTGGAATCTTATTTTTTGTGATGGTTTCAGGTGCTGAGATTGTTTGGTGTCAGGAAGAGCCAACATTTACATGGCACCCCGTCTTTGCACAGCTATGAAAGCATTGTGCATATGATCCTGGGAGGATATCAAGTACGGTGGCAGGGATCCATCTGCTTCCCACAGCCACTGGCTTTCTTCAGGTTCTCAAAGACGAGTAGGCTCAGATCGTCCAGTTAGCCATGCAGCCTGCACCAATCAAGCTCCCCTGCTGAACCACCCGTTCAAAACCCCACTCGGATAATAATTATATGACCCACTGAGAAGCACAACAATATCACACACACACGACCCCCAATTTATTTGATGTTTATGGCAATAATCATCCCTCCAAATTGCCATTATTAGTTGTAGAACTACGATGATACAATCTTAATATTGATGCCACCTCAGTATATGACATTAAAGCATTAAGCATTTAATTAGCAGACTTCCGAGATAATAATAATTTTATTATTAAATCTCTGCTGAGTGAATAGAACAGTTATGAGACAAATCATGCTGTAATCATAATTGTTAAACTTAAAAAAATTTAATTGAATGGATACAGAAACAAAAAATTCATTTAATCCACAAGGCTGTTTCTTACGTTCTGCAAAAGTCACGTGAGACGACACCAGCCCCTTCAGATTGCCTGAAGTATGCATGTCATGCATTGATATGGAAATCTATCTAGTTAATTACTACTTGAAAAATAAATCACATACATGGCACTTCTTCCATCTAATCCTGCCACGTGTATGATTTTGTGATTCATTTTGGAAACGCCAAACCAACGATTAATGCTTTTGACTTTTGTCTGTCACCCAGCCGTGTCTTCTTCATAGGAAAATGATCCTTGTCTGTTCTGATTCACCTGCTAATTAAAATCTTGAGTTTGTTGTAAATGCATGATTACAATACGACCGCGTATTGTTGTAAGATGGAGGATATCATCTTTTTTTAATACAACAAGAGAACTTGAGCTCATCAATATTGGCTGACGAAGAACCCTTATGAACATCATCAAGAGTCAAATCGTGTGTTTAGAGCAACGTACTCCAGTTATTGATCTGCATTAGTGGTAAGATACAGGTCAGCATCATTAATTAACCATGGGCTCCCAGATAATGAACAAACTCGGCTCAAATGAAAACCATTTGCTTTCCTCTTTTAGGAACAAAGTTTATGGTCGACTGCCTGAATGCATTAGCGCTTTGCAGTTTTACAATATAGTGGGCAATATTGAATGAATTAAAAGTTTGAACGTAACAAGATAAAAGTAATTTAGCAGTCATGCAAGAATCAAGAACCAGATTAAAAGTATTATACTTAATGGTGCGTGATCGAGTTTACACTAACTATAGTACAAGAACAGTTAGCAAGAACCGAGAGGTTTCCTTACTTTTTGGTCTCTCGTAAAACCATGGGCAAGAAGACATCGAATTTAGTAACTTACTACATAAATAGTAAATACAGCTATATACATACGAGATAGCGGTAGCCGTTTCCTTATCATGGATAGTGCTTTCAAAAAGTAGTCTCTGTAAGGTGACTTGGTAACAATATTTCAACTCACACATGCATGCAATTTGAATCTACAAGTTCTTTAATTTTCTAGTTCCCAGCCCTAAAGAAGATCTGGATCGAGGATGTTCCTCGTCCTGTTTTGTATGAAGGCCTCTCCTTTTTCGTATGAACGATTGATGTTGCAAAACTCTCAATATTTGTCTTGAAGAATAATAATAAAAAGAAAAAAACAAGAAGAAGAATGCGGTGTTGGTTCCTATATATTAATGCCCTAGAGGTAAACAGCGCATGCAAATCACTCCGTGGCAACTCGAAATTGCTTGAGTATGAGATGGATTGCAATTGTTGCTGAAAATAAGTAAAATATGGCCTCCATTATAGAAAAAAGATATATAATGAGAAGTTGAAACAAAATGCCTTTGTACTTCACCTGCTTTAATTTAGAGCTAGCCACTACTAATCTCAACCCCACAAACCACAATGTTTCTCGTAACTTGACCTCAACTCTCATTGGCAAATCTATTTAATAAATCAAGAAAAAAAGGGCAAGAATCTAGATTAAACTGTTTGATAATTGAATATTCCGTCACTTCCCACCAAATTAATTATCAAGAATTCTTACTGAGATATTATTAAGGAATAGATTTGTAACTGTGGACGGATATATGGTGTTTCGTTTTTTTTCTTTCTTCTTCTCTTTTTTTTTTTTTTTTTTGAAAAATGATTGCTGGTTTTCTTGTTCTAATGGAAGCCAAATGTGATCTTTCATAATAAGGTTTGTTAGTGGAGTCCCTAGACTCAAACAAAGAGGTATGCATATTGTATTGATCAATTAGGAACATTATATAAGCAAGCTATTCCATCCTCACTCAACTCATAAGCTTCTTCCATTTAACTCACAAGCTCTTTACATTGCGAGGAGAAAGATTGATAGATATTGAGAGAGAAGAATAATTAATATGGCAACAGTGTCGTCCTCTTTTGACAGGGCAAAGCCATTTTTGGCTGTGATACTCTTGCAATTTGGCTATGCAGGCATGTTCACAATTACTAAGCATGCACTGGATGAAGGGATGAGCCAACATGTTTTGGTAGTCTACCGGCATGCCGTTGCCACCATTGTCATTGCTCCATTTGCCTTAGTTTTTGACAGGCAAGGGTTCTTATGCATGCATTATTAATATTACTGTTAGTCAAATAAATATTTTAAGAACTAACTCTATATATTCGCTGATATTTTATGACAGGAAAGTAAGGCCAAAGATGACCCTTTCCATCTTTTTTAAGATCATGTTACTGGGCTTGTTGGAGTGAGTATCCTGACTATCATAAAATTAAGAGTCTCGTTTTGATCACCTTAATTTTACAAGATTCTTCCAGCATTGATTTTTTTTCTGTTTTTTCACCTTCGTTTAACTGTAATAGTATTGTGCAGGCCAACGATTGACCAGAACTTGTACTATACTGGCATGAAGTATACCACGGCAACTTTTACTTCTGCTATGTGCAATGTTCTTCCGGCTTTTGCATTTTTGATGGCTTGGGCCTTGAGGTAATGCACCAGCCACAACCTGCATGTTAATTTGTAGCCTAGTAGGCACGAATTACGCTTGTGTATGTATGTGAGTCATATATCCCAGCGATTTTATATCTAGCTATATATAAAGTAAAATAATTATGCTATGATTTCGTAGGATTGAGCAGGTTAACATAAGGAAAATGCATAGCCAGGCAAAGATAATTGGGACCATAGTCACAGTGGGAGGGGCTATGCTTATGACCCTAGTTAAAGGAACTCAGTTGGATTTGCCGTGGACTAGAGGGTATGATCAACAAGCATCTACTAGTGCACTAACCAAGCAGGATCCTATTAAGGGTGCTCTTATGATTGCCACTGGTTGCGTCTGTTGGGCTAGCTTCATAATTCTCCAGGTAATTAACGTATAACATTAAAATCGACAATTTTAGGAACGTACGTGATAATTATTTTGTCTTCGAGCAAGTCTTTCGGTCTTAATCTATACGATCAACGTGAGGTCATTCGAATTGAGAAGATTTATGTGTGTGTTTTTTCCACAGTCAATAACATTGAAATCGTACCCAGTTGAGCTCTCCCTTACAGCTTGGATATGTTTCATGGGAACTATTGAAGGTTCCATGGTAGCAGTTGTAATGGAAAGAGGAAATCCCTCAGCTTGGTCTGTAGGCTTGAATTACAAACTATTAGCTGCTGTTTACAGTGTAAGTAATATTTAAATCTATCTACATCTTTTATCTTTCCTTTTATGTCTCCAAATTAAAGAGGAAACTAACAGTTTTTAATTTATACTAATGTTTTTTGCAGTTGACTTGAGAAAGGATACTGATTTCATTTCCTTACATTGGCTATTATTTTGAATACAGGGCGTAGTCTGTTCCGGGATTGGTTACTATGTGCAAGGATTGATCATGAAGCGTAAAGGACCTGTTTTTGTGACTGCCTTTAGTCCCTTAAGCATGGTTATCGTTACAATTTTGGGCTCCTTTTTCTTGAAAGAGATATTATGCGTAGGAAGGTAAACAGTCTAAAGACTTATTGCTAGTACATAGTGGGGTATTACAGGCCCCGCAATATATATTGTTGATTAGTGTTTAACTTATTGATAACGTAAAATAATCAGGAATTTCCACTGATCAGATATGGGATCATACATTGTCAACCTTTTCGGGAGTGTTTGGCTAATGAAATCCTCTTACAGAAAAAGGGAACTAGTAAAAAATGTAATTCCAAGAATTATTTTTCTTGCCGTGGACTAATGGAACAAGCCACTGTTTCTTTGTAGGGTTATTGGAGCAGTAGTCATTGTTACCGGCCTATATCTAGTGTTGTGGGGTAAAAGCAAGGATCAACCTCCATCCGACTCAAGCGATGACAAAGCAAAAGCCATTGTTACACAAACTGCAACCAAAATGCAGGAGAGGACGGAGACTGTGGATCAAGAATTTGTTGCTATTGATATTACCAAAGTAAGACGCACCGATGAATCGATCTGATTGAAGGAATGCAAGTCTGAAATGATACTATTTACTGCTTATAATTTCATCGTCGTTGTACTTATCTACCGAGTTCAATCAATGCAATGTCTTGTGTTTGGTTTTTGTGAGATCGATATCAGAACCAAATAGTTTCAGCCAGATTGATGTTTCGACTAAGACTTAATAGGGTATCTAGGAATTAAGATAATTTAAGCACTTGGTGTATCATTTCTCCTTTTCGCCACTCTTTAGTGCTCACTTAGTGGAGGCAATCGCAAATTGCCCCACGCTCCTCCTTAATTAACGATAACGTTTACTGTGCTGAATTAAGAAATTCAAGCAGTGAAACAATTGGATCATCACATTCCTTGTGTGCGTGTGAGGGAGTTTTTTTTTAGTTTTGTTCTTTGTTTAGTGTAAGAAGGCCCCCCTTTTTCTCTCCTTTTTTACAAGAGATTGTTTGCAAGTTAGCTAGAAAATTAAATCCCGTTGCAGACTATAAAACGCAGCCCTTCTAAAATAATAGAAGATGGAATTATTATTCTATAAAAAAAAGGAATTAGGTCGAGTCAAATTAAGAACACAGATGGGTTTAATTTAGCCTAGGCTTGAAATAAACTAATGGAAGGAGAATCCTTTATTATGGAATGAAAGAAACTGCATCTCACAGTTTTGACATTCCCAAAAACAAATTCGACTTCTCCTTCTTTGTTTCTGGTCAAGAGATTCAAGACCCTGCTAAACACTCGAGTGCCCACCAAGAATATACGCATCCAGCTTAGTCAAGATTTACTGATCGAGGTGCTTGCTGCTGGCAAACGATGCCTACGTACAGTTCGAGGATAAAAAAACGAGCAAAGGATCAAGCTCCAAGGTTCGATATTAGCTCCGAGCCATAACTCAAAGATGCAAGCATAATTCAAGTCCGATTGTTATATATATATATATATATATATATATATATATATATATATATATATATTTCCAAAAGGATTGCATGCCAGAATAAGAAATGATCAATATTGCTTTTAAGAAATAATATGTGTATATGTGTGCAAGTCTGCCATGTATATAGGTGAAGTACTGTACATACAGGAGAACCCTAAGAGAATCACTATATTATGTTGCTGGCTTCAATTTGCTCGATCGAAATTAAGTTATGAATAAAATATAAAAATATAGGGATTAAATAATAATTCCAGCTGAAACTACAAGGACATTTTTGCTAAACTATCTTTTTTAATCTTTAGAAATCTATCACGTCCAATTTAGATAAATACAGTCCAATCTATCTTTTTTTTCGCGAAGTCAATCTACCCCAATTTAGCTAGTGTTATTTTTATTTAAATCATCTGTGCCCAAAAAAAAAATTAAAGTTGTATTAGGCTATAAGCTATAAGTGTGTTTGGTTGTGCATTCAAAAAATATTTTTGATTTTTTTTTTATTTTAATATTTTTTAAATAATTTTAATATAGTGATATTAAAAATAAATTTTAAAATAAGAAATATTTTAAAAAATAATTGGAAATTGAAAACTCTTTTATGAGCCCATAGTGTCCGTTTTGGAAGGTAGTTGGGCTAGGTAGTCCATGGGTCACAGGAATCCAAACCAATAGAAACAGCTTTAGTGGACCCATGGGCAATGGTTGGCCCTTAAGCATCTAAAGAAAAGATTGAATTCGGTGGAGTCCAGTTCACTTAACAAGTGGGCTGTAACTAGTCTAGGCCTAAAGTTAATAAGCTTTGCATCCTACGGTCCAGCATTCTCCCCCGCCTTTCTCTGGTCAAGATTCAACTCAAGAGCCTCCCTCCCGCTAAACACTCGAAAACCCGCCAGGAGCGGAAACAGCCCTGTCAAGATCGAGTGCATGAATTCGGAAATCGGAATCATCCCTGACGCGTGGCTTGCTCTTTTTAGAGCTACAGCTATAAATTGGTCAAATTTTTTTATTTTCCAAAACACAGCTTGCAAAAATACTTCTATGTATACGTGTTGCGTTTAATTCCAATCAATGGAGTCTAAATACGTGTACATGCTGATGTTGTTGTTATTATTATTATTATTATTATTTTGCATTGCAGTATAATAATTATTTAGTGTACGTGATACTGCTGCAGTCCACCCCTTAAATCCGAGAAACTTGTGCAATCCATCATATAAATTTGTTTATATTTGTCAAAAATTATTATAATTTTAAATTTTAAATTGGAGTTTTAAAATATAATTTATATTAATTTTTAATATATTCTTTTAAGAAATGAAATTTTGAGTTTAAAATTTGCAATGATACATATTACCTTATAATATTAATTAATTTTAATTGAAGAGAAAATAAAAATATTAAAATTCAAACTCATTTTATTATCAAAGTTGTAATATTATGTTAAATAATTATTTTAATTTAAAATTTAAAATTCTTATACGAGACATAAAAATAAAAAATCAGCTTTTAGACACTATTTTTTCCCCAACTAGTCACCTTTCTACTCCTCCATGGATCACCAAGAGCCATCACTAGCATCGGCTGCGCTACCAAAAGCAAGCCAAAACTCCCCCCTCAAGGACAGAAGAAAATAGAGAGGGAATAGGGAAGAAAACAGAAGGAAAAGATAAGAGAAAAACAAACAAGAAAAAGAACACAATCCGCAACCCTCACCTTCAACAACCTTCACCATGGACCAGCACCATAAGCAACCTTTTCTCCACCGTGACCAGCCCTGCATTAATCATAGCTCACACGTCCAAAAATGTAAACTCAAAAAAAAAAAAAGCGTGTTAATGATTACGCACAGCCAGGCAGCTTTCTATTATAAGTGATGTGCTATTAGTTCTGATTGGACAATAAGTTGGTCGAGGATGTAACAATGTTTAGCTAATTTTGAAACTTTGTATTAAAAGACGATATATATTCCCTCATTAAGATCGATATTGATACTGACTCATAACTCTTTCATGTATTAATTAATGGCAGAGGATGTCAGTTCATGGTGGATGAAAAATAATCTAATCATCTAGCAAGATGCTTCCAACTGATCATATCTATATGCATCATTTATACATATATGCATTGATGACTAGTAGAGAATTCTAGTCAGCATGATACATTTTGAGGAAATCGCTTCTGGCTTTGATGTTTTCTGTAATGGGTTTTGCCCTAATAAGAAAAGTTGCTGCTACACGTAATGTAATCTATAGATGAACACATGTTAATCTTACGTTCACATCCTTGCTAAAGAGCGAAAGGCAAGAGGGTTCTATAAAGAGCTCTTGGCACAAGCAGTTTCTCTTGCATTTGGGTGTGGTGTTGTCGTCTTAA
The DNA here is from genome assembly GCA_018804465.1 of Populus tomentosa. NCBI lineage: Eukaryota > Viridiplantae > Streptophyta > Magnoliopsida > Malpighiales > Salicaceae > Populus > Populus tomentosa. The sequence continues at coordinate 3,049,759 of CM031983.1, read as the reverse complement.
ACACCATTGATCAGAGCAAAGTACTCTAGCTATGTCCATGGAGTCCTTTTTTAGCCTTTACAATCAAGCAAGGGCATATTTGCTTGTGATTTTCGTGCAATTTGGCTACTCAGTAATGTCTATTCTTGCCAAGCTCGCTTTGAATCTAGGGATGAAGCCACACGTACTAGTAGCCTACAGAATGGCTGTTGCCTCTATTCTCTTTACTCCATTTGCTCTCGTCTTAGAAAGGTCTCTTTGATGTCTTTCTCCATGTGTTTTCATGTTAATAGTCTGCAGAAACTAATAATCATCTTGGTTTAATAATGCTGCACAGAAATTCAAGGCCAAAGATGACTTTGTGGATGTTCGCCAAGATAACATTACTGAGCTTTTTCGAGTAACAACAAGAAGCAATTGCTTTATTCATTGTCTCTAAACATGGTTTTTATAAAGTTTATGCAATTGCTGATGTTTTTCCGTATTTGTTACCTTTACAAGGCCAGTGCTTGACCAGAACTTGTTCTACGCTGGGATGAAAATTACCACACCAACTTTTGTGCTTGCAATGTGCAATATTCTTCCGGCCATGACATTTGTTATGGCTTGCATCTTCAAGTAACCCTCAATACGCTTGCGTGTGTTAGCTAGTACTATGATGTAGTTATTGATTTTAGTTTACAAAGACAGGGCTGATTTTGCAGGCTTGAGAAGGTGGATATGAGGAGGCTGCACTTCCAGGCAAAGGTGGCTGGGACGCTGGTGACAATTGGAGGAGCGATGCTACTTCCATTAGCTCTTGGACCATTACTGAATTTGCCATGGACCACGAGGAATTTCTGTCGCGGTCAATCTGCACATAGCACACACATCCAAGATCTCATCAAGGGTGCTGTTATGGTTATATTTGGGTGTCTAAGCTGGTCAAGTTTCATTATTCTGCAAGTAAGAATTCATCTGAACTATGATAGCTGTAATTATGCCATCATCTTTCACAAATAGAGGGCCTGTGATTAATCAATTAAAGTAGCGACATCTTTCGGTGCTTTTAATGTTACTTCGCTACAGGCAATGATTCTAAAATCATACCCAGCTAAGCTTTCCCTTGCTGCTTTAATGTGCATAATGGGCACCGTGGAAAGCACCATACTGACCTTTGCAGTGGAACGAGCCAACACTGCGGTCTGGTCCGTATACTTCGATGTCAGACTTTTAGCTGCTGTTTATGGTGTAAGAAACTCCAAGTTAGAGCAATATTATTTTCAGAATTTGCTGTGTAATACATGCGCGTTATCTTATTCACTCCAGGGATTAAACAATTCCTCACTTGATTGGCAGGGAATACTCTCAGGGCTAGCTTACTACATTTTCGGATTGTTGGTAAAGGAAAGGGGTCCGGTGTTTATGAGTGCTTCAAATCCTCTAAGCCTGGTTATGGTTGCAATTTTGGGGTCCTTCATCTTCAAGGAGAAATTCTATCTAGGCAGGTACGCATCGTGTCTCCTCTCTGTCAACCTCCGAGTGAATCAAGCAACGGTGAGCTAACACAGAAGTCAATCATTGGTGTAGGGCTATAGGCGCCATCGTGATCATTCTAGGCCTGTATCTTGTTCTATGGGGTAAGAGCAAGGATCAAACTACAACATCAAACGGTGGCAGTGGAACACCATATGAGCAAACAGCTAGCGCGGTAGGAAATTTACAGGCTTCTAATCATGACTTGGTTGCTAGTAATGTTAACGCAGCATGACCCATGGATGAACCTGTTTAAAGAACCTAACTCAAGGTGTCTTCAGTTTTCCATAGGACAAGCTCCATTGAGCCTAATACCCTAGCATGATTATTAAGATTTTTGCTACAAAATCAGTGCAAAACAGAGACGGACCAATCTGTTTTTTCAATAAGCAAAACTAAGCAAAAGTGTGTGTGTGTGTGTTGTCTCAGTAAACAAGCATATGGAACAAACTTATAGATTGATCTAGAGCAGTCTGAACAGTCATCTTGTGCTTTATACGAGCGAAAATAAAACCACAAGCACTCGCATGATGAAAAGCAAAAAACAGGGGGACACTGCTTCCATCATGAGTTCACCAATAGACCTTTGCTCTTTGCCTATGTAATGCTATTCCTCAACCACGGATTGTTATTCTGTATCACTTCAATGAAAACGAAAGCAACAAAACTGGACCTAAAATTGACAGATGTCCACGTTTTACTGGAAAAGCTAGAGGTCGAAACAGAAATATGGCTTAGTCTACATAAAGTTTAGATGAGTGCAAGAATGAGTTAGAATGTATCCCATGATATTTGCACATGGTGGTTTTGTGATGTTTGGTATTAAAAAGATAGGAAATGGCAACAAAGCCCTTGGAGGCTTAAAGAGAGGGTATAAATGATTGAAGGGTAGTGTGGTAATTGACCAATAGTTGATAAATATAAGGAAAAAAAAAAAAAAAAGAGGGATCTGATTTTGAGAGAAAGAGGGCTACGGGAGAGAAAGGGAAAGAGGAAGAAGAAGAGAAGAAAGGAGAGAAGGAAAGGAAGGAGAAGAGAAGTAGAGGAAATAAGTTTAAAAGGTAAGATTTATGGTTTAAAGTGTATAATATGTTAAATTTCGGTTTTGATTAATTTTAGAGTTTTGAAGATTGTGTTTTGAGTTTAATTGATGAATTAATTTGAAGGTTAGGGGTTAATTATTGTGGGTATTTGATTAATTGGTTGATTTTGAGAGATTGAATTGAAGGATGATGATTTTGAGTTATGATTTTGTTTGAATGATGAAATTGTGTTAGAAATCAAGTGATAACAGTAGATGATCTGTTGAAATTCTGGGTTTAAGGTTGAAGATGATGAAAATTCAATTTGGTCCCTCAATTTGCGAAAATTACAGTTTAGTCCCCGAACTTTGAAAAATTACAGATTGGTCCCTGGGGCATAAATTGAGGTTCTGAACAGAACTGAGGATGATTTAAGGACAAAATTCCAGTATAATTAGGAATATATGATATTTTCAGTTTGGTCCTCCAATTTGACAAATTACAATTTGACCCCTAATAGTTTGATAAAATCACATTTTGGACCTTGGGGCATAATTCAAGATTCTGGATAAAGATAAGGACGAATTATGGATAAATTTCAGTATGGTTATATATTTACAATTCGGTCATCAAATTTTGGTAAAATTACATTTTGGTCCCTGTTTTGGAAAATTATCGTTTTAGTCCCTAAAACTAGGAGACTAAGCCTGGTTTCCTTTTATGCATTGGAATCTTTTATTTGTGTTGTTTTGAGTTGCTTTTGAGTATATTTTATATATTTATTATAGGTTCACTTAACGATCCTTAATAGGATTTTTGGGTCTTTCGTCCGACATTCCTTTAGTTCAATATTTTCTGGGTGAGTGGAATAATCTTTAATATGCATATAATATAAATAAATATGTATATTGATTATACAATGAGTACAACTAGTAAATTTCTTGAATATTTATATATGTTGCTTTATTTTCCGAGTACTCATTTATTCTTGAATTTGCACTCGCAATCTGACAAAGTAAATTCTATTTGATATGATATACGTTTCTTTGATGATTATGTGTATCTGTTATGCCTTGATATGGGACTTGTCAGTAACTCCATGCTAACGGAGAGTAGTTAGCCTGTGTGCACATAGTATTTTGTATACCTAGCTGGTGAGAGAGGCATCAGCCTGTGGTGACTGATCATCCCACAGTGATCACCGACGGGTGTCATCTGATCTCTGACATGTATTCCACTACGTTAAGATATATGTTTAGTAAGTATATGTATATATATATCAAGATATATCATCTTGCAAACTATTAATATCTGAAATATCTGAAATGTAAATTAAATGTTATTCCCTCACTGAGTTGGTTGAACTCACTCTCATTCTTAATATTATTTCAGGCTCTTAGTTTCTGATAGCAGTTAGACTTTGTTGAGTGTTTCCACTTTTTCAGTTCTGGTCGATATGCCTTGCTTGTTCGGGAGGCTTTCCTTTCAGTTTTGATTTAATGTCTTAAACGCTCCACTATTATCTTGGTTTAATTAAATTTGGATTTTGACAATGTAATGAGTATTATGAATTATTATTATTTTTGTTTTAATAACTATCATTTGGTTTTATCAGTTTTAAATAATATGATATTTCTGAATATTATAAGACGCTGCGTATTTTTAAATAAATTATTCTTTTAATATGTCCGTTCTGAGACTTAGTGTAGGTGAGGTGTTCTTTCAGCACCGCTCCTGCGTTGCCGGTCACAGACCCGGGATTCGGGTCGTGACAGGTTTTATCCAAGTTAAGAAAAATATTTGGAACTTAGGACAAGTATATCCATGTGGTGATGCAAACCAGGGATTTGCACATCTCCATAAAGTTTTTTTCACGCTATCCTATATTAGCAACCGCCTATGGTGCATGACAAAGTATAATAGGCTTTTTGCACAACTTAATCAAGCCTATCCCTGTCATGTGAAAAAGAAATAAATTTGCCTCCTCAGCTAACATGGTGGAAGCACCTCTAATCCCAGTCATGCATGCACAGACACAGTGGTCTACCAATAACAGAAGAAGTTCAAAAACTTAAATTCTATTTTGAAAGGATAAAAAAAAGTTAAATAAACAGTCCTCTCAAAATTAATAGAAATCCCAAAACGAGTCTATAAATTACCAGAGAAATATGCTTCTATGCACAGAACACATGCCACCTCGCTTGTTCTAAAAGCAGGGTCTTCATCTCAAGATGGCACAGTGACTTCATCCTTTCCATAGATGCGCTGAAGTTCACGGGTGGCAGCTTGATATGATGCTGACGAGATGAATAGGAGAAAAAACTTCGTTGAGAGAGAATAAATAACTAATATTTATCTCTAGTATTTGTGTAAGGCAGTCACATAAACTCATCTAAAACCACTACTTACCTTTCCAGATACGGAAATTCTTCTGATTAATATGAGACCCGGTAACAGTTTGGATTGCATTAAACAGCACCTCCTGAGGAGTGTTCTTCAGCTCTTGAACTACTGCATAGATAGTCTTCCCATTCTCAAAGAAAATATGGTTATTGGGATGCTTGGTCTTGCAGTTAGCATGACGCTCAAATTCATATGCATTCAGAGCCTGCATGGTGCATCCCAAATCATGAAATAGTTTTCAACACTTCATCAGTTCTGTTTCTAGACACTAAACAATATTTAGAGTTGCATACCTTGTTAGAGCCGCATTCTTTGCAACCACATAAATACCCAGTCCCTTTTATGATTCCTTGAAGAGTTTTCTGCCAAAAAGAAGGATATGCATTTTAACGTGGGAACATTAATCAGTAAGAAATATTCATCCTTGATATACACAGATTGACATCTCAACATAATATATCAATCTCACCTCCCTTGACCAGGAAACATATTTAACAGGGACCCCATCAAGCAAGCCAGTAGATAGCAAGCTCTTGACATTTGAAGGGAAGTTGTTAGCAGGGACCTTCTTCAATGTCTTCAGCTCTTTATTCTTAGAGGTAGAACCAATTGGTGTCTTTGGCTCTTTATTCTTGGGGGCTGCATTGATTGATGCCTTTGGCTCTTTACCCTTGATGTCAGTATCAGTTTTGGAATTAGCTTCCAGAGCACTATTTAGCTGTGGATCAGCAATGATCTTCGGATGACTATCAGTATTCAACTGTGGATTTGCATTTGCCTGGGGCAAAACATTCTGAGCCGATACTTCTGAAGTTTGAGCTGTGTCCTGATTGCTCAATAGCAACTCATAGCCAGTAATAATATTGCCAGAGGAACAGGTCTCAGGTTCATCATCAAAGCCTCCAAAAGAAATGGCATTGTTATCACCCTTGTTGTAGTTGTGACCCATAGATAGAATATCAGAATTCTCTTTGTCCTGGGCAGGTGCCATGGATCCAATGTCAGAATCTGCCTTGTCATATGTTGGACCATTTGATATGATATTATCTCCTCCCTTGCTAAATGAGGAACCCATCAAAATGAAGTTTTCACTTGTTTTATCATAGGAGGGTCCCATTGAAATGAAATTATCATGTCCCTTATTGTAGGAGGGAGCCATTGATATGAAATGGTTATCTTCCTTGTCATAAGAGGGACCAATTGTTATAAAATTGGCATCCTCCTTGTCAAAGGGCTGGCCCCCTGATAAGATACTCTCATCTCCTTTGTTATAATTGTGGCCCATTGATATGAAATTTCCATCATCCTTACTAAATGCATGACGTATTGAAATGAAATTGCCATCTGCCTTGCTGAATGTGGGGCTGATTGAGATGGTATTCTCATCCCTGTTATTATAAGTAGAGCCTAAAGAGATGGTGTTGCTTTCTCTTTTATTATAGGCAGGACCCATTGAAATTATATTGTCATCTCCTCTAGCATATGAGTGCCCCACTGATGAAGAATTGTCATTGCTCAAGTCTCTAACTTGATTGACTTTCACTTTTCTGATGCCACCAAAACTAATGGATGCAGACGGATCTTCAATGTTATGAGACATAGACAAACCCATAGAGCAATTGCTGCCATATATCAAATCCTTTCTTCCCATGTTCATATTTCCATTGCCAGAAGAAAGAAAATTGCTACCATTGTTAGGCCGCAATGGTTCAGACCCAAACAGACGGTCACTGAAATGTCCTGAAACTGACTGGAAGCTGGAAGTATTATTCCATGGAGAAATGTTCATGTGTGACATTCCCGCAACTGGCCTGTTGTTGCTAGAATGTTCGACTGCTTGTTTCTTGTTGCTGAACAATTCAGGTCCAGGGCTATCCATAAACCACTGATGACTACGCTTTGCTTCCATTCTCGAGGAATTATCAAAACCTACATCTCCATCATTTAAACACCCGGCATCTCTGGTAATCCAAAAGCTTTTGTGCTGGAAAGACGGTCAAAATACAAGAGTAATCTAAGTTGCAATCATAAATCAACAAGACTAGATAGGAATAAAATTGAGGATTCCATATTCCAAAAATGCATTGCATAGGGGAAAGGGACATGCAATAGTGCCAAACAAACTCCTATGGACAGATGTGGATTAATCGATAGCAACTTTCAAAACAGCAAAAAGCATGCACCTTTTAGGTTAAGTTGGTTAATGAGTTGTTGCTCGATAAATGGAAAGAACATGTACATTGTGAAGAAGAATTTTAGTGATTTGATGGAATAGAACTTAAATATCATGAAGGCCCCCATCCCTCAAGATGTTGGCACTCAACCCTAGCCCCTCATGCTTTGTCAACAACATTGTTGCTCTCTTACCACCTTTTGGTTTGCTCCTTTGAAATTGGCCCTTTTCTTTTCAAGAGAGGTAAGGCATGTGCTCACACAAGTCATCAACAAGACATGGAAGCCATGGTACTGACCTAACAAGCCCCTAAGGATTACCCCAACAACCCTTCAGGGGTGTTTGCCTGATGAAATCCCTATAGGTGTTGACCTAACAACCCTTCTACAATGGCAGATTCTTCATGTACTTAGATTACTCAAAACTAGTTAAGGATTTTTTTCCTGTATGTTTGATTTTGATTCTTTTAGGAGTTCATTGATAAATTAAATTTTAGGTTTTAGTTTCCTTTTCATGCTCTTTTCCATGTACCTTGTTTACTATGATTTTGTTATTGGATTTTCATTTTATTATTTATTGTTGCAAAAAAATAATAACAAATTTAAGTTCAAATAAATTCAAACTAAATGACTAATATTCTTAACGTTGAGTGTGAATCAACTAATGCAACATACCTATCTTAATTCTCACGTGTGATCTGAACTCTATAGAAGAAAATGGTTGGAATGGAAAAAGTAAATCGATAAAGTTGAGTAACCTTGAAGTACATGATCTTTCAAACTCTATTTAAATCATCAAGGCTCATGAAAAGGTATAGAAATAATTGTGTGATTCTTGCCCTTAGTTGCACATTGCAAAATATGGGCTTTAATCATGTTAGGAAACTTATTCTCAGTTTAAACAAAAGAAGTTCAAATCTAGAATCGTCATTAAACTCAACTCTAGAACATAATTCCTTCTTGCCTACAACATGGCTCCCTACATCCTCCCTTTAGCATTTGCTCTAACCTAGTAACCTTATATGGTTACAAATTGCAGCCAGCATTTCCATCAGTTCATAGGTTTTTGAAAGGGGTTAGTTCTCTCCTTGAACTTTTCTCTGAAGGTTTCATTGTAGCTGGACAGTTTTCCATTGAACTCTGCCCTCGGTTAAGTCATAAGCCTTTAAATTAGTTCCCCATAGAGAAACATTAGGGGGTCCATCCTTGCAGTTTGAGGACAACTTCCAACAAAGAAAAATGATGATCATTGTGTATGTTTGAACGTTGGAAATCAAATCTTAAGACTTCTAACTGTACAAGTCACGCATTCTTGAAGACATTTAAAATTTAAAGTGGAAGAAGGTCAGAATACAGAACTTGTAAGTTATTAACTAATCTGGCTCGATGAGAGAGCAGAAAAAAGCATTGGTTTTCGATAAAGGTTCTCACATATGGATGTTTCTGACCATATCTCAGGAGAACTGATTCTTTCAAACACAAAGTATGTCACAACTTTTTTATTAGGAAGGAATTACCTAATATCAGACAAGGGAGTATCTTCAAAGGATTTCCTCACTAGACTTGAGAAGATTTGCTTGGTATAAATGTCTCATTAATTACTAAGAGAAAATTCTCATGGAGAACTTTTTCATATAACAAGGTACCCCACTTAAGATAGGAAAACCTCAAGTGCCTAGATGCCCCAAATGCACTAGGAAAGTCCATCGACTTCAAACCAGGTCAACAATGTGGTGAGTGGAGCACATTCACTTGTCAGCTCAGATTAGTAGATTACTCCATGAGATAAAAAAAATTAACTGTCTTCCAGCAGGCAAGCTTTCTGCCAACACTCCAGATTTCCCAGCCATATTCTTCCCCTGAAGCTCCTATATCCAGCTCCATTTGAGCCCTTAACCACTCCTATCTTAACTTAACATGTTAAGAACAATAAAACTCTCCCATCATTATTTACTTAAGGCAAAAGAAAAGGTAAGGATGATAAAATCATCCTCACAATACCTCGCCTCACAAAATTGTAGACGTAAATGAGGTTACAACAAAACTATCTCAAATTATGGATCAGCATATTTGGATATACTTAAACAGTTTGCAATACAGAAACAGGCACAACAAAATAAACAATGAAAGATATTGTTCCAATACAGTGAAGGATTTAGCGAGCAGATGTGAAGACAAGTAACAAGCACCGAATATAATTAGAAGCCAGATATTGATAACCAAATCTAGTACCAAATAGACAAAATAACAATCAAAGAACAAATAAACACTCGAAAAAACATAATCAATCACCCTATCTAAACGGAACCAGACTGTGAATATAGCATTTTCTATAGAACAAACAAAAACTTGAATAAAAAATTCCAAGACTACCATTTTTTGCAGTTAGCCAGTTCCACGGAGACTCCGGTGATTTCCACTCGAAACTCGAACCCCTACTTTCACGAACAAACAACGCTCCTTACTACGCCGTTTCGCTCATTTACACCATTGATCACGATCAAGCTCAGACAATCTGCAACACAAACTCAAACACCAAAACCTAACCGTTTTAAATTAACAAACAATGAAAATAAAACTTCGATCAATTATGGATAACATTCATTTAAAACCGTCTAGAGATAATATAATGAACAGTTCTAGTGAGAGAAACAAGCTCGAAATGATCAAAACTGTAAATTTGTAATCATCAAAATTCAAAATCACACAGTATGTGCACGCAGCGCGAATGGCATGCATAGTGACGGTTAGTAGACTTGATAATTGAGAGGGAGACTGGTAAGCGTACCTTTAGCCGGGAAGATCGCTGGGGAAACTCCCGGCAACTGCAAGTGTGAGTGAGTGTTTTTTTTTTCCTTTCCCTTTTCTTTAATTGTTTTTTTTTTTTTTGGCTTTTTTTTTTTAAGAGAGAGAATGAAAATATAAAATTACTCGTGTCAGCTTGGGCTCTAACTAAGAAGAGATTCACAAGCTAATGCCGCGTGGTACTCGAGTTAAGGTTTTATAAGATCTTAGCCGTACAAGTGGGGAGATGGAGCTGAGTTAACGGCTTGATGTACTATACAAGATTTGGACCGCTTATATGCGTTGCCATGTATGGAAGAGTCTGGTATGGGAATGTATAGGATTGGAGCTTTTACTCTTATTGTGAAAGGCCGGTACAGCTATACCACGTGGCGATTCTCTATTGCATAGAAAGTGTGCTGGTGCTCTGGTGGCACGGTCCGAAGGTATGAATCAGATGGATTCGATCTATGTTAAGAATTATGAGTTTTTTAAACGGGTGCGTTTATTGTAATATTATTAATTTAAGATTATTATAATATTATTAATTTTAATATTTAATATAAATTAAATTAAAAATAATAATATTTAATTATTTTTAAAAATATATGAACTTTATAATAATATATATCACTCATATTTTATTTTATTTTAACTAAGTACTGTAATTTATCTTGTACACTACTGTTAAATATAATTTTATTTTATTTTTATTTTTTTTCTTTATTTTTTAATTTTTTTTCTGGAAGAGCAATCAAATATTATTTAATTTTTAAAAAAATATATTGTAGATTGATATTTAAGTAGAGTCTCCATTATCAGTAAGCTAATTAAATGGCTAAACCTTTATCTGGAGAGTTATTTACGATGAAGGTGAAATTTGCCAATGGGAGGTGCATGATAAATAATGACTTGTACGGAATAAAATCTCTTTGTTGGATACTCAAAACACTTGATTCACTCACCTCACCTGGCTGTGTATTTAGATCGTCTTTGATTATTAATGCAAGATAAGATAAAAGAGATAAAGATCAAAAAAACAAATATTTTATATTTTATATTTTAAAAATATAAAAGTTTATTTAAAATTAATTACAAAAATATATTTCTTTTATATATTTATTTTTTAATTAAATATATTTTCGTTTTTGCCGTTTTTATCTTTTTTTATAATTAGTGTTGTTTTTAGATTATAATGAATTTGTTTGTATTAATTAACGAGGGGCACTATAGAAGTTTTTATGGATTATAATGAATGTCTTGTATTAGTCATTGAATGGCACCATATACCGTGGCAGGTAGTCAATTTGGTTAAATTCTAAATTGATAATTGAGTTTGTGTCACTTCAATTTTTTTTTTATTAATATAAATATTTATATTAATTTATATATATTTTAATTAATTTTTTAAGTTTTAAAATTAATAATCATCTAAATTTTTAGTGGCTCTCAGATTTATAAAATTCGAATTAATAATTTTTAAAAAATAAATTTAAAATATAAACAATTAAAATACATTCCCCAAAGATTACTTCAACTATTATTAATTGACTGGGTGAATGTATTTTTACATGAATAAATGAATAAAAGTATCCAGTATTATTTATTTTGGCTCCCATGGTTAAAAAATCACTACTCCGATCACTTCCTTACGCTCGTGCCAGCTCTTTTTTTTATTTTTTTTACACGAGCTCTGCGATTTCAATGTGCTGCCATATTTTCGAAGAGACTTATCTATGTATAATCAGAGGACATGTTTGTCATCCTCCATGGCGTTGAAATAATATATTTCCAGTTGCTGTTGAGATAAGTTTTTCTTTGTGGCATGAACATGATTAATTATTTTTTAAATTTCACTGCCCATCAATTTTATGAATCCCGTTGTCCAGACCAGGAAAGAGATAAATAAGTAACTCAACCGTGATGTTTATGAATATTTTTTTAACATTTGAATATGTTTATTTCTTGCACAAACCTATACCGGGATTAGTCACGTAACCGGTTATTGGACCATATTAAACGTTATTTGACCTCGGGTAATGTATCTGAACCCAAGTATAGGGTAAGTATTCATTATATTATAGGCTTAAGCTCTGCTTCCAAACCCAGTGTTGAGCGAGTGCCGAGCACTATGGGCTCTATCTTGATTTTAAACCTAATAACATGATCAATAGAGTATTTCAAGCCCAGTCACTTTCCCCTCATTAGCATGTGTAAGGTATATATATCATTAATGGATGTGTGAGACATATATTTATTTATTAATACATGTATAGAAGATATATTTTTTCATTAATGTTGTTAGGATAAAATAAATTTCTATCCCCTATATTAAGAGGGAAAAAAAAAAGATTCATGAGTAATAAATATCCTCTCAAACTATCTAGGCAAGGGGGTGAAAGATTTCACATTAAAAAATATATTTATATTTAATACAAAAACAATAAGGTTCTTAGAATTTAATGTTCTCTGACATATTTATTATTATTTATATATATATAATTATTGACTTTGTTGCATTATTAAATCCTAAAAAAAGGATTTTTTTATAGGTATTTAGAGATGTTCATTAAAATATAATTTTTTTTACTTGAATGAATATTTAATTAATTCATAATCCAATCACCAATATAATCTTATTTTATAGCTGATCGAATTGTCAAAACATCATCAAATTTTTGCCAATCGTGCGTTAAAATCACGCACATTCATTTGAATTAAGTAATATAAATTTTGGAAACATAATCAAACATGACAAGACTTCGGATAGTAATTAGTATATATTGAAAGACAAAATTGCTGTATATGTTTACCAAGAGGTTATTTCTCGGTTTTGATATATTTCACTATTTTGGATAATATTTCAAGGAGAAAGATTTTTTTTTTCACTAATGCACCGTGTAAATTTGGACGGTCTATCTAAAACTAGCTGGAAAACAAAAACAGTTTTATACACGAAAAGTTGATCACAAAATATTTTGACTAGTAAAATTAAAAAATATCTATTGGTTAGGAAAATATTTTTATTTTTTCATCTTGACATTGCGCCATAGTTTTTATACCAAGTCCGATTTAAGGTCTGGGTTCCGGATTTTTATTGGGTCATCGGATTATCTTCATCAATTTTTTTTAAATCAAAATAATATTGTTTTAGTTAAAAAAATAAATAAAAATCAATGAGTTACAACCGAGTTTTAACATAATATTATTAGGTCAATCTATTAAGTCATACTAAGTTTTTTCTTTTTATATTTTTTTTAATTCAATTTAATTCTAATTTTAAATTCTAGATCAACTTACTAGATCAAGTTTAAAAACTATAGATTGAACATATCATCCGGTCAATTTCCAGGCAGCAATTTCATGCTTGTTATCAAGGGTGCAATTAACCATTTTTTATGTTTTGAAAAGAAAAGGAAAAAAAAAACTCACCCTCATATTTAGTTATCAAAACTAGGCGTGGGATCTTCATAGATCCAAGTACAAGAAACCTAGTAATTAGTTTATTTGAAAAATCTATTTCTTGTTCCTATTTTTAGCATCTGCTTTACCGTCTTTTCTATCCAGATTTATTTTCAAAACCACCACTACATCTAAGCTCCAGCTATAACCAAATTCATAATTCGATCTTTAAGTTAAAACTGAACCCTAAGAATGATATGCTTCATGGGCCTCCCAAATTCATTTTTTTTTTTTTTGTTAATTTCATAATCATATCTACCTGGCAAAAATCTAAGATAATATTTACCAATCTCAATTAAAAAAATAAAAGCTTATCTCACTTGTCATACCTTTGATTTGTGCGTTGAGGTTTGTTCAATGATAAAACTGCAAGCAGCGTAAACTGCTATATAAAAATAATAAATATATTTATTTTTATGGTTGAAATTAAGGTTGAGTATCACTTAATTATACATAAAATTCAACTATAAAAAGCTATTTTTTTATTTACTTTTTTCGGTGCATAAACCTCAATTTAAATTACAGTAAATCAGTAATTAATAAAGGAAGAGTTGCTATGGGACTTTAACCACCCAGAAAATCTCATTAAATTTGATGTCGAAGTAGTAGTTTCTCAAAAAACATTAATTTTTTTAAAAAATTTAATGGTTTTGAGATTTGTAAAATTTAAATTAGTAATTTTAAAAAAATAAATTTCAAAACTGATGAATTAAATTATATTTTTTAAAAATTATTAAGATAGTATCTTGTCCTCTCGTCTGGCTGTTGATGCGAAAAGAAAAATGTTATAGAAGTCGCATTTAAACTCGAGATTACTCAGCAAACGAGAGCCTGCTTAAAAAACATGTGGATCGGTAACGTTTGACTACTGATGGAAAGCCACAAGGTCGTATCTAAATCTAATATCTTCGCTGTTACACGTCTAGGGCTTTAATGATTTGGAATCTCGAACATGGTCAAGCCCATCCATTACGGTTTTCTCGAGATGCTGGCATGGAGTCCGGGACATACCTCAATGACAGAGTCGTTTTCTTTCTTTCTTTCTTTTTCAAAAAAATGGCAATCAAATGGAGATTAAAGATTCGACGAACCACTCTCCATGTGCAAGACACGGCGCAATAGGCGCTGGTTTTTGTTATTTTCCGACATAAATATTGTTTGATGATTTCTCTATTTAATTTCAGAAACTCATTTTAAAATAAGGTTGAAAACAATTACGTGAAATTCATTTTAATGGTGAATTATGCTACAGGCTTTTTTTAAAAAAATTCTATTTAATGATTATTTATGGAGAGTTGATGAAACTTATTTCCTTCCTATATTTTTTATTGAAAAAATATTTAATTTGCATCTTCTCAAAAAAAAAAAATATCGTCCATTGCCAGACGAGTGACGACTCTCGAGCTTTTAAGCATCGGTTTTATATATTTATGACTGCAGCATGTCTCAAGCCATTAATATTCAACAGCATGCTGCCTTTCGATGGAGGGATCCCAGAATCATTTATTGTTGCACACCAAATTGGCCTTTGATAGGATATAACGAAGTTAAAGCTTAGCTTTTTATAAAATTAGATTCTTGTCATTATAAAATAATAATAATAATAATAATAAACAATTGCAGCTTATGAATTGACCATAAGCTATATGAATCGAGACTTAATCTTCTGATGAATTCATTCATCTATCAATTAATTAAAATTAAGTAGAATATGAAACAAGCCATGCATGATATAGACTCCAAGGCCATAAGATCAGATCACTAGACCAATTGCAAAGATTAAAAAGTTCATTACGGCACAACAGTATATTAAAATTGAATTGAAAATAGATGAGGGTTCTATTGGTCACTTTTGAGGTCTTCTTTTAAAGTGTAATAGTAATTGTTTTTTAAAATATTTTTTATTTGAAAATATATAAAAATTATTTTTTTATTTATTAAAAATTATTTTTAATATTAGCACATCAAAACAATTAAAAAACATAAAAAAAACAATCTCAAGCAATTTTTTTTTTACAGTCATGAAATACAGTTTCAACCGTAAAAACAAACTGCTTATAAATAACTCTAGCAAAATAATGTTTAAATATTTCCTTATAAAGTTTATTGTAGAAGCCAGCTACTCATTTGGTAAATATATTATGTGATTGGATTTTTTATTTAGACCTATTTGTTTTTGTGTTTTAAAAGTGTTTTTTAAAAAAATTAATTTAATTTTTTTTTATTTAAATTTTTTTTTGTGTTTTTAGATCATTTTAAGGCGCTGATTTTAAAAATAATTTTTTTTAAAAAAATATTTTTTTAATATATTTTTAAATAAAAATTATTTTAAAAAAATAACAACAATTATACTCCTAAACAAAGTCAATCTAATCTTGACAATCAATCATGATGAATCATTGACACGATTTTGTGGCAATGATTCACTACGAAAAGGAAGTTTTAGGGAAGCTACACATACACATTGAATCTATGCATTTTAGATATGCATGCATGGACTTCAAGTTAAGTTTATCAGGTTATCAAGAAAAGTTCCCAGCTGACTCTTCAATATAGACAATCAATGCCATAAAAATCGCATAGCAAGAGAAAGAAATTTAATCAACAACAAGACAATCTCTCAGCTCCCTCTCTGTATCTTCTTCTTCTTCTTCTTCAATTTTGGGAATCACAATTTTACATATGCAGATGGATTTTCCTTCTCCCCCTTTTTGTCTCCTTAAAATACTCATAAAACAAAATTTATGTACTAAAACCTAATTTAATTATCTAATATACAATCACCAACGAAGGGTATCTGCACTTCTGTTTATGTGCGGTTATGTTTTCCTGAAGGCATCGGATTTGAGAGCTTCATTTTAGGTTACAAATTAAAATCACCCCCGTAACTAAACGTCCTCTCATTTTTCCTGATATTTAAATTTGAGTTTTCCTAATCTGAAATCTCACACTAATTTTAGCCACTGGACCAGCTCTTTGAGAGAGTGATCATCACTTCTCATCTGTAAAGTTTTCCTCTTTCCAATTAATTAGGAACACGTAAAAACGAAAGCTATATCTCTCAATCAATTATAGTAATAATGCTTGACAATTAATTATAATCACCTCTCATCGCAAGTTTAATTATCACGGTACACATCATCCTTGCCTCATGATGACGTAGTAATAAAGCTTGATTATTTAGAGTAATTGAGTGGAAAGGAGATTAATACCATGAGCTAGCTTCTCATTGCAGGTCTATGAACAAATGAACAAATATAAATACAAGATGGCAAGTATGTTCCTATATTCAGAGGGGGAAAAAAGGAAGCAGAAAATGAGAAAACCTATAGGTCTAGCATATCATGAAGAGACTACACATGCACGATCTAAAAGAAAAAAATAATCAACTATATATAGGAGCTGCCTTTCCTAGCTTGAACAACTCCATATCATTCTCATTAGGAGTCAAATTCAAATCCAAACACAAAAACCTCCTACTGTTAGATTTCTTCATGACAGGAACTACTTTCTGATGATCAGAACTAGGAGGGCTCAAAGGATCCGCCAGCTGGTTTTGATCATTCAAGGCAGCTCTATGTCTCCTCATATGACCACCCAAAGCTTGCCCTATTGCAAACTCTAGCCCACAAATAGAGCACTCGTGTGTTTTAGGCTTCGCCGGCGATGGAGACTCGAAGCTCCCTTCTCCGCCCATCAACTTAGGCTTCTTGTGACTTGCACGGTGACCACCCAAGGCTTGAAATGATGGGAATTTCCTGCTGCATGTTTTGCACTCGAAAACACGACTCGGAGAATTATTGTTGATGGCGTGATCAAAGGAAGGGAAAGAATATGATTCCCTTCCTTTAGATAGAAACACCAAGCAATTTGCCATGGTTATGCTATCAATCTCTCTCGCATACAAACTTCTCTTCATGGTTACCCAGATATAGAAATGTGAGCTATGAGGATTTTGCTGCTATGGTTTCAAATGTGAAAAGGATATTGGATCGCTTTGGGAGAAAGTAATGGAACTATGTAGGTGTCTTATCGGTGTCGTATATATAAGGTGGTTTGGTTCGTGTAACTAATTGTGTGAGCTGTACAACTATACATGTTTTGACTTTTATAGTTGACTTTCGTTTGAATGACATTTGTGCCCTTGACTCGACGGATACGAAAGTGAAAGAGGGATGGGGTTTTGGGGGGATTAAAAAAAAACTCAATCGACTCAGAGGAGGACTAATTAATTGTGAAAATGAGCCGGCTAGGGGAACGTAAGCATGACTGAGAGGCTGAGCCAACAGCCCAGAGAACGAGTCATGAGTAAGTGAGTCCTCCCTGGAATCTTCAGTTTTCTAGAAGATTCTCAAGGTTTTGGTCATGGTCTCCGCTAGTAGTGTGAAGGAGGAAGCAACAGAGCTAGTGAGTAGATAAAAATTCAGGCTGTACTTTTTGGACCAATACACAAATTTCGGCAAGTGGTAATCATATATTTTTTTTAATTATTGGGTGGTCATATATTTTTTTTAATTTTGGACCAATACTTTTTTTAATGCATCCAGTAACAAGGAAATTTCACTACTTGCATTGCTTTATCTATGTACAATAAAATTTCCAATTTTATCATGTATAAGAAAGTGCTTATTTTTTTTTTAATTAAGATCATTGATTAATTTATACATATTCATTTTATTTTAGTTATAAACCAAAGGTTTTAAGTTAAATTCATGTGAGTTGATACAGTTATTTTTGTGTATAGCATGCACTGTGTTAATTTTTACCGTTATGATTTACAAAACATAGATTTAAGAAAAACATTTTTTGTTGTCATTTTAAAAAACTAGACTTAAAAAATAAATGCGGGTTAAAACTAATGTGTTGTATATTTTCTTCATATAAAATAAATGAAAAGTCATATCTTTATGAATAAAAATCATGTTATTTTAGATTTTACAAGGTTAAGCTGAAGTGTTTGGGAACGCGGTGTAAACGGCGTTTACATCAAATTTGAATATTTTTTTTTGCTAAAATTGAATGCGATTTGTATTTTTTGAATCGTTTTGATGTGCTAATATCAAAAATAATTTTTAAAAAATAAAAAAAATATTATTGGCATGTATTTCGACACGAAAAGTTATTTGAAAAGCAACTACTACTATACTGCCAAACACGAAATATAGCCATTTGGCTATTCAAAACATTTTTTTTTATGATAATAAATATGAAACTGTATAAAAGAAGAAAAAGAGAAGAAGAAAAGATATATATTGGCGTGTTTTTCTTCAATTTTTTGTGTGTGTAATTAATATAGTGATTTTATTAGAGATTTTTGGAGAAATATACGGGTCTGCGCACATAAAGTCTTATATATAATGATGTAATGTCTTCAATCTAAAAATCTAAAATATTAAGTTACAAGTTGATATTATTTATAAACATTTTATTTATTTAATATGAGATATTTAACATTTACATGCACACTCAATAATTTCCAATTATAATATTTACGAGAATCTGGCACACGTGTTAAGTAACAGGCAGAAGTCACGCAAGCCATCCCTAGCAAGTAAATAGGGACCATAATAGTAATCACTTTATAGTGGACTTTTAACTTTGAAGTAGGAGATACAAAGGGTTATATATATATATATATCTGGATTATTACGTAAAAATCTGTTAGAAAAATAATATAAATTATATTTTTAAATTTTATTTAATATTTTGAGTTATTGAATTGAGATGATTTTTTAACATGATATTAGAATTTTGATAATCAAATAGTCACGAGTTCAAATCTCATCATTTCTATTTATTTGATAAAAAATAAACATAAAATAATATATATCTGTACAAGTTTTAAGTCTAAATGATTTTTACTTGAGAAAATATATAAGAAAAGTAATATAAATCATGTATATATTGAAAACCTCATCTAATAGTTTAAACTAATAAGTTGAGTTGATTTTTTTGACAAATTTTATATAAATGTCTCTTTTTATTAACAGTAATACGAAGTAGTTGTGGGTTGTTAGCTGGTTTATGTGAACTAGACTTTTTGCTGGAAAAGAAAATTTAAAAGGGATGATGCATGTACGTTTGGTATTTTTTTGATGTTGGAATATTGATTATTTCTTCTTCTCCTTCTTCTTCTCTGGGGTTTGGTGTACGGTAGTTCAACAATGTTGCTATAGTCAAACACTGTTTCATTCGCTATGAAACTTGGGATTTATTATTAATTAGCTCATTTTTTTTAAATTACTTTGCATTAATTAGTTTTCAAAAGCACAAAAAAATTGACTTTTCTAGAGGCCAGCTAGAGCCATTGCAAACCAGCTGCACTTCTTGAACAAGTTTTGAGTTCATAATATTTCTTCATTTTAATTTTTGTCAAACTTTATCCCATGCGTATTTTCTCTTTTATTTTCCAAGAGAGGAAAAATAATCATAATCACAGATAGCGCTCATCTCATGAAGGGTTTCGTACTCCTCCTTAATTCTTTATATGACGAAAATACATGGAACTTCAATACCACCCAACATTTTCCCCCTTTAATTATCATTTTATTTTTTAAAATAAAACAGCATAGTTTTGAATAATTTTTATTTTAAAAAATAAATTAATCAAGTCGAGTCTTATTCCATTCCAGTTTTACCAAGTTATATATTAATTGGAATTAATTAAAACTTGATTTGAACTAATCCATTGATGAATGGATTATCATGTTAACCCTATATTTAATAACTGTATCTGTTATTAATTTATAATCTATTGCTTCTTCACGTAGCCCATACGTTTGTCGCATAGAAAATGCACTATTTTTTTTCTTTTTTCATTCTAGGAAAATAATGTGCGTATTCCGACATGTGAAGCAGATACGGAAACAAAAACAATTGGCGTCTTGAAACGGATACGGAAACAAAGACTTGTCACAGAGGTAGAAAGCGTGGCTTGTATGGTTATCAATTAACGTCATGAAAGCACTTATTCTTCCCGCTGGTGTGACTATAATACACGTCAAGCGTGTTTCTTCTAGACCATGATTTCCGATTTGCACTGCCGTGCGGTTCAAGACACAGTACTTTTCCCCTTTCATAGGAAAGTGTTATTTATAATTTTCAGACAACTACATGTTCTTATAGAAAAGATTAATTTTGCAGCAATTTCAAACGGTATTATACTTGCTGTTTAGAGTACGGTAAATTATTGTTTTTTAAAATATTTTTTATTTAAAAATATATTAAAATAATATATTTTATATTTTTTAAAATTATTTTTAATATCAATATATTAAAAAATATTAATTTAAAACAAAAAAAATAAACACAAAAGCAAACAAATTCTCAATTTTATTCAAGTTTCGACCACTGATAAAATTAGCTAGTTAATCCTAAATCCACCAACAAATTAATTAATCAATTGGCTGGACTGGGAAAAGTTCATAGAAATCATATATTGAAGAGAATATTATCATTTATTTTTGTCCTAAATGGGAAAACGACTTCTCTTCTTGTTTACTACTGCTAGCCAGATGGACGGCTGGCTAGCTTAGAAAATATGATACAATTAACTAGTACTGACTTTGTTGATTACTAATGGGATTAAAATCAGATTTATTGCCATCAGCAGCGACGTCAATTTTAGCCGTCAGGATCGTCATTACTCACACTACTCAGGATTCGAAATCTTGCAGCGTGCATGGAAAGCTTACCGCTCGTGTCCAACCATGGCTCGGCTCATAGGAAATCAGAGTTCAGTAAACTTGAGCCGTAATCTTAAGCACTCAACTCTGCTTCATGCTGTCTTGTAGTCTCGAAAGGACAACGCAGTAATTAAAAATTGGAATTCTTCCTTCAATATTTCGGATTCAAATTACGGACAAAGGAGCGTCGAGAATTTATAATTAGAGAAAACTCGTTATTATGCAGTATAAGGCTCATTAAATTTTTCGATCAATTTAAAATATATAAAAGTATTATTTATACATGGTGATGGGTTGATTTTATTTTTTTTAGTTATCCCTTCTAAACAAATAAATAAAGATTAAGAGGATAATCTATCATATTTATACTCAGCTAAGTAATCAATTCAAATATATATGAGTTAGACAAACAACTAAATTTATTATCTCTGAGTTGAGTTAAGTGCTCAGTTTATATTTATGTGGATTTCACGGATTGTTAAATCCACGATCATAGATATTTTATCTTTATAAGTTAAAAATATTTTATCTTAACATGATTATAATATTTGATTTGTATGTGAATATTTTTTTTATTTTATAAATAGGAGGGATCTTAGAAGCTATAAAGGAAATCAATATAAGCCTATAGAGGAAGAGAGAACTTTTTTTTTATAAGCCAAACAACCTTTTCTCTCATATGATATTGAATTAATTATTAAAGAGCCCCCAAACTAGAAAGAATAAACCTTTTGTAGTAGGTATCTACTATAATCCACCAACCATTTCATTAAAAACAATAGACTAGATTATCAGAATCAAAAAATTAATAATTTTAATAATTTGAATTATCAGACTAAATTATTCAAGCCCATAATATAAAATCGGATTTCATGCCATGGTTTAGCTAATTATAAAATTTTGCATAAAACCACATAAAGTGTACTATATAAATACATAATAGGATGTCTAACGCTTATCAACAATGATAAAGGTTTTCATCCCCCCCCCCCAAAAAAAAAAAACAAGAAGAAGAAGAAGAAGAAAAAGAAGAGGATACAGTTTATATAAACTTGATTGTCACCCAAATTGTTAGGGATTAGTATAAAAAAATCGATTTTAATGGTAAGATGATGAATTTTGTTGGGTTACTTTGAGATCTAATTACACTAATTTAATTACTGGATCAAGTTTTGGTTGGTTTTTGATAATATCGATTTTAATGACTAACCGATCAATTTTGTAGGCTAAGCTGGCGAAGAAACTCTATCTGCCTAGACCCTGTTTGTTATCGTGTGGCTAGATCCAACACACACACACTTGTCGGAAAGCTTGGCCATTAATTATTTCTAGAGATATTTCTGACAGAAAAGTATTAAGATAGCCACTAAATAACTACTACCAAATGTCTATGTGTGGGACCGGTTCCCGGTTCCCTGACCCAAAAACTGGTTGAAATCGACTGCAACTCCTGTGGTCCGATAGGTTCAGTACAAGAATTTGCACCACGATTTGCACAAAGACTTGCCTCGTAGCATTAAAGCAGGCCAAGCTCTCTTTCAAAGAGCTCTCATTTTCAGGATATGGAGGTAGGTGGGGAGAATTGGCCAGCTGAGAACGTTTGCAATCTGGAACGCACGGAAAATTCTTGGTTTTTTGGTTTGAAATTTTCCCGGAAAAAGATTCCATGCGCCAGTTTATCCTTATTGAATTCAAAGGTGTTCGTTCAGACATTACGAATGTTGCTAATTTATTATGCGTCAGCTCAAGAAATTCCATTTTTCTCATCCTTAGAATGGAAGAAATTGAGGGGTTTCTTAGAGCTTCGCCTAACTCTGCTTAAACTTTTGGGTAACATGGTTATTTAACATTTCTCTCCTTTTTGTTAACCAGCCATTAGAAAAACTAATCACGTCAATACAGAGTATAATATATACATATATATAAAGAAGTAGAAGAAGTAAGCATCAGTATTCCCAGTAAAGCTGATTAATTAAATAGCATAAAGCTGATTGTCATCGAAAATCTCAAAGTGAAATGTTATCTACAATTGTTTCAGTAATAAAGAGAATGAATTCAACTGGAAAACAGAAGGCTGAATAGTGTGAAATGTGCGCTCCAATATTTTCTGAAGAAAAACAACACGATATGTGTTACACGAAAATACACATACATGATGTGAAAGGACGAAATAATGGCAAAATATAACAAAAGTCATACCATGCGAACTCCAAGTTCAAAACTTAATTATCGTTTCGATCATGAATGTACAAGTCAGTGCTTACACCTACCTTGAAGGGATATGATAGGATTAAACAACGCAGCAGCGTACGAGATCAAGTAAGTGGTGACGTTTAGAATTTAGATAGAGAATTTCTGTTAGTTGCCAAGGCCGCAAGAAACCCAGCTGGGGGTGCGGGCGTGTAAACACACCGCCACTGCACATCCTGTCATTGTCTAGTGCAATTTCTTTTCAATTTCACGTTCGAATTGTACCACAGAATCAAAAACGAAAAAAGAGACTTAAAAGCATACCAAGAAATCATTTGAGAAGTCAAAGAAATGCCTTTAAAGTCAGTACAATGTTCAACGAAAGTGTTACCAGGAATGATCGGGCTGGTTATAATTTCAGACTGTTGGTTAGAGGATTATTGACTTGGAATAGGATGGTGACTAGATAGCAACCAAGAGCAAATTAGAGTGTTGTTATTTTTTTAATCAGGGCGATTCACAATTTTCATTGTTTAATCATAACTTTATTCACTGGACTGACTATACTGGCAATTTGCAAGTAGCAACCACAATATATATTTACTGCCATGGGTTTTCAGGTGCCTCATGAATCACATTTTCACGATAGAAACAAGGGGGGATTGCGTTCATGAACCACGAAGTCAAACATGGAAGAAGACCACTAAAATAACTTCAAAAAAAAGCATCATACCGATTGACATAAATGATATTTAAATCAGCGGCCACCCAGCTGCATATTCAAACAAGTTTTTCCTTTAATTTTTGGTGCTCATATTCAAAAAAGTTGAGCTGGGACTAGAAGGGTCAAATTTAGTGGTAGCAATTTGGTTTATGAGGACATACCCGCGATAATATTTTTCTACTTGCTCATTGCACAGGTTTCTTCACAAGCAGCTCTGGCTTTCCACAGTTCCACCACACCTCTAGCAATTGTCTGTCAATAAGAAAATAACTTCTAAATAATGAAGAAATATTTTAACTGAAATCCTGCTTCGATCTAGGATCTTCATGAGCATATTGCCTCCAGAAGGTCCCTAAGCTTTGAAAATTACAACGTACATGGTATACGCAAAACAGCAGCCTAGAGAGGCTGGACACAATAAATTACAAAGCAAATCTTGGTCCAATTTATGGTCTTCAAGACAAAACTTGCCTTGTTAATGCGAACAGCATAGTAATCATGATACATGGATTTCAGTCTTTTAAGCATGTGTGGGTAAAAGAAGGTTGGCTCTGAACAAAATAAAACAGAGAAAAAGAGTTCAGGTAACCGACCCCAACTATCTAGTTATAAAGACATAAAGCATACTCACCAGCCTCCAGTGAAACAACAGGTTACCTGATGAAATTCCTCTAGTAACTTCCAATTTGATCGGGACTCGTAAATTAAGACCCCTAAGCTGCATTAAGATACATCAGAACTATGCTAATTCTAGAATTCTAATACCCTATTCTCCTATTTGACTCTGGCTTAAAATGACAAAACAAAAGGTAATGTTAGGCTGCCAAATCACAGTAATAAACAAGGCTTACGTGTGCTAATGGTACATGATTTTCCATAAGTAGAAATTAAAAGTTTGAACTTCCTGTCAAAAATTAATGGCCTTTTACGGCTGACAGTTCTGAAAAACCCGCTAACCTTATCTTCTTCATACCCAAATACCTTTGACACTCGACCATAATTGTGCCTGAAGTTTGATTAATATTATATTATAAGGCAGCTCCTACCAGTTCCAGCGCCGTAGAGAGCCAGAGACTATTTTCCAAGAATTTGATAACTGGGAAAAAAACATGAAATCATGAGCTAGTCTTAGTGAGTGCTAGTACCTTTGTAGCAACACCAGAGCACTGTGATATTTTAATAATTATCCACCTTTTGTAATCAATCCTGTATTAGAAAGCAATCAAAGAAGATCATTCCAAGCAGTTGACGGGAAAGAAAATAAAAGCTAATACACCACAGACAGCAACCTTGGACCCAGACAGTCGCATCCCTATGTCAATCCAGAGAAAACCACAGAGTCTCACAGATCACCTTGTGAACACTCCAATTAGAAGGAAAACAACCATATATATTAATCAAAATGCCCATCTATTAATTCAACTTAAAAACAACTCCAGATTCTACTTGTCACGTAACAAGCAAGGAGCTCAAAGACAACAAAACTGTGAGCTGCAACCATGCAATTTCCTCCAACCAATTAAAGCACTTCTTTGAAGAAAAAGCATAATCCACTAAACTCAAAATACTTATTAGCAGCTTGATCACCCCTTCAAAATCTACGAAACGACTTCTATTGAATCAAAATTCCATGTCAATTACGGCAACTACTTTGACTATGCCGTTTCCTAAATCCACTGAATGAAATTAATGTCAAAAGAAAATCATAGCAATACAAAACCTACAAAGAATGCAATCAGAAAAAAAGAATACTAAAAGGACAGAGAACTCAATCAACTTTAAGTCATCAAATTGCTTCTGAGTACCAATCAAGATACATGATGTTGTAATTTCCTTGATCTATATACCCTCCCACTCAGAAAGAAGAGTCCTCTAATTTGAAAAATTACAACACAACTTACCACAAGTTCATCTATATCATTTTTATTCAACAATCAGATAACCTAAGCCACGAACTACATTGCCATTTGCCAACCCACTCAAGCAAAATCCGGAATCCGAAGATTCTCGTTTCTTTACAAGCACGAAATATTTAATCTTCAAATTTCTAAAAGCAAATTTGAAAACAAACTAATCGTGGATCACTCTTGGGCAACATCACTATTATCTTCGTTTAATGTTCCAAACTTCTGCTTGAAAGAGTCCTGTCTCTGCAACCACATCATGTGACCCTTCAAAACTCAAAAGAACGGGAACCGATTAATAAAATGAATCCATAAAGCAAACTAAAAACCAAAAGCAAAAAAAAAAAAACACGTGTTTCTATGTTTATGCCAGTATGCGTCTGTATGCAAACGTTGTTTATTTACCTGGAGAGCAGCAGCCCAGGCAATCAAAAAAGAAGCAAACCATAATCTCTTGTCCTTGAGGATCTTCTTTGCTTCCAATTTGTTAATCATTGTACCAAATAACTTAAACCCTAGAGGTTCTTCGGGGGTTTTGATTCGGGTAGGGGAGGGGGGGGGTGTTTGTAGTTGGTGTTGGGGTTCTGGTTTTCTCCGATTTGTTATCCCTACAGTGTTTTACAGTTCAAATTGAACCGTGATTAGGGTCGGATCTATTTTGGGCTTTTGGCCCAAATTCCATCGATCTAACGATCTAAGCTCTAACTCGAAAATTTAATTTGCTTTTTGAAGTTTTTTTGTTTACATTTTTCCTTATTCTTCCCTTCCATTCCCCTTTATTGGTTTTCCTGGAGAGAGAAACAAGACTCTTGGACCTTGATCCTTAATAATTATTTAGCACAACTATTATTTAAACATTGCATGATGAATACGGTGCAATACATGTTTATATTTATGAAAAGACACAATCTCGTATAACTTATGTAAACAAATTCAAAATGAGTGAGATTCATGTAATAATTTCTTATCAATGTATCATTAAGTTGTAATCCCAATTCAGATGAGGTTTTTAATTATAGTTTTTTTTAGAAGTGTGGTTGTGGTTATTTTTTAAAGTGCTTTTTACTTGAAACAAATAGCTTAAATCATCACCTTTGAACACAAGATGGCAAAATCCATACACTTTCAGGAGCTCCAAGAGATGGTTTGCAATTCAGGGAATTTTGTCTCCTACAGAACAATAGGCTGTTACATACCACATAAGCACATAAGATGTCTTTGACGGGGCAAACATAATGTAAAAAGATCAGGAATGCAGCAATTCAACTTGTATTATCAATGGTTGTTAATCATACCATGCAAGCTAAGAGAAACTATCTGAGACATGGTTTCACGAGAATCAAAACTGTTTATGTAAATAATTATTCGAACTTATTAACTTCTGAATACAACTCGAACTGGTTACCCTATAGGAATTAACATCACAGGATTCACAAGAGCTTTTGTTAAACAAATTAGGCAAAGGGCATCCAGCTCTGTCTACATGGGCCAGTAAATAATAACCACTATTTAGGAAGAAAGAGTAGAAGGTGATAATTTTCCTGAAAAGAAGAGAGAAAGGTTATCTCTCACAGCAATGCCTGTCTTGTTGACAGCCTCACAAATTTGTTGCCGGTAATCTGTGTCATGTTGATGAGACGAAGGAAGCTCATCAACCCCTTTATCCTCCATGTCAATAACAATATTGTGCAACAAGCAGCAAACAAAAATAATCCTTGGCAATCTATTCTTATCAGGCAGCCACATTACTCCATGGATTATCCTCCACATTTCCTTCAGCCTTGCTAATGCAATCTGTGCTACAACTTGAGTTTCAGAATGTCGCTTGTTGAACTCAGCCTGATGGTCTGAGAGTGCATTTTGATAAGGAGTAAGAAGCCACGACAATAGGGGAAAACCTGAATCCCCAATTATATACTCCCCCAATTCCATTCCTTCCTGAAGCTCTATTTTCTTCCCATTTAGCCTTTTCCCTTCCTCGGATAGCTTGTAGAAACTCGAGTTCTGAAGCACAAGTGCATCACTTAAACTTCCTGGGTACCCAACAATTACATCACGGAATCTCATGTCAGGGTCCACAATTGCTTGCAAGAGCATGCTATGGTTCTTCTCACGATCAATCCATACATCATTTGATCGGTCCACTGTAGGCAGAGTCATGACGATGTGGGTAGTGTCGATTGAACCACAGCAATTAGGCAGGCCACATATTTTCTCAAAATTGGACTTAATCTCTTCCATCTCTGGTTCAGTGGAAGGCCAACAAAGATGCTGCAGGCCTCTTTCTTCCATTGCTTCCACAAATCGCCAGGTTATTTGAGAAACAGTTGATTGGTTGATCCCCAACAAATCGCCGATGTTTGACAATGATTCACCAGAGCTGAGCCTCCTAAGAGCCACAGCTACTTGGTCAGTTACAGACAATGGCTTCCCATTTGAACCAGTGAAATTTGATTGCCTGGCCCTCAGGTCTTCCTTCACAAGGGAGCAGATATAGTTGAATGTCTTTCTCGATATTTTGAAAAAAGATTCAAATTTCTTCGAGTTATTTGATTCAGAAGAGGGACCTAAAAGTGGAGATAGAGAAATCAGTTATCCAAGTGATTTTCCAATCATCACGCATCAAAATTTCCAAAAGAACAACAAACTCATGAGATTTTTAGGCCAATTTGCCAAATGAACAGATGTTCCAACTGTAGCATGCTCAAGAAGTACTGAATCAAACACATGGTAAAGCAATAAACTCAGATAAATGGAGAACACATCTACAGTCAGAAGAGCAAGTTGAATGTAATTTTGTCCATGTGCAAGAAGCTTCACGTGCACAAGTATCATGTCTGCCAAAAATTAAACTTCTTGTCGTTAATTGATCTCACCTATTCAACTCTGGGCATTTCAGGGTTACAAGTATTTAAAATTACCGAATCCCTGACATCATGCTGAAAAACTTATAATGACATATTGAGGCTTATGGTGGACGTGGACACCCCTAACAAAAATGCATGGTGCCAAATGCCAAGTGCTGAGCAACTTTTGAACATAGACTGGAATACACGTAATTTCAAAGTGCTTGTAAAACATCAGGTGCAACCATCTTGATATGTTAGAGGATAAAGATATTGTTAATATCCATCTAGAGGCTAGACATAAATACATATCCTTTAACTACAGATTAAGGATTATGTTGGTGATAAACTTCATAATCTTCTCTGCCTCGTCAGATCACTTTTAGCAGCACCCTTTCCTATGAGGCTGGTTTTAATGATATCTTTGGCAGAAAGTCGGTGAAATAATAATAAATGTTTCAGAAAAAGATACAGGCATAGAACTTATGAACTCCGGTCGGGATATTCCACTGAAAACATCGTGATAGTTGTTGAAGGGCACCCTCTCATAAAACATCTGAACAGAAAAATCACAGATCATGTGTAAGCAGTAAGCAAAGGTTTTCTTGGTTGGGTTGTTGCTGTACCCTTAACAAGGGCTTCAATCAACTTTCTTGTTCCATGTTTTTTTTTTTGCAAACATGAACTCAGGATTACTAGAAGAGGTACTTTTCACTGTAAATCATCGCATTTTATGAGGGCAGTACATGCCATGGCTCATTTGATATTTCACAGTAATTTCTCCCGCTTAAGGATGTATTCATGATACAAGAGACACCATATAATGATTTTATAGCATTGCATCATCTAAAAACATCTTCTTCCTCGAGGATCAAGAATGTGGTTGTAAGTGTGGAATGCACAACTATATGGTTAATTGCCGACTACCTTATTTACCACACCTCAAATTCGCAGTTTAGCTCTATCCAGCCTGTGTCCTAACATAGAGAATTTCTCTCTATGGTTTGCATCACAATTTTAACATAGATTTGCTTTTGGCCTTTTTTATTTCTAAAATGCAGTCAGTTACAAAGTCAACCCCTCTGTTCTAACAGCTCAGGCTAGTGTAGGGGCTGGGATTGGACAAGTTTTAAATTAAAAAATCATTAAGCAAGTAAAATAGGTTCACTTCTTGATACGGATCATTCTTGGTACATGAAATAAACCAAGTAGCATCAGACTTTCAAAATGCCCTTTCTAAGTAGACCCAAAAAGAAGTCGATAATCTGCATTTCACGTGGAAGCAAGTTGTTATAGACTGTATGATACCCAAGCAAGTACATACAACGGAATTCCTACGTTGGGAAAATTATGAATAGCATTTCAACAGATACAAGAAATAAAAATGAAGACAAAGAAGCATGAGCATCATCACAAACTAGAGCATTCACATTAGCAGCTTAGCTATGCAGCCTGGATGAATAAAGTTTGGGTTGATTGGGAAAGATCCTAGGTTCTTGTTGTTTAATAACGAAAGAGGGTGCATATGCACACGCGAATATTGGAATTAATCTCATCCCTATGTACTGGATCGACCCATTTCCAGTGATCCTACCAAAAGCAGATAAACCTAACCTCCAAAACGCTAAAACCCAGCTCACACATTGAGACTGCAAGCATTGCATAGACTAAACTGAGGCTCAATAGGAATCACATTGAAGGAGAATTGCACGGTAGTAAGTGTGTGTGTGTGTGTGTTTTCCAGCAACTCACTTAAAGAAGAGAGTATTTCATCTTCATTACAAGAACCCTTTTAAATTGTCACTCGTCCAACTAACAATCTAATCATTGAGAACTGGACATGATCAATGAACTAAAATTCTCGCAAAAACAGCGAGCAACCTAAATATTATACTTAGAGACACCAGTACATCCAGAACAAGCAACATCAACGTAAGAACAACAAAAGCTTAACACAGCAAGTAATCTATACAAGGAAATAACAGTAAGACACATATTTAGTAGCAATACATTCTAAACAAAATACAAGCACACAAATTAGTAAAATAATGCACAATACATATATCCATCAGCGGGCAACATTATTATCAACCAAATTACCTTAAACTAAATTTGACCCATGTCATAAAAATTCACAAATGCAATAAAACCTGAACAGCAAACCCATAGCAGCACCCTGATATACCAATAAATAGATAGATACATGAAAAGCTACATGCGGAAACAATCACGATAAATTAACGAAGGTGAAAGGAAAGGAATAAGAAAAAACATAGCAAAAATATAAAGAATGTGTTGTGTGTACCAGTAATCCTTTTAGAGAAATCGTCATCCCACCAATCTAAAGGGCGTTGAGATTGGGGCTGCAGTGAAGACAAAGCAGAAGCAGAAGCAGCATCGAAGACATTCTGGTCAACCTTCTTCTCTGCTTTCTTTCTTCTCTTGAAGCCTCTAATGGGTCCCATTAAGAAAACCAAACAAGGAATAATAAAGAAAAGAAGAAGCAAAGTTTCAAAGAATTAACATAAGGGATTATACAGATGGATGCTGAAAACAAAAACAAAACAAAAAAAAGGTTTGTTCAAAGCATGCAATATTGATATATTGAAGAGAAGGAAAGGGAAAAAGAAAAGATGGTGGTGAAAACACAAGGAAATAGGCTTTCGATGAAAGAAAGGCAGCCCGGCCAATTTGAGTATAGAGTGACAGACGTGGGGGCTGAATCTTTTTTGGTTTTGGTTTTGGGTTTTGGTTTTAGAGAAAGACAATGTAGCAAACAGCAATACAAGTTACAAGCCGTCCCTCACTGCTTTCTCTCCTCTCTGTCTCCCTCTCCCTCTCCCTCTCCCTCTCCCTCTCTCTCCGCTTCTATTTTCTTTTCTTTTCTTTTCTTTTCCTTTCCTAATATTTATTCTTTACGATTCTCTTTTTATAGTCCATTGTATTTTCGGTTTGATTGATTTTACCACCTCGACATTGATTAAATATTCTATGGATTGGGTTTTGGAGAAAACATAGTATTTCGGGCACTGCTCATTTAATGTTGTTTCGACTTTCAAACCCAATTCTATAACAGAAATGTTTGAGTCGACATTTTTTTCTTAAAATAATAATAATAAAAAAGCTCTTCATCCTTTGTGGCAGATGATCAAAATAGGCATCTGCTCATGATAATCACCCCAATAATTGGTGAATCAAGATTCAGGGCTGTTTTTTTTTTTTTAATATCTTTCACGAAGAAAAATATTATTATTATTATTGAAAGGGTTATTTGTAACACAAACCGTAAAATAGCACCGTTATTTGTTCCTTAATGAAGTTACCAATCTATATTTTTTTTATTTGGGAGAAAAGTTTCGAACACAGAATCTTTTGAAAGGAAAGAATTCTATTGCGAGTCAAGGCACACATACTGGCTACTAATCTACATTTAATTAGTAGATTTACACGGAAATCTAAATCTTTTTGGCCAAATATCTATATAGACTGTGATATCAAACGTATTACCTCCGGCCATGTGTACGTTCAACTTATCCAGACCACCACTTCATAGATATCATGTCAGCTAACTTCATCGACCGAGTTAGATTAGGATCATAAATAAACACGAGTTGATCGCCATGAAGAAAAGCGAGTAAAATAGAATTTGGACAGAGGTTAGTTTGGTAAACTCGATCCAGAAAAATTTAATTCTATTATCTGTGAATTTGGATCCATTAACCGTAGCATCGAACTGTTGATAGGAAACATAAATCACTTCTGCCTCCGGCGGCTTGTTCTGTGTGAAAACAGAAAGTCAGTGATATGGTCGTTGAGTTTGTCATTTGAAGACATTTCAAAGAGAGCGACTGACCGGACTTGAGATTAAGGCACGATGAGGTTGAAAATGATGCTGGCCACAGCCCGCGGGAGACGACGAGGGACATTTCTAGTTTTTTATTTTCTACATTCTCGAACCACTTGACCTTTCTCTCGGGTTGTGACTTTTATATGTTGTTTGGAAAATCAAGATTCCATTAGAAAATGAAATGATTTTAACATTATTTACATAAATTTAGTATTTCAAAAGCATTAAGTAATATAAATAAATTATATAACTAAATGGGTAATTTATTTTAGA
This sequence comes from Populus tomentosa, assembly GCA_018804465.1. Lineage (NCBI taxonomy): Eukaryota > Viridiplantae > Streptophyta > Magnoliopsida > Malpighiales > Salicaceae > Populus > Populus tomentosa. The sequence goes on along the minus strand of CM031983.1, from coordinate 3,016,953 downwards.
TTTTACCTCTTGAAAATTGATCTCCCTAGCAGCCTTATTTCACTCTTAGCTTGAAATATGTTTTTTTTTTATTTGAAAAAAAATACGAGGACAAGTTGGATAGATGATATATTTTTATTAATTTAAGTCAAGTGAATTATATAATTTTAAAACTTGTCTCCAATATGTAAAATAATTCAATTAACAGATCAAATAAATTCAATCTACTTAAATAGTTTAAATTATTTTTAGTATAAAATTAGTCCCAACAAGTTGTTAGCCAAATGATTTCAACCGGGAAAAAATAAACAAGAAATACACTTGACTATATACAAAAAGGGAAGTACTTCTAAAAAGACAGTATTTTTTTTTTTTGTCAAACTTCGAAAAGAATATTAACAATACTTTAAAACACGTAAGGAAAGTACACTACCTTTTTTTTTTTTTTCCATTCCTTGCATGCTGCTTCCCCCCCCCCCCCTCCCAAAAAAAAAAAAAATCATATACTATTAAACTGATTAAAAATTTATAATTTGTTTTTGAAATATTATTAATTATTACAATATTTCTTTACATAATTTTTACTTGATTACAGTATTTTTTTTTATATTTTTTTTTAAAATTATCTTTGTTAATTTTTTTTTTAATATTGAGATGGTTAAAATTTTAACTTTGTAGTTTTTTTTAAAAAAAAACATTTTAAATTGATATAGTATTTTCCCACATAATTTTTATGTTTTTTTTTATGATTTTTTAAAATTATCTTTGTTAATTTTATTTTTTAATATTGAGCTGATTGAGAATTGCAATTATATATTTTCTCATGAAATATTATAAATTTCTATAATATTTCCCTGCATGGTATTTTTTTCTTTTGTTTTTTTAATATTTTTTTTCTAAAATTATTTTTGTAGTTTTTTTTAAAAAAACATTATAGATCACAATAATTTTTCTTCATATAAATTTTTTTATATAAATCTATGACAATACATGAATTTTATATAAATCTATGACAATACATGAATATGCCATACAACTAGTAGTTTTCTAGAAAGCATGTTCAAATTGAATCGAGTTTGATAAAACCATACAAGTACATAGCCATATGAGAGTGGATAATTTGATATATTTTTCCTTAGTTTAGAAAAGACTAGATAGCTGTTTAGAGTTATCCCGTGAGTTGAGCTGGATTTTTTTTTAATATTAAAAAAATATTCAGTCAAATGATAATCCAAGATAGCTTGGATTATATTTACTAAAATGCCACCTAAAATATAAAACTGAAACAACTTACAAAAAAAAAAAAAAGAGAAATTGTAAAAGTTCAACACTTATTAATTTAATGTCAAAGATTAAAACAAAAACAATAATATAAAAAAAAAAAAATCAGAGTTAATTTGAACTAACTTGACGAATTCATTACACATGATATGAAATTAAGGTAATTTTTTTTTTAAAAAAAAAAAAAACCTAATAAGAAAGGACCAAAGCTTAATAGAAAAACATGAAAAAAAAATCCAAGTTAATCTGGGTTAACTTTATTAACTCGTAATTTGAATAACCACACAGGAAAAAAAAAGGTGAAAATAATAACAAAACTCAAGGACAAATTATTTAATGCAAAATGATATAATTGAAAAAATAAAAGTCTTGAAAAAATAAAGGAAAATAAAAATATGATCCAACTCAAGTGAACTCAACTAATTCACCATTACATGAAATCAGAAAAAAAATTCTAAAATAAAGACTTAGTAAAAAAATCAAAGTTAAATAAAAAAAATATTAAAAAAAAATACAAGTTAATTCAAACTAATTTGTTTAACTTGTGCACTTAAGATAATTCAATAGAAAAAAAGGTGAAAAAAACACATGAATTAAAAGTTAATAACTTAACATGATGAAATTATATATAAAAATAAACTTAATAAAATAATTAAAAAAATATCTAAATGAACTATAATTAACTGGAATAACTTTTATTAATGATATAAATCAGGATAATAAACAAAAAGGGGGGGGGGGGGATGAAGCCAAGTGCCTCAATTATTATTTGGTTAAGAGAAGGCCAATGTTCTGTAATTATTTTAGAAAAAAACATTTCTCTCTGGCCAGTCAAGAGCCAGTAAGTAATTTGATGGGAAAGGAATGACCATAAGAAAAAATAAAATAAAAAAATTGCCACTTGCGTGTGGAATTTGCCGAAATTTAGTTGGAAGGTATAATCTGTGGATGCTGCCTGCATCTTCGCGAGTAAAGCATGAAAGAAATGGGAAAACTGGGCATCAAAAATCAAGAATTCACGTGAATACCCCATGTGGAAAAGGAGTATACAGATCCTCACTACGTTCTTAATGATTAAGGAAGTATGTTTTTTTTAAAAAAAAAACTTTTCATGTTTAGAATTTAGAATTAATATTTAAAAAATTATTAAATCCATATGAACACATCGTATCAATTATTATGAGATGTGCAATTTTAAAATTTGACAGAAATTTCCTTCCCTTCCCTCTCCAATCCATTCAATTCCTCTCGCTGAGAAAATAAAAATAAAAACCAATTCCTCTAAATTTGAACAATTTAATTGTTTGGATTTATCATTTATCTGTAAGATCTACCTTCTCGACGTATGAGATTATTTGGAAAATGAACTTGAAAAACTGGTCGTACAAATTTAACATTTCTTTACTTTAAATAGATGAAAATTGAATCGGAAATATCTCCATAAAAAGGGAAAAAAATTACAAGCCATTAATTCTTATTTGAGAACCTCTTTGATCCGCATCCCACCAACTTCATCAGAACCACAGATGGCTTCATTCTTCCACTCGGACAATCGTTTCCTCCTTTCTCACATTTAATAGTCGCCGACGACCCATTTTCCTCCACGGACCTTACTTCCAAACTCTCGACGGCTTTTGAACTAGATTTGAGTGATAGTTTAGAAGCCTCCTCCTTACTTCCCAACATGGTGCTAGGCCCTCTGTGCCCTATTTCTCTAGTACCATCAATTTTCACTCTTCTATTATCATCTGTCTGTGTTGACACGTTATGAGTACCCTCGCTAGCAATTTCTCCAGTGATTTTGGCCTTGTAAACTTTGTATTCTTCAAGGTCATCGAATGTAGTCCATGAACGGTTTTTCCGTCTAATGGCTGGAGAATTCGAGTCCTCGCTTGAGCTGCTAATAATGTCCGAGAAAACTTTGGAGGTTCTTGATGATGTTGTATCGTACCGAAAGCTCTGAGAGGTTTCTAAGAGAAATGATCCTTTGAGAATGTATTCATGACCACCACAAGGGTGTATAGAGTCAGTTTCGGACAAGTCCTGCCACACAAATCCATTTTTGTACCTCCTAAAAATGAATCAGCACAAGCATGCATTATTGCTGGGAAAATGAATGCGACCAAGCGAGCCAGAAGTCTTAACACATTGATATAGTTGTTTTATTAGTTTTCTTACAATTAACTAACCGAGAATGTTTGAAAGAACGATCAAGTTACCTTTTGGACGACCAGGAATACATCCTAGCCATGCCTTGACCTCGGAGATGGTTTAGCCTATCTGTCACATCTGAAAAATTGGGTTGGAATTAATTCATACAACACACACGTAGCAGTATACGTTCAACATTAATGTGCTAAAGGGATCTTCAACTTTCAAAATTCCAAGAAAAAATCTTTTCATAAACACAAACACACACTGTGTGTGCTTTTCTATGAATGGATATACCACCTTTGAGTTGAAGTCCTTGGGGAGAAGATAGAGGGACTTCCATGAAATGAGGATGCTCAAATTGGCCATTCCGTGTGAGATAGTAAACCACAGCTACTTTCAGCTCAGATTTTGATTTTGGCAGGATCGTCATCTTGGTTCTGTCAGGACTTGTTTCCCTGTCTCGATACTTGTTTGCCATTGATAACTCTCCTCTATCTGTGGGATTGGTGGCAGCCATTACGGGGATCAAGAGAAGCAACTCTGACAGTTGAAAGGTTTAGGCAACAACAGAATCTGATATAAGATGGAGAAGAGTTATTGATCAGTGTAAGGTATTCAATGGTTTTGACTTTCGAGTACTCGAGGCTTTGAAAATCTTGAGCTGGGAAAGAGAGACATAGAAGTCTTGTTCAATTGAGGGAACAGATTGGAGTAAAGAATGGAAGTTTGTATAGCTCGAAGGTCTTGGAAGTTTGGATGGGGACAATTTGACCACCTTGCTAGCAAACAGAGATGGGAATATCATTAATGCTGTCCTATTATATGTAGATGAGGCAATGAGTACATGCCACTAGAATTAGGTAAAGTCTCTGGATAATAAATGAAAATAGTATAGAGCGAATTCACGAGACAATTAGTCATTAAATTTAGGGCCCAGTGTAAAAATGTTTCCTAAGAGCACTATCCCTCGCAATCTGGTCACGGACGACGTTGAACTTTACAAGATCCTATTTTCGATATTCACAAGTCAAAGCCTAGCCCGTGAAAACATGAAATCCTCATCAGGGGGACAAAACTTAACAGTTTACAACAAGTTCCAAACCGAAAGCCTGGACATACGGAGGCCAGTATAGAATCTTCTAGCTTCAAGCAAGAAATATACCCTGACTTGCAAGTCACTCTTACCTCATCCTCACATATTATATCTACAGTTCATCCTATGTAGTTGAAGGTCCTTAGAGACCACGTGCTAGATTTGGGGCAAATGATGCCATGGTTTGTGCTTCAAGATCAGGATGCTCCAACCATACCTGGTTTTCCCAAATATGCTGGAGGGATTTGGGAAGCCAGACGTGCAGGAGGCAGGGTGCCGCAGGTCGCTCCTGTAGAACATGATTACGTACAATAAATAGAAGCCTGTTTTAAGACACCAGCGTAAAGATGTTCACATTGTCCGCAGTTTCAAACACAAGACAGAGAACTGCTCGTGCATCAACAAAATGAACCTGCCGTGTATTGCAGATCAAGCTGGAGTTTCTGATGCGCTTCCTGCCAGTCGACAGCAATGCTAAGGATCTTTACTCTTGAACCAGGCGGCATTCAACTGACATTAGATCTAACTATTTCCAATCTTGTTGGGAGTTGAGACAGAGAAAGGACTTTCCATGCAGCTAAGAAATGAGCAACGAATTTTGATTTTGAATTAATAAAAATATCCAAGTTATGATCCAGTGCATTCAATTCAACTGATTTAATAGATTAACTTGGAATACAACAATATAACAACTAGTGCCTACGACTGGTCCAAGACAGATTATACTGGAATTCATAGAGACTCCAACAAAAATATAGAGTAAGCAAATCTCTTTGCCTATGTGAGTAAATCAGAAAAGAAAAACAAATTTAGAAAACCACTTATTTAACTTGTATTGGAATCTCTTGGATCAGTAGTTTGCTTCTTTGGGCAAGCCGTAGAAATGTGCCCCTTTTCAGTTTTCACCACATTCTTTGCAGGTCCTCCTCTTCATCTTGCCACTGCTAATGCTCGGACACCATCATTAACTTCATCACACTCGTAGCCATAGGCAGAGCACTTGATTGGATGTTTGCTTCTGCAACTAATAGGCTTTTGACTCCCTGGAGTTTTGCTCCCTTTTAGGAACCACACAACTTATCTTGATGGGTTTCCCACAGAAAATCTGCTGATCCAGCTTTAGTGCCTTCATCAATGAGGCATTGTCAGAAAAATCAACATGACCATAACCACGGAACCCCCCCTGTTTCCAGAACGTATAGATGATATTTTGCAATCTGAGAAACATTTCCTCAGGCCATCTTCAGTTATATCCCATGACAAATTTCCAACTTAGATCCTGTTGAAACCCTCCACAATTCCTGGGGAAAAATTGGCACCCTTGTTGGCTCTAGTTTTCCTGTAAGGCTGAATTTTCAGATAAAATCCGCCCCTGAGAAGTATTACAAGTTTTATAAGCATGTTGAGGGGGTGGGCCGTGGGCGAACACAAATAATGGACAGGTTAGTGAAATGTTGTTTTTTAGTTACTCGCATGTCAAATCCATCAAAAGCCAAGGCCCGTTTGGCAGCAGCTTCAGTCTGCATGGAAGAATTGCAGTAGAATCAATAAAAGAAATCAACCTAGTTAGGAGAGAAGTTTCAAATTTTCACAGTTCATAACATTGGAACTTCATTTCAGTACATCTTAACATCTATGTGCCTCTCCTAGAATCAACTTAATCAAAGAGTTATCTTAGCATTGCTCTGATTCTATCCATGTTTTATGCTTTAGCAGTGACTCCTTCACGGTAACCCACCAGTTCCTATTTTTTTTTTTTATCAATTTCCAGCATTTTGGCCAGCGACTATGATAAATCGGACAAAATTTGATTCATGGTGATCGCTTAGTTTTATAGGGAAGCAGATTTTCCTGCCATCAAATTTTCAGCTTTTCAAACCCAGAAAAGAAGTGAAGATCTTTTAATGAAGAACAGTGCTAAGATTTTAGTGTTGTTTAAATCTTGATAATTGTAGATACTTTGAAACTAATGATGGCAATTCCTCTCAATTTTCCACTGTCGGGAAATGGGTCTAATTTTCGGCCTATTTCTATACATTTTTTATGGGCTTATGTAGAGCATATGGGCCCAGATATCAAGGTGGGCTCAGGTTGACGCCCGAACCCGTCACAGTGCAACAACCATTTGTTCAGATATGGTTTGTGAAAATAAGTTATGGTATTATTATGTCTTAAATTTCAAAGTCCACAAATCGTGGTTATATCCAATGCATAGCCAGACACGAGATTCTGAGCAAAGTTTTGATGAATCTCATGATATTTTCGCCCTGCAAAGGAGCACTTGACATGTTCTTGGGACGTGTTATGCCATGGTCATATAATTTTTTTAATCTTGAGAAAAATAAGATATTAGAAAGTATAAAATTTGATATACACTGATTTTTCAAATATTAAACTAGAGATATGTTGAGAGATTATTAAAAAAAAAAAATATTGAGATAAAATATCTTAACTTGACACGGGCTAATTATTATCAACCGGCAGAACTAGTAGTCCAATGTAAAAGATCGTGATAATATTATAAAACTCAAATCAAAATAAATAAAAAAGAATCTAATTCTAATCAGCCAAATATTAAAGCTAAAAATAAAAAGAAAAAACATTCTATTAAAAAAAGGACCAAAAGGGTATTTTTAAGCGAATAAAAATATCATGAAGTGAACATAACATGTCTATATTTAAAAAATTGAATTAATTTTTTTGAAAAGCTAGATTTAACAAAAAACGATAAATATAAAGACTTGAGATAACTCGAGTTATTTTTAAAATTAGTAAAAAATCTTATAAAAAGCAAAAAATAAACAATGGAGCTTAGTCTCCAATTATATAAAACGCTAAAGAATAAAATTAAAAAACACACGAGCTTGAAAAAATGGTAAAAAAACAAATAAACTCAGGCAAATCGCAACCCGTTAAATCTCTAACCTAATCTCGATCAAAAAACTTAATTTAATGTTGAATGATGAAATTTAGAAAGAAAATATATCATTTTTTTTTTAAAAAATCAAAGTAAAGAAATAACAAGAAAAAATAGAGAATGGAATCATAAAAAAAATCAATTTTAAAAATGATTTCAAAAAAAAAGATAGAAATTAAAAAAATAAAGATCAAGTATGATAGATTAAAAAAAATTAAAGGATAATAAAATTAAAAATAAATTTTAATTATATGAAATAATAAAAAAAATATATCAATTAAAAAAACAAGGATTAGATTCAAAGGAAAAATAAATTGAAGGGCTGTTGTGAATTTTTAAAAAGCAAAGCATGAAAATTGAGGATAAAAGATAAGGAAAAAAAAAAAAAAGCAAATCGGTGCCAAGTTAGAAGAAATTATGATATACATGTCGTCTAAAGAGACAAACCCCGCTATGACTAATCAAAAAACATTAAGGATGCGTATTTTTTGTTGCAATCAAAGCAAATTAGTAAGGATTTTTTTTTATTTCAAGGGCAATAAAGTCATTTTTCTATATATTGTGAAAAGTCAAATATCAAAAAAATCCCCTAAATCTATTTTTTTTGCTTTTAAAAACAATTCAGTAATTATATTTTGTAAAAAATATAAAAAAACCAAGTTGCTCTCGATAAATACAAATAAGCACTTGGAGGCAAAGTAAAGAAATCTTGATTTCAAGGATAATAAAGCCATTTTATTGTGTTATAAAAAATGAAATATTGAGAAATCTTCTAAATTCAAGTTAAATAATATTTTATTTTTAAAAGTAATTAAGTAACTATACTGTTAAAAAACAAAAAAGGGGAGATGGAGGTGTCCCAATCAAGTCTAAAGACTAATTCACTATGTAAAAATATTCAATTACCTCTAAAAACACTTAATTTTTTTAAAATAACAAAATAACAATTACATTATTTTAATCCATAATGAATCAAGATATTTCTACACTACTTTTTCCACGTGCTTTAGATTTTTGTTAATGTGAAAATGAACAATTAACCTCAAAATACTTTGTAAAAAAAGAAAGACAAATAAAAAAACCAAAGTCACGTGGCCTTTCGTCTCAAATGTCTCCTTTCAAATTTGAGTAATTTCTATGAAATCTTCTCCTGAACAAAGCTGGAATAGTTTTACTGGATTTGGATCTGGAGATGGGATGAGTATGGAGCTTGACTTTTCAATCCAGCATTAAAAGTAGAACTGACGTGTCGTTGAGGGTCATGCTCCTCTAGGTACTTGCCCCCCTATACCATGTTCAAAAATCACAAGGAAACAAAACAAACCTGTCTTTCTGCACGTAGTTGATAGATATGTAATAAATGCATTTGGATTGGAATCGAACGGACACCCCCTTGTCTCATTCACTGTAAGTAGCAAAATCATTAATATAAAGTACAGTATCGGACGCCATTGTTTCTGTCTGAACTACTTCCAGTTCTACCAAAAAGTAAGGAAAATTCGGCATGTTCAGCTCCGGGAGAACCAGATGGGTCTTCTTTTCTTCTAGATATGTTCAGCCAGTGGCGTCTTCAAGAAACCTTTGACAAACCATTTTAAGGTATCATCACTTACTGTTTCTTTCTTTTTACGTTTCTGTTTGTTTACGAGGCGCACCCGTCTTCAAAGTTCAAAGCATGTAATGGATCACTGTCAACTCTCTTTGTGGCCTTGTTTATTGAGCGAACTGGAGTGCTGGGTTTTCTTTATTTTTCCATGATACCAGGGATCTTGCATTTTTTAATAATCCCCCCCCTTTTTTTATCCTATTGACTCTCTAAACGGACAAAAAGCATGTAAAATACTTGCACAACTAGTCATATTAAATAAAAACTTGTAAAGGTAGATGACGGTTTGTATAAAACTATAAATAAGAAATGAAACTCTATCAATTCTTTTATAAATTGTTCTGCAAAATACTTTTAAATTTAACTATTTATATTGAAATTGAATTCACTAATTGAATTTAATTTCAAAATTCTATTCGATTCAAGTGGAGTAATTTATTCTATGAATAATACCCCTTTAATCATAGTCAAATAAATATTTTAATGATTATGGTGTTCATATTTCAAAAGTAAAAAGAATACAGAAGATAGGAAAGTTATTCTTTAGTTTTATCATTAAACAATCTATTTTTTTTTTCCGAGTATATTCAGAACACGAAACCCCTTATCTAGAACTTTTATTCTATTTATGAACTCCTTACTTAGGTTTTATTTTTTCAAAGCTAGCACCCCTGCTCTTTCTATGAGTCTTTTGTTACTAGCTCATTACTAACAATAAATATTAATTTATTAAAATTTATTTTAATTTATATTCATATGCATATAATATTATCCATACACATATTAATTTAACAAATCTATAAATTATCATAAACTCTAACATTTTTAATAACTAATTATTAAGGAATAAAACTAAAATTAGACAATGAAATAAATAGAAAAAATAAAGGAAACTCACCTAAAACATAAAGCATAAAAGATTACTTGTTAAGTTATTATACTAATTAATAGTTTAGTATTTAAAAAGAAATTTTGTAGAAGAAAAAAAGATAGGAACAATAATTCAAAAAAAAAAAGAAGAAAAGCTTGGATCAATTAGTAGTTAATAAAGAAAATTAAACTTGTTAAGTTATTATACTAAAATTCTAATATAAAAAATATATTAAGACAATCGAATTATGTTATGAAGTTAATTTGTTGTTAATGCTGCGTTAAACTCTGATTGAGTTGTTTAAAGGATTGTATGTAAGTTTGGGTTCGCATAGGTTTGGAACCTTGGAGGGAAACCTTGTCTATGTGCCGGTCATGGATCCGGGATTCGGTTCGTGACAATTTATCTCATGGAATACTTGATCAATCACTGCTTAATTCTATTTGTATGAATTAGGAATCGAGTATATTATCATTGACTTGTTCGAACCTCTAGAAACAATTAAATAATATTATGTCAAGCTCATTCTGAGATGGCCAGAGGAAGCTATTCCACTAGACAACGATAACTTGACTCGAAGTCGAATTTTACTTGTGCATGCATTGAGTACGGATTTTCGTGAAAGATGGTATGCGTTGACCATATAATCGGACAATAATTGATGAACAACTTGCAACCTCAACGAGGCTTTATACATACATCCTACATAGTAGATGGCTAACATGTATAATATTTGCAATCTGCCTATGTGAGTGATCTTTTGCCTTCTGCCGCAGGAGCTTACTGTTCTGTTCTACTGGATTTTGCTTGTACTAGTTAGCTATGTTGTTTGCGCTACTATTGTTAAAGCAGTCTGGTTAAAATGAACTGAAACAAGACTGATTTTGATTTTCTTATTTTTGAACAGGACCCTTCTTACAGAAGCCAATATGGATGATTTGATCAGTGGTTTACCAGATGAGATCCTTTTCCGCATCTTTTCTTCGCTCCCCTTTGAATCCGCCGCACAAACAATTTTTCTTTCAAACCGATGGAGGCTTCTGTGGGAGACTGCTTTAGTGCAACATGGCACTGAAGAGGATGTTGCTAATGCAATGTCTGGCTTCCTTGCCAATTTTGATGAGAAAGATCCATCAAAGAATACCAGGAAGCTTCGGTTCCACTTCTGCAATGGTAGTGTCCTCTTGGTTATCATTGCACGTAATGGCAGCCTTCGTCTCCATTTCTCTACCGGGAAACAAGAGTTTCCTCGGGAATTTGGCTTGCAATTAGAGTTCAATCAGCAAAACCTAGCCAGCCAACCATCTCCGTCTTCCTTTTATGTTAAAAGTCTTCATCTGATGTCAGTGACCTATCTTACTAATGAGGTAGTTTCTTCCATGATGACAAACTTTCAGATTCTTGAGACCTTGAAAATCACTTGCTGCAACTGTTTGCAATCTTTAAGTATTGGCTCTGATACAAAGCTTTTAAGCTTAACCATTTTCGACTGCCCACAACTAAAATCTCTCCACATCAGATCTTATAAGCTTCGCACTTTCCGCTATCGAGGACCGCTACCTTGGTTTAGGCCTGAATATCACTTTAACCTGGCTGATGCCTTGCTTGATTCCAGACAAGGCCCTGGCTACAGCAGCTTCTCTGGCCGTGACTTTGACTCGGTTCTATTGACTATAAAGAACGTAAAAGTGCTTACTCTATGCAAATGGACATTTGAGGTATACTCTAATCTTGGTTTTGATCTTTAGTCTTTCTTGTTATGCAAGTTGTGAAATGTTTATTTTGACTGTTATTGTAAGAAAGTAAGCTCCAGGACTCTTTGCTGCAGGCGTTGATCTGCCCATCGCTATCCACATTACTTGCAGATTTCCAATTCTATAATTTAAAAGAGTTGTGGTGGATTGATAATTCAAACGAAAGATATGACGACGGAGAAGCTTTAATCTCTTTCCTGAAATTATGTCCTTCATTACAGCAACTCTTCGTGACAGTAAGTGTTTTAAGTAAATACAGAGGTCAGACTTTTTATTTCCTTCTTTATGACGATTTCCAGTTGAGTATACCACAGCAATTTCCAGCTGTGTCTTTTTGATATACATTTGGACAAGCTTCTAGACAGCGCTATCAAGGCTTGTGATCTCCGAGACATATTGTTCATTGACAGGTTCTATTTCTTTATTTTTTTTAAAAAAAAACACAGCTGCAATGGGCTTGGTATGTTGACAGAGATTTTACTAGTTCCTAAGAACTGCAAAATTTCCGATATGAACTCAGCTTTATTCCAATACCAAAAAAAAGCATATCTAATAGATTAAAACCTTGATGAACTTGTGTCCAAGGGAATTAAATTATTTTCTGAAAATTGTTTTTCATATCTTAAACTACGATTAAGAGGTTTTATCTCGCTGTGCAGATTGATCCTAAAAGCTACTTCATGAAAAGCAGCAGTAAATATTCTATACGAGCGGGCAGGAATACGCAACTGCATCATCTGAAACTGGTTAAATTAGACGGATTTGAAAATCAAGCAGATGAAGTACTCTTGGCAGAACGTATAGGAAAGGTTGTCAGTACCGAGCCACTTATCCTAACATCATCAGATCTGATTTGCTTGCGAAAATTTGTTGAGGTAAGCTCAAACCAATCAAAGCAGAACAGTACAGACAAATTGGAAGAGGTAGCGCCCCAGTCATGTGAAAGGAAGTGTTCTTATAAATTTGTGGAAGTTCAGGATACGAAGGAACTGCATCCTAAACATGTTCATATGAGTCTGTGAACTCGGATTCTGTGCATAAATCATATTCTGTTACTTACACTTATTTTCCAGTTAGCCACCTATTTTTCGTCCACGAGGCCCTGCAAAATCTATAATGCAGAGGTTTCGTTCTTGTAAACAATGAGGACGCCAGTTTGTTTGAACAACACTTTATGACATGTTTCCTCCATGTTGTCAGAGTTTCAGTTTCTCACGAGTTAAAAAATTAAAAAGGAAAAATGCACTGATTTGGATGTTCTTAATTAAGAAAAGGTTTGCTTCTTTAAAGCCTGTCCCTGGCTTCTATCTGTCTGTATCAGTGATTGTTATCCGTTCTTGTTTCCCTTTCAGAGTTCTAGGATAGGTTTCTTACTTATTTAACTTGAACAAATCTTGATATGACATCTAGTATTTATGTCAGCCAACGAAAGAAAGAAACTTTCGGGCTGGATGGTTGCAGAGCAAACAAAATACATACTCCCATTGATTCAACAAGTAAAAAACAACATGGTCTTGGCCTACTGACACCGAATTAGTGGAAATAAGAAGAATACAAAACCTTTAACAAAACTACAAAAATTCGAAACTTCATCTCTCTTTCATCTGAAAGCGGAGATATATTTATCTCTTTCATCTCTCTTAACAAGGGATGCAATTCTTAGAAATCGTTAGTGGGAAGTCACGATATCATTCAAGGGCAGCTATGGCGGCAACGATCACTGGACTGAACCAGTAGACTCAGTGGAGAATCCAATTCTATCTTGCCGCAGCAGGACCCAAAGAGACTGCTAAAATGTTGACACCAGCTATGAAATCATTTCAATAGGTGCAGTGATGCCCAAACCTCCTTTCTTTGGATCCTCTGCTGTGGCAAACACGGCGAAGACAAGTCCAGAGGTCACCACAATCACAAAACACATTCCATCACTCACACTCACACCTGATGATAGAGAAAATGCTGATACTTCCTGCAGTAAACAAAGTTTAAATTGGAATCAGGGATTAGTGACATCTAGATACTATAATGCGTGTATTTAGACAGAGAAGAAGTATATATATCGGGGAGAAAGTAAGGGAAGGACATGCAGGGTAATTCTGTTCGAAGAGTTCTTTGTTTTTTTAGTTTGTTGGATTTCTGAGAGAGGACTTGGTAAGGGAGGGCAAAATCCATAAAAGGCTTAACTGATGAGAAGCTACGTGTTAGGCCTTGAAAGTGCTTTGTCTTGCTAAGATCCACAAAATGTGATCGACTTGGTTTACATTGACCAAGCTTATACGGGAATCCTTCATTATAATCCTGACGTGATGAGTAAAACAGTAACAGAAATAGCTACAGTACAGCTAAAAAAATGTTCTTGTTACTGTGTTATTATACCACCTGTGATACACGGCAATCCTCACATCCAAACGAGAGACTCTTTTGTACACAGACAAGCCTGTCTTTATTGTTCAAACTTTGATAGATGAAATATTGAGATCATAAGACATGTAGATGTCATAGGAACTAATGCTAGTTAAATATTTCGAAACTCATCCTCAATGTTATGAACATCTGAAGAATTAGTCCTGGGAATGAGAAAATTTGAAAATGAGCCTGTAAAATCCAACTCAAAAACCTGAATGTACGGTACAACACCAGCAAAATTGCCTCATTCAATGTTGTGTTAATTTCAATCTTGAAGGAGCCAAATCTTATACAAGCTGGCAGGAGCACACAGTTGCAGCATCTAAAACTGATAAAGGATGGATTTGCAAATCACGAAGATGAAATCCTCTCGGCCGCATATATAGGAAAGGTGGCCACCACTTAGCTTATCAATCCTAGCATCGCGAGATGGGAATTGCTTGCGAAGTTTGATTTAGGCATCCTCAATCCAGCCAAATCAGAGCAGAAACGACCACTTGGAAGTGACAGCACTCAGCCATATGAACATAAATGTTCTTATACATTTGATGAAATACAGGATAAGGAGTGATGTCCTGGGCTTCTTTCTGTTAATATTAATGCTTATAATCTGCTCTCTTTTTTTTCACTTTCGGAGTTTTGGTATTGCTTTATTACTCCTTTCACTTGAACAACTTTCTGTTATGCCCTGATATGATTAAATGTGTCCAAGAAAGGCAGTCATCGAAAGAAGAGCTTTCAGACTAAATGTTTTCAAAGAAAACAGAACATTTCCATTGATTCAACAGGTAAAACACAATTAAACAAGGCACCATCCACCGCTGTAAAATAAGTGGAAACAACAACAACGCAAAAATCAACAACAGCCAAACTACCAGAAATCCCAACCTTATCCCTCCCTCGTCTAAAAGGGGAGAGATTTAAATTTCAACAAGGGAAGCAAATGCTTAGAAATCATTGGTGGGAAGGGGCTCATGTTCACCACTGCCAATGAAAATGGTGTCATAGACAAGGGCAGCAATGCCCGCACCAACGAATGGACCAAGCCAGTAAACCCAGTGGTTAGTCCAGGTCCAGCTCACGACAGCAGGACCAAAAGAGACAGCTGGGTTCATTGATGCACCATCAAAAGCACCACCAGCTAAGATGTTGGCACCAACTATGAAACCAATTGCAATAGGAGCAATAATTCCCAAATTTCCCTTCTTCGGATCCACCGCTGTGGCGTACACAGTGTATACTAGTCCAAAGGTCATCACAATCTCAAAAACTACAGCGTTCCATGCCCCCACCCCTGATGATAGCCCAAAAGCTGGTGTCTCCTGCAGCAGAAAACAAATAAATAAATCAGAATGGTAACAAAACCGACTTAGGCCTGCTATCATGTTGGTATTCTAGATTGGGATTAAGCTGTTAAACAGATTTGTACGCTTAAGTTAATGTCTTACCAATCCACCGGTGCAAAACTTAAGAAGCAAGCAAGCAACAACAGATCCTAGCAACTGTGCAATCCAATACAAAATGCTCCTCAACAGGGTGATGTGTCCTCCAATAAGGGCACCAAAGGTCACAGCAGGATTCACATGACCTCCAGAAATGTTAGCACCAACCGAAACAGCCACAAAGAGTGCAAATGCGTGTGCCAACGCGGCAGCTACTAGTCCGGCAGGGGTAGTCGAAGCACTGTCTGTCAATTTGTCTGCCAAAACATCACGCTAATTAGTCCTTTTCATGAGCGAGCACCTTGCAGGAAAAAAAAATGCTGTCTATTGTTTTCAAAAGGTAAAATTGCATTTCTTTTCCATTTTATCATTTGACTTTTGCGAGTCAACTTCTCTAACGATGGAATCGCTTGTCAGTATCAGTATATTACCAAGTATTTCTTGCCTGGAAATTCAATGCACAGAGTTATATGATACTATGATCTAATCAATCCACCCTGTAATCAAATACCATGAAATGTGAAACAAAAAAGAGCAACTAGAATTGATATCTTACTAAAAGCCATGCCAGATCCTGAACCGGCAAATACAAAAATAAGCATGGAGATGAACTCTGCCAACGCAGCCCTCAGTGAATCTGGATGGCTTGCCTCTCCAGGTGTTCCAACTGCAATTCTATTGATAGGCATTTCGTTGAATCTGAGCTTAGTTTCTACTTTTGTTCAAGCTCTATATTTGTTTTGGAAGCTCTCTTGTCGATTTTCTTTCCTAGTTATAGCTAGCCTTCAGGGACACTAACCCTTTATATATACCTGAAATAACGGCTAAAGAACTGGTCCAACCGGTTACCTGGTAAAACATCAAGACCACTGGGAAGTGGCATTTTATTAAGGCGACATGGCGGTGACTTTACAGCTAGTAAATAGGACTTGTGGGTTAATAAGGTGGTGACACGTTTGTGGTGGAGATTGAATTTAGCTTGGCGAGGAGGAGATTTGCGATCGCCGACCAAGTGAGGTGTCGGGCCCGCTAGCGCTATTGTGTACCAGGCCAGTCCTTGTCACTAATTAATTGAGTAAACTATAACTTAGTCCTTGTTGTTTAACAAAACTAATGATTAGTACCTATACTTTTATGAATTTATATTTAATACGTATATTTTTTAAAATTTGATTATAAATCAGTGATTTTGCTAATCTCACGTTTTTCTATTTTTTTTTTATTTCTTAAAAAAAAAGCAAGTAAAAAAGAATTATATCAAATAAAAAAAAATAAATTCATAGTTATGAGACCTAGCTCAGGGTTTGACCCGATCTAAAACTTTGATCGTGGCTTGGCAACTAATTTTTTTTTACTAAAATAAAATTATTAATTTTTTAAAATAAAACAACTTTGTTTTAGTTTTTTTAATCTAAAACAACATTAGTTTAGTAAAAATAAATCATATTCAAAATGAAAACCTGACTCGAGCCATGTTCCAGATCAATAAGTCACTGGACTGACATATGTTGGTCAGCTAGATTTAATAATTATGATTTGATTATGAAAAAAATATTTTTTTGGAATAAAAACTACAGAGTTAGTTATAATACTATAGGAGCTAATTAGTTGGCTTTGATAAATTAAAGGGACTAGCTTATAATTATTAGCTCCTAACAAATATTTTCTGGTGTTGCTGTTGTGCAAGAGATGGGCGGCGAGTTCTTGGACTTGGACAGGGACCGCCGACCTTTGAATTCAAAATCAAACGTGTTTGTTTTAGGTGATAAGCTCGAGGGATCACTTAGCTGGCGGTTTAATCTCGTCGACTCTGAATTATTTTTTATATTTTTTGTGAATTATTATCGGTAGAAATAGACTGTTACGAATTTATGTAGACGGATAGTTTCGTACTGATCATGGAAGATGATAGAGCCGAAGGAAACCAATAGGAGTTGGTTTGGTTTCGCGGTAGCTTGTTGAGTAATATAATTATAATTGTTTTTTAAATAATATTTTATATAAAAAAAATTATTATTGATATTTTTTTATTTTAAAAAAATTATTTTTAATACCAATACATTAAAATAATTCAAAAATATTAAAAATATATTTTAATAAAAAAATTAAAAAAAAATTTAAAATATTTTTAAAATATAAAAATAAACAGAAACATAAATTTCTTGAATTCTATGTTGAAAATCCATGTGGTTGCTTGTAGTCGGGGATGGAGGACTCGAACTTCTTAACAAGGCAAAATATAATTATTGTAAGAAGCATCACCTAATAAAAAATAATTGGCTCTGGAATTAAATTAAACTGAAAAGATAGTAATAAAAAAGGTGACTGTAAATGTGATTGTGGTTCAATCATTGTTTTATTTTTTTAATTTAAAATTAATATTTTTATGTTTTTAAATTGTTTTAACGTGTTGATATTAAAAATAATTTTTATAAAATAATTTTTTTATTTTGATGTATTTCTTTTAAAAAATATTTGAAAAATAATTACTACTAAGAACTCAAATACCCTTTAAATCTTCTACAGATTAACTTCTAATTTCTCTCTATTTTAGATATTTCAGATAGTAGCGTAAAGTGAAATCTAGTTTGCACTTGAGATATCAACTAGACGATTATTCATACTTTCTTTCAAGTTCGTGTTAAAGAGTTGATTATTTTTTCTGTATGCATCGTGAAGGGGAGGTGCATGGGACGCGTTAATCTCTGTGATGGAGTAGTTTTATTTATTTATTTATTTTTATTTTTAAAAGCCAATCACGGGTCTTTGTATTAAAGGAGTGGGTAAGGTACTTTGTTGGTGCCATGGAGTGTTTATGCTAATCCATTACTTAATTAGTTAT
The DNA here is from genome assembly GCA_018804465.1 of Populus tomentosa. Taxonomy (NCBI): domain Eukaryota; kingdom Viridiplantae; phylum Streptophyta; class Magnoliopsida; order Malpighiales; family Salicaceae; genus Populus; species Populus tomentosa. The sequence goes on along the minus strand of CM031983.1, from coordinate 2,998,608 downwards.
ATAAATCCAAAATAAAACTTAATGATTCAAGGTCCATGGCGGATATGCCAATGAACCTCGAGGCACAAATCCCATATTAGGTAGAGGCTATGGTGGGGAGGGTTTGCCCTGTAATTAATTTCTTTAATTCTCATGATCTGAAGAATCCAAGCACCTCATATTTAAACAATTCAATAGGGTTAGGCTGATCGAACTTATAAAATTATTCGGCAGAATTTTCAATTTAAGATTTGTCCTTACACCATGCAATTATGCAAGAGGCCCAGCAAACTTGTTATTAAATGGATACAAATTTAATCTGATAAGTTTTATTTTTTGTTAATTAGAAAAAAGAAATCTTTCCGAGGCCCCCATTTTGACACGAGGTGAAAGCAGCTCTCGATTTTTTTTATTTTTTTTCGCATATCACTCTCATTGACTGATTTTATCATGTGATAAATTAAATCTACGATCGCCCTTCAAATTATTATTCTTTGTTTGCTGCCGGCAAAGGACAACATCATCAATTCTCATAATTGGACCGACCATTTCTTCCATGCCCACAATTCCAGTTTCCCCTTCATCACCTCACGTCACTTGCCATGATTGAGAACTGTCCTCTTTTTTATTTATTTTTAATAATTATTGGTACATTTCTCAAATAATTATAGAAAATCCTAAAATTACCAACTTGATAAATCTTTAATGAGAAGATTCGAACTTGAAATTACTAAAAAGCAAATTAAATACGTTGCATTCCCATTGTTATTTTATTCCATGAACATTATTATATAATTATTAAGAACTATTTTTCTTTTAATAATTATGGATGTTTTAATGAGGTTATACTTTTCTCGTTTAATTCTAAAAAACTGTAAAATTAATAATTAGATAAATCTTTTAGTGGCCAGGATTGCTGAGCATTGTATTGCACCGTGCAATTTATTTCACATATTCACATAAATGCCAAGTGTACATCGATAGAATTGTGGAGTAAAAAACGACAATGATGTTAAGGGAAGCCATGGAATAGATTTGACAGTAGGAGATGCTTACTTTCAGAAAGTAAATGTTACTGTTAAAAAAAAAAAAAAAAAGATTATCAAATCTACGCAGGCCAGCAAGTAGCCAAATACCAAGGCCCAAGGCAAAGCAAGCCTTGTCGCCTATCCTTACCTAAATCACAAAAATCCTGGAGGCTCAGAAAAATGTACATTCGCGTGGACAAACTCTACTCCCACATTGGCTAATCTGTTTGCAGTTAGCTCCCGTGCTGTAAACCTGAAAAACATCCACGACTTGCCAGCCCTTGCCTAAACCAGGCCGAAGTCAATCCTATCTTGACTGCCCATAGCTCTGCAGTAACGGCATCAGTCCATTAGACCCCAGCAGTAAATCCTTACAATTATTTTTTTAAAAAAAATTATTAAATTTTTTTCTCATGTTTTATCCATCTAGATTTAAATAAGTTATAAGTCTACCTGAATTTTTTACTAACCAAGCCAGATTAAGTTAATCATTTCCTCTATGTTTTTTTTTTTTTTTTAAATTCAGTTAGATCTACATCTCGGATCGATTGGATGGACCTACTTGGTTAGTCTCGGTTCTATAAATATAATCATTATATAATTACTAGTTTTAAAATAATTATAAACCAAATAAAAAAAATAATATCTAATTATTATTTTTAATTATATAAGTTTAACAACAATAAATATTAAAAATAATATAATTTTTTTATTTTATTTTATTATCTTTTATCCACCATAGATAAATATAATATATAAATAGTTGTTCTGTCTTATATTTATTTCTTTTTATATTTTGTATCTTATATTTTTATTATTTCTTTCTCTTTTGTTCTAACATAGTAACAAAATGTTACTTATTTCAACATATTATACTTATAAGTTAAGAAGTTTTTATTCAATTTTAAGACGTGCTTGATAAAGAATTTTCTTATAGAAAAATAAAGAAGCATATGAAGGTAGGGCAGGTCTTATCCCACTTCTCTTATATATATATAAACACAATAAGCCTAAAGTCATCAAACAGACCTCTGGGATCTCCTTTTAAGAATTATGGGCTAGGGTGGCCTCATTTCGCCTCACCAACCCCAGGGAAACTCCGAATACAGGCCTTGATCGTTTGCACAGACAGACGTTTGGGGTGCTAAGATCGAAGGTCGAGAGGGAAACAGCCCTAGAATTAGGACATTTTGCTAGGACAATGAGAATTATCTACAAATCTTCTTGTTATATGAACCCTGCCATGTCCTGCGATTTTGGAACAATTACTTAACAACTTTGGTCTTATATAACTACCTCATCGTACTCTATGACCAACTTATGTTCCTTGTGTTGCTCATAGATATCAATGCTTTCTAGGCAGCTGCAAGAGGCGCCTCCTACTGCTAGGAGTTAGAGCAATGACCACAAGTTCACTCCCAGCAAATCTCTTTTTAGCTGAAGGTAATTATAGATTGGTAGTCATCTCTATATATTCGTAGCTACTTGACATAGAAATGAATTCTTGTTAAACCTCTCTCTATTGTGGAATTGTGTAGAGATACCAAAAAACTATCCATCCTCTGTGAACTTTGAAGATGGATATCCATATTATTACCCCTAAGATTGGATAGTAAGTTATGCAGTCATATTACAGTGTGGAAGCTTGAAGTTTAGCTCTCAAGACTCGACAACTTGTCTTCTATTTCCAAGGATTTTGACTTCAGGGGACATGATTCTGCTTTTAAGGACAGAACGAGGCAATCGCAGAATGTTAGGGTGAGATTTATACCACCGGAGAAAAAGGAAATTCATGAATTGGGGTCCAATGGAAGAGGCAGAAAGATCGTAGTTTCGTTCCCTTTTCAGGTCATTAAAGCCTAAATAAGGTACTTCACAAGCTTTTCTCCTTGTCAGGTTATTTACCAATTGGTGAAGCACAGCTATGCAGCACCAGATCAAATGCCAACCATTTATAGCATGCAGGAGGTTGTATCATTGCCTATCCTTTCAGTTTATCGGTTCCTCTTAGCTAAAAACACTTCCTTCAAATCCGGCGATTTTCAGACCCTCCTATGCTTGCTGATTTCCTACTTCCTGACGAAAGATTTAACTTGCTCTTTGCTCGGTAAATAGTTTACGAAGTATGACAATCACAGGCAGCAAGAAAATAAGAATTTTTCTTGAAAATTATGTTTACAAGCCCATGATTGCTGAATCATTCTTGTGATGGATTTCAGTTTGACAAAAGTTTCACCTTTTGGCAAGTGAAACCATTATCTCTTGGCATACTGAATTTCTTTGACGGGTTTCTTCTGAATGCAGAAAACTGTAGACGGAAAAAAACTATTTCACTTTTGAGTACGGACTTGCATCTACTCCAAACTGCAACCATAGCTATTGCTAATGGTAAGCATCATATCTCTTGAATCGTCCCATCATATATATTGCCACTATATGCCAACAGAAGCGAACAGCAGGTGATACTGTGTTAACATGGATACAAGCAAATAAATAGTCCATGTGAAAGCCTGTAAGAATAGGGAAAGATAAAGATGAAACTGCTTTTCAGAATCTGGATTGTTCAATGGTTGTATTTCTGTGTAGGGAGATCTTGCACACTGACTGTGACGGTGGAGAAGATTTCGCAGTCAGCTTAAAGTGGAAGCCGACTCTTTCAAGGCCCTTGAAATGCTATACGGGTTAACGTTGGTTGAATGAGAAAAATATTCATGTGTAACACCTCATATAATTAGTTGACAATTTTTTGCGATGAAATTGCTTTTACCTTGGACCTTGGCTTGTTTTGGCAATAAAAACTGAATGATGCTGCTTTCGAACACAACTGCACATTTCTTGTGAATAAACCAAGTTGCAATTGACATGGACAAAGGCGAAGCTGTAGCCTCCATGAACACCGGATGATTGATATAAAACTGTGCGGAAAATGAAAGGTCGAATAGTGGGTTCAGGACGGGGTGGCCATTTTAAGAATCAAGTCAGTCCACCACCTGAAACATGACATGCCTTCTTTTCTTGACCATGCAAGAACACGACTTTCGTAGCAAAACATTCCTCACGATGTAAAGAGCTGGATGTAAAGTTGAAATTCCTCCCATGGTATGATAGTATAGTTTCAAGGCATCGGAAACATATCCACCCTTGTAATAATAATAATAATAAAGCATCAAACATCATACTGCCTTGTCTATAATAAAGCATTAAACATCATACTGCCTTGTTTCCAGCAAAAACATAACAATGGCGCTGATCTAACTGACAAAAAAATCAATCCGATTGTGAGTGCGCCTGTTGATTCGTACTAGTAAAAGTTAACAGGTTATAAATTAACCGCGTGGTTATTTACAAAGATTGCAACAAATTCTCTCACCTCTTATCCTATTCTGAACTTTCTTTCAAGTTCACAAATGTAAAATTTACAGTAAACACACCCAAGCTAGTCAGTCGCATAAATTCATTTAAGGGAGAAAAATACTCACAAAAGAGAACAAAAACCAGGAAACACCCCCATTAGGACTAGAATTGTCTCCTCCACCCGATCCCTGACTAATGAAAAAATCAATCATGGAGACAAAGCAACATCGTAATGCTTCCCTCCAAAAGAATATGGTGGCATCTAGCCTCTCGAGAGCATTTCCTCGCCAGCCAAACAAAATCCAAGATCCCTATTTCTAAATCCTACATCTGAACAACATAGCTATCACTGCCACCACTGCTCCATCTCATCTTAGCCATACAAAACGCTGTCAAAAGCTTCATCATTCTCATTAGCTTCTTGTGTAATCTGGAAACTCCAACCTACTGATATTTCTAGAAGCACTAGCAGTTATACATGTTTCAAGAAATTCAAGATGGCCCAGAATAACTATACAGGTGAACCCAGATGGAAATTTCAACACTGTAGCCCGACCTTAAATCAACCGATGTTGTCGCAAACCCTTTCCAAAGTGGGGTTGCATCAGACGGACATACAAACCATTCTTTGCCATCAAAGAATCATGGGCCCCTTCCTCGACAATTCGTCCTCCATTTAGAACCACAATGTTGTCAACATGCCTCATCATTGCAGTTCTATGAGCTATCAAAATGGTAGTTTTGTTTCCCATAATAAGAGTATCTAGTGCCTCTTGTACCACTCGACTTGATTCAGATTCGATGGATGAGCTGGCTTCATCCAATAACAAGATGGGTGCATTCTTCAACACCACTCGAGCAATTGCGATTCTCTGCTTCTGCCCTGGGGTAAGGTCCACGCCCCTCATTCCCACATGTGTGTCATAACCATGAGGCAGACTACTGATGAAATGGTGAGCATTAGCAATTCTTGCAGCCTCTTTTATCTCAGCCTCGCTGGCATTGTGCCTAGCATATATAATATTTTCTCTTATAGTTGTTGAGAAGATAATCGGTTCCTGCTGAACAAGACCAAGATGGTTCCTCAACCATCTCAAATTATAAAGTTTTAAATCCCGGCCATCCAGTAGGACCTGACCGGCAACTGGATCATAAAATCTTTCAATTAAGGAAATTATAGTGCTTTTTCCAGACCCTGAAACTCCCACCACAGCTACAGTTTGTCCTCCATTCACCTTAAGACTGAAATTGCTCAATACCAACATTTCTGGACGAGTTGGATAACAGAAATCCACATTCTTCAACTCAATGCTTCCATAAACATTAGGAGGCTTCAGTGCTGAGTTATCATCTGGGTCAATCTTAGGTTCTCGATCTATAATTTCAAATACTGAAATAAGAGATTTTCGCCGCTTAAGAATGTAGGGAGCCAATCCAAAAGGCTCCACCAGTGCAAACGTTGCAAAAGAAAAAACCATATACTCCTTGAGAGCCGTATGAAGATTCACATTGTGATTCTTTACAGAGTATGCAGTGTACCAGAGAAGAAGGGCATTGCAGGCGAAAAGAAGAAACTGAGAAAAACCAAATCCAAAACCAATGGCCATTCCAAGGACAAAACTCTGCTTAAATATTTTCTGCAGTTGCAATCTGTAGAGCTCCATTACTTTATTACCCGCACAGAATGCCACAACTGTATAAATGTTTCTAACAGAATCTTCAAGGACCAATGATGCCTTTCTGTGCATCTCCTGGATGCCCCTAGAAAATCCAGCAAGCCACAACTTCTGCAATTTTTAAGTTGGCAGCCATTCAGGGTTTTGGCACAACAAATTATAAATAATGTAGTGTTTATAATTCAACTGTTAAAAGTGAAAAAATGCTTGATGGGATGGAATTAAAGCTCAGTCACTGAACATATCCAAGGGGAAATTGAAAATAGTTGGATTTGCAAGGTTACGTGCATGTGTGTGCTTGTGGTAAGACCATAGACCATCCCAATAAAACTGGTATTGAAAAATTGGTCTTATACAGTTTGTACCAAATCCAAACAAAAGCTAAAAACATAAGCAAGAAACTATTAAGGAAAAGCACGCAACAATCTAAAAGGCAGTGTTCACTTTTCACAGGTTGACACTCACTGCCATATGGCTGATGCTTGATGGTTAATAGCTCCCTAATCAAAAGAAAAGAATGAAAAAGGAAATTGACTCATAAAAGAAACTCCTAGAAACTTTAATTATTGATCGGTAAGTGGTAACACAAGATTTATTCTGTTTCATTCAAATATGTAACATAAAAATCAGATCAAAAAATGTTTTTTGCAAAATTAAGTCATCAATACTTACAGAAAACTTCTGATGATAACATGATGTCAGGTTAAAAAGCATGCAGAAACTGGTCAAACCTGTGCAATTGCAGAGACAGTGAGAACTGGCAAGGTTGCCAGTGCTACAAGAGCCAATCGCCACTGAAGCAGCATCCCAATGACAACAGCAACAATAACTGCAGCACTGTCCTGAATAAATATTGAAAGTCGGTTGCTGAATGCAGCTCTTACAAAAGTAGCATCATTTGCCAAGCGCATTGATAATGTGTCAGCACCATTATCCTCTTCATCGAACCATCCGACTTCATTCCGCAGCATTGCTGTGAGATGATGGCCATTAATAAGTCATCGTCCACACAGATAACTATATAAATCATGGAAATAACAACTGTGTCGGGTGTGACACCTGGCACCATATTCTCGAAGAAACTAACAGAGATATTGAAGCTATTTACCTGAAAACATCATTCTGCGGACACGTTCAGTCATTTTCTCTCCCATGATACCAAAATAGAAGTGCTGCAAGAAATTGGCAACAACAGTCACCATACCCATGATGGCAATCATCAAGCACCACCTGTTTACATCCTGCTGCAAGTGTTCTCCTCCTCGTCCATAATAAGCAGTCACTATCAGTGAAATAACATAAGCAAGTAGTGGATTGAAAGAACCAAAAATAGCAGCACCAATGCTTCCTAAAACAGCATAAAGCCACTCTGCCAAACTAAGCTCTGCTAGTCTCCAAAATGATGGTTCTTCCAGATGCTTTGTATCCTTTGATTCCTTCACTTTTATTGGAAAATCATCTGAGTGACTGTGGGGCCGACTGAAAGTCTGTGAGTGGGAACGCTCATTTTTAGGGTCAGATGTCAAAAGTGGAGAAACAGGGGATTCAGGGTCTGAACCATTTGATGTCTGTCTATGTGCAGACTGGACATCAATCTTGGGTAATTCAGGTAGCCTCATTTCAAAACTATCCTGCCTTCTTATTGATGGTTCCTTATCAGCTCCATCCAAGGGAAGGCCGTTTTCCATCATCTTCTCAGGTGGTGGGCTGAGAACTTTTGGTGATTCTTGTGAATTAAACATGCTATCTGGAGGCCGAAATATACCAGGAGCTCTCTGAAGTGATGGTGACCTGGCTATTTTAGGGGAGGATGGTTCTTGATAGCTGTGGCCTGTGGAAGGATCCTTTTCAACCTGGAAAGCAGCATTCTCCTTGTAGTTTCTAACTGGCATCCTGGATAAAGGTGCATATCTCAGAAACATAGTATCATAATGGCATGCAATTTAACTGTTTAGGAAAAGTTTGTATCAAGCGTTTTAATTCTGCCAACAGAAGTTACACAATTCAACAACATCGTTGTTCTCATACTATACCTCCTTGGAAGTTTTGCTGCTTCTTCACATTTGAGAAGCTCTGCATATAGACCATTTAAGGTTAACAATTCGTCATGTGTACCCATTTCAACAAGCTGACCCTCCTCCATTACAGCTATATAATCAGCATTCCTAATTAGACTAAGACGTCTAGCTATTATAATGGTTGAACGTCCCAACATGAGAAGATCTAGTGCCTCTTGAACTGCTCTCTCAGCTTCAAAATCAAGTCCACCAGTAACCTCATCAAGCAGAAGAATTGTTGGATTTAAAAGCACTGCCCTGGCAATAGAAAGTTTAATTTTCTGCTCCTCAGTCAATGCTAAACCAGCCCTACCGACCTGAAATGTACAGCAATTAATTTCCAGAAGGATAGCCAAGAGAAAAGCAATAAAAATAAACAGGTCTAATAAATATCCTGTCCTTTAAATATTACCTGTGTCTCGTAGCCTTTCTCAAGTGAACTGATAAATGTGTGTGCATGTGCTATTTTGGCAGCTTCCTCAATCTGATCCAAAGTAGCATCTCGTCCATATACAATATTATCTCTAATACTCAAACTCAGCAAGGCCGGTTCCTGGGTGACCAGCCCTATTTGGCTTCTGAGCCATTCCAGTTTCAGGTTTTTAATATTCTCTCCATCGAGAAGGACTTCTCCTGAATGAATTGACCAAAAATGTGGGAATAAACATGTGGACATGGCTAAGGATATAGCATTAGCTCAAAAGGAAACAAAAATAAAATGGCCATAATACCTAAGTTAGGATCATAAAAGCGCTCCATGAGTGGGATAATGCTGCTCTTTCCAGAACCATTTCTTCCAACAAGAGCCACTGTCTTTTTAGCTGGTACAGTGAGGTAAAATCCACTCAAGATGGGAATCTCAGGACGAGACAGATAGCTAAAATAAACATTTCGAAACTCGATATTTCCTTGCACTGCCACTAGGTTGTTCCCATCCTGATTAACTGTGGAGGATGACCGACTTATCATCTCAAAGAGTCTATATGCAGCAATTCGTCCTTGGTCAAATGAATAGAAATTGGTTGCAGCTTGATTCAGCCCACTGTAAACACAAGGGAGACAAGAAAACCATAAAATATTGTTTACAGCGCTGAGAAAGAGGAGAGCAAGACACTTACAGGCCACTTAAAATTATAGCAAACAGGGCTGTTACTATTTCACCACCATGAGCTTTATGACTTGTAACCAGAAACCTTCCAACCCAAAGTTGCAAGGCACAAGAACATATTGCAAGCCCATATGTAAAACCAAGCCCAAGTCCTTGAACAAGGCTAATCAAAATACCATATCTCAAAGTTGCTTGTAGTGATGTTGCATATGAATACTTTGCCAGAGTTTCATTTGTGAATGCATACAAGGTCCTACTATAAGAGACTGCCTGCACAGTTTATAAAATTACTAGTATTCAGTATCAATAGCATGTGATGAATCACTACAATAGCGGTATCACAAGTAAATTTAGAACTTGCGATATTTTAATTTTCTATCTGTAATCCAAAGAACAGTCTAAAAAAGGGTTACACCTACATTGCACGGGCATATGCTGACACTACAAAGCCCAGACAGGCAAGAATATGCTTTCTATTCATGCTTAACTGACAATCTGTTTAGTGCTTGAAGAGCCTCTCAAAATAGTTTGACTACCCCTCCCAACAATATGGTCCCTCAAAAAATTAAATCTAAATTAAAGGTACAGACAGCCAACATATACAACATTAGAAATACAAAGCAAAGAAGCATTTGCAGAGGTACATTTCAGTTTAATAAAACCCTCTCTCAAGTAAATCATCAACAAAATATATTAACAGCATTAAGAGTACGGCACCGGAAACACATATCTTCATTTGCCAGTCATATCCCCATGGATATATAACTCCTTATTCCTAATTTTTCAGGATTATGATTCTGCTCAATTGCAGAGAAACAATAAAAAATATAAGCAATTACAATGCCCACCGTGGTGAGTAATAGAAACATGATATATAATCCTTATTTCCAATTTTTCAGGATTATGATTCTGCTCAATTGCAGAGAAACAATAAAAAAATATAAGCAATTACAATGCCCACCGTGGTGACTAATAGAAACATGATATATAATCCTTATTTCCAATTTTTCAGGATTATGATTCTGCCCAATTGCAGAGAAACAATAAAAAAATATAAGCAATTACAACGCCCACCATGGTGAGTAATAGAAACATGCATCTTCACATGATTGCGTAATAGAAGTTTAAAGGGGGGGAACCTGTTCAGCAATGCTAGCAGCTTCAGCATATGCATCTTGAATGCTCTCGGCAAGCCTATGAAGAAATATATTTGAGATACCTCCAGCAGCAACAATGAATGGGCCAGTGGCTAACGTTATTAGAGCAATTTGCCAGCAGTTGACAAATCCAATAGCAAGACCACTAAAAAATGTAGCCATATTATGAATATAATTCCCAACCTGCATCATCAAGCGCCTCTGTCATCAGTTTACAGAAAACATTTGCACAGAATAGAAGTAGAGGGGGGAAGCGGTTGATTTAGATTTAACATACCTTTTCACTCAATGCAGATTGAATGAGGAGCACGTCGCTCAATACTTGGCTAACAATATCCCCGTTATTCCCATATGTATCAAAAAAGCTCATGTCCTGATTGAGCAATACCTGAACATACTTTGACCTGATGACTGCCGTCTGACGTTCCCCAGTTAAAATCCAGCAGGAAACCTCTATTACAGATAAAAAGTTAGAATTGATGGCTCTAAAGAGGCCATTATTCATGAGCTGATAACAAAAATACAATAAAGCTCATTATGGTGAATATATGAATTTTACCAATCCAGCCAGCAGCAAAAACTCCCACGGCTAAATAAACAATGTGCATAGCAAGCTGCAGACAAAGCATCACATGGTCAAATAAGAAAAAAGGTACATATTTGCAACTTCAACTGGACAAATAGATTTTAGAGAACATGAAACTCAGGACCCCCGCCTCCCTTGGAAACCAACACATTAGAAACAGTGAATCAGTAAGGAATAATTAAAGCCTTAGATGGTCACATATACAGCAAATGAAGTTCCAACTGGGCAACATGTATGAATACATGCAGCTATGTCTCCAAGATTGAGATATGACTTGTCAAAGATCAAGTTCTCAGCTGTGAAAATCGACTCCTATCCAAACCTCAATAGGTACAGGATCCTGGTACTTAAAATGCATTTTATTCATATGCTCCTGCCTAACAGTCAACCTCAGATCCAGCTTGGCTTCACAAATTTCATATATTGACCAAAAAGTAAAAAATGAGCAATCCGAGTGATTGTAGTTTTTGGTTAATGCTAGAGAATGAGAGAGGGGAAGGGAGAATTGAAACTCAGGGGTGTATGGTGTACTTAGTTGCTTTATTTGGAAAACCCTTAATTTGTTGCTCAAATTGGAAAAAAAAAATGAAGACCTGGTTGTATAGCGCTCTTAGTAGTCTATTCATTATACAACCTTTTCTTCCTCCAGAATTACCAGTATTCCTTTACTGATTACAAGGACAAAAAAACAACGTGTATTACTAACATTTTCTATCAGGGTAGAAGAACTTTTTTTGAAACAGAAACAGAAAAACCGTGGGAAACTACAATTAGACTATATGTTCAGTTTCTTTACACAAAAATTGCAATATTAAAAACAGTAAATCGCAGTTGCTTCCCAAACAGAACCCTCTCTCTCTTATTGCCTCCAGTAGTATAACGCTGCACTTTCATTTCTTAACCAAACTAAGTGACAATAAGCTAAACACGACTAATTAAACAACGCTTAAGCATGTTTAACAACTAAAACATATCAAGTCCCAAAAAATTGAAACTTTCTCAAAATAGAACAAATTACAAGCATAATTAACCAAACCCAGCAAACTTAAACTAAAAAAAAAACTATTCAACTTCAGATTTTAACTAATTTTCCAATTCCTAATAACCCTCGTTACTAACTAAATTCACCTAGCCACCCCAGCAAAACAACAGATTTTGAATCATTTTTCACTCAAAACTCCGGAAAATTAAAGACGATTAGGGTTTGCAAAAATAACTCACATCAGTAAACCTGTCAAATCGCTCTTCCGGCGCAGTCCTCAAAACCCCAATAATCTTCCCAAAGTAATGCAAGTAAACAACAAGAGCAGTCCCATGCGCAGCCGCTGCAAGCGACCCAACGATCATGAGCCCCCAATCTAACCTATCAGCACAAGCAAACAACCTGGAGAAAGGAACAGCAGCTGGCGGCGGCTCCATCTCCTCGGCCTCCTCGATCTCCTCCTCTGCTTCCGCTTGAGCCGCGGCCGCAGCAGCCGCGGCCGCCTCCGCACTGGCATCTACGTAAGGAGACGGACTCTCCGGCGGCTCGGAAACCTCGGAGACCGGCGTCAACGGTTGTATATGCGGCGGGGACCATCCGAATAATCCCCTGGAGATCATCATCTTGGGCAGATGACTATCTGTTTGTTCTGTCTTTGAAAAACCCTAATCGATTCTTTTTACCTCTAAATTTAGCAGCAGATCTGTGCTAAATTTAGAGGCCAAAATTCGATTTTTTGTGCGTTTTGAGGAGCTGAAAATAAAAATTAAGAAAAAAAATAAAAATGGGATCTTTTTCTTTTGGGTGACCGGACCGGGTCAAAAAGGAGGATTTCTGAGAGGGGGGGGGGGGGGTGGAATGTTGACTCTCACCAGCTGAGGTACTAGACTGGAAATGACTGTAAGGAATACTGCCCTCTAAAACTTCTTTCTTTTCTTCCCTTACTTGGCTTTTTGCATGTGATAGTTTTTGTTAGGTTAACGGTCATCTCCCGCCTCCTCTATTTTGTTTCCAATATCAGTAAACTCTGGGGATTTTTGTCCTTTAAACTTTAGAATATTGTTTTTGACTGGACAATCGTTTTGTGCAAGTTTTTTCTCTCCAGTTCCCTGAGTCATGGCAGTAGAAACAATTCATGTTATTTATGAGTGTATTAGGATGTATTTTAAAATATTTTTTATTTAAAAAAATATTAAAATGATATTTTTTTATTTTGAAAATTTGTTTTTGATGTTAGAATATTAAAATAATAAAAAACAAAAAATATTCAAAGAAAAACTAAATGACAGCTCAAATAAACTCTAAATTTCATGCTAGTAAATCTATCATGATATTTCAATCAATTGATTGAATTATGGACTCTGTATAAACATCGGGTTAACATATTCTATATATTAATTTATTGATTGTCATATTTAAACACTTTATAATATGGATTTTCTATGGAAAATTACTATTTTATTGGTCATGGTTTCTTTATTCTAAACAAATTTTAAAGGTAAGAACTCAAGCTACAAATCCAATTAAAAAAAAAAAAGCGATTTTTTCATGGATTAGCTGATTTTGATTTTTACCCAGATGACTTGTGTTTGATTGCAAAGAACAGGAAGGCTTATTCTAGTGTATTATCAAAAAATGATTCCAAATACCACTCTGGAATAAAAAGTTTTTCTAGTGCTGCACGGGCTTTACAGCAGGCGTGTTTTGCAGGGGCATGTCTGGGAATCGAAAGCAAAAATATTTTGTGCTGGTTACTGTGAGAGACAGCTGTTTTGAGCTGTTAAGAGGTGACACGTGGGAGTGTTGGATGAATGTTTGGTGAGGTTAGTGTGGCTTTGAAAATAAAGAGAAAAAAAAAGGTTTGTGGGGATGGCATAAGGGAAGACTGGAAGCGGCAGCATCATTGAGGGGGATGGTGGGTTGTGTTGCAGAGAGCTTTTTTCTGTGTTGCCAGTGCATCTGCTCTGTTCCATCTGGCCCTTCTTTCTTCTTCTTCTTCTTTTTTTTTAATTTATATTTGAATCCCATGCTTTTGTGCGTTTGATTTGGACGCAACTTGTTTGTCCTTTTTTTTCCCTTCATTGATACTGAAAAACAAACAAGTTCCTAAGTTGTCTCCTTGTAATATATATTAAGGGGTTCTTAATTACTTTCTTAACATGATGCTGTGGGCAATACACCCAACAAGAACGATGTATTCTCGTTGTCATCAATTATGGTGAAGTTTCAGCATAACAATGTTTAGCGTTAATTAAAAATAGTTTAGCTTTTTAAGGCCATGTAATTATTTGATAGATTGATTAAATGGATTTAATCTTGATATGAAAGGGTACTTAATTTCAATAATTGAATATTTTTTGTTCCTGGATTGCACTGGACCGTGAAATTACATGATTGTTAATTTAAGGTATTGTTTCACGTCCAGGTATTCTTAGCTTTTTGCATGGAGATTTTGTGTATTGACACGATGGAATGTACGAAGCTAGTTATTTAATTAATAGAAGCCGTTCTGGTCAGAAAGGAGCACCGACGACACAAGAGGGCCATGACTAAAAGAAGGCACCTACACAGGTGGCTGTGAGGAGTGAGGCCCGAAGGCAACTAATAACGGATAAGCAGCGGGGGAGCTGAAAGGAAGACAACCTCTCCACCACAAAAACATCCTAGAAGTCCGAAGGACAAGACTGTCTCGTCCTTACAGGCTCCCCACAGATCAATGGCTCTCGACATCATCAGTACATCATAAATTATCTTAAAATTCTTTCTCTCAGGTCCTCCCTCTCTGTAAACAAACAATATATCTACGTGGATGCTTGATATCACATTATGGGTTTCTTGTTTACGTGTACAGGTAGGAGTACAAAATAGTCCCTGGAATGTTCTTTCTGTAGAAGAGGCCTTTCTTTTCTTGTTAGGGCTGAGCAGTCGTCAGCGTCTTCAGCTTCTCATTCTCAAGGTGAGTTTTCTTCTTGTCTTTTCTTCAGTTTAGTTGCTATAATTTTCTTGATGGAATGTACAATGTCCTTGCCACTGTAAATTGCAATTCTGATGGATTTGATAAAACAATTCTTCCTTGGAAATTCAGTGGTTACTGATCAAAAAATGGAACTAGAATCTCATAATACAAGGAAAATACTGCTGTATTTAAAAATGATGTTCCTGTGAGAATCTCTTTTGGCAATTTGGTTATGAGGGCGCACTTGACAGATGCCAAAGAAATAAGATTTTGCCGAATTCGAAGTTTAACCACCTTTAGATTACTGGATAAAAGGCCAGAACCACCCCCGTAGAAAATTGAACTGAAAAGGGTTTTCTTCAAGTTGAACGAAGCAGTGTCGAAGAGACCTTGTGTTTTGGTTTGTTTAATTGCGCTCTTATCTCTTTGCAGTTAGATCTGGGAGACGCGAATTGATTGCTGCGAGTGTCATTGCTCCGTGGGTATCCATGGTTAACCAAACTTCTCCATCGTGAAAGCAACCTTTTTTCGATGTTTTTGTTCTGATTAGCTAATGCAGTTCAGCAAAGAAATAAACTCATAGCTTAGAATCAACTTTGTCAGTCCCTCGGGATATTATGATTACTGATATCCTAAGAGGACATCCTTGATATGGTTCCGTTGCTGCAGAAACTAAAAAGGGATTTCTGCTAGTCACGGACAAGAGGATGGATATTCATTTCTCTTCCCATTTGGGTGGCAGGTATGGTTGGTTTCCCGAAAATTTTCTTATCTGTTCCTCTTCTCGTGTTCATAGCTCATGCATTCTTCTCTTTTGTTGATATATCCGCTAGCCCTACACAACAAAGACTTGATACAACGTTTTCAGATCGGTTCTTCATGTTTCCCGTTGTCTGTGGCAGGAAGTTGTCATTGAAGGTCAAGACAAGGTATTTAAAGATGTCATTGAGCCATTAGAAAGTGTTAGTGTGAACATGATCCCTACCGTCAAACAAGATCTTCGAGACAATGGTCCTCCACAACAGGTTTTCCATGTATACTTTATTCCAGAGGCGGTAACAGTATTTTCTTTAATGCGCTTTCGCCAGTTTATAATTTGAGTTCATTTGTCCAAGCGATGCAAGATGCTAATGCTTGTTATGCATTTATCCCAGGTTGCTGAAACGTTGATTAAAAAAGTTTCAGCCCCTCCTTCACAGAAAACAAAACTAGTCGAGGCAAAAGAGGTTTGATTTCTTGCATCTCCTCATTTATTTCTACCAGAGTTCATGCATGCTCATGAGCAGCATGTTCTCATAATGTGCAATTGAAATTAGACCACATCTATCCCCTTCTTAGTACTTAGTTAGATGAAATTTAATCTTGCTTATGTAAATTTACCATTAAGGTTTGTTGAAAAAGGAGCAGTTAGCTGATATATATTGTGCAATTATGGTGCAGCACGATGCTGACGGGAAAGTTTATTACGCAATCGAGTCTGTTGCTCAGGCTCCAAATTTTACCTGCCATGCTCTCAGTGCAATTACCATTGGCAATGGCATTATGTAATTTCTTGCACCCATCCCATCATTCAAGGCTTACTCCTGTGGTTCCACAACGATTTCATTAAAGAGATTTGGAATAATTGGTTTGCAGTGATCTTGCTACCATCACCTTCTCCTTTATTCTTTTCAATTTTTCCCATCTTTACTCAGTGCTGTCGCATTTGCCTTGTAAGACCAGAATGCTTGTGGAACTTCAGGTAAAACACGTTAGGATTTTCAAAGTCTGAGATGATCAGCTGGACAAGTTTCCATGTTCATCATGATGAAGGATAAATTGCAGACGGTTGTTGATTCCTTCGAAATTTTCAACGTTTGATGTGGTTGTTCAGTTTTCACTTTTCTGCTTAGGAACAAGCCTCTTTCAGAGCTGTACGAGGCAAGTTTCTTTTCACCATGTATCCCTCCCCGTTTCCCTTCATCTTCAGTGTCATGATTATAATACAGGCACCATCCATCCATTGCTGTACTCTTTAGTATATTATGCACATCATAACTTCTATAATTTAGGTTAAATGCCTGTTCCAATGTTACCATTTATACGGTGCCCACCTCGTTCAGGGCTGGGAGGTGAGGCAGTGAAAAACTGTACATTCACATCCAACTTAAGTTGGAAAACAGGGGCAAACTCGAAAACAAAAAACGAAAAAGGAGGAAAGAAAATATAAACCCAAAGGTTAGAATTTAGATTCATTTCCCTTCCCAGAAAATCATAGCCGCTAGATAAATATGATCATTAGTGAGACGGGAAATTGAATTTGCTGTTTCCTCCAAGAGCAGTTCTAAGAACTATAGATTGTCATACAGAATTTGAACAGCGAATTGGTATCGAGTGTTCTAGACCGGTAAAGTCTTTGCCAAGGCCAAAACAATAGAGGTGGCCATTCACACATTCAAGCAGGCAGCATAACACCACCACCAGAAAATGGTATAATAGGAAAACAGTTCTCAGCATATATTGAAAAAAAAATAAACATAACATTGGAGTACTATCAGACTGCATTGCTCCTAACAAAACTGTCAAACAGTACTTTGCTCATCAAATCAAATAACTACAAAACCATAAATTTATATGATGCCAATCTTGTTTGCCACATCCAATGCATCATAATCAGGAGTCAACCTGACATATGCCTTCTTAGTTCCATCAGGCCTGCATTAAAATGGATACAGTTAAGACTCCATTGGAAGAGTACATCGAATCATGCAATGAGCTTAAAACACAAGTTAAAGATAAAGGCAAAATCTCAATCATGAAACATGAACTCTAGATGAACACTGTATAAGATGATTCACTTGTCTAAAATACAGTTGCCTCTGGTTAGTAAACATGAACTCTAGATTGGAATTACTAATTAACAAGATTAGAGTGTCATGTATCTTGTCAAGTTGGACGCGCCTCTTGCCACAGTTATATCATGCATTAATATTCACCAGGATCAGACAAAAAATGATCCCTTTGTCATAAATGTAAAACATCAAAATGTCTTGGCTTCAAGTAACTATGGTTTACCTGATCAAAGTGTTCACTTTCTTGGTCTGAATGTCATACATCTTCTTGACTGCAGCTTTGATTTTCTTCTTGTCAGCACGAATGTCAACAATGAACACCAGGGTATTGTTGTCCTCAATCTTTTTCATTGCAGACTCAGTAGTAAGTGGGTACTTCAGAATCTGATAGTGGTCCAACTTATTTCTAGGAGTTGCACTGATGCGTGGATACTTGGGGTTTCTCTCCTTTTTCAATGTCCGGGGACGGTGAAATGTAACCTTTGTCCGGATCTTCTTTGTTTTCTTAAATGTTGGCCCTGATTTCACAGCCCTGGCAGCCTTCTGGGCTTGTGCCTTTGGATCAGGCTTTTTAGAAGCATCAGCTGGTAGGAGAAATGAGATGAAGAAAAAAAAATCAAATGAATAAACTGTTTGTTTAAGAAGCGGGATGAGACTGCAAGATATGTAAAATACACAGCACTTGTAGTTTACACATTACAAAATCAGTCGTAACATATAAATTATGGCTTTTATCTACAAGCACACGGCCCAATTTCTTCATTGAACCATGATTTTAACACAATCGGAAAAGCAATGCAGTTTCAAAACAAAAATGGAACAGCTAGAAAATCATCCAAATTAAATTGAAAAATTATATGAACCAAGAACAACATAAAATCACACGAAGCCAAAAGCTACCACTATCACACAGATCAGTTGTTCTCACTACAACCAACGCCACTTTTTTTTTTAAAGAAGACAAGTGCAGTTCGTCTGTAAAATTAGAAAGAAAAATCCCTTTTTCTAACTGACCGGTACAGCATAGATCGTAATTAAACATCAATATAAAGCATGAACTAATCGCATAAATTTACCAGCTGCAACAGCTATGGAAGAATAACCATTTGTAAGAAAAAAAGACCCAGCAAACCGATTATACATATATTCAAGACCATTGAATGGTACGCAAAAAATAAACGATCAACGCATGTTCAAAATTTAAAAGGTAATAGAAAGAAACAGACGTACCTCTAGCTGGAGACATTGTAGCAACCACTTCCTAAGCACCACTAAACCTAATATCAAAAGCCCAGAAACAAAACCTTATTAACAAAAACAATAATCCCACAGCTATAACCTTATAAAAGAAAAGGCCAAGAGAGCATAATAAGTCAAGATCAAGTATAACTTTAGTTCATTTCAAGACGAAAAGCAGATTTACAAGCGGGGTTTTGGATTTGATAAAACCTACACGTAGATGACAGAAAAGAAATCTTCTTAAAAACCGTCCTATAGAGAACAAGAAATAAAAGTGAGGGTAGAGAGTAAACAGAGATAGGATGGACAGACCTTAGCTGCTGCTGCGGCTGTGAACTAGGGTTTTTCCCAGGCGGGGAAGACTGGGGGTGGTATATATAAGATCTCGAAATTACTAATTTAACCTCGAAGTTGGCTGTGAGCTGGGCTAGGTGTTGATGAGAAATGTTTATTGTGGGCTCAGCTTAAGATTTGTTACTTTGGGCTTTAAGTTCTGCGGCCCAAAAACAGGCATTATTTGTTGATTGTTCCCGTGGAAGTATTATCCGTTTACTTCGTTGAAAATATCTAATTGAAAAGGTACAAGGTTTTGACTTTTAATTAAATAAAAAACTTTACTCAGTTTTTTAATAAACCTATGATTTAAATTAAAATTTATTTATGACCAAATATATATTTATAAATGTTTTATAAGTCAAAAGTTAAAAATGCAGACATAATCTAAATTAAGGTATTTTTTTGCATGGATCTCTTTTAAAACTTACAACGCACGTTACACACACAGACATGCATGAAACTGCAATTCCTCGCCGTGGGGTAAACTTGTTCTTATGCGGATCTCTTGCCCAGCTAGGCCGACATGGGTAAGAGTCGTCTTTGATCGTAGCAAAGCCATCAGTGATTCCATTATAGTAGAGAAAACATGGAAAGAAAGCATGCTAGTATAAAAATTGAGCAGTGAAAGCAAATTTCAAGTCATTACCTCATCGACTACAAACTCGATCCTTTTTTCTTTAAGAGTCAGCACTTCAAGTATGTTTAAAATTGTGGTAAATATGATAGTTTAAAGTGTTTTTTTAAATATATTATAATAAAAAATTTTATTTTTAAAATCATTGTATCAAAATGAATTAATATTATAAAAAAAACAAAAAAAAAACTTTAAAATCTAAGAAAACACCGGTGCAAACACACCCGAAAACCACTTTTATCATACCAAACCCAAATATCATAGATATTGGAGACACAGATAAATCATCCGTTACCATGTACCCTCCCTCCCTCTAGAAGTGCTGAAGGCAGAATGTTTTGCACCGATGAACTGTTCTTTAGACATTTGAAAGTCGTATTGACCACAAGTAATGTTTTGCAGGTTTATGATACGCCGGTGATTTTTTTCACAGATGTACGGTTTTTTTATTATCAAGGATTGCCTGAGCCCAAGCCCATACTATGTTTTTTTTTTTTTTTTGAGACAAGCAGCCACAACAGGAATTGATTATTCATAGCTTGGGTAATTTCTTGGATAAGATCTAAAAATTAAAACTCTTAGTATTGATCTTGCGTTATAATCATGAAATGAAATAAAGTTGATTAGAATGCGCTGCTTTTTAATTATTGGGGAAAATCTTGGAGGTGATTTTTGTGACCGAAGATTCCAGTTTCGGGAACGAGATTTTTGAGAAGGAGCCAATATTAGACGACATGTCATCTACGAAGGAGATAAGCGGTCCACTGTGGCGGGTTTTTATGGGTTGTTGCTTTCGTCATCTTTAGCGGGCTGGCTCTCGGTTCGTACTTAATTATTTTCTTGTTTGTTTGTTTCGACATTGCAATTTCTTGTGACAAATAAATCATTTGAAAAACTTAGATTTCTTAAGCCCTAGACACAGGCGAGCTCGATCGCTCAACCCGTCTCTCTGTGGTCGGGTTCCAAGATTCTGAAGTTTTTTCGGGGAAAACTTGGAAAGTCATATTTTGCCTTGAAAGAGAGAGCGACGACAGCGTTTTATCATATCCTTAGCAAGCAAATAGAACTGTATGCTATTAAGCATATTCACCGTCATGGCATCAACGTTCATATGGTAATTCTTTGCAGCATCATCGCCAGCGCCAATGCCAAGAAAATAATAATAATAAAAAAAAAATCAATTTCTTCTCTCCATCTCTCCCTTCCTTTTTATTGGTTTTTTCTTTTTTTTCTCCAATCCGCTGGATTGATCAATGTACTTAAAAGATGCTTACTCGAGGAAAAATTAATGTAGCCGAGCTAATATTTTCATTTCCATCGTATTCTCATTTCTCAACAACGAAAGTTAAATGAAAATGCAAAGCATATATCTTGCACAGGAAGGATAAGGGCAGTCCAAAAGCAAAAGCAGAATTCTCAAAAACTTCAGGGAGACAGAATTAGTAAAATCTAACTTCCTCCTTGACGCACACTCGCTTTGGAAATTAAGACCTCATTAACAGCTTTTTCTACCTCTTTTACGTCTTCACGCAACATCTCTGACCTTCTGCTTTAGAAAAACAGCAGTCAGAGCATCATTTGACAAAAGAGAAGCCTTCAACAATTCAATCCCCTGAAATATATAAAAGAACAAGGACCAAAGAAGCCACATAGAAATATGTTAAAATGATCAGTAAAACTAGTTAAAAATGAACAGTAGAAGGCGGAGGAGAGAATATCACCTCATCAATCCCAAAGCCAACAACCTTCTCCTCAAGTACACCAAAATCCTTGATATTGAACTTGTTTAGCAGACCAACACCAGACACCATTGACATTGGAGACACGGACAAATCATCTGTTACCATATATGTAATCAAGCCCTTCACGTAACCTCCCTCACCATTTGGTTTCGCCGACGAAGTGGTAGAATCACTCGTACCAATAAACTATACTTCTTTATTTCTATAACTAGGATAGCCTGGTGATACGCAGTGACCACAAAAAGAGTTAAAAACATCTGACACGTACCCTGGATGCTGTGAGCAATAGTATAACTTCTGGTTTTCAGGTTTTTTATTTGAGTAAGGAAGCATGAAGTTGGAATTGGTGACTTTAGTTGCTATAACGGGACACAAAAGAGAATCCTTGTTTTGGTTAGGCTGCAGGTACGATTCATTCAAGCTTTCAAGACTCTCATATAGATTTGTTATACAGCCAGTCATGGCTGATTTTTTGATAAGCCTAATTGTTGGGCGGAATCCATCGACCGGTGATATACTGATTATTGCTCATTGGAGGGGTAAGCACACTAAGACACAATATTTAACGTGGTTCGGCAAAACCGCCTACATCCACGGGAGAGAGACAATATTATTAGAGGTAGAGAAAGGATTACAACACAATACATGGAGGAGGATATTATCACTCAACTCCCATCTTTCTTGCTGCCCTTGCAGCTGCTGCAATGGCTGCTGCCATTGCAGCTCTCTCTTTCTCTTTATTCTCTTTCACATGCTCACACACTCTTACCATTATGCACTCTTTGCATGCCTTTTTTATAGGCATTTTATGGTTAACATGGAGGGGCCAACATGCCACCATTAGTGGCACTAATGGTGCTACCACTTGCTTGGTGGTGGTGGCCATTTGCTTGGTGGTGGGGTAGTCCCACTAATGGCAATACCTAACAATCACCCCCTTTGTCATTTATGTGGGCAATTGTCCTTTTGCTTTATCAACACAAGCTTGCATTCTGCAGCTTTTCCAAGCTTTCCATTCTGAGAGCGCTTGTGACCAAGTTTACAGGTACTCGCCAAACCTTTCAATCACCAGAGTCACCAAAACACACCCTTTCTTACACCAAAGGATCACTTCAACCAGATGGTCTCACACATCACATCTGAAGAGTGTTAACGCTTGTCTCTGGGAACACAACATTCCCCTTCGAGCGTATCAACCATGCTCGGTTCGGAATGATTCCCCAAGGCTTACAGCACCCCCTCAAACGGATATTCCAAGTGCGATAGTCATTATCTGAGTATCTCAATATGATCACAAGCCCACCACTCTTCCAACTCATCCAGGAGTTGTGCCTGCCCTCTGTTCCACCCTAGGAACCACGCCTTACTTCTCCGTGAGTCTCTCGCTCTTAGTCATAAGAGTCCAGGTAGCTCTCCACCTTTAACCATGGGGGCAGCCCATTAAAGGTTGATCCATATCTATCTCCATACTCTGAGTATTACAATGCCATTACCGAGCTCACCACCTTGACAAGAGTCAACTTGTTCCCGGAACCTACGCATGCCCTCTGTTCCTTCATAGCAGCCGCGTCTTAATGCTCCACAAGTCACACACTTATTGTCCAAGGCAAATGTCTTCTAACTCATTGATCTTTAGCATGGGGGTAATATCCATGAAAGTCAATCCTGCATTTATCTTCATACTCATCATAGCCACTTCATTGGCTATCTATCTGTCCACTTATATCTAGTCATCATATCGGCTCTGGGGCGTTCTGAACTGGGCTCATATCGTGGCCCACACACCTTCTCCTGAGGTGTCTCCGCTCATCGTGGAGCGGTCTCATCCTCTTTCATCGGGATGACTACAGTGGCTCCAAGATTCTCTATCACCATGTGGACTTAGGAGAGATTACTGCCACTGACTACATAGAAAGAGAAAGTTGCGGTATACTCGTAATCCTTCACCTCGATTTCTATGTCTAGAGCTTCTACTCCTTTCTGCTTGATAGCTCCACCTACACCACTCTCTTTGGTGTCTTCACCTTTCATAGGCGGTCGTCTTTTATCACAGGCATTTGCACCCCCTCAATTAGGTGCCTCTGCAACAGCTCATCTTTCCATCCTTGCATGCAATGGAAAGTTCCTCGCTTGTTGCCTTTATCAAGAGCACAAGAGACTTCTTGTTGTACATCCTTCACACAGTCTCTGCTCTGAGCTTCATCTGAGAACTCTTCTTCTCCTTGCACCTGTTGTCTCATTACAGTACCTCGTTAGGATCCTTTGGGTACTCCTGCACAATCTCCGTGTGCCCTCGTGCAATATCTGTTCTCCAGATTTTTCTCCCTATTCCTTGTTTATGTTTGACAACAGCTTATCCCGTCACAACACCTGTCCAAGTCAAAATAGGGTGCCAATCTTCATCCCTTGTTGTATTTCTCTTCCATTATCTGGGTCTTCATCAATTCTCTCATCGAGAAATCACAGTCACTGAATCTAACTTCTTTGGAGAAATCACCACTCCATCAGATCCTTGATCATACGGAACCCAACTGTTCCTTTATGCCGTCATCTTGCTAGTCTTCAACCGTTTCATTACAAACTGTTATATATACGAAAATAGTATCGTATGGATAATCCTTCCACTAAGCAAGTTCCCAAGAAAGATTGGAGGGGTCACAACGGTCCCGCTTAAAACCCAATCTCCTAGACAGAACTTCTTAGGCCATATCTATCCATCGTACTGTCTCTCCGTATATACAACCATTTGCTAGCTTTGTTGCGGCTTTCCTTTACAAGTGATCTGGAATATACAGGTTTAATACATGATTTCTCAACATCTAGCGAGACTACTAGTGTTTAGATTCGTCAAGATTGGTCTTCGTCAATTTTCACTCTCCACCTCTAATTGTCCACATAACTAGGTGTCCAGAGTGTCCCAAGTTTGCTTTCCATCAAGGCATTACATTTTCCCATTTAACAGTTTAGCACATGTAATTGGGTAAACATATGCACCTTCTTCTTCTTCATCTCCATCGACCTCCATCATGACCCTCAGATGCCTCCTGATCGGGCAATCTCTCTTTAATAATTCACCACCGCTATTTTTGGTCTTGAATATCAACGATCGGACCGTACCATTGCATCCGAAATGATCAAATTAGCTGGAAACATGTCTTGTATCGTCCAAATCGCACTTCAGAGGGCTAAGATTTGATCAAAACAATTATGGCCTGATCAACGACTCAGATTCACTCTCAGATCCGGTTGCACGAAGACTCTGCAGCACAGAATCCTTTCCCTCGGCTCGGCTCGACTAAAATCAGCTCGGCTCACGGCTGATGACGTGGCATGTGGGTCCCACGGTGCTGACGTGGCTCTG
The DNA here is from genome assembly GCA_018804465.1 of Populus tomentosa. NCBI lineage: Eukaryota > Viridiplantae > Streptophyta > Magnoliopsida > Malpighiales > Salicaceae > Populus > Populus tomentosa. Next base: position 2,973,582 of record CM031983.1, on the reverse strand, counting down.
ACAGGTGTTGACATGGCATGCTGACTGTGTAGGATGACGTCACCATTACATCATGCTGATGTCATCCTGGGGCCATTCTACTCTGCGGATGACGTCATAATTACATCATGCTGACGTCATCCTTATCCGGGTCAGCCACGTGAGTCGGTTCGTCTGGTATTCTGGTTGGGTCAGCCCATCCGGGCGAAGAAGACGCGTGTGACGCGTGGCGCGTGTCTGCGCCCTTGGCCAACCACTCCGCCGGCGCGTGCGGCCATGTCCGACGTCCGATTTCGATGCGGTTTTCAACAGTGGCTTCGTCTCTTCCTCCTCTACACAGTGGTATGGTCAAAACACAATTTTGACAACTTTCATTTTTGAGCAAAAATCAAACACCACTTAAACCATATGCTCTGATACCAATTGTTGGGCGGAATTCGTCGACCGGTGATGTATTGATTATTGCTCATTGGAGGGGTAAGCACACTAAGACATAATATTTAACGTGGTTCGGCAAAACCACCTACATCCACAGGAGAGAGACAATATTATTAGAGGTAGAGAAAGGATTACAACACAATACATGGAGGAGGATCTCATCACTCAATTCCCATCTTTCTTGTTGCCCTTGCAGCTGCTGCAATGGTTGCTGCCATTGTAGCTCTCTCTTTCTCTCTATTCTCTTTCACATGCTCACACACTCTCACTATTATGCACTCTTTGCATGCCTTCTTTATAGGCATTTTATGGTTAACATGGAGGGGCCAACATGCCACCATTAGTGGCACTAATGGTGCTACCACTTGCTTGGTGGTGGGGTAGTCCCACTAATGGCAATACCTAACACTAATAACTCTACCCACAGGCAAGGAGAGGAGGTGAAGCAGAAAATCCACGAAGTCTTTTCCTGCTTCAGCGAAGACGACCTGGTTACGGTTTGTGTCAACAAGAAGCTTCAAGCTCATTTTGGAGTTTGCCATGGCTGCTCCGCCTTCAGTGATGCGCCAACAAAACTTGGCGAATTAATGGCTTTTATGGTTCCTGACGAATTTGTTGAGCTATCTAACCGTATATACAGCAAGGAGCAGAACAATCACCTCGTGGGGAAGAGGAAAGGTTTGAGTGAATATTATTGTATGCCATTATTGAATTCCATTCATTATTTACTACTCTTTATGCATGTATTTTCTCATTCCTGACAGGAAAAGAAAGGGGACATGCACTGAAATAATTGCACTCCCGGTTTGATGATCAGATCCAATGATTCGCACTTTTATAAATACAATACATTATCCTAACCAAGCCTAGAGAACTTACAATTCATTTGTTTTTCGTATTACTCATGTTATAAAGTATGAACACATCCTTCCTTCCCATATAACAAGAGGACAAGCATTTTTTTACAGAAGATAACTATATATATATATATATATGATGAGCAGGTGCAAGGAATACAAGGGATCATGACTTTTGTGCGCTTGAGTTATCTTTGAAGCCATGGTTTCAGGAGAGAAATGAGAACAGTTTTCCCAACGGCTGATACTAGGTTGGAAAGCAGAGGGGCGAATAGGACACGAACAAATGCATATGCAATGATTACACCAAGAAATGTGCATGGGAAGATACTAAAAGATGTGTCTAAATAGAACAAAAGGGAAACGAAGGGCTGATTGAAGAGAAATAATATTCTTCTTATTATTTCAATCAATGAAAAGATTACAATATATATACTGATAGTTCTGCATCAGGATCATGCACTATTGCCTATAATCAAGCCTAATTATTTACAAACAAGGAAACAAATAATTAACGATTCAATTACAAGTTTGCTGCCTATTCAGTGCTGATTTGTTGCCTAATCAGTGCTGATTTGTTGCCTAATCAGTGCTTGATTTCCTTAACACTCCCCCTTAAGTTGGAGTGTATATTAATTATACCCAACTTGCTAAGTAAATTCTCAAATTGTGTAGAGCTCAATGGCTTAGTAAATAAGTCTGCTGGTTACTGTGTAGTTCGAATGTAGGATGTCTAAATCATTCCTGCTTGAATCTTCTCACGTATCAAGTGACAATTTATTTCGATGTGCTTCATTCACTCATGAAATACTGGATTTGATGCGATGTGCATTGCTACTTGATTATCACAGAACAGAGTCACTGGTTTTGCGTGATTTATCTTCAAGTCCTTTAAAATATTTTTCAGCCATGTAATCTCGCAGCATGTAGTAGCCATAGAGCGGTATTCTGCCTCTGCACTTGAACGCGATATTGTTGTCTGTTTCTTGGTCCTCCAAGAAATAGGTGCTCCTCCAAGTAAAATGCAATAACCGGTATCTCCTTGTGTCCTTACAACGAGCCCAATCAGCATCACAAAATGCTTGTAACTGAAGGTTACCCGTGGATGGTAACATGATGCCCTGTCCAGGTGTTTGCTTGATATATTTGAGGACTTAATGAGCTGCTGCTAGATGGGGTTGCCGAGGTTTGTCCATGAACTGACTTAAGATGTGTACAGCATAAGTCAAGTCGGGTCTAGTTATAGTCAGATATATCAACCTTCCAACTAACCTTCTGTATGATGATCCGTCCTCTAAGAGCTTCCCATCAGATTGTGTTAATGATACATTTTGGTCCAAAGGAAACCGGGATGGCTTGGCACCCAAAAATCTTGTATCATTCAAAATGTCAAGGGCGTATTTTCTCTGTGACAAACTGATCACATCCCGTGATCTTGCAACCTCTATGCCAAGAAAGTACTTAAGTTATCCCAAGTCTTTCAGCTTGAATTGTCTGGACAAGAAAAGCTTGGTGTTCTCTATGTCCTGCAAATTGTTTCCAGCCAATATCACATCATCCACATATATCAGTAATGCTAGAAAGTTACCTTGATAGCTGCGGACGAACAAAGAATAATCAGATAAAGACTAGTGGAATCCTGCAGCCTTGAGTGCATTGGACAGCTTGGTAAACCACTGTCTGGAGGCTTGTTTCAAGCCATATAAAGATTTATGAAGTTTGCAAACTCGTGTCTCCCCCTTTCGTTCGAAGCCAGGAGGCGGTGACATGTAAACATCCTCATCCAAGTCGCCATTCAAGAATGCATTGTTGACATCTAATTGGTGGAGATGCCAACCATTTTTGCGACAGGGGCGAAGGTTTCCTGGTAATCAACGCCTTCAATTTGGTTGTATCCCTTACCCACCAGCCGGGCTTTATACCGTTCAACTATCCCATCAGCTTTCAGCTTGATCTTATAGACCCATTTACAATCGATTGGCCGTTTATGAGAAGGCAAGGGAACCAAGCTCCAAGTTCCAGTAGCTTGTAAAGCAGCGATTTCAAGATGCATGGCCTCACGCCACTGTGGATGCTGAACAGCCTGGGAAAAACTGGTAGGTTCTTTGAGAAGGGTGAGCTGAGTGGTATAAGCTTTATGATTGGCAGAAAGATGAACATAAGATAAGTAAGAACAGAGAGGATAAGCAGTACCTGAAGTGTGAACCAAGTTCGTGGAGGATGACGGTTCAGTCCTTGAAGGGAGGGTCATACAGAGGTGAAAGTCCTGCAAATAAGAAAGAGTGGTAATTGATCGATGGCCACGACGAAGAGGTTGAGTGGGAATAGGGGAGGAGTCGAGTTGAGTGATCTGTGAGGAATCAAGTATGTGTGGGTTAGGGGTGGCCAGAGAGGGAAGATCATTGAGTGTTTGATGGGTAGTAGAAGGAGGGGGTGCAAAGTTTATGTCAAAAGGTAAAAATGAATTGGGAGTGAGTGAAGTACCAGTACTTGGTGTGAGGGAAGGAAATATATTTTCAAAGAAAACGACATCCCTTGATACTATGACCCGTTTTGTAGCTAGATCAAAGACTCGATATCCCTTTTTCCCATAAGGATACCCAAGAAAAATACATTTAGATGCTCGAGGATCAAATTTGGAGCGACTCTGTGCATGAGTGGAAACAAAACATAAGCAACCAAATACTCGTAAGTGTGAATAATTGGGAATTATGTTAAATAATTTTTCATATGGTGTCTTTCCGTGGAGAATAGGGGTTGGTGTGCGATTGATGAGGTAAGCAGAAGCAAGAATAGCATCACCCTAAAATTGATGAGAAAGACCGGCCTGAATAAGTAAGGCACGTGCCATATTTAACAAATATCTATGTTTACGTTCGGCAACACCATTTTGTTGTAGAGTATTAATGCAACTAGTTTGGTGAATGATACCTTTATTAGCGTAAAAGCTTTCAAGTTTGAATTCAAGACCATTGTCACTACGAATAATTTTGATCTTGAAATCAAATTGATTTTCAACCATGTTGATGAAGTTGACTAGAAGATCCTTAGTGTCTGATTTGTGTTTCATAAGATAAATCCATGTGCATCTAGTGTGATCATCAACGATAGTGAGAAAATATTTTGCACCTGAAATAGAAGCAACTTTATAACCACCCCAAATGTCAACATGGATTAAATCAAATGGAGATGTACTGGTAATGGAACTTGAAGAAAATGAAAGTCTTGTTTGTTTTGCTAATGGACAAATTAAACATTTGTCATGAGAACAAGAATTAACTTTAGGAAATAACTGGGATACTTTGGTTGAGGGATGTCCAAGACGTTGATGCCAAAGATTCGGATGAAGAGTTTGGGCATGGTTGCATGTTCCTTTCTTGGCTTGATCGAGAAAATATAGACCCTCCCTTTCAATTCCCGTCCCAATCATCTTCCCCGAACGTAGGTCCTGAATCACACAAAACTGGCTTAGAAAGATGGTTATACAAGAGGAATCAGATGCAAGCTTGCTAATTGAAATTAAGTTCAATCGGAAATATGGGAGACACAAAACATTATCAAGAATTAAATCAGAGGATAGGTGAACTTTGCCAATATGAGTTACTTGTGTTATTAACCCATTCGGTAATTCAACAGTGCGGCCATTGACAGGTCTTGAGTATGTGAACAGGTTTTGATCAGAAATCATATGATCTGTGCATCCACTGTCCAAAATCCATGTACTTTTGTTGCCATTAGAAATGAGTGAAAAAGCCTTACCCAAGAGTTCATCATGAGTTGGGTAGTTACTAACATGATTGGCAGAAGTTGTTTTATTCTTTAGCATGCTGAGTATTTGTTTGCATTCTTCAGCTGTGAAGGGAAAACTCATCTCCTTTCTTTCATTCTTGTGTGATGCCACTTGGCTGCCTTTGGAAATTGTCGCATTAAACTCAGCTTCAGTCACTGCTTTCTTTTTACGACAATATTCTGCTGTATGTCCCTTCCAGCGGCAAAAGGTGCATCTGAGATGTGCACGGCAATCCTTGGCAGTGTGGTTTGTTCTGTTACACTTGAAGCATCTCAGTTCAGCTTCAATCTCATGGTTTGAATTCCTTACAGCAAAAACAGCAGCCTCAGGTTGAGCATGGCTTTTCCCGGTTGTCACCTCTGATTGTTTCTCATGGCGAATGACCAATGAATATGCTTTGTTTACGGTAGGTAGTGGATCTTGTAACAGAGTGTTGCTGCGAACACCTACGTATGAATCATTAAGACCCATGAGGAATTTCATGGTTTTCTGTGTCTCCATATATGCAGCTACTTCTTTGATTGTCCCACAAGTGCATGTTGGAAAAGTGCAAAGTGCATCACGTTCATCCCATAGGCCCTTTAGCTTTGTGCAGTAAGACCCTACAGACATGTTTCCCTGCACACAGTCATGAATTTCATTCTCAACATTAAATAGTTGAACCACATTTACATGCGAGAATCGTTCCTGTTAGTCCAGCCACATCTGTCTGGCATCTTTGCAGTTGATGACACTTGTGGCAATTTCTTGGGACATGGATCCTAATAGCCAAGTTTTCACCATACTATTGCATCGGTTCCATTGTTGATGTTCATCAAATTTCTTCTCATCAGGCTCCTTCATAGAGCCATCTATGAACCCAATCTTATTTTTAACTGTCAAAGCCATAGTCATGGATTGGCTCCATGTACTATAGTTGTCTTCAACCAGGGATTGTGGCACAAGAACAACGCCAGGTTGGTCTGAATGATGAAGATAAAATTGATGATTGGGATGATCCCATCTTGCGCCTGCTGCTGTGCTTCCTTGGTCTGCCATAGGAGTCGGCTGGAGGCTTTGTGTTTTATTTTGATACCTAGACTATTGCTCTGATACCATGAAGAGAAATAATATTCTTCTTATTATTTTAATCAATGAAAAGATTACAATATATATATTGATAGTTCTGCATCAGGATCCTGCACTATTGCCTATAATCAAGCCTAATTATTTACAAATAAGGAAACAAATAATTAACGATTCAATTACAAGTTTGCTGCCCATTCAGTGCTGATTTGGTTGCCTAATCAGTGCTTGATTTCCTTACCTTTCCATCATGCAAATAAACGTTTCTCACCATACATTAATGAAAGAATTCGTTGTAATATATTTTCACGAATTCCATTACCTTTGAAAGGAAGACTGCGGTAAGTGCTGCCTTAGACTGCAGAGAAGCCTTCAACACTTACAGACCCTACAAGATGCAAAAACAGAGAGTAAATCGATAGTGCTTAGTATCCACATCACAAATACATTAATTGCAGAGCCACTGGTATTAACTATTAATATCAGAGGTCCAGACAAAGTTTCGTGCTGTTAACCACCAACTTTAAAAACAACAAAATTCAGAGCTTAAATTCTTACCCCATTAATCCCAAACTCAGCCATCCTTTCCTCAAGTGCGCCAAAATCCCTAACATTGAACTTGTTTAGCTGAGCAACACCGGATATCATTGACATTGGTGACACTGACAAATCATCAGTCACCATGTATGTAACCAATCCCTTCATCTATCCTCCCTCACTGGTTGAATCAGCAGTAGAATTATTCTCACCAGCAAACTTCACCTCATAACACATTGGATTTCTGCAAGTAGCAAAAATGGTGTCTTTACAGTCTGCGGTACACCGGCATTGCTTCACACACATGTACAACTTTCTCTCGGCTTGATTGGTGTCAGGCACATTAGCAACATGGTTTGGCACATGGGGCTTTAAAAGCAAATCCGTATTTTGATTAGGCTGCATGTAAAGTTTGATCGAGGTTTTCAATGCTCCAGTAAAGATTTCCGATGCAGCCAACCATGGTTGCGTTTGTGATAAACCTAATCACGGTACCCACAGGCAAGGAAAGGAGGGTGAACAGAAAGTCCACAAAATCTTTTCCAGCTTCTGCAAAAAGGACTTTGTTGGCTTTCTTGTCAACCAATAACTTCAAGCTCGGTTTGGTATCTGGTTCTATATATTTATAAAGTAATTTCAGCATAATACATTGCTTTAGCTGCATTTTCACACATCCTTTTAGAATAAAAAATTTAAAGATTTCGTTGAAATTATTCGTTTGAAAATTTCTCAAAAAACTGATCATAGGTTTTTCTTTTCATCAGAACAATAAGACTGTTATACTCATTACTAAACTTATTGAAGAGATAAAATATAACCAAGGTATATTTTTTTTTATTAGAAATTGAATCGATCATAAAAAAAAAATTAGATCAAAAATTAAGATATATTTTGAAAAAATAAAACTTTCATTGAAGGATCTCAAAAGGAATGAAATGGTAAAAAAGGTCAAGACTTTAACATGAGGAGCATTTATGGTAACCCATCTTGGTAACCACTATTCTCTTTTTATAGCAAGAAAAACATGAAAACGCATCAAAATTTTACAACAAAATCTTGACTGGCTATTATAAACTACTTTCTAAACTAGCTGTGTCCGAGACACAACTCGGTTAGAAAAAATTCCCCACGCCAGAAATTCCTCACGCAAAGAGACAACAACAACGATGTTGTAAGACAGAACATCACAATCTAAAAGAAAGAAAAGAGTAAATTCGATGACATGATAGCTAAATTAATACGAACAAAACGCATATATCAATACAAAATATCTCTTATCTCTTCAAGAAAAAAAACGAACCTTTTCTCAATAACCCCGCCCCTAGGAGAACCTTTTCATATATTTTAATAGGAAATATAAAGAGAAAAGGAAACGAAGAAATATAGCTCGCTCATCAATACAAAAGGACTCACTGTAATATTTTCATAAATATTTCCGTTTTATGACTAACCAAGGCTGTTTGTTTTCATGGTTACAAATATTTTTTAAAAAATTATTTTTTATTTTTAAATTATTTTAATTTATTAATATAAAAAATTATTATTTTAATATATTTTTAAATAAAAAAATATTTTAAAAAATAATCACTACAAATGAATTTTATAATCTTATTAAAACATATTTGATGACCAATCAGATTTACTCAATTTCTATATCTACTAAAAGTTAAAATCTTAAGTTAAATTTAGAGAAATTGTACATTAAATTAAATTGGTTTAAATTTAGAGAAATTATACATTAAATTAAATTGGTTTAAGTGAGTGAGTATTTAGTGGTATTTTAGTAGTTATTTTAAGTTCACTTTTAAAGAAAAATAGATATTAATAAATATAAAAAAATAGATTGAAATATTTTGTATTATTTTTGTGCGTCATGAGTTTCATATTATAAAAATTTTATAATATAAAAAGTAATTTATAAAATATCTCATAAAATTTTTTAATTAAATCGATATGAAATGTAATTTTTAAAATTATATAAAATTGTTTAATTTTTTAATTAATACATAAATTAGTTAAAGGATACCCCCATTGAATGTCGAGATAAAAAAAAATTAGCACCTTATAATTTAATTTTATTTTTAAAAAAGAAGAGTCTAGAATATTTATACCTTGAACATCAGTACCAAATATAGATGATCATCAGTGCTGTTAGATTTAAAATAAGAACAAATTCAATGGTCAGTATTACTTCATTCTGATAATGAAATATCGTAACAGTAGCTTATCAAAATATCTCCTTCCTTTTTGAGAATCAGAAGTACCTTCGAATTAATTTACGGATAAAGTTAAGTTTTTTTTTTTTTTCAACTATCTTAAAAGCGCACACCTCATACCAACTCATAGCATTAAAGGAAATGCTAATTGAATATTTGATCATAAAATTCAAATAGAGAGATTACATGAGAAAATAAATCTTTTTAACCACTTTATCTGAAATTTTAGTTCAAAATTCAACTTAAAAAACGTAGAAAAGTTTGAAAAAAACTGGAACTTATAATAATGGAGCTATTTAGCAGCTCAAAATACCATTAGATGCCAGTCATGTTATGAAGCACATTATCAAGGTCATGTCAGTATTGTCATGTAACTTATCCATTGCTTCATAAATCTGTCATTGTGATGCGTTTTTGCAAAAACATATATATTTTAGATTATTTTAATATGATATTGTTAAAAGTAATTTTTTAAATAAGATCATAATAATAATAATAATAATAATAATATAAATTATATATATTGAAATTTTATTCAACATATAAAAGACGTCATGATGATATGATACTCTAGCATCAGGGATCCAACATTTATGTTTTATTACTGGGCGACATATTGCACGTAACAGTAGTATCTCCCCTTCATTTTTTGCTTGATAGTGCCTCCTACTTTCTGCAACACTGTCTGCCTTTTCGGGCTTGATAAAAATCTGACAAGTTGCGAATTATTCAACTTTGCCGACTAAAACATCCTTGAAATGTTGGATTTGTGTACAATTGTCCACTCAAAAAGGCAACGTCCCGTGTCCAAACCGAAGACCTTCGTAGCAAGAATTATTATGGCCTGTCTTTATCAAGTTCACATCTATTTTCCTTTCCTTTCCCCTCGAATGGAGCATAATAACGCGATAAAAGAAGAAAAACCAACATGACACTAACGGGCACTTAAGTTCAGTGATTTTCGAGCCCGGGGGGATGTCAAAGATGAGAGGTTAAATAATGAGAGAGGTGGAAGTCCCTGTCAATCCATCTGGGTCCGTATCAACTTGCTCAGATTACCTAATAATATCATCACAACAGTTTTTGCTGACGATGGAGACTACGAAAACAATGGCTTAGTTATCTGGTTGCTTGTCTCTTATCCTTCGTTTATTAAAAATAATAAACATTCATAAAACGACATGAGAAGATAGGGAAAAACAAATAAAAAAGAACCGCTGCGTGGTTGGCCAATTGGCCAGTAGCTCGGCGTCTATATCAAAACAAAACTCCAAGGAGCAAGGATGAAAACATGCTGTGTTGTAATCACAAAGGCATATGATTGATGCGCGTTAGGGGGTGGTACCTCTTATCATATGAATGGTCTCCACTATTACAACCATCGATGTTGTAAGCACCAGGAGACAATGATTCAAGCATCGGTGAAATCTCTAGTTGTCTCTGGTAACCGGAGCAGCAAAATGACAAGCATTCAAAAGCAAAGTTATTATCAGAAGAGCATTTCCTACTAATGAATACCGGGTCAACACCACTTATTATGATGCAAAAGCCATTCGAGGTTGATATCGCTCATGATTGCTAATCCTTCCAGCAACTTACCCTGCATACCCTCAGATGAGATAAGCTTGCCCATCCGACCTGAGAGAGCAGTCGGTGTAAAAAAAGGATGCCTGGTTTTAACAACGGCAATCAGGGCAGCCCATTCAAAACAATTTCAACAAGCATATGGCATGGAGGAAGCATATCTTACCATCTAAACAAAAAGAAATTCAGAAGTAGGAAAGCAAATTAACCTCGGAAGAGAAATTTCAATGTATCTATTTTGCCTGAAAAAGCCTTCAGGAATTTGTTTCTGGTAATAATTGAATATACAAGAACATTCAATTGGTCGACAAAATGACTCAGTTATGAAGTGTTACGGCACTGTACACCCAGGTGAATAGCCACAAAGAAGCTTAGAGAGCAGCCACCTGTAAATAGTATGAGAAAAAAAAAAAAAAAGAAGAAGAAAGAAGTGAATTGTCTACAATAAAACAAAAACATGCAGATTCAGGTACCATAAGCTCAAGTTTAAGATTATAATATTTCCCTACACCAGCAGAATCAACTAAACAACCCCCCCAAGGAAATGCCTGTGGCTATCATATTTCGGATCAAGCTACTATCTAACAACCTGAGATGTCATAAGCAAGCCGGGGATTGATGCAACTCACATAACACACGCAGTTCTTATTTCAAAAGGATGTCATAGAAGGTCACTAATTAGCTAACAGTTTGCAGTCTAGCCTAAACAACCCCCTAAAAGATACCATCCCTATTGCAGAACCACATAAAACATAACTCATAGATACATGCTAGCATGTGAGTTCACAGAAGGTCATTAATTTACCTCACTGGTTTTGCTGTGAGAATTGATTTCAATGCCCAAATACAATTAGGGCAGCTGAAGGAATTGGAAGAAGGTCTAAGCCATTGCATTACAGAATCCTCCATTCTTCAGTGTTGCTACAATGCACTTAACAATGCAAGAAATTCTGCTGGTTCTTCATCTTCATTGACCACCTGTCAATAACATGCAGTTATGACAAAACTATTAGCATGGTTCTGCTGTCTCAGATCTGAGAAAATAAACACGTAATAATTTTTTGCCAAAATGCATGGTAAGGAATTGTAGCGATGGTTGACAGAAAAGGAGAGGCATGAAAAAAAAAAAAATGGAGGTGCAGAAACAGTAAATAACCACCAACTTGAGCAACAGGGATAACATATAAGTGGGTGATGCTAAGGCAGAGACAAGAAGCTTCAATGGAAGAATAAAACCAAGGAAATCAAAATTTGATCAAGATTTTCCGATTAGAGTGAAAGCATTCCTTGCATTTTTCATTTGTTCTTCCTATCAAAGTTTCATCGAAAAAGTAAAATTTCTTGACTCATGAATCAGCACAACATTCTGTTCTAATCGCTCTAATCTGTCCATACCCAAACACTTGCAAACTCTCTACAGGAAATAATCAAATCAGTCCACAGAAGGTACCATCAAGGCACACATAAAGATTATAGGATAGAAACCAATGGGAAAAGAGAAGGGAAAAGGAAGGAAAGAAAGATAGGATATAATTTTAGGAGATTTATTGGTTGTACCACTTGCTTAGTCCCTCAACCAAAAAAGTGCGCAACTTAAGCTTTCTCAATAGGATACTTAGAACTAGTCATTTACATTCTTTCCCTAAATCACCAACTTTCATGTTTGGGTAACCTAATTTTGAGCAATTGTGCGAACAACTTAAGAAAAAAAGGAGGGGAAATTATGAATAAAAGATTTTGTTAGACAGCAATTCTATTTTTCTTCATAATATTAATGGCAAATAGACAACCACGCAACTAAAGTGCACAAATTATAGGGCGTTGCAAAAGTTGCAACAAAAGGTGATGCTGCCTGAGAGATCAAATATAACCCCATACCTTAATGGTAAGGTCCTTCGGAAGACCCATTTGAGCTAGAACATAATAACCAGCTTGACTCCAGTAAATATGTTCAGAATCTGCTAATAGTCTGTTGTTATCTAACTGAATCATGCTTTTCTCATCGGAAAATGATTTTCCTACCCAAAAGTAGAGAATCCTAGTCTCATCTCTGCCTACACCTCTGGTTGGCACTAAAATGGCAAAGGCGGTTTTAGAATCTAAATCACTGGTACCCAATGCTGCAATCCTTTCTAGGCTGGGCCAGCGGCATACCAGAGGTTGCATTACTTTACAACTTTCTTCAACACTTTCCTCCATCCCATTTGACGCATAACACCCCGAGCTTTCTCCCACAGGGCAATTTTTACCCAGTTCATCAAAATTATTTACAGTGGAGGCTTCCTTGTGATGTAAGTCAGGACTAGCTACTCTGACCAGAGAGATGTTTGGCTTGCACTGTTGAATTGAATGTCTACCTCCTTTAACATCATCCTTGGACTCTAAAACAATGTCTATGCTATCTGAATTGCACCAAGAGAAACTTTTCTCGTTTATCTTAGCACCCTGTTCCTGGCTGGCAAGAGAACTTGGAGGTGTATTGTTCACCCTCATATTATCAGTCACCATCGGCAGCTTCAAAGACTTTGACAAGCTACCTCTGCGCTCGGCAAGTGAAAGTGAAGATTTTTTGGATAGTGAGGAAGCTGCCGGAAAATGTTGCTGGGACGTATCGACACCATAAATACTTGATAATGGCTGGGAAGAAGATTTAGATGAGAGAGACAAGTTGGATAAATTAGACAAGGTTGAAGATACTGGAAGAGAACATGAAGTTGCTGAAGGAGAATCTAGCGAGGATTCTGAAAAGTACTTTGAGTTAGTGCTAGAATCAGAAGAGATAGAATCTGGAGAGAGATAGGGAGGCGAAGAGGAGGAAGATGACGACAGCGAAGATGAAGACGGTGATGATGAGTGCACTATCATCATAGAGTCTGAATAGACCCTGGAAAGCAATATCTTCGGTGCTGAGACAAACTCCTTCATATCACCCGGGGCAAACTTCCGCCTTAGCACGCTCCAACTGCTTTCTCTAGCAGGAAGATGGGTTTCAAGCTCATTCTCTGATGATGCAAATGGAGGCACAAAACCCCCCTTGATAGCTTTTTGGAAAATCTCAAAATCAACATTATATGTATCTACTTTCCTCTCACCAGGGCAAATCTTAGCTCTGGATCCCCCGCTATCTCCTCCATTAGCAGATTTATCCATCAAAGGTAAATAATAAGAGAAAGCATCCCAAAAGTAAGCTGGTTCTTCGCATTCTTTAACCACTCTTATTGGTCCTTGAACTCTTTCATACCGAACAATCTGGCAAACTGCCCCTCTCGCATCCCTTTCCATAATGGCCTCACAATTTTTACCGATCCAGACATATATTGAAGAAGGTATGTGAACAATAAAGGCACCTCTAGAATCCAGCGCAGATGGCGAAGGGTCATTCAGCATCCTTGGGACAAGATGCAAAGGGTCATAGGGTGAGTGTGGGGCAATTCTATACATCCTCAACAATGAACTAGGGCTAAGAGGGAAGGCATGAACCCTCTTTTGGCACTGTAATAACTGGCAGGCAAAACCCATGTTGGGATCTGCAATCCCTCTTGCTGCCTTCACATACTGAAACGCGTCATCAAAACTCTGGCCCTCTCTCCACATGAGATATGCTATCACTAATGAAGTGGACCGTGAAACCCCTTGGCAGCAATGAACAAAAACCCTCCCCCCCTGTTCCCTAACATCTTCAAAATAATCGAAAACATCATATAGAATACTCGTTATATCCTCTGATGGACTATCCTGCAACCACAAAGTCCTATACACAAAATCTGCCTTGAAATACTCCAGACAAACAAAACCCACACAATTTAACACATGGGTAATCCCATTCTGCTTCAAAATCTCCCTATCTCTAGCAACAGCATCCCCACCTAGATACACGTGTTCAGCAACTTTAGAGCATTCCTTATCAAAGAAAGCAATCCTATCCTTCTTCACCAACCCACCGTTCCTATCAGGGGTCCTTTGAATCGAAGATAAATCAAGTTTCAACCTTTCACCGCTGTTGTTCCCACTCGGAGTAGGAGGCTGCGGCCACTCTCCCAAATCATCAGAACCTGCTTTTGGCCACTCGTCTAGACTTCTCCGAGCAATCGACAAAGGTGGCAAGCACGACCGTGCTTTACAATTCTGTTGAGACCGCGGAGTTAAAGGAGCAGGATACCTCCTGTTTTGCCCATTACCACTATTATTACCAGCAGGATTCCCATTCGGATCTATAACGCAATCTTTCTCTTCTGTTCCAGGGTGCTGTAGAGCAGTCCTGGAAGACGACCAGGACGCAGAACGCCAGAAGACTTTGCGAGACCCGCCGGCAGAAGGAAGCTGGCACGGAGCCAGAGGATTATTAGAGGCATCTTCTTTGCCCACCATGCCCACTACGCACTTGAACAAAAAGGTTATAACGACCTAGGATTTGAACCAAACCCAGAAATCCTAAGAACCCTGTATTTCTTTGATCTTCTACTTCAATATTCAAGACTAAACATGCTGGGGTTAGCTAGATCAAGCAGGGTGTTCCAGTGATACTGCAATCAAATAATTATCAGCAAATCAACATCAAATTAATCAATAACACAAGAAACATAACAATAATCAATGATTTAAAGAAACCCACAAATCCAAAACAAGAACCAAAAAAAAAAATTAGGGTTTTATCAGTTACTTAATGCAAATGACCACGGAAATAGAAAGAGAGAGACAGGGAAGGGGTTGGATTCAGGACTTACAGTATGATGTGAAGGGTGAAGGCGTGTAGAGAGAGAATATTGGATTTATGAGGAACGAGCGGATAGTTGGGGATGTAAAAGGGAAAAGGAAGAGAAGGAGAAAGGTAACAGTCTTATTTCTTTTCTTTTTTTGCTTTAGTTTTATTTTCAGCTGAGACTTGTAATGTTTCTTTGTTTGATTATATATAGAGGGGCGGGGGGGTGGGGGAGCCTTCTTCTCTTTACTTTTTCTTTTTTTATTCACAACATAGCGATACCAGGAGCCTGAAAGTTTATTGTAATTCTGGATTTTTTTTTGTTTTTTATTTTAATGTTTTAATATTAAAAATAAAAAATATTATTTTAATATATTTTTAAATAAAATAATTTTAAAACACAAATTCTATTTCACTAGCATTAACATTATTTTCTTCCCTTTATTTTTTTTTTCTTTTTATTCATATAAAAAGCATGATTGGAAGGGTGGTTAAATTACACTTTTAAAAAAATTTGAAATTTTTTATTTTAAATTAATATATTTTTTAGTTTTTATTATTTTAATGTATAATTATTAAAAAATATTATTTTAATATATTTTTAAATAAAAATATTTTAAAACACAATTTTTACATAATTCTCAAACACTCCAAGTTCAATACCAGCCAGCCATCATTTTTTATGGCTCATTACCATCCATGATCCGCGATGTTTTTTTATTTTCTTTTTTGAATTGGGGGGGCATGAAATTTAAACGATGAGAAATGTTGTTCATCACCAAAAATTCATCAATAATAAACATTTTTAAAATATATAAATCATTTGATAATGGTTGTTGTTTATACCCATCAATCTTGCTAGTAATTTATTTTATCTGAAGATTTTGTCTATGACGATGTTTGGGGGTGAATATTGTTTTCTCTTAGGTGATTGATTTGATTTTAAGGATGAAAACAACAGTAATTATTATTGATATAATTATATTAGAATTCACGAGTGCTTATATATATATAGTTCACTTCTATTAAATTTAAAACATGATTGCGCGCCACAAATTTAATAATTATTTAACTAATTACTGTATAAGAACTGAAATTAAAAAAATAAAAATGAATGAGCTTAACAATTATATCGTGTAATTAGTAAATTACTTTCCTTTTCTTCCTTCACTTGAATTTTGAGAAAAACAATGGTCAAAACTCCTTCAAGCCTGGGGTCATGGGTATTGCAATGTTATAAAATTTATAAGTTTTTGTTTGTTTTTGTATTTAAAAAATATTTTTTTTATTTTAAATTAATTTTTTTAGTGTTTTTAAATTATTTTAATGTATTTATATTAAAAATAATTTTTTAAAAATAAAAAAAAAATATTACTTTAATATATTTTTTAATAAAAAGTATTTCAAAAAATCACTATAACCATACTCTCAAACAACCTATTTTTTTATGGATCTTAAAAATATTTTTTATGTTTTTAATATAAATATATCAAGATTATTAAAAAAATAATTAAAAATATATATCTTAACACAGAAACAAAATACTCTCAGTTAAAAAACAAGTGTATCGTTGAACATTCCATTTAAAACGTAACCACCTCAGCCCACTTGCTTACCTGCCTGGCTATTGCAGGGAAAACTGATTAGAAGAAATGCTAGCGTGTCACGGTTATCATCTTCCAGTCGACGTGCAATATATTTATTTATTTATAAGCAACGTTGTCTAAGCAAAATCTTTCCATACAAAATACACATGGTAATTGTCTCTATTACATGAGAGTTCGGTCGTGTAAAAATTATATAACCCATGATTAATATTTATATACAAATATGTGTGAAAATTTCACATGAATTTTTTTTTTTAAGTTTTTTTTAAATATATTAAAATAATATTTTTTTATTTTTAAAATTCATATTTGATATCAATATATCAAAATAATCTAAAAAATACTAAAAATATAATTTGAAAAAAAATAAAAAATATTTAATTTAAAAAAAAACATTTCTGAAAGTTTTTTTTTGGCTTAAAATTATATTCTTTTATGTTTTTTATATAGCTTTAATGTAATGATACAAATAATAATTTTTATAAAATTTAATAAACACTATTTTTATATATTTTTTATATAAAAAAAAATTATATTTAAAATCAACATAAACAATGGTCACGTTTATTGAGTGAACAAGTTATCTTCTTTCTTTTTTATTCCCCCGAAAGGTGGTAAATGCTAGCATACAGAGAATTAATTCCGAAACAAATGCTACGGAATATAGGATTTCATTTTTATTTTTATTTTTTAAAATTGGAGACCTTTTGAAAGAAAATTAAGGCGAAAATAAATAGACTGTACGTACCTCACCTCGACTGTAAAAAATTCATCGGGTATAATTTGCAGGTTTTTTTAAAAAAAAAATGAAAATGAAAATAAAAATTTCGTATGTTTTTTTATAGTAAAAATAGAAAAGTAACGGTAATTTACTAGATTTGTATTCAGCAGGCAAAAACCTTTCAAGCTTTGCTGGCTTTGAAAAAAATTCAAAGAAGACAAGCAGGAAACCAAGAGGCAATTTCGTGAATAATATATGCATCATATTATCAAACACACGCGAGGTTAGGACACTCTCACAGGCTCGCTCTATCAATATATTCAAATTTCAATGGCTTAAAATCGATCTCAACTCTTAATCATGGGACGCTGGTCGATCTACGACAAAAGTACAGGTATTAATTCTAGCAAAATCACAAATATATTTGTTTTTATGTTTTAAAAATAATAATTTTATTATTGTTTTTTATTTGTTTTAAATTATTCTTCATATATTTTTAAATCATTTCAATATATTAATATTATTAAAAATAATTTTTTTAATATCACCACGCTTTAAAAAAAAAAACTTCAATACACTTCCAAACGAGCTCTGAAGCCAGTGAGTGAGGTTCATGCAGTGGTGGAACCTGCAAAGTTACAGACTGTACAGCAAATCCATGTGAGATGAGATCCGGAATGCCGGTGCACCAGTGAGAATCGGATGCTCATACTCTAACCTCTCTAATTTTTTTATTTTTTTTAATTAATATTGATAACTAATTCTATAAATTCTAAAATTAATAATTATATAAGGTTTTAATAGCACTAAAAAAAACTCATATTTATAATTATTAGAGAACAAACTTAAAATTTAACTAGTTGAGTTCCTTCTAAAAGTTAATCTCTCTATTTATTTTATTTTTTTATTAATATAAATATTTAAATCAACTTACATATATAATTAATTTTATAAAATTTAAAATTATCAACTATATAAATTTTGTCACTATATGTGTGTGTATTTGTCACTGTTAATCTCTCACCCCACGCAACTTTATTCCACGGGATACTGTATGGCCCTTAAGTAGTAGTTTCTCAGTTCGACCACCTGAGTTGGCCATGCCAGTGGCCAGGAGGAGCTGGGGAAATTAAAGGGAGGGCCTAGAAAAGCAAAATATACCAAGTAAATAAATGCGGGATGCCAGTGGATGGGCAGAAAAAGGAGGGAGTAGTAATTAACGTCACGAGGAAATGTTTGTGGAGTTGCTGCTGTGATTTAATAATCATTCAAGAATTCATGAGGATTCGTACAAGAAAGTTTGCATATTCCTATCATCACCTTCAGGCATTTTGCTAGTATTCTGTTCTGCTGTATCGAACACCAGCCCAATTCTGCAGAAATCAAAGCCATCTGCACTTCATCAACGTTTAACCATGGTTCTGATAACACCGTAGTCGTCAAATAAAAGGAACTGGTAGTATATTTTTGGAGTCCTTTATGCTTTCCCATGGACGAAGGCAAGAGATGAGGCCTGCTTGAAGCAAAGGTTTACTCGGTAATCAAGAATTCCACTTATGTTCACCTGCTTTTCTACGTGCTGCCATGGCTCGTGGATGTGAAATTACTTTAAAAGGAAGAAGTCGCATGATTCTTGACTGGAAAGGTAGTCAATCATATATCTCGAGTAGAAGGACTAGTTGGGAAATCGGGAATCAAAGGAAAACCAACCACAGATTGGTCTGAAACAGGAAAACATGGCAGATGGGATAAGCTTTACCAACTTATGAGCAAATCTTGCCACTGTTATGTGAAAACTACACTTTGGTAAAATATATATATATATATATATATATATATATTTGTTATATTTTGGATCCTAATCGTGAAATTTATCCTGAATCATCATACAACAAAATGGTAGGACCCAGTAGTCCTGTTACAATATCATGACAACTTTCGAAGTTTCATTTCATTACCCTGTGCAGCAAGCAAGGTGGTTGTTGCACATGGATAAAGATGAAAAGCTCAGGCCCAGTGGTTCAGTTCAGGCAACAGTGATGCTTCGCATCCATGACTTCTTGTTTTGTTGAATCAAGTTGTTCTCCTCGAGCAAGACCGCTGTTAGACTTTGATTTCTAACCTAGGACGGTATCCAGAAACTTGGGTTTTACTTCAGAGGTTGGACAACCTCACAGTATCAGAGCCTTGGTCGACGACATGTAAGGAAGAAGCTGATGCCAACGTGTGGATTTCAAACTAAGAATCAATACCATGTTGAATAACGGGACCGGTCATTTTTTTCAAAAGAGTTGTTGCTATTTTTCAATTTTTATGGAGCATTTGACCAGTTAGCTAATAATTCAATTGACCATCCTATTTGATGGTAATTATTTTCAAAGTTTATCTTCATTTTTCTTTTCTGCTGACTAGGACAGAAAGACTTTACTTGCTGTCGCTCAGACCTAGTTCCAGACAACTGAAATTTCTGAAAGCTTTGTATGCGGGAATCATAAGAAAAATATTTTCCTTTCATAAGAAAACTTGATCCAGGAATAAAGAAATCAATTGCGTATGACAGGCCCATAATTCTGAAAAGCCGGTTGCAGAAGGGACGTGCTGTCCCTGTAAAAAGCCAAGCTCAATGGAGGCAATATTTGCAGGAAAACCAATCACTGTTGAAGATGTATAGGAATCCGAGGGAGCTTATTGGATTCAGATTGACATGCTCAGGAACCTGAATATAAAACAGCAGAAAATGGATCAGATTCATAACTAGAAATGGTAAATTACTCTAGCTCCACACGCGCTCTATAAATAACATAGAATGGACGACAACACCATGTGTAAGAGCCAAAAACAAGTATACAAGGAAATACTTATGTAAGATTATAATTCAAATCCATGCACAACCAGGTCTTGCACACACACACGGACGTTGTTACAGATCATCCAAACATAACAAAATTGATTTAGTACAAGCAAGGAATTAAGGCTTACTTTCGAACACAAACCATAAACTCATGTAAAAAACTGCATATTACCACAATGACTTGATTCAATCATCTGCAAAACTGTAGATCATCTCCGAAAAATCCACTAATTTATTAAAACTCTGAAGTAGCCATCCATTTTAATGTGCTCTTAATCGAAGGGAAAAGGCTTTTCAGTTGACAAAGTTTGCACCTCCTATTCTTTCATGTGGATGAGATCATGAGAGGACATCTGTTGTAAATTTTAGAAGCAGGCTGAATTCTCAACAACTTAATCAGAGGTTCCTGAAAATATGTTGAAAAACTCCATATTAGACTTCATTTTTTTAACATCACTCTTGACGATGACGTATTTGACTACAGGTGTACCTGCTGCTGCTCGAGGCCATACCGTTTGGTGAACAACTGAAGCATCAGCTGTCTCTGCCCACATGCAAAACTTCTCCCCCAATCACGAGCTCTTGCATAGAAGTATCATTTTTTCCTTCAAGTAGCTCAGCTTTGTAAACATCATCCCGGGGGGCATCTAGACGGTCCAGATACCAAAAACCCTGATTGCTGAAGACGCATCTGAAACCTTTTGCAACAGCCTTTGCACAGACCCAACCACCCAACCTGCAGCACCAGAAAGAGAAGCCCGTTATTGAAAAATCAAAATTGTTATCTTGTCATGACATTAGAATGGATGTGTCTGGAAACAAAAACGCACCACTTATGCACTGTAGTCCTTGGATTAAGGTTTTATGCAACTGTATTGAATGTTTCTTCCCTGAGAAAATGAAATAAAGACTGTCAAATGTCTAGCACTAAATATCTCTAATTTGGGGAGCAAAGAACATGGAAAATAAATCTGTTTCAACAGGTCACCTTGTCATGATAGGTCCATCGAAAGAAAATCCAAGAGCAAAACCAATTCTGAAGTGCTGGTATAATTTTATATGATGTGGATTCAAACAGTTCTTATTGAATCCAAGATAAGATATTACTAACAAATATATCTTATTGAATCCAAGATAAGATATTATGCAAATTAACCAGCAGGTACCCTGCCTCAATACCAGGCACCTTTTTTCACCCACAAATACCTGGCACTTTGGCGATTCCCCGATTCCCATTTGCAAGCATGGCAGCCATGATCTATTATCATCTAAGATCACCCAAATACTGAATACGCATCAAAGCACATTAATAGGATACAGCTACACAACATAATTTTTATTAAAAGCATCAAAATACTGAGCAGAGCTAATCACTTTGTTTAATATTTTCATCTTTCATGCAAATCAGTTGAAGTCAGGACCCTGCAACTTTCAAGTTTCTGCAATAAATGGTTATCAAACAGGGCAAAGAAAACGCCAGATGTTGGAAACAAAAATTCTATTAAAGCCAGGAGGACGTGATTAAACATCCCGCCCAACCAATTTCCAGAACACGCCCATCTTTTATGAGATTCTTTTTCGTGTAGTAGAAAACTACAATCAGTACGGAATGTCCAGGACTAGCTGTATTGGAGCTCAACTGATCATTTGGGACTCCCGTCATTTGACGTGTCTAATTTCTTCAACTTATATGAGATTTATTTCTTATGTGAAAACCTAAAACGATAAGCCATAGAGATGGTATTGGACTTCTCCAAGTACATGACGTAGACAAAACAAATATTTTTGCCTAAGAACTTCCTACACAAGAGCACCAGCACGTGCTTGCATCAGAAATTGAAACTAATAACTTCACATGAGAATGGTCAAACAATGTCACCTTTAAGGTAAATTTTAAAAGTCATGTTTTTACCCATGTCCTTCAACCTATACTCTAGTGAGATATATTTAAAAGCTGAATTCTTGGCAGCAGGCTAGTTTGGAAATATGCATCATCACATATCAACTAATAAAGTGAAGAAAATGATAAAGCAAATGAGTTCAGGAACGTACCATTGCTTCACATGCGATGTAGAGATCCAGCAATCTGTCAGATATTGAACCATTTAGTGTGACTAAACATCGTAAGCATGAAAATACAGACACACACGTAGTGCAAGCAGTTAGAAGCCAAGTTTTCCTGATTTCTAAAGCAGATATAAGTGATTATATTGGTGATGAACAGGTTTTTGAAACTGAAACTTATTGAATGGGTAATAGAAATCTTACTTCACAATTTCATATGCATCCTCAACAGTGTATCGTTCCCATTTTGTATATGAACCTTTCCACAAATTCGGAAAGGAAGGTACTTCTAAAGGAAATGACTGTTCATCTATGATGTGCCAGTGGAGGACATTCTACTGACTGTAATATCCAATATCAGATGACGATAAAATAGAAGGAGAAAAAGAATGGAAATGTAAGAAAAGCTCTCGTACAACAACATTACTTGCAAGTTTAGCATATGTCATTGATTCATTTATCTGCTTTATGACATTAATCGGTAGATAGTGCCTTGACGTATCTGCAATAGTGTACTTAAGAAGGGAACTGAGCAACATTTTAATTGAAAAACCAAGTTAGGAAACAATACTGCAGTTTGCTCTCTCCCTCAACAAAAGAAATAATTCTCACCAGGCAAGAGCCCACGATATGCAAAACTCGGTTTGTCTACGTTATTGTACCATGGGGCTTTGTATATTTGTACTGTTTTTGGTCTCGTAATCAGATGCACAGAGTTGGCTGAACTTCTGAAAGATCACATCAGAGAAAATAGAAGGGAGGGTTAGTGTACACAACTCCGACCACTCATATGCACATCATTCTTTTCTAGCAGCTAGTTAAATATTTAGAAGGCAGACACAATTCATACACTCAGTCAAATCACAAGCACACAGCTTCTTGGAAAAGCCGCGCAATAAAGAGGAGCTCGAGATGGCACTAATTTAATACAAGATTTTAATTTTCACTCAATGGCAAAGAGATTTTCCGAGGTCATATTGAGCACAACAAGGGAGTTAACAGAGAATTTGACCTGTTTCTCTCCACACTTACGGTATTTATTGTTAATGACGATGCATTTACTTCGTGTGTGGGCGATTTTAAGTGAAAATGTAGCCATTCTCTATCTCCTTATCCACCATCCCCAGCCCCGCTGCATCGCCACTCTCTCTCTCTCTCTGGTCAACTAGGAAGCGCCATCCAACTTATGATCAAAAGAAAAATTCTGACATGCCACCATTATATGCATGTGAAAACAATTATTTATCGTGAAATTTGATGGAATTATATGTCAGATTAATAAAATAAATAATAAATTTCATATAAAAACAATTTTTTTTTGTTAAATTTAGATGCAATAATAGCCTCATTATTAATTATTTGGCTCAACCTATCAGCCGGTTGATGTAATTATATAAATTGCTTGACCAATTTATTTAAAAACTGTGATTGAACTTTTATTTTTGGATATATTTTACAAGTTTATATATATTTTTGTCTAATTTATAAATTAAAAAACAAATTCTAATTAAAATCTCAAGAATTAATATTTACCTAATAACTTACTTTATATTTTTAGTGTCAAACAACAGGCTAGTTTAACTGATTATTATGAAATGATCGGTGGGCTAACCAAAAACTTCAATAGCTTTAAAATATAATAGTTAATTAAATATCATGTTTCTAGATTATGAAATTAATAAAATATTATTGTTCTTATATATATATATATATTGCTAAATGCACAGTTTATCCTTTAAATTCAGTATATTTTTTATTTAATATTAAGTAATTAATTCATTGTGACTTCTTGTTGTTGTGGATAATTACCTTTTAGCCGTAGTGTAATGATTGCAGGGTGAGTTGACATGGCAGACCTTAAAAACAACCTAACGAATCAGGAGGAACCTGGATCAGTACCGTGTTTAAAATTGCAGTAAAAAGAATTTTATTTTTTTTATTTAATTTATTTTTATTTTTATTTTTTACATTAATATATTAAAATGGTTAAAAAAACCCAATTTTTTATTAAAAATAAACACAATTAAACTAGAAAAATAAACACAACCTAGTTTTATAAAAGTGAGTATTGCAAGTGGGGGTAAGTTCTGTTTTTATGCATTTTTAAAGTATTTTAATTGAAAAAATATAAATTAATGATGTTAAAAATTAAAAAATATATCTTAATATATTTTTAAATAAAAAAATTAAAAAAATATTATACACCACAATTTCAAGCATTGGATCAACGACATATGATATCAATATATTAATATATTCTCAGCCACATCCTTCAGTTAATTTCAATTTATATAATTATTATGTAATTGATTTAAACTAAATTTATTTATTTATTTCATGAAAAAATTAATTACTTACTAGTAATTTTTTCATCATTTAACAAAATAAATCTTATAAATAATTATAAATGATTAGTGTTTTTTTATAGTTTCGAATCCATCAAATGATACAGTAAAATCATAAATTATTTTTTAATTTTATGTTAGAAAACAATTACGTGCATATTATATAAATATTTGAGAGTTATATATCAATTAAAATTTATTGATTAAAATGTTAAGAATGTAATTGGGACAATAAATAAATTGAGAATTTAGAAGATGTTTGATAGAGTTTTTTTAGATGTTTTTTTTTAAAATATTTTTAATATTGTCCGAAAATAATAACCAAAAACAATATGTTGAGTTGTATACAAGACGTGTCATTCTTGCCTTTTCGAAGGACAATCTCCTATAGTACATTTAATATTTGCCGGACATAATGAATATAAATGCCGCATATCAAACATGTATTGAATAAAATACATAAATAAAAAGCCGAAGACTGCTCCTTAAAAAAAAAAAAAAAAACCTAGAAAAAGGTCTGAAAAATTGCATCGATTTCAATCTTCAATCTAAAAACTATGAATTATATAGAAAAAAAATCCAAAATTAAAGAATTGAAAGTTTTGAGGATTATCAGATGTTCAGGGTGGGGATTAAATTAATAAATATAAGTAATATATAATTCTGATAACGAGCTTACATCCCGTGGCTGTAGTTTAGTGGTAAGAATTCCACGTTGTGGCCGTGGAGACCTGGGCTCGAATCCCAGCAGCCACACTACTACTTTTTTCCTCCTTTGCCTGGCTAAAAATCTCAAGAAGGCCTCAGTTCTTCCCATCAAATAATTTTTATATTAACTTTACTCTGAGTTTTTAAAAATTTTCATTTATCAGAAGACCTGACACCGTTGGAAAGGAATTCCTATTTTTGGCCAGGACTTTTATCCATTTTAAAAACATCAGATCCATATTTCCATCAAAATTATACTTTTATTTTGTAAAAAAGATATCATTTTATAGATAATTTAACTGTTTTCATCAAGAAATTCTAACGAAAGTCATAATTAAGAAATTAAAATACTTTGAAAGTAAATTTAATTAAAAAATAGCTCAGATGCAAAATTAACATCACTCTAATATTTTGAGGATGTATTTGATATTTTCCCAATCTTGAATGGTAAGAAAAAATGTCAATTGATAAAAAAAAAAAAAAAAAAAAAAGGAAAAAAAAATTACAGCGTGCATGCTAAGAAATGGTTAGGATTTGTTCATTATGAAAAACATTTTTCATTTTCCAACTTCAATTTGTCTATCTCATTTCTTCATAAAAATTAGAAAATATATTTATTTCTTATAAAATGTTACTTCTTTGATGTTTGTTTATTTTCTAATTGGTCCCTCTATTTCATTTTTATCATATAATTATATGCCCTTTTCACACCTTTTTTCTTGCACTCAAATAATGACATTTTGCCCAAATTCAATTAATTATTTGCCTACTGCAAAGCATGGGCTCCCAAACTACTAATATTCAAGCGAGAATCTTACCGGGAAATGAAAACGACATTTCGTATGAAGTACTATTTTGGGATTAATCTTTTCTCTATATAAACGGCAATGAAAATGATGCAATTATTTAACAATGAAGGTTACATGTGAGTCCTTAGATAAACCACTTTTACTAAAATAATGTGATGTTACTTTTTTGTAATTCTTGATTTTGATTGGTCAGGTTTGGACTGAGACAATTAAGCCATTTAAAAAACCCAATCAAGTCAATTAGATGTTATTAGTTTGATATCTTATTCAATTCAATTAAAATCTAGCTTGTGTCAAGTTTTGAATCCTTATTCAATTCAAAAAAAGAAAAAAACTACAGCGTGCATGCTAAGGTGGTTTTTCTAACACTGGTGTTTGAATGATATTATTGGCTTACAAAAAATATCAACGAAAAAAACAGGCATGTGCTGTTCTGCTCATTACCTTTGAAGAACATCTTCGGAAGCACGTAACTTCACAATTTCTTGAGCTTCTCCAGAAGTGAAAAAATCCTGTTCTGAGTACGATCATCAGCCTCTTCTGAAGCAGAAAGCAAATTTCATAACTGTCCACTTGATTTACACTTGGGACGAATTGTAAAATTTCAATGACAACACCTTCCCTTGGATCTGATCAAGCTCCGAATTCATTCTGGTTTCCTTGCACGAAGAGGACATATGGCCGGGGTGAGGGGTATTATCTTGCAATTCTAAAATAGATCGATCCATAAACAGACAGTAACTATAGGAACAAGCATTGCTTTTAAAACACAAAATAATAAAATTGTTCTGAAGCACGAGTTACAGTCCTTTAAGCAAACATAAAACATCTCTCCGAATAAATAAATGCCTAATGGACATTCAAAACTTTGAGTGCAGAAAAAACTGGGGATATAACACAACTGTAACAGTTGCTGATGATAGTTACGTCATCAAATACCAAAAAAAAAGATACTGTTTTGCTTTTCAACATGAAAACTGGGGCTACAAACTAATCACTGTAGTAAATCTCCTCTAATTATTGAATATTGTGAAAGGCCAAACAAATGGTAGCTCTAAAGTCTATCAGGCGACCAGTCCAACTCAACCATCCACAATACTGACGGGAAGCCAATGGTCATGTGCTGATTAATTATGCTTTTCGAACAAAAGATTTCATTTCTCTAGAGGTGTGGCACAGGCAAACCAACAATAAAACCCCTGCATAACGAAAGCTGTCAAGTTTTTGCAGGAAAGAATGAACGTCAAATTTAGAAACCATGCACCTAAGAATTCCAAGACCTCAAAGAAGAAGAGTGGAAAATATAAAGCAGTAATTCCCCTTGGTAGAAAGTGGATGACATTACGCACCAAAACAACTGCATAATATACGCCTAATCTTTTGCCATATTGAACAAGCACACATGTAGCCACTATTTTCATGCATGTCCTAAATAAGAACTGTTGTGCGCGCACTGGTGGGTAAATCATGTCAAAATAATTTCAAAGAAGTAACCTTACAATGAAATTAGCAGAAAACAGAAAACACCACTGGCTGCAATTTATGCATTTTGTTGGACCTGCCGATGTATTTGCACCATCCACTCACTATAACCACTGGTACCCCCAATCTGGTCCTCCACAAAATTTGTGAGAAGAAAGAAACCTTCTCTGGGCTGTTCACCTTGTCTCACAAGATTGCAAAGCTGATAATATGAGGGATCACTCTCTCTTAATTTCCTAAGCACCCCCATTAACTTTCTTGACATTTCAGTATCATGCTTACCGAAAGAAACCTGATTAGCACACAGCATAAAAGGAGGTTAGTTACAGTCACGTGATGAAGCAGCTAAGCAAATGAAAGGTTAGCTAAAGAACATTAAATGAATTAATCTACAAACTAATAGGTAGTTTATTGCCCACTCTTGACTTTTGATGGACATTTTTTGGATATGCATACACTCAATGGAGCTCAAGTAAAACAAGGTCATGTTAGACCCTCAAACCAATGTTGAAGAGCAACAGCATCCTTTTTACACAAAATGGTAAATGATGCAAGCCCAGAATGATTGTGAAAAGGGCCTTGATGTAACCTAGAATAGGATAGAGACAGTGCACACCTTGGAGAACTCAGCAGCAGCGTCTTGCCCAAGTAAATTCATTGCTAAATCAGGTGAAAGCATTCTACCAAACCATACAACAAAGCGAAAACCATCATCATAGACATAAAGGCCTCTCGAGTCTAAGCTCTCGGCTGTCAATGGTAACCTTTTCATGATGTTTTTGAATTCGTCAGTTTGTGCAGATGGCTGCATTAATGCAATGGGAGATCCACCATTAGTGTTATGCAAAAATATCAACAGTACTGCAGGATACAGGAAATACTTTTACCTTCAAAAGATATTCATCTACTCGTATCAAGCTAGGGTATAAAAGCTTCAACAATTTTTTTACAGGTAATGCCATCATAGTGAATCCTGCTGCACAGCGATCATCAAGTTGAACATCAGCGTAACCTCCCCGGAGAGACGCTGATTTACTAAGTGCTAATCCATACAAAGGCAATAACTTCAGAGATTCTGGATATATCATTCTGCCTCCCAAGCGATGTTGAACAGCATATAGATTTCGAAATTCTCTAAGAGCTTTCACAATCCTCAACTGTACAGAGCTTCGTGCATCTTCCAGCTTGTGGGACAATGATTTCTCGATTGCTGCAAATTAATCAACTTCGTTAGAAGAATCATAATGATCACCTTATCCCAATTTCTAAAATCAGAGTCATCAATGAAATATGTCCAGATCAAACCCACCTAGCCTGGCAAACAAAGACACAATAGCACCAGTATCAGCCTGGCGGTACATCTCCCCCAAATCTGTAACCACAGGCACTGCTGCTGTGTGTACTCTGATACGCCTCTCTCCACATGAAGCAGTGTATCTTTTGACAGTTAAGAGAACTTCTGTCAACCTGTTCTTTCATACTCAATAATTCTACTGTACCATATTTGACTTAGAAGACTAATATAAC
This sequence comes from Populus tomentosa, assembly GCA_018804465.1. Classification (NCBI taxonomy): domain Eukaryota; kingdom Viridiplantae; phylum Streptophyta; class Magnoliopsida; order Malpighiales; family Salicaceae; genus Populus; species Populus tomentosa. Next base: position 2,944,303 of record CM031983.1, on the reverse strand, counting down.
CCAACGTGAATAGAGATGGCTAATCCTTGCAAAATGCCGAAGTGAAAAGAAGGATTGAACATACCATGAGTTCAGCATAGGATCCTACAGCTAAAACTAAAAAATTTCAATAAATTGTCTCACAATGACGAGGAAACTTAATCTCACAGAGAAATAATGAGATTAATACTACATATACCTTTAAAAAATGAGCCCCATGGTTTTAGTGTCAAAAACAATTGCAAAGATAAATGCAATCCCATTAACAGTAGATGGTTATGACACTTGTATAGAAATCTCTTTTTCTCATAATTTTGACCAACTTGGATGAATCAGCAAACAGCTCAGAAAGAATAGACTTTCGGGTGATATAGGAAACAATCTATGCATGATGACTCGATTTCTTATGGGAGTTCATAGTAAACATGTGCAGATGTATGGAACTCTGATGCAAAATTAGCTTCACATAATTCTGCTCAAAAGGATACAGCAAAGCAACTTGGAAATATACCGTCTGACTTGTAAGTAATGTCTCTTCAAGTGACAACTGCGCCCCATATGCTTTGTCACAATCAACAGCTGGAAGCGCTAACAAATCAGTGGACCTTAGCATGAAGTTCCCATGGTAAGATGTAAACCGAATACCTGGAAGCACATAGCAATAGAAGAAGGGTGTGGAATCAACTTTCCATCCATCGACAAGACCATACAACAACCAAAGATGTATTCCTACGCTAGTATGTGTGCTCTAAAATATAGAAGGTTTTGGAAGAACTGTCAAGGACAAACCTTTTCCACATCTTATGCGCATGACAGCTTCCCAAGCAGTTTCTCTTGTAAGATCTCTAGCCAACTCGTGTCTCAACTTCTCTCCATGAGAGGCTGATTGGAAACTTGGATAGTAATATACCTGCCCTCCAGAATATTTTGCTAGAGCTCCTGTGAAGGGAGATGAAAATAATTTATAACAATTGTTGATATTTAACTGACATTGATAAAACTGTTAAAAGCATCATTTAAGAACAAATGACCAAATGAATGGGGACAGTTATAATGTTATATAGCAAGAAACAATCAGCAAAACAGTCAGAATTACAAATGTGAAGATCTACTTTTAAATCAATTAATAAATGTTTCCTTACATAAGCCCAAGACACTCACAGCATAGCTAAGCACACGTGCAAGGCCTATCAAATAAAAGAAAAATTGAGACTCTCGGTATAGCAAGAATCAACGCTAACTAAACAACCCATATATGCACTGCTCTAAGTGTGTGTTTGGTAATGCAGTTGAAAGTGCATTTGTAAAGTGCTTTTTGTCCGAAAAAGCATCAAATTGGTGTTTTTTTAAGTGCTTTCTGATAATTTTGACATCCTTGTATCAAAACCACTGAAAAGCACCTTAAAAGGCATCAATTTTGTGTTTTTTCATACAAAAAACACTTTGAAAAGATTAATTTTCTAAGAGATGGAAAAGTTCTGTTGGCCTGTTAAAGTAAATCATAGAAACAAGCAAGATTAATTTTCTTTTCATTTCATTATTGCTTTGGCTGATAACAAGCAAGCTAAGATAAATACTGTACCTAAGGAGGCTATGTCGATATATTTATCACTGAAGGCATACACATTAACTCCTATCTGGTACTTGGTACATTCAGCAGCCATGTTTTTATAGAATGGATCTTCTGGAGTTCTTAAAGCATGCTCTTTATCAGTTCCATAAACACGAAGATCATCTCCACGCAACTTTAAACGGCCTACACCAAGAGATGGCATTGTATTCTGAAAAATAAGCAGTTTCCCACCAAGCTGGCTCTGCAGAGGTGTTGATGAAAAATTAAATGGATGGGCAAAATACTTGAGTGAAAGGAAAAGTAATCAACAGTTATATTCCCAGCAGCAGCAAACTACACAGAATTCTGATAGATATCTAGCAAAGGTAACCAAAAGGAGGTATGAGCACGAATGTCCAGTCAAATTCTATTTTAAAAATTAAGACTGGCACCTATTTGAGATTTAATCAAAATCATTTCTAGAATGAAAACAAATTCATTCCTGCAAAAAACCACTACATTGTGCCTCCATTAATTGACCAAATGAGAAAAAAAAGGGAGAGGAATAAATGATATCAAAAGGCCAAAAAATTATAACCGGTGTCAGGTTCTGTCATCGCGAATCATTGGTGAACCTCATTACCCTCATCATCAACTCGTTTCCAACACCCTTTTCAAGCAATTTCTTACCCAATAGGAAATTATATTTGAGCAGCATGTAGAAATATTTAATCAAACCAATAAATGTATAAATGAAGTTAGGAGCAGTTAAACAGAATAGCACACCATAACCATGAAAGCTGCTTTTACAGCAGGGCCAAGAGCAGACTCCATATTCATATTGTCCTGAAACATGGAGGGTAAGCTATCGAGAAAAGCTTCCACCACAGGCTTTGACTCGGACAAGTTAACGAGGAGATCATCTGGCAAGGGAACAAATATGTCATCCAGATCTGAGACCACCATCATTTGAGGCTGTGTCAATGATGACTGCACCCAAAAATCCCACAATACATTCAGCTAATTGTTAGTGGAATGAAAAGAAAACCTCAATAGCATAAGCTTCCATCTGATTATACAGAACTGACCTTCATGTTGTAAAAATGTATCGTGCTGTCAAAGGTGATAAACCCAACCTGTGTTCTGGGAAAGCCTGGTAACTCATCCAAACAGGACTTGATAGTTTGGGCCACAACCTGCATAGGGAACTCAAATGTAAGTTTTAATTAAGAAATGCAAGGATACACATGGGCACAAACACTGCACAATGGCGGCCCTAGTTCTCAGGTCAGATGCCTTCCTCAAAATTACCCCAAAGTGTAAAGGTGAATAGACCTAAAGAACTTTTCAATACATCAATTAGAAGAATAAATAAAAAATGGCCAAGACTTATCAATCAATCATCCTTTGAAATCACCATTTTTAATAGGAATCTTGCAAGCCTTACTTTTACTTTTTTTCTCCGCTGTTCATTTCTCTGACAGTAACCATATGCAAATCATTCTCTTTTATATAGTGCCACCTACAGACCCAGTTTTTGGATCATTCCCTTTTCTCAACCATATTTAGGAGAGCACGCATCAAACCACTTGCAATAAGTGTATGGCCCCACTACACAAATTCTAGAATCTGCAAAGAGGGTGTTGGCAGTGATCTGGTAGCTGACCAATAAATGGACTGCATACCACTCAAATAATAATCCTCATATGTTGTATATCATGTATTAGACAGAACAGCCACCACATTTACTGTTCGAATTTAAGAATCAGCTGGTACAGACAAGTGCTCTGAAACAAGAAGCCATGGGGCAAAATCTGGAAGAATTGGCTTCAACAATACCACTTCTATCTCCAAGCGTGGAGACATCAATCAGAAAGAAAAAAAGATGTATTAGAGCATTAGCTGGAAGAACTTACCTCAATCATACCACTTCTAACAGCAGATACTGAAACATCAATGAGAAAGAAATATAGTGGTGGCATTGGAGGTCGCACCATATATTCAGTTGGTGCAACAAAATCCACACTACCCTTTATAAGCTCAGGTCTCTGGTTCAGATCAATTCTCCTGCCAGTGGCATCTAGCTGAGCAAAATAGTCTCCAGGAACTGAATATGAGTGCTAAACCATGTCAGCAAATACATTGGCAAAAACAATGAATGGAGAATCTAGAAAGAAAACATGTGCACCTATTTATCAGAATTGAAAGGAAACAATCTCATGCCCAGAAAAAGGGGGGAATAAATAAAAAAGAAATCCACAAAAAAAGAAGAAAAAAACCAATTAAACATGTGCATTTTTTTTCATTTTCTGCAATTACAGCCAGTCTCTGAAGGCAAAGAAAAAAAACATTGAGGAGAGAGTGCAAAAGCCACAGTAAAGAGTTCCATATACAGAAATATTAATGCACATAGCTAGTGCAGCTTTTCAATTCCCAGTATTGGAATTCATGGCATTTTACTAGTACATATTGAAGAATACTCCCAGCAAAGGAGCACCTATACATCATTCAACAGCAAGCAGTTGGGTGAGGTGAACCCAGCAATAAGCTGGGAAAGCTAAAACACTCAGCAATTATTATGCCAATTGAACCAAAAAAAGTAGTTTTCCTTTTACATTACAAATCAGCAACAAGTTGTCCAAAGTTTGAATGTAGAATTCATTGCCCATAATTTGTTTTCACACTACTTGCAAAAAGAAGACTAAAATCTTGAAGCATATATTCAGTATCAACTTTTAGCAATAGGCAAGATCCAACAGAATACTCAAGGACACGGATTGCAAACATGTTCCCTTAGTAGGGTCCCTAACATCACCAAATAGTATATCATATCAGCATCCTTTAGAAGGTACTTCAGATTTACCGTCATTAAGCAGAGCACAGATGTTGCATCGCCACTTTCTTCCAGAATCTGTAAATGTCACATAGGGATTTACATACGTGCGACATCTTCTACAACGAATAATGCCAGTTGAGACAAAATTAATTACTGGTACCTCCTCCTGTATAAAGGAACAACAATGGCCAAGACAGATTAGAGGAATTATCAAACAAGCAGTAAACAAAGCATATCCAGATTGCCATTTGACTTCAATTTCACAGACACTAACCCCATCTGGTGCTTCTGCAAGAGGGCAAACAACTGCTCCAAGAGGACAATGCCACCTTGAGAGCAAAGATTGAGAACTTGGAATAGCAGAAGTGGTAAGCCGAAGATATCTAGGATTGCAATTCATGGAGTACGCTTCTCCCAGCGAATTTGGCTCCACATCCCCATCCAATGGCCTCGGCAATGCTTTTGGATCAAGCCCTGAATCTATTGTGCCAGGAACAGATCCGATAGAAAGTGATCCGAAATCTTCAGCCAACCCTTGGATGCCACCTATAGGAGGTGCAGAGCCTGGATGTTGGATTTGATCCCTGGAATGCAATCCAAAAGGGGCGGCTATTGGTGGAGGTTGAGCAAAACCTCCTTGCTGAGGATGAAAAGTGGGAGGTGGTGTTGGTGTGGGTGCTGCATAACTTCCTTGTTGAGCTTGAAAGGGGGCCATTGGAGGAGCTTGTGAAACTGCATTTGCCTGCTTTACATATCCTGGCAAGGGTGGATGCAAATTGGCCCTGGAAGCAGAATAAGATGAATCCATGGAGGAGAAAGGTGGCTGAAAATTTTCCCTGGAGCCAAAAGATGATGAATCTGATGGCAATTGAGGATCATTTGCTCTTGATGGCGGAGATCCCATTGGCACTGCATGTACTTGTGGCTGAGGATGAAAGGAAGCCGGAGATGGCACTTGACCTGCAGGAGGTTGAAATGGTGGTTGGCCAATGGGTGGAGCTCGGGGAGGTGGAGCTTGATGAGCAGAGGGAAATTGTGGTGTTGGATAACGCTGGAAGAGGGGTCCACTGATGGGTGGGACATATGCTGTTGGTGGAGAAATCACAGGAGGATCATTAAACCTAGCAGGGAGATTGTTAGGCCTGTACCCAGAGGCCTGTGGTCCAACTACAGGTCCAGATGACACAGAAGGCATGGCACTTTGGGGAGGTTGAGCAGGGGGTCTAAAGCCTGAGGCCTCTGATCCCACCACCGGGCCAGATGCTGAAAATGGTGTTGTTGTAGGAGGAGCAGCAGCAAAAGGTGAACCGGTCAAAGGGAAATTTGGACGACCAGGATTTTCAGTCCCCATGGTTTTCAACAAAACAATTTTATCTGCTCAGGATGATTACACTTCCATAGCTAAACCTGCCAGAACAAGCAATAGAAAAGTTGTGATACTCTTAGACATAATCACAAAAGGCAGTACAGCTAAACTAGAAATACACAGCACTTTAGAAATGTTGAAGTACAAGCAATTCAGTTGATGAACTCAGGATGCATCAATCAAAGTCAAACAAAACAAGAAGACATAACATTTATGTTGAGCAGCACAAGGGACCATGTAAAGAGTTATTTGAAATACTGTAACCGCTGCAGAAGAGAAGAAAAGATAACGACTGCAAATGACAATTTTTAGACAAATAATTTTGCAAAGAATTGATTGGACCAATTTTTAAATTTTATTGACATGGATGTGAGCTGTGTTTTATTTTGTAGACTACAGAGAATGAATAGGACTTCCTTCTTTGCGTTTCAGCAATTCAGACCATGGAAAGTATAGTGCTTTCTCCAACTAGCATTTCATTAACTTTATTGGTGTGAAACTAGAAGAGCTTAATGATTGTTGATTCATATTTTACAAGTTTATATCTGCATTTCAATTCATGAATCCCCAAACCCCTTGAATCCTACAGCCCTAAACCTGAGACATCCCTGCGTCAAAAAGAGCACAGCAATCCTGCATAATATGAACTAACAACGCTCCTATTAACACAACCAAACTGAAGCATGATAAAGAAACCAAAAAATTACCCTATTACATGCAACTACTTCGACAAGCAGTAAGTTTTTACTATTAACTTACTGTCAAATTCCACTCCACCCAAATGCTCCAGTGCCACTTCTACATAAGATATCACGGTCTTGTCCCATCCCAAACTCACTAAATGCATCATCAATAAATCCTCCTACATGATTAGGGATAACAAGGCTCTCTGGAAATTGTCAAAGACAAAAACCCCTATCCAAATGTCCCAGCCATCAAACAACATGCACATGACTGTGGTAGATTTAAATAGTTTTTACAGTACAATCTCTTTGTTTCATGAGTATTCCACCGACCTGGTTTGTATTAAACATAATAATCATTTATTCTCGTTGCTTTCATCTCTTTACCACAATTCTTTCTCCTCTTTATTCTTTTTTTGCTGAATAAATGGAAACTCTGTGCAAACATAAATCACGTGATAAGTTACTCAATAGTAACTAATAAGATCAAGATATCTCAAGATGAAAAATCTATTTCCAACATGGATCACCTTTCCATTAGACAGCCCATTAGCTACATCTTCGAGTTGGGCCAGACTCTTGCAATGTAAGTCATAAATAATCTTGTACCTCATGAAATATTAGAAAAGACATCAAACAATAAATACTATTTCAAAGGCAACACTCCCATCGCCCACTTAATTAATAATTAATATAAATCCTTGAAAGATTAAAACCCTGATAGTTGCTCAAGCTTCGTAATTCGGACTTCAAATGCATAATAACAAAAGAAAATCTATTGAGCCCGGCTACATTAAGACATCGATAAAGCACATGCAATTGAAAACTCAGCAAGAATTGCCTATCTTTTCTCAATTAAAACAACAGCACAGTTGACAAATCAGGGCAAGAATCGCAAGTTTTTTCTTTGAAATTCAATTCAATATCACAATAACACTCACTTGCAACAACAAAACAAATTGATAAATTGCTATTAACGGTCAATTATTTCACATCTTTCAAAAGATCCAATGGAAGATACAATTCCTTCCCAATTCCTCTATAAAATTCATCAAAATTGAGATACAGCAATAGAGATCCTTACCCAAAAGTTCAAGCTCTCGAATCGCTCGGGGGACCGTACTCGCAATCGAGCAAGATTCAAACACCAAATTCGCGATGCTAAAGAGAGATACAGGTAGAGAAGGTGAAGGAGAAATAGAGATTGATTTGATTGAGAGATTGTGAAAAGGAACCCTAGATAGATCCAATCAGAGGAGAGGAGAGGAGAGGAGAGGAGAGGGCAGAGAAGACAAGAATTAATTGGGTGTAAGAGAGAGAGTGGTATCAAAACACAAAACTCTTGCGATAGTGTGGTATTAGGAATTCGTTTTACTGTGTTTGTGTTTGTGTTTTTGTTTTAAAGTATTTTCAAAGAAATTTCAAATTAATTTTTTTTATTTTAAATTAATTTTTTTTATTTTTAAATTATTTTAATTTGATGAATTAATTTTAAAAATATATATATATATATAATATTTTAATATATTTTTAAATAAAAAACACTTTAAAAAATAGATGTTAGCTACTCTAAAGCCATCATATAATACTTACTAATCCCAATTTTTTTTCCCCTTAAAAAAGGTAATTTTGAGTACCATTTATTTATGCTTAAATGGATCTCAAATCTATATTTATTTTCAATTGAGTTCTTCATGTATTGACACTTCTTGATCGAGTCTTATGTGGAAATGAAAACAGTGTATATTGTGTAATAAAAAACACCTTTCGGGGATGATCTGATATTTTACATTAAAATATTGGGAATATTTTAAATGAAGAGACCTAAATGAGGAGTGCAGAGTGCTTTAGGGACTAAATTGAGGTTTAATTCGTAAATCGAGACACTGTTGAGGTTTGCGCACAAATTTTCTTTAGTTTTTCCTTTTAAGAATTTTGCGAGTGCTGATTTTTCAGCCAGCATGCCGATTAATGCTTTTTGACAAAAAAAAAATTTATTAAAATCAAACAAATAAAACAGCTGCAAATAAAAATATTTGTTATTGTTTTGATATATTAATATTAAAAATATATTTTAATTTATTTTTAAATTAAAAATATTTTTAAAAATAATTATTATTGTAATATTAAATATGCTCATAGTAACCGTTTAAAGCTATAATTTAATCTATTTTTTATTAAATTTATTTTTTTAATAAATTTATTTAGTGTTTTTTGTTGTTTTAATATAATAATAATAGAAATAAATTTAAAAAATAAAAAATATATTTTTTAAATATATTTTTTAAATAAACAAATTCTTTAAAAAACAATCATTAACTCATTTTTAAACACCATCTTAACCACACAAATGCACACTACAGCCAGAGATTTTCTTAAAGTATACAGTATACATTACCCCACGCATTAAAGAAAAACCTGGCTTTCTTTATGGACCATCAATGTTAGTATCAGTAACATGGAGATGGCTTTTTTTTTCTTTTTTTTATTCATTGATTTTTTATTAATTTTATTTTCAACATTTACCTGATAATAAATTTATATTTACAAATTATTTTAATTTATTTTTTATACAACAATCAAAATCTTTAAATAATATATTTACATTCGATTTTGTTTAGTTCATGCTCAATTTTTATAAATATTTATTTTTATTATCATATAATTACATAAAAAATAGTTTTTTAAAAAAATTAAATCCAATAAAATTTATCACTCATTACGGGTTTAGTCATAGAACCCATATAAATCAAATATGCTATCATTTTTTAAATTAAAAAAAATATATTATTTTAAATATTTTTTAAAAAATAAAACTATATTTTTTATCGCTTTTCCGAATTAATTTTAGACTTTCAAGATTGATTGAGTTATATCTAATTAATTATTATATTATTTAATTTTATATAAAAAGTTGAGTAAGAAATTTAAATGTTAATTTTGTGAGTTGAGTTTAATAATAATATCATATGATTTTATATAAATTATATATATATATTTTTTACATTTATTTATATTCCATAAATTCCGATTATTCAAGACATAGTACAGCACTACCTAGTAAACTAGTAACACACTAAAAATGATATACTATTTCAATATAGTTTTAAATAAGAAACTATCTTAAAAATTAATTATTACCACATGAAAAAACCATTCTGACCCAGTGATCTCGTTGGATCAACCTGAATAGTGGGATGGGCTTCGGCCTTCAATGCCGCAAAATTCTCTTCGCGACGAACCAGGCCTCCCAGGTTTGGGTCGCAGTCGAAGAATTATATAACCAGGTCCTCGATGCTAACAAGTACCAGCCCAGGACACGCATGTCCAGCAATCATTTCACGTCACTGATTGTTTGAAAGCCAGTTATGTTTTAAAAATATTTATTTTTATTTTATTTTATTTTTTAAAATTATTATTTTTTTGATATTTTTAAATTATTTTAGCATGTTCGTATTAAAAATAATTTTTTAAAAATAAAAAATATTATTTTAATATATTTATAAATAAAAAATATTTTAAAAAACAACTACAATTATACTTTTACACAACTTTTTTTGTTCATAAGATGTTTCTTGATACAGTTTGACAGAAAAGAAAAGACACCAAATTGGAACTGAATATAGACTATGCATGACAATGCGTAAAGAAATCACAGATAAATCTTGTCATATCTTCACATAAATACTGCCCACGAAAAATTTTAAACTCATCATCAAAAAGGTGTTCCTTGGCCCTCTTTTCCGCATTTTCTAGCTTTCCATTATGTTTTTATTAAATTTCTGTTTATTTTTATATTTTAAATGTATTTTTAAAAAAATTAATTTTATTTTTATTTTTTTACTTTAAATTAATTTTTTTAAAAAATATTTTTATATCAATGTACTAAAATTAAAAATATTTTTTTATTATTTTAATATATTTTTAAATAAAAAATACTTTTAAAAATAATCATTATTATATAATCAAACATCCTAAAAAGGTCTAATAGCATCTTGCAGATTAATTAATTTTTTTATTAAAAAATCAGGCGTGATAAGCATCCTGCGCGTTAATTAAATTTATTTTTTTCAGCGTGATTTTTAAAAGATGCAGCTTCTTAATTTCACATTGAATTTTAAATTTAAACTATCTGAATTAATATACTCATAAGAAATCTTTTTTCTCACCATCTGTTAATTTAAGACCTCGTATTTGATATTCCTGTGAATGTCAATCTTAACCCATGTTCTTCTAATTTAGTTTCTCACCGTTGCTAAAATTTATCCAGTGTAAAACTGGTGCTCGACACTTGAACACGCAATTACATGCAAATTGGAGACACTGAAAAAACACAAGACAAGAAACAAACAACAGAACTTTCAATGACCAAATTAAAAGAAACTAAATTGGATGATCAAATTGAGATAATTCTAAAATTTGTGGGGCTGAGAAGGAAGTTTGTACAGGGAATAGTGTTGCAAGTGGTGAAATGTGAGATGATGAAGTTTGTGGGGCCGAGAAGGAAGTTTTTATAGGGAATAGATCTTAACTAGACGCATGAGGGTCATGCGATGCTACGGATTATTTTTTATATAAAAAAAATATTTTAAAAAAAATTAGATTTAAAAGTTTTGGATTTTTCTGCAAAACTATACCTAGAAGTTTTGGGTTTAGCTGCAACACCTGATCTAAAAATAATATTAATAATAGCATTAAACTTGCATGATCCAAGTTTAAGCGAGTCTGACTGTAACACTGGACTCAAGAATATAGAAAGTGGGTCTCGCTATAAGGTTGTGTCATAAAAGTATGATAATTAAATAGATTAATAAAAAAAACCAATAAGAAAAAAAACTAATGAAGAAAAAGAAAAAAAATTGAATTAATTCGGTTAACCCTTTAAACCAGGTTATCCTGTAAAACCCGGGATTCGTGTCATGAAAGTTTGATAACTAAATAGAAAAAAAAAAATTGACGGGTTTACCCAGAATTAACTAGGTTAACCCATCAAACAAAATAAATATGTCAAATCCATGATACGTGTCATAAAAGTCTGATAATTAAATAGAAAGAAATTTAATATTAACAAACCAAACTAAATAAAAAAAATTAAAAAAACAGGGTTAACTCGTTAAATCATGTTAACCCATCAAACTCGGGATCTGTATCATAAAAATTTGATAACTAGATAAAAAAAATTTAACATTAACAAACCAAATCAAACAAAAAAAATTCATTAAAAATAAAAACAAAAATAAAATAACAGTTCTATAATATAATACAATAATTATAATAATATAATATATCAATAAGTAAAAGGTGTGGGGAAACTATAATATTGTTTCCAAACCTTTTAGAATATTATTTAATAAAGTGTGATGATCAACCTAGTGGTTAGAGCCGGAGAATATGGTAATTTATAAGGGAATGTAAAATTAATATAATAAGATATACTATTAAAAAGTTAATTTATTTAAAATAAAAATATTATATTATTTTAAATTTAAAAACTAAATAAAATAAAATAAAATATTTTGCAGGCCAGACCTTGCTTGACTCCCTTGGCTCCATCCCTGCTAACGGTCATGATAGCTATTTGAGATGAAGAATAGTTTCAACACGTTTGGCTACCACCCTTTTAAATACATTTGCCAATGTCAATAATGAAATGGCTAGTATTTTCAATTTATTTCCGAAGTCTCCGGTAACAAATCAAATCAAACAAAAAAAATTATAAAAAAAATAACAGTTCCACAATATAATAATTATAATAATATAATATATTAATAAGTGAAAGGCGTGAGGAAGCTATGATACCCACACACCTTTTAAAATATTACTTAATAAAGTGTGATGATTGACATAGTGGTTAGGGCCGGAGCAAATAGTATCTTATAAGAGAAGGTAAAATTAATATAATAAGATATACTATTAAAAAAGTTGATTTATTTAAAATAAAAATATTATATTATTTTAAATTTAAATACTAAATAAAATATTAACTGGGTTAACCCATCAAACAAAGTTAACCCGTCAAGCCCAGGATACGTGTCATGAAAGTCTGATAATTAAATAGAAAAAAATTTAACATTAACAAACTAAACTAAATAAAAAAATTAATTAAAAAAACTTGGTTAACTCGTTAAATTAGGTTAACCCATCAAACTCGGGATCTATATCATAAAAATCTGATAACTAAATAAAAAAATTTAACATTAACAAATCAAATCAAACAAAAAAATTAAAAACAAAAAAAATAACAGATCTTTATATTATTATAATTATAATTATAATATAATATATTAATAAGTAAATGGTGTGGGGGAAGCTATAGTACTTTTCCCATGCCTTTTAGAATATTATTAAAAAAGTGTGACAATCAAAATAGTGGTTAGGGCCGAAGTAAATAGTATTTTATAAGGGAAGATAAAATTAATATGATAAGATATATTATTAAAAAGTTAATTTAATTAAAATAAAAATATTATATTATTTTAAATTTAAATATAAAATAAAATAAAATATTTTGCAGGTCAGGCCCTGCTTGCCTCCCCTGGTTCCGTCTTTACTAGTGGTCATTAGAAATATACTTAAAACTGCTCAGCCTTTCACAGTAGCAATTCACAGTGAAAGGTTGAGCAACTATCTCTTTTCTTTTTTCTTTTCTTTTCTTTTCATTTTTGAGTTGTTTTTCTCTTAAAAAACAGTTTTTTTTTGTTTTTTTTTAATTTTTTTTCTTTTAATAATTTTTTTTAATTTAGTTTGTTGATGTTAATTTTTTTATTTAGTTATCAAACTTTCAAAACACTGATCCCGGATTTAACAAGTTAGCTTGGTTTCGCGAGTTAACCCGACTTTTTTTTTTTTTTAATTAATTTTTTCCGTTTACTTTAGTTTGTTAATGTTAAATTTTGTTCTATTTAATTATCAGACTTTCATGACACATATCTCAGGTTTCACGGATTAACCCAGTTAATTATGGGTTAACCAGTTCATTTTTTTTTTTTGTTAATGTTAATTTTTTTTATTTAGTTATCAGATTTTCATGACATGGATCCCGGGTTCAACGAGTTAACCTGGTTTGACAAGTTAACCCAAAGGTTTTTTTTTTTTGCCTTTTTCTTTCTTTTTAATTAATTTTTTTTGTTTAGTTTAGTTTGTTAATATTAAATTTCTTTCTATTTAGTTATTAGACTTTCATAACACATATCTTAGGTTTTACGGGTTAACCCCTTCTTTTTTTTTTTTTTTTTCTTTTGTTAATACTAAATTTTTTTTTGTTTAGTTATCATATTTTCATAATAGGAATCTCGGGTTTAACGAGTTAACCTGGTTTGACAAGGTAACTCGAAGTATTTTTTTTTTGCTTTGTTTTTATTTTTAATTAATTTTTTTCGTTTAGTTTATTTTGTTAATGTTAAATTTCTTTTTATTTAGTTATGAGACTTTCATGACACATATCCCACATTTGACGGGTTAACCTGATTTCACAAGTTAACCGAGTTAAATCTGGGTTAACACGTCAATTTTTATTTATTTATTTAGTTATCAAACTTTCATGATGTGAATTATAGGTTTGATGGATTAACCTGGTTTGAAGGGTTAAACCAATTAATTTAGATTTTTTTTCCTTTTTCTTCATTAGTTTTTTCTTCTTATAGCTTTTTTTTCTTTTTCTTTTTAATTAATATTTTTTTGTTTAATTTAGTTCATTGATATTAAATTTTTTTCTATTTAATTATCAACATATGCCTTTAGTTTTTTTTTCTTTTTGTTTTTTTGCCCTTTTTATATCTTCGACTCTGGACTGCACAGTGCAGTCCATAGTGAAAAGGTTAATGATTTTTGTCTTTTTTTTTTACTTTTTAATTTTTTTTTAAATTTGGTTTTTTTATGTTAAATTTTTTTCTATCTAGTTATAAAACTTTTATGACATAGATTTTATGTTTGACAGGTTAGCCCAGTTAATTCAGATTTTTTTTCTTTTTTTTTATTAGTTTTTTTCTCCATATAGGTTTTTTCTTCTTTGTTTTTCCCTTTTTAACTAAATTTTGTTAATTTAGTTTGTTGATATTAAAATTCTTTCTATTTAATTATCAGACTTTCATAACATAGATCTCAGGTTTGACAGGTTACCCAGTTAATTTAGATTTTTTTTGTTTTTCTTTATTAGTTTTTTTTTTCTTATAGGTTTTTTTTTTCTTTTAACCCAGTTAGTTTTTTTTTTCTCCTTTTTGCTTTGTTGCTTTTTTTATGCTATTGACTGTAGACTGTATAGTACAGTCTATAGTGAAAATCGGTGCTTTTTGTTTGTTTTTGTTTTTTTTCCTTTTTAATTAATTGTTTTTATTTATTTTAGTTTGTTAATGTTAAATTTTTTTCTATTTAGTTATCAACTTTCATGACACGGATCCCGGGCTTAAAAGATTAGCCTAATTAATTCAGGGTTAACCCGTTATTTTTTTTTTCCTATCTAGTGATAGCTATTTGAGATGATGAATAGTTTCAAAACATTTGGCCACCACCCTTTATAATACATTTGCTAATGTTAATAATGAAATGGCTAGTATTTTCAATTTATTTCCGAAGTCTCGAGTATTTAGTTTTCTTGTTCGATCTCATAAAATTTAGTGCAGGAGTATTATTTCGACTATATTAGAGAGTATGATGGTGGTTAAAATTATTTTTTTATTATTTTAATGTACTAATATTATAAATAAAAATTTAAAAAATATTATCTTAATATATTTTTAAATAAAAAATATTTTAAAAAATAATTATTATCAAACTTACAAACACCGCATATCTAATATTATACACGAGTCAAGATGGATTTAAACATTGCTTGATATTATATTTTGAGTTTTTATTTTTTGCAAGTGTTTGAGATATGAAGATTGAAGACACAGAAGTGTATCGAGAGGGGGAAAAAAGGGTTTCCAAAGACACGTGTCGCATGTCTCCCACAATTGCATACATCGTCACAGCTTACAATATATATATTTTAGAGTGTATTTGATATTGCAACAATACAAAGTTACAAACTCCACGTTTGAAATTCCTACATCTCCACATGTATTTTTGTATATATAAAAAAGAAGCCTTTTAGCTTGTTTTTTTCATTCTCTTCGTTTAACGTTCCACATCATTAGCATTTTTTTTCTTTCTTTCCCTGTTTTTTTTTTTTCAAAAAAAAGAGAGAAAAGATCCCTTTAGCCAGCTTACTTCCCAAATTTTTTTTAACTCTGCCACTGAGTATATCATTAAATGGAATCACAAATATAACAACTATAATCTCAAATTTTTTTATCATAGAAATTTCAGGAAGCATACAATTGTTTTTTATGATAAAACTGCAATATTTATGATAAAGTGGATTTACAATCGACACAATGATCATGATAGTTATTTTTCCAAACCGTCACCGGAGGCGAAAATTTGAATACAAAAAAGGAAGTTAATGAGGCACGATTATAACTACTAAAAACAAAATTAGCAATGTAAGAAAAAAAAAATCTGGACAAACCAAAACTATAAAAGAACAGTAAAGTAGTATTGATTTAATATTTTTTAAAATTAATTTTTTTTTTAAAACCCATCGAAATATAATTTCAAATGCAAAAAAAAAAACCGGACCCTCAATATTCTCGCGGTGTGGACCCCCCCCTCTATTTGTTTAGTGTCTCGAAAAGAGGGTGAGTTGTGATTTCCTTGTCTCTCCACGTCTCTTCTTTTGTTTTTTTCTCTCTGATCGGAATAGAATATTGCATCAACTCTCCCCGAGTCTCTCCCTTTCATAAATCCAACCCTGGAAATCCGAAAACAAGACAGCAATATAAAAACAAGACAGGAAATCCCTTTCATCAACTCCCTCTCCCTCTCCACGTGGTGTGGACCCCCCCTCGAATTTTTTCGATTTTGGTTTTAAGTTGTAGAAATAAAAAAAAAACAAACTGAATTAAATTAGTATGAAAATACTCACTGCAAAATAAAAATTAAATATAAACTAAATACTCATTTAATCAAGGTCTATAGAAATAGTTTATTAAAAAGTTCGTGGATTAAATTGAATTTATTTAATTAAAAGTTTGATTATTTCATTTAATCTTGTTCAATTTTTTTTTAAAATGTTTCAGTTACATATTTTATTAAAATTAAACTTTTGAACCAGCACGCGTTGCTTTTTGAAAAAAACAAGCTTTGACAAAAAAGGAAGGAAAGGAATCCTGTTATTTCAAATTGCCACGACAATTGCAACTTGCAACTGCAAAGATTTCCTTATCTTTTTTTATTTTCATCATCATATCATGCTTCTTGATATTTTGCAATAAAAAAAAAAGTTTTCATTTTCAGTCATAATGACAGAGATAGAGGTGAAGTTACAAGGAGTGACTGAGATTATAATGTAAGGTCATTTTTAAAATAATTTTAAATTAGAAAATATATCAACATATATTTTTTTGACCATAAAAATTAAAAAATCATAAAAAACACTAAAAAATTATTAAATATTTTTAAAAAAATAATTTAAAAAAATTATCAAGAACAAAAACAAAAATAATATCAAGCACCTCTTAAACAATCACGCCCACTTGCTCCTTGGACGACCCTAGAATTCAAAAGGGTCAAAATAAAAAATCCAACACCCGATCCAAAATATCAAACTCGGACCCAACAACGCAACAAGCTTCCAGGAGGAGATCATCATTGGTCAAGGACCCACTCTTGATTCATCCTGACTCGTTCAGAACCCTGCATGGGTAACTCACCTCCACACGACATCCTACTCCTTCATACCACCTAACACGTGTCTTACCTCCAACACCAATAATGGACCCTTACGAAAACAACATATTTTTTCTAGAGGATATAATACTTTGAATAAATTGCTCAGTTAGCATAAAAAAATAAAAAACAATGAATTGATATAAGTTGTTGTTGTAGTTCATACACGTGATATTAATTAAATTCCATGGCCATCCAGTCAACTATTTTATAATAATCAATTAAACCAGTCAGTCAAGTGACATCAAAATACAAAGGTGAGTTATTATATGAATAGTAAAATCTTGAGATATTAATTAAAATCTGTTTTTCAATCTATAGGTTAGACAAAGATGTACATCTTGACTCATAAAATATACTTAATTTTTTTTTTTAAATCATAGTTTTTATATTGATCAGTTGATCGGTTCATACAATTAAATCAACAAATTGACTGGTTAAGTTAGATGATTCGTTATGAGACTATTGCCCCGTCTAAAAATAACAAAAAAAAAATATTTTTTGGATTTATTATTTACTTTGTTAATATGATATTTAAATCAATTAATTATTTTTATGGAGTTGAGCTATATCCAAAATATTGCAATGATAATTATCATATTTTATAATCATTAGTTGACCCATTGATGCAAATAATAAAACATACATGCATGCAAAATGAATCTAAAATATTTAAATAAATCAACATTCAATTATATGAAATCCCATGATATATAAACATGATTTGAACATCAATCTATATCTATGTCGTCTATTAGACGAGTCTGACTCGACAATAATACAACTAGATTTAGCCACTGCACTTGCTCGAGTGACCTCGTTCTCTGTAAAGACATTATCAAGAGTTAGTATTTTTCAAAAAGTTTCAAGTATAGTGTAGCAGACATTAAATCAACGGGATATACAAGTGTAACTTTTGTTTACTTCATCAATATTACAAAAGCATGGATGTGACCCCTCGACAATCCTGTGGCATGAAGCCAACATAATACTAATAAAACATTAATGTCAAATTAAAAAATTAACACGTAAAACCTAATGTTTCATCTATATTTGTTATAAAGAAATTAAATTACTTGCAATATAATTATATTACTTACAATATTTTGAATTCACTTGATATGTTGCTCGTATTGCATGTATTCAGGCGGAAAAACCTGCTTGGGATCTAGAGAGGGGATGACGATTTAATTTGGACTTAGTGGATGTTGACCCAAATGAGTCTGTATTTTTCGGATATGATAAATAACAAACAGGGTATGAATATTGTCAAATATGACCAAAACTTAACTCAAAATAAATATTTATATTACAAAAATATATTGAATATTTAGGTTTTTTTTTAATACAATGTGATATACAGTGCTTTAACACTCACATAATATATATATATATATATATATATATATATATATACATGCTTCAGATATATATACATTCAACAATTTTTATTTTTATTGATTAATAAAAAAACAGCAAACAATGTATACTCACTTGATATCCGAAGATGGCTATTTTATGATATCGAGAAATCTGATTCGCGGATATCTATTGTCATCCCTAATCCAAAGCAGTGACCCGATGTGTGATACCCATATCAAATAAAATATTGCACTTGCTCGAGTGACCTCGTTCTCTGTAAAGACATTATCAAGAGTTAGCATTTTTCAAAAAGTTTCAAGTATAGTGTAGCAGACATTAAATCAACGGGATATACAAGTGTAACTTTTGTTTACTTCATCAATATTACAAAAGCATGGATGTGATCCCTCGACAACCCTGTGGCATGAAGCCAACATAATACTAATAAAACATTAATGTCAAATTAAAAAATTAACACGTAAAACCCAATGTTTCATCTATATTTGTTATAAAGAAATTAAATTACTTGCAATATAATTAAATTACTTACAATATTTTGAATTCACTTGACATGTTGCTCGTATTGCATGTATTCAGGCGGAAAAACCTGCTCGGGATCTAGAGAGGGGATAACGATTTAATTTGGACTCAGTGGATATTGACCCAAATGAGTCTGCATTTTTCGGATACGATAAATAACAAACAGGGTATGAATATTGTCAAATATGACCAAAACTTAACTCAAAATAAATATTTATATTACAAAAATATATTGTAGAATATTTAGATTTTTTTTTAATACAATGTGATATACAATGCTTTAACACTCACATAATATATATATATATATATATATATATATATATATATATATATATATATATCATTTAATATAAATATACATGCTTCAAATATATATACATTAAACAATTTTTATTTTTATTGATTAATAAAAAAACAGCAAAACAATGTATACTCACTTGATATCCGAAGATGGCTATTTTATGATATCGAGAAATCTGATTCGCGGATATCTATTGTCATCCCTAATCCAGAGCAGTGACCCGATGTGTGATACCCACATCAAATAAAATACTTATCACATGTAATCATGCTATATATTTATATAAATATTTTATTTCTCTGTACATCTCACCGCGATATATAAGTTTTATTTTGACTTAATCAGTCACAATCATCATTTTTATCCTAATGAATTACAGGGTGTAAAGCATCGCTCATATTGATGCAGGCTCTAATGTTTTATTTGTACCCGAATTGATGCATTACCTAATTTAGACACTGTAACTCGACTATCTTAAAAAATTTAATGAGATTATTGATGTCTATATATTCATTTTGACAATACAAATACTTAGAGCAATTGCCAATCTTTCATTCCATTAAAGTATTCACATGAACTTTATACTAATAAATTGTGTGTTTTTTTTTTTAATTTAAATTAGTATTGAATTATTTAATAATTTGAATAGATTTATGTGTAGTTTTTTTATAAATTTGTTGCTGTTTTTTTATTTAATTTATTCATTATTATTTTTGAAAATTATTTAAATTATCACTTAAATCAATAACCAGAAACTTTTTTTTTAATTTTTTTTTTTTAAATCTATCACTTTTTTCTATATAAAGGGCGAAGCACGGGTTATCCAATACTTGCTAAATACAACCCACTTGTAAAGAACACAGAGACACCACCCAGGCTCCAAATCACCTTCACCAGAAAATCAACCCGAAAATGGTGGAACCGGTGAACAACGAGAACGAGGAGGAGCTTTCACTGCTGTCTCCAAACGACAAAGGTGACGGGTCGTGGCAGTTAAACTTCGACGGGTACCAGTTATCACCCGAACGCAAAGAGAAAAAGCCGCCTCCCGGAATTCATGATTGTTATGGAGTTTTAGGTATTTAAAAAAAAAGTTATTTTTTCTGTAGTAATTAGTGTTATTAAAGTAACAATAAACTGTCATGCTTGTTTTGTTTAATCTCTTTGAAAGTGTTTTACTTCTTTTCTGGTCTTAAATGGCAATATTCGGTCAGATTTTCTTTTTGTTTTTTCCTTGTTCGGTGTCAAAGTACTGATTTTTTTTTCAAGTTTGGCGTATCTGGGTTTTTTTCCCGGGTCACAAAAAATGTGCTTGATCCTTTTTTGAATGTTTCTGGGTTGTTAAGATTGTACCGTGAGTGTTTGGCTCTAGCTGTGTAAATTACAGCAGAGGTTGGTATGAAAAACAAAATCCGATGGGTTGGTGTTTGACTGGTAGGATTTATATACGTGACTTAAAGTGTTTAAGCATGAGGTTTTAATGGGAAAATATGACAACAACTTAAAGTCTTTAAGCACTAATGTAGACGAGTTAGATTTGATATTGCCAAATCTTTAGCTAACATGTTTATCTCCCATCCTTTCAAGTGTGTGGGCGTGTATAATCGGAGTTTGAAAAAAAAAAGAAAAAACAAATTGGGGTTGCTTGGTATGTGTTTTTGTATTTTTATTTTTATTTTTTATACATGCATATGACGATATTCCTTTTCCATTTATAGGATGTATAACACTATAATTGATTAAAAAATTGATTAGATATGGTGGATTGAATCAATGAAGAACTAATCATGATTTATTGGCAGGGGTTTCAGTCGCAGGTTAGTTTTGATAATGTCATGAACTAGAGTCTATGATTCAAAAGTTTTGGCGAAGCCCATCCTTTCATGACTTGGCTTGAATATTCGTCTCTTTGCAGCTAATGTTAGTACCTTTCATGTAAGGAAAAATTATTGCTATGGATAATGGTATATGAGTCATGTCTCGACCATTTTGCTTGATGGCCTTAGGTCCTGAAGATGACGTAGCTGAGTACTATCAGCAGCAGGTGGAAATGCTCGAGGGCTTTAATGAAATGGATGCTTTGGCAGAGCGTGGATTTATTCCTGGAATGTCAAAGGTTTGTGTGGCTTCACTCCCTTTGTTTCAGTGCATGACTGATGGTTTAAGCTGAAATTTTTGCCGTTGCTGTTGTTGCAGGAAGAGAAGGAAATTTTGGCTAGAAGTGAGACATTTGCAATTAGAATATCAAATTTTGCAAATATGGTTCTTTTTGTAGCTAAGGCTTATGCATCCATCAAAAGTGGTTCATTAGCCATCATTGCGTCCACTTTGGACTCTCTTCTTGATCTTTTGTCTGGCTTTATCCTATGGTTCACTGCATTCTCTATGCAAACACCAAACCCTTATCAGTATCCCATTGGAAAGAAACGCATGCAGCCTTTGGTCAGTCCTCTATCAATTATGCTTTCAATTTCCGATCAAATTTTCCAGTACGAATGCAATAAACTTCATCATGATCTTGATGCTGTTTCATTGCTAAGTTTTTTCTTCCTTTTCTTTTTCATTATTGCTATGTGCCTGAATAACAGTGGGCATATTTCTCTTTTCTGCTTATGAATATGGAAGTCTGTGTAATGAAATAATAGATCTCCCAAACTTGTGAATCATATGCAGGGGATTCTTGTTTTTGCCTCTGTCATGGCAACTTTAGGATTGCAGATTATATTGGAATCAGTGCGCACATTGCTGTCTGATGTAAGTGGATTTCATTTTTGGAAATTCACAATTTTCAATGTTTTCAATCAACAAGCACCTTATTATTTCTTGAGACAGCAGGGACTACTAGGTGTACTTGAAAGGATGATGTGTGACCACATCTCACATTTCTTGTAATGCTCTTCCAGGAGAGTGACTTTGATCTGACCAAGGAGCAAGAGCGCTGGATTATAGGCATTATGCTATCAGTGACCTTGGTCAAACTGGTGCTGATGATTTATTGTCGCTCCTTTACCAATGAGATTGTCAAAGCTTATGCCCAGGATCATTTTTTTGATGTTATTACAAATACCATTGGCCTTGTTGCGGCGCTTCTTGCTAATTACTTGGGGGGCTGGATGGATCCTGTTGGTGCTATAGTTGTAAGTGATGTCACTCCCTCCCTCCCTTTCCTGTTATTACTTTTCTCTGCTCTTCTTTGGCACCAGGGTAGCTCGATTCTATTTGAATTCAGCACTAGTAGTTTACATAGTAGTTATCTAGAATGGTTAAATTCATCTACAGTCTTTCTGGTGCTTGCATTGCAAACTGAGTCTTGATTTCTTTGGCAAACGCGTCTGAATCTATCACTTACATATATTTTCTGTTGGACTCTTGAGATGCTAAACTGTTACAAATGAGGACAAGATTATAGACGAGTGCAACTATCCTGCTTTCTTCTGTTTATATTAATCCACCCCTTTTGGGACCTCTTAAGCAACAGGGCACGCAAAATGTCATGTTTATGCTTCTCCATAAGGTGAAATTGACAACGTCGAGATTTCGAGCTCATAGATGCAGATTTGAATCTTTCATTTGCTAGCCTTGTTTTAGGGAATCAAATAAGCTTAATGAAAACCTCTGCTTTTACTTACTGCAGCTGCATGTGCTAAAAAAATGTGTTTGATATTGGTGCAGCTGGCCTTGTACACCATTCGCACATGGTCAATGACCGTGTTGGAGAATGTGAATTCTCTTGTTGGAAAATCAGCTACACCAGATTATCTACAAAAACTAACATACCTTTGCTGGAACCATCACAAGGCCATTAGACACATTGATACAGTTAGGGCTTACACCTTTGGGTCTCACTATTTTGTCGAGGTTGACATTGTCCTGCCTTCGAGCATGCCCTTGCAGGAGGCTCACGACATTGGGGAATCTTTGCAAGAGAAGCTCGAGCTACTGCCAGAGATTGAGCGTGCCTTTGTTCATCTTGATTATGAATACACCCACAAACCTGAGCATGCACAGTCGCACTCGTAGTCATATATGGTTGTAGATGAATATGATCTCTTCATTGCCATGCTTTGGTCTGTATTTTGCTTCATCTTCCAACATGATCCACCGTGCATGTATCCATGCAAAGCTAAGACTAATGGAGAAAGTAATTGCTGACAGAGTTGTATGCAAGATGTTTTTAGTATATCCCATTAGCAGTTTGACACAAATGTTTTTCAAATTGGTAAACTTTGAAGAACTTAGACGGGAGACATAGATAAGTCTAGTACTGCAGTTTACTGCCGGATTCCCTGTTTGAGAATGAAAGGTTTGTATTGAGAACTTAGCGGAGCTTTTCACAAGCTCAGAAGCTCCGGTTTGATTATAAAATAAAATATTGAAGTTTGAACTTTGATAGTGTAATTTATTATTATTTTTATTTTGAATTTTATGTAATTTAAATTTATTTCTAGACCTATATATGAAAAATGAGGTTCTCTTGGAAAAAATGTTTCAGTGAATTCCATAAAGCTTCATCAACCCAATTTGGCAGAGCTACTTGAATCTTTGACAAGAGGGTGCGACAATTACCGTCTTGTCAATCCCTTTATTTCTTTATCAAGCTAAAAATGGGCCGATAATATATACTCTTTATTTGTTGCTTGTCTAGATTCTCCATTTGATGATATGATTGGCTACTTTCAGATTGGATTTGTATTATTTTTCGTCGATAATCTTTCTTTCTTTTGACAAGGTATCGTTGCCGCGTAAGCAAAGGTGGCTAAAATATAGCCCGTGTGTTATCTCCATGTCGGCGTCACTGTTTGAATTATCTTTACGTCTGCATTAGTGTTTGAAATTATTGTGGAGTATGTTTTTTAAAATATTATATATATATATATATAATATTATCATCTTAATTTTTTTTAAAATAAAATCTTTAAAAACATGATTGCACTTAAAAAACAAACACTGCCGGTCTTTCAGTGTGCCATGGATCTGTGGTCCCATTTATATCAACGGCCGAGGCTTGAGGAAGTTGGTGTAGACACCGGGACTCTATGTTGTGGTCCCAAATTTATTTTACTTGAGTTTTTGTTTTCCCCCTATCAAGCCTGTACGAACCCAAATCGACGATGCATGGCCCTAAATCTAATGTTGCAGGTGATGGCTCATGCCGCAAGTGGGTAATTACTCCATTTATTCTCATCTTCAAATCTGAAAACGTTGCTGATTTTTTTTTCAATGACTTCAGATTTATAAAAATCAAATTAATAATATCTAGAATCTAAATCTCTCAGATTTGATGTTGATTTTTTTAGATCATACGCCAGATGGTTTATTTTATCTGAAGGGGGTTTACAAAAGAAAAAAAATTTAAAAGTTAAATCTTCTCCCGTGAAAAGTTTTATATGAACATATCTTCCACTGTGTATTGGAGTCCATAATGAAAAAAAGTAGTGGTGGTATAATGATGTGAAGTGGCAATTAAAAAGAAGTGACGGAGATGGAGCGATGGTGTTGATAAGATGGTTGTTGTTGCATTAATTATGACGGTGGCAGCAGGTTGGTTGGATCTTTCTTTAAATGTATCTTAGGAGAAAGATAATTCTATCCCAACTATATGCTTAAAACTCCATTAGTATATTATATAATTTGGTATTATAACGTCATGAGATTTTTTAAAATATCTTTTAGTTTATTTTTATTTTTAATATTAATATATTAAAAAATATAAATTTAATATTTTTTTAATTAAAAAACAATTTAAAAAACAGAAATTGACATTGTAAAAAAAAAGAAAAAGAAGCACTTAGTAGAATGATGTTGGTAAGAAAAGAGTTTGATGTGACTAGGTAGTGGCAGGGGGCAGTAACTATCCTAGCAGCGTTGGACGCTGACCGCAGATCTGATCGAGTGGCGGCGGCGATCAGGGTATTGTTTAATGGAATCTTTCGCGGTCTATGCTCTTTGAGCCACTGAGAAATGACGTGGCTTTTGGACATCTCTAGGGTCCCTAACCAGAATAATGATTGCGTCTACGAATCTGGTTCGTCACGCGCTCTACTCTTTGACCTTCTTCCTATCACGTCCTTGTACACTCCATGCATCTCCCTCTGTTTGCGGGCTAGTTCATTTTCTTTATTACCACCATTACTTTATTGCCAATTATAGAAATACACGGTCATAGCCATCTTGATTCCTGACCACAAATCACCAGAGCTGTTTTCCTACATCTGTTTCCTTTCACATTTAGACGGCAAACAGTAACTTGATCAAATCTAAATCACCCCTACCTAGGATTAGATCAAGATCAATTTACGATATTTGTGTTCGTTAAATGTTTGATTGATATTGTAAGAGTGTGATAATGATGGTAATTTAAAATGTATTTTATTAATAATTATATTAAAATAATATATTTTTTTAAAATTAATTTTAATATTAATATAATATAAAAATATAAAAAAATTTAAGAAAGTATTTTTTGTTTAAAAATAAATTAAAATAATTTTTTATATTAATATATAAAAAAACATAAAAAAATTTTATTTTAAGAAAAAGTTTTTTAAATTTTAAATAACATAAATTACACCGTGTTTCTTAACAAACTCGATAAATGATCTTAACACAAAAATTAAACCCACAGCAAAAACATACAAAAATTCCAACAGGCCCGCCAAATTTCGCAGCCATTAACCAACCTTCCAGCCAATAACCAACCTCCCAGCCAAAAATATCAAGTCTTCCCCCGAATTTTGACAATTAGATTCCCACATTTAACCCCAATCATTAGTTAACATGACAGCTTTCATCATTAATCATACTTTCATTTAAAAAGCTGCACTCATATTTTCTTGCTTGATTTTTTCTGTTTTAGTTTCAACAATAATCCATACAGTTATCCAAGTTTTCAACGCGCTGAAACTAAATCCTTTTTATTTATTTTTGTTTTTACACAACTCGTCGACGCTGTAGAATCTAAAATATTCGAATGAATTTATTAATCTGGAATTTTGATAATCTACTGCTACACGTGATTTCCGTTGTGGTCTCTGTGGAGCCACGATAGAGAAACAACTTGCCTTCCGCATCACAAGCTTGGGCAAGAGGGCCCTGCGTGCCTTCTGTCGTTTTTTTTGTTTTTCAAATCCGACGCACCACCGGTGCGCATGGAGAGAACCTTCGCCTCTTCAGGCTCTCGGGATCTCCCCACAATCTCTGTATCCTACTCTTCCTCTTCATCACTCGGACCCTCCATGCCGACCCGACCCGTCAAAATCATTCCTCTTCAACATCCAAACACGACGACGTCGTCGTCCTTGAATCTCCTGCCAGGGGCCCTGTTCTCGAGATGGACAGCAAAAGTTAAACGAACCACCCTGGTTCAGTGGATCGACACGTTTCTCCCTTGTTGCCGTTGGATTAGAACTTATAAATGGCGCGAGTATTTCCAGCTTGATCTCATGGCCGGTCTCACCGTCGGTGTCATGCTCGTTCCCCAGGTACTTCCACTCCTTCTCTTTACAGAAAGAATCTGCAATCCTCCTTTGTTAGTTAGCTAATAAAAGCCGCTGAATTTTTTCAAGTGTTTTGCTCTAAGGAAAATGAAAGAAAAGAAAAAGTCGACGACTCTACAGCTGTTTTCAGTTTCTCTAAGTTGTCCGAGTCGAACTCAGCTAATTTTGATTTTGCTTTCTTTCCTTTTTCTGTAATTTTCGTGTGCTTTCTCGGTAACCAAACAGAGTCTTACAGTTTTCAACGGTTCACGTAGCGCATGTCTCTGCCTTGTTTGATTAGTCATGGTTGTTGCGGAGGCAATTACTCAACTGAGATTGATTAGATTCACTGGATTTGGTTTACTGGAGATGCTGTTTAGATTGAGAGAATTTTTCAAGGATTAATGATATTATTTTCTTGTTTTAGTTAGGTCGTGTTTGGTTGCTTGGAAATGACGTGTTGAGTGTGGAATTTCGATATGTCTGCAACCAAACACAGCCTTCTGTGATTTTGCTCTTTCCCTCTGAGTCAGATTTTAGAATATTAAACGTAATATAATGTTGCTGCTAGCATTGTGTTTTATTTAAGATTTATGTAGACTGGTTGGATTATTCATTCATTCATTTATTTTTTGTTGTAATGAACAGGCAATGTCTTATGCAAAATTGGCAGGACTGCACCCAATTTATGGATTATGTAAGTTACCATAAGATCAAAACTGCTATAAATCTTACTTCTTTTGATAAGGTTTTTGTTGAAAACATGGTCATGAATGTTCGGATTCAGAAATTCCCTGTAATAGCACAGTTCTTGCAGTGCTTGCCAGGAAAAATTCTGTGGCAGAATTTTAAAGCACAAAAATATGATAAAATAAATAATTTATAATTCAGTTTGATAATATTTAGATACCGTTAGCACCTTACACAGATGAAAGATGATCTAATCATGACAACATCTATTATCTTTTGAACTGATATCACAGTTCGATTATTTTACATATATATGATGACTTCTAGGTATTGGTTTTCTGCTCTCACCTCACTTCACCATACATCATATATCCCCCTCCTCTTTTTTAAACTCTAGAATGGTTGTGTTGGTTTTGCAAGGTAGACACTGGTTTTATACCGATATTTGTGTATGCCATATTTGGGTCATCTCGGCAACTTGCAATTGGACCGGTGGCATTGGTTTCTCTG
Organism: Populus tomentosa; assembly: GCA_018804465.1. NCBI lineage: Eukaryota > Viridiplantae > Streptophyta > Magnoliopsida > Malpighiales > Salicaceae > Populus > Populus tomentosa. The sequence goes on along the minus strand of CM031983.1, from coordinate 2,916,239 downwards.
CTAGTCTCTAATGTATTGGGTGGAATTGTCAATTCATCTGATGAGTTATACACAGAACTTGCGATATTATTGGCATTTATGGTTGGAATATTGGAATGCGTAATGGCACTTTTGAGGTACTACATTCAATGTATTAGTTATAAAATTTCTTTCGCATTCTGAATTCATTAAGCTATGTGCAGATCTCCTGCACTAAAGTTGTTTATGATTTCATTGGCTTATAGCATGATGATAGTGATTAATGTGTGTTTTCCTCTTTGCTGTAGGCTTGGATGGCTTATCCGCTTCATCAGCCACTCTGTGATTTCTGGCTTCACAAGTGCTTCAGCCATTGTTATTGCACTGTCCCAAGCAAAGTATTTCTTGGGGTATGATATTGTACGAAGTAGCAAGATTGTGCCGTTGATTAAAAGCATAATATCTGGAGCACATGAGGTATGGGTTATTCAAGTTGAGAGATAATTTGTTGCAATCTGTTATTTGTGGCTTGTTAAATTAAGAGAATAGTTTTACATATTTTAGGGTCACAAAGGGCTTATCGAAAAAGGTGTCTGGCCCAATGATTAAATTGTGTGAAGTGGATGGTGGTAATTTTTTGCATGTAGTCATATGGTAGTACCATGATCCCGATCTTGCCCCGTGTTTCTGGCAGCTACTGTTTTTTTTTTTTTTTATATATATATATGAATTGGCTGCTTCCAATCTTCAACCACTGGTTTCATGATTGTTTGATGTCTGATAACTAGAACTTCATGTTATAATATCTTTAAAAACTTGAGTTTATGCACCCTGAATTTCCCCTTTATCATTTATTTTTAGTCCTTTTATTTAATGTGATTTGTGAATCAGCTAGCTGTGATCTTATCTTCCTGTTCAATGTTTTCTGTTATTTACTACCACTCATCAATTCTTTCTTTAACAACAGGTGATGTTTTCCTTTTGTAGTTCTCTTGGCCTCCTTTTGTGATGGGATCTTGCATTCTTGCAATACTTTTGGTCATGAAACATCTGGTATGAAATCACTTAAGATTTTAGTGGTAACTGGTAAGAAGTCTCTTCCTGGATCTCGTTTATGACATCGAATTTTTGTTTTAAGGGAAAATCAAGGAAGCAGTTCAGGTTCCTACGGGCAGCAGGTCCACTTACAGCAGTTGTTTTGGGTACACTTCTTGTGAAAATGTTTCATCCATCCTCGATTTCTTTGGTGAGAATGACATATAAAGTGAATGCATTGTAAAACTATTTATTTCATGTATAAGAATAGATTTATTGATCCTCTATCTCCTGATGAGATGAGGTAATTTGAATGCTGATCCCTTTCTAATGTCTACGCTCTTTTCTAAGTAGTGCTTGTTTATTCTGTTCTGTTTTTGTTTTTTTTTCCCCACTCATCTTAAAACCTCCATCTCTACACCAACTTGATGAACATTTTGTGGTTTGGAGACTCACATTTTGCATTGTGAGAGACAGTTAGTTTTTTGTGTTTTATGTCAATAACAAAATGTAGAAAAAGAAACATCTCAGCTTTTGCCTTGGAACTCTAGTTTTATTGTCAGATCTTACGGATCTGTCCTTATGTGTCTGGAATCTAGTTGATTTGAATGTGCTACAGCTGGTTGCTACTAGGCATTTGCTTTCCACTAATCTTAGCTACAAGGCCAATTTGATCTTTGCTTTAATTGGACTCTCATAAGCCCAAGTATCTGAGAAATTCTGTGTTTCATTTCCATGGCCTAAATTGAAATCCTGTTATTTTTAGAAGTGCCAATATGCCATTTACTGGCTTAATATTTGTTTCATAGTTTCAACCTAGAATAATCGTTCTAGATTTAGGGTACTTGCCTTCACAGCATCACTGAATTTTCTTTGTCATAAGAATTTAACTGAGAGAACAATCAATATGTCCAACCTCTTCTCTCTTTGAATGACCAAGGACCGAATTCTGCATGTAAATTTCGTTTTGGATTTTAGGGAGGATGTAACATGAGGTAGAGGAATGCAAAACCTGTGAAGTTGGTTTTCCTGCTTCACTAGGCCATTCCTGTCCTCTCACAGAGTTGACACTATTATTGATCTTGGCGAATGAAACTATGGATTCCAAATAAACTTTCATGGTAACATGTTTTATTTATAAATGTTTTCTCTCAACTGTTTCCTTGTTTGGTGAATGCCATATTTCAATTTCAAACAAATCATCCCAGAATTGACAGAGATTAAAAGTATGGTGTTGTTTTAGGTAGGAGAGATACCCCAGGGACTCCCAAGCTTCTCTTTTCCAAAAAAATTCGAGTATGCAAAGTCTTTAATCCCAACAGCAATGCTTATTACCGGAGTAGCCATATTGGTAAGAGAGGTTTTGAGGATCATCTGCTTGCAATACTGATTTTTAAATTTGAGTTGTTCTGCATCCATTCAAATTAATCTTTGAAATTTAGGAATCTGTTGGGATTGCTAAAGCATTGGCAGCAAAGAATGGCTATGAGCTGGATTCAAGTCAAGAGGTATGTTTTAGAAATAGAAACGGAAGGCGCCGATAAGCATTTTGTTTTTTGATGATGAATGTAGCATACTAGATGCCTCCATTCTCCATCAATATAGGATGATCACCCCTGCTTCTAACTTTTATTTATGCTATTTGATTTCCTTTTTGGTTGTGCAAATAAATAAGAGGCCTAATTGAAACTTATTGACTGGTTCTCTATTTATGGTCTAGACTCTAGCGTAACAAAATGAATTTCTAACTTTGTTTCTCTTTCAACAGTTGTTCGGTCTTGGTTTGGCCAATATCATGGGCTCATTATTTTCAGCATACCCTTCAACAGGTGGGATTTCTGGGAGGTGTTAAAAGCTCCAAGTTTAACCATGGATTTGACTTAGATAACCTGTTTTTGTCCTTCGTTATCTGTTTATTCCTGGAGTTTGTATTGGAATGTCATTCAATAAAATAAGAGCTTCTTTTTCTACATGCAGGCTCGTTTTCTAGGTCAGCTGTAAATAATGAAAGTGGGGCTAAAACCGGCTTATCTGGAGTTGTAGCTGGAATAATTATGTGCTGTTCTCTTTTATTCTTGACTCCTTTATTTGAATACATACCACAGGTTTGTTTCTAAGTCCCTGCTGTTACATTTGTTTTGCAATAAAAAGGCTGTGAAAACTGTAGAGAAAGAGGCTGTAATATATCATGCAATTCTTGTCCTAGAAAGTTAAAGTGTTTGAGATGTGTGATAGTACCAAGCAAATCACTTTTCAATGCTTTTTCCCCTTATCTACTGTATCATTGTCGTTATCATTGTGTTGTTTGAGGAGCCTAAATATTCTTTTATTTCAATTTGGAAGCTAATTGAGGATTTTGTGGTTTCTACTCTTTGCAGTGTGCTCTAGCTGCAATAGTAATATCTGCTGTGATGGGCCTGGTAAGTGTGATAAAATCACAAGCTGAGGGATCGACTACAAATTCTGTAGTTTGTCTTTTTTTCCAAGTTTGTCTTTTTTTCTTGGTAGTAAAAGGGGCTAAACACCCAGAGTAGCAAGAATCTATATACAGACTAGACGGGGAATAGCTACCCCAATAATATCTTGATACAGTAGATTAGACATTACAACTGGCAAGGAATCAAAATAGTGAGTTCCAATCTCCATAGAAAGAGCTTGATTGGCCAACCAATTCACACACTGATTACCTTCCTTATAAGTATGACTTGTATAAATCTCCCAATCACGCTTGAGAAAACTCATACCCTCTTTGAATAATGAATCTTGAATGAATGAGGAAGAGACCTCATTAGTAGCATCAACTAGAACCTTACAATCCGTTTCCAAAATAACTTTCTTGAAACCACACGACCAAGCCAGTTGAAGACCCAAGACTGCCGCCCAGAGGTCAACTTTAAATGAAGAACACGATCTATATTATCCATAAAACCATGTAGCACACGACCACCACCATTGATGTCTTACATTTGTCTATGGATTACAGCACCAATGTGTACATAAGCTGAATTTCTAATTTAAAGAACAAGTTTCCCCCTACATTTGGCTTCTCTGTGGCAAGCAGGAGTCTTACTCGGAATATATAATATATGGGTTTTGTATGACTATCTACTATCTCTGCTAGCGATCTTTCATTTCTATGACATAACTGTCCGAATATTCACTTTTATGTTTTGCATTACATGCGAAATTGAAGTTTTGGAGATTGTTATTGTATTTTTCAAGTTACATCCTTTAAAAGGTTAAGATGCTTATTTCTCATAAAAAAAGAAAAAAAAAACGAAAAAGAACAAGGAAAAAAATGAGCCATGAAGAAGTTCTACTATAATTTCCTGTTTTTAAAGTATTTATGGCTCAAAATCATTTTTGTACCTTTTTGTTTATGAAAGCTACATGCTGTGGGACAAAGCATTCAAGCATATTGATATGAAGCTCCAATAGACTGAAACTTCCATATCATTCTAAAACATCAGTTTGTATCGGCTCTCCAAGCAAGATCATATGTGATGGCAAGAGTAGAGATAATCAAATGAATAATATTAGAGCACAAATCCTACTAAGTTGACTTGGAAGTTGGTGCTCATTTGTACCTGTGTTGGTATTGGAAAGTGAATTGTACTCGTTACCACCTTGTTTGGATTTTGGCTTAAATACTATTTATATTTATTTATTTATTTCCTTGGATGTCTATCATTTCAGGTGGATTATGATGAGGCTATCTTCTTATGGCATGTGGATAAGAAAGATTTTGTTCTTTGGATCATTACCAGTACTACAACATTGTTCCTTGGGATTGAGATTGGTGTCCTTGTTGGGGTGAGTTTTTAAAGAAGTAATGGTAGACATGATGATTTGGACAGTAAAATATGAGATTTATGCACTGGTTATCTGAAATCTGCGAATGCTTCATGTCAGCTGCCTTCTCAGCTTATTTATAAGATGCTGAATCTATCAACCTCTTTTTCGTTCAAGTGCAATAGTTTGACATAATCCTGCAAAGTCCTTTTAGGTCCCCAGTTTGACATAACTCTGAGACAATTTGGTTGATAATCCTTTACCATGCCACTGGCTGTATATATTGTGCATGCATTACTTACTCTAAATTGGTTTTGAAACTGCAGGTTGGTGCATCACTTGCTTTTGTCATCCACGAATCTGCAAATCCACACATTGGTAATGGGACTTGTTACATCATAGTATTTATGCGTGTTAAGATTAGGTTTATTTGTTCTCTAAATCCCAGTAGATCTGTATTATCTGCTCTTTGCATAATCATTATTACGAGCTTTGTCATTTGCTTCATCATATCAACTATGGCTGTTTGATTTTTTTTCTTCCTGTTTGAACTTCTAAAAGATCAAATTTCCCTAGTAGCCCTTTTTATCCTGATAAATGGTCAAATTTCTGGGTGGTCTGGGAACTGGAGATAAAGGTTGCAAGCTTCAGACTGGTGCACTTTTTGGTTGAAAATCATATTACATTGGTGCTGAATTATTGTAGATACGTTTATAGTTTAAGCATGCATTTAATAATTTTAATTTGGTGTACACTGCAGCTGTCTTGGGACGTCTTCCTGGCACCACTGTCTACAGAAATATTGAACAGTATCCAGAAGCATATACTTACAATGGAATTGTAATTGTTCGCATTGATGCACCCATCTATTTTGCTAATATAAGTTTCATAAAGGACAGGTGAAATTTTGTGTTCCTCTAAATTAATTTAACCTGGGAATCGGGATTACAAGTTCTTTGGAGTTTAGGTTAGTGGGATTTCCTTTGTCAGGTTACGGGAATATGAAGTTGACGCTGACAAATCTTCCAGACGTGGACCAGAAGTTGAAAAGATTTATTTTGTGATTTTAGAGATGTCACGTAAGTCTTACTCATCCTACACGGGTAACTGGGTCAAGACAGAACATGTATTATTTATTCCATAGCAATCATCGTGCTCTTATGCTTTTATACTTGCAAAAGTCACTTTCAGCCACCAAAACTGTTTGCTTTGTTTTTCATGTCATTCTTTTTTCCATATACATGTTTTTATGCTGATTCAGATTTTTTTTCTTATGAAATATTTTGTGTTATAGCCACTGGGTTCAGTGATTTTGGTATGGCGTTATCATTAAAGCCATAACTTTTTTCATTCTGATTATTCAAGTATGCTATGAAGCTGAAAAATAAGGTTCATTAAACAATCCTCTTACCTATATCCCAAATGTTTCTAATTTTGTAGCTATTACATACATAGACTCCAGTGCTGTTCAAGCATTGAAAGACTTGCACCAGGAGTACAAATCACGGGACATTCAGGTTGAGTGTCTGTTTTTGTGGAAGTCAAGATCAAGTACATGTTGTTCATTATATATAGAGACACGGTATAATCTCTGTTTTTTGTTGGGTCTTTTGCAGATCTGTATTTCCAATCCAAACCGAGATGTTCTGCTGACCTTAACAAAAGCTGGTATTGTAGAGCTTCTTGGCAAGGAGCGGTACTTTGTGAGAGTGCATGATGCTGTTCAAGTTTGCCTTCAGCATGTTCAGAGCTCAACCCAATCTCCTAAGAAACCAGATCCTTCTGCTGAGGATAAACCAAGAATCTTTAGAAGGTTGTCGAAGCAGAGGGAAGAGGATTTATCAATTGCAGAGTTAGAGTCAGGTGATAATAAAACCTCTGCTCCCAAGCATACAAAGCCGCACTTGGAGCCATTGTTGTCTCGAAAGTCTTGAAATTTGCTTGATTATTTTTATGCACATATGATGCCGATTTTTCAAGGCACTGCGTATATATGATATCTGTCTGTAAATCATTGATTACAAGGTTCGATTGTTTGCTTGCATGCATGCTTTACTGTTGTAAAATGCAATGCAATACTCGTCGTAAGGTTTGTTTTCTTCAATGGAATCATAAGACTGCAATCTGTATTATATAAAACAATGCATTCATTGCGTCAGTTTGTATCGCTCCTTCACTCTGTTTATATTGAGCAATCTGTATCATGTTACCTCCAGACACGAGCACTAAAATCCCTGGTAGGATTTTGCTGTGGGGACTTTGCTGCCCGCGTTGAAAGCGGCATGGTTGGTGCGAAGGTGAAATCTCTTCATGTAGTCCCACATCGGAAAAACGACAACCCTTCTCCAAGTGAGGCACTATAAATAATCTATTGCTAGCTCTGACATAAATTGCCTTAAACTAATGAGTAAGGAAAACAAAGCGAGAGGTGGGAGCCGCTCGCCGCGCCGACACATGTTTGTGCGCAAGAATTTGTGGAGGGGTTATAGGCTGGCCGAGCGTTGACGCTGCTTACTTTGCAGAACTCGCTTGCGCGGGCCTCCCTATTATCCCACCCCCTCAATCAACCCCAAAGTTTTCACAGTCCATTTGTTTGCTTGTTATTTAGTCCTGTTTACTGTATTGTACCGGATGTGAAAGTGAATGTAATAATTTTATTTTTAAAAAATTATTAAAATAATAATAAAATTGAAAAACAATATAATAAGCTTTTATAAATTTTCTTAGATAAAATAAATAATAATAAAATAATAAAAAGTTAAAATTTAATAATTAAAATAATAATAATAATTATTTCATAAAGTAAATAATAATTAAAAAAATAATGATTAAATTTGATAAATAAAAAAATATAACAAATAATAATTATAAAAATAAAAACTTAATATAAAAATCAAATTATAAAATTAAAGAAATTTAAAACAAAATATATATAGTAATAATTTTATTTTTAAAAAATTATTAAAATAATAATAAAATTGAAAAACAATATAATAAGCTTTTATAAATTTTCTTAGATAAAATAAATAATAATAAAATAATAAAAAGTTTAAATTTAATAATTAAAATAATAATAATAATTATTTCATAAAGTAAATAATAATTAAAAAAATAATGATTAAATTTGATAAATAAAAAAATAACAAATAATAATTATAAAAATAAAAACTTAATATAAAAATCAAATTATAAAATTAAAGAAATTTAAAACAAAATATATATAGTAATAAAAAATTTGAGGATCAAATTTAATATAATCAGAAAATAATATAATATTTTTAATTTTTTTTATAATTTTCAGAAAGTGTTTTTTTTTTTTTCTTTGACTAGAAAGTGTTTTTCATTGACCAACTTTTCTAATAATAAACAAACACGATAATTCATGCGCTTGGCCACTTTCTGTCTGTAATATTTAATTAAAATTTTTAATTTAATCAAAACTTTTCAGAAACCACAAAATATCATCGACGATATTTTTCAATTAATTGGTGACTTTATCTGTATTATTTAATTTAAAATTTTAATTTAATAAATTTTTTTCAGAAACCCGTCAAATAATGGTGATGACTTTTCAATCTATTGGTGATTTCATCTGTAAAAAATAATAATTAACAGTGCAATTGAGAAGTGAACAGTTCCAAAGCTCACTGGAAAATACCGACATAATTAATCCATCGATGATTTTTTTTGTAATTGACATGATAAATAGTATCAGGGAAAAATGAACAATTTACTAATGGGTTTACAAATAGATTTTACTGATGGTAATTCCGTTGGTATAAATGACATAGTCATCATATTTTTTAGCTTTGTTTTGATTCCTTTTATTTCAACTATAATTTTTTTGATATATATTAAGAGAAAATTTGCGCTGATAAAATTTACTATAATTTACCAATAAAAATCTATTATCAATGTTTTTATTTGTATTTGTTAATTTACTACAAGCTCACTGATGAATGTTGAAACATAGGTGCCGCTGCTAGTCTCACCCTGCATTTTTAAGGAGACGTGCGGTGAAAAGGAATATTTTCATATTTAAATTCTACCGAAGTGGATACGCAGTATAGAAACCCCGCCTCGCCACACGGCATAATTAAGTCGTTTGTGTCCGAGTTGTACATGTTGTAAGAGGAGTGTGGAGGATGTAGAGGAGAGACCCTCGTTTATTTCTTAATTAACCCATGCTGTCCTTGCTGTCAGAGGAGTGTGGAGGATGTGATTCATGCCCTAAGAGATTGTCCAGCAGCCCGCTACCCTTGGGATAATTTAATTCCGACTCGAAGCAGAGGGTAATTTTTGTTGCTCATATGGGAAATTGGTTAATGAGCAGCCTTTCTAGCAATGAAAAGACACGGGAAGGGTGGCCTTGGCATACGGTGTTTGGTTTATCAGCTTGCTTCACTTGGAAATCCAGAAATGAAAAGTATTTGGTGGTGGCTCAGGTTTTTCTAATTATTCTATAGCTGCTATTCGGAATATGATGGTGGACACTTCAATTGTCAATGAGGGTGCTGACGTCTCAGGTAGGAAAAAGGAATTTGCTTAAGTTGAATGTAGATGGGTGCAGTAAGGGCAATCCTGGTGTGGCAGGAGCCGGAGGGCTGATCAGAGATAGTATGGGAACCTGGATGAAGGGTGTGTTCCGCAGTCAACACGGGCATATGCACTTCAGTTAGAGCAGAGCTTTGGGCAGCAGTTACTGGCTTAGATCTTGCATGGACCCTTGGATTATGTTTCTAGAGACGGATTCGATTTTAGTTGTCGGTTTGATTACGAGATCTACTACTAAAAGTGATTCTCATAATGCTTTGATCACTCAAGTTAAGGAAGCCCTAGCTAGGGAATGGGAAATCATAGTTCAACATACGCTTCAACAGGGGTGAGTTATTCCCCGTTTAATATAATTTAGGGAAAAAAGGGGGAGTGCGGTATCATATCACAAGCGTGTACTTTTTGCCATTGATTTTGGATACAGTCTCGAATAACTTTCTCTCTCTTGACTAATAATAATCTGGCTGCCCTTTGGGTTCGCACCGAAGGTACCTTGCAGGAGATAATGACTTCTAAAGTATTACTTGTATATATACATGTATGTATATATATATGTTTGTGTTTCTGTGTGCTGCTATGCGCTTTCTCGCATGCACCGGAGAGCATTAGGAGAAATCCAGGCGACTACTAGAACTTTGAAAAAGACTCGATACCATAACAACAAAAGAGATGCACAAAGTCACTTGGAATCCAAGCCACCGTGGAGAGCCAAGTGGTGGTGTAGCATTTCCTGCAAATGGAAAATCTCGGAGGGATAATGCAGTCCAGCTTCAACTCGAATTATTAATGGAGATATCATAAAACAACGGTGCAAAGTAACAGAATGGACATTAGCCAGTGCTCTAATAACAATATAACAGACCTAGATTAAAATAATGCCAGCCATTTCAAATTAATAGAGGCCACTGCACTGATAGGTTAATGGATTTTATTAGTTAACAGAGCACCCTCCGTGTATCTTAGTTTTAGATGTCTAACACACACCAGGCTCAGCACTTCTTTCTTTTCCCGACAGAGAAGGCTCAACCACCACATTACATGACTAGGTTCCAATATCTTATAATCTGGAACTAATTCATGCATTGACCTTTGGCTCCCATCCAGCAATGACATGTTCCTCGGCAGCTTTTGTCTTCTTGAAAGATTCACGGGAGAACAACAACTGCAAAGCAAGAGCAACGATATTTTTTTAATCATTTTCCAACTCCAACAATTCAGGGGGATTTGGGTTTGTATATTTGTACTGACCTAAATCATAACAGTTCAAAACAAAAAAAAATTCAGAAATCAAACAACACCATTCAAATACTTCTTCATCAGTCAACCATAAAGTAATATCAGTATTTTGAAGGTGACTAGACTTTACCTGCTTCTGGTTCTATTTCAAATAAACTTCACCTAACAGCCAACATGATAAAGTTCTTTCCCAGAGTCTTAGCACATCAATTATTATAGCAATTCAACATAATGATTTTTGTATCTTGTGCACAAAATACATGAAAGCCAAAAGGCCCTTGTGAATTCCTTACTTCCTTTACGGTTCAAAGGCATGGACTTCAGGAAATTTAGTCCTAGGAGGATACATCCTATGGTGCACTGTTCAAGTCTACTCATATCGTAATAGCATCAGAACACAAGCTCATAGAAAGCAGATTTCTTAATGTTGGTTTGTTTCCATGCATCAAACAATTGAATCTAAAACACTTTATGAATCTACAACTCCAAGAGTTTAAGCCATCTCTTAAGCTGACACAACGTAATAATATCAACTGGGAATTGGTTTAACATATCTTGCAATGATACCCTTCTTTAAGTGAAAAGAATACAGATGCATTTGGTTGCCAGGAAGAGGGCGTCATGTGCCAAACCTATCTACATTGTAAGATCTGCCGAAACTAGGGCTTAAACAACTCAGCTACATCCCTGGAAAAGGTTCTGGCTTTGCACTTCCAATCCTAATGCAGGATGATGCGACCATCAGATGGATAACATTAACATCATGGTATTCGATGAATCTGCCCCTGACCTCTACACCAACCTTGACAAGGAAGAAGGCATCTTCACAGAAGTCTGAAAACTTCGTTTTATCTTTCTTTCTGCTAGTTCTATCTCTTTAAGCACCTGATAATCCTCAGGCACAAGCAGCCCCCATATCATAAGCACCAATGAGCAATAAGATAGTAACGTGCCAAGAAGCGAGATGAATAAATCGATTCAAAACAATCACTTCTATGGGTGTCACCCTAAGGTTGAGCATTGAGCTTACTGCGTCAACCATCAATGTTTGAGAATTTCAAGAATATCACACCCCGCACCATAGTAGGTCTTGTCATTCAACTGACACAAGTCATTATAAAAATTCAGTTTTCTCTTAACAATCCACGCTTCTATCTCAATATCTCACATAAAGACGAGGAACTACAACTTCGTTGATCAGGTCATCAGGTGTGTGAAGGTGGTTAGCGAACCTACCATCTCATATGAATGATTAATATCATGACCAAAAACAGCATACATAAAAACAGCTTGTCATAGTTTTAGATCCATCATTCAATTGATTGAAGTCAAATCTGAAACAACAAACAAGGCGCGTAATCACAGGATAACAAAAAAGATGGAGTACCTTAATGTAGTTGAGGACATGTGTCAAATTGTCAGGGATAGTCCAATTCTTGAAATGGCCAAGAGCAACCTCAAGATGGTAAAGCTTCGGAGCCAAGCTCAAATCCACTGCTGTGATCTTTTCCCCAGCAATGAGAGGACCCTGATAACATGCTCCGATAAATTAGTTTGCACTTCAAAACTGAAAAGTAAAACAGAACCATAAGCTCTTCAAAGATAAGTCTGTGTTTCAAATTTATACATACGTGCGCCTTGAGATGCTCATCCAATGCCTTCAATTCCTCAAGCAAAGCCTGCTCAGTTCCATCATTGGGATCCTTGCTCTTCAAGAACTTAACAAAAGATGGGAATATCTTCGAACCCCTGTAGTTCCACATGGTTTATATTGCAAATTAATTTCTGTCGATAACCTTCTAGTGGCGCAGCCAATGAGAATAAAAGCATGACCACACAAAAAACATTCGAAAACAACCTCAAGCATAGATCAGCTTGTTGTTATAATAATTAGAAAACATGTCCTACAATAATGCATCCCTGGAAGAAGAATAAAAAAAACTACGAGTAAGAAGATCTTTTTATGATGATTTTTCCCGTATCCACATCATTCAGTAGAAAAAAATAATCCAGCAAAGCCATCACATCCGCATTCAAACTGGTGGAGATAGTAAAGGAAGGTGAAAGATGCTTACACAGAGGCAAATTCCGGAGGAGTGGCAAGAGAGGGTTCAGGGTTTTTCTCCTCTAAGATACCAACAATCACGTCAGAATCCGCGACCCATTTGTCATCAATTTTCACCACTGGGACCTTTGCTTCCGGGCTTATCTCCAAAAACCTATCAAAACAACAACCTTCCAAATCTCAATCCATCATGACGCATAAAAGCAAAAAAATCACACATACATTTTTCATGCCTATTCAATTTGATCATATCAAGGGTACTCTAGTCATTAAAGCTCCGTTGATCCATAGTTTAGGATACCGGTTGGTATCAATAATGTTGAATCCTCTTTACACGTTAAAGCATTCATTTCATATCTGAGTTCAAAAAAACAAGACGATCTTAGATTAAAACAATGATATTGCCCTTTAAGATCGTTTTTAAATAGTTTGTTCTCAGTGGTTAACTAAATGAGGGGCTTGTTTTCCCTCGAAGTCAACAATAACCATCACAACTAGCAGGTATCTTCTTAAGCAAATAGCATATATATATACAGGCACACTCACACACATGTGGAGCACACGGAGACATTAAAAACAACAGCTACAAGTAATCCAACACGGCAAGAAAAGCTTCAATATTACACATGTAGGAAATAAAACATAGATACAACAGGAACCCATTTTCTGCACTCAACAACCTCAACTGCAATAAACACGACTATTCTGAAGACTGATAGATGTGATCGTTTTAATACCATTGAGGTTTATCACCCAGATTGATGAGATGAGACTTGTATGGAATTTTCTTCTCTTCCAGACTCAACAGAACTCTCTGGCAAAATGGGCCTAAAACAGCAAAAATACACAAGTTCCAATCAAAACCCGGGTGTAAAATCACAAACAAATGACACCCACAAAAACATCAAACAAAACTTACAATCTCCGAGAATATTAGGGGCACCAACAGCAGCTTTGACACAGATCTCTAAAGCCATTATTTCTTTCCGTGGGAGAAATAGCAGTGAAAGGTTGACGGGGGAATGTTGGGATATATCCAGAACTCAAACACGCACAATTTACGTGGTTCGGCAACTTGCCTACTCCACGGAGCTACTGGTTTGTATTAATGAAGCTTACAAACAATACAAACAACAAAAACAAGGAGGAGGAGAAAATTCTTCTCAACTCAACTCAACTCTCCCTAGCTCTCTCTCTGTTTTTTCTCTCTGTGTTTCACACAACTGCAACTCTCTCTGCTTCTCTTCACGTTACAATTCACAGCTCTTCACAAGACACATAATTATACAAAATGATGGGAGTGGGGGTGTCCACCACCATGTGCTAAGTGGGAGACTAGAATTCCACTTGCACATGGTGGGGTTTGTTTGTCTCCATAATGCTAACAGGGAATTGGTGACAGGTGAAAAACTGGTGGCTTATTTATTTTGTGACTACGATGGCTGTTGGACCGGAGCGAACTCGACCGGACCAGAAAAGATACGGGCACATGTTATGCTTTGTGGGGTTGAGGATAATATTAGTATATTCTAGGTTTTGAGGAGACGTGTTATATATGTGAGTTTTTACAGAAAGGTTGTTTCTTGATCCAGAAACAACTTGCCTTTTCTGACAGCCGTTTACCCTTCCAATTTCGAACAGACCTTTTATATTCAAGACCCTAAAGAATGAAATTACGGGAATGTTTCTCTCTCTTTTTTTCTTCAAATATGAACTCGAGATGATGGAAACTTGTTTATGGTCTGGTGAGATTCTGACTGGATTGTTTGTGATCTTCTCTCGACCTTGTTTTTTGAGCACAAACCAATTAAGGAAGATAAAATTGTCAAACAATGAAACCTTTTTTTTTCTTTTTCAAAGCGTTAAAATGGATTAGATGGATGAATTTAATGTCTGTTACAATGTTTTCATTGTCTGGCTACATGTTTGAACTCGACCGGACAGTAAGGAAGTAGCAGTAGAGACTGCTCATCGACATGAACGTGGTCGTGTTCTCGGAGATGTTCTTGGTGGTGTTAGGATTTTTTTTATCGATTATTAGAATCTTAGGATAAACCATATTGTTGATGGAATGGCGAAAAATGGAAAGAACAAAAAAATGAACGAGATATCAATCATTCATTGTTTGACTGCCGTTCACTCAATTTACTATTTTCTTTTTCTTTGCCACCTCAATCTCGATTTCAATGTTCATTTAAAAGTATAGCAAATACTTTTATTATATCCTTTTACCCTTTCAAGAGGCCCAAAAACTCTTCTTACAGTAGAGATATCAATCACCCGTTCACAAGGCCTGGGCTTGCTGTTGCAAGCTGATAGTGCTGGCGCTGTTCGCTAGAAGCTCGTCTATTGTTTCTTTATCGAAAGTTGTTTTTTTTTTTTTTTTTTTTTATATATATATATATATATATACATATATCATGATATGACATATATGGAAGTTAATGATTTTCGCAGAGTGAATCTAATAAAAAGTTTTATTATAAAATTAAAATAATTTTAAGATAGAATTAATGCAAAAAACAAAAGGTGTAAAATTGGTATTGTTTCAGTAGTTTTATGGCATATTTAATGTTTGCTTAAATTAATAATAAGCTTGAAAATAAGATTTCAAGTTGAATAATTCTTTCTTCATATTCTTTCCTTAAGGGACAGCGGCTTCTAGTTGGGTTTTTTTAAAAAGTATATAATCGTGTCTGGTATACTGTTGATTATTTTTTAAAATATTTTTTATTTAAAAATATATTTAAGTAATATTTTTTTTTGATATCAGAATAAAATATTAAAATGATTCAAAAATATAATTTTAAATAAAAAATTAAAATCTTTTAAAACATGCAACCAACGGGCATTACCAAACTCTTCCATTATAGTTTGTAAAAATTTCAAAAGCCAAAATTCTGGGCTTGAACGAAAGACATGGAACTTGAAAGCCCACCCAAAGCCAACATCCATGAAATGTATCAATGAAACGAGGCTTGAAAAGTTAGAGATAAGGGATGAGATCGTGATTTGTCGGAGCAGAAAGTAATTGAATAATTAGTATTGGCTTGAATTTAATAGATAAATAATGTTAATAAATCATAAATACTGATCCCTTATAGTCTTAACTGTGGCATAGAATATATAGAACCCTAAATCAAAGACACTGTTGAAAGCAGAAAAATAAACACAAAATCGAGAGAAAAAGAAAGAAACTAACTTACAGTGAAATGAGAAAAAAAATTATATTTATACCCAGGTTTTTAATTAATTGCCCTTTTCTTTCTTTCTCGATCACCGTCAGAGATGTGGATTACAGGGTTGATGAATGTTTAGTTATTTAAGCTTCTGATATATTTTTCTTTATAATTTCTTTTATGTTAATTTCCTTTTGTGTTTGCCTTCTTGAATGTGTGGACACCCTGCCCAAGGCTCTACGCTCTTTTTTAAAGGGCTTTTCTTTTTTATAAAAAATATTTATGAAATCTTTTTTTTTTAAGAAACAAAATATTTAGTTTTAAATTTATCTGGCAAATACCTTACTACCAGTAAGGTTGGTTTCCTTTATCTGTCCGAAGTCCTTCAAGAATGCTGATCTCAGAATGTTGTATTCTAAAGATGATTTATCCCTGAAGTCTGAACCTGAACCAGGGGGGTCTGTGTTTACTGGGATATTTCCAGTATTTATATACTGTTTGTGCCAGCGCTACAGTGCTCTGTTTTGATTTGAATGGTAGAGAATTGCAGATGGAGAATTATATATTTTAGTTTTTCAAATCAACACTTGCACCCGTGAGATCTTGAGTTTTCCCTTGAAATTGCGTTTTCTGGTGGCAGAAACAAAAGCAGCTCCCTCTTCATAGCTATGATTGATCTGTGAATGAGGGGCACTGAAGTAATTAATGTATCCATCATTGATGATTAGGTATACAAACAACTCCACAGCCAGGTCCAATAATGCCTTTGGAGGCTAGATCTTCATCTGGGCGCTTATTTCGGTGCTGAAAGCACTTCTTAGGTGCCAGATGTGTGGACTTCCTTTATACGATCCCAACCATTCCTCTTATTCCACTTTCCAGACCTGAACACAAAAACGTTTTGGTTTCTAACCTCTACACTAAAAAAAAAAGGAGGAGGAGGAGGTTTTGTACCAACTCCATCTCGTCAACTCCTATTTCAGAACATAAACTATATATACGTACATTTTCATACCTTCTGATGCACAAGCAAAACACTAAAGAAAACTGGAAATCTTCTTGAGCTCTTTTTCTTGCTTCTCCCTCAAGTCTCTGACATGGAAATTCACAAAATTCTCCCTACCACAAACAGGGCCATGGCCTGTCTTCTGTTCCTCACTCTTACCATTGTATTTACTACCTCAGCTAGAACCCTGGATGAGCAACCAGAGGTACCTGTTGTTCCCCCGGAGTCAGACAATGCAGTCGATGATACTGCCACCAGTGTTCCACCACTACCTACACCATTAGCACCCACTCAGCCTAATCCAACTGGCTTGGCTGCAAGCACTAGTGCCACGATAAGTAATCCTGGTCATACCTTAAGCTTCTTCATGCATGACATTCTTGGTGGAACAAACCCCTCGGCTAGAGCCGTGACTGGCATAGTCAGCAACCCGGCAGTCTCTGGCCAAGTCCCATTTGCCAAACCTAATGGTGCAAACCTCCCAATAAATAATGGCGTGCCCCAAAATAACAACAATAACGGCCTTATCAACAACAACAACCTCCCTTTCCTCAGTGGCCTTGGTGGCACCACACAGCCTGTGGTTCAAAACAATGGTAATAACTTCAACAACGCATTTAACCTGCCACTGAGCAATGGAGGCAATCTTCCATCTGGTTCCACTCTTCAAAAGCTCATGTTTGGAACCATCACTGTGATCGACGACGAGCTAACCGAAGGGAATGATTTACGGTCAAGTTTTGTAGGTAAGGCACAAGGGTTCTATGTGGCTAGTTCTCTGGATGGTACCAGCCAAACTATGGCATTCACAGCTATGTTTCAGAGTGGTCATTATGCTGATAGCCTTAGCTTTTTCGGGGTTCTCAGAACAGGAGTCTCCGAGTCTCAGCTTGCTATCATGGGTGGAACTGGAAAGTATGTCAATGCTCAGGGTTATGCTATTATTAAGATCATCCCTTCTACCAATCAGAATACGACCGATGGTGTTGAGACCTTGCTGGAGTTCGTTGTTTATGTTAGCTACTAATCCAAATTGTTTGAGAAATGTTGTTTTTGTAAGAATGTTGTATGAGTGCTTGAAGATTGTGAACTTGTAATATCTTGGGTTCTTTGGACAGAAAGTTTGCTTTTGTTTATGAATCATATCTAGAGAAAATGGAAACTCAGTTTCTTTTTTTCATGAAGCTGTCATCTGTCCCTGTTCATCTACTTCAATTTTTTTTCTAAAAAAGGTAACTAAAGTTTCACATGGAAACTTATTGGTCTCATGGGCAACCCCATTCCTCCAACTTTGCCAGAGATACAAAACAACTTGCTTGAAAACCAAAGGGACAAAGCAAACCCCTTTGAAGTTCCATATTGTTTTTGAATGTTCGCTGATGATTTTAGTCCTGCTCTGGAATAACTCTCATATTTTACATATGACCATAACCAAATTATGTAAGAACATTCATCTCAGTTGAGTGTTTTGGAATTTGGACTTCCCAGGCAAATTCATTCGCTGAGGCAGTCAAACAAGAAAGAGGTTTCCTTTTCAAAGCGTTATGTTACTGATTAATTTAATTATGCTAATCCGAATCGGAAGCTGTTCTTTCAACATCCGCCTCAGATAAAGCGGATGAGGGAGAAGGCCTTTGGCCTGATTCCCAGAATCGAATCGAAGGCCAAAGAGCACATGATCACATGACAGTCATCCCCCTATCACTACAACCCAATCTGCTCAACTATCAACCACCTCCATGCTTACTCATATTGAATCATCTTGGCCGGCAGCCTAGATTGAGCCCTATATATTAGTTTAGTGGAAGGAACATGAGTTGGCATCCTGCTCGCAATAGTTTGCTATTCAAAGCATCGCGCAGGAAGCATCTAAACATGAAGGGGAATAAGCAGCGCACAGGTGTGGGAGCGATCCTGGTCAGGGAAGGCTAAAGCGCTTAAGCTAGGTCGGATTGCCCTAAAACTTGATAAAGTTTTTTCCGATGAACATCATTAAAGGATATCATCATCTGGTTCAGAGAAGATCCTCAGCAGGGACGATTCCAGAACTCATTTCTGCATTTCCCCACTCCTGCCCGAAATCCAGCTGGGGCCCTCAAGGTGAGGCCGAATTTCATTAGAGAAGAAGGAGCTACTATAATTTCTTCATTATAGATTAAGATCTTCTTCGAACTTAATGTAGTGGAAGAAAATTCCATTATTACACAAAGCTCCGAAAGAAAACCAAGAAACTGAAATTTCTTTGGATAGAAGGAGAAAGCTTTGTTGTTGAATCAAATGTGCTGTGGTGATTGTCTGTTCTCTTTTTAATATTGTATATAATCTATTTCTCAGATGGATACACAACCGGGCATTTGGTCTAGTGGTATGATTCTCGCTTAGGGTGCGAGAGGTCCCGAGTTCAATTCTCGGAATGCCCCGATGCTTGTCGACGGTGTTATTTTTATCCTTTCTGAGATTCTTTTGGGCCTATCCGAGCCCACGCATTGTAGTCACGCTCCGATTATGTTTTCTAAAAGCAAAGCCCATTCAAACTGCATTGGAACAGTAGACAGCTCCTATGCGAAACCATTCATAGCAATATAAGAAATAATAAACATGAGAATTCAACTTTCATTAAATTCAATTATATCTTTGACCATCTTTTCTTTGGGTGGTTCGGGTTGGGAGAGGGTTGTGTCAAAAGAATGCGGAGCAGAGGAAAAATATTGTTCTTCAATATTTAATACTAAACAATATTCAAATTCTCGCTGATTTTAGGGAGTGCTAGCTAGCTGTCATCAATGCCAGCCTCTTTGATTCTGCTTTGCTATTAATATTGTTCTTCAAATGCATCCAAGATTCAAGATCAGATGTTATGCAGTGTAACCAAGAAAGCACATTTGATTCAATGACAAAGCTGTCTCCTTCAATGTCGAATATATATATATAGCTCTAAGTACATCGAACTTTCACTGAAAAGAGAGACAGGCTTACAGGCTAGTAAAACAATCCCAACCAAGAACACGTCCATACACACAGACATGCACTCAGATAGGTAAACACTGAAATGCATTATTGTATCCACACCGTCGGTTGTGTGCTGATCCACCTGTGGAAGAGTCTCAACAGAAGCATACCCTTTCGCATTCTCATACTTTCCAGTGCCACCAATTACTGCAATCTGTGAATCAGGTGTTGCTGTCCTATGTACCCCAAAGAAACTAATAGTGTCTTCAATCTCACCATGATTTTCTCCTTCATGTAATAACACTGAAAATGCCATTGTATGGCTAGTACCGTCCAACGAACTAGCCAAGTAAAATCCCTGAGCCTTCCCAATCACATCAGACCCCAACTCATGACCTTCTGTTAATTCATCATCGACGACTGTGATCGAGCCAAACATGAGCTTTTGTAATGCGGACCCAGCTGGGAGATTGCCAGCAGTGACAAAAGGCTGGTTGTTGCTATTGACAACGTTGTTGTTGTTGCCTGTGTTTTGAAGTAACGTGTTGGTTTGGGCACCTGTTAGGCCTGTAAGGAGTGGAGCTGTGTTTGGATTTATGAGGTTGTTAATGTTAACTAGTGGGGTCCCACCTTGGAGTGGGAAAATGTTATTGTTTGGCTGGGAGAAACGAATGCCATTGATGTCCGTGCGGGCGATGATCCCGGTGACGATCCTATTTGATGCGTGGGATCCTCCTAGGATGTCATGCATGAAGAAGGACAATGGAGGAGAAGTTGTGGTGGTGGTTTGTGGGCCAGCAGGTTTTGCTTCGGTGTCACTCGTGGCCACTACAGGGGCTGGCCCATTTGGTGGCCTGGTGGCGGTGTTGATGGGACCTACAGGTAGTGGTGCTGCCACAGTGACAGGGGCTTCAGTTTCATCAGGAAGAGGAGGGTCTGCTTCATCATCTTCAACGGTGGTGGGAGTGGTCGCTTGGACTTGGCCACTCGGCGATGTAGTCGTGGGAGCTGGGACTGTTGTTGTTGCAGGAGGGCTAACAACAGCTGGATTTTCGGGTTCCAACTCATCAAGGATTCTTGCTGAGTTGGCATAGGAGAGAGTCATGGCTATCAGGAAAAGATAGACGATGGCCTTGAGTGCTGTAGTGGTAACAACGAGAGGTTTAGCCATTTTGAGTTTTGATTCTCTAAAAGAGCTAACTGCTGTTTAAGGGTATATGTAAGATGTGAGGAATGATGTGTGATGCAGGAGCAGGAGTCTGTTGTGGTTATATATAGTTAAGAGGAGACTCTAATGAGAGTGGAGCTGATATGGTGGAGTTGGGGCACGCCTTCTCTTTTGTTGTGTGTTCTGGTTGTGATGCCAAATTTCTGCGTGATATGAGCATGATTTGCTGCATTTGACTGCTTGTTGAAATATGGACACCCTGAATTGGATAGACACCTTTTTTCTTTGCTTGTCCAGATGCTAATTACAATTTTTTTTTTTTGTAGCAGATCACAAAGGGAAGTTGTGATATTTGAGAGCAGGTACTCTACCATGCAGGATGATTAGGTTAAAATAATGTCTTCTCTCTCTAGCATAATTACATGCTATTAATTTGTTTTCAGTTGATGGTTTGGTGCAAATGATATTCACAATCTTAGGCCTAGCAAGGATCAGAAATTACCTGCATTAAGGTTTGGCTACCTAGGGATTCAAGTTTGAAAACAACATGATATATCAGGAATTTCCTGCATGTTCCTTGCACCCTACTATCTACATATACAGTCATTGAGATTTTGGATAATACTGGGTTATCTGGTGTTGGTAAAGAGGGCAATAAAGATCATGTCCAGCAAGCATTAAGATCGTGATGTATACTTGTGAAACTTCAAATTCAAGAAGGTTCTCAAAAGGTGTAAAATTAGACCTGCACAGTTGATGACCTTCTCAAAATTAGTCCTTAATTAGAAGCAGCTTCGGGGATGTATTTTGCTTTCTGAAGATTAGGAACTTACCGAAAGATTTAAGAGCAAACAGATAAAGCTGAAACAGGAGTAACATTCTCCATTTCTAGACCTGCAATTCATTTGTGAAAAGCTGATAAACTCTATATACTGGTGTTCAGGTCCACAGCCCATTACATGAAAACAACTGGTAAAGCAATTGCACTGCAGCTGATACAAACACTATGAGTTATAACTTCACCATTAATACTGCAACTTCCATCTTTCCATTGGTCTGGCAACAAAAAATCCTTCTGTCTCCATAACATTTTTTTCTGTAACACTTCCGAATTCTAACTCTTGCAAGGTAACTCTAGCCGGAAATGATACGCCAATGTTGGAAACTTCAAGTGTTTGTGTCACACTCAGCAAGAATGTTATTTTCTTGTGATGTTTCTGGTGGTGTAGGCCTGTACTTGAATTGCCAAGGGTTCGAGCAAAGGATGACTGGTTGATAAAATCCATGCAAAGGAGCAAGCAAGCAAACCAAACTCAGCATGGAAGAGGGCTAGCCCCTTTCATGTTGTGAATTTGTGGTAAAATTTAGATTTTGGTGGCCAGCCTTGATCACTTGTAAAGCTAGAAGAGAAAGGGAGAAGTAGCATTGTTATTTTCAACATAATTTTTTTATATATATAAGAGGTGTGTTATGCTTTTTGTTTAGGTTTTTTTGAGATTATATGTGTGTTCTGTTTGGAAATTTATTAAAATAATATTTTTTATTTTTAAAAATTAATTTTCACATTGACACATTAAAATAATTTAAAAATATAAAAATATTAATTTAAAATAAATAAAAAATTTAAAATATTTTTAAAATGTAAAAAGAAACATAAATATTTTTTTAAATGATTATAATTAGCACTCTCGTCCTGAAGATTCTTCAATTGCGTTTGATAAAATTCATGGAAAGGAGCAAGCAAACCAAACTCAGCATGGAAGAGAGCTAGCCCCTTTCATGTTGTGAATTTGTGGTAAAATTTAGATTTTGGTGGCCAACCTTGCTCACTTGTAAAGCTAGAAGAGAAAGGGAGAAGTAGCATTGTTATTCAACATAATTTATACATATAAGAGGTGGGTTATGCAGGTTATTTTTATAATATAGTTATCATTGTTTTTATAAATGTATTTTATCTGAAAATGTATTAAAATAATATTTTTAATTTTTAAAAAATTAATTTTAATATCAACACATTAAAATAATCTGAAAATATAAAAAATAATAATTTCAAACAAATAAAAAAACAAAAATTTTAAAAATATTTTTAAAATGTAAATACAAACAAAATTTGTTTTTTAACGACTATAATTAGCACTCTCGTCCTGAAGATTCTTCAATTGCGTTTAGAATCCTTCAAAAATGCATCTCTCCCTTCCTTTCTCTCCATTCACTTTTTTTTTTTTTCAAACAAATTATTATAGAAAATAAATTAAAATTAACCGAAGTTATTAATATTTATCGAGAAATCCACAACCGTGGTAGCAGAATAAATAAATAATTTCAATGCTTCATGTTGTGCTCATTATAAAAGCTAACCTTCTATTTCATAGCAATAGAAAAAAGTTCATTTGTCGATATAAGATCAATACATGAATAAAGTTGGCCGCATTAATTTATAAGGCTCGCCTTTGAGTTGACCCTTCTCTTTTCAAAAGTCATTTTGTTTCACTTTCGATTTTTAAGAACTAAATTCGGAAACAAAAATAATAATAAAGTCTTCTTTTGCTCTTTTTTGTTTTCAAAAACAAAAGAACCAACACTCGATTGTTTCAAAACCTAGCAAATTAGTTTTAAATTTTTTATAATAATGACAGTTGGTTTTGTTGTTTTTTCATAAAATAAAATTTCTAATTTTAAAAAAACTAAAATCAGAAATAGAAAAAAAAAACAGTGATACCAAACAACTCTTTGATTATCTGCACACTTTGTATGAATACATTTGTTTTATATAAAATATTTTATGATAAAATGTCTTTCTGATTTTTTTTCTGTATTTATTTTTGATGATTTTTTTTTAAAGTTAATTAATATGATAAAATACTTTAGTACTATTCTGAGTTTATTTATCAAAAATATTTCTATTATTTTACAAATAATAATTAACTTGTAATATCATTTAATAATAATAATAATTATTATTATTATTATAACTTTCATCATTACTAATATTATTATCGTGCCCCTTGCCCAATAAAAATTAGAAGCACGGTTCGGTCTTAGATAAGCTATCTGGGTTTAGGGTCTAAACTCCAAGCCCGTTTTACTGGGGCTGTCCTTGTAATGATAGTTGATGGCCCGAGTCTTGAAGTCCATTACAAACGGTTCGCATTCTCACGTGCCAAGTCAATAATCAGACGACAAGTGATTTTTGTCGCAGAAATCCAGTCTCTCTCTAACTAGCTCTCTTCTTTAAACTTTAAAACCCTAAAACCCCGATCCCAACCATTTCACTCCCACTCCAAAACCCAACATTACCATGTACCTCTACAGCCTCACTCTCCAACGAGCTACCGGAGTCGTTTCCGCCATAAACGGCAACTTCTCCGGCGGTAAAGCACAAGAAATCGTAGTCGCTCGCGGCAAAGTTCTCGATCTCCTCCGACCTGACGAGAACGGTAAGCTACAAACAGTTCTCTCTGTTGAAATATTCGGTGCTATTCGCTCATTAGCTCAGTTTAGACTAACTGGAGCTCAAAAAGATTATATTGTTGTTGGTTCTGATTCGGGCAGGATTGTAATTTTAGAATATAACAAGGAGAGAAATGTCTTTGACAAAATTCATCAAGAAACTTTTGGAAAATCTGGCTGTCGCCGTATTGTTCCGGGTCAGTATTTGGCTGTGGATCCGAAAGGAAGGGCTGTTATGATTGGTGCCTGTGAGAAACAGAAGCTAGTTTATGTTTTGAATAGAGATACTGTTGCTAGGCTAACCATTTCTTCGCCTTTAGAGGCACATAAGTCGCATACTATATGTTACTCAGTATGTGGTGTTGATTGTGGGTTTGATAATCCGATTTTTGCTGCAATTGAGTTGGATTATTCGGAAGCTGATCAGGACTCGACAGGGCAAGCTGCTAGTGAGGCGCAGAAGAATTTGACATTTTATGAGCTTGATCTGGGGCTTAATCACGTGTCTAGGAAATGGTCTGAGCAGGTTGATAATGGCGCTAATATGCTTGTTACAGTACCTGGAGGTGGTGATGGGCCAAGTGGTATTTTAGTTTGTGCGGAGAATTTCGTGATTTATAAGAATCAAGGGCATCCTGATGTGAGGGCTGTGATTCCTAGGCGTGCTGATTTGCCTGCTGAACGTGGGGTTTTGATAGTTTCTGCAGCAACACATAAGCAGAAATCGATGTTTTTCTTTCTGTTGCAGACTGAGTACGGTGACATATTTAAGGTTACATTGGATCATGAGAATGACAAGGTTAAGGAGTTGAAGATTAAGTATTTTGACACAATCCCAGTTACTTCTTCGATATGTGTGTTGAAATCAGGGTTTTTGTTTGCTGCATCAGAGTTTGGGAATCATGCATTGTATCAGTTTCAGGCCATTGGGGAGGAAGAGGATGTGGAGGCCTCATCTGCTACTTTGATGGAAACTGAGGAAGGCTTCCAGCCTGTGTTTTTCCAGCCAAGAGGGTTAAAGAATCTTGTTAGGATTGACCAGGTTGAGAGCTTGATGCCTGTTATGGACATGAAAGTTGCTAATCTTTTTGATGAAGAAACCCCTCAGATATTTTCACTTTGTGGGCGTGGTCCTCGCTCCTCATTGAGGATATTGAGGCCTGGTTTGGCTATTAGTGAGATGGCTGTGTCACAGCTTCCTGGTGTACCAAGTGCTGTTTGGACTGTGAAAAGGAATGCTAATGATGAGTTTGATGCATATATTGTTGTGTCCTTTAACAACGCAACTCTCGTGCTTTCAATTGGAGAAACAGTTGAGGAAGTTAGCGATAGTGGTTTTCTTGATACCACACCTTCCCTTGCTGTTTCTTTGATTGGTGATGATTCTTTGATGCAAATTCACCCAAATGGCATAAGACATATTAGGGAAGATGGGCGTATTAATGAGTGGAGAACTCCTGGAAAGAGGACAATTGTGAAAGTTGGCTCTAATAGACTTCAAGTGGTTATTGCTTTAAGTGGAGGAGAGCTTATATATTTTGAGGTGGATATGACCGGTCAGCTAATGGAGGTGGAGAAGCATGAGATGTCTGGAGATGTGGCCTGTTTGGACATTGCCCCTGTTCCAGAAGGAAGACAGAGGTCTCGATTCCTAGCAGTTGGTTCGTATGATAACACCATCCGCGTCTTGTCTTTGGATCCTGATGACTGTATGCAGATTCTGAGTGTGCAAAGTGTTTCGGCTCCTCCAGAATCCCTCCTGTTTCTTGAGGTTCAGGCATCAATTGGTGGCGAAGATGGTGCTGATCACCCTGCCAGTCTTTTCCTCAATGCTGGTTTGCAGACTGGGGTTCTATTTAGGACAGTGGTGGATATGGTGACAGGCCAGCTTTCTGACTCCCGTTCCCGGTTTTTGGGGTTGAGGGCCCCAAAACTTTTTGCCATTAATGTGAGAGGTCGACGTGCGATGCTGTGCTTATCTAGCCGACCCTGGCTTGGTTATATTCACCAAGGGCATTTTCTTTTAACACCCCTTTCATATGAAACTCTTGAATATGCTGCTTCATTCTCATCTGATCAGTGTGCAGAAGGTGTGGTTGCTGTTGCCGGGGATGCGTTGAGGATTTTTACAATTGAGAGATTGGGAGAAACATTCAACGAAACTGCAATACCTTTAAGATACACTCCAAGAAAGTTTGTGCTTCAACCTAAGCGGAAATTGTTGGTCATTATTGAGAGTGATCAAGGAGCGTATACAGCAGAGGAGCGTGAGGCAGCAAAAAAAGAGTGCTTCGAAGCTGCTGGAATGGGGGAAAATGGAAGTGCCAATGCTGAGAAGATGGAAAATGGTGATGATGATGATAAAGATGACCCCCTATCTGATGAGCAGTATGGTTATCCAAAGGCTGAGGCAGACAGGTGGGTTTCTTGCATTAGAGTACTTGACCCAAGGTCAGCTACTACTACTTGCTTGCTGGAACTTCAGGACAATGAAGCTGCTTTTAGCGTATGCACTGTAAATTTCCACGACAAGGAGCATGGAACTCTCTTAGCTGTTGGTACAGCCAAGGGACTGCAGTTTTGGCCCAAAAGAAGCTTAATTGCTGGGTTCATTCACATTTATAAATTTGTGGATGATGGTAAAAGCCTGGAACTCTTGCATAAGACACAAGTAGAAGGAGTTCCACTTGCTTTGTGTCAGTTTCAGGGAAGATTACTTGCGGGAATAGGATCAGTGCTGAGATTGTATGACTTGGGGAAAAAAAGGTTGCTTAGAAAATGTGAGAATAAGCTGTTCCCCAACTCCATTGTCTCTATTCACACCTATCGTGATCGGATTTATGTGGGAGACATTCAAGAAGTATGTTTTTCTAAAATACCTTTAATCCGTGTATATATTTCTTTTAGATATTTGTTCATTTTGATATACATTTTCATGTACTGATGTCCTACCTTTCCTCCTAATGTGATGATGTTTTTGGTATCTACTTTGCAGTCATTTCATTTCTGCAAGTACAGGCGGGATGAAAATCAGCTGTATATTTTTGCTGATGATAGTGTTCCAAGATGGCTTACAGCATCATACCACGTAGATTTTGATACCATGGCTGGTGCAGACAAGTTTGGGAATATCTACTTTGTGAGGTTGCCACAGGATGTTTCTGATGAGATAGAAGAAGATCCAACTGGCGGAAAGATAAAGTGGGAGCAGGGAAAGCTCAACGGAGCTCCAAACAAGGTAGAGGAGATAGTACAGTTTCATATTGGTGATGTGGTTAATTGCTTGCAGAAGGCATCTCTAATTCCAGGCGGTGGAGAATGCATTATGTATGGGACAGTGATGGGGAGCGTGGGGGCCCTACTTCCATTCACCTCTCGAGATGATGTTGACTTCTTTTCACACTTGGAGATGCATTTGAGACAAGACCACCCACCTTTGTGTGGAAGAGATCATATGGCATATAGGTCTGCTTATTTTCCTGTTAAGGTAAGTCATATAGGTGGTTTCATTTGATCATAGTTTCTCTACACCAATTTAAAATTTTACTAAAACCACTGAGTTGTTTCAAACAGGAACAATTCGTTGCATGTACATATTTGTCTTAGTAATGTATTTGTTTTTTTTTTTAAAGAAAATCCTGTCTTCATATTTTTATGTAGACTTTTTAAGCCATGCTGCTACCTGGTATTTTCTAAAAGAATCCTAAAGTCTTAGGGCAATTTTGCAGGATGTGATCGATGGAGATCTATGTGAGCAGTTCCCGACTTTGCCGCTTGATGCACAAAGAAAAATTGCAGATGAGCTGGACAGAACTCCTGGGGAGATACTCAAGAAACTTGAAGAAGTTCGAAACAAGATCATCTGAGGAAGGATTAACTTGAAGGTGCCCCCTTTACCCTTGTAAATATTGTGATCATCTTATTTTCTAGTTTAATATGCATTTGCACGGTTGTTTTAGATATTGCATGAATGAGACATATTTCCTTGAATGTTTGATAATGTATGCATGGGTTCTTTTGGGATTCAGATTTGAAAGTATACATGAACTTTTCGTACAATAAAAAAGGCTATGATGTGAAGAGTGTTGGGTTATTGAGGTAGTTACCCATGGAATATAATAAATAGGCATAAGAAGTCAATTAAAAAATTAAGTGAGATAAGGGAGAAGATGGTGCATCCTAGTTTTGCGTTAATTTTGATGAGCAAGTGTTGTTGATGAAGGCTCTTATTCACCCTTTCATTTGTTCTAAAAATGTACTTGTATTTAAAGTATACTTGAACTGATATATTTAATGTTTATGGTTGGAGTTTTTGGCCAACCTCCCTTCTGCGGAAAGCTTGTCTGTGCTCTGCTGAACCTGTGATGTCTAACTTCTTTCTTTGGATTTTTAAATACCTTTTGGTTTGTAAAAAGAAAAGAAAAAAACTTCTTACAACTGCTTTAAATTGATAAAAATGATTATTTTTTTTGAAAACTATAGGTTATTTGGTAATTTTTTATTTTTTATTTCATTCTTTTACAGTGTCAAAGTCCATGTGCCATGTCAACCAATAAGTTTAGAAGCCTGCATCATATGGAAGATTGCTGGAGCGACCCTCGAAGAAGTGCACTTTATGATTGAACCCTCAGGAAAGGGGTTCGATTTTTGACCTTCTGGCCCTTCTATGAGAGGCTGGAAGATTTCAATGTCAACCCTCTTCTCCATGCAGTGGTTCTATCAAAACCTGTTGGCACAGGACCTGTATAGATAGTAACCTGAGTTTGGTTTTATTTAGCACCCTGCAAATGCAAGTGGGCAAGCTTCACTTTTTCTATAAGCAAATTGGAAATTGGTTTGCTTGCATATAGTGCACCACGTTCTGCAAACGTAATGTGTGCTGGTTGTTTTGGCATGTTGTGAACCCTATTTATGGCTGAAGGTTGATACTTGCAATCATTGTCCACCTGGTGGCATGTCATTGACCTTGTGGTTGGTATTGGCTCGTTACATGGGGGCATATGTAAGTCTAGATGGTTAGCACCCACTGGTTAAAGGTTTCTGTGCCAATCAGTTTGCAAAATTTCAGTTGAAGAAGTCTTCTTGCTTTGGTTTCTTCCATTTTTCTGAATTTGCAATCTTTCTCACTGTGAATTGGTGATGCTGGAGGCTTATTTGTGACACTCTCAGTGCAAGAACCTATCAGAACACAATCTTTATATAAAAAAGCTTCTAAGATGCACGCTAGGAATTGCAATTTTTTTTTTCCTTCCCCATTTTGGATGTGTCATTGTGCAACGTTGAAAATTATCCTTTACTGGAATGCTAATTGGCTACAAGTATCGTTTTGGTGCATTTAATAAAAGGATAGATTTGGGATGTTAGCCTCAAAGCTCAAATGCCTTTTAATTTCCACAACTTTGATTCTCATGTTTCTGGGTGTTAAACAAAATAAAAATTCAGTCGTTGCTTGGCTTTAATGTACTGGGATGCCATGCATGTAATTCATGGCCTTGCTGCAATCTGATTTACAACTTTGAAATGTGTTTAGCAGATAATTTCGAACAAGTGGAGACTTAGATGATGATTTCTGCTAACTCATGTGCATACATATGCATCTGCATTAACAGCAGTTACATCTATGAATTTAGATTCTAACATGCTATGTGGTCTGATGATAGAGATTGCGGTTGTGTATGTGCAGGGGTCGTTGTATCTGAATTAATGATTGCTTTCTGTTAGTCACAGCGAGGTGAAGTGCTCTGGGCATCAGCTTTTCTAATTGAGGTAAAAATAATTTTTTTGAACAACAGCTAGATAGTGATGGAGGTTGATGCTAGATCAGTTTTCGTTGGTGATGAAGAAGTCGCTGTACGTAGAGAGAGCTTAGTTTGTTGTAAGATAAACAGACAGTTGCAAAGTCAATCTCCAAGATGGTATATGTTATCATTTGTGAATTTGATGGTTGTTTAGATTTGTTGTTTTAAGTAGAAACGGGCAAAGAATTTTAAACTGATGGATTAATGCAACCACCGGAGCATTGCGTAGAAAATATGAAAGGTAGGTTGGACCTGCTCCCCACTGTGTGCTCGCTTTTTCCACAATTTTTGGATCCATTCGTTGTCGTGTTGGGGTCCATAGTTTTGATCGTGCTATTTTAGGCCCTTCATCTGGTTAAGCTCTTCTATTCTCTCTTTATTTTTTTCCTTACCCCACCGGAAAACTACCTGCCTACCTCGAGATTCTCTCATCTACAGTGTTGGAATTAGTTGAATTAATCATGAATTTTTTATGCAATTTTTAAGCATCATAGCCCATCAACTAGAAATGGACATCAACCATTTTTTTGATCCTACAAGTTACTGACATTTACCTGAGAAGTGAAATTAGCTACTGAACACGTTCTCAAAATCAAGATAGTTTACCGCTATGAAATTAAGGTAAGCTATGTAAAACAAAACAAACTTTTCGTACAGATGATGTTAAGGAGAGTGGATTAAGCATAATCAGAAGCCATTTTATTTTTATGTAATTAAAATGTCCCTATCTCATAGTCTTAAGGTCTTAAGTTAACTTTAGGTGGAACTGTCCGGTCCAACAGCGACAATTGATGCATCTCATGCCATCACTTAGGCTGACTCTTTTTTTTTTTTTTTGTGAATTTGCTCATTTTGCAACGGAAATTCGACCTAGCACTCGTCAAATTGAAGAATAAAATCTTTCCCAGGAGAAGATCATCATCACCACCACTGAATTTCTTGCTCTTGTTTAGACTTGGAAGGAGCATCATTCATACGTTTTTGCTCCATCTCCAATCTGGTATTTCCTAGATGAGTTCTGTTCCCTAACCAGTCGATAATGTCTCCAAAAACTATGTCACGGTTTTCTACTGGTTCTCCATAGAGGAGACCGTGCCACATCTCAGGATACAGCTTAATGGTCTTGTCTGAACTTGAAGCCACACTGAAGAGTTTCTCGCTTACAGATTTATCTGTCACTTTATCTTCTTCACCGTGCAGAACTATAAATGGCAACGACACTTCTTCTAGCCTCTGCTCAAGATCCAAGCTAATTCTTAGAAGTTCATGGCCGGTATTCAAGCGAGGTGTCCCTTTGTAGCAATGTGGGTTCTCTCTAATCTGTAATTAAGACATCATTAATAAATTAATGCATCGTTTTAGTGGAAAAAGAATTTAATTATTAGTAATAAATATTTGGAAAGAAATATACCTGCTGTCTTACTTCTGGTAGTTTAAAGGCAACATCCACGATATCCTTAGTTGGGATTATTTTCCAAGTTGGAATGATACTGCAAAGATTTCTTAAAATAGTAATTACCATTTGAGGTGGCTTCACATCATCTGCAATCTGTAAATAAAATCAAGATCATCAGAGTAGATTCCCATGCCTTTTATTCAGCTAGAATGGGTCCAAACAGCTTGTAGAGGACCAAATCAATAAAACGACAGTAAATATTGCCTGCCTAGCCGAGTTCTGCTAAGTTTTGTCGACAGTTGAAAGAGTTTTTTTAGCTGTCTTTTGTTGTGACCATTGACTAGTAGGATTCAACCTGAAGGTTCTCGGAGACAGTGTTTCCGTACTGTTTGTAGTTGCCGCACAGGTAAATCGCTCTTCTTTTGTTATGTTCGTTTGCATCAAAATTCTAGCCAGCTGCTTTAGTTTTTGTTTTAGTTTAAGTTTATTATCATACTCAAAATAAAAATAAAAAAAATAAAAAACAGAGGGGAGAAGAAAAGTAACAAGAACTGGATCCAATTCTGGAGGAAGACCATGGATATATATATATATAAGGAAAAGCTACCAAACGAGCTTGTCACTTTGAAAAAAAGGAAGTAATCTGAGAGAGATGACAAATGGTAAAGTCCAAGAGAAGAGGACATGATATACAAAGTTACCTTACACATGGGTGCCACCAACACTGCACCGTCCCAAAAATCTGGCTTCTTTCTGTGGAGGAGCAAAGCAACTGCTCCACCCAGGGATTCTCCTAGCAGATATCTCATCCTCCCCTTGTTCTCTTGCTTCTCTAAAATTAAACAAAAACAAAAGTCTGTTCATAAAAAATTCTTCAAAACAGCTGATACATCAAACAAATCACATGTTACAAGGAAAAATAAAATAAAATCTGACCACATATGCTTGTAAAATGACTTGAGCAATCATTGATGACATGATCCATGTTTTCTACATAGCCTTGTAAACCGGCTGATTTTCCATGGCCTTCATAATCTATACCATACACTGCAAAACCTGCCTTTGCAAGGCGAATAGCGGTGCCTGGAAAATTATAATGAAAGCACCCCTTAGCATTGAAAGACCAATTTTCTTAATATGTTTAGAGCCTTAACATGTAGATTTAATTTGCAGATACTCACTATTCATGGTGACGCTGCATTCCATGGCATAACCATGGCAAATAAAGATCAAGGCTTTTGGTTCTTGGTTCATGGGAATCCATTTGCATGTGAAAAGCTTCATTCCTCGAGAATTCAACACAAGCTCCTATAAAAATTCACAGAAGAAAACAGTTTCAAAATTGATAAAAAAGAATAATAATAATATAATTAAAAAAAAAATAACAAATGAACTATGGCCACATAAACATTAAGCATGAACTTATCTAACCTCATCATATCTGACATTCCCAGTCTCTCCTGCCTGAAAATATTAAACCCGAAAAGGAAAAGGAAAGAAAGAAAAAGGTAAATAACAAAACAACAAAAAACAAACAGAAACAATAGAGAAACAGATTTTCCAGATAGAGAGCTATACCATGACGTTGAAGGATATCCCGGAAACCTGAAACTTGATGCTAAAAAATCTCAGGGAACCGTTTTTTTGTATGAATAGAAAACTGGGATTTTGATGAGCTGGTGTAATATGTATATATATAGATGTTGAGAACAAGACTAAGCTAACAAAAACTGACTATGGAGAATTCGGGGTTTTGATAAAAGATTAAGATATAACAGGAAAATGTTCTATAAAATCCTAGATAAGGAAGGAAATATAAGACATACAAGGAATACAGAGGCAGAGAAAGGAAACAAAGTTGATTGTTAGAGTTGTCTTCAGAATCTATCAGCACTTCATATTTATAGCTGTTTTGTGACCGTACTTGGATAATTTTAAACCTGACAACTTGCTCGTGGCTGTCACCGTAAATTAGCAGGGAAAGGTGTTGTCTTCAGAATCTAGCAGCACTTCATATTTATAGCTGTTTTGTGACCGTACTTGGATAATTTTAAACCTGACTACTTGCTCGTGGCTGTCACCGTAAATTAGCAGGGAAAGGTGGAAAAGCGGAGTAAGTGTATTGGAATTTCCATAATTTCATATTTGGATTTGATTCTTCTTTGCTTAGATCATGCAGCGCTGTGGCATGGATAAGCAACTTGCCTTGGTGGAATTTCTACCATATTTAAATTAGAAAACTAAGTCCATGTTTCCTTCATAAATGCCTTTTGGTCAATGGTTTTCGCTATGCCTTTCTTGGTGTTTCTTAAGGGAAGCCTCAGGCACTTTCCTTTGCCGGCTGGGAAGGTCATCTGTCCCTTTAAAGAGAAAGAGCACGAACTGGTGCTAGGGTAATTCAAGTTTTTATCGTTACAAATCCGTAATGTGCAATAAATTAAAAAAAAATAAATAGAGAGAAAACCATATAAGTCCCATACCTTGAATTTCATATTTGAGATATATATGTTTTGATCGTTCATCGACAAGAAAAGGAAAAGAAAAGGAGGGGGAGATTTTCGATCCTTTCTGTCTGTTCTTACAGAAGTTCGACCACAGTTTTCTGTGACATCAAGAACATGGACCTGTACCAATAAATTTCTAGCAGTGTGCCTATTAAGAAATCCTTAAAAAAAATGAATGATCGATGATTTATAACTAGTGGTATTATTAAAAGAATACAAGATTATTTTCCCAGAATTACATACAGATTTCTATAACCTATCTCTGGCTAGTTCTACGTGGGTCTCGCAGACATTAACTCTTGGGTCCTATCATGCACGCTTTTTATTTTTTGTAATTGAATGTTTCAAATTGCGTCGGCAATTTGGCCGCCATATGAAACCAGTTTCGATAAGATCATAAGCTTTTCATATGTTATTATCCATAACTCAACCAAGACGACGGCAGCTTTGACCTCGTGATTTTTTCTCAGCTTTGACCTCGTGATTTTTTCTCACTACCTTAATTACTTCACGGTGCATAGACGCGCTTTTATTGCTCTTATACAAAAAAAAAAAAAAAAAAGAGCACGCTTTCAAGGCTTGGACGGTATTCTTAGTATACTAATTTACCAAGGTTCATCATATAAAGATTTAATCACCAGTAATTAATTATGGAACAAAGTTTTTTCTTGCTTTATGTATTCTTATACGAATCACCACTTCGAGATTAATTAATCTAGGTATCGAGCGCGTATATTTTTTACAATGTGCACAACACATTAGGGTTATAATTTTAAATTAAATTTAAGCAAGAGAGTTAATTCAAACTTGTTTTGATTTGAGTTTTAAAATATTAAATAAAAAAATTAATTTAGTTGGAAACTTAAATTAATTTATGATTTGATCGACTAGAATAAATACATGTTAAAAATTTTTTGATTTTTTTTTTAAAAATAACAAATATTTATAACAATATCATTTTGATTTTTTTCAAAAAAATAAAAAGTTAACATGGGTTTGCTTTATGACTCCGGTCTTTTATTAAATATATTCTTATTTTAGTTTTTAAAATTATGATTTATGTATATGTCAATAACAACATCTCGTTATGCTTATTATGTTGTATTAATTATTTACTTCTTGTTAAATTCTTAATGTACGATTCAATATTAAGATCAACGGCAAATGCCAATCACATATCCAACAACAGTGATAATTGCTTGGCGTTTGCCCTAGATGTTGAGTGTAAGTTCGGTCCACTTCAATCAAAAGTATGGTGAAGGCCAAACCATGGCAGATATAGTTATTAAATGACTACTAGGCTTGCACCATAGAGGATTTAGGAGGAAAAGGTAAATTGTAATAGTTGGATTTTGTGGAATCCAAACAACGTACGACAAACAGAAATATAAATGTTCGGTTCAAAACAATTGAGGTTTCCGTTTGTTTATCCCTTAATGGAGTATTAGCCAAAGGACTGCAGATCTATTACTCTCTCAAATATCACTTGAATTACAGACCTGCTCCTCCAAGTCACTGTAAGAATGGCTAATACTGGCCCTTCCATGATTCTAGGTGGCCATAGCAGATCTATAGAGGACATCAAATCACATGTAACTTGTCCAAAACTTTGTTTCCTATGCATTTGGTAGTGATTATAGGTCTCTGTGTGTTGCCGTAAGACAAGCCCAATACAGAGATTTGCATGTTGTTTTCTGCTTGGACTAGACGAGGACAACAACCGAAGATAATCCAGGTCTGGATCGGAAGATGTCATCCACGTATTCCAATGAAAAAGCCAAGAGAGAACCGAACAGGGATTGTGTCTTCTCACATCAAAACATCAATCCAACACCAGATAATATTTCCACGCGTTGTGTACTATCTCTTTTTGAGCGGTTTTCTTGTGTGATATTATGATTTCTACTCCATGGATATCATTGAGGAGATAGGGTCATAAGATTTTGTGGTGCTTGGCTTGTGACCTACGTGGTTGGGATTATTTGTCAGCTTCTCTGCAATCAAGTCGTTTTGGGGCCTGCAATTATTTTCGATGGCACCAATGAGTGAAGTTCCCTGTTCCATTTCTTCCTTCGAGGTTTCATTTTTAACTAGGTGTCATGCGTGATGCCACGAGTTTATAGCATATTTGTATGCTGTTGTGAATTTATAAAAAAAATTATATATAAAAAAATTATTATCATTCACAATATTTTAAAAAAAATTATAAAATTATATTTTCAACCATCTTAATATTTAAAAAAACAAAATCGATAAAAATAATTATAAAAAAACATAAAAAATTATATAAAAAAAATCATGTACTGATATTAAAAATAATTTTTAAAAATAAAAAAATATTATTAATATATATTTTAATAAAAAAAATTATTTAAAAAATAACTACAACTCCCCAACCCATACAATCACTTAATAATTCTCAATTAAGCATAAATTCCTTCTTATCAAATCTGTCGTAATCTTCATTTGCAGATTCATTTTACGTGATTTCCCTCGTCGAGGTTATAAGACACGATCACTTCAATGCAGTAGAATCAGCTAATCAAGATCAAAATAGAATTCCTGTGCAACCAACTACCTAGATGGTCATCAATTCCCAATTGCAATATAGTTTTTTATTTATGGCTAACGTAACCGTTGAATTATTTGAACCGCGTGCTGAGAGAAAACGAAAAGTCAACCATAATTAATTAAGAGGAATACTAGCCGTAGTCTCTTTGACAAAATTTAAATTTATTTTATTTTTTAAAATTTATTTTTTTTAGTATTTTAAAATTATTTTGATGTATTAATATTAAAAATAATTTTTAATATATTTTTTAAGTAAAAACTATTTTAAAAACCAATCACAGCTAAACTCTTAAATATCCTTTTAGTTATTTAAAAATCAGTTAATTTAATGAAAAAACCCAAGTTAAAAGTGACGAGTCAATTCCGTACCAAAACACTCAAATCTGCAATCAAACAGCAAGAAAGAAGAAATAATTTAGTGTGATTTCTGAATCAACCATTAAGGATAAAGCATGCAAACAAATTCTGCTCTTTAATTTCTCATAGACGGTCCTCTTCGATCGATCCCGTTCAACCAAGGTGCTCGCGTGAGAGAAGAAGAGGAAAGACATATACTGGTATATTTATTTCTTGTCAAGTGATCGAAGAAACAAAAACACATGCTGATCAATTTGTCAAATAAAGACAAATACTAAAATCCCAAATCATTCCACGATACATGCATTGGATTTTCATAAATTTCAGTTGATCAGAAATTAATAGCTCTTGTCCTTGATTTGAAAAATAGGTTCGACCTCAAAGTGCAATACCTAATTTCAAAGAATAATAATACAAGCAGTCTGTATTATGCATGTGTTTAATTCCTGTCTCTCCAAAAGATCCCGACTCAATTCTAAAGATATCGATCGAAGAAAGATAAAGAACGAAGATCATGGCACCATTAGGAATACAAGCCCTCCATTGTTTTTCTTCAATATCGTTGTCAGTGAAGACTTTCATGGCAGCCATGAGGAATACAAATTGTGGTGGTTAGCACTTGCCACCACCAGCTGGCAGTTCCTAACCTGATGAAAAATACTAGAGATCCGATAAGATTTAAGAGGATAGAAAGTATCTTACATATTCTTTCTTAATTTACCGCGTCTGTGTTATTGAATTGATGTAACTTCGAGGGATTCTCTCTCTCGGATTCTTTTTCTCGGAGAGTTGAACATTGGCTCGATATTGTCCCCTTGTCGCTCCAAAATCCCTTGTCTTTATTCATTCGCACTTGTAAATCTCTTAAAGTCTTCGAGTATAGTTGGTTTAGGTAATAGAGGTAAAAATATCTCATTTATTTTTTCTAGGAATATGACCCAAACAGTAACTTGATGGAAACATGGAGCATTAATTAATTATACTGTTGGATTGTTGAGCTATATAGTATCTTTTGCTTCATGATATATATATATATATATATATATATATATATATATATATATATAATCATAAACTGGTTTATTGATGCGTGCTCTCGTTAAATCAAGCCAAAAAGTTAAAATACTTGTTTTCTGTTTAGTTATAGGCTGATGTTTGACTTGACAATTCATCCAATTAAATTTGAATGGGAGCATATCCACTATTTGGGATCAATTCAAATTGGTTAAGTGGATTCATCGAATTATAATTTAATCTAACTAATATATAAAACATCAGTTTAATAATATAGTTTTCAAGTTTACGTCTTGTCTTCTTTGTGTGTATTTGGGATCAATTCAAATTGGTTAAGTGGATTCATCGAATTTTAATTTAATCTAACTAATATATAAAACATCAGTTTAATAATATAGTTTTCAAGTTTACGTCTTGTCTTCTTTGTGTGCGTGTATATTCTAATATGTTTATAAATAATTACTTTTTCGTTAGACTAAATTTTTTAAAATATAAAAATAAATATTAAAAACACAAAAAAATTTTAAAAAATAATTGCCAGCAAGAAACCGACTATAATATGTCAACATACACAGCCTCATAAAAAAAAAAAGAAAGAAACAATGGTGCATCCAAGGAGGACATGTTTGGCCGTCAAAAGGGTCTGCATCCTTGTTAATGTTAATGTTCTGGGTTCCCTTCAAGGTATCTGAGAAATAAAAAACTCAAATAAACTACACAAATATTCACAGCCCGAGTTCACAATCATATTAAATTAAGGCCTAGTAGTGAAATATTCGTCGACCATAGAACTGAAGGACTCTGTCAAAGACTTGGAAGAACTGAAGAATTCAGTTTTTCAAAAAATCGGAAACAAACAAGTGCCCTCATGATTGGATCCAGGGATCGCAATCAAATAATTACGTAGCTGGGCCTATAAATACACATATCAACTGATAGTATACATATCGCGGCCCAATAAATCATTTAAGCTAGACCCATGCTGATGAAATCATCTTTGGACCAATTTAACGAAATATTTTCTCAGGAGACTGGGCTAACCTAGTAAACTGAAGACTCGAAACCCAGCCCATTATCTCCCGCGCTCGATATGTTCCTCAAAACCCTACGCTTATTTAGGGTTTCCGTAACCACCGAGAGGTAACACAGACAGCCGCGCAGCCCTTGGCAGAGAGGGAGACGAAGCAATGGGTAACAAGTCAAGAAAATGTCAAATCATTTGATTTTGATTAGGGTTTTGCTATTGTTAATTTCGACTTATGATTTATGATTTTTGTGAATGACAGCAAGAATCAAGGTTCATGAGTTGAGGAACAAATCAAAGGCAGATCTTTTGGCTCAGTTGAAGGATCTCAAAGCGGAGCTTGCTCTCCTTCGCGTTGCTAAGGTCACCGGAGGTGCTCCTAACAAGCTCTCCAAGATGTAAACACTCACTATCCCTTCACCTCTCTTTTTCTGCCTTTCCGTGTTTTAGTTTTTTCATTTAAATGGATTGATTGATGGATCTAGTTCTGTGCTAGGTTTAATGGGTACTTTTCTTGGTTCTTACTTGCGGATTTAGGCAGTGCTGGTTTGTTTTTTTTTTTTCATTTTTTGAGCTTCCAAGCTGGATTTGCTATTATTTATTCGCTTAGGATCGACTTTAGGCTATATCAACGTGCTTTATTGATTTTGGCAGCGTCTGGTGTCATTTTGGGCTGCTTTCTGTAACAAAATATAAAATGAAAATAATTTGTTTTCCAAAAATGTTTAAGTGATTTCAAGTATCTAGCCTGCCATTTGTTGGTGGGATGATGGTTTTTCTTTTGAAATTCAATATACAAGCCAAACGTGAACCATCTTTTTTCTTGTTCCCGTGGAAAGAAAAAAATTTGAAGGCCTAGTTGCATGATTGTTAAAATCCGGGTTTGGTGTAACCTTTTTTGACTATTAAGGTTTTAGTTTTATGAGCTATCAAGTAATGCTTCTTAATAACCAGTAAACTGACTGAAGTTAATAATCCTTGTTTTAGATATTGAATTCGCTAGCAAATATGTACGATGCTTAGTCATCTTTTTAGAACAGGAAACTTGACAAGTTTCTACCTCTTCGAAGTGATAATGAGTTTTTCTACTTTGGAAGTGAAAAATGCCTAGGTCTTATATAGGGCATGCACAACTACTTCATGTTTTCTATTTATCTGTAGTTGGTGTGCCTCATTGATATTGTTTTATTCATTGTTCAAATTGATATTTATGTGTTTTTCTGTTGTTTGTGTTGGGTCTTGATGTGGGTTGCAGCAAGGTTGTGAGGTTGTCCATTGCACAGGTGTTGACTGTGATTTCACAGAAGCAGAAGGCTATATTGAGGGATGCATACAAGAACAAGAAGTTTTTGCCCCTTGATCTGCGTCCCAAGAAAACCAGGGCCATCCGCAGGAGACTTACTAAGCATCAGGTATCACTTCACCTTTGTTGAACTATTGTTTTATACATGAAACATGAAAGTGTCGAGAAGGTGATACATTACAGATGCATGCTGGTAAGGACATACAACCAAGTTGTATAGCACTGGCGTATTCATTAGTAACTCAGGTTTAAAATTGTTAGTGACATGTTTGATTTGAAATGAGCCTTTAAAGGATCTTAGTTTTTGTACATATCTCATTTTTAATGCGTAAGAAACAAAATACCCAGCCGTTTGTGGAATTTTTTTTTGGTTCCAGCCCCCCCTTTTTAATGTATATATTTATGCCTTATTGCATGACGTCTTGATATGCCTGTTTATGCAGCTATCTTTGAAGACTGAGCGCGAAAAGAATAGAGAGATGTACTTCCCAATGAGAAAGTATGCTATTAAGGTGTAGGGTGCATCCATAGCATAGGCTATTTTGATTTCTTTCTTGAACCTATTTTGTTGACAAGTTTTGATTTTGATGGTATTTGTGAACTGGAGTTGCTCCTTTTTTCAATCTATGCTTTTATACTTTTGGGGAGGGTGTATCTCACTCTAAACAAGAAGCTAGATTTATCTTGGAGTTGCAGCTGAAGAGTATTTCTGTTCATTTGTTTGTGAAATCGCATGCGCAGCCTGTGTTTAGCACGGTGGTCGCCTGAGCACTTACAGTTGCAGTAATAAATAATAACTAGGGGTGTACTTATAATGGACACTTTATCAAACTAATTATGTGAGAAAAAATTGCCAAAAACATATAAAAAATAGATTCCTCAAATATAGAAAAATATTAAAAAGAAAAAAAGAGAACTACTTTCAAGTAAACTCATGTTAAAATATAAAATTATCATAAATTTCAAGAGGAACAACCAAAAAAATCAATATTTATTGAAGAAAAGTTGCATGCAAATCTAACAGGTCGATAATAATTGCAAAGAATGAAAATATTTAACATAAAAAAATCTAGAGTTGTAAATATTATGTTTCAATTATTCTTCAATCTTCATTTCCATTCTCGAGATCTAGCAAACCATTAGCCCCTTCACAAACTCCCCCGCGCCGTACGCTCTCCACTTTTGAAAGAAAATAGGTTGGCTGCTTTAACTAGGTGAACTACGGTATAAATGGCGAGGAGGAAATGAGGGAGAAAGTGGTGTGGGTTTACAGTTTTTCTTGGCAGGAGGACGATGAAGAGGGGAATTAATTCTCTGGGTGATGAAGTTGGCTACGGGTATGGTTGATAATTGCGATGGAAAAAAAGCAAGAAAGGAAGTGCTTCGTTTTAGTTTTATTTTTATTTATATTTAAATTTAGTTTGGTTATTACTTACACAACTCGTGAAATGTCGCGGGTCAATTATTTTTTGCATTTAAAAAAAAATAAAAATCTAAAAGTGTTAGTTCTTTCTGCAAAGATATACTTAAGAGTTTTAGGTTTGGTTGCAACGCATATTTATAATATTAATAATAACATTAAACTTACATGACCTAAATTTAAGTGGATTTGGCTGCAATACCAGACCCAATAGCAATGGACGTGGGTCTGGCTGCAAGTTTGTGTTATAAAAGTGTGATAATTAAATAGATTAATTAAAAAGAAAAAAAAACCAACAAGAAAAAAAAAACTAATGAAAAAAAAGAAAAGAAAATATGAATTAACTGGGTTAACTCTTTAAACCAGGTTAACCCGTCAAACTTTGAATTCGCGTCGTGAAAGTCTAATAACTAAATAGAAAAAAATAAATTAATGGGTTAACCTAAAATTAACTGGGATAACTCGTCAAACCAGGTTAACCTGTCAAACTCGAAATCCGTGTCATGAAAGTTTGATAACTAAATAAAAAGAAATTTAACATTAACAAAATAAATTAAACGAAAAAAAATAATTAAAAAGAAAAAAAAGCAAAAAAAATTTCAGGTTAACTCGTCAAACTAGGTTAACCCGTTAAACCCGAGATATGTGTCATGAATGTCTGTAACTAAATAAAAAAAGTGAACGTTAACAAACTGAACTAAATGAAATAAATTAATTAAAAAGAAAAAAAATAAAAAATCCGGGTTCACTTGTCAAACCATGTTAGCCCGTTAAACCCAAGATCCGTGTTATGAAAATCTGATAACTAAATAAAAAAATAACATTATCAAACTAAATTAAACAAAAAAAAAATTATGAAAATAATAATAAAAAAAAACAAAAAAAAAATGACGGGTCAACCCAAAATTAACTGGGTTCATCTGTGAAACCAGGTTACCCATGAAACCCAGGATATGTGTCATGAAAGTCTGATAACTAAATAGAAAGAAATTTAACATTAACAAACTAAACTAAACAAAAAAACTTAATTAAAAATAAAAAAAACAAAAAAAATTATGGGTTAACTTGTCAAACCAGGTTAACTTGTTAAACCCAAAAAACATGTCATGAAAGTCTGATAACTAAAAAAAATTAATATTAACAAACTAAATTAAATAAATAAATTTTGTTAAAAAAAAATAAAGAAAGAAGCAAAAAATTAATCCCCAAAGCCATAAAAAAACAACTTAAAGAAAAAACTAAAACTAAAACTAAGGCATCAGTGTTTTGTTTTATTGTGGACTGCAGTGTGCAGTTCACATTAAAATACTGATGCTTTTTAGTATATGTTATAATTTTTTAAAATAAAAACTAAATAAAATAAAAATAATCACCCTATAAAATAAGATTAAAGGTAATCCAAAAAAAATTATGAAAAGATTAGTAAAGACGATCATCATTATGAGTATCAACTTTAAATTTTAGTGTTATTTTAATTTACTAAACCCAAAAAAAAAATGTAAAATTTTAATTATTAAAAAAATATGTTCGTTTTTAATTTAATTTTTAATTATTAAAATAGATGAAAATAATATGAACAAAAAAATAAAACATTAAATTAAATTCTAATAAAGATAAAAAAAAAATTGAACATATTAATTATCGAAAGATTATGTTTTATGTGATCAATAGAATAAAATCTTACTAGGTTCTTAACAAATATTATTATATTAGTTTCGAAGAATATTATTAAATTTTAGAAAGATTATTATTTATATATTTTTTAAAAGTGTGATTTTTTTAAAGTGATGAAGAAAAAAAAACAATAACCATCTGCGTAACAACAAGTGATTAGCTGGTAACCCTGAGAGATGTAGTTCAATTGGTCAAGCTCTAGATTTGCTCTTTAGATATCACTAGTTCGAGTTCTACAAATTTCAATATTACTGGAGACTTATATGATCATTAATTTCAGGACTCGTGAGATTAGTAAGGATGCGTGTAAGTTGATTTGTTAATAAAAAAAATTGATTATTTGGTTAGTGGTAATAATTATAATAATATTATTTTATGTAAATAAAAAAATGCACAATAATAATCTTAAACCGAATGGATATTCTTCTTACCCCTCGAATCAATCCCTTGAAACATTGAATTAAAAACGATAGTTTCGGTTAATAATATTGATTTTAGTATTCATGTCATTATTCGAAATCTTGTACGCATGTGATATATGGTCCTGCATGTATATATACGAGTCCTATCAAGATAGGCGATAGATCATCTAATCTACTATTTATCAGCACACTTTTCAGTTTATACAGAAAAATTGTGATTTTTTTATTAGAAGAAGATGACTTTTTTACTCGTATTTTAGATGACACATAAAATTTATAAAGTCCAAAACTCGGGGAATGCTCCTTATGGTCAGACATTCCTGCGGCCATGAGGAAGAGCCTCCACCTTTCAATTTATTCTCATTTCAACTCTCTCGATTCTCAAGCTTTGGCGCTGCTTGTGACTAGCGCCTGTCTCCTTTATATATATATATATATATATATATATATATATATATATATATATATCTTCTGTGTATTTATCAAGCAATATCTATATTATTTTTCATGTGCATGAACCCTTATCTAAGGTCGTTAACCTCCTGTAGAATGCCATTCATTTGCCTCCAAAAAATGGGTCAACATGCGTGCTTGGCTTGATATTTGAGAATTGAGATCTCACAAAGTCAATGATCTCCATAATTTCTAGGTGGAATAAGGGTTTAAACCCCATAAAACAGATGAAAGCTTCCCCAGTTGAAGCAAGACTAGATAAATTCTCATGGTTGCTGAAGAATTGAGGTTGCCCATCAAAGTTAAAACGAATTGATGTCAGACGTCCTAGTCCTTACGCAATTCACAAGGAAAAAACTAGCCATAGAAGAATCTGCCAAGCAGCTACAAATAGAGTACCAGACTTAACTCACAGCCACTAATAAATACCCATTGAATGTATGGTTTTGGAGCTGTACAAGATATATATTTAATTTTGAGAATATTTTAAAACGATTAAGAAAGTTTGCATCTT
Organism: Populus tomentosa; assembly: GCA_018804465.1. Taxonomy (NCBI): domain Eukaryota; kingdom Viridiplantae; phylum Streptophyta; class Magnoliopsida; order Malpighiales; family Salicaceae; genus Populus; species Populus tomentosa. The sequence goes on along the minus strand of CM031983.1, from coordinate 2,871,397 downwards.
GCTATGTATTTGAATGGCAGCTATGTCCCTTCTCCCAAGTCTCGGTCTCTTTTTGCTTGTCACAAACCACCAGGTGCATCGTTTTTTTTTTTTTTTTTTTTTTTTTTGAGGAGTTTGGTCAAAATAATCTTTGACAGTATATCATATTCATGAGTGCTTATCAAGCATACAGTCTTCTTAGAGAGTATAAACTATCGAATTCAATGACAGTTTCAAATTAATTAGACGTCATTTTTTGGTCAAGAGCAAAGACAATCAGAAAAAAATTATGGGAAACATTTTAATATAGTTACTTGACCGGGTGGAACCATTGATACTAGTGTGATTTACGCTAAAATAGTTGAACAATAGAAAGCCGAATCCTCGTTTTGCATGCTTGCAGTCATTTTCCCAGGAAACTTCAAGACGTTCGATTAAATCCCATGAAGATAAAGTAAAAAGCAATGCCTCTTCACCTCCATATTTGGAGATCGAATGTTTTTTAAACTTGAGGACCTAAGAACCTTGACCGATTACTTGAGCCCCGAGGACGTTTAGGGCTTAGATTTATAGCTCCATTTGATTTTCAAAGTAGCTAGGTTGATAATCAGGAAGATGTGAATGCTACCATATATCAGAAACATGTGAATAAAAATTAGATAGCACTCTGCTGAAACTGTTATTTTTAAAGGAAAAGACTTGCAAAATTGTAATCGCTTAAATTGATCTATTTGTATAGTAACTATTATTTGAAAATGATTAGGAATATATACTTTAGTTCATTCAGAAGATTCAGGTCAAGTCTAGGTTTTGAAAACTAGCATGTGTTAATATATTCAAGCTCAAAACTAGAGTACCCAAAAGAGTTAATCAATTTATTAACGTTTTAGCCTCCCCCCTGCACTCGGCAGAAAGAAGCCTTTTATACATTGCAAGTTGTGTTGCCATACAAGGAGTCTACATAGAAGGTTATCTTGCTATACAAGGAGTCTATGATAAGATAATCTTTGATAGTTAATATTAAGAGTCCTAATTGTATACATATATGGTAACATTCCCCCTCAAATTGATGCTGGTAAGTCAACCAGCAACAATTTGCCAACAAGAAATTGATGTCGCTGTCGAGTCATAGCTTTAGTGAAGACATCAGCTATTTGGAGATCAGAAGATACGTGAGGAAGAGATATCACCTGATTTTCCAAGGTGTTGCGAATAGAATGACAATCAACCTCAATATGTTTGGTGCGTTCATGGAAAACAGGATTTGTGGCAATCTGAATAGCACTAGTATTATCAGCATGAAGTGGGGTAGAGGTGACTTGAGGAAACCCAAGCTCTTCGAGAAGACCGCGCAGCCATACAATTTCAGAACAAGCAGTAGACATGGCACGATACTCGGCCTCAGTGGATGATTTAGAAACACGATCTTGTTTCTTACATTTCCAAGAAATTAAGGCATTACCTAAAAACATACACCAACCCGTAGTAGATCGACGTGTATCTGGACATCCAGCCCAATCAGCATCACTATAGGCAACAAGTTGAAGAGAGGAGCCGGTAGGGAAGAACAACCCACGTTTAGGTGAGCCTCGAAGATAGCGAATGATGCGTCGAACTGCAGCAAGATGGAGATGCCGAGGAGAAGACATAAACTGACTGACCTGATGAACAGCATAGGATATATCAGGTCGAGTGGTGGTCAAGTATATAAGACTTCCAACCAGGCTCCTATATAGAGTAGGATCATTTAGCAAGTCCCCCTCATCTTTTCTGTATTTAACATTTACTTCCATAGGAGTATCAACAGAAGAAGTGTCCTCCAGATTAGCCAAGGTGATAAGATCTTGAATATACTTATGCTGATTCACGAAAATACCATTGGGTCGGTGATGAACTTCTAATCCCAAGAAGTATGTGAGCTGACCAAGATTTTTCATATGAAAAGTGGCATGTAATTGCTGCTGAAGCTTAGTAATCAAACCACAGTCAGTGCCAGTAATGATAATATCATCCACATAAACCAATAGAAGGACTATACCAGACACAGATGTGTGGAAGAAGAGAGAAGGATCATACTGACTTTGTGTAAAACTGAATGAAAGAATTGCACTGCGAAACTTCTCAAACCAAGCTCGGGGAGCCTGTTTGAGCCCATACAAAGAACGTCTCAATTTACAGACATTGTGAGGAGAAGAAGTAGTCATACCAAAGGGGAGCTTCATGTAAATCTCTTCTTGGAGATCACCATGAAGAAAGGCATTCTTCACATCCATTTGATGCAGTTGCCATGACTGTGAAGCAGCAATAGCTAAGATGGTTCGAACCGTGGTCATTTTGGCAACAGGAGAAAATGTCTCCTCATAGTCAACCCCATATTCTTGCTTGTTACCCAAAGCTACGAGGCGAGCTTTGTAACGTTCTAAAGACCCATCAGAACGTAGTTTTACAGAGAAGACCCATTTACTCCCAATAGGTTTGATTGTAGGAGGACAAGGAACAATATCCCAAGTATGATTCTCCTCAAGTGCTTGAAGTTCTGCTTGCATTGCATTTTGCCAACATGTATGTTCCATGGCCTGTTTGTAACAAGAGGGAATAGAAATAGTGGATAAAGTAGTGACAAGAGAGACAGGAGTGAAAAATCCATACCAATCAGGGGGTCGAGAAAGACGAGTAGATCGACGAAGAGTGGTAGAAATAGGAGCAGGATCAGGCACCGGGTCAAGATCGGAAGGGGGCACAAGGGAAGTGGGATCAGACTCATGTCGACGACGTCTTTCATAAACAAAACCAGGTCTGAATTTTTCCACCATTGTTGTGGAATCAGAAAAACTAGGTAAAAGAGGTAAAGATGCAGATGGCAATTCAACATGAGATGGAAAGAAATATTGATTTTCAAAGAAAATCACATTCCTAGAAACTCGTATACGACAAGCATGAGGATCATAACAAACATAACCCTTTTGAGGGATAGCATAACCAAGAAAAACACACTTAACGGATTGAGCAATAAGTTTATGTCGTTCATGAGCAGGGAGATGCACAAAACAAACACAACCAAATGTACGAAGATCAGAATATAAAGGAGAATGACCAAATAACTTAAAGAAAGGGGAAACATTTTTTAATGTAGGAGAAGGTAAACGATTAATCAAATGAACTGAAGTAGAAAGAGCTTCACACCAAAAACGAGGAGGAACAGATGATTCAAGTAAAAGAGTTCTTACTACATCAAGAAGGTGACGATTTTTTCTCTCAGCTACACCATTTTGTTGTGGTGTCGAAGGACAAGAACGCTGAGAGATGATTCCTTTACTTTGAAGAAAGCCTTGAAACTCATTAGACATGTATTCACCACCAGAATCAGAGCGTAAGACTTTGATGCTGGCAGAAAATTGAGTTTCAAGAAGTGCAAGAAATCGCTTAAAAACTGAAAAAACTTCAGCTTTAGCTCGAAGGAAGTAAACCCACGTAAAACGACTAAAGTCATCAATGAAAGTAACAAAGTATTTGTAATGAGCATGAGAAACAACAGGTGCAATCCCCCAAACATCACTATGAATAATATCAAAACATTTGGAGGCACGAGATGCATGATGAGGAAAAGGTAAAACTTTACTTTTACCATGTTTGCATGATGTACAATCAAAAGAAAGATCAAGAGAAGAGCATGTTTTATTTCCCAATAATCTAGAATTAATCAAAGTGCGAAGTACATCAGAGTTTGGATGACCTAAACGTTTATGCCATCTTTTATTTTCAGAACCAATAAAATTACATGCAAAGGAAAATAAAGGAAAACTAGAAATACTGGTGGAATGAGAAATATGAAGAGGAAAGAGTCGTCCCACTTTAGGCCCCTTCGCGATCATCTTCCCTGACGCTTGATCCTGTACAACACAACCAGAATGGGAAAAATGAACATCACAATTATTATCAACCAATTGACCAACAGAAATAAGATTTGTGGAGAGGTCAGGAGACACAAAAACATTAGTTAAGGAAGGAGAAAGATCACCAACTGCACTGATAGGCAGAGAACTGCCATTAGCGGTACTAATTTTCAGATTTCCATCATAATTTTTGACATTGGAAAGAGGAACGGTAGTATTGGTCATGTGGTTAGAGGCACCAGAGTCCAAATACCATGGCTTAAAAAGAAGTTTATGATTACCTGAGAACCCAAGAGCAGAAAGAGCAGAAATGATCATTTGTTCTACCATTTCAGGAGTGAGTGTATTTGGGTTTGCTAAACCTGTAGGAGTAGGAATAGGAACAATAGGTGAGGCAATAGGCAATGTAGCAGAACTAGAGGCACCGATGGAGGCATGATAAGCAGTTCCTTGTTTCCTTTCAGGTCGAATAGGACAAGCAGAGATGATATGACCATGTTTCTTACAGTAGTTGCAAAATTTCTTGGGACAATCCCGAGCAATATGACCAAAACCTTTACAACTAAAGCATTGGACAGCATGCATATTTCTACCTTTATTTCTCCCCTGTGCTGCATAAGCCATAGGAACAGGTGCACTAACATTTGCCCTATGTTCCATAGCTGCCTGAGTTACGATACGTTGTTCCTCACGAAGAAGTTCACTTAAACAGGCATCTAAAGATGGTACAGGATGACGATTCATCAAATTAGAGCGTGCAATTTCAAAATCAGAACGGAGCTTCATCAAGAATTGATCTCTCTTGCTTGTGTCGTGCACTGCTTGAACAGCAGAGAGAGCTGCAGCAGGAACATTAACATAAACAATATCTGAATAATTAGCCCAAAGATTTTGAAAACCAGAAAAGTATTCCTCAATAGAGAGACTTCCTTATGTGAAGTTAGCCATCTCATACTCTAATTGAAAACGCCGAGCTGTGTTATCCTGATTATAAACCTTATTTAGATAATTCCACATAGCAGCAGCAGTTTTATAAGGCCTCAAATTGAGAACAAGATGAGGTTCTATTGAGCTAAGAATCCAAGTCATAACCCGAGCATCCATGATTTCCCATTTAGACAAAGCATCGGCATCTGTAGGTGCAGGATTACTCCCATTAATATGCCCCCATAGTTCTTTCCCTTTGACGAATAATTGAAATTGAAACTCCCAAGCAGAATAATTTTTCCCATTAAGACGGATATGGAACAAGTCTAGCTTATCGGAAGACATGATAAAGCTGAAAAGAAATAGATTTTGAAACTGAAACTGACAGGGAATTAGTGCAATGGAAGAGGGATACACACCAGATTCTGAAGCCAAGAGTTGCCGAGAATAGCAGTAAAAAGATTGATCTGAAACTCTTAGAATAACAGCAGAAAACCAAGATTTGAAACAGCCAAGAGTTGCACTAGAAACCCAATATCTGAAACGAAGAAGAATGCTTCTGAAACTACCGAGAACACCCCCAAAGAAAGAAGATCTGAAGCTGCCAAAAATAACACCAGAGAAGCAGGACAGATTTGTAGATTTTGAAACCAAGAACTGTCAAGAATAGCAGCAGAGAAAATAAGAATAACACAAAGTTGGAAATAAAGATCCAACAACCACTCCTTCTCTCTCGCCTGCACAATTTCCACCGAGAGTAACACAAAGTTGGAAATAAAGATCCAAGATGAGTAAGGCAACAACAGCAGAAGCCAAAGGAATATTCAAGACAGAGGCGAGCAAGGACTTGGAAGAAGCTCTGATACCATGGTAATATATTCAAGCTCAAAACTAGAGTACCCAAAAGAGTTAATCAATTTATTAACGTTTTAGCCTCCCCCCTGCACTCGGCAGAAAGAAGCCTTTTATACATTGCAAGTTGTGTTGCCATACAAGGAGTCTACATAGAAGGTTATCTTGCTATACAAGGAGTCTATGATAAGATAATCTTTGATAGTTAATATTAAGAGTCCTAATTGTATACATATATGGTAACAGCATGTTCTGAGGTAAATAATTAAATGGGTTTTGATTATAGGCAAGAATCGAGCATTAGAGAATCAGTCTAACCCACTATATATATAGTTTTTCCAGGCTGTTTCCAGCTTCCCTTTCTTCTCAACAGTCAATTAAAAAAACCTTTTTGTTTAAAAAATATTAGTCTTAATCCATATCTTCAAAAAATTTAAAAAAAAAATCACCTTGAATAACATTCAAGTTTGAAATCCTTGCAATAAATATTTCGTCCGAAAAACAACAAACGGTAGGTTGCAGGCGCAGCCCGACTCCGATGCAAAAAAAAAAAAAAAAAAAAGGAGAAAGAAATGTCCACAAGAAATTCTCCTATGATAACTATATAACATTGCAGCTAGCCATAGTCACAGCGTCGTTCAAACATATTTTCCCCTGGAGATATCAATATTTAGCAGAGTTCTAAAATGGAGAGTGGGGAGCCAAAGAGTCTCGGCAGATTTCTTGCCCGTCTAGCATGCACTTCACAAAGTCATTCGACAATAAAAAAACAAAGAAATTCTGAATAAAGTGTTCAGCTTTCAAGTAATATTTAAGGTGAAAACCATTTTTCTTCTCCTGTTTAGTTTTCTTTTCCTTTTATAGTTTTTCTTTCTTTCTTTTCAGTAAAAAATCGGGAAGAACTAAAAAGAATTAAAAAAAAAAAACAAATAAGAAATGCTCAACTGCTCAACTTTACAACTATTTTTCATAAAAAAAAAAATCAAAACTATAGGTCATAATAATCATCTTAATATCTTATATTTATAATAATTTAACTATAAATATTAATTTGAATTTGATTCAAATTAAGAATTATCATAAATAAGCTATACTTGTTAACTAAAAAGGAAAACTTTTTGTGTTAGATTTATAATAAAAATAAACAAATTTTATGACACTAAGAAATATAAAAAAGTAAAAAAAAATTAATGTTTTGTTAAAAGCATGCATATAAAATAAAAATTTCCTATTAGTTGTCGTTTTAGTTTTTTTTTTTTTAAAAAAAAAAAACAATGGAAGAATTCTAAGAAAAAATTATAAAGAGTGTTTTCAGAACTTGCTATAAATTTAAAAAGCTAAAAAACTAATTTTTCAATTATTCGAAAGATAAATTTTATATTTGAACAAGAAATTCCAATTTTCTGAATTAATTATTTTTTCAAAAAAACAGAGTTTGTTTTTAAATAATCTCTCGATATCTCAAGAAACTCGTCATGAACTCATCAATGCCTAAGCAATATATAATAGTTTTCTAAACAATAACGGTAGTAGCCACCTGTCTGGTTCTAAGACTGGGTAAGCACTATATATATATATATATATATATATATATATATATATATATATATCATCAATTAATGAAGAACAAGTCACATTACTGGACTTCAATGATGAAAGATTTCATTTCTCTATGACGGTATCAATTTTATTTAAATGAGATAAATCCTTGATAAAGGGGGAGATAAAAACCGAAAAAAATGGTAAAGAAAACAAAAATAAATAAATCTAGAATAGACTTGAATTTATCAAAGTAAACAAGAGAAAGAGAGAGAGAGTTGAAAAGGGTTGTAGTTGGTGAAAGAATCATACGAAAAATACAATATGCTCCAAGAGTTTGTTTGTTCTTTTAAAAAAAATATTTAATTTTTTATTTTAAATTATTTTTTTATATTTATAAATCATTTTAATATATTAATATTACAAATAATTTAAAAAAATAAAAAAAATATTTTAATACATTTTCCAACTAAAAAACATTTTAAAAATAATAATTCTCACTCAAACTAACTTTAAATATCGTTGTTATCCAGCTAAAGTCAGTCAATAATTTTTTAAAAATAAAAAAAATTATTTTAATATATTCCCACAACTAAAACATATTTCAAAAATAATAATTCTCACTCAAACTAGCTTTAAATATCGTTGCTATCCAACTAGAGTCAGTCAATGGTTTCTGGTTTAATGGTGCAAGAAAACAACCTTCCTCAATTGGAAACTTAGCAGCTCCTCTTCCCTATATAACCCCCTCCCATAACAAACACCCAATAACTGTAAGCTTCCTCCTCGAGTTGAATTACAAACTCTCCTTCCTTACTTTTGAGCTCACATTTTCAGGGCTCAATGGTTCGGTCAGAGACTCCGAAGAGCGTTGCAGCAACAAGAGGGATGTTAGCCCAATTTTTTTCATGCTCTAAAACACGCTCGTTTTCCTCTTCATTTTCAACCCTTTCCACTCCTTCCTCCTCTTCCCACAAGCTCTCCAAATCCGTGACGGAGGAAACTATAGAAAATGCTGAATTCATCATCACCAAATGGGACCCGAACTCTCCATCTATCACCAGAGTCACCTCCCTCTTCCATGGTAACAGAGATGAAGCCGAAGATTTTCTCTCAAGTGTCAAGGACTTGCGTCGAGCAATGCACACATTAGTCTCTGAGCATTCGACCTCTGTTATGCTTGTGCTTTCTCAGAAACTCATGGAAATGGCCATGGCAAGACTCCAAAAAGAATTCTATCAGATATTGGCTGCAACACGCGATCAACTGGATCCACAGTCTATTTCAGTTCGATCCCCGGACGGCTCCATCGAAGATGAGAATGAGCTTGGATCGGAAGAAGAGTTCAAAACAGCCGGTGAGTCCATCACTAATGTGGTGAGAGTCATAGCAGTTGCCATGTCGGATCTCAAATCTATAGCTGATTGTATGATAAGTTCTGGCTACAGCATTGAGTGTGTCAACATATACAAACTTGTCAGAAAATCAGTAGTAGATGAAGGATTGTATCTGCTAGGAATCGAAAAATTCAGGTCTTCTCAAATTCACAAAATGAATGGGGAAGCTCTCGAGCATATGATAAAGAACTGGATGAATGCAGTAAAGATTGCTGTAAAAACACTCTTTAGTGGAGAAAAAGCTCTCTGTGATCATGTGTTTTCGGCATCTCAAACAATCAAGGAATCATGCTTTTCTGAGATAACCAAAGGAGCAATAAATCTGTTCACATTTCCCGTGCTTGTAGCCAAGTGCAAGAAATTGCCAGAGAGGATTTTTCCACTAATGGAACTCTACGAAGCACTCTCTGATCTCCAGCCAGAGGTAGAGTTGATTTTCAACTCTGAATCAACCTCAGATATTAAACTGCAAGTTGTTTCATCACTACATGGACTCGGCGGGTCAATCCGTGCCATTCTTTCTGAATTTGTATCAACAATTCAAAACGACTCGTCAAAAACTCTAATCGTGGGTGGTGGGATTCACCCACTGACCCAAAAGGTTACGAGTTACATATCTTCACTTGCAGATTACAGCAGGGTTCTCTCTGACATTTTTTCCGATTCTCCACCACCAACGAACACAGCTTTGCCTGAAGCTTACTTCGAGAGTCCAACCTCTGATTCCGGTTTAACACCAGCAGTTTCAGTGCACCTAGCTTGGCTCATATTAGTCCTTTTATGCAAGCTTGATAGGAAAGCAGAAGTGTACAAAGATATGTCCTTGTCATACCTATTCCTAGCAAATAATGTTCAGATTGTCCTCGACAAGGTCTGTACGACTCACCTTAACGTGCTTCTCGGTGAAGATTGGGTGTTCAAGCATGCCAAGAAGGTTATACAATATGCTTCCACCTATGTAACAATGGCATGGGGTAAGGTATTCTCATCCCTACCAGACATAAATTCTCCACCACTATCACCTGAAGAAGCAAAGGAATGCTTTCAGAGGTTTAACGCAGCTTTTGAAGAAGCATACAAGAAACAGGTATCGTGGGTTGTGCCAGATAGGAAGTTGAGGGATGAATTGAAGGTGTCAATTGCGAAGGAACTTATACCAGCATACAGAGAGTTCTACGACACGCACAGGATGATGTTGAGGGAGAATAATTTTGAGATGTTTGTAAGGTTCACGCCTGACGATCTTGGGAATTACATCTCACATTTGTTTCATGGAACTGCCCTTTCAGGCAGTTCCACACCTCCTACTCCGCGATAATGTAAATCCAAGTGAAATCATATAATAAATACATTTCAAAAACACGATTATAGAATCTATTAACGTCCTTTCCAATCATGTCTTCTTGTGAATTTCGTACGGTAGAATAGGCAGGCAGCCAATGCCGCAGAAAATTAACTATAATCCCTTTGAATTTCTTCTCCTATTCTGCACAGATGTAGATTTTATTTGCAGTTTGCAAACAGGTATATCAGAATGATTATTTTTAGCTGACAAAATATGTCTAAATATCCAAATAAGTGAGGCACATATACAGATTTCAACTGAAAAATTTTAAATATGAATGAAGGGTAAAGATCAAGTTGAAAGTCAACGAACCTGTGAAGATATCAGCTACAATATTAGCCAACCAGTGGAAAAAAAATGCAAAAGCCAAAGCCAACCTGGGTAAGTTTGAGGATGTCTAAGTTGACTGACCACGTTTTAGAACAAGATTTTAAAGTTTGATATATATCTAAGATCAAGGAATTTGTAACCCAGCGTTGCCTTTTTTACTTGACACATATCAGTATATGTTTTTGTTGGTCGAAATCACAAACAGATATAAAGCTCGAAAATACATATGGAACTACGCAACTATCTACATCCCTGCTGGTCGAGGAATAGATTGCCAACCAGTGCAGATTTGGAGGACATCTTTCAGAGAATCCAAGGGGGACTCCAGGGTCCAAGTTGGATAATATTCACCTGGATGGAATACACAGTTTTCTCCAACACCTTGTAATAAGCATGATTGAGCTCCATCCAGCAATACATCTCCTTCAGATCTTATTAAACCAGAACTAGCCCCTTGTCTGTCTGCTGCCTGTGAATCATTACACACAAATGAAAGAAAAACAATCCGGAATGAGGAACCCGATGTAATATGCAAAGAAACCTATTTGACATAGACTGGATTTCATTGGGCAGATACTGATCTGCAATATTCTAGACGAAAGCATTCAGGTTACTCGACTAAAAATAAAAGGCCTGAGGTATAATAAGTAAAAGAGCATCTCGTTACCTTTTCTGTGTAAAATTCAAAAGTCTTTTTCTTCTGTCCTGCTTCATATATATTGCATTGAGAATATATCTGATGAAACGCAATAGAATGAGACTACAATTTAGAAGCTGCATATCCTGCTGCAAATCGTTGGTCTAACCTTTATATGAAAACACACACACACACACATGCTTAATCGCAACAAAGCACCGTTCTCTTTTTCCTACCTGGGCTTCTACACTTGCACAAACAGCATAAATTCCCCAATTCCTTGTATAATTGTTGTACAAATGAACTTTCCCGAATCTAAGACGCGGATGTCTTTGCCTTGTTCCATTAAAAAAACAATGATGAATTGTCACTCTTATGCATCTATCACCAACATGAGATGCATCTGCTCCAATCAGCATTGTCTTGTCATGTTGTGCAAAATAACACCTAGTACAACATCAACAAAAAAAGGAAAAAACCCTTTATAATCCAACATTACCAAACAAGGATTAAGTAACCTTTCAAAAAAGAAAATGCCTCGTCAATCTTCTTCTTCTTCTTCTTCTTCTTCTAAAAACACAAGAAGTCGAAAGGAATAAAAAAAAAATAACAATCCTGCATTAAAGAAATGGGAAAACTTACCTAGAAACAGTGATATCAGTGCTTTGTCTGGTAATATCAATAAGACCATCATCATAATCACGAAGACTACATCTATCAATCCAAATATGTCTAGAATTAGGCTTTATTTGGATGCCATCAATATCATGTCCTCTACCACCTTCAAATTCAAGGTTACAGACAATTACGTGCTCGCATTCTTTCAATCTTAATCCTTTTCCGGCAACCTTAATTCTTTGACCTCTGCCATCTATTGTTTTATAAGATGACACGCTTAATTGTGACACAAGATTAATTGTACCAGAAACCTCGAATACAATCCACAATGGTTCTTGTCTCCTGCAACCCTCACGGAGTGATCCTGGCCCATCATCTAAAAAACAACAGAAACATATATAATTCGGTTATTTTAAGGATGTTAATGAAGGATTAATTAATCTTTGATCAAGGAAACGATTGATTGGAAAAGAAAGTTTGAGAGGAGAAAAGACCGGCCAAGGTGGTGACAGGGTAGAGAGGACCGTGGAGGCCACCGATGGAGAACCGGCCAAACCCTTCTGCTCGACCGGCCATGGCTCTCAAGCTGGAATCCACGTCAGCGTAAGGCAGCGTGGCCATTTGCTTTTTCTGCTTTGTTCGTTGCTTATGGAATTGAGAGCTTTGTTTTCGTTTATTAGTCGGCAGGAAATATTCAAAGCTGAACAGTTTATTAACAGCATCTACGGCGTTTTATAAAAAATTAATTTTATTTATTTAAAATTAATTTGTTTTTAGATTATTTTAATATATTAATATCAAAAATATTTAAAAAAATAAAAATATATATTATTTTAATATATTTTTAAATAAAAAAATAATTTAAAAAACAAATAATACTCAAAAAAAAAAAAAAACCCAATTAACGGAATTACCTTTTAGAGGTCAAGTTTAACATTTTGACACATCATGGATTGCTTTATTTGCCCTTCTCTTTATTTCTTTCCCTCTTTTTTCCCCCAATTGCGGCCCCGAGACCCAAAATTGGGTGGGGGTGAGGTGTCAAACCCAAGATCTTGGGCCTGCCATCACCATTCAGCCAGCAGAGGCCAGCAAGGTGTTAATGAGACTTCTGCGACCCAATAAGGCCAGGTTTGACCCGCGAATCGTGAAAAATAAGGATGTAATATACAATAAAGGAAGCCCAAAAGTGACTAGCTAGACAGGCTCACGTTGCTTATCTGCTGGTGAGCGGGGCTGCAATTTTCTAGCCCTCCCCTCCTGCCAGTTAATAAGTAATTAAAACCTTGTTTGTTTATATATTTTAAAAATATTTTAAAAAAAGTATTTTTTATTTTTTAAAAATTAATTTTTATTATTATTTTAAAATTATTTTGATATACTGTTTTAAAACAAATTAAAAATTAAAAAATATTATTTTAATATATTTTTAAATAAAAAATATTTTAAAAAATAACTATAATTATATTTTTAAATAATTTATGATCAAGAACAGGGTTGTCAGAGATCTCCGTCCTGCTCATTAATTTATCTCGAACAAAATTGCAGCTTCATCAACCTCATTTATGGCATTTATTGTCTCTAGCTATAAAAAGGCTGTTGTGAATGCGTTAGGCAAAGGGTGTTTTTTTACCGGCCTCAAACTTTCCGTGGATTGGTGCAATGTTTACGGCTTTGCCCCGGCAATCTCAAATCCTGGCAGGCTGTGGCTGTGCAATACTTAAGCAACCAAGTTGTAATTGGCAGTTTTCTGTAATTATTAATTTTAATAATTTGGGATTTGCTGATCAAGACAAAACAAGAACAATGCTATAAAACCATTCTTATTCATTTTGCTCTTCCGAATTAGAAATCTGTGTGCATGTGAAATCGTAGATGATGGTTTCAGCTTGTAAATGTCAATTATCCGGTCCATTTGTTTAGTACTTTGCTTTAGGCCTGCCCCCAAACAATGGCTCTGGCGTGCATATCTACAACTTCAATTTACTGTCTGCAACAATTCGTGGGGGTTGTTGAGAGATTTTTCTTTCAACAATCCCAAGTTTTGACTGAACCAGCAGTACTGAAAGCAGATAGACATGTGGGGGTGCACAGAACTCACGTGACCTACAAATAGACAGAAGAACTATAGCTCTGATGTATACACGCTCAACATTTAAAACTGATTTCTTCCTCCCAATGGAGCCGATCATGATATTTTGCCTTCTCTTCTTCATTATTTTCTGCCTTCGTAAGTTGGTTTTTCAGAAGAGAGAAGCCTGCTGCTATATGATGGCTTATGAATGCTACAAAGCTCCAGCGGATAGGAAGCTTGACACAGACACTTGTGCAAGAATAGTCCTCAGAAGTAAGAACCTGGGGCTACAAGAATACAAATTTCTCTTAGAAACTATTGTTAGCTCGGGCATTGGTGAAGAAACGTGTGGCACTAGAAACGTTATCTCAGGTCATGAGGATTCTCCGACCCTGAAAGACTCCATTTCGGAAATGGATGATCTCATCTTTGACACGCTCGACAAGCTATTTGCCACAACAGGAAATATTTCTCCATCGGAAATTGACATACTTGTTGTCAATGTTTCTTTGTTCTCTCCTGCACCTTCTCTGACAGCTCGAGTCGTTAACCGTTACAAGATGAGATCAAACGTTAAAACTTTCAACCTCTCCGGAATGGGCTGCAGTGCAAGCATTGTAGCCATTGATCTGGTGCAACACTTGTTCAAGTGATCATACAAGAATGCCTTCGCTATTGTTGTGAGTACAGAATCATTAGGTTCAAATTGGTACCAAGACAGAAAAATCCACGATGCTCTCAAACTGCCTCTTCCGTTCAGGAGGTTGCTCAATGCTCTTCACAAACAACAGTGCTTTAAAACATCAAGCTATCTTCAGATTGAAACATGTCGTGCGTACGCATCTTGGCTCAAACGACGAGGCCTCCGGATGCTGCATACAAGTAGCAGATGACCTTGGCTACAAAGGTTTTCTCCTCACTAAAAGCCTTAAAATATCTGCTGCTAAGGCTCTTTACTGCGAATCTTCGTGTCTTGTTACCTAAACTATTACCACTAAGTGAACAACTTCGCTATGTTTATGTATCTCGTCAACAGAACAAAACCAAAAGGAACAGTCTTCAAGAAATGGGAGCAGGCTTGAATCTGAAGACTGGAGTGGACCATTTCTGTGTACACCCAGGTGGAAGGGCAATTATTGATGAGGCTGGGAAAAGTTTAAGCCTCAGCAATTGTGATCTCGAGCCAGCTAGAATGGCACTTCTTCGATTTGGCAATAAATCAGCTGGTGGCCTTTGGTATGTTTTAGCGTACGTGGAGGCTAAGCAGAGGCTTAAGAGATGTAATAAAATACTAATGATCAGTCTTGGCGCAGGTTTCAAGTGCAACAACTGTGTTTTCGAGGTAATGAGGGACCTGAAGGATGCCAAAGACAGCAGAGACCAATATCCCCCAGAAACCACTGTCAACCCTTTCATTGAAAAGTATAGTTGGGTTAATGACGAATATCTCAGCTTTGTTAGATTTCAATAGATGCTAGGCCTGCCTACATTTTTTTTATATCATCGTGTTTTATAAAGAGGAAGCTCAATCAATTCAATTAAAAATTTAAATTATTAAATAAAATTTATATTATTTTTTAATATATTTTTTTAAATAAAAATTATTTAGACTTAAAACTTAAATAAAATTGCATGATCTATATTTAATTTTTTTTATCAAATTAAATAAAAATAAAATCAATTCAACTTAAAAACTTAAATTATTAAATATAATTTATATCATTCTTCAAATAAATTACTTCCGGCCATGCATCAATGCATACACGTTATTTTCACCAACTTCCACTTGTGTTGTCAACCGAGAAATAATTGATCTCTGTTGGGCAACAAAACTTTGGCTTGCTCTTTTCCTTCAGTACTTTTTGTTCACACCGTTTTCCTCCTTTATTTGCTGGTTCTCAGTAACAGTCCCTCCCTCACAATCATAATATTCGTTCTTTTCTCTTGAAAAATACTAATTTCCCAACAAAATTTCAATTAACACGTACCAGTATCAGTGATCAACTTATTTAGCAGAACCCTTGAGCACCATGGCCTAAAGCACGTCGACTTTTTTTTATCTTGGCCAAAATCAGAAGCTAATTTCACAGAAATTGTTGATTTTTTGTTGGGTCTGGAATGTGTTCTTGGGTAGTATACACACTTGTGTTCAATAAACAAACTTGACGGAGGACTAGCTAATTTGACAGAGAGCTTTAAATATAGAAAAGCTATGGTGGGAAGATCCCACGTTGGAAGGAAGCTTTGCATCGCCATTTCAATATAAGAGCGCTCGGCTGTCATCATGGAGTCATGCAGTAAACAGAGAGCAAACTACTTTATTAATGCCTTTAGCAAAGGGAATCTCACTTTTAAGGTTAATTAATTTGAAATGTTAAATTCTTCCAGTATCGGCTGGCTGAGGTGAGTTTTTGCAGTTTTTAGGTGTTCCAGTTCAACACGAAACTTGTCCTTGGCCAACAGAAGCTCAAAAACCTGTGGTTTCATGAATCCCTTTACCATGCATTATCTGCAAGGACAGAATTGTTCACGCTTCTGTAACATTGTGCATTTATTTATTTAGTGGGCTCTCCGGATTTATTTTAATTCTGGGAAAATAGAGGTTTAGTTTAGCTAAACTATTGATTAGAGAATAAAAACAACCAAAGAAGATATTTAACCATGCTTCACCCGTGACAAAATGGACTACCCTTTTGTGCTGTAAATCTTTAGCATTAAAAAAATATTGGGGAGTGTGATAGTATTTATTTTTTAAAATATTTTTTATTTAAAAATATATTAAAATATTTTTTTATTATTTTTAAAAATTAATTTTTTATATCAACACATGAAAATGATTTAGAAATATCAAAACAATTAATTTAAAGTAAAGAAAAAATTAAAAAAATATAATTTTAAAAAACATTTTTAAATCACAAAAAAAATAATTCTAACAAAAACATAAATATATTTTTCACTTACAATTATGGATTGAAATAGAAAAATGATATCATTGAAAATATTATAAATTTAATATATTAACATGAAGTTTATGATTCAACTTTATTAAACATATTCAAGTTTATGATTCAATCTTTTTTTTTTCTAGACATGTTTGAATCACCTTAATATTTTTTATGTATATAAAAAATTATACCAGCTGATAGTGCAATGCAGTCTATCAGCTCCGTTTATTTTTGTGTTTTCAAAGTATTTTTGAAAAAAATAAATTTATTTTATTTTTTATTTAAAATTAATATTTTTTTTATATTTTTTTATCATTTTAATTTGTTAATGTTAAAAATATATTTTTTAATACTTTTCTAAATAAAAAAATAGTTTAAAATATAATTAAAACCACTATTACAAACACAATTTCAAATCTGGCTAATTGCTTTATAGTGTTGACTACAGAGTCCTGCGCGCGATAGTGTGTGAGAGCGCGTGGTGTGATCGGGTCTGTACGTGCGAGAAATTGAGTGTGCAGCCTTTGTAGAATTTAGCTCCATCCCGCGTCGAAAAGAGTAAAAATAATTAATAATCCCAGTGGAAACGGACCACAACGGGCTCGCGGCAAGAATTTAGTTCACAACGGAGCCGTGTAGCGGGTACAGAGCGTGTGGCGTGATCGGGTCTGTACGTGCGAGAAATTGAGTGTGCAGCTTTTGTAGAATTTAGCTCCATCCCGCGTCAAAAAGAGTAAAAATAATTAATAATCCCAGTGGAAACGGACCACAACGGTCTCGCGGAAAGAATTTACTTCACAACGGAGCCGTGTAGCGGGTACAGAGCGAGCTAGTCTTTTGCATTCTACTTTTGTGCTCGCTGCAACAGGCAGCATATAGGAATATCCGAATATGGGGATGACAATTATATTCATTTTTATAGAGTTATGTTTTTATTTATTTAAATGGACAAGGATATAAAAGAAATTTTATCTCTATGAAACTAGGTTAAACTATCTGAATTATTTGAACATGAAAATAGATGCAGTATCCTTTGATTCAATTCTTCTGTGTATAATTTTTATTTAAAAGTATTTTTTTAATACACGTCTATGATAAGCTATGTAGTTTTTTTTTCCTGAGATCATCTTAATTTTTTTATATATAAATATAATTTTTTTCTTGTCTATGTACTTAATGAAAATTGCTCATGAAAAAAATTATATGGACCTTTAATGAAGGCAAAGTGTGAAAGATTGAAAATTTTATCTAATATAAACAAAGATAAATAAATATAAAAATCAGTAAGTCTCATCATTTAATAAGTAATCTAGTGTTAAGAGTTTGAGATCAAAAGATTTATTCCTCATTTTAGAGCCTTGTGGTTATTAATATAATGGATATTAGAGGTTTAAATAGTATTTAACTTCAGAGTTTGTAAAATTAATTGAGATGCGTATAAACTGGTTCGGATACCTACATTAATTTTAAAAAAATAAATAAAAGATAAGTAAGCAGAGACAAAAAAATATACACTCTACCTTCGTAAACCTCTATTATCATGCTTGCTTATGCATCTTTTACGGTGGCAATTGCCATCTTGTAATTTTAAAAGGCTATTGGTTCCGAATAGAAGCCAACCATGCAGCAAGTTATGTTTGAACCATTTTACTTCGAACTAGGAACCCACTTAGAGTGATTATTTAATGGAGTAAATCCTTGATAGAAGAGGAATATTGCAAAAACTAAAACAAGGTATAAATATTAAGTACCTACCGATTAACCTAATCCTAAAATAAACCTTATCTCACCAAATAGTCATCAAAATGAGACTCGGGCATGTGTTCACCTTAACTGCAATAGTAAGCGCAACTCTAAGTAAAAAGCCCAAAATTGTATTTGCCATCGCCTCGGTGAAGGATTTACTATTTCTTGAAAAGAAATTAATAAATATTTATATTATATAATAATATAAATTATATTTTAAAATTTTATTTAATAACCTAAACTATTAAATTATAATGATTCTCTAACATGATATAAGAGCATTGATAATCAAATAATCACGAGGTTAAATCTTACTGTTTTTGTTTATTTGATAAAAATTAAATATAAAATAGTATGAGTTTATGCAAGTTTCAAGTTCAAATAATTTTCTTTTGAGAATATATGTTAAAAAATAATATAAATTATATCTTAAAATCTCAATTAATAATTTAAATTATTAAATTAAAATAATTCTCCACTCTCTTACATTCTAGAGGTGAAATCGTTATCATAAATCATAAATTAATCTACATCAAAATCATAGGAAAATGAACCTTTAACAAGAAACCAGCTTTTCTTTTTCCTGCAGCATTTTGCGAGAAGAATTTTTAAATTTGGAATCACGTTGTCAAAATGCCAACAATGATGACACCGAAAGGAACTAGACTTTGAAAGTGATATAAATCGACATGCTTTTCTTTTTTACCTGAATTTTTTATTTTAAAGAAAGCAGAGGAATGATGATAATTCAATATTTTTGTGCTTAGATGAATAGATTGGGCAAGCTCTCATATCCAATACTTTTAAACTCAATTAAGTATTAAGCTAAGATATTAAAAAGTTTGATGAGTTATTATACTAATTATTATTGGGTTGATGAAGCGTTAAAATATGATTTTAAAAATCTTGCTACGAATGTTGAACCACAAAATTTTAATGAGTTATAAATATTTTTTTCTCGATGGCATGTAATAAATATCAAATGCTATAATATAAATATAAATTTTTAGTATTGTTCTTTGTCAAAAGATAACGATTATAAATTATAAAAACTTATTGAATCATTGAGGGTTTCTTGATCTTCATTATCAACTAAATATTTATTTTTATAATTTTTTTTAAAATAAAATATTATGAGCTTTTCTCTATAAAAAAATATATTTACTTTAACATTAAAAATCCCTTAAATTCACCAAAAACAGACCTTAGATATAATCCGGTACCGGAGTTACTTGGATTTTTGGGTCAGTTGCCTTTGCTTGCTGCCAAAATTCACCACTCATAATACTGCATCCCGATTCCCGTCCAGATTATGGTCAACAATAATTATTTTCTACTCTGGTGCCTCGTAAATGTGCTCCAGCTATGGATTTCTTTTATACACGAGTATGGACTTTATTTCCCAAGCTTAATATCCTGTCCTATCACATTTACTTTTATTTGACTACAGAAAAATTTGGAGCTTCAGGGCCCAGTAGTCCTGCATAAAGTTTGTGCTTTAGTTTCTCCACGTGATCCACTTACTCAATTTTCATTCACCGTCCTGTCGGGAGTAGAATTTGCGCGCCAAATCCATCGCACACAAACCAACTTTATGGATAAACATTTTAATGCTATAAAATTTCACGAGAAGTATAAAATTGTAGAGAGAATTATGCTTCTATTAAAATTTGAATTCTTGATGACCAGAACTTGTTAGCTTCAAGGTCGTTATGTTAGATCAAACTCATTAACTTTGATTTTTTTAAAAAATATATTTTGTAAGAAGGCGCAAGAATTCTTGCAAATTTCAATTTTGGTGCGAATGAACAATTTTTATTTAGATTAAAGAAGAGAATATATCATACTTGAAAACTGGTCCAAAAAAATCACTCAACTGTAACGCATGCGATTCACCCATTTAACTTCTAGGATTTTCATTTAGGGTTATTTAGAATGGTGTTTTAAAAAACGTTTCATAAAAATTTATTTATTTTTATTTAAAAGTTTTTTTTAGATTGTTTTAATATATTGGTGTTAAAAATAATAATAAAAATATTATTTTAAAACATTTTAAAACAAAAAAGTATTTTAAAAAAACTCCAACCGCAAAAAAAAGAAAAAAAAAGGGACAAGTAAAGAGCAAATTTAATTGATGTACAGATACACCTGCCTTGGATGACGGCTCCCAAGTAAAATCCAACAAATATCATACCAAGAAAAAAAAACGACTTCTTGTCTGAAACGAACAGCATTGTTTCAGATCCGTTCGAAGAAAACTTAGGTATTAAGTTAATTTATGGGATATCGTGTTAGTTATTTTTTATCAAACAGAGTATTTTTTATGAGTGTGTTTGGTAGTGTGATAGCGGTTGCTTTTCAAATAGCTTTTCGTGCCGAAATACATGCCAATGATATTTTTTATTTTTTAAAAATTATTTTTAATATCAGCACATCAAAACGATCTAAAAAGTACAAACCAAATTTAATTTTAATAAAAAACAAAATTTTAAATTTTAACAAAATACCATTTAGAACACAATACCAAAGGGTGTCAATGACACGAATCATTAAGTTGCTAGATTCGAGTAGATCACATACTACTCTAATTAAATTTAATAGGATGAGTATTTTTTTATTTAAATTAAAACCAAACACAAATCAAAAGATGATTCGGTGAGAAGTGGGTAGTGGAAGTAAAAACTTTTCGAAGTGAAACAAACAAAAAGCAACATCGAAGAATGTTACACGCTCCTGCTCTCTTCCTTCCACGAACTTTCCTTTGACTTGTCTAATCTCTTATTAGTACAATCGCTCACACATACGCCCATTCTCTCTCTTCTCTCCAACTTCACCAACGAGTTCCAAGTTCTGAGTCCTAACCATGGCTTCACCTATGGAAGAAGGTACTGTACTAATCTATTCACACATCGATTTATGCCTCTAGATTTTATCTAATGGTCAAAGATCAACATCCCTTCATGTATTTTCTTGCTTCTTCTGATCTTTTTATTTACTTATTCATTTGCTTTGTTTGCTTGTTTGATGGTACGAAAAGGTGATGTATTTTGCAGCTAAATTCAGTAGTAATCGGAACAAAGATTTAATTTTTCTGGTTCTTTGTGATTTTGCCTTGAGTCAAAGAGACTTTTGAATTTTTCCCTGATCAATTTACCTTTTTTTTGCTTTTTGAGATGCATATAAATATTCTTTTTAATTCAAGCCTAAATCTGCCCGATTTTGAAGGAAATGGAACTAGAAAAATTGGGTTGCTGAATTCTAATAGAATATTACATCCTTGAATCTAGCAAATCATGTCTTATTACAGCCCATATAAAGTTTTTTCCATTTTCTCCGAGAACAATATTATCTATCTATATCCTTTTTCACTTGAAACAAAGCAGAGTAAAAAGAACAAATTTTGTAGTAGTATTAGTTTGACTTTGCATAATCTCTGTGATTGATAAATTGATGGATTTTTGTAGGGTTGGAGAGGGATTTAGAGAAGGGATTAGTGCAGCCGCAACTAAACCAAGACCCTCTTACCGACCCATCAGAGACACCATCACCATCTTCAACATCAACTGCCCCAGCTTTAGTTTTGTCGAATTCTGGCAAACGAATTGATCAAGCAGGAAAGAAGAAGTATGTAAAACAAGTTACTGGTCGCCACAACGATACTGAGCTCCATCTGGCGGCTCAGCGTGGCAATTTGGCTGATGTGCAGCGGATACTTGATGATATTAACTCGCAAATGGTGGGGACTTTGAGTGGAGCTGATTTTGATGCTGAGGTTGCAGACATAAGGGCATCGGTGGTTAATGAGGTGAATGAGTTAGGGGAGACTGCACTGTTCACTGCCGCAGATAAAGGGCATCTTGAGGTGGTTACGGAGTTACTGAAATATTCGAATAAGGAGTGCCTCACGAGGAAGAATAGGTCTGGGTATGATCCGTTGCATATTGCTGCCGTCCAAGGGCACCATGGTAATATTCTAAGCTTTTCGCATTTCCCCGTTGCACACAAATTTGTAGATTTTGATTGTTTGTAATTAGGTGTTGCTTGATGGCAGTATATTATCTTGCAATTATAGGTAGCTCAATTATTACTTACATTATCTTTTCTATAAAACAATCCCATATATCTCAAGCAATCTGGCTTTTTGGTTACTTGTGGTTTTTTGATGATGAGTCTTAAGGTTCATGGTATATTATGATTCTTCAATAAAGTAGATGATGTAGGTTTCTGTCCTTATCTTTCCTTGAGAAGATACGAAGCAAATATGGTGAATTGGGTTCAGTAGTTTGTTTATAAGATCTCCTCCACCCCTCAAATGATGAAGTATATTTTGTTATACTATTATAAGAACTTCACATCTAACCTCTTACCAAGAAAATGAAATATATCCTAGCACGACTAGACTCTTTTCTATTACTTTTTTTTTTAATTTCATCATTTAGTATGAGGTTTTTTATTGATTTTGATCCTTCTGTATTGGCATATTGGGCTGAGGATTAATCAATTTTTGTATTTTTTTATCATATACTAGAATAAAGAAATTAATTTGACCAAGGCCAATCATCATTTGCTTCTCATAAAGTGTCAAGCCATTGAAATTCAAGCGGCCATATTAAAAGTGCCATAACCACGATGAATCATCTTTCTTGGCCATCAAGCAAGCTTGGATAGCCTTGATCTTTACTGGAAATAATCTTAGTCATGTTGCTAACTCAAGTTGTGAATCATGAGCGTCATAAGTAATCTCTTTAGTTCAAAAGAGAAAACTGGAATATAATTAGAAAGATGATTATGTCTGGAAGTGGCTTTCCCAGGGCTATAGTCCATAAAGCATGTCTCATCTTTAGGAAAATTCCATTTCAAGAATCATCGTCCTTTCACTTCTTTCCAGAAAAGTGCTAGCACTGGTTTCAATCATGCCTCTACTTTTAAATCGACACTTTTAGTCTTGGGGGTAATGTTTTGGTATCTTGTTTCTGTAAGAAGTCTCACAGTGAAATCTGATGCCACAAAAATCTTGATATAGGCTACAGTTTTCCCATTACCTATAACATTTTATAAAAATCCTAGGGAAGATGTGCTCACTATAATACTTTTATTACAGCCATTGTCCAAGTGCTACTAGATCACGACCCCAGCCTGAGCCAAACACATGGCCCATCGAATACAACTCCTCTTGTATCTGCCGCTACAAGAGGGCATACTGCAGTAGTCATCGAATTGCTGTCAAAGGATGGTAGCTTATTGGAGATTTCTAGATCTAATGGGAAAAATGCCTTGCATTTAGCTGCCCGCCAGGGACATGTAGATATTGTAAAAGCATTGCTTAGCAAAGATCCCCAGTTAGCACGAAGGACTGACAAGAAAGGGCAGACTGCTTTGCATATGGCTGTAAAAGGGCAGAGCTGTGAGGTGGTGAAATTGCTTCTCGACGCAGATGCTGCGATCGTGATGCTTCCGGACAAGTTTGGCAATACAGCATTACATGTAGCAACAAGGAAGAAGAGAGCAGAGGTGATAATTTTTAATCTTTCTCCCTCCCAAAACTACAAGCAATATTTGTATCAGAATGCAATCTCAATTTTTAATTTTGATCATGTATTCTAGAAATGCATGCATCATGCTGGCGGGTTTTCCCATGTGTAATTCTTTCTATGTTATGACACACACACCCAACCCACTTAGGTTCTAGTATTATATGGATTGCTCATTAGTTTCCATCTCCCTTTTTAAAATACACCACTAATTCTAAAAATAATAACAATCAAATTGCTTTTAGCGGATTAACTAACATCTCAAGGTTGACTCTTCTTTTGCAGATAGTGAATGAGTTGTTATTGCTTCCTGACACCAACGTCAATGCTCTGACCAGAGACCACAAAACAGCGCTTGATATAGCAGAAGAGCTTGTCCTTTCTGAAGAATCATCAGATATAAAGGAGTGTCTTTCTCGCTATGGTGCTCTTAGAGCTAATGAACTCAACCAACCAAGGGATGAGTTGAGGAAAACTGTCACTCAAATTAAGAATGATGTTCACACCCAGCTGGAACAAACCAGAAGGACCAACAAGAATGTGCATAATATTTCAAAAGAGCTTAGAAAATTACACCGTGAAGGGATCAACAATGCCACCAACTCTGTAACTGTGGTTGCAGTGCTATTTGCAACTGTTGCTTTTGCAGCTATCTTCACTGTACCTGGTGGTGATTTAAATAGTGGGATGGCTGTGGTGGTGAGCCATACTTCTTTCAAAATTTTCTTCATCTTTAATGCTATTGCCCTCTTTACATCCTTGGCTGTTGTGGTGGTTCAAATTACTTTGGTCAGAGGTGAGACAAAAGCTGAGAGGCGGGTAGTGGAAGTGATTAACAAATTGATGTGGTTGGCTTCCGTGTGCACATCAGTGGCTTTTATGGCCTCCTCTTACATAGTGGTTGGCCGTAAACATGAATGGGCTGCAGCGTTAATTACAATTGTTGGCGGTGTTATAATGACTGCAGTTCTTGGAACCATGACTTATTATGTGGTGAAGTCGAAGAGGATTCGCTCAATGAGGAAAAGGGATAAGTATTCAAGGAGAAGTGGATCGAATTCTGGGCACCATAACTCGGAGTTTTCCAATTCAGAAGTTGACCGAATTTACGCCCTTTAATGTGTGAATTTGCAACTTTTGGCAATTGTACACCAGAAACAATGGGAATACAGCAGGTAACCGAAAGTTTTATGGCTAATAAAGAGTAGTTCTTTCAAAAGTTACTTCTATGCATGTTAGCGGATGACTTATTTCCCGAGCCCAAAGTTGATGGTATCTGGGAATGCAAGGATGAAATTTGAAGGCCTCTGCGGTTGAACGAGGCTCAGGATTAAAACAACCACCCTTCCTAGTACTATTTCATAGTGGTGAGACTTTCTTCTAGAGAAAATGTCTCAATGCTTTGAGGATTGCTAATTAGCCTAAGTAAATCTTCATCTGAGAAACCAAGTTTCTGAAAGTGCTTGGTACACAAAAAACGCATCTGCAAATTATGGGGCACTCCTGTTCCCCTTGAATATAAAATTAAACTATGATTCTTACAAGAATATAAGTACTGTACAGGGTTTGTGTTAACTGACCCTTTTTGTGTGTGTTTCAATCGTAAGGTAATTTCCGGCCACCTTCCTTCACTGGGAATGAGTGGGATTTGTATGAAATTGCTGCTGTCAAATGGAATATATTTATTTGATGGTACATCACTTGTAACTGGTCAGATATCATGGACTTGATGTTGTTTTCGAGCAGGATGGTTCTTAACTGGGCCTAGGTTTTTCCTTGTCCTAGCATTTTGTTACTCCTTCCTTGACGCCATGAAAGGTCCCGAGTAAAGAAGAAAAAACAAATAAAGAAAGAAAATAGAATTGGTGCCTGGTGTCAAAATTTAACAACAAATCACCAAAGAATATTTAGTGCCTACTAAAATATATATAAACTATATTATACATCCGAGCCTTAAATTGTTAGGTGGTGTTTGTGAGAGATTTTAGTAATTGTTGTTTTTTAAAGTATTATTTGTTTAAAAATATATTAAAAAATTCTTTTTTATTAAAAAATTATTTTTAATATCACTACATCAAAACAATTTAAAATTATAAAAAAAATTTAATTTTTTTAAAAATATTTTCAGAATCACTTTTTAAAAAGTAAAAACAAATATACTCTTAATGCAATGAGGTGTACGAAAAACAGGAGAGTGAAACTTGGAACTCGAATGTTTGTCAATTACTAATCTTTGTAAAGAATGGCAAACAAGGTATGCATAAGCCACGGAGTAAAAGCATTACGGTTTCTACCTCAGATATCTTACACCTTTATTACATTCCTGACTACAGATAGTGCTTCGATTGCAGCCTAAACACGCGTCCTGATTTGTTTCCAGATCTTCACTTTTATGCTTGCTGATATGCTATTGCATGAGTGCAACAACCTGTGATTCTTGCTGCCAACCTCTCCTGACCATTTTAATCTGCGTTTTTCCAGCTCTATAGCTAAAGGGATGGCTTCTAGTGACCGGAAGTGGCCATTAAGAATCAATAGTTAAAGGTGTTCCCAGCGATTCTTTCGGGCCCCGATGAGTTTCCATTCTAGTATTGCATTTCGGCCTAATCATGTGAAGCCGTGGCCCAACCTCATGTGACCGGACAGCTTGCTGTCCGGTCGAGGGGCTGGGCAAACTCCCACTTAAGCTGACCGGACAGGCACAGCAAAGAGGAGGCCAACCAGCCCACCAAGCAAGCTGTCCGGTCTTGCCTTTTCCTTTCTCGGTGTGTTATCGAATGTGTTGCAAGACCCATATGAAATAAACTTCGTAGTTGTTCGAACTTCACCTAGACTATCTTACCCAACTGCCAATAGACATGAATGTGATTTTTGTTCTGATTTTATAACCAGTGTGGCAATAGTAGTGGGCGATTCTTGATGGGGCTGTGATCATGTCTTCTTTCCCTAAAAACAATTCAATACCGAATCATAAGATAGTGCGATAGTGAGATTGAGTGCATTAACCTCTTAATCACCCACAGAACTTAGAATTGTAATTTCTAATTAGCCAAATAGGCATGTGAAGTGGTAGATCTTAGTTTATTGCAACATATTTAATTGGTTTCCAGTAGGTATGTGAGGCCGCCTACCTTTACTTCTCCTTGTAGAAAAACCAGGAAGTTGGGTGGGGAAAAGTGTTTGTTAATATATGATTTATGGCATCCCTTAGTGCTCTACAACATCAATTAGCCTTTTCACTGCTTTCTTTGGCTCTAATCTTGCCAAAATTCTAGCTGACATGTTCACTTATTTTAAGGTCTAGTACACCCACTAAGAAAATTAAAAGAAGGGAAATGAGCCGCCTGAAGATTTCTTGTTTCTCATTTTACGTGCTTGTAGTGTATCTTTCTCCACTGAACTCAGTAGGCTTGACATAGAGCACCCTGGGCATGTTTAGGGACTGGCTACTGTATCCCTTTCCACATCTTGTAATTAACCTTTTTATGTATTTTGTTGGAAGAGACCGTGCTTCTTCTTCTTCTTATTTTTTTCCTATCTGGAATCACTTTTCCTTGTTTACATATTAAACACAGGTAGGTGTCTCTTAGTTGCGATTAAGAGGCAGACAGGTGGGGTTTTTTTTTCAATCCTAATCATGATTAGATCCGTCATCCTATCATTGGCTTGACATAATGATATATGTTCAACTTTGCCTCATCTGCATTACTTTCTACTTTTCTTGCTTTAGGGTTTTCAAATGAATGCTTACAGTGAGATTCATCTATACTTTACAGGCAAGCAATGTCAAATTACTAGAGGAACTTAATGATGGTAAGAAGATTGATTTTCTTCTCCTTGTCATTGAAACAATTAATGGTAAAAGTACTAATCTTAAAGAAACATTTTTAGGTTAGCCGAGGGCCAAGTAAAATCCTATACCTCTGGGAAAATATACTTAAGAGAATTGAGATCAGGATTCTTAAGTTCTATTCTCCCCTGAAAACTGGAAACCTGTCACGATGCTCTTCAAAACTGCTGGTATTTTATAAGAAGGGAATATAACCCTGCATATGTTAAAAACATGTGTTTGATTTTCAGCTTGTATGATTTACTCGTTTTTATCTTTGGAATTTGGCTTCAGGATGAATAATGCTACATTGTTTATTACATCGTGACTAGCGAGTAAAAAGCTTTGGCATTCTCTTGAGAAGTACCTAATTCGCTAGCACTCATTACCACATATAGCCGTGCTCATGATACCTTGGCGCTTTAAGGAAACGAGAATTTATTGGGCGTTTTCAGAAACTACAGCAGCATGGTCTGATCTAGCAGTTAAAACACAGGCATTAAGATTTTTACTCCTTCCCCGAACAAAGGATAGACGTACGATCAAAATAGCAAAACCAGAGAAAGGAAAGCATTGGAAACTAGGTTATAATTTATGCTTTCTTTTTTGTTATAGGTGAAGATCAGCCTCTGCAAAGAACTGGCCTTTCTTGTTCATCACATATGGAAATTCTGGAAGCTGATAATGAGTATAACTTGGCTTCATTTACAGTCTTCCTCGAATGGAACAGCTGCTGGGACTGTTTGCAATGTGCAATTGCACCCTGGATTGGATTCTCTATCTCGGATTTTGCACTGCTGCTTCTCTTTAGAAATGGCAGCCGATGAAACCCATTTGAACTAGTCGAGCTTGAAGATGATGACGAGTCAGATGATGATGAAGACTTCTTTGTTGAATACCGTTTGATGGACATTGAGAATGATCTCCTGTGGAAGCGACCACTACCGTCCTCGCTGATCCTTTGTTTGTTCTGCAATGCAGTAGTTGAAGTTTGGTATTTATCCTTCTGGATTTGCCCACAAGGCGTCTTCTTTGCTGGCTTCACACACTTGTTCGAAGTCTCTTTGGCTTTTGAAACTGTTACTTCATCAGCAACTTTTGAAGCCACTGTACATGAATCATCCGAGCAACCAGACTTACCGAACAAAGACTTGAGGTAAGCCCGGGAAGCCTTCAGTTTTGAGCTAAGTGAGGACTGTTTGATCAGATTAAGCTTTTTGGTCCTAGACGGTTTTGGGTTTTCATCGATAAAACCACCAGTTTCACTTGAATATTCAAAGAGATACTCTTCTGGATTTAGTTCTCTACTGACATAACAAGACTCGGCAGGTGAAATATTGCAGGATTCAAATGGAGTGCTGGTCGAAGTCGGTGTAGGGGCAGTTGTCATTAGCGGGGTGCTGAAGAATTCTTCAAATGTGTCTTTTCTATGATCATATGAAGAGTTAGAGTTTTCTAGGATTTTCTCTACCATTTGTAAACGTGGAGGAAGGTGAAGGGGAAGGAGCTTGCCTTTGTAGAAGAGCTCGTCAGCTGGGGAAGTTGTGGTGTCTTTTTCTAGTGAAGCTGTGGACTTTTGGAACTCGAACTCTTTTGGGAATGGAGGCGAGCCTATAGATTGGCAGAAGAAGGTGGAGTATGAGCTTACTTCCATGTCAATGTAGTCGTCGTCGTCGTCATGATCATATGATAAGAGGTGGTTCATGGCCATTTCTAGCAACTCACAGTCTCTCTCTCTGGGTTGTATGTTTGTGTCTGTGGAGTGACTAGTGGGAGCTGAGTTTGGTGAGGTGGGAGTGAAGGGAAGTGCACCATTTAATAGACTTGAGATGATCATGAAAAGTTCTACACTGACGACAATTGTCAGAATTTTGAATGCTTCCAAATATAAAATTCGAAATATAATAATCTAATGGTTCAGCACTGAAGCATTTCTCTACTTCTCTTTTTCCCTGAATTTTTTTTATTAACAAAATATCTGGATTTTATATTCACATGTAATTTTATAAGTTTTAAAATTAACAATAATATAAATTTTTATTAATTATTATATTAATAATTATATAACTCGAACTTGAGATTATAAAAAAATAAACTTTTTAGTTCCAAATTTTTATTATTGGACCACCTATTTACTTATTAAATAATTAAAATTTAATTTTTATATCTAATTAATTTTAAATTAGTAATCACTTAACAAATTTAATTCTTCGTTGATAAATCTTTTTAATCAAATTTTATTAAAATTATATTCAGAACTAGAAGGTGTTTTTTTTTCTTAAGAAGTGTTTAAAATATTATAATTTTTATTTAAAAATATATTAAAATTATTTTTATATAAATACTTTAAAACGATTTAAAAATATAAAAAAATTAATTTTAAATAAAACAATTATTACATCACAACCCCAAGCAACGTCTTCATTTTCCTTTGGTAAAGTTGATTTTAGAAAAAAAAAAAAACTGTGCAGCTTGTTTGCTTAAAAAAAAGGGTCAAATTTTGATTCGTTATTTCACAGTTTTTGAGAATTATAATTTTAACGAGAATTCAACTCATGAAGCATTAAAATTCAACTTTAAAGCACGTGACATCATTCACTGGGTCCGCAACGCACGTGTCAGCAATCCGAGCATCTAGCTCGTGGGGTAAGTAAGTATAATTGAGGTCCACTTCTCACTTCGCTAGCAGACAGTAATCAAATTCAAGTTGTCATAGAAGCTCAATTCCCATCATCACAACCACAGCATAATCCCATAAAATCTAATAAACAACCCCCCCAAAAAAAAATTAAAAAATGAGTCTTTTCAAATCAATCTTCGCCAAAAACTACCACGTCTTAAACAAACACACGCACAGGTCCTCTTGTCTCCCTCTTAAAACCCCGTTCTGTAATTCGGTTCAGTGGTCCAGACACAATCAAGTTCTTACAAGGTTTTTTAACACACAATGTTAAAAAATTCAGTGAAACTCACTAGCGAGACAACGTCGTCTGTGCCCACTCCGAATTTGGCTTCTGCCTCTGTCCCTCCTATGTACGCTGCGTTTTCGACTCCACAAGGGCGGTTCTTGTCTGATTTGTTTTTGTACAGAAAGCCCCGAGGTGAAGAGAAGCTTGACGGGTCCGGGTCAGGTCCTTGTGGGGATTTGGAGTTGTTTGCTGATGTGGATAGCTCTGTTCTTGATGAGCTATTGCAGACTTTTAAAAAGTAAGTAATCTGTTTCTCTTATTTGGACACTTCATTGTGAGATTTTTTAGTTTTTAGAGAAAGTTTGATTGTTGTAACATACTATTTCAATTGATTTGGCCCTTTTAGCTGGCGAAAAGAAAGAACCTTGCGCAAGTAGGAGATGAACTGAACGGGCGGGCATGCTTCTTGGTTTGCGGGTTATTGTGATGTTGGATCGAGGAGATATATTCTTACACAGTTGTTTGATTTAATGTTCATAGCCATACTTGGTTGCAATAAATTTGAATAGCTATCAATTTAGCGTGGGAATTTTATTTGGGAAAGTTGACAAATGCAGCATGCTAGCGGATGATTTAGTATAAATGTATTTGTAGTCCCATTATGGTGTAGAGCAAAAGGTTGTGGCCGTATAAGTTAAGGACAAGATTTTTCAACTAGGATGTTTCAAAATTATAACTTAGTGGTTGTTGTTTATTTTTTCTTCTAAATTGTAGTAGCTGGCCCCCCCAAAACTGCAAAGGAAGAAGAGAGGGTGGGGTTTTAGGAGCTATGTAGGTACCAGTAATGAATGTCTCATGTGCACATGCACCCACCCTCAGAACCCTGAAAGATTTTTTTGGCTGGATTTCGCACGCAGGTGCTATTTAGGGATCAGTCATGGATGTCTCATTTGCACAGACCTTACTATTAACTCAGGCTTGATCTGATGTTTGGAGAAATGTTTTCCAAAAATTGTTCTTGTATGCTCACTGCTTTGTGGAATGATGGTGGTGGATAATTTGGATCAATTATGGGCTTTTCTTTTCAAGTGGCAGTGTAAGAATTAACTTATTTTCGATTCTGCAGATACCGGTTAAGGTCTAATGTTGAAATTGATAATGTGGCAGAAGACTTCTTTTGCTGGCAGCGGTTTGGTGGAAACCTTTCTGAAAAATCAAAAGCTGAAGAAGAACCAGAGGCAGCTAGTTTTGGCTGGGCTCTGGGGTTGATCGTTCTGCAATGTCATCTTCACATGGGAATGATGTTGGATGGCAATGGTTTAGGGATCCTAGACGAGATTGTCTTGGTTTCAGGGGGGTCTTTCCATCCAATGAAATTCGTGGGTTTTCTTAGCCTTCATTGGTTGCTTGATGTTAATATACAACAGCACATAGGCTATGAGGCTGAAGAGCTCATTATGCATTAAACTTTCTGACTGATTATATCAATAGTTATTTTTTTAGTTTTAATTTCATTTCCCCCCAACTATTTTGGATGTTACAGCACCTTCGGTTGAGTCTGGCAATAAAACAAAAGAGCAAAATTACCTGCTATGGAGAATTGAGAATGAGGTTGCAGAAGGCTCAACTGAGATTCCCAAAGGTTGAGGCTATTAGACCAAAACGGTGGCCCGATGAATGGTTTTCAGAGCATCAACAACATGGTGCTGTGAAAGGGTAGAGCACTAACTCGAAGGATAGGGTTCGCTTTTCTGAACTTGAGATAAATCCTGCTCGTGACCCTTTTATGGCGGTGCAGGTATTCCATATGGTTAAAACTTGTAGCTTTTTATACATTTAGCTTTATAAGGAAGAAATAAATCGTTTTTTCTCCTTTTAAAAAAGTAGAGCTAACAAAAGGAGGGTGTCAAACTCATGTACTGATCTGAATACATGCATTAACACGACAACAGTCTTTTCAATATTGGTTTTTGCCCTAACGATCATGTAATTCTTTCTAACTGATGATTTTCAGGTAAATGATTCATGCTATATTGATTGTCTTCTACCTCTGTTCCTTTCTTGTCTTTTCTTTGACTGGTCCTAACAGCGCAGCCAGTTAAATGCACTGATTCTAACAGCGCAATCTGTCAGTCGGTGTTATTTTTCAAAATCTTTTTCCATCCATCTTTTCTTGAAAAAGTGCAATATAAAAAAAAAAAATCGGGACAAAGCTAATTCAGTGACCCAAAGGAACTGAGATTTAAGCCTTACAGCTCCAAGGGGTCTCGACTGATTAATTCTCAAATTTTTATGGCTGGATCGAATGGTGTTTGAATGAACAGTTGATCTAACTCTACTCCTCCCCCTCCCTCTATCTTGTTTACTCTGTTTTTTCAAAGAAAAATGTCATGGATTTCACATTAGTAAGCTTAATTAATAATGTTGCTGATTCAATCAGCTAAACAAATTAAACTATAACCACAGAAGCAAAAACAAATACGAGAAATTAAGAAGATGCAAGTGAATTAAATAGTTGGCATGCCTAATCGGGGAGTCGAGGGATAGAATCCCCACGTCCTGATGGCATTTTCTATTTGTTAATTATTCAATCACTCAAAACTTAAAGCATGCTCATGGAAATGTTATTAGATATTTCTGCTGTCTTCTGCAACACTGACCAAAGCTCTTTTCAACTAAACTCGGATCCAAAAGCAGCTCATGTCTTCATCAGACAATAATTCACTGGTTTCTCTTCCTTTACTGTGCCCCACAACTAACCAAACCAGCTTATAAAAAACAAAATCCTTTCTTAAGTATTATAATACTTGGAGCTAAAGAATCACTTTATACTTTACCTGGTTTCACTACTTTTACTTGATTCCTGGGTTTGTCTTTTCACTTTGTTTCTTTCTTGTATAATTGATCGATACTTTGTTCAACTTTTGTGTTTTTTTCTTTTTCATGATTCTTATGGCCATCAATCAACATTCCCTAGTTTCTTTGGTTACATTTGATTAAAAGATTTTAAGAGAATGAGTTGTTGACCTCACCAAGAAAACAGCATGTGATCCGACATTTGATGGTGGAGAGAAAGGGAATTATGGATGGAATGCCTGCAAAGCTCGAGACTTTTGTTTGTCTTTCCTTTTAACACACTCCCCACAATCAAGATCTTTATTTTTTTCTCATCATTCAAGAACTCGAAAACAGTTTGTTATATATATATATAGGTTAATTAGCTGTTATGTTTTGAAACAAGCATAGAAAAACACATCTAACTACTATATCTTAGAAGCTGTTTCTAGTCTTGTTAGCTATGTTCAAGGTACCATCATGTGTATTGTCATGAGCAAGCTGTTAGCCTATGCAAATCCAACAATAATGCTGACCTACACACACACACACACACACGAGGCGTTTGATGAATAATTGATAAACCCTTCTCCATTTCAACTTAGATCGATTGTATACAACAGCAAGATTCAAGGGTTAGTAACTCATGTTTGTGCTGACTTCAAAACTCTAAAAAGGAATAATTTCTGTATTGTTTTGCTGTTGTGTTTGTTTGTTTTTTTTTTTTTTAGCCAAGATATGTAGAAATTGCGGCGATGTTTGTCCTTGGAGGGAAATCAAGAAAGGCTGTACGGTCCCGTCAATTGAGAGAATAACAGACACGAGAATATGCACTTGGTGTCATTTTTAAAGTCTGGAAGATAATGAATGTTATTCTTTGTCCAAAAAACAATTCAAGGGAGTTTACATACATATTCTTACAGATATATCATGTTGTCTAATCCTTAAGATTTGGCTCGGGTGTAATTAAATTTCCTTCTTAATTCGATATAGGAGGAGTTCTTGAGAAAAAATTCAAGGGTCTTTTTTCTCTTGAATAATGAACTTGGATTCTGCAGGGACACAAAAAGTACAAGCAAGGGATAGCTATAGATGTATCCATCTGAATGACCCACCACCCGGAAAATCAGAATGCCAAGTTTCTTGCATTGGTTCAACAATTGAAATGGAGAACCTCTCTGTTTTCGATCGAATGGGTTCCATTTGCCGGGTGTCCTACCACGACAAACCAAAGTAGGAATTGCAAGAGTTTTAGCAGTCGTTTTAGGTTACAGTTTGGAGCTCGGTAATGGTTATTTATTAAAATATTTTTTGTTTAAAAATATGTTAGAATAATATTTTTATTTTTTAAAATTTATTTTTAATACTATCATATTAAACAATTTTAAAATATAAAAAACAATTAATTTTTAAATAATCATTTCTTTTTTTAATATGTTTATGTAATGTACTGCAAAAACAAACAGTGTATTAGTATTTTTAAAACTTGATTAAGAGTATGGTTGTGGTTTTTTTAAAAGTAATTTTAACTAAAAAATATATTAAAATAATATTTTTTTTATTTTTTAAAAATTATTTTTAATATCAAAGTATCATAATAATATAAAAATATTAAAAAATATATATTAATTTAAAATAATAATAAAAAAATATATATGTAAACGATTGGGTACCACAATGATGGTGCTCTCCAAAGATAAAACAAATTCCGCCTACTAGATCAGGAAACCTTTTGGCAATACATTAAACAATCTTTTCAACTTTCCGTAAATTCGGATCAAGAAGATAGCGAAGCCCCCACCTCTCTGGTTTTGTTCCAACATCCCTCTGCAAGGGGATGCATGACGGGTCACCTTCGAAATCAAATGGTCATCACAACTTCAGAACAAAAAATAACAGTCAAAACTAGGTGTTCGTGGAAAAAGGATACCGTGAATAGTGCACAAAGTTGTGGAGAGCCCTTGACCACCTCGCATAAACGTGCACGTCTACTACTAGTGAATATTGTTGTCATCCGAGTGAGGTTCTGACTTTTACAAGCAAACAAAGACTTCCATTCGTCTGTTTCATCAGTCACATTTTACAACTTTGAGAATTTACAGAAGAATTAACAAATTGAAACTTTATCCAGTGGAAAATATTAGTTACACCCAAAAGCTTATGATCTAAGATCCAGCTTTTGGATATAGATGCATGTCATCAAGACACCGGCTTGCATGATTAGAATTTCACAACAAAAATGGCATGTTCAAAGAGCTACTTTTTTGTTGCTGTATCACCGGATCTCAATTCCCTTTCAAGCTCATCAAACTCCCAGTCACCAATCTCCTCCGTTGAGTAGTCTCGAGCATCTTTCCCAAACTCTGACTCTAACTTTGCAAGTTCTGCAGCAGGGTCGAGCACCTCATCTGCCTCCACTGCAGGTTCCGTGGGATGCTTATCTATATTGGATTTAAGGGTAGTCACATTCTGTGATGAGGTATGAGATGGACTTCCCAGTGCCTTCTCAGATGAATTATCAGCCGTAGGGATTGGAGCCTCCAGTTCTAGATTTGGTCTCTCAATGGACTCGAATTCCACTCTCAACTTTTCAATATCATCAAATAGCTCTTTAACCGAGGTATCATCTTTCCTGGATAGAGGAGGCCAGGAATGACATTTTTCAGGCAATGTATACCACAGTGGAATAATATTATAACATGTAAATAACTGCTGAAGAATTCAAGGGCAGAACCAAAATCCCACCTAGAACTTGCCCCTTTTTGAGAATAAAACTGCTCTTTTATGTTGTCCACCACACTGAAAGTGGTTATAATCTGGAACAAGACAGCCAAACTAAGATATCAATCTATGCTTGCAATGCTTTTACCAGTTATGTACGTGCAGGAACACAATAAGGCATGGCTCAACAGGTGCAGCTATTTAGCACCTTTATGCAACTTTTTAAGTTCAACAAATTGCAAGGCACATATAAAACAAATGGAGAGATTCAAATTCAAAAGGTACAGAGAAGAAATTAGTAAGAGTAAAAACTTGGAAAATAGTGAGAAAGAAATTTGAAACCAGCAAGACAAGATATTATGGAAGTGCCAAAATATTCTTCGAAGGAAACTGTATTAGAGTTTTCTGCTCAACTCTTACTGAAAGAGAGGTTTTTACAAGAAGTTATGTTGATAGCACAAAATTAAACAGTTGATGTGGATAGCCATTTGATTCTGATCATGAATTATAAGCATGAGCCAACAAGAATTATTTATGCAAACCCACCTCATTCATGACTCTTTCATCCAAAAGTTGGCAAAATTACTAATACTTCCGATTAAAGTAACCCCATGTTAGGAAAATCATCTACCAAAAGGGGATTTAACAGCAGTGTAGCATTTTACACATGGTAAAGCAGAATACTGTGAATAAATCAGTCACGTGCATATTTGACATGAGAAGCATTAAGGAAGCACTTCCATACCTTTGCTTCACAATCCAAATATTCCTTCTCAAGATTTTTCCTTGGGTTTGATTCTTTAGAATCTTCATTCCCCACACTAGATGCTATCTCTAACCTGTATTGTCAAAAATAAATGAACAAATGGGATCACAAACAATCAGAAACCTATTAGTGAAGCGAATTACATTACCCTCCACTTAAATTCTTTAGGCTTTCCACAAATTTCTCCATACAGATGATAGAAGGCTCCAACTCTTTCTGCATAAAACACACAAGTTCAATCACAACACAGAAGAGCATGTCTCTCTCTCTCTCTCTCTCTCTCTGTGTGTGCGAAAGAGATAGAGAGAGAGTCACAGCCATAAGTTCAGTTTGTGGACATTCTTCAAAAAGAAAAAAAAATTACCTTGTATTCAGAGAGAAGATGAATAGCCAACTTGACAAAATAGTCCCCGTGTCTCTCCAGTTCATCACTTGAAAGTGAAATAAGTAACAAGTAGCAATTATGTAGGAAATGGGTAAGAAGATGGATAATACAATTTTCAATATTAGAAATTACAAGACCAATGTACAGACTAGTTATAGGAAAATGCAAACCACAATGATGTACATACTTGACCTGCTTCTCCTTAGTTTCACTGTAAGATCGCTGGAGAACCCAGGTATCTTCCAGAAAATTGAGCCATGTAGTGAGAATATCTGCTTCTACTTTGCATGCAGCAATTGATTTTGACACCTCATCTTCCTATATACTCATAGAAAAAGATGTATCACATGGTTGAATACTGAGCACCAAAGACCATAAATTATGCAATTATTTTTGCACCTAATTAGGTAGAAAGAAACCAGAAGAGAAAATCCAAACCTTTGTTTTCAAATGCTCAACAATCTGGCTGTTAGCTTCAACAAACTGATCCCTCTCTTCTCTGGCATTGCGAAGGCGCCCATTTGCAGCAGCTAAGGAGATATTAACCTATAAGGTGAGGACAGTCTTTGAATGCTTGTGATCAATAAAGGGCAAATGAATGGCGAACAAGAAAAGAAAGCATGAACTAAAAAGATTCAGATAATCAGTTGTAAATATAATCTCATACTTCCAGCTCAAAAATCCAAACTTAAGTTCAAAATTATGAAAATACATGTTCTACAAAAGCAAAGGGAAATGACATAGAGAAGTTAAACCTTTTTCAATTCAGCTTCAAGTTCATCTCTTTGTTTTTCAAGTACTGATATCTCAGCTACAATTTCCTGGAAGGGAATCAGAGAAAAAAATCAAAATTTCCATCAAATCAAATACATTAGCTGCATGTTAGAAGCATGCTAGCATTCCTACTTTCTGCACATATATCCCAAAGCTTCAGAGAACACAGATCATGGATAAATTTACACCCACTATAACCACAAGTTTCACATGGTGTTTGCTTTAGATGAGTTACTAACTGATACGTAACCATGCAATGCTAAAAACAATATGAACTAACAAACAAGAACTCTTGATAAGCCAATTAAACTGGGCAGTCAATAATCTCACAATATATATGGACAAGAAGCAGGCAATCCTAAAAAGAAAATCTCTACATATCGAGTGAAAATATAAATCACAACCATGCAGACCATCACAACATAAGATAGCACTATCAAAAGAAGGCTTGACATAGCTATTTATACAAGCATACAAATGTTTATAGCATTACATAAAACAAGGAAAAACTAAAGCAGCTTTTAAGATAACCCATGATGTGATAGCAATAATCTGCATTCCAAACCACAAAAGAATGAGAAAATAATCACTTTCCCTTTACCTTGAGATCTAATAATAACTGAGTAGAACAAAGGCATTGTTACAGAAGCACATTACCTTCTCCTTTTCATTTGCTTCATCAGCTTTGGCAACACGAACTTTCAGTGCCTCTTCTTTTTGCAATCTGTGAATTATGTGGGAATGGGATGGGGGTTAAAACCCACCATAAATTCTAAAAGCAATGATGGGTTCAATGATATCTACTCTCAAACACTGGAAGTCAAACAAGTGGTTCCCAAGAGAATCCCTAGTAAGTCTTGTTTCTTGGTCTTGAGGTGTTAAAATTTGACAATCACCTTTGCTTTTTACCAGAGAACTTCCCAAGCACTAAGAAGACAACATATTTTAAGTGAACCATGGTGACAGTGTGTTTTCCAAAGATGTCATCATAACTTGAGCAAGAATAACGACTGCTCAGTAGCTTGTGGAGAAGGGTGAAGTTCAGCCACCTCAGCAGAACTTGTGAAGTAGTTTGGTATGCAGTGAAATGGATAGCAAGGAGTCCACAAGTTTTAAGAGTATAAGGGCACAGCAATTTTGGCTGCATAAATAATACTTCAGATTGACTTCATACCTGTGATCTAAGATACGTTTTTCAGCTTTTGATGTAGAGCTAGCAAGAGATTCCGATAAGACCTTCAACTTGTCAACCTGCTCACATAAGCAAAATGTTGTTGGCGACAAACTAGCACAGCTTTTACAAGAACTTTTCAGACTACTATGAAAAAAAGAGAGAGTTGGTAGTTGGCACTCAAAAGAAAATAAAAACATCTGTCACCACTTGAGATACAATAGAAAGAAAGAAAATAGAAGGGGAGAAGTAAATTTGTGAAGGAGACAGGTGTCATTTTAGTAAGACAAAAGGATGCATATAGTATATATATACATATATAAAGTATCCAGAATAAAGATGACAAAAAAACAGGCCTCCCAGAATTTGCAAGCAATTAATCCAATGATGAAAACGCAAAAGGAAATGATTACAGGAATGAGAGGTGTAGATATGCTAATTACTAACAGCAAGTGGCAAAGACTTCTTCAAATC
Organism: Populus tomentosa; assembly: GCA_018804465.1. Classification (NCBI taxonomy): domain Eukaryota; kingdom Viridiplantae; phylum Streptophyta; class Magnoliopsida; order Malpighiales; family Salicaceae; genus Populus; species Populus tomentosa. The sequence continues at coordinate 2,831,720 of CM031983.1, read as the reverse complement.
AATATTTAGCATGTCAAAGACTTGACACATTGCAACATCCACCTGCTTTGGGAAACAATTCACAGAAAATGACTTCATTTGGGAATCACTCACTTAAAGATAAGGTACTTATTAGAGTTATTCCACCAGTTAGTGCTATTGCCATTATTGACCTTAGTTTTGTAAATGAGGTACCTAAATTACCATCGATGCCCCTTTTTTCTCTCTTTTTTGATAGGCGATATTGTTCATTATCAGGATTTGAACCCTTTTAACCTGTGTGATGCTCCAGGTATCTAGCCCTTGTCATTGCATATACTGCTATCATTATCATTGCTGTTTTTCACTTCCAAAGCTTCTTATGCGTAAAAATTTAAGCCTGCAAATGTCTTTTGTGTCTCGCATAGAAAATTATCTCACTTCCCCAGACACGCACTTGTAAATACACTCCCTATCTGTAGTTTAGAAATATGAAGGATACAGGCTCCAGCAATGCATATCCATTCTGAAATGGACACTAGTCTCTATATGCATGCTGACAGACAACATGAAAGAGAAACTTGAAGGGAAAACATGAGATAGCTAACAGATAATTAAAAATGGAAAAAACAAACATGATGCTAAGATTTCAGAAACACAATCAAGAAACAATTCGACAGCATGAATGTAGCATACCTTTTGAGCATGAATCTCAGGCGAGTCTCCCAAGCTCAAAGTTTGCTTTTTCAACAGAAGCCCTTCCAATCTGGAACAAATTCGAATTTGTGCAAGAGCTTCTTTCAGTGCCTACATAAACAGGGGTCAGATCTTTCGTTAACAGCTTTCTACTCAACAAAATACTAGACAGGTCAGTTAACGCTTCCAGAAACATAAACAAATACACTAAACATCCCACGGCACTTTAAGACAGTGAGAAGAAAAAGGAAATCATTAATTAGGCAGTGATTTTAGTTCACGGATTTCTTGGTAACTTAATTATAGACATTGTGTTGTCCAAATTAGAAGTGGAGACCCAGGCAATCTTTTCCCTGCCTTCTTATTACACAATGCACACCTTTCCAGAATAACCATGACAGCATAATATGTGCATTGATTACAATTCATAAATTGTGTTGTCCAAATTAGAAGTGGAGACCCAGGCAATCTTTTCCCTGCCTTCTTATTACACAATGCACACCTTTCCAGAATAACCATGACAGCATATTATGTGCATTGATAATGTACAATTCATAAATTGCACTATTTTGAGTTTCATTTCATACTTCAGAGAAAAATCTAGAGTTGATCTGCAGTTCTGCACTGAACAAGTCATTAGCATTGAATGCATCCAATGAAGAATCAAATACCCACGCAATCAGTCTCCTCGCATAAGATCAACGCTCATATTCCTATCATAGAAAAGTGACAAAATGAGGTAGTCACAAACTACAGCTCACCTTTATAGTTGCTTTGGCCTTTTCATCAGACACCTTTTCCTGATCTTCAATTGATGGCTTGTCAGTATGCATACTTCCATCGAGTTTGTTCTTCAGAACCTTAGCTTCAGCATCTATTCTGTGGACAGAAAGGATTCAATAGGCAAAGAAAGAACTAGATAAACAAACCATTGACCGCATAGCTTCATTTCATAATGAATAACTATATCACATACAGTACCTTACATATCAAATTACTGAAAAGTGTGCGTGGATGATTTAGACAGGTGACAGCATGACAAATCCTAACTGAAGCACAAGTTCTAGCACTAGTTTACAAGCTAATAATTCAGGTTCCCAGTCGTTAAAACTTGAGACTTCCAAGATGGAGAACTGTATTCAAACCCGAGGATTGTGAATCAGAATGTAGGGGAAGGAGAGGCCGGCATGTCCGCTAACTAAATCATGCCTCCATGTATAGACATCCATAGTAAGGAAAAAAAATGGATGGACAGTATTATATAGCATTAATAGTCATTCGTAGTTCCGAAGGTAGCAAATTGAAACCTTATATCCATGGGGAAAAAAGTCACCAGTTTATACTTCTTCTTAAGAAGATGGAAAAATGTCAACTAAGTTTAAAGAGGTTCAGACTCAGTTCAAAAACTAAATGATAAAAACTCCACGATGTTAATAACCTTGCAAGATCAGTATTGATTTTCAACCCTGTAATTGCATCTTGTGCAAATTGGAGCAATTCTTCGCGCTTCACCTAGAAACCAGAAGAAGAGGGAAAAATTGTCAACCTAGCAATCTTCATATACAAAATAAAATATGAAAATAGAAATCTCAAGCGTGAATGCTAGATGCAGCTGCAACAGTCAAAGCAAATTCTCCAGCATATCTAAACATGTACTTTATACCAGACTGCTTCCAAGATACAGAAAAATAGCCTTTTTCTTTTTAAAAAACCATCGCTTGACAGTCAGATAATCATTTTTGTACTAAATGTTCAAAAGTGATTCTGCGCCCAAACATGATTTTTGTATGCACAACACATCAGCCTGTTTTCTATAGTTTGCATGGCAATTAGCCTAAATCAGAAATCAATCTGCATTCTTTGTGTCTTTACCAACACTTCATCTTGGTAACTTGCAAAAGCAGAAGCCAGATCCTGTATACTGCTCACGATTGCATTATGAACTTCTTGTCCTCCAGTTAGACAGAGCCTGCAAGTAACCAGATTATGAAAAGGGATTCAAAAAGAATTCACGCTCATCCCATGTATTGATCATAAGCACTAAGTTTCTATCATTTAAAATATATCCCAGACGATGAATATGAACCCCAAAACAAAATAGGTGTATTTCCTTGCCACATTAAGGCTGATATAATAATGATTCCTTGAAGCCAAGAGCATTAAATGTAATTTGCATGACCTATACCAAGAAGAATTCCAATTTGGTCCAGGAAAGCCCCTAAAATATATATGTGCTGGCATTTCAGACCAGCATTTATGCATTGAGCACGCTGGAAGACTCACCTAAACACCTCCAGGAGCAAAGAAATTTCTTCCTCGTTTGGTGCTTCAAGAATCTGAGTCAGAGAAAAATGTTAACCTGCGGTTAACCTCCACGATCAGAAATGGCAAGAAAGAAAGCATGGAAGCCTGTCCAACTTAGCATATTTAAAGCTCTTTCATTAATATGTCTTCAACTGTGTTCTAGTTTGTGAAATAAATTAATTAAATCATGATGCCGTTGCCTATACTTGCTTACACCTGTGCCTTAGGTTAACAAATGTAAAACTAGCATAATGCATTCCTAAGAGCATTCACTGAGAACTACTTTTGCAAAGCATAACCATCAGCATTTACTATTCTTTAAGTGTGGGTTAAAAATGGAGGATAAACATTGCGATATTAGTATCCTCTTCCACTGATTCCCAGTACTGACCACCTTTCTAAGCACATCTACAAAACTGGATCAAAATAAATTTACCGTACCATGGACATTGATATGCCTTCTAGAGCCTGACTTTGGAGAAAAACATCACGGAAAGTCATTGGTTCGCCCCCAACATCAGAATCATAATACAGAACCTATCCATCAAATAAAGAATTAGATAAACAAGCACAAGATGCCAGTACTTCCGGTAGTTCGATTATTTCAATGTGCACAGCAATTTAACAACTCACCATGGGCAGTGATGTTTTTCTTGGACTGCCCGATGATACATCAGGGCCAACATTTTGCTCAACGGGTGTCTGTTTATCTTCCGCAAAACCTCCAGATAACTTTTCGAATTGTTTGAGCACGACCACCCATCTTCTCAGCAGCAAAACCCTCTCCAGGCCGCGACAGGAGATGGAAGCGTCCTCTAATCTCTTGGCAGTCTGCTTAGCACTTTTATAATTCCTATTCCCCTAAATTCATAACGGAACAGATAAATTAACTAAATTACGCAGAAGCTTGATTATATATATATATATATGAAATAGAATCAAATGTATCCAGTCAAATAAAAAACCCTAATTGCAGATAAAAAATCGAAGTGAAGAGATTACAATACGATCTTGCAATATTTTGGCTCCTTCAGCTACGGCTTGACCAGCTTGGTGAACAACAGAGTCGGCGTAGGTTTTAACTGCTCGGGTCAGGTTGTTATTGTTCCCTGCTTCCACTGCCTTGCTCACAGCAGATCTCAGCCACGACATTTCTCTCTCTTTTTTAATTTTTTAAGAAATGGAAACGTTTATGAAAATAAGAAAGGAGGGATTGAATAGAAAATTAAGGCGATGGTGTTGTTAGAGAAACTGATTTTGCTGATAGTGTGTACTGTTGGGCATGCAGGAGGTGGGGTTTTGGTGTTGAAGATGAGACCAGTTTTGGCCATGTGTCAGGTGTCTGAAAGTTGTGTTAAGCGACGTCGTATTGAATGGCTGCTTAAATGGACTTGGACCTGCAGATGTTGCTCGTTAACAAAAATAAAAACTGTAACTCAAAACACTATTTCTTTTTTTTTCTTTCTTTAAGTTTTTTTTTTAATTTTGCTGTAACTCTCTTTACAAAATATTATTTATTAAAATTATATTTTTTTCCTTTTAGAAATTTTTTTATTTCTTTTATGCATTTTGATATTAGATATATTAAAAATTAGAATTTATATATTTTTTTAATTTATTTTTATAAAATTATATCTTAGTCTCATTATTGAGATCCTATAATTTGATGATTTGATTAAGTTAACTTAAATTTATTATTATTATTATTATTAATTATCTTTTAAAATTTATTATTAAACATTGAGTTGATTATAAATTAAGTTTCATGTTTTTTTTTAATTTATATTTTATGAGGTTATTCTCGTCTCATAACTCAGATTACGGTTTTAACTAGTTAACGTGAGTTAAATCAAGTTGTTTTTATATTTTTTTATCAAATTTATTTTTAATTTTATTTTTAACACTAGATGGATTAAGAGTTGAGTTTATTTCAATTTGTTTTTTATTGAGTTATTTTGGTTTTTGTAATCCATATTGCAGGTTTGACAAGTTAGCTCAGGTTGAATGAGGTTATTTTTTTTAATTGAGTTTTTTTTGTCAATTTTATCATTTAACATCGAATTTATTTGAAATTAAATTTTATAATTTATTATAATTTATTTTTTATGGAGTTATTATGATTTTATCAAATTAACTCGAGCTAATCCAAATTGATTTAATATGTTTTTGTTTTAATATTTATAAAAAAAATTTTAAATTTAATATTTATTTTCAATTAAACAAAATTTTTACTGGCTACTTTAATTGTATTTAAACCTTATAGATTAAACAAGTCACTTTGAATCAATTCCTATTTGTTTTTTTTCCCTGCTGGATAGCATAAATGCGTCCGTGTCTCAATTTTTTTAGCTCATGACAGTTTTTCCCTTTTAGTTTTTGCATGAGCTTCTTTTCTCTCTCCTGATTTCTATTTTCCACGCCAATCAAATTATATTTAAAGAAGATTTATATTAGTCACAATTTTACGTAAATCATCAACACTCAAATTCAAATTAAAACCATTAAAAACATGGTTGTTTCACTCGAATGAAAACAATGTCATGCTAATAGTGAATTTTTATTTTATATTGGGCATCAGTTTTTTTTTTCTTACATCATTTTAAGAGTGTAATCGGGTGTTTCGCGAGATGGTTGTATTCTATCTTTAGGTAGTATGTAAGTTTTAGAGGTTTTTGTCATTCCTTGTAACTTTTTTGGGGTCGAAATATGTTAGTATGGGAGAGTGGTTTGACTGTATTTTTTTTATTTTTTTAATTAAAATTAATATTTTTTAGTTTTTTTTAATAATTTTGATATCTTAATATTAAAAAATATATTTTTAAATAAAAAATATTATAAAAAGTAATTTTCACAATATTTCCTTACAAACATCCAATAAAATATAGTTTTAATTTGTGTTAAAAAGACAATTAAAAAAAAAAATAACTAAAAAACAAGTAAAAACTTTGTAACTAGCATTGAATTCGCATGAGAAACATTTTTTTGTCCAACTTTTTTTTCCTTCCTTTTACGGTCTGTTTAGTTTTAATCCATAATTTTATTTTGTTTGGTTTTTAGTTTTTTGTATTTTTTAAAGAGAAAGTTGTTAGAAAAATAACAAAAAATATATTGATTGACCACATCTTGAAAATAATATTATTTTTCTATATGATTTTGTGTGTTATTAACTGTTTAGGGCTATTTTAAGTTGAGAAATTGATTTCTAGATACTTTAATGGTGTTTATCAAATGTTTTTATATGATAATAGCTTGAAAAATATTTATTTTTATTTGAAAAATACGTGTCCGAAGTTTCAACCACATGTTTAATTACTGAAACCTAAACAAGCAAACAACACATTATTTGTTTTACTTAATAACATAAAATACTAGGCCCATGCTTCTATGAATCTTTTTCTTTTTTATGGGCTAGCTTAACTATAACCACAAACCTAGCTTTATTTGTGAATACTTTTATTTTTTTGTTACAAACCCAACTCTATTTATGAATGCTTTTATTATTTTTTTTTATTTAAACTCATTAAAATTAAATTATTATAATTTTTCTAGGAAGGTACATGATGTAATGGAAGCTTCTAAGGAAGTAGGGCATCGCCCCTAGTTCCTAAAAAAAATCATTTGAATCCTCGAGCAAAAGAGTAACACACTCGAATCCATGAGTTTAGAAATTAAAATTGTTAGGAGAAAAATCTTTATTGATTCAAAAGTACCTTACAATGAAAGGAGGCAACTTTTATATAAACTGCAAAACCTAATTCAATTAGGACTATAACTATTTAGGAAAGAAATAGCTAAAATAAGGAAAAATACTAAAACTCCCAAAAGTAAATAGATTCTAATATTAAGGCATAAATCAACAATCCTAAATTTAGGAAATAATCTGGTAAAAGGGCCACTCCAATAGCAACTGCAACTCCTGATTTTGTTTCTGGAGCTTTCTCTGCAATTTGTTATCCCCTCTGCAATTTGCTCTACATTAGTCTCCCTTGCGTGAAAAGAACTCAACCTCGAGTGAGTTAAATGAGAAGACGACACATTAGGAGGATGATATTCAAACAAATCTGCAACATTAAAAGTAGAAAAGATGGCCATATCGGCATGAAGGTCCACGACATATGCATTGTCATTAATTTTCTGCTGAATTAGGAGAGGACCTTATTACTTGTCTTTCAGTTTATTGTATGTGCCTACTGGCAGCCGTCCCTTGTGCAAAGAAACCATCACGAGATCCCCTTATTGAAATGCTTGAGCTTTTCTTTTTTTATCAGTTGCGGCCTTGTATTGGGCATTAGAGGTCTCCAAATTTTACCGCACTTGTTCCTAAATAACATTAATGCAATCCGCCATATTTTCTGCCGCAACACTCAAATCGAGTAGTTTTGGCAGGGCAACCAAGTCTAAAGCATGGCATGGAGAACAACAATAAACAATCCGGAATAGGGTTTTCCTAGTAAATCGGTTGAGCATATTATTATAAGCAAATTCAGCTTGTGCAAGAGCAAGATCCCACTGTTTTGGTTTTGCCTTAAAAAGACAGCGAATTAGATTTCCAAGAGTGTGGTTTACCACTTTCGTTTGCCCATCGGACTGGGGATGACTCGTGCTGCTGAAATTTAGAGATAAGTCAAATCGCCGCCATAAAGTTCGCTAAAAGTGACTTAAGAATTTGGTGTCCCTATCGAAAGTGATGGATTTGGGAACTCTATGTAGACGAACAACCTCTTTGAAAACAATTTTTGCTACGTGCACTGCATTTGTGATCTTTTTACAAGCAATAAAATAGGTTGTTTTAAAATACCAGTCAACCACCACAAAGACTGAATCAAATCCGTTGCGAAAGGCCTAAGATAAAGTCCATGGAAAGATCCTCCAAGGGTGATGCTGGAATGGGCAAAGGCATGTATAGGGCGGTATTTTGAGATTGACCTTTGGCAGCCTGAAAAATAAGGCATCTTTTAACATGATTACCAACGTCTTGTTTTAATTAGGGGCCAATAATACCTTTTCTCAGCAAGAACTATTGTTTTGTCACGTCCCAAATGTCCACCTAAGCCCTCACCATGTAATTCATGAATTATCTGAGCTCATAGTAAACTTCTTGGTATGCGCAGTTGGTTGCCTTGAAACAGATAACCCTTTTGAATATGCAATCCATCCACATAAAGCCCCGCTTGGCATCTTGCCCAAATATCGTGAAAATATCCATCACCTTCGTACAACTCTTTGAGATAATCAAACCCAGTTACTTCATTTCGCAGTATAACAAGCAACAATGCCTTCTGGCTTAGAGCATCAGCTGCATGATTTAATCGACCTGCCTTATGCTTCAAGGTAAAGGTGAAGCGTTGTATAAAGGGAATCCAGTGGGCATGCATCCGGTTGACATTATTCTAGTTGTTGATAAATTTCAGCGATTTATGGTCACTGAACATGACAAACTTCCTCTGCACCAGATAATGTTTCCAAACTTTCAAGGCACAAAAGACAACATACAATTCCAGATTATAAATAGACCATTTCCAACGAGCTTCACTGAGTTTCTCATTGTAAAATGCGACCGACCTGCCTTCTTGAGAAAGTACAGCACCAATGCCAACAATAGAAGCATTGCACACTACTTGAAACAGTGTTGACTGGCTTTATTAGACATCTATTGTTGCTTGTCCCGTGAGTAGTGTTAGAAAAGGATGGTTGAGTCATTAAGGCCTTTCCTTTGTTTACTGCAGTCCAATTATTATCAAAGGAATTTCTTGCTTTAACCACCACCTTTGATTGGTCCAATTGAGTTTCTGCTTTAATAGTTAGTGCAACAACTTCTATTAGGGTGTAAACTGTTTGCATCACAACTCGATCCTGTATAGCCCAATGTAGTCCCCCAACAAACTTGGCAACTTGTTGCGCCTCTATTTCTAGCAAGTTATTTCATGATAATAGCCTGTGGAATTCTTCTAAGAAAGTCTCTACTGTTTTGCTTCCCTGCCTACAATCTTGATATTGTTTGAACATAATTTGCTCGTAATCTAGGGCAGATACCGGGATCGTAACAGTCACTTCATCTTAGCCCATGTCTAAACCTTCCCCTTTCCTTGCCGTAACCGTGTAGTTTGCAGTTGCTCCTACCTGACAGAAGCTCCCCCCAATAATTTGTATGCAACTAATCTCACCTTTTTATCTTCAGGAATATCCATATAATCAAAAAACCTCTCGACTAATACTAACCAATCAAATAACCCCTTAATTTGAAGTTGACCATTAAAACTAGGTAGGTCCATCTTCATGCGAAATGTATGTCGGCCCGGTTCCTTTTGGCAGCCCCTCTGATTATCCCAGAGTATAGCTTTAGCATCTTCTATATCCTCACTCAAGTTATACTCATATGCTAGCTACCTTCGTGGAATCCCTGGTTGGCGTTCACAAAAATCTCCAGCCATTTTGTTGGTAAGGTTGACAACCTGAAGGATCGTTACCCCTATGATTATTTCCTGTTGTCAGCCTTGCAAGAGCTGCTTGTCATGTCTCACGTTGTGCTTACTGAGTCTCATGCGAGAAAAGTTTGAATTTAACCCCTGTAACCACATTGTCCTCACGGTCACCGCCACCAAGGACTTCACTTTTGTTTTGTGTGTTTGCCATTTGAATATGATTAAGCCCGTTTTGATATCAACTGACGTAGAAAAAGCTTTTAAGGAAGTAAGGCGTCGCCTGCTACTTGAAAAGAATCGTTCGAATCCTCGAACAAAAAAGTAATACACTCGAATCCACGAGTTCAGAGGATAAAATTCTCAAGAGAAAATTCTTTATTGATTTAAAAGTACCTTACAATGAAAGGAAGCAACTTTTATATAAAACCGCAAAACCTAATTCGACTAGGACTATAACTATTTAGGAAAGAAACAACTGAAATAAGGAAAAATTCTAGAACTCCCAAAAAGTAAATAAATTATAATATTAAGGCATAAATCAACCGTACTAAATTTAGGAAATAATTTGGCAAAAAAGCCACTCTAACAACAATTGCAACTCCTGATTTTGTTTCTGGAGCTTTCTCTACAATTTGTTATATTCTACAATCTATTCTCCCCTCTTCAATCTATTTTACATCACTATCCAGATTAAATACAACTCAAGTTGATTTTTTTTTTATATATATAAAAATATAGCATTTTTTTACAATGCTAACAACCACTTTTCTGGTACAATTTTTTCTATTTTTTTTTAATTATTTTAATTTTATTTGTTGTTTTTATTCAATGTCTTTTTTTTTTTGGCACATGGGATTTCAAAAAATTCATCATTTCAAATCATCCGGCATTATTCGATTTTGACTAGTGAATTGAGTCGGACACTTCAAATGTTAGCGATGAACCGGTTTTTTAAAATATTCCTAGTTCTCCCATTCATTTCTCTACCGCCAGAATTCATACAATAAATAAATAGATACAAATACAATAATCCTAGCCGTTCCATCACTACCTTCACGAAAATCTTATTCTCTCTCTCTCTACCCTCAAGATAAAGAAAAAGAGAGTGTGAGACAGAGAGCAACAAAATCAGATAGCAATTAACAAAACCCTAAATGACAATGGACCGCTCCTTCAAACACACCCGTGACGACCGTGATCGTGACCACCACAAACACCGATCAAGAGACGATAAGCATCGAGACTCCTCCGATTCTCACCACCACCGATCAGAGAGAGAATCTCACCAACGCGAGCATCACAAATCATCCAGGCGCGATGATACAAAGCGCGAAAGATCTCACGAACGAGAAGAGAGTGTGGATAGGCGAGAGAGATCTCACGATCACAAATCGTCTTCCTCATCGAGGCGTGAGGAGAGAGAGAGGTCGTATGATGCGAGAGAGGAGAGAGAAGGGAGTAGAGAGAGAAAACGCGAGAAGAGAGAAAGAGAGACTGTAGATGAAGATTATTTGGAGAGAAAGAAAAGAAAGGAGAGAGGAGGTAGTGAGGATAGGGCTGTTGTTGAGAAGGAGAAGAGGAGTAGAAGAAGATTCGGTGAAAAAGTGAAAGAAGAGGATAATAGGACTGACAACAATGATAATGGTAATAGTTTTGAGAATGTGAAGAGAGTGGATTCGAGTGAGGCTGGAGTGAAGGAGGAAGTCAAGGATGAGCCAATTGGTGGCCGCAGGGACAGCACCACAGAAAACGGTGGTGTTTCGACTACAAATGTAAGTTTTCTCTCTGACTCTATTTTGTTTTTTAGTGTGCTTTTTTCGATGTGTTTTTGCTGTTTTGCGGCTTATTAAGTGTATATTTTCGATGTCTTATTAAGTGTTTTTGCTGTTTTTAGATAAATGGGCTAGCGTGATATATTAAGAATACAGAATAGGGTCATGTTCTTTATGTACTCGCATGTTTGGTTTAATTAGCTATTTTTATTGTCTGTTTGGATTACATGCGGGATAATGAAGGTGGTGAGTGGCGAGATGGGATTTGTGGTTCGTCACAGTATTTGATATAGTTGCTGGCTTGTTATAGTTGAATATGGTGTGCATGATGGCGGTTACTGATTTTTGTACAGGTTTTGCTTTTGCTGTGTTTCTTATTATGTGTATGTTTGTCACAGCTAAAAGCTATTTTATTTCTTGTTACATCTCCTAGTGCTCATGTATGATTGACTGGGACTGTCATTGTGTGTTTCTATGGAGGTAATATGAGAATGGAGGTGTTATAATGGATAATTTGTGGTTTTTTAATTGTAAGATGATTGGTATCTGTGCTTTGTTAGAAATAGAAAATTTAGCAATTATTTGGCTCATGTTGATATTTATATGTTTCAAGTTACATGATTGTGTAGGAAAAGTAGAGGTCAATTTTAGTGCTAAATGATGGATAATGTAGAGTGTTCGTGGCATATGTGGTTTGCCAAGTAGTGTTCTTAATTTTCTCATATAGAGGTTGTGAAAAGTGAAAGCTGGTAAGTGAAATTTTATTTCCTTTGGGTGCAATATTTGCTTTTGGAGAAATGCTGTTTCATCACTTTTACATTGCTAGTCATGTCGTTCTTGATGTTGTAGGCATTTTGGTGACTCTTAATTGTTAATGGAACTTTAAGGGACAATGGAGCCATGTAGTTTGGGTGGTTTGGAACTTCTCTTTCTGTTGATTTTGGTCGAGTTACATACAGATGGTATTTTCTTTTATCGTCTTTACTTATATGTGAAATCCTTTTTGCGTTTTTTTCCTGATTTACTCTATAGTTTATTTTTTGTTATTTAACAAGGAGTCCTTAAAGATCAATGGGCACATTGTTGGAAGATCCATTTCCTTTGTTGAAGATCTTTTATGTTGTGCAATCCTCATATTTTTTGGATTTGTATGCCTAAGGAATTCTGCAAAGGGACTCGATGTTGTTCCTCTTTTGTTCACTTGCTCAATTGTCCCTTCTACTCTCTACCCTTTACTCTTTGCCTTGCGGGCGTGTTTCTTCCTGCACATGGACTCTCTGTCTTAACCAGTTTTATAATAGTAATAGGATCCTTTTGAACTATATTCTGAGATTCCAAACCAATGGTTTTCTAAAAGTTCTCTACTTTTGAAATGGAATGGTGATTTTCTTAGTTGGTGCTGGATGCTGTATTCCCATCACTCTAGTTGCAGGTTGAAAAGAACATCCTATGTCTCTTTGCTGTTAGACCTGCTTTTATTTTCTATTTTTATGCAATGAATGTGTGACCCATTTTAAAAGGATGTGCTCTGTGAACCTTGCATATGAATTTTTTAACCTTAACTGTTCTCTATGCAAGGTTAGTGGTGTCTGATTTTTACTTTTACGCCTAATTATACACGTTCAGATTTTGTATAATGTACAAGTAGAACTCGTATGCATAGAATCTGGGGTTTTACAGAAGAAGTTAAAGTATATTTCCTCACTATTCAGAACCTCCTGAAATTTATTTGTGTGGTGTGGCTTTTTGCATGATTTTTCTCATTTTATTATTAGCCTAATATCTTTTTAAAGCATTTTATTTGTTGTCCACCACCCACCCTTCCAACAAATTTACTTTTGCTATGGTCTTTCTTAAGGTGCTCCTATTGTCAAGCCTGTATGCTGACATGTGAAGTTTATTGTTCCATACCTGCAGGGTGCTTCTCTGGAATCATTCACTAAGACTCCAAGCAATCAGCCTGAGACCTCTGTGGCAGCTGTTCACCCCCTCCCTAACAAGGTATCTTCAATTTCAAACACAAATGAAAATAAGGGAGTTAGTATTGCCAGATCTCATGAGGTTCCTGGAAAATCTAGTACAGATGGGACATCTTCAGCTGCTGGGAAAAGTGGAAATCTATCACTTGATGCATTAGCAAAAGCTAAGAAAGCCTTGCAAATGCAGAAGGAACTGTCAGAGAAGCTGAAGAAGCTACCCCTGGTAAGTTCCCATCATAGAATTTCTATGATATCCTTGCATGTGCTGCTGTTTCTTCATCTCTCTCTTTGTCATGTTCTAATACTATATCGTTTTACCTTCTTTGATTCCAGTACTTATGAACTGGTTATGTTTGTTCTTGTAGTCGAGCAAGGGTAATAACACAAGTTCAGGTGGTAGTTCACAAAGGGTATTGCCATCAGCAACCACTACTACTGCTGTTCCGACTGGGGCAGTTTCTAGTTCATCCTCCTTATCTACAAGCACTATGGTGTGTATAAAGACACCTTCAACTGGTGTGGCACCTCTGCCTGATATTACTAGCATACCCAATTATGAAGCAGTTAAGCGTGCCCAGGAACTTGCCTCTAAAATGGGATTTCGCCAGGACCCTGAGTTTGCTCCTCTTATAAACTTGTTCCCTGGCCAGTTGCCAGCAGAAGTCTCTGTGCCACAGAAGCCTACTAAGACCCCTGTTCTTCGTGTGGATGCACTTGGTAGGGAAATAGATGAACATGGAAATGTGGTGAATGTGACTAAACCAAGCAACCTTAGCACCTTAAAGGTTGGGTAATGTTTATAAGTTATACAGTTTCTTTCTTTTTATTAACTTAGTTTCATTTTGTTGGAGCTTGTGATATTTGACTGTGAAGGGCTGTCATGCGATGCATATGATCTTTTTCAGGTCAACATCAACAAGCAGAAAAAGGAAGCATTCCAGATTCTTAAACCTGAATTAGATGTGGATCCTGAATCGAACCCTTATTATGATGTGAAAATGGGAATTAATAAGAATAAGTTCTTGAGACCCAAACGAATGACCTTCCAGTTTGTAGAGGAAGGCAAGTGGTTAAAAGAAGCTGAAATAATGAAACTGAGGGTAATTCTTGCAACCTTCACACCTTTTTGCTAAATCCTCATTGCTATTTTTAATTGTTTGCAAATATTTATGGTTTTTATTTTCTGTTCCCAGAATCAATTTGGAGAAGAAAGAGAAAAGGATATGAAGGCAAGGCAAGCATTACATGCAAAGGCAAAGGCAGCTCCGGATATAAATCCTAATTTGATAGAGGTATCAGAGCGATTTATAACCAAAGCAAAGCCTAAGGATCCGATTCCCGATGTAGAGTGGTGGTAAGTTGACATTTACTTTTCTTTATATAATATGGTTCTTGCCAATAACAACAATGGTTGTTACTCTGTTGCAGAATTTGTTTCATATGTTACTTACTAATTTGAGTCTGCATGATCTATCTAACTGGAACCATTGCTTGCTAAATCTCATCTTAAGAACAAGTGCTTGTTACTGGTTGTGTATTTACTAAGATGTAAGGGTCTTGCTAACTCTCATGCTAGGAACAATTTGCAACCGCTTGTGTAGTTACTAAGATGTTGATATGTTTGAGGTGCAACGACAACTGAATCTTAAAGTTGTGTTCTACTTATTCACGGAGTTGGTCTGAGTGGCTTTTTAACCTGGGTTCAGGACTTCCAGGAATTGTGGATAACTTTGATCCTAGGCTCCTTTGTCCTTCTTGCGAAGCCTGACATGGGTTTCATCTGTATCTGTCTGGATGTTTGTAAATTTTTTATTATTAACCTAATTGAAGAGAGTTGGAGAACTTTTTCTTTTGTTATTCTATGTACTTAATACCATTTCATCTTATACAACTTATCTGGAAAGAAGTTCATATGTTTTTTGGTTGCTGAATTTAGGGATGCACCTTTACTGACTGGCGGGACTTATGGTGAAAATGATGATGTTCTTATCACTGAGCATAGATTGAAAAGGGATAAAATTACTATCTATGTGCAACACCCACGTCCTATTGAGCCTCCGGCCGAGCCAGCTCCTCCACCACCTCAACCTTTGAAACTAACTAAGAAGGAGCAGAAGAAGCTCAGAACACAGCGTCGACTTGCTCGGGAAAAGGATAGACAGGAGATGATTAGACAAGGCTTGATTGAACCTCCAAAACCAAAGGTGAAAATGAGCAATTTAATGAAAGTTCTTGGCTCAGAAGCAACACAAGATCCCACCAGACTTGAAAAGCAAATTCGTACTGCAGCTGCTGAACGTGAACAAGCTCATATTGATCGAAATACTGCGCGTAAGCTCACTCCTGCTGAGCGCCGTGAAAAGAAGGAGAGAAAGCTCTTTGATGACCCGAACACCGTGGAAACTATTGTTTCTATTTACAGAATCAACAACCTCTCAGACAAGAAAACTCGCTTCAAAGTTGATGTCAATGCTCACGAGAACCGCTTGACTGGGTGCACGGTGATTACTGAGGGAATTTGTGTGGTGGTGGTTGAAGGGGGGAGCAAATCCATCAAAAGGTATGGGAAGCTAATGCTTAGGCGTATAAACTGGGCGGAAGCTGTTAATGAGGATGAAGGAGATGACAATGAGGAGAAACCTGTGAACAAATGTATGCTGGTGTGGCAAGGTAGTGTTGCCAAACCTAGCTTCCACAGGTTTTCTTTACACGACTGTGTGACTGAAGCTGCAGCCCGAAAATATTTTGCTGATGCTGGTGTTGCCCACTATTGGGATCTTGCTGTCAATTTCTCTGATGATCAAATGTGAGAGGCTGCTTTGATGAAAGCATCACCAGGTCATTACTGATTTTTGTTGAAGTTCAGCTACTTACCTTCATTTTGTGGTTCAGAGTTCTGAGATTGCACTTTTCACCCATATGGGCTTTTTGATCATTGTATGCTTTTCACAAGTAAAGTTTTAACATGTGTAAATTTGAACTCCATGTTTCTGAACCATTCTGTCCATGGGGTTAGGCAGAAAAGGGCTTCAAAGCTGTGAATTTTAAATGCAAATGCTATCGTCAAATTGAACAGTTGTAGTATCCTGACGGATGATCTTTCTTTAAGGCAGCATACCTTGTTGAATTGCTAGATAATAATTATATGTTGCTTTAAGAATTCAGGCATACCTTGTTGAACTTATATATAAATAGCGTCATTATTAGCGTTATTTTTTTTTAATATAATATTTAAACATATTAAATTCTCTCTGTCTTATGCAAACTACCTATTATATATTATGTGGTGGTTGTTTTTCCTTGGAAAAAAACTTGCTAATTAACCTTCATGTGGGCTAAATGCCTAAGACTCAACCTCAATAATGTTTATTATTATGCGACAGCGCAACTTGCTTGGTTCAAAGCTACTGTGATTAATTGGAGGGAGGAAATGGCTGCTTAAGGTCACGATCTGGACCTGAAAAAATGCTACCAAAGTAAAGTAGCACGTAGTGAATCCTATTGATAAAAGGTTTAAGTCCTATTTGTTGAAATAGCTCTTCACAGTTCATGACACCATGTGGACAGATTACACTTTGCTTCGATAAGACGGGTCACAAGACAACCTGCTGGCGGCCTTCCTCCTTATGAAGGTTGACATAAGAGTTACATTATGACTAACAGTTGAGAAATGAGTCCCTCTGACTCGCCGGCTTTTTATGCCCATGTTTTATTTTGACCAGGGAGATTTTTCAGAGCTTTAATTGCAGGTGCGGGATAGCTCGAAATTCGGTGAATGACGCCAGCCTATATACATTAAACCACAAGAGCCTTATGTACCAAAAATGCCATGCTGCTTTCTGAATTTCATGCTGACACTGTTTTCTTTTCCTTTTTGAGATGGTGTAGGGGCAGTATAGGCATGGTGGTGGGCACTTCATGGCTAACAAGACAGCTCTTCTGTAAGAAATGTTTATCATTTAATTTGAGTTGAGGAAATTGTCCATTTTGATAGACCATGATCAAATGTGGGTTGTCCCTGTGTGTGTGTGTGTTATATGCGTTCATACCACATCTTTCCATTTTGTTTTCTATTTGTTTTCCTTTTTCTTAAATTGGTTGAACTAAGTAATTTTTTAAATATTCTACAAGTTCCATTCGTTGAATTAAACCTGTGGAGCCATCGATACCCGATCCATATTATTTAAAATTCTATTTTGAGAAAACATAGAGTTACGAGCATGCCTCTTTCCATTGACTAGTTAATTTGAGAGATGCTTGATAGAACCAATGTTGTCATATAGTATATTGATCCACTTTCATGGCCACACTAAAAGTTTCCATTGAAGGGTTCCGTGTCTAATGACTAGCTCTATGATATCAAATATGCTGCTTGGCATCCATTGATAGTTTAACACTAGAAAAATTCTCTTAACTAGAAGTTACCAAATTTATAATTTAATAGGACTAATTTTGAAATAACTTTAATTACACTATACAAATTTCGAATTACTCTTTTTCCCGGTTGAAGGAACAAATAGAAAGACTTGGAATTGTTAGGATCTCGTCACTGGGTGCCCGCTAATTAACTACTATCTTCTGTGTTTGCATCCATCGTCGTGTTCTTCTTCAGTAGGGCAAATATAGTATCGATCATATAGCCAAATTCACCCCTCCAATACGGTAAAGACTCTGTAATTCCAGCTTTAGATGAGTTAGGCACCGCAACTTAATTATATTTATGATGGTTAGGCACTTAAGGCCTTTCGATTACGCAATCCATATTCTATTGCTTGAAATATTGAAGCTTTGATGGTTCAAATACAGCCTGTATTTATTCGTATCTGAATATATCATGTGAATTCAATGCTCTTCCGATACCGAAGTCAATAATTTAAACTTGTAAACGTTTTTGATAGACAGAAAGCCCAACAAAACGATATATTGAGATAGAAAGTTAACTGAGATCCGTAACTCCAATCTTGAATATGAAAAATATCTTAAAGTCAATTGTTGCACTTTAAAAATTAAGTTACATTTTACCTTACGTATTTAAAATATATATATATATATATACATATATTTAATTTTAAATTTATTTTTTTCTAATATTTTTAAATTGTTTTGATGTGTTTATATCATAAATATTTTTTTTAAAAAAAATATTATTTTGATAAATTTCTAAACAAACACTTTAAAAAATAATATTTACCACACTTAAAAAAAATCAATATTTTAAATATATCAAATTTATAAAAGGTCAAAGGGGTCCGTTCAATGATTTAAGAATTAAGAGCAATAGAAGTACCAGCTTACTATACTTGTTTCAAAGGGATGAGAGTAAATTAATGGAATTATCTAAAAATATTCATAGAAAATCACTAGAATAGAATGGTTTTTTTTATATATAATTTTGGTTAGAAACTTTTTTAAATAAATCTGGTATGTAATTATCTAAAAACATTTATTAAAAAATCACTTGGATTGAATGGTTTTTTATTTATTTTATTTTTATATAATTTTGGTTAGATTGTTTTTAAAATAAATCCGGTTTATAAAACATTCAAATAAAAAAAAACATTAAAAACTAAAGACTTTTTATAGATTAAAAGCTCATTAAATCAAAATCCTTTTTTTGGTAAGCTTTTAAATCAAAATCCATTAAATATAACTTAATTAAAAGGTCCTTGATTTAAAAATAAACCAAACTTATTTGATTTTTTAAAATATAAAACCAAACTCAACGGAACCTATCAATTTGATTCAGTTATTCAATTTGTTTAGATTTTTAAAAAAATCAATTTGATTAAATATTTTTTTATCCAAACCGAATCACTCACCTCTAAGTTTTAGCTGTATACTTGGACTAAAACCCAGCTTCACGCAAACAGCAGATCAACATCCGACCAACTTTAATTAAACCCTAAATACAAACACCAGTAACAAAACCCATTTTGCCACATTTCAACTCTCACCGACCAAAACCACCCACGTGTCATATCTTACTCTCCCAAAGAAAAGAAGACGGATAGACAGCAGGAAAAAAAGAAAGAAAGAAAAAAAACAATTAAAAAGTTATTAAACATGTAAACTTAAATTAACACAGTACTTCTCCACACGGTATCTCTTTTGCAGTGAAGTTCAAATCGCTATAAATAGAAACCACATAACATAAAAAAAATACAACGAACTGGAAACAAAATCTTCTCCTCTTTGCTTCTAAAAACCCCCCAACCAAACACCACCTCCACCACCACCACATTAATCACGTCTCCTCTCTTTTAACCGCCGCTACCTCTAAACCAGCGTAACGCATGCAACCTCAACCTCACCATCCTCCACACCGTTATCCTCACTTTCTGTAAGAATCTTTAAAATCACTTCTCTAGCTGCTAAAATCAAAATGTCACGCGTTGTAGCAGAAGATTACTCGCCTAGTCGAGATTCTGGTACGATGCCATTTTATACCCAATCCATCTCCATGGATTTCACTAATCATCACCCCCAGCCACCTTTCTCCTCCACCGAAACGTCGCCGACGCTGGGTCAGTTGCTAAAAAACGTCGGAGACGTCAGCCGTGAAGCCACCGGAAATGGCAGCGAGACCCCGGTGCACCAAGTCCTCGAGCTTGGAAGCACGAATCTTGAGGTTCCGCGATCGATTCCATTTGTTCTTTCTTTCAACAACCTCACTTACAGCGTCAAGGTTCGCCGGAAGTTTAGACTTCGGTCAATTCTCCCCGGCCGGAATATCCACCGCCCCGGCGCTACGACAGATAGCGACCCAGTCGGAGGTGAAAACCTGTTCACCACCACCAAGACTCTCTTGAACGACATCTCCGGCGAGGCACGTGATGGCGAGATTCTGGCCGTTCTCGGCGCGAGTGGATCCGGAAAGTCAACACTCATTGACGCACTTGCGAACAGAATCGCAAAAGGAAGCTTGAAAGGCACAAAGGCGCTAAACGGCGAAGTCTTGGAGTCTAGAATGTTGAAGGTGATATCAGCTTACGTCATGCAAGACGATTTGCTATTTCCAATGCTAACAGTGGAAGAAACACTGATGTTTGCGGCTGAGTTTCGGTTGCCGAGGAGTTTGTCAAAATCCAAAAAGCGGTTGCGCGTGCAAGCCTTAATTGAACAATTAGGGCTTAAAAACGCGGCAGAAACCGTAATTGGTGATGAAGGCCACAGAGGTGTAAGTGGAGGTGAACGACGTCGTGTATCGATTGGGATTGATATAATTCACGATCCGATTGTTCTTTTTCTTGATGAGCCCACGTCCGGTTTGGATTCAACAAGTGCGTTCATGGTTGTGAAAGTTTTGCAAAGGATAGCACAGAGTGGAAGTATTGTGATTATGTCAGTGCACCAGCCAAGTTATCGAATTCTTGGGTTATTAGACCGGTTGATATTTTTGTCGCGTGGACAAACTGTTTATAGTGGTTCACCGATGAGTTTACCGGTTTATTTCTCGGACTTCGGGCATCCGATACCGGACAGCGAGAACCGGACGGAGTATGCCTTGGATTTGATTAGAGAACTTGAAGGGTCACCAGGAGGGACTATGAGTTTGGTGGAGTTTAGCAAATCATGGCATGATTTAAAGCTTTCAAGAAATGGAAGGGGTGAACCGGACGGGGGTGTTTTGTCACTTAAAGAAGCTATCAGTGCTGCCATTTCTAAAGGGAAGTTGGTGTCTGGTGCTGCTAATAATGATGCTATAACTCCCAATTCAATGGTGCCAACTTTTGCAAATCCGGTTTGGAAGGAAATGGCAGTGTTGTCAAAAAGATCGTTTATGAATTCAAGAAGGGTTCCGGAATTGTTTGGTATCCGATTGGGTGCTGTCATTGTTACGGGGTTTATTTTAGCTACAGTGTTTTGGCAGCTTGATAGTTCACCAAAAGGAGTGCAGGAGCGATTAGGGTTTTTCGCTTTTGCCATGTCAACAACTTTCTACACTTGTGCTGATGCCCTTCCAGTTTTTCTTCAAGAAAGGTATATTTTCATGAGAGAAACGGCTTATAATGCTTATAGAAGATCATCTTATGTGTTATCTCATGGACTTGTTGTGCTACCATCGTTGATTTTCTTGTCATTTGCGTTTGCTGCGACAACGTTTTGGGCTGTTGGGCTAGATGGTGGTCTTTCAGGGTTCTTGTTTTACTTCTTGATAATCTTCGCTTCATTTTGGGCTGGGAGTTCGTTTGTGACATTTCTATCTGGTGTGGTGCCTAATGTCATGCTTGGTTATGTCATAGTTGTGGCTATTTTGGCATATTTCCTGCTCTTTAGTGGGTTCTTCATCAATCGTGATCGAATCCCTCCTTACTGGATATGGTTTCACTACCTGTCGCTGGTGAAATACCCTTATGAAGCTGTTTTGCAAAACGAGTTTCAAGATCCAACCAAGTGTTTCGTAAGGGGTGTCCAGATTTTTGACCAAAGTCCACTCGGGGACGTACCCACATCATTGAAACTTAAATTGCTCGAATCCATGAGCAATACACTGGGGATGAAGATCACTAGCTCCACATGCTTGACTACAGGGGCAGACGTATTGCAGCAACAAGGGGTTACAGATTTGAACAGGTGGAATTGCCTGTGGGTCACTGTGGCTTGGGGGTTCTTGTTTAGGATTCTCTTTTACGTCACTTTGTTGTTGGGGAGCAAGAACAAGAGGAGGTGATGATGAGGGTAGTAAATTAGATGGTCGGTCGGTGGTTTGTATGGCGGGAGGATGGTATATTGTATTGGAATTACTTTACCGTAGGCTTTAGTTGAGTTGCAGGCTTCTGGTGTTAAACTGTTAATATAAACAGTTCAATAATGTTCATTTAGATAATAATAGTAAAAAAAACCAGTATTTTACTTGCTGTTCATACGTGCGTGATTGTTAAAAACTTAAATACATAGCCATTTAATTTCTTAAATCTTATACGTATATATATACATCTTGCAAGGAGTAGAGATCGCACGCGATTATTAAAAAAAAAAAAAGAAGAAGAATAAAGAGTAGAGATATATGGTATGAAATTTAGTGGCTATTTGTCCCAAGTCTCAGTGAAATAGCTGTGAAGGTTCAAAAGAACCCACCAAAATATATTTAAGAAAAGGGTATGAATTTATACTAGAGTACTTGAGAGTTTATTAAAATTAATTAAGTTAACTTAAATTTGATTTAAAGACGTTTTCTCATTGATTTTTAAAATTAATTAGCCGTGGTCATTTCTTTTTAACTAGTTTTCATGTCTGCACTTCATTGTGGGGCTGAATTATCATTTTAAGCAAAAAATAATGTTCAAAATGGAAAAAAAATTAAAAAAACAATTTATGATAAATATGTAAAAATGCTAATTAGAGCTATACCAGCACTAGATATTCCATTAAATCCATAAGCTACATTATCTAACTGGAATAACCCAATTAAAAATAAAAAGAATTATAAAGTCTTTAAAAGAAATTTAATAAGGTTTTAAACTTGTGATCCAAGTAATTAAACTTAAAACATTGAACTTAAAAAAACCTTGAATTTTAATTTCTAAAAAAATAAATATTAAATGATAAAATTGAAGGGAAAAAATCTAATCATACAAATTTTTTTAAAAAAATAACAATTCAAAAATTAAAGATCAAAATCATTATCACTACTATTATTAAAAAGTAATATCATCACTATTACTATCAATATAATGACCATTATCATTATTTTCATCCTCATTATTATTATTACCATATCTATTGCTATTACTATCATTGTTAATTAGTAATAATAGTAACATTTTTATTAATATTATTATTATTATTATTTTAATACTCGTTACCACAATAATCATCACTATTATTGTTGTTGTTGCTATTGCTATTTAATTTTATTAACACTATCATCACAATAGTTATTATTAGTATTTTTATTATCAATTTTTCTTATTGTTTTGCTTCCTCCCTCTTATATTGTTTTTGTTGTTGTTATTGTTGTTTGTAGTAATAACATCAGTATTGTTACCACCACTACCACCACAACAACTATCATTATCATCATCATCATCATCGTTAATTTTTTTTATTAATAATATCATCATCATCATCATCAATATTATCATTATTAATTTAATAATGTTGTTGTTATTTTTGTTACATCATCATCGATGATATTATTATTTTCATTACTATTTTTATAATCACCGTCACTATCACCATCACCATCATTTTTATTATTATCATCATCAATAATAATAATAATAATATCTTCATTATTATCTTCTTCATCATCATCATCATTATTATAACTAACACTACAATTATTTAACATTCTTATTACTATCATCATCATTGCTATTAATATTACCATGATTATTATCATTATTGTTGTTGTTGAAAAAATAAAAATCATAAGCTTGATTTGAAGGATAAAATTAAAAACTATAAAAACTTTCATAAAAGAGCCAAGGAAAAAAAATTAAAAAATCAAAAGAAATTAAATAGACCAAACTAAAATCATTATTATTATTGAAAAAAATTTATCATAAACTTGATTTGAAGGATAAAATTGAAAGACATAAAATCTTTGACAAAAAGATAAAGAAAAAAACAATAAAAGTAGATGGACCAAATCAAAATACCTTATTTATACAAATTAAACAACAAAGGTTAAATTAAAATTAAACAAAACTTCAATAAAATAAAAAATAACTAAAAAACAGTAACTAAAACTAAAAGATCTAAATTTAAAATAACAATAACAACAAGAACCATTGTGTATTTATCAGGGTAGGGGAGAGAAATGAAGGTGAAGGAGAAAGAAAAAAAAAGATCACTAGTGATACATCAGTTACATTTGGAGAAGATGCATTGTCTATAATAAAAGAGGACATGATAAGAAAAAAATTGAGATGGTAAAAACTCATTTTTTACCATAAAAAACCGTTGAACACACTGCCCAACTCCAACACGCTAGCACATACTTTACATGCATGTGTTACCAGTTTTTTAAACATAAAATTATTATTTTAATAATAGATTATGTTATTATTCTTAATCAAACTTATAATTATAAAAAATATCAAGACTAAAAAATTTAAATATCCCTAATTTTAATGAATTTAATATCTTGCATCAAAGATATATATGCAATTCTTTCGTGTATGAAAAATGCCCTTTTCCAGAATTATTTTTTTTCTCTTGAGAATATTTTACTGTTCATTAAAATATTTAACAGACATGAATACCCCAAACAAAATAATAATAACTAATATATCTCCTGAAAATACTAAAATAACCATAATTCAAATGCATATATTTTTCAAACGGTGACGAGAGAGAGAGAGAGAGTCATGTACTCTTCATTTAATGGTCCAACGTTTACTTAACTTAGCATTCCAGATGGGACGTTTGCTCTGTGTTTGCCTACTCACATGGATGATGCCTGAAGGTTTTCAGGGCGGCCGGTTACATATAGAGTGTTTCTTGCCAGTTTGACTCTAGCTATCGAGCAATAAATATGACTCTCTGAGTCATTTTTCTAGCTAGGTTGGTGACCTAATTACTTACGATCGGAACAAGGAAACCAATACTGACTCCCACTTTAATTCCTCTTTCACTCATCTGCATCTTTATCCCAGGGTATATTAGTAATGTATTTTAAATTGGATTAATTAGTTCGATTTTTGTTTATCTTCCCTTTCTTTTAGATGGTAAGTTTTTATTTTTTAATCACCAGCTTTTTAATAGTGTTATTTTATTTTTATAATAAACAATTGATTTCTTAATAAAACAATTATTCAGATAATGGCAGGGAGAAATACAATGAATCTAAAAAAATAAAAATAATTAAGTATTAATAATGTCCTGAACAAAAACCATGGCAGTATAGCCGACAAAGGAATATCGGAAGCTTTCACACGGCCACCCTGCTAAGAGGAGTAATTAATGCTTTAGCATCATCATGGGTAAGAAACCGGAAACCATAACTCCCATCTGAATCTTTTGGCACGACATCAACGGTGCCCTCCAGGCGGAGGAAGTCGTCAACTTTAAAAAGGGCAGACGATAAGGATTAAAGAATGCATGCGAGCATTAAATGTGAAAGTTGACGAAAATCACTGTACATGGTTCATGGCATGCCAATTTGTGTGTTGAACTTCACTATTTGTCTGTTATCCTATAGAAGCATACAAAACTCCTTTATCGTACGTAAATTAATAGAAACTAATATTAATACAAATTAACTGACTGTCTTATACGTTCTGGAAAATTATCTGGCACTTATTCAAAGTCCAGCCGACATGCATGCTTGCCACGTCAATAAAAGTAAGTTTTTTTTTTTTTAATTATTACAACAAAGGAAAAGCTCAAATACAAGATCTTTTGGAGGAGTCGTCCCTTCCCTTCATGCTTTTTGGCGATAGAAGTAGGTTCACGAACGTCACCGAGGACTACTGGAAGAGCTGGGTCCTAGCATTTAACTCACTACTTTCGAAGAAAGGAGTCTACTGCTCCTGCACGTTTAAACTGTTTAAACTTTAAAGTGATATGTAGATATTTAAGGACACCTCGAAATTTGATAACTTCGAATATTCTCCAAATCGGCTCATATTTCCAGTGTTAAAAATTTATTTATTTAGTCGAGAAATGTTAAGAACGATTGCGAGTCTTGGATATTCCCAAGCTAATTTGACTTGTGCTATGAATTATCAAAACTATAAACTAGCATGCAATGGCGTGCCGGTTAACTTGCTGGTGTTGATCAACACTGGTAATTGTCCATACATGGCATTGTTATTATTTTAGTTTTGTCGAGTATATCAAAGAAACATCAAGGTTTTTATTTAAGAAAATATATTAAAAAATAATATAAATTATATATTAAAATTTTACTTAATAATTTAAGCTATTAAATTAAATTAATTTTTTAATGTAGTATTAAAATCCGAACAACTAAGTGATCATGAATTTAAATCTCATCATTATTATTTATTTGATAAAAATTAAGTATAAGATAAAATAAACATGTACAAGTTTTAAATTTAAAAGATTTTTAGTTGAGAGGATATGTTAGAAAATAATATAAATAATATCTGAAATTTTCTTTAATAATTTAAATAATTAAATTGAGATGGACACTTTATCCTTTCGTTTCCAACTTGCTATTCTTCAACAATAACCTGCATAAATCCATAGAAGACTCGAAAAAAAAGAGCTGCAGCTGCCAATCCTTTGCCTAAATCGTCCTCAAGGAAACAAAAATTGAATGCAAATAACAATAATCTTACACGCCGCAACCATTAGACGTCAATATATCTATAAATGTATATGCCACTTTTTTAAAAAAAAAAACTTTGCCGAAACTGTACCCAACTCAGTATCTCCCTGGCTTCAATTGACGAATAAGTGAAGCCTTCGTGACCAGGTACCATGGCAAAATTCGTGATACTTCATTTCCACCCTTCTTATCACGTCATTATTGTCAAGTTTAAGTTGCATTGGTTTCGAAAGGAAAGACTTTGCGCACCATTCATTAAATGAATATGTCCTTGATCTTTAATATGTAATTAATTAATTAGATGCAGGTAGTTGGAAGTTACTAATTATAATTAGTCAAGCGGCGGAAGTTATCGGACAAGAGCAAGTAAACAAGAGGTGACAGTGCCTTTGAGACCAGTAGTCAAGAAAGCTAAGTTGATGTGCATGCATGGCTAAGATCATGCCAAATAACATGTATATAATTTTTTTATTTTTTTATTAACATAACTGTTCAGCCAATTTATATATACTTCAATTAATTTCACAAATCATAATATTAAAAATCATATAAGTCTCTAGTGATCCTAATATTTGTGGAACTCTGAACAAATAATCTTTAAAAAATAAATTTAAAACCTGACTTGTTGAGATACACCTATTAAAAATTAAGATTTAAGGTTAATATGTATATAATTAATGAGCCAGGTAGATGGGAAAAGATTTGTTACATATTTATGATTTTTAGGCCTCGTAAGGTAGACCTTCCAATCGGTTTGGACCAAAAAGAAAATAAAAAAATCCTTCAGAAATTATAGTCATCTTTAATTTCTAGACACCAATACACACCACATATTCTCGATGTGGAAATGTACAAAAAAAAAAAAGCACATAATTAAAAGAGTGGTCATTCATTCATTGTTTTATTATTTCTTTATTAGATAAAACACATAAAAGCACTTCAAATAAATTTAATAGCAATTATATTTTATATTCTTTATTAGATAAAACAAAGAAAAGCACCTCAAATAAATTTATTATATTCATTATTAGATAGAACACGTAAAAGCACTCCTCGTAAAAACACACAAAAAAAACCCATCTATACCATAAATCAGATCGAAATGTTTTATTGTTAACTCGTTGACAATGCCTTGTGCTAGGCCCAAACTAGTTTTTGGTGTAAAAGATGCTGTGTTAATTGCTTAAGTTCGAAGACTGGCCCAAACTCCCAATAATCTCGTGGAAGCTAAAAAATGTGCAGCCCAAACCAATAATATCAAGCCTTCTTCTAGGCCCATCCACTGTATTTTGGGACTCCTAGACCCGCCCATTTTAAAATCAATTATTATTTTTTCACACGTGATTCGACTAGTAATATTTTTTTTTTCAATTTCTAACAGATTATTTAAAATTATTTATAAATTAATCAATTATAATTTTTTTTATTAAATATCCTTTTATCTTAAATTTTAAAAATCATAATTAAATTAATTTGATTAATGTTTAACTTGAGTAAATATTAGGTACATGAGTTGAATTATCCTTCAGATTTTTAAATGTATATAACTAATAAAAATATTAATTACTGAAATATCTTCAATTGATATTATATTTTCACGCCTTTTTTATTTTAACTATTGTTTTACAATTATATGTGACTTGATTTTAAATTAACAATAGATAAATGAATATGCATTTTACGAGTTGAGTTTTTAATAAAGACTTTGTTACATGGGCTACATAGTCAAGGTCTCGTTTAATAATTTACTAAACTTTAATAGAATTTTTATTTCATTTTAATTGTGGGGGGGGGGGGGGGGCGTAAGAAATTTTATGAATCATCGCCGGTACATATCATGCCTTAGCATTTTTCTTTTAATGTTAAGTTATAATAAAAATTAAAAATACAATAACAAATAATTATTTATTTTCAAGATTTCATTTTTTCAAATACGAGGTTGGGTATCGCATACCATCCTAGTTGCAGTCTACCAGGGAACACTCAATCAAAATATTGGGATAAATGACAACAATGCGCAGTCACAAGAGAAGAGCTAAAGTAATTAGGCGCTTCAATTTCTATAACAAAATAAAAAAACCACACATGTAACTCTGAACAACCCTTAGGATCCTTTGATATTCGCACTGAAAAAGGCAGGTATAACTTTGATCAAATTCCACGTTTGTTAGAAATTAAATTCTTCCATATATTGGTCCCATGTATGTGCCGCTAAAGTCATCAACTTTGTTTTGAATCCTCTAGCACAGGTTGGAGATCATAAGCACCTAGTCTTTGTTGTTGTACCCAGTTTTGAGGATCGCAGGATTCTCTTTTTTGATGCTGTTAGAGGTTATTTGTTGATTTTCTATGTTTTTTGTTTTTCTATTAGATCAAATTTAAATATAACGAAAAAAAATGCTATTTGGATGGCCGAACGCGAGGGCTAAATAAAGCAGATTTGAGTGGATTGAATCCCTTGGAATTATGCAGAGCACACCACCATATGCCAACCCATACCATGCCTAAATTGGTACCCTCTGTACATCCAATTGGCACCTGGGTATTCCATTTACAAGTTGCAGATTCAGAGCACATCATCTATTAACAATTTTTCTGGGACAAAAAAAGAAAAAAAAGGTAACAGTCCTTCAAAACTTGGACTTGCTAACATTTTATACTATGAAAGCATATAAATGTGATGGATTAGCAAAGAAATTCCGACCATAAATCTTAATAAAAGATTAACTTCTCCGGTGGTTCTAGCAGGGACGAAAGTTATCTGGCAAATAATAAACGTATATTTTATTATTCAGAGATGAGCAATGTCCTGGGCAGCGAAGAAAACAGGCCTGTAACTCACGGTTCGAGACACCGACGAATTTTTCTTGCTTCAGAAAAGATGCCGAGGTCTTAAGAACCAACTACATCCTATTGAACAGAAGACCTGGGAGATCGTTAAATACAGACAAAATTTAGACTAATAATTGGAGGGCGCGCCAGGCCCTTGCAGTAGTGCAACGCATGGGCGACGCTTGAGGATCCCAGCAGCAAGCTACTGTAATGGAGCCTCCCCTTTAAAAAATTAATTTAATATCGTGTGGACCTATGGCCCACGTATCAGATATTAAACTGATAAGAACAGATACTACACTTGATCTTAGCCAAAAGGCCGAGAAAGGTATGAATTGCAGAGAGTCTTCAATTGCGTTTTATAGGCACAGCTCTCAACAGTATTGTATGATTTATCGATGTGGGATTTGAGCACCTACCCACCTTTCTTTCACTTCTCTGCTCCTTTCGAGTCCTCCTGTATTAAAAGCATATTTTTTCTGTTTGTATATGATTTCTCAATTGAATAAAAGGATACAGCTCAGAATTAGTATTGCTGTCAACAACAAATTTCCGTCACAAGCTCTAGGATGGTTCAATTACCAACAACTGCTTGGCACTTAGGTTAATTCATTGTACATCCACTCTCCTTGTTCAAATGTTATAATAGTTCAGGATTGGTGCTATATCTACGACAATCCTCACGCCACAGAAATCTCTCAGCTCTGCAACCCCTGACATTGATGCAGGTATAGAAGAAGACTCTACAAATGTGTAGGCTCAATCCTCCTTGCATATGGTACGAAAAACAAAATCCCCTAAATCTCAAATGAGGCCGATGTTAGACCAATACCTATCGCATCAAACCTCTCAGTAAGTCCATTTAAATACATCTGTGAGAGCAGGAAGACGATGACATAACCACGAGAAAAGATTTTCATGACGACAACACTACCCATAAACCAAGTACAAACAGCAACTCTCACTACGCCTTTCACTAACGAGCTACTCCCGCCACAAAAAACAAAACGATAGACTTATCCAAACAAAACAACACAAGCTAAGAGGTAACACTTCCACAATAAATTCATCAATGGCTGCGCTACCATCCTCTCCTTCTCTGCAACTCTCAACAACAACCATATCAGCAACCCATTTCCCTTATCCACGTGCCGCGCTCCCAATCAGACCTCACGCGCCCAAACAATCCTCCATCACCTGCGCCACCACAGATGACAACGAAGGAGATACCACACAAGAGCCCGAGCCGAAACCCGGATCCGCATCCGACGACCAATTTGAGAGCCGCCTGTCCCAGGTCCGACTCCGATACAGAAGCGGGACCGGCAAGAAAGCAGAGCTCCGGAAAGCAAAGAAAGGAAAATCTGGGTCCGGGTCAGGATCGGGAATGTACCTGCCTCCAGTTCCTTTAAAGAAATCGGTTTCTGACGGGTTAAAAGTGGAATTCGGGTTTAGCCCGTACAGTGAAAGGGTAAACGGGTGGATCGCAATTCTTGGGCTATCAGCTTTGTCATTAGTAGAGCTTGCAACGGGTAAAAGTGTAATTAATTATCACACTCCAACAATTGTGGTTATTCAGATTTATTGTGTGGCTGCAGTGACTGCTTTGTATGTTAAGTACGAGAAAGAGAAGGTTAGCATCTGGCCTGAGTCTGCTCCTAGTGAGGAATGAATGAGTAAATTGTTGGCAAAGAAAAATGATGTTTTAACACCTTTTCTTTTCTGTAATATTAGTTTGTTTTGAAGCCATGTTTAGGTTACACCAGTTTTTTATTTCATTGTTTATTCATGGATGAGGCAGATGAATTATGATTTTTTTTATAAAAAAAAATTGACTTGATGGAAATAAATTTTAGACATTGTCATCAGATAAAATTAAATTGGCGTGTTCTGTTCTTTGAATGTGTTTTCATTTGGAATGCTAGACGTTCTGGATGGAAAATGTTGGACCCATACGTTTCTGGAATGCATCTCCTCTGTTTACGGATTCATCAGATGAAAAGAGGAATTAAAAAAAAAAACTATGCATACTGGCAATATCGGGAGAAATGCTGCAAAAATTACCTAAGATGCTTCTGCGTCCATTGTTTTATTCCCAGTGATATTCCTAATAACGTAGGATGAGGTCAGAACCCTAGTTTCAATCACACACCAGGCGATCAGATTAAGTTTGTTTACTGTAATATTTCAGTGTTAAACACTAGCTAAATTTTGCATAGCAGAGGTTGTTTTAGCTAGTGTTTAACATCAGGTAATTTGTGTTTACAACGAGAAATATTTTGATGGTCAAACCATCTGGACTTGAAAATAAAAACAAGAAGAGCATATAAACATTTGTAGGAGAAACAATTCTTTACCAGTTTACAAGGTCTTTGGAATTGCTTCTTAACAAACTGCAGTGCATAAAACAAACAAAAAACAACAAAGAGTTGCGTACATACCTTCGACCAGCTAATATCTTGGTTATATTTTCTTTGTTGTTGGTGGAAAAAACATCACTTCAATCACGAACAATGGAGAAAATGGCGTCGACTCTCCCTTGATGGCTAATGCCTCTTTTGATTAAAAAATTGGAAAGAGGTTTGTGTTATTTAAGAGTTTTTTTTTTTTGAAATATTATTTTTAATATCAATTCTAATGACCCTCTGATCAGTTTTTAGTTATTTTTTAGTAATTAAAATCCATTTAAAATTCAAATCAATACTTTTGAATCAATCGAGGATTCTAGAGAGCATGTTTCAGACATCTAAGAATGATTCTTCTGAAATATGGCATTTTTTTTACCGGATGCGTCACAGTTCAATCAGTAGGAACAGTGTAAATCATGTCATCGCAAAGACGATCAAAGGCATTGCAGAAGAGGGCTTCCCTAGAACTGACGTGGCATTCTCTTAAACTCGAGCAATATAAGGAGGTCATCTTATAGAAGAAGCAAATCAAGCAACCAATGCATGTGAATGCCCAAAAAAATCATTGACTTTCATTAATATAAAATACAACAAAATTCATGTTTCTTATTTCCCTTCATCATCAAGTATATTTAACATGTTTTGTCTTCCCCGAGAAAGAATGAATCATTGTTAACAAAAACAAACAATCTAGTCATAAGTTCTAGTACCAGTTCGGTGCCCTCGGCAACCCTAGGCATATCATTTCTGAGGGGAATTTGTGTGCTCTATTTCATTTTGTGTTCCAACCCTATACATCAGTGATCTACCCTCTCTAAAGTTACAGGCAACCTCCACAAGCTTGAGCTAAACTCCTCAGGCCAGAAAATAGCCCTGCCCCCGCCCCTGCTTGTTGAGGGCAGCATAGATATTGCCATGGTTTTCTTACCATGCTGTCTATATAATTAATTTCAATCACCTTGGCTACAAGGATGTCCGTGTCAGAAAATCATTGACAGCCAGATTAGCATCTCCATGGGCCACAGCATCTTCAGGTTCCGGCATGTATAGACTGGAGGATGAAGCCTGCACATCAAAAATCCAACATTTGGTCCTTGTGAAACTAAAAAAATGCATAAACCAAGCACCCATAAGCTTCTATTGTGTTTGGTCCTTTTTGTACAAAGTGCAAACCAGAGACAGTAAAAATTATAAAATGGACCAAAAAAACACGCCGAGGGAATGCCTTGAGAAATTTAAGCTTTCTTTTTCACTGGGCAAGTGATGGGAAATAAAGAAGCATCTAAAGCTCAGTGCCATAGCTGTAATTAGGCACCAAGCGAACATAATTTGTTTTTGTGAAAATATTATGGTTAGATCGAGGATACCTTTGTATCAAGCTGTATCTCTCCGCTGCTATCTGAGATAAGGCAAGCACCATGTGTATTCATCCATTCCACACACTCCACTAATCCTGACCCATCCGAGTCCTTCTCATCATTTCCATCACTTGTTCTGGAGAAGCCCAAAACCTGTGCAATGTAAGAAATAGGTATTGTAGGGCGATATGACCGGGACATGCAACTCACAGCCTTGTAACGCATCTTTTCAACATAGAGATCTGTAAGAGGACAAAATTTCTTGTCAATAATGAATTGTCAATGTGAAATTTTGAAAATAGGAGAGTTGCTAATGCCCACCCATAAGGCAGGTGTTCAAGTTAGGAGCATCCTTGTAAAGTCTGAAAAACATAACATAGTTTCCCGAAGTAACAGCTGCACGAACAGCAAGAGCATGTTTAACAGCTTTATCCTTCTTCGCCCCCTCAGTTAATCTGGAAAATCAAAACAGTAGCATTTAAATTATAGAAAAATCATTTTGAGTCCATAATAAATGAATCAAACTGATCTAAATTGATTATCCTAGAGTCAGCAGGTGGAAATTAAACTTGGATGCAGTTACCAATAAAAAAGCCAGGTGTGCAATGAAAGGACAATTCAATACATAGAACATCAGTATAACCAAAATTCTCATTCAGAAAATGTCACCAACCTTGACATCGATGATACAAGATCTCTGTGGTTATTTGAGTGCAATATAACACATAGTAAGTTATAAGCTGCGAACTCCATATGACATCCTTCAATTCCTTCAGCATAGAGGGTTTTCAACTGCGATTGACACTGAAACAAAAAAGAGAAAGTAAGCAAAAAATTATAAGCAGCTAAAACAATCACACTCATCATATGCAAAGAAAATTTAACATGGAATTGGAGAAACAACTGCTTCATTGTTTCTGATACCCCATTTACTTCAGACTCAAACTGCAATAAAGTACAAGCTTCTACACTATAAGAGACTTGACATGAACCAGAAAGAAAGAAACACTAATATAAGAACACCATGTCAGAGTAGAAGTTGCAAAACAATACATGTAAATAAATTAAAGCAATGGGGTATGGATATGTCCACAATGAAAAGTTTCATTGATGACAGAACACACAACGAAAAGCTGCATGGTAGATAAAAGCTATAAAGCACAATTTCTCTACATGTTTTCAAATCGTTCAGCCACTATTAATGCAACTAAACATCATTTTTCTAACTAGACAAATTTTTATGGCCTTGCATGTAATGCTTAGGCATAATTATTAGCATGCAGACTCTTCTGCAAAGTGCAATATCCCAAAGGAAATTATCTGGCTGATTACTTGGAACAAAAAAAAATGTGCAAACAGAAAACCACTTCTAGTCTCAGGAAGGACATGGATGAATGAGTAACGCAGCATATTCTCAACAGGGGTTTGACAAAAGTCCAACCAACACAATGAACTAAAGAAAAACGAATTAAAAAAATTGGTTTATCCATTTATGGCCATGTTAATAGCCTCCCCAACCTGATTATACTCAGGCAAGTCCCCTGCTTCCAGTGATAATCGAGCATGCGTTTCATACACCTGAAGGTACAAAAACAAAACAAAATAAAGACTCAAAAAAAAAAAAAAAAACAGGAAAGTTTTCCTGTTGCATGGCAACATAGGTATCATACATACCTTAACTGTTAGCTGATTCTGTATTCGTTGAACAGTTAGATCTTGACGAATAGACTTCAACTGATCGCATTTATACAGGTAATTCTTCTGAGAATTCTGAACCATAAGCAGAGCTTTTTCTAGCACTTCTTCTGGTCTCACCTGTAAAGCAGTTTGGATTTAGACCAAACAAAACACATTGCGTGTGCGTGTGCGTGTGCGTGTGCGTGTGCGTGTGCGTGTGCGCACGCAACTCATCTTTCGCTTGAAATGTGAGAGGAAAATGAATGGAATGGAAAAGTGTGAGAAATATTTTCTCCTTAACTTGCACACACAACGTGTGTTTGTGTGACTCATCTTTTGCTTGGGAGGAGAGAGGAAAATGAATGGAACAGAAAAATGAGAGGAAAGCCTTCTCCTTGGATCCACAAAAGCCAACCAATCCAATTGGGAAAGAAAATGCAGAAGAGTTTGATTCAAAAAGATAGATTTCAAAGTTTAACTTGATTCTAAATTCAAAACAGCATCTCATGGGGAAAAAAAAAGTTAACAACAGTAAAGTAAATCCTCCCACCCAGAAAACAAATTAAAAAGGAAAAAATCCTTCCCTTTCTTCTCTTCTTCTCTACAAACAAGGGAAAATAAATTTTATCCTTCACTCCTCCCATTTCCCTCTCTTCCAAAAAAAAATAGGAAGATATAAATATTTTCCTTGTCTATTGTTTCCCACCATTTTCCTTCCTCTCATCTTTCCTCTCTCCCAAAAAAGAGGCAACTTCTGTTCATTTAAGGATGCAAAGCAATGGAAACGACATAAAGATGTTAGATAATTACAGTGGAAGGATCAGGTGCAGAAGTTAGGCGCAAATAACGTTTCTCAATTTCCTGGCAGGTACCCTTGACAGTTAGTGCATCCCAATCAATGTCTTCAACGGCTTTGCTTCCACTGTCATCAAAACTTTTGTTAAGCATCAACGCACTAGCCCGCCTACTGTACAAGTTTTCAGCACCAGCATTTTTTTGTTTGAGGTAATTAATTTCAGCTCGATGTCCTTGTCCTCTTTCAAATCGCTTAGATCGACTTTCACGTCTCTTTTTTTCCTCTGGTGTATTTGCAATTGATATTGCACTAGAATAATAAGCAGTTAAACTTTGCTCCTTATCACTATCACTTGATGCATCATTATTAGCAGCATTCAAACCATCAGCTAGATGCTGCCTCTTAGCTGGCCTCTGAGTATTTTTACTTGGAAGTCTTTGCTCCGATAAAGAAAACTTCATATTATTCAAAGCATTCCACTTGCTCTCAGAATTCACACTTGGAGGCTGCATAGTTAAACAAGTTAAAAAATGATTTAAACAAGATGCAGAGAACACTTCCACGCTCAAAATACAGAAGCCAACAATGACTCCAAAAAACTAATGAGTGATGAGAAGGGAGAAAAGATGAGAGAAACAAGATGTACCTTTCTTTCCCAACCATCATATTTTACAATATCATTATTGATGGAAACAGGCTTATCAACCGATTTCTCTTCTGGTAAAGGCTCCCATCTACTTTTAGATCGTCTACCAGGACTCCTTTTATACCTCGGTAATGAAGAAACAGGAGTGGGACATTGTGAACTGCAACCATAAAAGTTCAGCAAATATCTATTGGTGGATTCAAAGAAATTGCATATCAACCTATAATTGCTAAGAGTTCAGATATGAGATAGATCACAAGAATTATTTCAGCCGTAGTATTAAGAGGAGAGAGCAACTAAAATGGTCATACTCCATATTGACAGCCTCAGCATTTGGTATTGCAAAAAGAGGCTCTGCATCCCAGTCCCGAGTGTTAAGTGTACCATCAGCAGTTGCCTTCGTAATGATCTGAAAAAAAGAAAAAAAAAATGATATACATGCTATCAAAAATCAGAAAGAAGTTGCAAACCAGAAACCGTGGCAATTTAAAAATCTAGAGGAAAACCAAGTTACTGAAGCTCAATAAGACAGAAGACCGGACAGAATATGATGCAACAGAGAAGTTTCAGCAGATATAACCTCAAAAAGTTTGGAGGTCAAATCCCACAAATAGCTTTTATAATACGGCGCTTTCTGGATTTGGATGATTAGAACAAAACTAAAATGAAGAGAGTTGATAAAGATGCAAGGCAGTTAGCAGAAATATGGCATTAAAGACTTATGGAGTTAGTTGTGGACACTCCCAAAATAGTGTATCAGACTTCATACCAGAGTTTCAGATGGATGAGGACAAGCATCTACCTATAGTCCACTATTCTGAAATCTTATGATTTCTTTATATTTAATCAATTTCAGTGATTTATTTGAATCTCTAGCCACTATCTCACTTATCATAACACATATTGGCCAAGACATGGGCAGATAGATCATAGGGGAACAGGCAGCCCAACAAAATTTGAAACTCTATCAAATTTCTTCCTTGCAACAAGATGACTCCTTTCAAAATGCAGCCTCTAGTTCCACTATAAGATTCTGCTTGTCGAAAGGAAGGTATTTTTTCATCTTAATATGTTAATTTTTAAATAAAGTTTTAGAATCAAGAAAGACTTCTTTCTCGCTGTCCACATGCATTAAATATATATATATATATATATATATGGACCATGTTAAACCATATGTTGACAATCTATTCGTTCCAAGTCAGGATGAATGGATTCCTAGAGGTTATATAAGTGCTGAAGTATCAATTTCAAACTTAAAAATCCTTCTGAAGGAGAAAACGGAGGTGAAAAAGGAAAATGAGCATATGCTATTGCACGCTTTAAAGGCAACAGTTGATGCCAGAATAGCTTATAGACAAATGCAATTTACCTCCTTCATGATAGCCTGACAAGCTACCCTTTGTGTATCATCTTTACAGAGATTGAAAGCTCTTTCAACATAATGACGCAGTGAGTTAGGAAACATTCCAGGCTGCAAGAAACAAGAAAGTGATTAATGCTGCATGAAATCAATATTCAGACAATAGTTTTTACAGAACAATGAATGTTAAAAGACCATTTGTGAAAAAAGAAAGCTTCTTGGAAAAATTCCTCTTTTTCCTTCCTTTGAGAAAAAAAGAAAGTGTTTTTTTGTCACTGCCTATGGACAAAAACATGAATCCTTGTACAACATCTAGAATACCAGGATCATAATCTGAAACTGTTATGGCAAAATGCACTACAGAGACATTACTAGTAAATTACAATTTTTTTAGACTTTTTGGTGGGTATCTCAACGACAAATTATAAATATGTGTGGAAACATTAAATTTAGAAGGACGAGTTGATAAGAAACCAATATCACCTTAAGCATGGAATTAGTCGCATCATTAGACAACACTTTGTCATTTGGCTTTGGCATCGACACACTGATATAAGCAGGTTTTGCTGCTGCACTGTTCGTAGGGCCATCCTTATCGGTTTTTGATAAACCCAAAGCCAAATTTGAAGCAATTCTAGGATTTGTTGGAATCTGCATTCTGCTTACCCTTCGAGTATCTAAAGACAGAGCATTTTGCAGAGTTGATTGATAACTCTGGGTCACCTGATGAGCTGCAGGAAATTGTGAATTAGGAGCTTGTGGAGCAGTCTGTTGTTGTTCCTGAATATTATCATATGAAGCTTTTGACTCAAGAGAAATTTGGAATTGTGGTTGCGTAGGACTAGCATGGTGATTTTGAAAGCTTGGAGTCCCTTGTTTCCAGCCATCATGAGTGCTACTGATAATTGCACCGGTCTGACAATAAAACCAGAAAAGACATCATTAATTAGAGTAACCAAACATTTGTTGTGAAATAATTGACTGATCCAACAAAATAATACAGTATAATATGCTGCAAACCACAATAAAGTCAAATGAGGATTTCATGTATATATTGCAACTACAACTGCATGTCTGAACAATTAATTGAGGATTGAACTACAAAACATTCACAAGAGATAAGAAGGAACCCATGTGAAGAAACAAGCCACATAGAAACAAGAGCTGTATAACATGTCTGAACAAGTCATCTCTAGTAGAGGGCATCATATAGACAGATTAAAAGCATTTGAAAGCTATCATTGATATGAAATAATATCAGAATCAATTAGGCATGAGATAATAATCTAGCGACCAGATATGATTCTATATCACAATCACAGTATCATGTTGTGACAGCAAACCTGAAAGAATCTATATCACAAAAATGTTATCCTCTAATACCCATGCCTTCTGAATCAACACCAAATTAGGACATAATTTTAGAATACATATTTTAAATTAATAAAGAAAAACACCATGGAGTAACAAAACTCCACAAATCTCTAACAGTTCAGCATCCCTTAGAAGCCTAACAATTTCTCAAGAACTGCAAATTTCACTAACACAAACCTTCCTCGCTCTCTTTCACCTGGTTCTTTAAAACCCACAAAGATAGCATGCTGCAATTATTTGGGAGAGGAAAAAAACAGACAATGTCCAGAACATTTCCACGAGTCTAGCCCCATTGTAAAATACATGCATCTTATTAAAACATGAGAAAGTGCATTGTGCATGTGTCATTTTACATTACAAGGGAAGCAATAGTCGTGTTTGAATAGAACACTTCAAAACCCTTTTCCCAACCCACTCTGTAATTTCAGAAACTACAACATGCATTTTTTTAAAGTCTAGTGGAAAAATCATTCCTGTTGGTTAGTAACAAATTTTTTAAATGTGACCCACACGCAAGGAAACAATTCTCATGCAACAACAGCATCCTAAATGCTCAAATACCAGATTCCAATCAAACCGAACCCAGGAAGTTATTTACTAACCCTCCCTGATATCCTTCAATCTAGTCCATGGTCATTGATCTCAAGCCCCCCCCCCCCAACCACCCTCCCACTGGACAGGACCTCAGATTGCAATTCAATAATAGAAAACTAATCGGGCAAGGAAAAAGGTCAAAATGCAAAGCTAATCATGAATTAATGATAGAAGTATGGGGAAAATAAGAACAGGAACAAGCACGGATATCTTCATGGTAGCAATTTGCTCTTACTAGCTCCAACATACTATACCTGCAAAGATGACAATTCAGATGACGCAGATTCAGGCCTCCAAGATGCCGGGGTGAAAGATGCAGGAGGTTGGGTGTTGGAAGTAGGATACACACCAGACACTGCACTTCCCAGGTTAGATGTGCTAGCAGCAGACAAGTGTTCTGTCCCTGGAGCGCAACTAACTTCTGTTTGACTGTAATAATCAGCCCATTGCTTGTAATGCTGCTCGTAATTTATTGACATTGAGGCTGCAGTGCCAGAACTATAAGCACTTGTTGTGTCTGGAGCATAGGTTGAATACTGCTGAGATGTATAATTTGCGTTATTGGGATCATTCCACAAGGAAGTCTGATTACTGTATCCACTACTTGGGTAACCTCCAGCTGTCTGATAATCACCAGGATTGTAGTAAGTGGTTGAATAACTTGTTGTCCCAGTATAAGACCCTGTATTCTGAAATGAGGAAAGAGGCTGATAAGGAGCACCTGTGTTTTGATATGCCCCTCCAGTTGAAGAGTACGAATGGCTAGGTTGCTGCTGAGAGTATGAGTGGCTGGGTTGCTGCTGAGAGTATGAGTGGCTGGGTTGCTGCTGAGAGTATGGATGGCTGGGTTGCTGCTGTGAGTATGCATGGTTGGGTTGCTGCTGATAACCATTATTATAGTAACTTGAATATCCACTGCTTCCATAACCATATGGATCTGTAGGATTGTATGCTGCATAACTACTGTGATCTTGGGTTACGCTCATCGTTCCTTGAGTCGATGAACCAGCAAGGGATGCAGTATTTAAACTATCTTGAGCACTTCTAGCAAGCTGCTGTGTTCGATGATCATGGTGATAACTGGAATTTGAAAGAATTCCATTCTCTATAGAGTGATTATCCACTCTATGCATGGTCCATGATGCAGCTTCAGACTCATATGCTGTGGGATTATACGAAGATGTCTGCCCTTGGCTCACATCAACAACATATCGACCCTAAAACAGCAGCAAATAAAAATTATGCTTTAACAATGAGCTTCATAGAGCAGTAAAATTTTACAAGAATTGACGAAACACACCAGTTTGGAACATCTAAACTAAACTAGCTAATGGCCCAAAAAATTACATTAATATCAGGATCTCAGATAACCTTTAGTTCGAATCCTTTACTAATCTTCGCCATGTTACTAAATAAAAAGATTAATAGAAAACTCTCAACTGCCACTAAAGTTCCTCTCAACAACATGATGACACTAGAGCCAATTCGTTCAAACAAATACAATTTACTTTGGTCCACCATTAGCAATCAATCATATCCAGCAAGTTCAACAACTAACTCAAAAAAAAAAAAAAAATTCTCTTTGCCACCAACTTTCTTAATTTAATACCAAAAAAAATCGAATAAACCTCAGAAAGTACTTCATTTATCAGAAATTACAGTTAATGTTAAAAAAAAAATCCAGCTCTGTGAAACTTACCTCAAGTGAATTAGGGTCCACTGAAGCTATGGTTTGCGTATTAACCCCTTGATTCATCATCAGCATCTACTCAGCATCCTGAATTCGACATATTAAGATCAAATTAAGCTTGAAATAGCATAATTAAGAAGGCCGCGAAACCCTAATTTAGTAGCGATAAATTAAGAGAAAAATCCGACCCTCGATAAATTAACACGGAGAAAGCGACTGACGAGATCGACGAAGCGAGAGGGAAGTAACAGAAAATGAATGGAGATCAACAAAATAAAAATTAGCAAAAAAACATGGAGGAAGAAGAAATATTAATTTTGTACGTGTAAATAAACAAAATAATAATAATAATAATAATAATAGGAAGAAAAAAAAACGTTAAATGTGTTAGAGATAAGGAGGAGAAGAGAGAAACTTTAAAAAGAAAAGGAGGGACAGATTCAACATTCAAGCAAGGAGCAGTCAATGATAGGTCGTGTTTGGGTCCGTGCGAATGTCGTCGATGGCGGTGGAGGAAGATATGATATTATGATTATTTTGGATTTAAGGGACGGAGTTAGGTTATTATAATTTATTTAGTACGTCAACTTATAAAAAATTGCAACTAGTCGTTTGTGTTTTTCAGTTTGTGCGTGGCATTTAGGACAAAGTTCATGTAGTTTTTGCTTTGTTGATTAAAAAAATTTTCCTCTTTTCCTTTTTCTTTTTCTTTTTATAATAGACGTGCAAAATGGCTAGCAACAGTATGAAAATTCATTATACTGGCTTTGGTTTCCGATAATAAAATTCTCATTGTTGGGATTTTTTAGGTGTCATCCCTCGCGCAAAAAAATGGATTCTTTCCTATACAGAAAGATAATTAGATTCTTATGACCTATATTTTTTAAATAATGCAAACCATTATACAAATTTGGTAATAATATGTTAGATTTGATGTTTTTAGGATGCACGAATCAATGTCTTAGCATAAAAACACATCAACATGTATAGATTTTATATTTGTTAATTGTGGGTATCCGAGTCAGTTTATGCGTGCTTCGATTAATCCTCTAAGACCCTGAAATTAACGATCATATAAATCTTCGGTAACCTTGAAATTTGTGACACTCGAACTTGTAATATCTAGCAAGTAAATCTAGAATCTGATTAATTGAACTACATCTTTTAAGATTTAAACATGTAAATTTTGTACCGCCGGACAAATGGATTGTTGACCTCCAATATATTATGAGAAAATTAAAATTAGTATTTATTTTTGAGATTGTATTAAGTCCCTCGTAAAATAATTTTATAGGATTCATAATAAGTATAATATCTATTTACAGATTCCGTTTTCATATGAGAGGAGGGAGTGATTTTTCCACCGCTGATTGCTCGATAATTGCTCAAACGCATTTTCCTTTTCAAGTATTCAGTTGAAGCAAGGAATTCAGTCTTCCTTCCCCGAAATTTATTTTTGCTAAAAAAAAATTCAGCGATATGTAGAAGCAATGCGTGCGGAGGTCAATACTCGATCGGCAAAGATTGACCAAACTTGATGTTTATCCAAGCTTGCTTGAGGCCCAGACGAGGGGATGAGATGGTCCGTTCATAAATCCATGCGAGAACGTTTATTTATTGGTTTTTTAAAAAAACAAGTCGTGTGGTGATATTACTCTCCACATTGCATTATGCATTTTATTGTGAATCAAAGTACACTGGAATAGTTAAAAATTAAAATTAAAATTTGATCATTAGACTTTATTTTTGCATAATTAAGTTTTTTATACTTAAATTAATAGCCAATCACATCTTTTTTTAGAAGAGATGGTGAAATTAAAACACATTGGATCAAAGTAAAAAACAAGAAAAGATAAGTGCCAACATCAAATTTCATCCAAAATAATCAATTTGTTTTCTTGTTTTTATTTATCAAATATTCAAACTTGATACCAAACTTTATTTTTCTTACTTTTCATTTATTTTTTAATGAGAAGAGATAGAGACATTTGATAAAATTCATTATTGAAATAGAAAATTATTTTTTCACACCTATTTCCGCCACCAAAATAATTTAAATTGGTGTCAATAGGATCCATTCGATGAACAAAATCTTGTAATGGTTGTTTTGAACTTATCTAAATACAATATAAGAAATTTTATTCAGGTTGATTATGTGTTTTGAACCTTTTTTTTTAGTTTGTTGGTTTGATATGTTAGTTTGTTAATGTTCCAAGAGTGCTTGTAAGGTGTTTTTTAGTTGAAAATAGTTTTCAGGTATAAAATTCACTGGCTCGATTCCCTAGCTACTGTAGTGGTGATCGAGTTTTGAGTTTGTAGACAACATAACATTTGCCATAGCGGGTGACATGCTGTCTTCTTTTTTTTTTTCTATAAAAAATGGCGTGGACAACGAGATGTCCATCTCTTTAAATCATAAAAAAATACAGGTCCAAACATGTAGACTTGGACTTGAAGGCTCATATGTATGGGCTTTTGCTTTTATCAGCCTTGAGCTATGGGCTTGTGCTTTTAGGTTGTTTTTTGACCCTTTTTATTTTTTTTTGTATATTTAGGTTAATTATAGATTTATGAAAAAAAATATATTGAACTCGATTAAGTTCATGATATGAATCACAAGT
Source organism: Populus tomentosa (assembly GCA_018804465.1). Lineage (NCBI taxonomy): Eukaryota > Viridiplantae > Streptophyta > Magnoliopsida > Malpighiales > Salicaceae > Populus > Populus tomentosa. The sequence continues at coordinate 2,787,987 of CM031983.1, read as the reverse complement.
TTGATCGGTTAGGCCACAATATCTGTTTTTTCTTAAATGTAAATTTTGTCCTAAAAAATTATTGAATTTGTTCAAATGCATAACTTGTGTCATGATATTGGTTGGTTTACTCAAGTTTATATGTTTTTTTTTCAATGAGTTTTTTTTTTTTTATCAATTTTGTCATCTAAGGTTGAGTTAGTTGGAGATTTTCTAGTTTTTTTTAAAAAAAAAATTATCCTTGCAAGTTTTGCATGTTAATTTGAATTGAATTGGATAGATCTAATATATTTTTTGTTTTAATATTGAATAAAAATAACGTTAAATATACAACTAATTTTAAATTTATGGTTAAGATCTATTTAATTTTCTAGAAGAAGTCAGCAATACCTATTTTTTTTTCCATCCAAGAAAAAATTTTACTCCGACTGGGGCCAAGAGGCTAGTTAATACTGTTTTCTGACTTATAATCAGCATAAATTATATAAATCATGTTGCGACAGTTTCTGGATCAATGGACAAAAAAATATTTAACAAAAACAAGAGCATTTGTGTTCCTTTCTCCAAAGAGAGATCATATTTTTTGAGATTCATGGTAATTCCACTAAAGTCACTTTTAGAATTACATTTCTTCAGCCATGATGGTCTTGTTCTTAGATAAGGGCTGGGAACTTGGGATTTCGTAATTATAAATCCAAAGCCACAAATTAGTTAATATTTTTGCACCTGCAAATTATTATAGGTTAATTGTTTGAATAACATGCTCCCAGCCTCCAACGATATTGTATTAATCCATGTGATTTAAACATTGAAGAGGGCCTGTGTGCGTGTGTCGAGGGCCAAGATAGAAATATCACGAGACTTTTGTAATGTTATAGAAAACTTTGAAATTGATAGGAACTAGTAAAAGCCTTGGAATATTCTTTCAAGGGACTGTTGTGAATACATTACTAAAATTAAGGGACAGATGATTTTCTGAAGCCCTAACACATTTGGCTGACGCGCCGCCCCTGATAACAAATTTCAGGTCGTTGTTTTTTCTCCTGTCCCTTTCCTTCATATGGACGTGCAAGCATTGTTGCACTTTGCGTGGGTCTTAATTTCATGGCCTCGAGGTTAACAGCAAAATATCTCCCAAGACGTAAGGTAATAAGCATACATTTGTCTCACTTCTAGAAAAATATATTAAAAAAGACGGGAGAATTTTCAATTTTTCCTTTCATTAAACTGGAAAGGCGTCGACCTTTAGCATTGTTGTCTTGCCCTAAAACCGAATTGACTTGAAAACCATGAAACGTTTACCAATAACAAAACTGAAGATTCCTGTTATAACCCACTCCAAGCTAGTAGACAAGCGACATCGTTCAACAACGAATCAGTTTATACGTGTGTCGAGGGTTCCAAAGAACGAGAAGACTTCATAAACCTTCAGCAAGTTCGAACGTGTACGTAAGTTAAGAATTGTCCAAACCTAGAAATATAATTAGACGTGGTGTTCTAGAGTCTGCGCTCCCGGATTCTAATATTGTAAAACACTGCAGTCTCCCTAAGAACCCTGGAAAAGAGGGCATTTTAATGCAATCTTGGCCAAGGCAGCAATGGCTGACGCCTTGAAAGGAAACCGTCCAGTCAGTCATAAGAGGCTTGGACTTGGTGGCCCACAAAATGCAAGACCACAGATGATACAGGGGAATATAACTACCGCTGTTTTCATGACTTCACCTCCCCTAGTCCCCCATGTTTTGAAACGTCCATCATCGGCATTGTTACTAGGAATCACCAGGGTCGGATCATCCAATCAAGCTTGAACACTCTTGTAAACGCATGGACCAATCATCTCGAACAAGTTTAAACTCGACGCAGTAAAATTCAACTTCCATTGAGCAGGTAACGAACTTTTGCAAGCACAGAGTTAAGGTTGCAGCTATGCAATTCTGGAATTCGTAGTCAATCTAAGCCGGCTATTCCTCTCTTCATGGCTCTTGCCAACATCACAGACCCGCCCTCCACTCGGTCATATTGTCTTCTGACAACAGACAGATAACTACTAGGACAGTTGGATACCAGTTTGAACAATGACAATCCAGATAATAGGTCAACAGGAAAATAAATTCAAGAAATCACCTAGATAACTGCTAGAAAAAAGCTTCTATTTCTGGTAGCTGAAAAGGAACCTCCCCACAAATCATTCCCGTCTTTTTTCTCACCTCTTGACTATTGAGATGGTCAAATTTTGAAAAGTCCAGTTTTCATTCCACATGCAACCCATAAGCTGAATTGTACTCGTCAACTATTGCCCAAAGCAAATGGCCAATGAATACCAAATCATAGGTCCACAACATCCATGAACTATACACGTCTGAACTCTTCATTATGCTGCTCGACACTACCTTCTTGGTGCAAAAACTATTAACATTCTTATTCTGCTCATTACTAATATTTTATTTTATCATTATTATCAAAGAAGGAAAAGACGACTAAGATGGCAACAGCTGGTGTGATAATGATGAAAGGATGGACCTTATTCAACCTCGTTGCTGATCCTCAAGGAAGAATTAACCTACATATTGTAAAGGCGTGTTAAATCAGGGGAACAACCTTACCTGAGGTTTTGCACCACAGCCATTAGAACCAAACCCCTGGTGTTTACACCCACATTTAACATGTGTCTTAAAATCCTCACTATACTTGCTCTGTTCCAGTAACCATGCAGCAGTGAAGCACACAACATGCAGTGCATCGCAGGAGTGCAGTGGCTGAATCATCCTACTCATTGTAAACAATGAAATAGACCAACATTCCTAAGTAATTGTTTTCCCAAAAATTCCAGAAACTGCTACCAGTAACAAAGCAAGCAGCCATCCAACACAGCAACAATATGTTGCCTTCCAATGAGAACCGCAAAATTAATACCAACCAAAAAGCTAAAATTCCCAGAAACGATCCCTTTCAAGAAAATGCCTATTATGAGAGTAATTAAACTAATTCTTTGATGACAAGACATCAGGACAAGACTGGAATTGGCAAATGCATGGAGATTAGACACGCCACCAACATGGCCAATGAGAAGTTGATTTTCAAATCAAGGAATAAATAAAAGCATAGATAGGAAAGCCTGTGGCTCGTGGACATCCAAAGAAGTTTCTCGGCTAATCTAACAAGCCATTGCCCACTGCCTCTTGAAAGCATTTAAGACTTTCTACAAGAAAATTGACAAAAGCTTAACCAAAGTTCAGTCGAACATGTGTCCATAAAGAGTACTTGCAGCACAATAAACCATGGAACTCAGTAAAGTCTAAGATTCCTGCAGTCAGATTACCTCAGCTCACCAGACAATTCCAGATTCCAACAGTTGTACTGTAAGTTATAAGCAGCTGCAAGCCTGAAAAGTTCTCTATGTAATTAAAGTAGATCGCAACAACTAGTACTTTCTAAAAGCTTGAGCACTGTGCAGTAACTGTGGGAGCTAGCCACACAAATTTGGTAACATAATTGGAATGTTCGTATTTAGGCAACATAACAAAGGGATGGTGATGCAAAGCAAAGAACAGAAAGTTACTGATTTTATTGAAGCTTCCCTGATGACTTCAGAATCTGACTGAAATTACAACAATGCCTCGGTGCATGCCTGCTCCAACCCACCCAGCATAATCAGCATGTCAAGCTAAAAAAAATTGAGAAACTTGGGCTTTTCTGCTGAAGATTATACAAACACTGATTTTAACTGATAATCTTGACCACAGATTTTAACTGATAATCTTGACCACATATAAAGTGCCACCATAATTACGAGGATATAAAACTTGCTAAGATGAAAACTTGAAAAGTGCACCTAATATCCTGAATTTAAAACAAGGAACCAGCAGATAGAATTCTGAGAGACAAGCTATGTACATGACAGAACAGTCATCTGATGGTTGCAAGTATCCAGAGTTAAAAGAAGCTAGCATCTGGCATTACATCTGCAACTTGATTTGAGAACCACAAAGAGAACAGCTACTTGATTTGTGCTTCAGGCAAAGAACATTTATCAATCCAGCTGTGTAAGTAACCATAACCAATTCTGTCTTCGGTCCCCTTTATGCTAAAAAATAACAAGCCCTGGATCCTGGCCTATTGCAGATGCTATTAAAACCTTTTCCTTTTCATTCGTGAATTATCATCAAACCCATCATACAATACCTGCCTATCATGCCTGTAATTTCCTTCCTGCTCTTCAATGCCTCGGGGTCTTCTGGGTGCATTTCCAGGACGGTTCCTAATCCGTCCATCAAACTCCCTTTCTCTCAAATTAGTTCTTTCATGGAACTCTGGATTATCTTCCTGAAAGAACCTAAAAGGTCGGGGGCCATCCTCTGGATTAAGATGAAAATTTTCACTACCAGCACCATTAAAAGGAGGCTTAAATGAACGGACAGGTCGCCTCTCGCTAAACCTTCTTCTATCTTCCACATTCCCATCACCACCGAGGTCATGAAATCGACCAGAGTGTATGGGCCCTCCAAAGAACTCATCACTGTCCGTCCTTTCTCGAGGATCTGTAATACCAAACCTCCTACTGTTTCTGAGAAAAACCCTTCCTGTTTGGCCCCTATTAGAGATAATAGACCTTGAATGACCAGGATCTGTTTCCCTGGTATCAGGCGGTCGAGATAAGAATGGTGGAGAACCATGCCTCCTAACAACCATTTCCCTGGGAAAACCAGGATGGTCAGGTGATCTGATCCTCCCCATACTGTAAATTGGTGATCTTCGATTAGACAATTCTGAAGTTCCACCAAACCCATCTGGAGATCTTCTTCTGGCAGATGACCATGGACCAGGAGAACGAGATCTAATTGGAGATTTTGAACGAAATTGGGGAAGGGCCCTTCTCTGAACAGATGAATAGTTCCTAGTCCCTTGGACAAAATGACCATCTAACCCTTCGTATGAAGGTTGGGGTCGCCTAAATGCCTGCTCTGTACCATCATCAGGGAATCCCCTCATATTATCAGCGTGCCTTGCTCCAATAACTTCAGAGCCCTCTTCGCCAATGTTTCGAGGAACTCTATGCACCATTTGAATGCCCCGTGCAGCAGGCACATCTCTCCCTCCAGGAGACCGCCTCCTTGAGGGTACATTGCAGAAAACTGGTGTCTCATCATCCAGTAGCTTCCTCCCTCCCCGTGCAGTACCTACAAATGAACCATCTGGTGCGATATTATAATTAATAGATTCAGAATCAGCCTCAGCAACAGCAGAAGCATATTTATGTCTGCGAACAGCAAAATCTGATGAACCATTGTAAAATGCTGAAGCATAGTTACGTTCAGAATCCCTGTCACCACGAAGAGTATCAATCCGGCTGGAAATCCTCCCTCTACCACGGACAAAATTCATTCTAGAGTTTCTGGGAAAATGCTCTTGGTGTCTATCTCTTGAGAATCTGCGTGGACCATCAATATAAATTTCATCCCTGAGACCAATCATTACAGGGAAAAATCAGCCTATAATACATATAGCAGGCCTTAAATAAAAATGGAGCACAAAAGAGAGACAAATAATGGTAATAAATAATCACCTCCCTTGGGGATGTAGTTTTCCACCCTCAAGCGGCACATCAGGTAATCTTTCTTGATATGATGAAAAAGGCCTGCCTGATATAGATCTTGTCTTGCCAGGAGATGATGAATTAGAAGCTCTAGGCAAGTTTATAATCCTACTCCGGCTGCTGCTGACATCCTTAGCCATATCACCACCATTTAAAGATGCCTCTAACTCAGGCAACTCATTCTTTTCCATGTTATTTGTTTTAATGTTCTCATCTGAACCTTGCTCAACAGAAACTAAAACCCCTTGACCTGCAGTAATGTCTTGTCCAGATGACAGTTCTGTCCCCTGGCCCACCGGACAATCTTTCTTTCCAGATAAGTCAAGTGATTTTCTTTGAATGGTTGTGGTTTCCCTCTCTTGCTCTGCCCCACAACTTGGCATATCAACTGTTGGTGATTCTTTCACAGAAGCATTATCAGCATCTTCAATGGTTCTGGTGATGCATTCTTTCACAGTGACTTCATTGTTTTCAGAAAGTTCTATTTTAGAATCATTTTCCTCAACAAGGGATGAAATATAATGATCATCACCAGCAAGTCCAGAGTTTGCCTTTTCATGTTCAGAATTACCATGACTAACATCTTTTTCCTCACATTTCTGACACTCTTCCGCAGCTTGCAGATGCGGGTCTTGGACCTCGCCATCTTCATAATTGTGTTCTCGCCGCTCTTCATCTATATCCATAGACATAGTATTACCATCGGACTCATAACCAGAGCCATAAGAATCTTCTTCTACCATATCACCAGACAAGTTAATCTTTTCATCGTCGGTTACAGAAACCTCACCATTTCCATGTGAACCTGCAGGAACTTCCTCTGAAATTTTCAGTTCACACTGCTCTGGGGCATCACCACTTCTGTCCTCAGTAATTGCAGTATCTATCTTAACAGAAGCATCTAATTCCTCACCACTGTGACCTACAGGCATAGAAACCATTTCTGAAGAAACCTGCCCAGCACTTTCAGGTGCCTCCTTTGGCATAGCGTTCCTAAGACGGGCACCTTCAACACATGTGGTATACTCTAATCGGTCTGATGCATTGCCACTTATAGACAAATCTGTTGAACAAGTAGGTTTTGCTAAGATATCTTGACCTTCCCTCACCTGGTTATCTGTTGAACATGAAGGTTGACCTGTAGTATCCTGAACTTGCAGCACTATTTTACTTGCTGAACAAGGAGATTGCTCTACGGTATCCTGACTTTGTAGCACCTGTTTATCAGGTTGGATTGACGGCCCCCCAACCATCCTGGGTGTTTCTGGTTTGCCATCATGAAATGGTTCTGGTTTTATGAATCCATGACCAACTAATTTCAAAGAACCAGAAGCTGAAGACTTTGAGGCTTCTAGACTACCCTTCTCAACTAACTCGCGCTTAACAAAAAAATCAAATGGATTGACTTTGACTCCTCTAATATCATGTTTGGGGCTCCCATCAAATGGTTCTGATTTTATGCTCCTACAGCTAGCCACGGTTGCATTGCCCGCTGACAACAAGCTTCCTGGCAAGCTAATGTTAGGAATAATACAGCTTTCTTTATTAGCAGAAGAACTGGAATGCTCCTGGCTTAAGTTAAAAGAAGGAAAGGACGGACTGAGACGAAGATGAAGAGAATCCTCAGATGTATACTTGGCACAATCAGAAAATGTTTGGGGGAAACTAGATTTGCACTCACTGCTATCAAGGAGTTGCTTTCCATTAGACATACCAGTTCCAACTATTCCAGTAGTACTATCACATTTGACACCAACTCTGTTCCACCCATCAGCAGTTTCTTGAGCAGCATGTTCGTCACTAGAAGAACCATCCCATGTATCCATAGTAGTATTCAAATCCCAGTTCGATCTGTTAGCAAAAACATCAGTGCTGTCGGTAGCAAGAATATTGTCCATTTTGTGCAGAACACCAGTCTCACCCTCGCTTAAAGACAAATTCAATGAAACAGCTCCTACATTTTCATTATTTTGACTACCATCATTGCTATAACATTCCAAAGACGAAACATCGTGTTCCTTTAAACCTAAAGAAAACTGAGAAGTTACTGAAGCTATAGGCATCTCTGATTTACACTTTCCTTCCAATATTTTTTGGCTGCATATCTCTTTACCAACATCGAGTCCGGGACCTTTATTGGATTCTAAATTCAACTCAGTTTTCGCTGAAATCAACAACGTGTTGGCAGACTTTTCTTCCACCACGGGCTTCTCTTGTTTGCCAAACTTAGCCAAAGAATCAGAATGGGTTGCAAGGTTCTGTGCTTCAACTTTAACTCCTGAGCAGTTCTCAGCATTCACTTGCACAATGCTGTCCAACCTGTTCTTATTTTCTTCAGCTACAGAATTCTTGAATGGATCAGATAAATCAGAACTCGCTGCAACACTAGAATTGGAAGGAGTTGACTCCTTAGATGTGCTGCCAGGTTCTTTCTGTGCAGAATCATTTCCCAACAGTGGCACAGATTGTTCTTCTGGTGGAGGCGAAGGAGGCCAGATGAACCTCCTTTTCTTGATAGGAACACCTGCAATGTTAAGACTAGACTGCTGGGCAAGGGGTTTAACCCCAGTCTGCCAATAAAAGATTAATGAATCAATATTCAGGGGAAAAACATTTTAAATGTTCTCTAATCTTAGTTAACAGTAACTCGAAAAGAAAATAAACACCTCTTCATTTCCTGACACCGGCATCACTCCAAAGTTTGCACGTGCACAACCCTTCTCGATACCTTAACAAAAATGATTCACGGATTAATCCCTCAGCAACGTGTCCTGAGGTGCCTTCAAACCCAACCTCAATAATTACTTAGATCAAGTAGCAAGTTTATTCTTTTAAATAACTAAATCAGTCGATTTCTTGAGTCTTTTAGCACCAACCAAGCAAGGTTATTGCCTATGGTAGTTAGCACATGCAGACAACACAACACAACACAAAACTATCCATATCCTTAATCAGTCCAAAACAAAACTCCATAAACAAAGAAAGACCAAGAGGAAATAAACTTCTGATCTTGGAAAAAATTCAATAAACTAGATCCAGATTATGGTTGAATTATCACCAATAAGTATCCAGTAACAATTTTACAATCTAGATAGCTAAAACTCACTCTCATCTTATTACTGTCCTTGATATCCAGATCTAAAAAAATAAAACAAGCTATTTCCTTAGCACAAAGAATAACTAACAGAGCAGCAAATCAAAGTAACCGAAAGCCCAGCTCATTCAATGAGACTGTGAATTACACAATAATAATTTGAGACCTAAAATCGAACGAAGTTGACCTAAATTCACAATCATCAATGACCAACTACCACTAATAAAACAGACACAGCGGATTATAAGCTGAAAAGAAAAAAACTGTGAATTAATTACAATTTAAATGTTATATTAGCAAAGATCCAAATATTTCACTTTTCAAATCAACAAATAAACTAATCATTTATAAATTAAATAAAAAAACAACAAATCTCCTTAAAACGATTTTTTTTAGCATTTGATTGGATAATCTATCCTCAGTTTCCAGACATGTTCAGATCCAAAAACGGAAAAAGAAAAGCAAGACCATTTCAGGGAAGCTAGGAGAATAAAGAGGGAGAAAAATGAACGGGGCTTGAAGACGGAAACGGATAATAAGAGGGTTTTAATTAATCAAACAAAAACACCAAATAGATTAATTACCTGATTAGAGAGAGAGAGAGAGAGAGAGTAAGTGATTTCGGAGAGAGAGAGTGAGGAGAAAGTGTTCTGGAGGTTTCTTCGCAACTTCAGCGAAAACACGGGGAGGAAGAGATGGAAAGAGAGAGGGTGAGGAATCCGAGATTGCTTTGATAAGTTGTTGCTGGGGGTGAGGGCCGTGGCTTTTAATAAAGTAGCCATGGTCTTTCTTGTAATTTGACTTTCTTTCTTGTTTTTATTTTAAAAAATATTAAATTAATTTTATTAAAATAAAATTTTATAATTTTAATACGTTTATAAAGAAAACAAACTAGATACACATTTAGACTCTTATATTTATTTTTGAGGTCCAATTATATTTTTTTAAAAAATTTATTTATTTTATGTTTTTTATTATTTTGATATGTTATTTTTTAAAATATATTTTTAAATAATTTTATTTTTTAAAACATATCAAGGACACCCCTAATCTTTATTTCCCTTTGAGAATCTTTGGATCCCACGAACACACCTTTACCTGTCATTATCGACTTCCCATTTATATGTTTCTTTCGGAACATTTTTATAAAGATCAATGGATTTTCAAGGAATTTGTTAAGTTAACACATTTTTTTTAAAAAAATGAAAACTAACACAGGTAAAGAAAAAATTAAAAATAGCACGATAAAAACCGTAGATTTCAAGTGTGGTATTTTATAATATCATATATAGAAATTGCGATTTTCCTACCATGCTATTATTTTTCAAAAATAAAATATTCAGAGCGAGAGAGCAGCTACAAGAAATAAAGATGTAAATTTCCATTTGCAAGGAAAAAAAAAAAAAAAACAAAGAATGACCTTTTAATGGAACATTGTACATTGTTTGCCCCCTGGATAAATAGACTTTAATTAATTGAGGCAAATTGCAATAATTCATTTCTCGGATACCAAATCCAAACATTCAAGGAACCTCGAGGAATAAATTAAAAAAAAAAAAAAACAAATTATGCAAATTGGAAAAGGTTGCCGTGTACTTCATGGGTGCAATTCGCAAGCATCGTATATATTCGCAAGCATATATATACTTTTTTAATTGTATTTTATTATCTAGGGAAAATACTTTTTTATAAGTAAAGAAATTGTATTGTTGTATTTATGACAAGCATCTTATATATTCGCAAGCTCTTTCAATATCATAGAAAAAACTAAAATATTCCGTGATTTCTTGCAAAGTCATAACACTGGTTGGTCGAATATATAACTATTTCATTGTTTTTTTAATAAAATTATATTGTTTAATGATTCATTATTTTAATATCTAAAAAATGCGTGGTCTAGTTATTCATCAGATTAAAATATTTTTTTGCTAGACTTTGCATTTTTCCTTACTGTTAGAAAGAAAATAATCCCACCCGCGCTTCTTGTTTATCTCGGTGAAAATCTATTTTAAGAAGACAATTTTAATAGGTAACAACACCCTTTTAGCTTTTACAATTCATTTGGCTGTTCAATCAATTAAACTTACCTTTTTTTATTTTTATTTAGGCTCCGTTTGTTTGCAGGAAAGTAAATTTCTTTTGGAAAGTGAATTCCGGGGAAAGTGAATTCCTGAAAAGTGAATTCCGGGAAAGTATTTTCCGATGTTTGGTAGTGTTATGGAAAATGAACTGGAAAACACTCTCCAGTGTTTGGTTATGTCATGGAAAATGAGCTGAAAAATAACTTATTAATATTTTATTTTTCTCAAGTTTATTAAATAATGAGGAACAAATCTTACAAATTAAAAAGTTGAATGAGAATGAAATTGAAAAAAAAAATATAATTTCATAAATTATCTCAAATAAAACAAATAATAATCAAAATAATAGGGATCAAATCTAAAAAATTAAAAAAAATGAAAAATAAAGAAATTAAAATAATAATAATCAACATTTCATAAATTATTTCAAATAAAATAAGTAACAATCAAAAGAATGAGGATCAAATTTGATAAATAAAAAATTTCAATAAAAAAATGATAAGAAAAAAGCAAATAGCAATTATAAAAATAAGGATCAAAGTTAATATAAAAATAAAATTTTAAGAGATGAAATTGAAAAATAAATATTCAAAATAAAATATATATATAGCAATCAAAAGTTTGAGGATCAAATTTGATATAATCAGCAAATAATGACATTTCTAAATTTTTCACAACTTCCGGAAAGTGTTTTCCCCTCAAATTTTCCAGGAAAACACTTTCCTGAAAACCAAGCCAAATTTTCCTTTTACTAGAAAGTGTTTTCCATTGACCAACTTTCCTACTGGCAAACAAACACAAGAAAATTTGGAAAGTGCTTTCCCGGAAACCACTTTCCGGAAAACAAACACAGCTAAAAGGAAAACACTTTCCTGAAAATCAAGTCAATTTTTTTTGACTAAAATTGACTGGAAAGTATTTTCCGTTGACCGGAAAGTGTTTTCCGTTGACTAGAAAGTGCTTTCCGCTGACCGGAAATTGTTTTCGTTGACCAACTTTCCTAATGACAAACAAACACAGGAAAGTTTGGAAAATGGTTTCCCGGAAACTAGTTTCTGGAAAACAAACAAGGCCTATTCCTGTTTATTTTTATTTAAAAAAAATTTTAAAAAAAATTATTTTTTTTTATTTTAATATACTAATATCAAAAATAATTTTTAAAAATAAAAATATTATTTTAATATATTTTCAAATAAAAAATATTTTATAAATCAACCAGCAATCCCAAATATTTCATCACCTTCAAACATAAAACAGATTTCTATTTTAAAACCGGGGACATGTTAAATTACAGCCTCGCAGATGCGCGTAGAATGACGTAAAATTGGTTTAGAATTTGAGGTCGTTCTGTCACTTGTTGCTCGACGAGGACCCCTATCTTATCGTCACTGAATCCACCACCAAAAGTGGCACGATACCTCAAGAGATACTGACAATTTCAAAAGCAAAAGGATGTTTATCAGGGAGGACCACACTAGTGTTCTGCTCTTGAACTGTTGCTAGACTTTACTTTCCGCGTGAAGACACAGTTGCTTACAAGACACGCAAGTAAAGGGCTAAAATCGCAATCAGAAAACTACTATTTCATCATCGGTTGCCATGAAATCAAAAGAAGCAATTCTCCTAATGGATACAAGAACCACTGTTGGAAACCTGGATTACCTCGGTGAGTGAACCCAGTTAAAGAAAAAATAGAAAAAAAACTCAAATAAACCAATAAAACAAGATCAAAACATCATTTTAACCTATCTGTTTTCTAAAAAATCAATTAGGTTGACTCTATTACTCTATAACCCGGTGAGTTGTCTTTCCACGATTAAAAAACTTTTACTTTTCCTTTCGACTCTTTCGTGAACACTTTTTCATCAATTCCACTTTAAGGTCCTCCTTCAAGGTTTTTAATTTTAAAATAATATTTTTTAATAAGTTATTATTAAAAATATTTTTTTAATATTTTTTTCTATCAGCAGACTTGGCGGTCTTATTTTGATGTTTTCCCCTTCATTCAACGAAATAACCGCACTTTCTTTACAACGTTATGTTACTGGATCCGGTCATCTCGACACAAGCCCGGGTTATAATAATTTTAAAATACAAAACAATTAATCTAGAGAAGGAAAAAATTAATTTTTATTAAAAATACTTTTAAATAAAAAATACAAACGGGCTCTACCCGGCTAAGAGGGGCAATAATTTTCTTCTCTACGGAGTCAACTCATCTTTCCCTAATAAGCGGAACTCATGGCCTACAAGGTCCCAAAATCTTGAAGCAACTCTTTCAAAGTTGATTTCCGAGGACCCGAACACTCTGTAATTTCCAATCCCGCGAAGATACATTGACTTTAGCTAGCAAAGGAGCTCGGTCCACAAATTAACAGAAAGTCCAAACCATTAAATAAAAGCCAAGAGCCCATCAAAATTTGAATCCGAAGTCCGAACACCACCATTCCATTTCCAGACAAAAACCCAAAGTTAAATCCACCAACCCAAACCCTTTACTTACTTACAAAACAGTACCTAAAAACCCTAATTGCCAATCTAATTACAATCCCCAAAAAACGCAAATTTCTTGACAGCAAGACTTATTCTAAAATCAGAAGCCCTAACCACCGAACCCGTATAGAGTTCTTCCCTGCCTCTTGAGTGCGTACACCACATCCATGGCAGTGACAGTCTTGCGGCGAGCATGCTCGGTGTAGGTCACAGCATCCCTTATAACATTTTCAAGGAAGATCTTGAGTACACCACGAGTCTCTTCATAGATCAAACCACTGATACGCTTGACCCCACCCCTACGAGCAAGACGGCGGATTGCAGGCTTTGTGATACCTTGAATGTTATCACGGAGAACCTTACGGTGACGCTTTGCTCCTCCCTTTCCCAGACCCTTGCCTCCCTTTCCACGTCCAGACATTTTCTTCAGTTAATGAAACGATCTGTGGGGGAAAATCCAACACAAAATCGGTTACCACTTTGATAAAAGTTAAAACGCCCGAGAAATTGAAATATAGCACAGGAGAAGGAAAAAACAAAAAAACTCGATGGAGAATTAATTGGAATATTAATACGATAAATTGAGTCAAAACTTCCTGTAAGTTTCCTGCATTTTCTCAGAAATACATTGAAAAAAAACAAACCACTTCTCGAAGATTAATTGACAGGAATGGAGATTATTGAAGACGCAATTCAACATAATTAGTGGAAAACTGATGCTAATTTATTTTAGCTGCTCCTATGAAACCCTAACGGGATAATCAAATGAAAACCTGATTTTCATTTTAATCGAAAATGAACAAAAACGATTTTCGAAAACGATATCAGACAATAAAATCAAATTGACCCGAGAAAACGACGTTATAAAAGAAAGGAGAGGGGAGAATACAAGAAGAGAGAAATACCTGAACTGCAGACTTGGAATTGAATCTCGAGGTGGAGAATCGAAATCCAGAGGGAGAAACTTGTTTATTTGTGTGATGAGAGATAATGGGGAGACAAGTCATATTTATAAGGACACGTGAAGGAGGGTGCTTAGGGGACGATCCGCGACGAATGTTTTGAAGAGGACTTGGGACCGTTTGTTTTTAAACTAGACGGTTGGGATTATAAGATTTGTGGCGATGCGGACCGATGACGTGGCGTTTTTAAAATACGTGCTTGCTTGGGATGGTGTTGGGATTTGAATCGTCGAGGGGAAGAGAAAAGGAATTGTGTTTTCTTGACCGTGATTTGGATCCAAGTTCAAGTAAGATTTTCGAGAGTTTTGTTCAATTTCAGTTGATTTTGTTTGCGGGGAAGGTGATGCCTGTGGATTGAAAATCAATTTGGAGGTTTGAATATCATAAACTCGGCAATTAGAGGTTGAAGGAACCTGTCAATCTATATGTTCTTTGAAGGAGTGATCAATAATAAGGTGAGGGTACCAACTTTTAAAAATAATAAATTAATATTATATTTTTATGATTTAAATATATTTATATTGTAAATTTTAAAATATTTTAATATACACACTAGAAAAGAATCTGTTTAAAGATATGATCCGTTTAAAAACATGATACAAATTACATTTTCTTAAATTCTAAAATTTTTTTATAATTTTAAATTATTTTCATGTGTAAATCTTAAAAATAACTTTTTAAAAATAAAAAAAAATTATTTTAATATATTTTTAAATAAAAAATATTTAAAGCTGTAACTGTTCCTACTATCTCAGCCGCCAAAAAAAAACCTCACCTGCACGAGCATGAGAGAATGAGACGGGCTTGCCACAAACCACGCCCGCGCAACAAAAACACTGTTCTAAATTGGACTGGGCCTTGCCCTTTGCCACACCTCGAACCATCACCATTCCTTTCAAAGTTCAAACACCAGCTTCACCACAGCCAACGGTACCAAAAATAGCAGGATGCTTGCGTGCGTTTTCTTCTCTAAATATCCGCAAATGCTATCACGCTCTCGCTTCATAAATCCACGGCGGTCTCTTCTTCAGCTATTCACCACCGCTCATCGCTTCTCCAAGAAACTAAATATCTCCTCCTCTCCCGTTCCAGAGGTTTTAAAAAAAACACAGATTTTTTAAAGCAGGTTTTGTTTAACGATTAATAATTATTCGATACTTTTTCCCGCTAGGTACTGTTAAATCATCTAGACGAGGAATGCGTTGATTTTTTGCCATGGTTGGAAAGGAAAGCTGGAGTCGAAATTTCTTCAAAGCTTTACGTTGGCAAATCCTCATACGGCAGGTTATTATCGTGCCCGTATTTTCTTAATTGGTTAATTTGACCGTGAAATACTTGATTGATGATCAATCGAAGATCTAATTATTGCCTATTATCGGTGCTGGTGTGGATTAGGGTTAGTTATTTGATATTGAGATGGTGTTTGGCCAATTTCAATAATATTTTACCTCGATAAAACAATAGCCGGAATTTGCACCGTTTCCGATTGAATCGAAAGACATTGTGCGAATGGAGTGGTGTACGCAATAGACACGAGTTTGACTTTAGATGGTCGTGATAGAGAATTCTGCAGCTAGTTGATCGCTGTTGAGGTGCGGTTGGAAGAATTATTGGTGCTGCTTGTTGTTGTGCGGTGCTCCATGGAATCATATAACAAATGCTTTTTCAAAAAGTGCTTACAGCTCTCTTATGATGGGGTGCTTTTAGTGATAAACAATATTGCATGGCATTTTGAAATTGAAATTGGAAACCGTGTATCTCAGCAGGATGAAAAACAGGGGAATCTCTTGGCGCTTGGATGTGTGAAGCACTCCTTAATTTTTATAAGGTATGCAACACCTTGGACCGAATTCTGTTGCATAAAATGCGACAGCTTGTGAAATGAGCTCATCCTTTAAGGCCTCAAGTCAACCTGTCTTTGTGCTCCTGTTTGACTGATGAAATCAACGCTTCTTGTTTCTTTTACCACATGAAAAGTTTCATATCAAATGCTCAAGATGTGTTTGCTGGATCTGGGAGACATTAATGATATCATTGAACTCGGTCAGCATGTAAATTTGGTTATACTATCTGAAAGTGGTTCCAACTAATTACTTGGCCATTGTAATGCAAATACATATTCCTGTGCAGAACTTGCTAGTTTGCCGATTGGGTTTTGATTCTTATTCTGAATCTGGAATTGGGACCGGTTGATCAAAGATAGTCTATTGCATATTACTTTGGAAGGAATGACTATTTCTTGCTTGGTCAACTTGTTAAGTTTGACCACTTCTGTGGCTGCATGAGGTAAGAGTAAACTTAAAAACTGAAGGCAGATCCAGCACTCTTTTGCCCCATGCTGGAGTGAACATCAATAGAGTTCAACTGCATGCACATCCTATTTCTAGCAAGTAGAGTGCCTTCTCACCTTAGCTTGTGCCAGACATCTCTTATATGCGTGTCTTTGTCTGTCTCTCAAATAGCTCACTCACTTGAAGGAGAATATTTATAGTATTCAAAGGTCTTACTATTTTCAGCAATCAACTGGGTTTCCTGCGCCTCATCATTAATGAGGAAATAGCTTAAGTATTGGAAGGCCTCTACTACAATATAGCAGCTGCAACTGTTCATGAAAAATATACTCACTAAAACACATGGAGGGTGGATGCTCTCTTTTGTCACCAGCCTTGTTAAATTTCTTTCAAAAGTAAAAAAACTAATGATGCATGTTTTGGCATGCAGGTCACTGTTTGCTTCTAAAAGCATACAAACTGGAGAATGCATACTGAGATTTCCATACAATGTGGTATCCCTCTTGACACATAGTACTGCTGCTATTGCGGTTAGCAATTTTCTTACCTTTTTTTTAAGGTGGCCAATATTTTCTTACTTGATTTCTCAGCAAATAGCACCAGATAATCTACTTCCGAAAGTTGCATCTTTGTTAGACAATGAAGTTGGCAATGTTGCAAAGCTTGCTATTGTCATTTTGATTGAGCAGAAAAGAGGGCAGGTAAACTCAATTATGTTATTTTATTCATCTGATAAAAAGTAGGCTGAAGGAACAATTTCTTGTGGTTGCATAGTTGTGCATTGATTGACATTGCTATTTCTGATTTGTATGCTTAAATTCAAGGAAATATAAAGAAATCGATGGCCTATATTTATATTTCCTGCAGGAATCAGAGTGGGCCCCTTATATCAGCTGCCTACCTCGACCTGGAGAAATGCATAGCACAGTTTGCACTATCACTTTTTGCATTTTTTCATTATTAGGATCATCGGTTCTCAAAGGACATGATTCTAATAAAAATATATAGTTCCTGAAGAACAAGATATTGCAAGAGTTATGTCTCTCTTATTGTTTGAATATCTCCAGAAACTTGCCTCTCTTGCTGCGTGAATTTTTACAGATATTCTGGAGCAAAAGAGAGTTGGACATGATTCATCAAAGCATGGTATACCAAGAAACAATCAAAGAAAAATATCAAATCGAAAAAGATTTCTTGAAAATTAAATCAGTAAGTTTATTTTGTTTCTCCCCAGAGAATCTATAAGCTCATATGAAGTTGTAATCAAGAGTTTTGAAGAAAAATATGTCTAGATAATGTTGCAGTACAATTTTGCTGATTCATCATGTCTTTCTTGCTCTTCACTTGAAATGCTTTGGGACGAAGTGGGATGGTTGTGTTCCTCTTAATTTTGAGAGGTGGTTTCCAAAAAATGTCTAATATAGGCAGGTAGGACAGA
The DNA here is from genome assembly GCA_018804465.1 of Populus tomentosa. NCBI lineage: Eukaryota > Viridiplantae > Streptophyta > Magnoliopsida > Malpighiales > Salicaceae > Populus > Populus tomentosa. The sequence continues at coordinate 2,770,056 of CM031983.1, read as the reverse complement.
ATTTCAGCGAGCTAAACATAAAGGGATGTAGATAGATAGAGAGAGGATCATGGTTTCATCCATTGCTACTCTTGTTTGTGTGAAATCATTGGGCTCAGGAGCACATATTGATCTGTTTGGTCGGGTTAGAGATATGCAACGCGATCACATATTTTTCAATACATTTAACATCCATTTAACAATTCAGATTTATATTACTTTTGGAAACATCAAACTTTGTAAAGTATATGTCGGTGACTGATGAGGGATTGATAGTTGCAAAGTTAACCTTGATTTTTGTTCACTCAATATACCTGTGATTGTCAGCTCTGCTTACATTGAGTGTTGTGATTGTGATTAAATTTTGTATGCTTTCAGGCTCTCGATCACGCCCCAGAAATTTTAGATGGTATCACACTTGAGGATTTCATGCATGCATATGCTTTAGGTGAGTGATTTCTGCAGAAGTAATTGCTATCCATGGTTTGTTTTCCTTCGTGAATGCCCATATTTTGAAGAGAGAAAGGTTTATTGTTTGGCCACTTTTGTGATTACTGGATTATTCTGAGAAACGCTTCATCTATATGTAATTAGTTTTTATGAGTAAGTCTGTCATAACCAAAATTGAAGGATGGGCTCTAGGTAAAGAGTTACGTGGTACTAAGCTACTGTACTGATCAATCAAAATTTAAAGTGTTGTGATTGTCAGCCCTGATTTTAGCTGTAATTTTCGATGTCTATAATCTTTCAAATTCTTATGTCAACTTTCTTATGCATGTGACAGTTAGATCTCGAGCATGGGAAAGCACAAGGGGGGTATCCCTGGTATTGCCTTTATAATGACATCATTTATTTCATAAACATATTTTATATTTGCTTGTGGTGTATCCTTTATTTGTATAGTGTTTTATTTGAATTGTTTGGTTATTCCATAGATTCCATTTGCAGATTTTTCAAACCATGGGGGTATCCCTGGTATTGCCTTTATAATGACATCATTTATTTCATAAACATATTTTATATTTGCTTGTGGTGTATCCTTTATTTGTATAGTGTTTTATTTGAATTGTTTGGTTATTCCATAGATTCCATTTGCAGATTTTTCAAACCATGATGGGGTTTCTGAAGCATTCATATTAAATGATGAAGACAAACAGGTTTCAGAGGTATACACTTTCCTTTTCTTTTTCTGTATCATGTCCAGTTTTTTATATAAGAGTTTAATACTACAGCAAAGTGGGAATCTTTTTTTTTTTTTTTTATCTTCTGTCATTTCACAAAATCTACTGTTGTTATTCAAGAAATGATGGTTGAAAAAAACTGTCTCAGAGTACTACAAAGTTTGAATCACAAAGGGACCCTCAACGATGTACTGTTCTGGCTTCTATTGATCTCAAAGGACAATGCCCTATAGGAGATTTTATTTATCGTTTGTTGGAGATTATATTTTTCATTTATGTATTCTGCACATGTTTTCATTTCTAATTTAATTATTTAAATCCATGCGTGCAGGTCATTGCTGATCGTAATTTTGCTCCTAATGAAGAGGTCAGATACTGAAACAGTTTCTTTTCTTTAACAATAATTATTTTTTCCTGTTGAAAGTAGTCTTAGATTTTCTAATTAGAAAACTGAGCAATGCTTGACTAGTATTTCTGATTCAGAGTTTTGCTAAGAAATTTCTGCCATCTTGCCGTTTCCATGGAAGAAAACTGTTATCAAATGATTAGCAATAAAGCTAATCACCAAAAAAAATGTTCCTTTTGCAGTAGTTGGAAAATACTGTTAATTCTTATAGTCACAAGACTTATGCATTGTTATTGCTGTTCTTAATAGTTGTAGTACCATAGTGTTGATTCCATATGGTTTTGATGTTTCACACATGCTTCTTATGAATGCATTTCTGGTTCATGTGGGGGCCATATGCCTGTACTTTTCATCTTCCATCGCCCTTGAGTTGAGAATTTAGATCATCCGAAACACTTGTGTAGGTGCTGATCAGATATGGAAAATTTCCAAATACTGCATTGCTGTTGGAATTCGGATTTATAGTTCCACACAACATCCATGACCAGGTTAGTCTTGAATTTAAAGTTGCAAAGGTGTCTAATGGCACTTTGTCATGGGAATCTTACTATCTTGCCTGTCAATGTTATCGACCATAAATTTTTCTATTGAGCTGAAACACTGTCATTCCTATTGTCTCTTTTGGATTCTCTTAATAAGTATTTTCTTGTACTTGAACTGATTCTTTATTACTGCCTGATGCCCAAAACTATTTTATATGTCATATTTTATTAGTGCCTGTTTTTCGATGTTCCAAATTGTGGACCTATCTCTTACAAATGTTGTTGGTATTCTCAGGTCCAGATTCACATTGACGTACCCAATCATGATTTTCTAGGTGAAATGAAGTTGGATATTTTACGAAGGCATCATTTACCAACCACAAGATATGCCAATGACTTCAAGTTTTCTGGGGATTCTTTCATAATCAAGTCAGTATTGTGGGTTGGTATAGTAATTGTGCTATCTTGACTTGTTTTGATAAAAATAAAACATAGAATAAGAAGCCAATCTTGAATATGAGTAAATAGTGACGCTTTTGGTGGACCCTGCTGAAGTGTTTTTGCTTCACTTTAGACATTATTTTATGATCACAGCCCGATTTCTTCAGAGCTTTAGTAATTCAGTTATTCCTTTTAGCATTTAGAAGTGTCAGCTAATGTTTCTTGTGATTATAACCAATGTGGGCAGTGAATGTTAGCTAATGTAACTTTATGTCTGCACTGGCATTAGTGCTTGTGTTGACGTGACATGATGATTGTTTTTGTTGATTTCATCACACAGGGAAGTGAGGTTTGCTAGAGGCAAAGGAAAAGGTCTGCCACAATCGCTACGTGCATTTGCTCGTGTTCTTTGTTGCAACTCTTCTCAAGGTGTGCCTCAGATCGCATTCTTTTACTTTGTATGAAATCAATGTCTCAGGACCTGTAAGTAGGGCCACACTAGTCTTCAAAATATTTCCTGATTTATAATTGCTCTTCAGATTTAATTGATTTGGCCATGGAAGCTGCACAAAATGATGGTCGTTTAGCTCGACGTCCTTTAAAAAATAGCAGCAGGGAGATCCAAGCACATGAGATCCTGTTGTTAAGAATCAGTCAACTTATTGAGGAATATAATGTATCTATGAAGGTGAACATGCTTATCTTCCCCTCCCCTCATTGATTGATTGGACCTGCAGGTTTAATTTTAGTGTGAAGAGTCAAGAGTAGGTATTGAAGTTTTCAAATGGGTGAAGCATCGGATTTTGTTGGCTCAGCTCCCATGGCAATTGGTTCTTAATACAAGTTGCCAGGATATTGACTGTTTCCTAACATGTTAATAAAAAAAATACATGATAGATATTTGGTTGGTAAGTGGACAGTAATCTCATGTCGCATGTTATTTGCACAGCTATTCCTTCATCAATTCATTATGCTCCTCCATTCGAATCCCCTTTCCCAGTTTCAGCCATTACTTGCTTGTTATGGTATCTCTTGCATCCTGTTAATTTCTTTCTTTGTTTTCTTTTTGAGACTCTTGCACCTTGTATTTAGACACAAATGTTTTTTCCTTCACGACTTTTTTCATTTGTTTTAAGCCTTTTCATGCACTGTACAGTCACTGGAACCTGTTGCTGCTTCTGTGTGCGAAAGATTTGCTCTTCGAAGGCAGATGGCTCTAGATCTCCTCACTGGTGAGCTTAGTGTCCTTGAATCCGCGTACACATGGCTGAAAAATTACTGTGCTACCTTGTTACAGCATTCCACTACCAATGATGATGCCAGTGCCTGTGGGGATATTCGGGAATGAACAAGTAAATAAGAGCAGAATGTTCATTTTCTTCGTCACATCCTGGTACATGTAAATCCATTCAAAACTGCAAGCAGGAAACTCAGAAAGAAGCCAGTTTCTAAAGCTAGACTGACGTAGAAGTGCCCTCCCTGGGTGTTACAAAACCTGTAGCATTATGCCGGAAATCCTGATTGCAATGAAGATAGTGCAAAGTACATCGGTTTTTTGCAACGTAGGATGCCAGTAAAATTTAGAATCAACTCTACTACAGCCAAGGTAATGCTGTTGTGTCCATAGCAATCACAGGATTTCGCTGGTGCTGCTCATTTATTTGAAGCCGAAGCAGCCTGCATTCACCCTTTTTTTTCTTTGTTTGTTTTTGTGTGTAATTATGTTATGGTTATCAGAATACAGAATTATTTTTGTTTCGATTTTAAACCAAACAATTTGCTGTGTGCTCTAGGCCACCGGTAACTTGATGACGGGTGGAACTTGGGCCTTTTTTTTATTGAAGACCGAAACGGCATGTACCACCTTCTTTTATTCTATTTACCGTATGGAAAGGGACCAGAGGTGGCCCCAACTACAACAAAAACCTGAATAACATTGATATTCGAAGGGTTAAAAGCCCCACGATATGCTTGTCAGAGAGAGCAAAGGTCGCAGGGAACTGGGCACCCCGTCAGAACCGGTCACCCCTTGCTCATATCTAGCAAGCCAGTCACCGCAGGTGAGAAGGCATTCACCTCTCTGGAGGCCTGTATGTGATCTTGAGTTTTTTTGGGACTCGAGCGAAATTTTTTTCTAGAAATAACATGTTTCAGAAAACATTTTGAAAGTATATCACAATTTAACGAGTTATATATATTTCAAAAAAATACAATTTTTAGTGTTCACTTCTTTTTAATTAAATTGTTAAATAGCATGTAAAAAATTATAATAAGGAGAGAGTAGTGAGAAAGAAAAAAAGAGGATCCTGAATAACACTACTATCTTGTTCGAGATGAGTTCAAGGATGCCAATAAATATCATGAATGATGATCGCAAAGGGTCGCGAGCTGGTCGTGTGGTGGCGGGCTTAACCACCTTTGGGAGCAACAGTCCCAACACATCTACCACGCCAATCTCTGACCAGCGTCACTAGGATTATAGTTGCTCTCCCTAGATTATTCTCACTGGGATTGCCTATAGTTCCATGTACAATTTCAAACCTGAGCCTACATGCACTGAGGGGAGAATCCCTTGTGCTACAGTTTAGCCAAATTGATCGCTCGAAAGAAAAAGATGGCCCAATTGCATATGGAATATATCAAACAAATGGGGTTTAAATGGTACGGTTTGCTTTCTACGCAAGGATGTGACCACATGCTGCAAACAGGTTTAAATGGTACATTTTAATTCATAGGAGCTGGCTACATTCTGGATCCAAGCAACATTGAGAAAATGCAAAGCGTATCAAATTCGCAATTGCAAATCAACTTCAGTCAATCGAACTGCTAAGAAACAAGCGGTGAACGCCAGATTTAACCCAAAAAAAAGGAAAAAAGAGAGAGAACAAAGAAAAAGAAAGATTCTTTCAGCATATATACAAGTGGGAAGTCTCCAACACAGGTATCAGATCAAGGTGCGAGCGAAACTGCCCCGAGTTATTTGAGTGTTTAATGAACATCGCATCCTGTTGCTAGTATTCAAAGAACATGCTAGAACTCCTCATGATTTCAGAGCCCAACGCAGAGGATATTTTCCCTTGAATTACACAGTTTGCTTCAAGATGCAAATTTATGATATATATGCCTTCACCACCTCCGAATAGTTGCAGACTAAACCTGTCCTTGGACAGGTTATTTTACCATCATTTCTCTTGGCCATTTCTTCAAGTGCCTGCAAAGGTAACAAAGACGTCAAACTAATCAGACTGGTGCAGCAATGTGCTCAAGAGGTATCTTTATACCACATGCAAAAATTGAACCTTAGTGCTGTAAACATAGCCGTTAGGCAAGACTTGGGGTGGGTTCTCTGTGTCCATTAGTTCTTTAGTTATGTAGCAAACAAGCTTTGAGTGGTGCTGCTTTGAGAATGGTAATGGCAATGCCAACTTCCTGAAGCTCTCCTGTGACAGCGGATCTTCCTTGGTGCAATCATCTTTATAACAGAGGCTAAAAAGGGTAAAGGCAAACAACAAACACTTGGATAACATATCAAGCAATAACTCCAGTACAGAATGCTGCCTGTCGTCTGTGAGAGAGATACAAATCATGATGTGAATACTGTTAGATCACTGTATCATTTATAGGCTCGAGATTAGTCCAGCTTAAACTCAAAGCCTCATTTTCTTAGTCTTTTAAGAACTTTGCCAGCACAAAATATAACATATTGAATGAGACTGGCAAAGGATAAACTCATCTTCTCTAACTTTTTATTGTTTGAAGCACTTTGCCACCATAATTTATAATGTATCAGACAAGACAGGGTGCATGCATGCATGTGCGCGCGCGTGTGTGTGGGTGAGTCAGGGAGCAGTTGCATGCTAACAAGTCAATTAATAATGGATACGGAGTTTTCAGGGCGGATAACCCTGCCTGTAGAAATATATTCAGCAACGGCTCTAGAGTCATGCCATATAACCTGCAGAATTCCTGTTTAAATTGTTCTACCAAGAAGTCCCATTGCTTTGGTTCAAAAAAAACCTGAAAGCAAAACATCAGGTATCAATCAGTTTCTCCCATTAACCTGTCAAGGAAGAAAAGAGCAATTGAAACAAGCATAGCAATTTCATTTCCACAATCTGTTAGATGAATCTACCATAGGGGAGATATATCTGGACACAAGATAATGTGTAAAAGAAGAGCCACAGATGTAAAATTCTCTAACAGGTATTTCCAGGTCTATCACTGAATCACATGCTACCATTAAAATATCCAAACAGAGTTTTTTTCCCTACCAATGCATAGATGAATGCATATAGAAAACACAAGCAACAGTGGACAGAATCAAACTAGAATACTAGAAAGCAATTGGGGAAATGAACAGTACAGATTTTTTTTGAAGCAGAAACTAAGTTTACATTCACTTGAAGTCCAAAAAGTTTCATTCCGGAGAAGGGCCTGAATAAACAGAGTACAAATCCAAGTAACCTTAGATTTCCCTTCTGTAATATTCATGGATGTTTTAAAATGAAAAATTCTGAGTATCTTATCTCAAGTTTGGTTTTGGTGCAGCTTGTTCTGGGTGTATTGCAGATCTCAGTTTGGTCATTTCCATTGTTGATACATCTTCCAACTTTGCAAAAATCAAAAGATTTTGGGCTGAATTGAAATTCATCCTAACCAAACCACTAATCTAAATGCTTCCACATGCAGTCAATGTAGCATTTTGTGTACCAAAGTCATGAAGAATGGTGTCATTTGCAGCAAAACATGGCCTTTATTCACTGAAACCAGGTTACCTTATAAACAGCACAATCAGGATTGCTCTTAAAAGCCACTATTGCAAAGACCCGCTGCATTTCTTTCATATGCGTTGCTGCCCATGGTGCGAGATACTTCCGAGCATATGTAATGGCACGCAGGTGGTCTTCTGCTCGTACTAACTCTACGTATTCTTGAAGTCTCAACTGGAACTCAAATTTGCTCTGTCATCCATGAAAGCAGTGGGCATTAAAAGTATGCCACCAAATGTTTTAGAATCTTAAGTAGTTGCTGTCCAATTTTGCAAAGAAACTATCAACATTGATTTAGAAGTATTAAGTAACATCAAAATAATTGAAGAAGCATTGTCAGATAGGGGGTACCTTCACTGCGATGCAAATGCACATTTTAACATGAGTTTAAAGATCAAGGTATGACAAATCACACAAATAATCCCCAGGAAACAAAAATATGTTTTTCTGATGTTATAGAACATTTCAGTTCTTGTCAAAATGAAATCCCCAATCCATAATATTATTTACAAGAGAAGGAATAGAAAAGATTAGGTGGTAATCAAGAATTCAATCCAAGACCATTTAACATCTTTTCCAGTATCAATTGTCAATCAAACACACTCATTTGTTTAATAATATAGAACTCGGTAACATTCATTCCAGGATCAGAATTTCATGCACTGTTTGCAAATGTTTCAGTTCGTGGCAATTCCTAAAATAAGTGCAGTAGAGACCACAACATGTACCCAACTTAGTCATGAATATATTTAGATACTTTAATTCTTATATTTATCTCTAAGTATGCTAGGATTGATGAATATACAGCATGTCCAAACTTAGTCATGAATATACTTAGATACTTGATGAATATACAGCATGTCCAAACTTAGTCATGAATATACTTAGATACTTTAATTCTTAGATTTTATCTCCAAGTATGCTAGGATTAATGAATATACTAAGGATATAGGATATCTAATTCAATTCATAGATCTAATTCTTGCTGAGCACACACACCAAAAAGAAGCAGATCCAGCAACTGAGATAATAACAAGGGCAAATTTTTTTAGCCTCTATCCGAGAGCCGGCATTCAAAAATGATTAGCAATTACCTTTGACTTCTTCAACCTTGATTTGTTATCAGCACACCATGCTAAAGCAGGAGCTACCTCCCTTTTTTGAAGAGCATCAATAACCCTTTTCGACTCCAAAAATACATCAATGTCAACAAGATCCTGGCATTGAATTCACCAAATTATCAGAGCATGCAACAGAGTTACCAGATATGACGCAGCATAGAAGTAACATCCACAATTATAAATTACCAGCATATCGCTGCTTTCAGCTAGCTTCAATCCAGTATCGTAATACGACATTCGTAGCATATAGTCTACAAGAATTCGCTTCATCCGTGTGTTATTCCACTCTGATAGATTCTCCACATCAGCTGATTCTAAATGATCTATCCGTGCACGACACCTCTGCGCTTGTAAGTTCTCTGTCCGGCTTCCCTCTTCCAACTAAATAAATGTATCAAAGTATGTACACACTAAAATCACTATAGCTAAATAAAAAAAAAAAACAGAAATTCACCAATCACATCATTATATGTCGCTCGAAAACACCAATAATTAATCAACTGACTAAATATTTCACTTCATAATTCGATCGATGAAATGTCAATCAATTTCTCCGTTTATTAAATCACAATAAAATTCAAAAAAAATTATAGTAAAAATCAAGTAAAAAAATCTACCAAATCCTTCCAAAACAAAATTTTCTTGAACTAGTTATAATCATCTCTCATCATTATTAAATTAAACTAAAATTAAAAAAAAAAAGAACCACAATTAACTAAAAAGTTAAATAAACGACATCGACTGGGTCACTTTCATTTTTTTTAAATCAGTATACCTTTCTTTTAAGACCTTGCAATCTGGAAACGAGAGAAGTGAGATGCTGAACGGCATCGTCGTTGGAGATGTCAGAGTCAGCGGCGTCATTAACGACGGAGATAACGGAAGAGACTTCCTTTTCTACGGCGCGGTGGTTGGTACGGATCGTTTTCTTGTAGAGTTCGAAAGGAACCCGCAAGAACTGGTGTTCTAGTTTCAAAGATTCAGTCAGTTGCGTCAGTTTTGAGGACAGAGCCGTTGACGGAGTGGTGATTGAGGTTGTCGTGGTTGGGATTGTGGAGTTGCCGTTAGGGAGGGAGTCCATTTCCATCGTGGAAGTAAAATCAAGATTCGCTGGGAATTGTTGAAGATGGAAAAGAAAGGGTGACCAAACCAAGCAAAGTGCAATTATTGGTTTTGGAAAAACGACATGCGTTTTGGCCTTATTCTTTTTTTTCTTTTTGGTTAATGGGTGGTGTTTGGTTGATGGCTGTTGGATAATCTGGGCCAGCGCAGGAGAGCGGGGCTTTAAGTGTGGATTCGGTGGGATTGATATGGATACGATGGTTTCAATAATTTGGGTAGAGTTGTAAACGACGTCGGTGCTGATATGGTTAGTGGTTATGTTGGCAATGGGCTTGATGCCCATTCACTTGTATTCGCTTGAGATACGAGCAGTGGCTTCCCAGTCTCTTTCGTAATAAATCCAAACAGTCACATATGAGCAAACTCAAATTCCAACAACATCTTCAAAGTAACCAGATGATCGTACTACCATTTAAAACATTGTAAATGGTTCCATCACAGCATTCAAATTTTAAATGATTTTAAATTACAAGGTTAAAATAAAAATAAAGAACAAATGCTTAACTGTATCCGTTTCTTTTTTTATTTTAAAAATATTTAAAAAAATAATAATTTTTTTAATTTTTAGATAGTTTTAATATACATTAATCAAAAATAATTTAAATAAATAAATAAATATTATTTTAATATATTTTTAAATAAAAAATATTTTTAAAAATAACTATTACACTACTTCCAAACATCATATTAATTTCTTTTATTTTTTTTTCCCGGTGTTCTGGACTCGAAACAGGATCTCGAAATACTTAAATGCGAAACAATCACATGGAGATATTTTTAATTTGTGTTATAATTATTGTTTGAACCTGTTTGTTTTTGGGTTTTAAAAATGCTTTTGAAAAAATTTGAAATTTTTTTATATTTTTATTAACTTCAAATTAATATGTTTTTAGTGTTTTCAAATCATTTTGATGTGCTGATTTCAAAAATAATTTTTTAAAAATATATATATAAAAAATTATCAATATGTATTTTGACATGAAAAGTTATTTGAAAAGCGACCGCAGCCACAATGCTAAATAAGCTCTTGGACATATTTGTTTCTGCGTTTTAAAAGCGTTTTTGAAAATATTTGAATTTTTTTTATTTTTTTATTAATTTTAAATTAATATGTTTTTAGTGTTTCAATTTATTTTAATGTGCTAATCTAAAAGATAATTTTTAAAAAATAAAAAAAAATTATTAATATTTATTTTATCACGGAATTTCGACAAGTGGATGGACGATGATGAAACCGAACAACCGGTGACTTGTTGATTGATTCTCGTATCGCATAAATATTCAGTTGAATTTTACATCACGAACATCGTAGACGAGGAGCTTATTTAGGAACGCGGCCAATTTTATTTTTTTAATTACTTAGCTTTTTTATATAAAAAATAAAAAATAACTGTTAAAAATTATATTTTTAAAAATATATATTTTTAAAATAAAAATTACTTTAAAAAATAACTGCTAATTAAAAAAATATTTATTAATTTAGGGTATATTTATAATTGTGGTAGCAGCTGCAATTCAAAATATTTTTATTTGGAAATACATAAAAATTATATTTTTTTTATTTATTTTTTAAAAATTATTTTCATGATTAACACATCATAAAATATTTAAAAATATTTTATAAAAAAAATTAAATTTTAAAATAACACGATTTTAACAGCGTTTCCAAGTACAACCTGGAGCTAGTCTATAATAATAGCTGAGACCCTAAATCTACCTGGAGTTTTCATGAGAATGAGTTATTTTATGAAGTATTTTTTTAAAATAAATTAAAATAATAATTTTTTATTTTTTAAAATATATCTTTAACCTTTACTATATAAAATCATAAAAAAATAAATTTTTAGAAGATAAGATTTTTTTAAAAATAACCCAATAACGTTCCCAAACACAACTTGGAAGGCGAGTTCGCAAAAGCTAAACCATTTCTTGTCACTGATGTTGTTTCACTACAAACAATTTCTACGAAGCAATACCTCAGGCGAGGTATATTCAAGACAGTTTACGGGGACTCAAGATAAATATCACGGATAAAATGATAGAACGGACGAACAGTACGCGGAGAACAGTATAAAAGTTGACAGTCAGTAGTAGCCAGGCATATTCAATGTTAGATTGTAGTTTAGTTTTTTAAATAGATTTTTTTTTGTTTCTAATTCAACTAATTAATTAGCTTCTTTTTATTTTTATTTTTAACAATTAATTAACTATCAAATTTAAAAACAATAATACGAAAAGAAGCTATAATCAACGGATACGTACGACGTAGAAAAAGGTTCGAGGGTCCACGACATACACACGAGAAAGGTTCCAACAAGGCAACGACAATAGGATAGAGCAACATGCCTTGTTTGTACCTTTTTAAGGTGAACTTCCAGATTGCAAAATGCTTTCGCACGGACAACAGGCGCGGCGAAGCTGCCGCATCTCGCCTTCTTTGATGCAGCTGTTGACCAACAGGACCTGTTTGTTTTTTTCATTTAAAAAGCATTTTTTAAAGAAATTATTTTTTTTTTATTTTTTTCTTTATATTAAATTAATATTTTTTTATATTCTCAGATATTTTGATACTTTAATATCAAAATTAACTTTTTTAAAATAATAAAAAAAATATTATTTTAATACATTTCTAAATAAAAAACATTTCAAAAAATAACTATAATTATATTCCCAAACACTCCGTCTAAAATAATTTGAGAGTGTAACAATTATTATTTTTTAAAATATTTTTATTTTAAAATATATTAAAATAATATATATTTTTATTTTTTAAAAAAATATTTTTAACATTAACATATTAAAATGATCTAAACATGTTAAAAATATATTAATTTTAAATAAAAATTTTTAATTTTTTTTTGAAGAACATTTTTGAAATGCAATTTCAAATATTGCTTAAATGATGGGCAACATGTTCCGACTATGGGTCCAGATCCACGCTGTCTCGTGCAGCAATAATCTTCCACACAACATCCACTTGTCACTGCCACAAGTCCCTGTAGGGGAAATTTGCTCAACTTGAATAGCAACAATTGTACTGAGCAAATACAGGAGGTAAAAAGGGAGGGGAGGGGGGGGGGAGTGGAATAACGCATTTTATTTTTAAGGCCGCTGTGCCATTTTCATGTTGATTGTGCTCAATTTTCAACTTAATCATCATTGTGGACATCTCAACATGGGGAAGGAAGATGATGGCAATGCTTAAAAAGCTGTTTGAATTATAAATACTAATGATGTAGCGTCGAGGTGATGCCCAAACCCATCATCCAAGCTTCTCAAACTTTTCCTTTTCATTGCGTTTTCTACAATCTTCTCTTTTTGGCAAGAATTAGAGGTGTTTAAAAATATAACGGTTGTTGTTTTTAATTTTTTTTATTAATATATATTAAAATAATATTTTTATATTGTTTTTAAAATAAAATATTTAATTTTATTATATTAAAACAATTTAAAAATATAAAATATTAATTTTAAATAAAAAAATAATTTTTCATGAGATGTTCTTTGGAATGTAATTCAAAACGATGTCTAATCTTAAACATTGTCTGTTTTTTTCCACAACTTTTTCCAATACCCAATTTAAATCAAATTATAAAACAATAAAACCATACTTTTCAACATTTGTATATAGGTAGGTTTTAACTTTTAAGAACAATAGATGTTTTTTTTTTTTTAAAAAAAAAAAAAGCATTACAGCCCTTTGCTGCAAATCGAAATTGTACACACAAAGGGTCCACTTTAACTACCTTATACAAGGCTCCACTAGATCCCAAATTCCATAATCACCCGCTCCTCCTCCGCTATATCCGCGGCAGCCAGGTATTTTAAAATTTGCTTTATTTTATGACCAAATTGTCCTCCTGTATTACCCTCAATTTCTGTCTGGCTCCCTCACTTTCCACTTCTCTTTCTTGGTAGCCCCTCTCCATCTTTCTTTTTCTCACAAGTTCCTCTCGTAATCAAAATCAAAATCACTTCACTTTGTCACTGGCCCCAAACAGCAACCCCCTTTCTCCCTCTATTATTTCCATTTTGATTTCTGACACCCAAAAAATCACATATTTTCACCTCACTGTTAATTCATTTCCAACCTCAAAGCCGCCCTCTGACGCCGTTACTCACTGCGGCCCTGTAAGATTCCGTTTTACAAAAGAAACTTTCTTAAATTTCGGTTTCGTAGTTGTACTTTTTTTAAAAAAGAACTGTTAATTCTTTTTTGAATTTTGAAATCCGCTTGAGAAACTTGATTAATCACTCACTAATCGCTGCAGTATCTGCTTTTAATGGTAAGTTAATTAATTCTTAGATCACAATTTCAAAAAATATAATTACTGGCTTCTTGTTTTGGTTTCTTTTTAATGGCCCCAACCCCCAAGTGTCATTAGAGATTTTGACCGTTAGCATTGGAAGAGAGGAAAGAAAGAACAGTGACCTTTTTTTTTTCCTTGCAAGTGAAGCTTGCATTTCCTACCCTTCCATTTCTTTTAATTTCCTTTCTTTGTTTCTTGATTCTGTTTGGTTCCTGAGAAAGTAAAGGGAACGGAAAGGATAAGGCACGAAACTTGTTCAGGTGCATGTGTTGTTTTCCCCCCCTTCTTTTTGGAAACTTTCAATTACTGGCAACTGTGTGATTTTTCAATATCAAGTTTTCTTTCTCTTTCCTTTTTCATTAGTTTCTCAGCAACCAAAAAGTGTTTTTTTTCCCTTGCTCTTTAAAACTTGATTAAGCCAATTTTCTTTTCTTTTCCATCAGTTTCTCAGTCTCCAAACAGTGTCATCTCCTTTTCTATTTTACTTTCTCCGGAATTGCAATTGAATCTTCCTTTTCGTTAATCACGATGTTGTTTTGATTATTAAAGGCTAACAATATCAGATTCTGTTTGTGTCAGATTTATTTGATTTTTAAAGTGTGGTGGTTGATGGAGATAGAGAGGGTTTTGGGGTTTTTGAGAACCGGAAATGGTGGGGTAGTTTGGTATTTTTGAAGGTATAGCTTAGTGAACTAAGGAACAGATCATAAGCCCTGACACATGCATTTGACAATTGTTTTGTTTTATGTTTTTTTCTTTAAAAAATTAATGCAAATTTATATTGTTGAATTTGATAGCTGCTCTCTTCTTTATTGCTTCTTCGTCTACATTAAGTAATTGACATGTTTCTTTTGTTTTTTAACTACTCATTTATTTTTTACATGTGTGCGGGCGTGTTATTGTGCTGCTATGTTTTTTTTTTTGTCGCTCATATTTAAACTTACTGCTTTAATTCAAGTATTTATTCTAGCAATCGAATCTGAGCACTTTTTGGATGTGGGGTTTCGAAATCAGATTTAGTTATGTACTTTTTGGTATGTTACTCTCATGTTTCTCAGGCCAGTATATCTCAAGTTTCTCAAATTGTTAATTGGTTTTATGTTTGATAACGTGATCGTTTTTAAGTACTGAACCTGTTTTTTTTTTTTTTGCTTTTAGGGTTTTCCAGTGCGAATTCATAATTATCACCACCTTGTTGCATGCTTTCCTTTTCACTTTGTTAGATATCTTGATCTTGATATGGTGGTTGTGTGTGTGGGTGGGGGATTGGAATCTTTGCTCGGTGAATGTGTTATGAGGTGAGGAGATCATATGTAGTTGTTTGTGGACTAATGATCGTTGTCCTTTTATTTTCTTTTTGCTCATCCTCTCTCCGAGTAATCACTATTGTCATTATTTGTGTATGAGTTGCTGCATTCCTCTTCAAATCTTTCTTCGTAAAATTATAATCCAGGTTTCCCCTTCTAATTTCTTACACAATGTAATTTCAGGTTCAGTGAGATCCCTTCTGTCCAAGGAGTGATAAAAGCACGGGATTGTGAACTACCATTTTTTATGAGTTACAAATAGTGGTTCTGGTTTGAGATGAAGAAACTATTCTTTTTCAGATCTTCTTCCTCCAGTGCTGGAAACAACAATACTAGTTCTCCACCGTCCGCAGATAAGCAAGTTTACTGGGAGGCACCATTCCAAGGTAAGCCAAACAATCACAATGATGATAATGTTCAGTGCAATTTTTGGAGCCTAAGGGGACTATTGTCAAAATCAGGAAAGCAAGCATATGATAACCAGAGCACCAGCAGCAGCTTGGGTCTTAGAAGGAGCCGCTCATTGTCATCAACTGCCTATCTTGATGATGGGAAGGGGAAGGGGAATTTTCCTTGCATAGATCAAGCTAGAACTCCTCCTAGCAGTTCTAGTGGTGCTCATCAGCAACATGATCGCTCATCTCAGTGAGAATTCTGATCCCATTAATATCACATTATAAGAATGCATCTACAGATTATTTAGTGATCTTGAATACAAGTTTGTTTGCATATAACTCCTGTACCCTTTCTTTTTGAATTGCTTCCTGAGGTTATTCAAATGTTTTCCAATTTAACACAGCAGGAACAATCTTTTTCCTGAGAGGCGAGCCAAAACAAAACGATTTGAAGTGGCAGCCACTGGCCTAGAGAGATCTGGTTATTCCAATTCCCATCATGATTCATCAGGAAATTCTACTTCTAGTAACGTCTCAAGTACAGTTGTGGATCGCTACATTGATGGAGAACAGCAGCAGGAAATGAGCAAGCCCAAAAATAGTTCACAGAGAAGTTTTATTGGAAGCAGAAATGCTGATGGAAAACTTCCTCCACGAGTCCAATACACAGCCCCTACTTCACCAATGGATAACATCAGAGATAAGCCCAGGTCTCACTCATTTCGGGAATATGGAGGGACTCGGCAGAAGTTTTCTTCAAGAGATTGGGTGGCTAAAGGATTTGGCCATGAATCTCCACGGAAACTTGCAAGGAATGTCATGGAGAGACTCTCCCTGGGGCGTTCTTATCCTAAATCAAGTCCAAAGGAGTTCGCCTGTGATATTCCAATCACAATTGAAGATGTCTATGGTGGATCAATGAATTCATGTATGGATGTTCCTGCCCGAAAAAGTTACTCACTGGAGGAACCTTGTGAAACCAATAATGGCAACAATGGTGATGATTTCTCAGGTTATCAGAAACCAAATTACTTCCTTGGAGATGAATGTGAGGATATGAACTCTGTCAGTAGAGAAGACATGGTAGATGTGGAATTACAACAAAGATCTAAGGAAGCTGAGGAGAGGATTGTTCTTCTTTCTGAAGAGCTTGAGCAGGAAGGCTTTCTCCAAGATAGTCGATTTGATGCTCCACTGTTGATGCAGACTATTCAGAGCTTAACAGAGGATAAGTTAAGCTTGGCAATTGAGGTTTCCGGTCTTCTGAAATCTCGAATTGCTGACAGGAATTCTGCCAAGGAAGGTTTTCAATTAGAAAAGGCAGAATGGGAGGCAAGGAACCGAAGATTAGAGAAGGAGAAGAATGAATTGCAGACAGCCTTGGAGAAAGAATTAGACAGAAGGTCTAGTGACTGGTCATTAAAGCTTGAGAAATGCCAGTTAGAAGAGCAAAGGCTTCGTGAACGGGTTAGAGAGCTTGCAGAGCACAATGTTTCACTCCAGAGGGAAGTATCTTCTTTTAGTGAGCGAGAAGCAGAAAACAAAAGTGTGATAACATATTCTGAGCAACAACTCAGGGACCTGACTTCAAAGGTGGAGGAGGTGAGTGATGAGAATCAAGATCTGAAACACAATCTTTCTGAATTGCAAAAGAAGTATGCAGTGGCAGAAGAAGATCAAGATTGTATTAAAAGGAATTTTGAAGAGAAGAACAAGGAGTGCAAGGATTTGCAAAAATCCATTACAAGATTATTAAGAACCTGCAGTGATCAAGAGAAGACAATTGAGGGTTTGCGGGAAAACTTTAGCGAGGAAATTGAAAAGAAACCACCATTGGACAAGTTTGATAAGAATGTGACACGATTGCAAATGGAGCAACTGAGGTTGACAGGATTAGAACTGGCTCTCAGAAGGGAGGTGGAATCTTGTAGACTTGAGATTGATTCCCTTCGTCATGAGAATATAAACTTATTGAAGCGCTTAAAGTGTAATGGTGAAGAGATTGGTGCTTTAACTTTCAAGCTAGATAAGGAAATGTGGACACGTACTTGCTGCCTGCAGAATCAAGGATTGTCTATGCTGAATGAGAGCACTCAGCTTTCTTCCAAGTTATTGGAAATCATCAAAGGGAAAGTGGGCAGCCACTTTCAAGAAATTAAGCAGGGTATGGAAGTTTTGGGGAATGGTTTAGATGAGCAGTTTATTGTTGAATCTGATATGAAAATTCAGGGCTTTAAGCGTGGAACTGAAAGCTTAACAAGGAGTTTGCAGACAATATCTTGTTTACTTCAGGAGAAGTCTAATCTTGGTGCTTCAAAATCTCAGTCCCCAAGCAGTAATGTCAATGGTCCTGGGAAACTTAACCATCATATCCCAGAGGTAGGCTACTGCTTAAATTTGTTCTTGTGACATGCTCATCTTTTGGTTTCTGTGGAGGATGGTCATAATGCAAATGTATTTTCATTTGATTCGAATTTGCTTTTTAGCGACAATTATTCAGTATGTTAAATTAAGTTGATCTTTGATATGGGTATTGAACAGTTGACTATTGGTAAACTTGATTTCAACCCTTAATGCTATTATTGATTTCCCTTTCATTTTCGCAGGAATCTTTGAGATTTGAACTTAAAGCTGAAACTTTGCTTACAAGTCTGTTAATGGAGAAGCTGTACTCTAAAGAGTTGGAGCTCGAGCAGTTGCAAGCTGAACTAGCAACAGCAGTGAGAGGTAATGACATCCTTCGATGTGAAGTCGACAATTCGTTGGATAGCCTTGCTTGTGTCTCTCATCAACTGAAAAATCTTGAACTTCAGGTATTCCTAGATCCCAACTCTAAAACCTGAAGTTACATGTCACTTTAAATATTCATTTACACAGGGTTCTTTGCAAACATTGCTTGTGCTAAATGCATGTACAAAAGCACTTAATTTCAAGCTGATGCATTAACTTGAAGGGTTAAGGTCTGCATTGATTTGGTCAGCTCTTAGTGTTCCTTAAGTTCTTTTATATGCACGCCTACCTAACCTGTGATTTTGTTGAGTTGGGCTTCTGTAACCTGAAATCTCCCTTGTGGAGGTGGAGTGATGTGCTGGCCTTGTGTAGCTGGTGATTTTATGGAGATATTCACTTCATTTCCAATGGATAGTGAAACTGGCATGAGGTCATTGTCTGCCCTCATGGCCATAATTGTTTTCGATCAGCATCCTTAAAACTGGTTTTTCTGTGAATCATTATCCTTTAATTTAAAAGCAATATAAAATTGTTATTCTAAATGTTGCTTTTTATGGTTTTGCTCTTAGTTTAGTTCCTTTGCTATGGCATAATTCGATGTTATTGTTCATTAAAGACTAATTTTGTTATGATGGACATCTGTGGCATGTTTGCTCCCTTTCCTTATTTGGTTCTTATGGTGATCGGCTTAGCATTTTCTGTCATAATTCATGAGAATAAATTTCTACTAAAACCATTTAAAGATTTTTCCTGTTAAATATTTTTTATCTTTTTTGGGATACCAAAAGCCAACTAGACATTATCTTTTGGCACAACACTTTGTCAGACATCAGCAAAGAAGTATAATGAAGTGCTGTACCTGATTTGCAGTGCGATGTCTTTTGAATTCCTCTTGCTGTCTTTGTACCTTCACGTTACCTGGGAGCTATTGCTATGCCTTCAAACTTTGGTATCCAGTGTACAGTTAGGACAATTAAACAGACTCGTTTTTTCCTTAATAATTATATTTCATCAGAAATTATTTAGTGCCTGCCGGTAGCTGCAGCGGTCTTATTTTTTTGTCATGACCTTTTGGTGTCCAATAATATAACTAATGTAATTGTCTTTTTAACAGATGCTGAAGAAGGATGAGAATGTAGATCGACTTCAAAGTGACCTCCAAGCATCCGCAAAGGAATTAGCAACAACTAGGGGGATATTGGCCAAAGTTTCACAGGAGAGAGATATTATGTGGGAGGAAGTGAAACAGTTTAAGGAGAAGAATATGCTATTGAATTCAGAGATTAATGTATTGAAGAAGAAGATAGAGGCCCTAGAAGAAGATATTCTTCTTAAAGAAGGTCAAATCACAATCTTGAAAGACACCCTAGGCAGCAGGCCGTTTGATCTCCTTGGTAGTCCTAGTTGTACACGAGAATTCTTGCTAGAATGATTGCGAGGAAGCAACCTTTTCTTTTTGGGTAGGGTGTGCAGACACTGTCCATAGTTTGAAATTGTGTTCTTCGGGTTTCTTTACATTTCTTATACCTTTTCGTTTTTTTCCTCCATTTCCTTACTGGAGGCTTTGATGGGTAAAGATGTTAAAGCTTGGAAAAATTCACACTCTGATTCTTTGTGTAATTGTATGTAGTTGGGGTTTCCTTGTTCCTTCTCTTATAGCCATGAATTGGTCTTAGCAATTTTGATTCTCTCTCCCTCTCTAAGTATGTGTTTGTGGTTCAGCTTGCTCAGTGTAATCAGGAGAAAATGGGTTCTGGTTCCGTTGTTGGTTTTATCCCTTAACAATTTGTTTCCAAAATTTTGCTGGGAGTACAATACATTGACTTGGGCTTTTGGTGTGAAGCTTCAAGATCTGTTGTCATCTTGAACTAATTATTTATTCTTGATTCCTATACTAAAAATTGCTGGCAAATACATTTTCAAACGATGCAACCTGGAATCGGCAAGTCACAGGTCAGACGATGGTAGCAAGTTTTCATTGATGACAAAAGCTGGACCTTTTGTTGATACAATTGTACTGTTTCTTGTGATGGGATCAGTTGGGAGCCGATGCTGTGTCATTTTTGGTGTCCTCGCCATTAATTGGATAGCATTAGAATTCAAACTCTGACAGCTGTGGAACCACCTAGAACAGGTCAAATAGACCGGGGTTGTTGCCACCATAAACAAGCCAAACGCTGAAAAGGTTTTGTTAGTTTGGGGGCTAGTTTGAAAATGAAATTAAAGTTGTTGTTGATTTTTAAAGTATTTTTTATTTTAAAATATATTAAAATAATATATATTTTTTATTTTTTAAAAATTATTTTTAAATCAGTGCATTAAAATAATTTAAAAATATCAAAAAAATATTAATTTAAAAAAAAAAATTAAAAAATTTTAATTTTTTTTAAAAATATTTTTAAAACAAAAAAAAAATCCCTTCACCTTGTGATGGATCCCACATTACCCGCTGCCGGAGGATAGAGTCAGACAATACACACACACGCGCACACAGCAAATGCTCTGAGAGTCTATGGAAAATGAGTTCCATGAGATGTTCTTCACCTAATCTGATCGTGAAAATCTCCATTTTTGCGTGTCATTTTTGCAAGGGTCAGTCAGACTCACTAGGCATTAAGCTCCGATGATTTACCTTCGCAAGTAAAGTTTCTTACCAGGCACAAACAAATATATGGGATGTGTGTGGAGGCATGAACAAAAAAGACATAAATAGCTTGTTTGGTTTTTTTTAAAAAAATGTTATTCATCTAGTTCTTCACCGAATTTGATCATGAAATCTCGATTTTTACGTGTTGTTCTTGCAAGGGCCAGAATCGATTGTCATTAAGCTACCCATGATTTATTTTTACAAATTAAGTTTTTATCGAGAAATTAAAAAGAAAAAAATGAGTTAGATGCTCTCAAGTATATCAAAAAAATATTAAAGATATATTTGGTTATAAAAAAAAATTATCATCTCATTACGACATTAACTTTTGTTTTGCTTGTTACGATCAAAATGCTTGTTCATCTAAAAATTAAATTTTTTAGTATTTTTAATTTTTTTTTAACATTTAATATTAAAAAAAATTAAAAAATTATTTTATTTTCACAATGACAAAAATAATTAACCATATTTCAGTGTCAAATGAGAATGGGTTTGACTAGCAATCTCCCTCAAAGCTTGCAAAGGGAGGCATAAAACCTTCTTTAGAGTGACTGTAATCAAACCAACACCACACACTATCAATCACAGATGTTCTTAAACGTTTACTGGCACTAAATCACCGCTACTTACTGGATGAAAAAACCTTCATTTAACTGGTGATTTTAGGATTGTTTTTTTTAGAGATTATGCTACCTTTTTTTATTATTAATTTGTGAATAAGACTAATTTATATGTATCTCAAATAATTCTATAAATTCTTAAATTAATAATTATAATTTAAAATTTATAAAACTCAAATTAATATTTTAAAAAACGAAGCTAAAATTTAATAAGTTGAGTTACTATCCTAAAGTTCACTTCCCCGCTATTTCATTTGCTTTCTGCTTGCCCTTCTCAAGAGAATTGCGTGGCGCTCCAGTCCGTGAGGCACAAGGATACAGTAAACACAAAAACATGGAGAGTAATCCTTGTTAACACCGCCTAAAAAAACCACGATTTTTAGGTGAAGCAACCAACTGTTGTATAAATGTTAACAAACCTTGGCTCTGCATTATCAGGATTTGATGCAGCCGCCGGATTGGCTCTTAATTCCGGGGAGCCTTCGCCGCCCTCCATTTCTGTGCTAATTAACATCACCATAGAAACAAATTTGCCAAATATATGCTTTTCTCGTTTCAGTTGTTTCAGCATTTATTCACACAATTACAGGCATTGCTGACCAAAAACAACTGAAGGAGACATGAATGCATTTCACAATTAGAAAAATAAAATAAAATAAAAATCCATAATTACAATTACAATGATAGATTCTACACTAAAGCATGAAAAAAATCCCTTAAATAAGAAAATGAAAAAAAAAATACACAAACCAAAATGTAATTAACTATAAAAACCATTTTTATTGGAGAAATTGAAGGGATTCAAAAAGGAAACGTTCCTTTGAGCTGCCAATTTTTAAAATAAAAAACAGACACCTCCACATTGTCACTGCCAAGTACTTTGATATATTTTTATGTAAAAAGTATTTTAGAAAATAACCACCAGTTATCCTTCACTGAATTCTCCGAGTCTACCACACTCCTAACCTACGGATGGTCGGGAACAATTTGTTTCTCGTGAAAGTCACAACAGAGATGAGCATTGAATTAAGTAGGCAAGCCCAGCAGTAGAGTGAAAGTGTCTTGCTACAAAGGCAAGGGTGAAATGAATCTCTGTTTGCAAAACGAAAGCCCTTTGACTCTTTCTTCTTCAAACTCCTTCGACGTTGATGTCATACATTAATAGTTGCAGGCACGCAGCCATAATCCACAACATTTACTTGAAATATTCACAATGAGGAAACGAAAATGTTATTATTCTGTAGTCTCTAACAGTACTACAAATGTGATTAGAAAGTGTTTGACTTTAAAATTGAACTGGCTTTTTTTTATTAAAATTTAAATTTTATTTTTACTTCGAAATAAATTTAAGTCGTTTTAATATCAAAAAATAATTTTAAAATATTTTAAAATATTATTTTAATATATTTAAAGCAAAAGAATTATAATTTAACCAGGCATGCTCACTGACAAATGACATTGGAACTTAATTTAATGTTATTTTAATGACCCTTATCATCCTTGATATGGAAGTGAGAATATAGATCATCGTTCCTTGAATCGAATGCCACAACAACAGTTTGATGATAGCTTGGCGGCACATTGTCTTGGACAAAATAGCACAGATGGAAGGCATAATGCCTTCCCTTGGAGGCTGGGGAATATATATATATATATATATATATATATATATATATATATATATATATATATATATATATCTTGCTGTTCCATTCTTGTAGCTGGTTCATCCATTGGGGTTTCCTCGACTGGACGATCATAGAGATGCAGATTTCCAGAACTCGATGAGCTTCCTTTGCTGGAAGTATAAGAGATTGCATTTCATTACAAATACGAGAGCTTAAATAGAATGAATACATACACGCACCTGTAACCAAAAACACACACACAAACACCGACGCCTGATTGTATTATGGATTCACATATGCAATTTCTAAGGCATTAATATACAAATACTAGCAGAAAACCACACACCGACACCTGCACCTACGCAAGGGCAGGACACATGCATGCATGCCAAGCTGAGTTTGAGTATACAGATGCTTACAGATTCTAATTCTGGCAGTAGAGGATGGACATGGGGGAGGCCAGTTGCTTGATTAACAGGCCAATGTGGCTCAAGCAGTTAGGTTAGACTCTAACTAGGCTATAGTTCAACATCAAACCAACCCAGCCTAATAGACGCATGGCCCTTACATGACACAATTACAAGCGAAACAAATGAATCAAGCACCAGCAGTGTGGACCTGGTCCATACTTCAAGTGCTTGTCCCTAGCCTCCAAAACAGATTGGCCATCAATCCAGGCTCAACTTTATATATGCATGTCTTTCCGCATCAAATCTCTCCGGGGCTAGGGCCACTCTTGAAAACTAAAGGGCTGCCCGGCTATTTCAACACCTGTGATTGCCATTTCTCCCCCTCCAAATTTTATTTTAGTTGCCTTAAATAATCATTAACTTTTAATCAGTCTCGTATCCTAGAGTTGAATAGAGTGGAATTTACCTTAGCAATTGGTATTTTTGCTCTTACTGAATCAATTAATGAGAAATCAATATCAGCCACAGTAATCCCTGTTGAAATGCGATCTGCAAAGAAATAGCAAAACAAGTTAGTAATCAGTAAATTCATCAAACATGCTAATGGTCTCTAAACCAAAGTACACAGCACATACAATAAAGGCACCACAAGATAGAGATGAAGAAGAAAGGAGTAGAGGAAATTATCTATGAGTCTGTTGAATGAAAACAAATAACATGGAGTGTAAATAGAAATGCATTTACAATATCGAGACTTTTCACTCAAGGATAGGAAGAAGTGCTAGAACTAGAGACAGTAATTCTCACCAGGCAATCGACCAACAACAGTTCCCCAAGGATCAATTATTAATGTGTCACCATAGCTTTCTCTTTTTTCATTATGCTTTCCAGCTTGGGCAGCAGCTATTACCTGACGTGGGAAAAGAATTACAATTAATTGTGCATAGTGGACACAAATTCATAATTCCGTCAAGACAGAAATGAATTCATACATAGCATTGAGTCTCGATTGCACGAGCACGAAGCAAAATCTCCCAGTGTGCCTGACCAGTTATTGTTGTAAAAGCAGAAGGTACCAATAAAATCTGCAAATGATAATAAATGCTTCAAGTTTTAGATGCTTAAAGTCAATTTATACCAGAGAATACATAAACTGAATTATACCTGGGCTTCATGCTGGAATCTGAGCTGCTGGTATAGTTCTGGGAATCTCAAGTCATAGCAAACTGATAAACCCAGGCGTCCAACAGGACTGTCAACTGCAACTATATCATTTCCTGGAAACATAATTGATATAGATGGGTTATGCACAGAAATTTGTGTCAAGAGGCACTAACTAGGAACAAGGGAGATGAAACTGCCAACAGCACGGGAAAATTTTACAAATGCATTACACATGGCTAATTCTTATTAGAAAACTGTATGAATTCAAAAACATGGATTCAAGAAAAATAAATTATTGGAGGGTCTTCATCAAGATCATCCAGAAAGCATGCCACGTTAGGCATATTGGCTGGCAGTCACTTTTTTTTCCATAGATTTGCAAGCATGAGGTTATGAAAGCAAAAATGTCAAAAACAATCTATTATCCATCAGGAACCTTCATACACTGAACCAAAAGCAGGTGTTGGCAGGCCAAAACACATGAGATAAGATTTTTGTTTGTTCTACATGCAAGTCCAACACATGGATGAAGAGTTTGTGCCTGTTTGAGAGTATGATTGAGGTTGCTTTCCAAAGTGTTTTTCGCTTGGAAATACATCAAAATAATATTTTTTTTATTTTATTTTTGATATCAGCACATCAAAACAATAAAAAAACAGTAAAAATAATAATTTGAAGCTTAAAAAAAATTCAAAATTTTTCAAAAGGATGGTTGGCTTGCAATGCCAAACAGTGCATTCACCAGGTTCTGTAAAGCTGCTTTCCTTGTATACACGTCCACCAGGAACATCCACATCAAACCTTTATTTAGAGAGAAAAGGTTTGTTCAGCTCCCATATGGATAAATTAAATCAAGATAAACACAAATCAATATAAAGGAAAGAATTGACATATCAGCTTCAAGCAAGCGATGCTCATATATACTCAAGAACTACAGTGACAGGGGAAAAACATCGCAACAAAACATAGAATTAACCATCTTACAAATGTATTTTACTATAACTGCTTCTAATATTCCCACTGTCATCAATGATAACATGTGTGTTGCGCAAGTGCGCATCATCAGATCCTTTTTCTTGAAATCCTCCAAGTGACAGCCAAATGCCCGACTCCCTGCAATTCAATAATCATAACCATACGGCAACAAAAATTCTAATACTGTGCCAGCAAAGAAAGTAAATAAGAACACAACGAATAAAATGGGCAGTGTCTATCAACTACGAATAAAGAAAGGAAGACCGCAATGCAGAGAAAATAAAGCGAATTTACGTATTACCTAGCCAACAAGCAATACCGTTGCATAATTGGTCCGTCCAAAGGTTCCGCAAGCTTAACACTTTCCCCATCCTTTGCCGCAATGAAAGAAAAACTTTCAGGAAAACAAACCAACTTTGCCCCAGCAGCCACTGCTTCCTTCACATGCACAACGCCCCGCCAAAATACATAAATTAGTTTAGAACCCTTTCTCAACAGAGAGGTGGTAGCTACAATCGCAGGTAATCCTCACTGTACTTGACAATCGCAGGTAATCCTCACTGCACATGTGGGGTCCACACCCAGTGTTCGACAAGCATATCGAGGATTCCGTTGTTTCAATAATGAGAACGAATAACGCAACTATAATCATCGTATTAAAATTATCAATTAAATATTCACTGATTAATAAAGAAAAACGATTGTCAACGCTAATTACACTGATTTTGATTAAGTCAGTACTAGAAACGCGTAATCAAAAATGAAAACCAGAACAAACCAGCAGTAAATAACAAAAACTGCGTGCTGATGAGAAATTGAAAAGTGAGAATACTTTGGCGAGGCGAGAGCAGGTTGCGAAATTGGCAGCCAGGTCGTTGATTGACGTCATCTGAACTGCAGCGACTCGGACTGAGTTCGATGCCATGGCTGGATATCTGGAAATGATGCCACTTGACTGAACGGTCAGTGAGCAGGAGCGCACGTGACGGGTCGGGCAGAGAAGAAGAGTCCTGTTGCTGTTTGGGTGGACGTAGAAGCGGCAGTTGTAGAGACAAAATGGCATCGTTTAAAAGGAGAGAGAGGGATCTTTGATGATGTAAATACTGACGAAGGAAACATATCCCTCTTTCCCTTCGATGTTTCTGTCCTTTCTGTTTTGATTTATTTGCATAATGGTGCTATCTCTTTTCTTATCTTGCAGTCGGCCCCTGAAGAGCCATAAAGCCAATGCATTGGCTATTTTATTTGCTTCTTATTTATTGCAACTTGGTCCTTATAAGAGCGAACATGGATACTATTTAGAACAGCCAAATTAATAATATAATTTTTTAAATATGATAAATATGGTTTTTTAAAATTATTTTATCAATTTAATATTACTTGTTTGATTTGACGGATCTAAAAATAATTTAATAATTTTCAATCTTTTCAATAATAAAATTAATGAAAAAATATTATTGCAATGAATAATATTTTAGTATTTTTACAAGAAATACAAGAAAAATAATAAAATAACATTTTATTTAACTCTATATTGGAACATGAAAAACAGGCAAAGAAGAGCAGAATATTCTTCCTCGCCATTTAGCACCTGGTTTGGAGTTGCTCTAATAGTGTGTGGTGTAAATTGATGCAAAAGTTTGCGGCGTTGTGAGTCTATTATTTCACAGCCATGCCGTATTTTATGATAATTCTAAAAGCTTATCTTTTGAATTTGAAAAGAAATATCATCTATAAAAACCATACTTATTAAATCTAGTTTTGCTTGGCAAATCAATTTAAGAATTAGCTGACCCAACTTCTAATTCAAAATTAGCTTTTTAAAAAATATTAACTATGAGTTAATTTTAAAATTTTATATTTTAATTTAAAAATTAGTTGATTCAACTTCTTCTTAAAAAACTACAAACTTTGAGTTAATTCATTTGATTCCAGTGTATCAATTTATAAATTAATAGATCCTATAAAAACTCAATTTGATTTTTGTTTCTTTCAAGATTTTAATTCTTTTTAAAAAAATTGAAATATTTTAATTTGCCCAATTAATTCATCAAATTCACAAACAAAATTGATTTAATAACTTTAGATAAAATCATAATGTTTTTTTTTAAAAAGTGAATTCTTGAAATTTATTTTTAGAATTGAACATTGTTTGATTGATAATCTTATTCATAAAAGCCCCACTCAACTTCCAACTCCAAGAAACAATTTCTCAAAAATCAAAATAAATATGATAGAAAATCTGAATCATTTTCACAAAGGCGAGTTTTAACATTACTATAAAAAGGACAAAAGAAGATGAGCAAAAGCTGCCTCAAATGACGGGGCTTGTTATAAGGTCAAAGTCAAAACCCCTCCCATAAAGCAAATAAACTAGAAAAAGAAAAGAAAAAAACAAAACTGAAAATCACGACCTAATAAGCCCACGAAGGAATCAGAGAAGAGAACCTTCTTATCAATGGATTTCCTTCAAAACCCAAGATTTGTTGTATAAGTAATTACAGTCCTCTATTTCTTTAACCAATCACAACTCCACAATCTCTCTGCCTCCGTCTTTCTCTCTCTAGATCTATCTTTATTACAACCTTATTTTCTGTTAGAACATTCTAAAATCCCTTCCCTTGGATTTTTTTTTTCATCTAATAAATCCTTCAAAGTTTGGGCCTTTTTGCTTTTATCTTAAGGCTTTTGCATTGAAGGATCATAAAGTCTTGTTCCTTGCCTTGAGACTGATTACAAGGTATGTTTAGAAACTTCTTTGATTCTCAAAAAAAAAAAAAAAGTTTGCAATTCATTTCATGAAATTTTATGAGAAACCCGCAATGTCAAATTTCATTATTTCAAGGGGATTTGGTCCCAAGACATAATTTCCGGGCAGTACCTATTATCTGTATTTTTTTTGTGTTTATGTTTCAGGGTGATGGTGTCTGCAATTTGACTAACCAGAATCCCTCAAGGCAACTACTTATAGATTCTCGAGGTATACAGAATTATCGTCAGATAGTCTGTAATGTGCTGTGATTTTCATGTTTTGGGTCCTTTCCTTTACATGCCTCCTAATCATTAAGATGATCAATTTTTATGGTGCCTGCATTTGATTATTGTCTCAAAACTTAAACTTCTCTTTCAAATACGGGGCCACACCATGACGACACAAATTTGGTTGATGCATTTTTCTCAACTCTACATTATCCAGTTTATAGATATGCAAATTCATCTGGTTCATTAGATTGATAGTGTGTCGGAATATGACTTTTTTAGAGCCCGTATCATGCAGTTTCTGCACCTGCAAAGCAATATGTTTGTTGCATCTTGAATTTTTGATGAGGCAGTGGTGCTTGCGTTTTGGTGCCTCCATAAATGTCATGCTATGCAGTTTGTGCATTATTTGTCATTTGTTGTATTGCGCATTGCTTTTCAGATTTATGGCATGTGGATTTTAATACACGTCAAAATCATTTTTATGCAATTTCTTGGACATGTTCACTGGCTTCATAATATTGTACTCCTCTGCAGATTAATGGTGTCTGCGCTCAATAAGGGTTTAATTTCTGATACATCTTTTGTGGGGTTGGAGATTGGTGAGAAACAAGAGCCAAGAACAGTCTCTTATATACTTATTGATACTGATTCAAGGAATAGTTTGATTTCTGGGTTATTTGGGAGAGAATATGTAAGTAATGGTATCCGCAACATTGATGAGATTTGTTTCACCCTGTTGGAAGCCTTCCGTCAAGGGTGAAAATTCAAGTAATGGTGGGGATGCTGCTGGCAGAGCTGAGGGATTGTTATGGTACAAGGATTCAGGTCAGCATGTTAATGGGGAATTTTCAATGGCAGTAATTCAAGCGAACAATCTATTGGAAGACTTTAGTCAGCTTGAATCAGGTCCAATGAGCTCAGTTGAATCAGGTCCTCATGGAACATTTGTTGGAGTTTATGATGGCCATGGAGGTCCAGAAGCTGCCCGGTTTGTGAATGAGCGCCTTTTCGAAAACATCAAGAGTATGTTTTTTTCCTCTTCCATAATGAATTTCATTCTTATTCAAATGATTGTATGCTGTCATTCATGTCATCCCAATCTGGATGGTTGATGGTTCTACAATTGCTCCATGAATATCATCAGTGAAATCTTGTTTTTCATGCGTGGTGATGATTATTGTTTTCCACTCATCTTGATGTTGGGCTATTTTGAAGTTCATGAGTATGGTGGATACTTTTTTGTGTTTTAGCACCCCGCCCAAAGTACTATTCACCCACCATGAAGATGCTTTTGTTTTTCACATGAAGAGGTCAAAACAGATTATCTAAGTCAAATTGGAGTGCATTTTAACTATTTCTTTTATTAAGGATCATCGGTTTTTGTTTGGATTTTGATCAGGGACAGAGATAGGTTTCAGAATATGTTCAGGTTTAATAAGATCAATGGAAAATTAAAACTGATTTCATGTTAAAAAATCTTTTCCAGATATATATGAGTTGTGCTAGATTAATGGAAAGTCAAAACTACAACTTAAATGATCTTTTAAGAATAATGACAATGGATGCACCAAAACAGTTATGTTCCGAGCTTGAGAGCTTCATAATTCCTGCTTCAACACCTCATTTGCATTGAGTTGCAAGTGTACTTATTATTTGCAAGAATTCATAAAGCAGATTGTGTTTCTGACGTGAATGGTGCATTATACTCATATATATGTTTTATTCTTTTCATAATGTGGATGCGTATTTTATTCTTTTTGGGATATGTGGGCTAGATTGTTCACTTTCAGTGGAGAGTCTTGGGTTGTTGTGCAGGAGGTGGCAGGCTACTTGTCTTTGACTTTGTAGGTTTCAAAGGAGGAAAGAGTTAAGGACTTTATATGGTTTTGTTTCTTCTGTGCTGTTTTTGGTGTCCTTGGTTGGAGAGCAATGCTGGAGTTTTCAGAAATTAATACTCTATGAAACAATTATTATGGGCCAAGATAGTTTCTCGTTCTTCCTTGTGATGTTATGCATCGGGTGCCTTTAGGTGTGTATCCTTATTGGATATTGATGGGATTGGGCTGCTTTATTATGATTTGTTTTTATTTGCTTTCTTTGGAGGATAGCTCATTCACCTTCGAGTTTTTGTATTTGTTTGGTTGATATCTTAATATGATTTTCATTTATCTAAAAAAAATTCTTTTCTTCTGCCTTATTTAACTTCCTGTTTATATAGCTAATGTGCATGTTCACTGACATGACAGCTATTCATGGTGCAGAATTCACGTCAGAAAACAATGGAATGTCAGCCAATGTTATCAACAAAGCATTTTTGGCAACAGAAGAGGAATTTCTCTCTCTAGTGAAGAAGCAGTGGCTAAATAAGCCACAGATTGCTTCTGTTGGTGCATGTTGTCTGGTTGGTGTAGTATGCAGTGGTGTTCTCTACATTGCAAATGCAGGAGATTCTCGGGTTGTGTTAGGAAGACTGGAAAGGGCCATTAAGGAGATCAAAGCAGTTCAGTTATCATATGAACATAATGCAAGTATAGAATCTGTGAGAGAGGAGTTGCATTCATTGCACCCTGATGATCCACATATTGTTGTTCTAAAGCACAAGGTTTGGCGTGTGAAGGGTCTGATTCAGGTGAATATGGGCCTCTCATATAGCTCTTTTATCACGCCATTTTTTGAAACTGCAAATTGTTTATTGCCCCATCTTCATTCTTTTTTCGCAAATCAATTTCAATATATTATGGTAAAAAAAATAAAAAATTTAGTCGCGGTGATATCTTTATTTGGCACCGTGATTGCCATTAAGCTTTTTCTATGTTCCACTAGGCACCTAATTTTTCTTTCTATTTCTATGATGATAAATGGTGGCATTTTATATTCATGATTGCTGATATTACAATCTAATCTGTTGGCAAATCTTTGTTGCTTCTTCAGATTTCAAGATCTATAGGTGATGCCTATCTGAAAAGGGCGGAATTTAACA
Organism: Populus tomentosa; assembly: GCA_018804465.1. Lineage (NCBI taxonomy): Eukaryota > Viridiplantae > Streptophyta > Magnoliopsida > Malpighiales > Salicaceae > Populus > Populus tomentosa. The sequence continues at coordinate 2,738,407 of CM031983.1, read as the reverse complement.
GAGAACCTCTGTTAGCTAAATTTAGATTGCCTGAACCCTTCGAGAAACCAATTCTTAAAGCTGAGCCAACAATTTTAGTGCAGAAACTCTGCCCTGAAGATCAGTTTCTTATCTTTGCATCAGATGGCCTGTGGGAGCACCTAAGCAATCAGGAGGCAGTTGACATTGTCCACAGTTGTCCGCGTAATGTAGGATTGCTGTTTATGGTTTCAACTTTATTTTGTCTTCATGTGACTTACTGTGTTTACTGGTTGTCTATAATACTTCTAAAACTTTCAGAATCACTCCTTTTCCTTTGCTTATGAAGGGACCTTAATTTATCCAAGTTTTTGCAGGGTGTTGCAAGGAAACTTCTCAAAGCAGCACTTTGTGAAGCAGCAAAGAAAAGAGAAATGAGATATTCAGACTTGAAAAAGATTGATCGTGGTGTCAGGAGACATTTTCATGATGATATCACAGTCATAGTTTTGTTTCTTGATTCGAATCTTGTCAGTCGCAGCTCCTTCCGTGGCCCCCTAATTTCAATCAAGGGAGGTTGTGGTGTCTCTGGAAATGGCAACACTTAGTTTGAGAATTCTTGTTCCCTCAAGCCCCATTTCTTCATTCGTTCTGAGAAACTCTTTTTTTTTCTTTGAAGAGAAGAGAATTGAAAGAATCCCCCGCCCCCTTTTTTCCTTGTTTTGTCAATTGTATAGCCACGCATCTCAGAAACTTATGTAACGTCTTAAAAGACTTCCATAGGTAGTCTAGTTGATGCCTTGACTGACAGATACCTTAACTAAAGCCTTAGTTGCTGTCTGGTTATTGGCATATGATACTTGCTAAACTACCTACTTACAGTAGCTGTGGTTTTACTCAACTGCCTTGAGAACTAGAAAAAATAATCCCATTTAAATTGAGAGTCACCATGTTATTCAGTTTTAGTTCATTGAGTTGTCCATTTCCGGTGTGAGTCAGGATCTGCCATCTGGCTCCTTCCAAGCTTGCTGTGTATATTCCCCTTCATCGTTCCTGGACTTGTAGAAATTATTGGGATATTTCTGCGTGTCATCAGTTTGTGTTTCACTGCACTGTCTAACGGAGTAACAGGCCCAACAGCGGTTATTGTCTGTGCTTTTTTTGGTGGGACAGCATCTGGATTTAGCTTTTGCACAGGCTAGATTTTGGCAGCGTTTGGTGCTGTGTTTGGTGCAAAGTTAATTTTTTTTTTTTTTGTTAAAATTGAGTGCGGTTTGTATTTTTTGGATCGTTTTGATGTGCTGATGTCAAAAATAATTTTTAAAAAATAAAAAAATATCATTGACATGTATTTCAGCACAAAAAACTATTTGAAAAGCAACCATTACCAAACACAAACACGCAATAATGTGTTTGTGTTAATTTTACAACTCATTGGATTCCAGCCCGAAATGATGTGTAATCCTTGGGGTACCATCCTCTCCTTGCAAGCTTAGTGTGCTGTTTGCAGTCTTTAATACAGAATTGTGCCAGCTATATCAATAATGGGCCTAGCCTGTAGTTATAAAGCAGAGTGATCTGATATGGACACCTGAAAGAGGCCTCTAAACTTGAAACAAAGGAAAGAAGTGGAGGACAAAGTCTATCGTATATGTGGTTGTAATAGCATAAGAGACTTCAAGGGTAATATCATTTATCAGGTGGCTAAGAACAAAATTTATTCAGACCAAGGTTTGAAGTTCGAGTTCTGTTCAGTAAGATAACATGTCTACCTTCAATTAGCTTAGCTCATAAAGTTATTCTAACCTTGTCTTTATGTTGGATCAACGTTTGCCAATCTATGGCAATAGTAATAGTAATAAAAGCTATGGTAATAGTAGTAAGGATCTGACTACCCCTCAAAAAAACAATCGGCAACATGGCCACATTTCTGCCCATGAACTATTCCAATGGTTCAGCACCACTGACGCCTTCAAAACATCTTTCTCTTCGTTTCTCTGTCCATCTATCCTCCAAGAAAACAAGAAGATGGCTAGACGCTGATGCCGTAAAACTACCACGCTATCATTCGCTTCAACTTCAACCACTAAGCAAATCCAAAACTGGTCCCATATCAGCAACGATGGCTACTGGGTATGTCAATTGTCCTTACATGTACATACTTGCATGAATTGGATTGGTTGTTAGAGTTTCTGTCTGGTTGCTTGCTGAGAAAATAAAAGGAAAGGAAAAGGATGATGAAAAACTGGCACCTCCCATCTCTACTCCATGAAATACTTGCTTTGTTTGGTTGCTTAGAACATCGGAACCTTGTTAATTAGCACCTAATAAGAAAAATAAAAGATAGACTTCCTTTTTCTTTCACAAATATTGCAAGATTTCAAATCCATTTTCTTTTCAATTGGCAGTCAAACAGGTCAGAGTGTTTTTTATTCTTTTAGTGGTGGATTTTAGTTTTCTTTCTTCTTTTTTTTGGCAAAATTTTGTACAGAAGTGGGATAGAAGTTCTTCCACCAGTTCTTACTTCTAATTCAGAACCACCTCCAGTTTTTGATGGAACAACAAGGTATGGTCTCATTTAGTTCACTTGCTTGCAAATTCACGGCTTATGCTATGATAAAATTGCTGAATTTCTTTATCCCTTTACCAATGCATTTCCTCCAATTCCTAAATGGGTGAAAATCAACAAGCAATTTATCTTACCATGTTGTATGTTGCATTCTCTATGTTTTAGGTTGTATATATCGTACACATGTCCCTATGCACAGCGTGTGTGGATTACCCGGAATTGCAAGGTTATTCTTACAACATTTCATGTCCTGTCCTTGGTTTGTTTAGTCTGTATATAATTTCGTCAATACAATCAGTTTGTGGCAATGTTTTTGTTTCATCAAATTGAAAGAGCAGGGACTTCAGGACAAGATAAAACTGGTTCCTATTGATTTACAAGACAGGCCTGCGTGGTACAAGGAGAAAGTGTATCCTCCTAACAAGGTAAAGCTGTTTGATAATCCCAACTAGTGCTGCTGTCTTCTTTTCTGGATTGGTCATGCAAGGTTCTTGTGCAGGTGCCTTCACTGGAACACAATAACGAAGTGAAAGGAGAGTCTCTTGATTTGATTAAATATATTGACAGTCACTTCGATGGGCCGTCACTTTTTCCCGATGTAAGATTCAGATTATCCTCTATATCATGTGCTTGAGCCCTCCATTGAAATGGATAATTGATGTTCAGACTGTGAACCATAGGATCCTGCAAAGAAGGAATTTGCAGAGGAGTTGTTTTCCTACACCGATTCATTCAGCAAAGCCAATAATTCCACATTCAAAGGAGAGGCAGATGAAGCTGGTGAGAATAATGCTTGCTGCCTTTGATGTTTCTCTGTCCTCTGAAAACACAAATAAAAAGACTGAAGTGGTGAATTGCCCCAGGTGCTGCATTTGATTATATTGAAACCGCTCTTTCCAAATTTGACGACGGGCCCTTTTTCCTTGGGCAGTTCAGTCTGGTAAGAGAAGAGTCCTGCATATCCTGTGGCAGCTATACCTGCTATCTGCTACAAGCTAGCTTGAGTTTTATTTCCATCAAGTGTAGCATAATAATGCTTTATATGTCAGTGAAAGTTTATACTGGCAGGTTTTTATTTTCTTTCGAATCTCATTTATTTTGTATATTGTTGAAATCTGAATAATGAATGATCTGATGTGCACAGGTGGATATAGCTTATGCTCCATTTATCGAAAGATTTCAGCCTGCCTTGCTGGAATTTAAGAAGTATGACGTCACAGCGGGAAGGCCTAAACTGGCTGCTTGGATTGAGGTATGCTCAAACTGCTGAATCTTTCTTCTGCTCTATTCCCTGATGTCATCCTGTCAACGGTACATATGCTGTGGTGCATATCATAGTGAACATGCAAGTGATTCTATGGAGTGTACTGTTATGATTCAACAGTTGAAACATTGTGAAACCACAACGTAATTATATGTGTAGGAGATGAACAAAATAGAGGCTTACAGCCAAACCAGGCGCGAGTCAAAGCAGCATGTTGAAACCTACAAGAAACGCTTTGCGGTATGGCTTGCCACTGGATTTTGACAAGAACTTGGATTCCTGAAATGTTACAGATTATAAAAATGACAAAAAGAGTAGCTAATACACTTCTCTGACCATGTTTCTTGCGCAGGCTCATTTGTGAAACTATGGTGCCGTCTCTACCATGAAATTAAATTATTTAGTTCAGATTTTTCTACAAAGCTTTATGTGTGTGTGTTAATGGTGCTAGTAGAAGTGAATACAATCACTATGGGGCTAGTTTGGCCTCCTTTGTGCTTGTTGGGTGTGACTTTTGCGTTGTGCTTCGAGATGAAAAATAAGGAACTGTAGGATGATATTGTGTTGACAACAATTACAGAGGATGCAGGACGCATCTCATTTATATATCCATGTAGACGTTATCAAAATGAGCATACTCTAGATGACAGCACAAACATAGAGCGGCAGGAAGTAATGCGTCATTGTTTATTTTTGTTTTTCAGCAATCAGATGCGGCCTAAAACAACCATAGTATGAAATACGGTTGTTTAGAGTGTTAGCTACAGTAACAGCATCATCAACATGTGGTGCTTCAGAGACTAGGGTAGCCGATAAACTGAAGAAGGCTCTTACAATTTACAAAGCAAAATATTGCAATGTCATGTAAACTGTAAAGGCCTTCGCATGCAGCAGGTTAGAGCACAGCAGTCAAATGAACAATGCTATCACTTACAGACTTGAGGCACGAAGAATGATTCAAAGACAAGGATAAATCATCATCTAATGGCTTCCATTAGAGATTTGAAAACTTAATATTGGTCATTACTATGATCATAATATTGCATCTCACTGGAGTAGAGCATCTCGGCAAAAACTACTCCTAAACTTGACAATATCCAAGAGATAATTTTAAGTAGTTAATTCTCTGTAGTTGTTAATTCTTGATTTGATTACATTGGACTGAACAAGAATTTTTCAGCTCCGTAGCAAAAAAATCTAAACGTTATACAACCAGCATCCACCCATGGCATGAATGATCCAGGAGGGATCGAATCAACACTATCAATGGCTATGATCAGACTTTCTGACATCTACATCCTAACAACTCTTCTATATAACAAACTAACATGATTTTAAAAACACTAGGAAAAACCCCAAAGAAACAGGGCGTCTGCTCGCACCACAAGCAACCTCAATATGAGGACCTTCCCAAGCAAAAAAAAAAAAAAAACCCTTTTCCCCTTAATTGCCGCCTGCTTGAGGAACTCAATCTGTGAGAGCAATCATTGAAATGGGATATGTAAGACAGTGTCTCAATGTCATCTGCATACATCCTCAGAAGCATGTGTAAGCAATGCACGGCATGGCTGTCAAACTACTTCAGCAATACTTTCCATATCTTACTCATATATATAGCTAAAGACCATACAGAAAGACCTGCTGAGATATAAAGTAAAAGGACACCTGAAGGTACTAAAATCCCTGGTCCTCCAAGGCTGCACAACAAAGAAAAAGGACAAGGGAACAAAGAAACTGTCAGATACAGGGAATGACACAAAAAAACTTCTGAGACATCAATCACCAAGTTAGAGTAAATAAACCACATAGCAGGAGGAACCATGTGATAGGAAATAGATGGGACCTGCTGTCTCGGGTAGCCAAGAGGATAGTTAGTGAAATCATCTGGGTAGCAGTTTTCCATTTGCCTAAGTTATTTACAGCAACAGCCTGAGAATAGGAATCATTCTTAATATATAAATCACAGTTAATAGTAAGGCATTTTCTCTTAACAGCTGATTTTTTTAAAAAAAAGTTGGAGAAGAAAAGGGAGAGGTGGTTGTGGAGCTTGGACAGCAGCAAACAAACCTCTAAAAGTCTTGTATTCTGTGAAGCAGCCCATTCTCTAACTGCAGACATGGTTATCTAAAAGAGAAAAAGCAAATCAATTGGTCGGATTAAATCCATGATATCTCACAAGAATACATGATCACCAGAAGGGAGAAAGAAGAATAGCATATGACAGAAGCACTCTGAAAACAATAATGATTCATTGATGCAATTGTCTATGGTTGAAGAGGATTGACATGATTCATGATCACATAAAAAACAACCTACCATTGAGTTCTTTGAAAAACCCCAACTAAAGACTTGCAACAAACCCAAAGAAAACAAGAACATGCATCATTATATTTCAAAGAGCAATGCCACGCAAAAGATGTTCTTGATGTTGGTTATGAATTGACAAGAATTACAGGTAATAGGTACATTCATATCTGCATTACCTCCCGTCCAATAATTGCAATCGCCGGTACAGTGAATAGCCACGGTACTTCTCTAAACATTGCAACCTCCAAAGGTCGGGAACATAATAAGATCAAGGTAGCAGCAACCATAAGCTGCATTTAATAGACATAAGAAACAAATAAGAAATCTCAAACATTTCTCACAAGTTGAACAGACCATAAATGCTAATTCCACTACGCATGAAAAAACATCATTAGGTCCATTACCTTATCAGCTACCGGATCCAAAAACGCACCAAAAACCGTGCCTAACTTCATCTGCAACACAACGAAGCATTTAAATTTAACCAGTCACAAAAAACTATAGCAACAGAATTTACGCTCTCTTTCTGATCGTATAAAAGACAACACCTTTCGTGCAAGGTACCCGTCAAGCCAATCAGTAATTGCTGCGGCAACAAAAATACTTGTAGTAGCGGTTCTTGCCCACCAACTGTCCACGTAAAATGCTACAGCACAAAAAATTACAGCGTCAGACTCTTTGAATCCAAATCACATTTAAATTTTAATTCTAAGAATACAAAATATTCAATTAAATTTTATTTCTACAACTTTAAAATATTCAAATGGAATGCAAAACTAAAAACAAAATTTAGCATAAATAAAAAAATCATGCTCGCTTTAACCACCAAAATGATAAACTAATTTCATGCTTCCAATAAATTGCAAAAAAAAAAAAATAGAGAGAGAGAAGCATTGCTCAAATAATAAAATCTACAGCTCAAAATGCCATTAAAACCATTTAAATCAATACACATCTCTACAAAAAAATAATATCAAATTACCATTAAAAATCCAATTAGCCAATAAAAAACAAAATTAAGAACCCATAACTAATAAACACGCGTAAAAAAAAATCATAACTTGAAAAAAAAAACCTAAAACGGTGCTTACTGGCAACAAGTAGCGGCACGGCAGCTACGCGACCGAGGGTTAAAATGGTAGGCAAAGTGAGCAATTTAGAATCGTGATTCTGCATGGACGGTAACATAGACGGCGGTTGATTTTGACGGTCATTTTTATGCCAATCAACATCGCCGTCGATTTTATTCTCGGCTCCCATATCGGAAACGAAACCCGACCCGGGAGTGGAAGCTGAAGGCGGCGAGTTGGATCTGGGGAAGCGGGTGGATGAACTAGATTTGCGAGAGGGAAATAAAAGAGAGCCACGAAACGTAGCTCCTAAAAAGTTTTTGCTACTTTTGTTATTATTATAACTAGTAATGTTATAATGGTAATAATAGGGGGTATTTTTATTATTCTTATTAGAGGGGAGGTGTGCGCAGGGTGTTAACGCGCGCAAACTTTTATCGCTATTTATGGGTGTAGAGAGAGAGTGAGGAGTGAGAAATGAGGTGGGGTTGGCGGTGGAGGTGGTGGTGGTGATTGTGTGGGCTAATTTTTTGTGTTGAAGGAGTGAAACTGCCATGCTTAGTTTAAGGGTTGGCATGATGGCGGTTGCGGTTGCGGTGGTGGTGGTGGATTAGGAAGGGATTTGAACTTTTGATTTTTGAGCTGGGATTTGAAATTGAAGGGGAGGATGGATTTTGTGTGTTCAGTGGAAGTTGGTTTTGTTTCGGGGGTCCTGATTTGGGGGTTGGGGATTCTAGAAGTTGTTCCTACTTCCTAGGCATATTTTAGCGTTGTTTTCTGTGTCTTTTTTGGGCCGTGTATTGTACGGTATATTTCGTTTCAGTCCCTATACTCCTAACTGCATCAATCGAGTACCGTGACTAGGCTACTAACTCTCTTTTTGTTCCTTGATGAATCGTTTTAGTGCATGGTGCTGGATAGGAAAGGACTGGTAGCAAAGGACAGGATTTGGGTTTCTTATTGTATTTTCAAAATTACATTTTTAAATAATATATGTTAACTCTATAGGTGATTTTATTTTTTTAATTGCACCTTAGTGCTTTTTAGAATAGATATTCTTCACAGACTCGTCATATAATTATGTAAATTTACAACTAAAAAACTAATCCATTCTGTAAACCATATGCTATAAGACTTGTTAAAAAAGTATATAATAAAATTGTGCATGGAAGTCTTGTAAATCACCAATATCCCAAACCTCACCTATCCAAACATAAATTATTATCACACTGTAACTAAAAACTTTTAAATCATATATCCGCAATTATTTTTGAAAATATTTGAAAGTATAGTGGTTGTTGTTTTTTAAAGTATTTTTTGAATATATATTAAAATAATATTATTTGAATTTTAAAAAATTATATCTAACACCAACATATCAAAATAATATAGAAAACACCCAAAAAATAATTTTAAAAAAACAAAATAAAAATTCATTTTTAAAAAACTATTTTTAAAATGTAAAAACAAAAAATTCTTTCATTATTCATTTATATGTTGTGTGTGTGTATAAAAGCCTTAAAAAAACAAAGGTCAAGCTGTAGGGCATGATTTGTACAGAGTTGGTGGCTGGTTAAGCTTTTTCCTGTATCAAAATAGATTTAACTCACCTTGTTATCGAAAAGTCAATTAAATTGGGTTTCGAAACACCTTCCTCCGAAAGTCAAATGAAATAGGCGGTGGAATGAGAGACATTAATCTATTTTATAAGTTCCCTTATTTTATAACCCTTGTTGTCCTCCCATGTTTTATACATTGGCTTCTCAACCGCCTTCCAGTTAAGACAGGACAATGGCTAAGCATGAAAATAGGAGCTGATAGCAAGTAAAGAGTCGAATGTTAATTCTGCTCCGTCGGTTCACATGGCCTTTCCCTTAACAACTCTTTTAGTCGTATGATCGTATGATTTTGTGCTGATTAAGATGCAAATTATATTTTTTAAAAAATATATTTTAATATATTTTTAAATAAAATATATTTTAAATCACAACCATTAATACAATCTCAAGCAATCTAAAAAAACCACGATTTGCGACGAAAAGGGACTTTCTTGCCCACGAGACAAGAGCCAGATTAGCGCCTCGAACCAGGTTCATGCAGGGAAAAGTAAGTGAAGGGTCGCCTGGCAGGGTAACCCGCGAGGATATCTATGAAACTAGCGTCAGGATCCGTGGTCCGCACATTATCTATAAAACTAGGATATCTCGAACTGAAATATGAAAGTCTACTAGAACATGACGAAGAATTCTATGCAAATGCAATCGACAAGGTCAGGTTACCTTGAATCCGTGATCCGCACATTAAAAAACAAAGAAACCCAACATGTGACGGAGATAATAAAAAACAATTACAAAGAAGAATTTGTTGGAGACGCTAAGATAAAATTGAACATCAATTACAATGAATGTGACATGACCTTTCTCGGTTCAGTGACCTGTAACACCACCTGGGGTAGCGTATAATTTTATTTTTTCGAATACCTCTTCATCATATCCAGTTACGCGGGTTAAAGAACTTTGTCCAGTAATTTCCAAAGAAGGAGCTGTGTTTATGTTCTGTTTGTTACTGCGGTTGGCTCAATTTTTTACTAAATTTTAAATGAATTTTTTTTAAAATTAATTATTTTAATATTTTTTATTTTTTATATACTAATGTTATAAATAAATTTTAAAAATAAAAAATTTATTATTTTAATACATTTTAAAATAAAAATTATTTGAAAAACTTTACAGTGGTGTAACTACCCTATTAAACATGACAAAAGAAGTGGAGGAGAAAACTCCCCTATCTGTGAAGGAGTAATGTGAGACGACCGTTATCGATCCCAGTTATGATTCTTCCAAGTTGAATTATATATCATTTATTTTGGTATTTAAAATTATTTTAATACATTTTAAATATAAAAAAAAACACACACACACTCCAACATGAACACACAAATAAACTGAAGGAGAAAATAAGTTCTAGAGTACACGTGTCTCAACGTCATCCGTAGCATTTTTTCCAGTCCCGACTCTTTAAAAAAAGAAAAAGGTTAAAATTAATATTACTGATGTACAAACTATTTAAAAATAAATTTACTGTTAAATCAATAAAAAAGCATTAACTAGACATTTTTTTTATATTCACAAAAATTCAAGTTTAAATAAACTTAAAACACAAATTCGCTTTACGTCATGACGAAGCAGATTAGCAAGCAATTAACATCAGTGTTACTCCATCTCCATGTTCACGAAGACCCGTCAAAAAAGCTTCTTGTTGAGCACCTACTAAGCAAAATGGTCAAACTGGTCGTGACATTGTGCACTGGCTGGTAATCATATGGCAACAATGATAGCCGTCTTGGGCCTACTTGTTTGAAGGAACACCACTCATCTTCTGCTGTCCATTCGGTAATTCTCACAGACCGTTATGGCTATCAACTTCCTTAACATCATGCTCAACTGGATAAGGCATGAACGCCATGCATCATGCGAGGCATGCTTGATGTGTTTTTGACATGGTAAAAAGTCTGATTGCCGACACAATCGTTACCGTTTGAAGAAATTATTTACCCCGCACCCTTCAATCAAACTAGAAGCTTACCCCAAATGAAGAACGCAACAAATTCTGCACGCTGCGTTGATAGTATGTATTGTACTGGAGTATCCGTTGTGTTTTAAAAATAATTTTTATTTTAAAATATTTTAAAATAATATTAATATATTAAAACTATATATATATAAAATAAAATTGATTTGAAGCAAAAATAAAATATATTTTTATTTTTTTAAAATACCTTTAAAACATAAAAAGAATCATGCTTTAAACATTGTTTTCCTTTTAAGTAATAAATAATAAAATAAGAGGAAAAGCTAATGAAAATAATAAGAAAAGAGATACCAGCAGCTTCAAGTAAATCATGACATTACAGAACTTCTTTATTATTATTATTATTTTAAAAAGTATAACAATTGGTCACAAAAATAAATTACTGGGAGTATTTTGAAACATGTTTTTTTAATATCAAGATATCATAAAAACAAATAAAATCTAAACATTACTTCCCTTTTAAGTAATCAATAATAAAATAAGATTAAAAGCTAACGAAAATAATAAGAGATATCAACAACTTCAAATAAATCATGACATCACAAAACTTCTTTATTATTATTATTATTTTGTTAAAAAGATGTAATGATTGGTTACAAAAATACATTACTAGAGTATTTTGAAACAGGTTTTTTTTATATCAAGATATCGTTTTCCAATTTTACCACTTAAATATCTATTAAAAAAATATTATTTCATGAGTTTCTTACCTTATCTTAAAAAAAAGGCATAAAAAGACATAAGCATAATATTATCTATCATAAAATAAGATCACCCCTACCTCAATTGCATCTACATTAAGCACCGATTGACAATAGGAAAAGTATTTTCTGTTTTCCAAAATTAGAATCATAATAATCTACACAAAACCTTAATCAGTACTGCCTCACAGTGCATACCGGCACCCATCCGGCATCATCGTCACCCGGACCATTTCAGCCCTGTCGTGGGTCCATCAGCTCCCCATCGTGGGTCCCTTATTAAGCCAAATACAGGCATCAAATTTACCAAAAAGCGCCCGCGCCCCTTTTCTCCCTTCTTTCTCCCTCCGCTAAACACAACCTCGAACTCCGTGCTTAAAAAATGAAAAATATCAAAAAACGGGAACTCGCCTCACAAATCTCACATGTAATGATGTAAACGACAATCTCGCTACTCGCATGTGCCCCTCTACTCTTTTCTAGCCTCCCCCCTTCGCTTAAAACTCTCACAAAACCCACACTACTCAGCGCAAACACGCGCACACACTCCCCCCCCCCCCCTCCCTGAAAATCAGTTGCAGAGTGAGATCCTCTACCTGCATCAATCTCTCAACAGAAAGGCTTTGAAAACGGACCAATCAAATTGATCCAGCAAATGAAGTCCCAAACGAAATCTATCAACCCTCTCACCGCCTTTGAACACAAAAGGTACGCCCACAAATCCTCTCCCATCTTCTCTCGCCACGCGTCATTTTCTTTCTTTTTTATTTCTGAGATGATCTATCGAATTCCGGCCCCTCAGTTTGCGTTATGGAGTTGAACTTCATTAATACACACATTTCCCTGATCGATCGCGTTTATAATTACTCTTTGACTACTCTTTGACTTTGACTAGTTTGATCATTACCTAGCTTGATTTGTTTGAATTTGGTTACTGTAATGCGTGATGTTTGGCTAAGTTTAGGAATTAAGTGTGAAATGCGGTGATTTTTGGTAAATCTGAGTGTAATGTTGAGAGATATGGAGGGTAGAATTGTAGTTTTAAGTGGAATATGTTGTTGCCTAGTTTGAGCCAGCGAGATTTCAAGGTTGATTGCAGGTAAATTCATTTTATTTAGATCTGTCTTAATCCATGAGTTTTTTTTTATGCTAGAGTTATATATTTTTTTTTCTTTGTTTATTTATTGCGGGAAGAAGTGTTTGTGTGTATGTTTGTGATTTGCATGTCATCGGGAATTTTCCTGAATTTTTGTTGTGGAGGTGTTATGTTGTTAATGGATATTGGTGTGGACAGGGATGCGTATGGATTTGCTGTGAGACCGCAGCATTTACAAAGATACAGAGAATATGCCAATATCTACCAGGTTTGCTTTGCTTCTTTTATACTTAAAAAAAAATTGAATAGTCTGTTTAGTTGTCGAGGAAGCTGTTAAACAGGGTTTCGGTTCCTGAAAGTATTGATAATTGAAAGCAGTAAATGCCCGAACATTAGCAAGATTGAAAAACGAGGCTTGTTTCATTGCCTATCTGGAACTTTTATCCTAGATTTGATTTATCTGCATCTCCTAATATTTTTAATGCAATCAAATGGAGCTTGAGATAGAGAAATTGCTTGCTAAGGCGAATAACTATTTTTTTCTCTAGTTTTTCTGATGAACTTGTGATTTCAGGAGGAAGAAGAGGAAAGATCAGATAGATGGAAGACCTTCTTGGGACAGCAAGCAGATTCTTCTCAATTGCCGATAAATGGCACATCTTCTGAGAAATATAAAAAGGAGTTGCTTGCTGAAGCAACACAGCAAGAGATAAATAATGGTTTGGAGAAGGGCGTTGATATAAGTGGCGAGGAACCTACTTCTGATGTTTTACTGGAAAACATTACAGAGGAGAAACAGTCTGCAACCGGTAAAAAGACTCATGGGATCCAAATATGGACTGAGATCAGGCCATCCCTCCATGTCATTGAGGGTATGATGAGTCTTCGCATCATGAGGAAAGGAAACCAATCAGAAGACCAGCAAGAGACTAAAAAAGAAAGGACGGTACCTTCTTTTGAAGATGCTAAATCAGCAAAAGGAGCATCTGAAGAGGATTCTGAAGACGAGTTTTACGACGTGGAAAGATCAGATCCAAATCAAGACACCTCTTCCAGTGACAGTGCTAGTGCCCCTGCCACAGGTGCTCCTGCTGACGCACTGCCTCCAGAATCTTCATTTCCTTGGAAAGAAGAGCTGGAGGTCCTTGTACGCGGGGGAGTCCCAATGGCACTCAGAGGAGAGGTATATTTTGTGCTATTTGTTTTCCTTTTCTTCTTAAATTAAATTTGTTTCATGGTGCGTGAGCTTCAAAATTGATTTGTGCTCTCAATTTTAGCTCTGGCAAGCATTTGTGGGTGCAAGGACACGCAGAGTGGAGAAGTATTACCAGGATCTGCTTGCTTCAGAAACTAATTCTGGAAATCAAGTAGACCAACAATCAGACAGTGATACCAAAGGTTCAACTGCAGACACTGTTTGTGTACCAGAGAAATGGAAAGCCCAGATCGAGAAGGTAATGGCATGCAGAGTCTTTAAATTTAGAACGGGACCTACTTTTTTCTATTTGGTATTCTCAATCCAAGTCATCACCCAACATATTAGTGGTTTCATATGCAGGACTTGCCTAGAACTTTTCCAGGTCATCCTGCTTTGGACAATGATGGTAGAGATGCTCTGAGGCGATTGCTGACAGCATATGCTCGACATAACCCTGCAGTTGGCTACTGTCAGGTACTTGAAACAGCTTATGGTACTCAATGAAATCAACTTGTGTCTTTCAAGGCTTGGCCTGCCAGCGTACCAAAAAAAAAAAATACTACATCTGGAGATGTGATGAATTACGTGACACATGTAATAAAGAAGATGAAACAGCTACAACGTGAATAAGAGCAATTTGCATCCTGACAAGTTTTTGGCCATACTTAAAATTTTGCTTTATAAATTCCATGAACACAAATGGAGATGATTGATCAAAATCGAGCAATTCCTGAAAGTAGTTGAATTGAGTATTATTACAGCATTCAGAATCACTTTGAATGATAACATCATCATTAACAAGACATGCGATACATGTAATGAAATTATCAACTTTTAATTTAAAATCACAACTATATGATATTAAAAATCAGGCAATATCTACACAAATCGCAAAAATGAGCTTGTAATCACAACAACCTATCTCCTGTCAGTTTCAGCTATGTTAAAAGAAGTCTAATAACTTTCAAAAGAAATTCTCTCATCTTATGAGATATATTTGGATGAAGAGGATATTAGTAGATAAGACAACAGTTGCAGCATTCAAAATGTGATTTGACAACATTATACTGCCAGTTCAGACAAGTTTCAACTAAATTAACAAATTATTCAAGTTCAATAACTGTGATTTGTTGCAAGAATATGCCATTGAATTTTTTTTTTTTTTTTGGGTTCTATATATATGCAGGCCATGAATTTTTTTGCTGCCTTGTTGCTACTTCTGATGCCTGAAGAAAATGCCTTCTGGTAGGACTTGAAATTTTGTTTTTGACATTGTAATTTTTTTTTCCCAATTGGATAGTCCTTGTATTCAGAAGCGTGCTGATGTAGTTTTATGTTGTCAAATGACAGAGAACACAATTTTATTAGTCCTAATTTTTTACAGTACTTTTGGATTTATATTTCCTATGTCAGATCAATTTTGATATTGCTGTGCCCCTAAATTTTGGTTTAATTCCCAGGACATTGATGGGTATTATTGATGACTATTTTGATGGTTATTACTCAGAGGAAATGATAGAGTCACAGGTAATGCTTGCTATAGATCTGTCTCTGTATATCTGTGCCCTTCCCTCTGGCGATGCTTGCTATGATGCTGTGATCTGTCAGCAGATATGGATAGGTATCTGATTAACCATTCCATTTGTTAGGTTGACCAACTTGTTTTTGAGGAGCTGGTGCGCGAAAGGTTTCCTAAATTGGGTTTGTGCTGTTCCTAATTATTTATACATTCATAAATTTTTTTTGGTGATGCTACCTAGGAGAGTTCTTATGCCAGCTTTACTTTTGGTGCAGTCAATCATCTTGATTACCTGGGAGTGCAGGTTGCTTGGGTTACTGGGCCATGGTTCCTTTCCATATTCATGAACATGCTTCCTTGGGAAAGTGGTCAGGTTTTAAGCTTTAAAATATGAATTTAAGTTTGTCTAGCATTGCATGATAAAGCTTTTCACTTCAACATTAACAGCATTTCTAATTTCTTCATTCTTATTCTCATTGTATTGTGCCCTAGTTACAAGCTTGGCATCTGACTGCTTTCTCTTGACTTCAGTTCTCCGAGTTTGGGATGTCCTCCTTTACGAAGGAAACCGTGTCATGTTATTTAAGACAGCACTTGCTTTGATGGAGTTATATGGTACTGAGGAATTACGTTGAGTTTTTTTTTTTCCTGTACAAACAGTGACTGGGTTTTCTGTTCTTCAAGTGAGGCTGTTATAGTTTATGGAACTTAATCTAGCTCAGTCTATTGTAGGCCCTGCATTAGTTACCACTAAGGATGCTGGAGATGCAGTTACTTTGCTACAGTCACTGGCAGGCTCAACGTTTGATAGCAGTCAACTTGTCTTAACAGCCTGCATGGGTTACCAAAATGTAAATGAAACTAGATTACAAGAGCTGAGAAATAAGCATCGACAGGCTGTTATAACTATGGTTGAGGAAAGAACAAAGGGGCTTCAAGCTTTGAGGGATTCTCAGGGTCTGGCAACTAAGCTATATAATTTCAAGCATGATCACAAGTCAATACTGATGGAAACAACTCAAAAGACTAGTGGTGAATTGTCTCGTTCAGAGTCTGGATCCACCAATGCAGATGAAGTTCTTGTTAGCCTGACAGGGGATGCAGAAATAGATAGTGTTCCAGATCAGGTAGCTAAACATTCCCCCCCTTTTCTCGAGCATAATCTTTTCCTTGATGCGGAATTTGTACAAATCTAATGATTATTGTCTACCGTATATTGTCCATATGATGTTTATCTACACAAGCCCCTTGAGTTGATGACCGGGCATTACTTTGGTTGTAGTAAAGTAGAAACTATATAAATGTAGATATATAGATCGTCCTTCTTTTAAACTGGCCCTTTTCTCCCCAGGGCTTTTAGTTACACCAGCATTGCAAAAATTTTGCTGGGAATGAAGTGGTCATACTTTTTAAGTCATATGTGAGGGAAAAAGAATTGATGGACTCAGCTCTGATTTGAATGATGTTTAGGAAGATCACTATGTAAACAATGGCACGTGGGCTTTTGGGCAATTACTGGGGAGGGAAATGTAAACAGTCACTTTTATGGTTACGAACCTCTGGAGAAATTACTGGGGAGGGAAATATGTATTTGAGATCTGGAAGTTCTTGATCAGAGCTGATTTGATATATTAAACATCATGTTTCAACCAGCAAAGTCCAAACTGGACATGCTGGTTATATTATTCTATAATTATAGGTGCAGTATTGTAGTGGTTTCATTACTAAGCGTTTTCATGTTTGGTTGGGTTGGGTTTGTATCCTTGCTTTATTTTGTGCCCCCTTTTGATATCTTGTTTGTGGAAACCTTCATGAAACTTGGAATTTATATTCCCTTCTTTATGACATTAATACAAGTCTAGATAATTGTCTTGTGATGTTAGATGGTGAAATGCAGTTCTTTTGTCGTGCAGGTAGTGTGGTTGAAGGTTGAACTGTGCAAGTTGCTAGAGGAGAAAAGATCTACCATGCTCAGGTTAAGATTTTTATTGGGATGCATAGTCTCAATTTTAAAACCTAGGCTACTACAAGCTGCATACAACACATGGAGCATTTTTTGGCTGTCAGAGTTTGTATGTGTGGTGAGAAGGAAATTTGAAATTCCACTAATGTTATTTGCATTGGGAACAGTTCTACAGAGATCATCTACCTCCTTGGGATTTCTTAGAGCCCTAGATAGTAGGAGCATTTATGTAGAAAAGCCTTCAGTGTTTTCCTAAGTTACCACTTCATCTTGGAATTTTCATCTTTTCTGCTGCTCTCAGCTTAGAGCTTGTTTTAGTTTTCAGAATATCACCTCTGGTTGTTTTAAACTTGTCACTCCAGCTTTCTACATCCATAACGGGCCTTGACCTTTCTCCTGGTACTTTTCCAATTCAATTTTGCAAATGTGCCTTTCTGTTGAGTGACATAGTACCATTTTGGTCATTGGGGGCTATAATACGAAGAAACAACTGCACTATTCCGGCCTTGTAATCTTTGTTAGTAATTATAAAGAAAATGATACCTTGATTCACCTTCAATTATCAACGTGCACTTCATAGAGTGAGCTGAGGATCTGAACGCAGTACTTGGGTTCAAAGCTAGCACTTGCTTTGTAACTATCAACTAGCTACTTAGATCTCCAAAATTTAGCTTTTGCGTGGATGGAATTCACAGTTTGAACATGACTAGATCTCTTAAACATCCCCAAATAAATACTGTGAAGCTTTAGAATAGGTGAGTTTTTTGTTCTGATAAAAGAAGGACAAAGAGCATAGCTGAGTTATGAATGGATATGGTGTCTTTGGCAGAAAAAAAATACATTTTTGTCTCTACGTGGGAGTCTCGTGGAAACAACATTAATAACAATTTCTATCTCCTTGTGACAGTATAAAAAATTAAATAGTTTCTGCAGTTCTCTTGTCTGCATAATTTGATGTAGAATTACCTCATTTTTAATTCTCAAAGTGTTTTTGTTATTCCATAATATTACATTAAATTCCTGTTAATATCAATTCCCTCAGAGCTGAGGAGTTGGAGACAGCTTTGATGGAGATGGTCAAGCAAGATAATCGGCGGCAATTGAGTGCTAGGGTATGTCCAGACTTTCTTCTTCTTCTTTAAATGGTTGATTTTCTTGCAAGGCTCAGGGAAGTGAAAGGATGCAAAATCCACAGCTATTCTGTATTATTTCCAATTCCCTTCTAGAACAGTTTTCACATTGTAGCTAGAATCCACTTTGTTTTATGCCCCCAGGAGTGATGGTAGCAATAGGGCAAATTTGATCGTACAGTATCTGTTATTGGACTTCACCTTAAGCTGGGATTTTTTAAGCAATATGCAGTTAATCAGTTACTAAGCTAGTTAGGTCCTTGCTATCTAACTTTGATCAAACATGCTGAGCATCTGCTTCTGATCTTCAGGTCGAACAGTTAGAGCAAGAGGTTTCGGAGCTGCGGAGGACTCTTGCTGATAAGCAGGAACAAGAAAATGCCATGCTTCAGGTTATTTGTGCTCCATGGTCAACCAGTTTGGTTTGGGAAGATCGTATCTTCTCTCAAATCTTGGCCTGGTCTTGTCTTCATATTAGCTCACTTTTTTCTTATGAAGGTCTTAATGCGGGTGGAACAAGATCAAAAGGTAACTGAAGATGCTCGCATATATGCTGAGCAAGATGCGGCAGCACAGAGATATGCTGCTCAAGTGCTTCAGGTTTATAATTTCTTGTTCTATTCCCAGTTCATCTTTTATATGTAATTTACATTCAAATAGAAGTCTTTACAATTCTATGATGATGTATGTGATGTGTCCCGAGCTTTACACTTGCAGGTCAGACATACCAATTATGCTTGCCATATTGTTTGATTCTAATGCAAATATATCATATCTATTAGCTGTTTATCAACCATTAGGAACTGGTGATGAATCCTTTACTACCCTAGTTCTGGAAGGTGGTGCCTGTTTAGATAAATGTCCAAGTTAATTTCCATATAAATAGGAATCAGTATGTTATGCTGAACACACTTGATATGATTGAGACTCTGATAATTTGATTCATCGTCGCCATAGTAAGAGGGAATGTGTCGCTAATAGAATCAGTAGAGAAAGGCCCATATCAAGAATCATGATTTCACATAAGGCTGCAACTTGTCTTACAACGGTGAATTGGTTCCTGGGCCTTGTACACACCGCCCATCATACTAGCCCTCTTTCTGTATGTTATGCAGAACACACATGATATGACAGAAAGAGTCCTTTTCTACCATAGTTCCTTGAGCTATAGATTAGTTGTGCCCCCTCTCCACTGAGGAGTGCACCAGATTCCTTTGTCATTCTTTAATCAATCTGTTCTGTATTTCAACACTCTGAAAATGTTCACTTCTTGACACTCTATTTGTCTCTTTGTTTCACTATTGTCTCCAACAACTGTTTATATGCAGGAAAAATATGAACAGGCCGTTGCATCACTTGCTGAAATGGAGAAACGAGTGGTTATGGCAGAGTCAATGTTGGAGGCCACTTTGCAGTATCAGTCTGGTCAACTTAAAGCACAACCTTCTCCTCGGTGTGTAGTCAATTTTGCTAGTGCCAAACATTTCTGAAACCCGTGTGCAGTCCTAATTTCTTGTTGACACGATTTAATTTTTCACCATTCCTTGGAACTGTATTTGGTCATATTTACTTTGATTTATCACTTGGGTCAGTTTGATGTACCGTAAAGGAATAGAATGGATTGAACATAATGGGATGAGAAATGGAATTTTTCATATGTTGCATCAATTAATTAAAAGACACCCACATTTAAGTAGAATGAGGTATAGGTTGCTCTAACTTCCCATGCTGACAAATAAATTTTATTTGAATTGTCATCTCCCTCTTTGTCCCCAAGGTCTGATATGCGTTCCTTAGCAGCACGTTTAGTATCTTAGCAAATGCATGAAGCATTGTCTGTTTTACATGCATATTGTACCTACTTGGATAATTGGTGCTTATAAGAAACATGAATTTCTTTGTAGATCTTCACATCCAGATTCACAAACACGTGCCAATCAAGAGCCTGAACAGGAAATACCTGCAAGAAAGATTGGTTTACTAGCCCGGCCATTTGGACTTGGATGGCGTGACCGAAACAAGGTTCAATTTTATTTTACTATTGCCTCCTTCAATTTATGAATGCTTTCACCACTTATATATTGCAGTGTGCTAATAAATAGGATTTTGATGTGTCTATTTTGGGGTAGCTGATAGTTATCGCTGCATTCAAACTACTCATTAGCTTGGATTTCTTTTTCATCATGAATATCTGTTTTTCTGCCTTTTAATTTTGTTTTCTTTGTCTATAATTGGAGTTATAAGGAGAGCTAGCTGCCTAACCCTTCCAGGATTCCCCTTGGGTCTCTGGGGTGACACCCCCATAGAGTTTGGTCCCTTCTGTGTACTTGGTTCAACAGTCTTGTTTTGCTGTGGCTAAAACATTGCCTGAGGCAGCTAATTACCAAAATCTTCTATTTTTTTTTTTTAATGCTGTGTACCATAGCACCTGTCCTTCGTATTTATTAAGTGTAAAGCTGCTTCAATACAATGCTAGTTTTATTTGCCTAGTGTTAGCTGTCGATTGTTTTTTTTATTAAAGTTGCTAATTTTTCTCATGAAAAAAAAAAATAATAATGTTGCTAACTCAAACTGAACTCAACAGGGGAAACCCACTACTGTTGAGGAGGCAAGTGATGACAAGTCTTCCAATGAGGGGCAGAACCCTGAGCAGGGGACTAATGGCATTTCAGCACACGACAAGTAATAGAAAATTGCATATTTACCATAATGATATGTAGATCGTGAAATATCCTATTTGTGGGCTTGGTAGATATTTTTTTGTGTACGAAGGCAAGTTCAGGCAGGGTATAGATTAGTTTCTTTTTTTTTTTTTTTTGGGTTTTTTCATTGTAGAGCCCATTTCCATTAATTGTTTGTTCATTAAACAATAATAACATTAGTGTAGAGGTGAATGATATCATCAGCGAAACAATCGCACAAATCTTTCAGTGGTCGGCATTTGAGTTCATTTTGTTGAAATATGGAGGGAATGCGTGGCGATACTTTGTTTAATTCTTGAAAATTCCTTTACGGAAGTGGAGACAGTAGAATAACCTAGAGGTGGTGCATTTTAGCAACAAACAATGAAATAAATTCTGAAGGCTGTTCCAAGTCATCAGATAATGATTATACAAGGCTCTGGGTCCAATCTTTATTCCTCGGCTTGCTTTTGTTGTTTTAGTCTGTTTTTAGTCAAGGAGCTCCTGCTCCCCTGCCAGATGCTCATCTAGTTATGGCTATTGACAAAACACGTATGCACCCATATTCCAAAACCACAAGTTGCTGTCATAGGAAAGTGCCAAATCCAAATCAAGTCACCCTGAGAGATTAATGAGTTCCAAAGATCCTGGGCAAATCAGGGGTATATAAAAAAATTCCAACACTGAGGCGCAATTCCAAGCAGATTTTTTTCAAGGCTGCACAAGTTTCTATTATGGAAGACAATTAGATACAAAGCCCCAAGCTCAATTGTACATGAAAAATTTTTGTATGAGGGTTGGAAGACGGGGAGAATTATGATATTTGTAAGGCCAAGACGAATCTTACAAAACAGTGGCGGAGGAATTTTCTATTGCAGCACTGTGTCTGGAACTGCTGCAGGATTTCATCGACAAGTACCATTGCAAATGCAGCCAACAATTGCACGCTACTGAACTCCAATCCACTGATCTCTGAATCATGGAAAGAAAGATGTTTGGGTGAAACATCCTGTGTTCCCATGGTTTGCAGGATGATAGCAGTCTAACCGTTGGTTTCCAAGGATTGAACCATCGTTCTCACTAAATCTCTCCCCTACCACCTTCATTGTTCTCTTCTAGTTCTAGGAGTAGAAGGGCCTGTGCGAGAGCCCTGGACTGGGTGGGTCTCTGGATCATATTTCTGCAAAGCAAGATAAGAAAGTGCTGTGACTACATCAGCTATAAGGGGTCGCATGTTAGGCTGTTCTTGAACACACATTGCAGCTACAGCAAGAGCTTGATACAAGCCCCTCGCTGGATACTGGCCATGGAGTAAGGGGTCAGCCATCTGTGCAAATTTCCTTCGATCTTTAAACAAGGGCCGTGCCTGCAACATGAGACAAATTAGATAACATTCACTTTACTAGCATTTTGACTATAAATAGAGTTCTTGGTGATCAAAGCCTCACAGTAGAACTGCACTGCATGACGGCAACAGCATAGAAAAAGCAGATAAAAATACTAACTAGCTAAAAACATTATGCTTGATGTGTGAAACGGAAATGCTCGGAGCCTAATGATCAGCAGCAGCCAGCAGTTCTCTCATATAATCCTGGGCTTATTACTACTCACTCTCAACCAAGAAAAATAAAATAGATTCAAGGTCGTTGCACCACATATTTATTCAGATAAAGCATCTACACAGAAATGATGAAAATACCATTGCAGGAGGAAGACAACTTTCTTACCCATGCAACCAGGTTATGCTCCCCAGCAGCTCTTGAATTATCGATAGCTTTCCTTCCCGTAATAATCTCAAGGAGAACAACCCCAAAGCTATAAACATCTGATTTCAGAGTAAGCTGTCCTGTCATTGCATATTCAGGTGCACAATATCCATAGGTTCCCATCACTCTTGTGGATACATGGGTCTTGTCTCCAACAGGACCCAATTTCGCCAAGCCAAAATCAGATAGTTTGGGATGATAACCTTCACCAAGTAAAATGTTTGAGCATTTCAAATCACGGTATATAACAGGGGGGTTAGCTTTGTCATGCAAATGCTCCAAGCCTTTCGCAGCACCAGCAGCTATTTTCATTCTTGTATTCCAGTCAAGTCGTTTTTTATCAGGTGGCAGGTCTGAAATATAAGCATATAAGAAGAAAAAAATGCTGAAGCATTGGTACAAGAAATGTATATCAAGCCACCGTAGTGATTAAACAAGAAATGATAATCTAGAACAGAAATCTTAGCTGCAACCATGTAATTTTTGCACCTCACCTGCCACCCATCTCATTCAACTGTTTAGTAATAAATGCAATGGACAAAAAGCACAACTTTTTTGCAGCCTAATTATCTAGAAATCAAGATTTGGTCATATACCATACAGATGGTCTTCCAGAGATCCTAATGGCATGTATTCATAAACCAAAAGTCTTTGATCTCCATCGGCACAATAGCCAATCAAGTTAACAAGATTTGGATGGTGGAGTAGGCTCAACATCAATACTTCAACAAGGAATTCCCTATTCCCTTGCAGCCCGTTACGATCAAGTTGCTTGATAGCTACAACCTACACAATCCAAAGAACATGGTTAAGGTCTAAACCAAAGGTCTATTGTGTATGGTCAAAACCATATGCATTAAAAAGATATTATCCTGACAGCTATGGGATTATTATGAACTAAACAAAGAACAACCACGGCTAAATAAAGATCAATATTTAACATTTCCAGTTAGAAGCTCACAACTTTTGGAGGAAGTTCTTCACAAGCTTTTCATTTTGGTGAAATATGCACCTCATAATTCCCATCACTTTTATCCCTCCCAAAATAATAAAAACTACAAAGAAAAACTCGTCTTTTGATGATTCTTATTTCCAGTTAACTGCCTATTCACTTTACATTATAAATAAATATTTTAGAAAAAAAACAACCACTAAGCAAGATCAACTATATTTCATTAAGAAGCAACCCATACTACCTAAAATGCCTTCAATGAGCTTGTCACAATGATTTCAGGAGCAGTGAAAGGGCAGCACAGATTCTGGTGTAGGTTTTGGTTTGCAAGGTGGAAGTGTACATAGATGAACACATGGGGATTTGCTAGATGATAGAGGGTGCTGTGCAACAGTCATAATGTGAGATTCTGGCACAGTTGTGATGGTGACAACAGTGTCCAGGGATCAATGTAGCAACATTGATCACAGTACAGGCTAAGTGACGGTGCAGGACACTGGTGGGATGAGGTCACCATCATGGCATGAACGAAGTTGTGAGAAGGCAGAACTGCTGTTTGTTCAAGGCAATAATGATATGGAAGGTGATGTGTGGCAGCAAAATAACACGTGAAGATGCAATGCCAGTCTTGGCCAGGTTAGTATTACTTTCTCTCCTAAGTATTATCAGTGTTTGTTTTGTACTATTTGGTTCTTTGAGGCCTTATTTCACTTCTTTTTTATTCCAGTGCTTAAAATGTAAATACCCAATGTCTTTTTTCTGCTAGTACTATTCTTTTTAAGAACATGCAAAATGTCAGCCTAAAGGTCCACAGAATGCTTAAGCATATGTGCTGCATCCGAAATTTTTTGGTGAAAACTAAAATTCCAGTAAGTTCTTCAACCAACCTGATTGGTACTCTCCAATCTCCCTTTATATACTCTGCCAAAACCTCCTTCACCCAAAAGACAATCCGCCCTGAAGTTCTTTGTTGCATTTGCCAGTTCACGAAATGTGAATGTATGTGCTGCAATGTGTTCAGAGCCTCCATCCTTGGGAGCCTCCTTTACATCTGGTGCACCATTTGACTTTGTTTTATCTGAAATGAAATTAACACCATCTACAAATGATTGTAGAAAAGCAAGATATAGTACATACTACTACATCAGCAAACATAAAGTATGTTTGAATATTGATAACGTTTCATCATGTCATAGAGAGTATAGAAAGAAAACAAGAATCATGAAAGACAAAACAGGAATCCAAGAAGGATCCAAGCTGGGATTTTTTTCAATCACACAAGACAAGAAAACGATGTATCTCAGTTACAAGTATTGTGCATTGCTTCCATATGCACCACCATCTATCCAACTGCAACGGAAATATAAACAGTTTCTAAACTAAATGGTTGCTGACCAATTCTTTTTAAGGCAATTGGACCTCAACACCAAATAACTTGCTGTTTTTTCAGCGATGTAGAAATAAATAAAAATTGAACACCTGTGCAACCACTGGAACATTAATTAAACCGCCTTTTAGAATTAGCATTGAGTGACTTCTTAAAAGTGAGGATTTCAAACAAATAAAAACATGAATAAGTGACGTAACCCACATGAATAACATTACAAATCCATCAAAACTTTAATTAATCGATATTTTACGATCAAGGTGGGCAAAGGCAAAAGGTAATAATAAAAGTCAGCTTCATTAATCATCTGATTTCTTGAATTTGATGCTAATGTTTACTGTAAATCGTCCATGAATTGATCCCGGTAGTTACTGACAATCATTTTAAGCCAGTATGATCTTATATCGCACAAAAGCAAAGACATGGTTTACACTTCT
Organism: Populus tomentosa; assembly: GCA_018804465.1. Taxonomy (NCBI): domain Eukaryota; kingdom Viridiplantae; phylum Streptophyta; class Magnoliopsida; order Malpighiales; family Salicaceae; genus Populus; species Populus tomentosa. Next base: position 2,712,818 of record CM031983.1, on the reverse strand, counting down.
CATGACTATGGAAACTCACCATCCCCACAAAGCAATTATCGTTTGATTAAACCTCAAAACAGACCACATTAGCCTAAAAGGCGTAGAACATGGGTTAAACCGAAACATCAATCTCGAATTATATCCTCCATGTCCAATCCAGATCAATACATTATTCCCAGCCCAGAAAAGATTGTTCCACACAATTATGCAAAGGACACGACTTCATCAATTCAAATAATTTTACATGAAAAAAAATGCATGAAAATCAGTCCAAAAAATATTAACTTGATACTGAGAATATGAGAAAAAATCTAAATTCCCAAGCTTTATAGCGTCTTTCATTGAAATACCTGAAGATGATGGGATCTGATCATCAGGCTTCTTCTTACTATCATTTTTGCTGGACTTTCCGGCACAGGAAAAGCAACCCATTTTAGTCGCCTCTCTTACCGCAATGGGTATTATTACTTCACAGGGAGAAAGAGAAGGGGGGCAAAATCAGACCAAACAACACTTCGAGGAAAGAGAGAGAGTGTCTGTGTGTTAAGTTCAGAGAGAGGGTTATTCTAGTATATATCTTCTCATTCCTGTGTCTTTTTGCAGCTGTGCCCTTCTGTCTTGCCAATTTGTAAATGACGGCCCGAACTTTTTATATTCTCCTTATTTGTTTTTATTACCAGGTAATCCCAGGCATCAGTACATGCTCCGTAAGCGTGTTATTCTTAAATCACTCGTATTTTACTTAAATTTAATTTTGCATTTTGATGATGTTATTATCATTTTATATTTTATTATTTTTATTATATATTTATTATAGATTTTAGTCTTTATTTTTAGTAAAACTATGGATTATCCTGATCAACATAATTTAAATGTCACTGGAATGCTATTTTATAATTGTTAAGATCAAATTTTAATTCATCAAAAAATAAGATTTAAATTTTAAATAAAAAACCAAGTCTTTTATTTTTTAAAAATAAATAACTTATTTACTGGTGGATAGTATGTACAAGGGAAAACTGTGGTATGAACAAATTTAATTTCCAATTTGGTGACAGTTGATGATAAAATAAAGATAAAATTTGATCCTCCTAGCCACATAAAAGAACAATTTATACTTTTATCTGTTTGCTCCATGCATGGATATAAAACCAACATTTAATATTATTATTGATGTGTACAAATAAGTTTTTTTTTTAAATTATATAAATTGATGTGTCAATTAAAACGACAAGCAGTGAAATCCAGGCTCGTAATATTTATTAGATAATCAGTCAATAATTCAAATAGCAATCGCCTATCAATTCGCATGATTGGTCGATCTATCATGTCAATTTTTTTCTTAAAAACTTTTTTTTTCAAATTTTTAATTAAAAGCTTTGAATTATAGTCTGCTAGTAGATATACCTTTAAGTATATTAATTTGTTTGGAATTATAGTTATAGTTAATTTTTAAATTATTTTTTATTTAAAAATATATTAAAATAATATTTTTTATATTTTAAAAATTATTTTTAATATCAACACATCAAAATAATTTAAAAATATTAAAAAATTATTAATTTAAAGTAAAGAAAAAAAAATAAAAATAAAATTTTAAAATATAAAAATAAACAGTACTTGAACACTATTATCACCTCCTTCAAGGCTTTCCTTTTTTATTGTAAAAGCATGTGAGCGAGGTATATATCGAGCTACATGATCGAAGATTTATTTTATTTCTCCAAGTCTTCACTCTCTGATGCGAGCAAAATCTAGATTCATACCGGTTAGTATATCTCCGACAAAATTTACCGGCTAATAAAAACTAATCAAAAAAGCACGGTGTGGAGGAAAAAGGAGTTTATTTATGAGGCTTCTAGCATCCGATAGATTTCAAAACATGCTTCTAGATTACTAGCGTTTGGTAATTCTATATGTTATATGTTTTGACATGTTTCATTTAAAATATATTAAATTAATATTTTTTTATTTTTTTAATGATTTTTATATGATGATATTAAAAATAAAAATAAAATAAAAATTAAGGACGATTTCTTGATCAGTACTGTCAAATATATTATAATTCCATTATATAATATCAAATTAATGCTGTTATGCTGAGTGATCTCAGAACCTATTTTATATATATATATATATATATATATATATATATATATATATATATTGAATTGCACGTTGAACGAGCATTATCAATGTCATGTCTTGATATGAGATTGTTTGAGGCAAAAAAACCCAACAAAGATTTCGGAAACATCGACGTCTTTAAGATTTGGTGATTATTAGGTAGTTATAGGTGTTGCTTATGTGTTTATTTCGATAAAATATTCTCCGCTTTTATTCTTGTGTGCAGTGGCAGAACTCTGCTTTCTCTCCGTGAAAACACAAGAGAGAGTGAGAGGGACAACCTCTGCGTTCTTCGTGACACCAAGCTTCCTTCCACGGGACACGTCCACTGTTAAAAAAACGACAAGCAAAGTGTTCTTTAAATAGATCCCTGGTCCGTGTATTGATTCCGTGGTCTTGAAGGAATTTTAGCTATGAAATTGAAGGCACGTAAGCCTCTTCAATTATAATGTAATCGAATAAAAAAAAAAAACTAAAATCATTAAAACTCAATCTCACTTGCTGAGAATATATATATATATATATATATATATATATATATATATATATATATATATATATATATATTGTTCTTTTTAAAAAAGGTCAAAGTTTCCAAAGCTGCGGGTTGTTAGCAATAATTACAGTGGAGTCACCTAACCTAGTAACTTTAGTGCATCGCCGCCATGTGATTGATAAGGGATCTTGTGAGCGCCAACTTGAAGGTAAGGAAAACTTTCCACATAAACGTTGTCGATACGAGTTTTATTGAATTATTTTTTATTAATTATATATATTAGCTTTCGACCTGTATGAATTTTAATTAAATTATTTAATGGTTCTATTAACTAAAAAAATATCGTGTGGTGTTTTGATTTATTTTTATTTATGTTAGTTTTTCTCATGATATTTATGTGTTTTTAAATAAATAACTCAAATATTTTTTTTAAAAAAATATCCATTTTCTTTAAAATTTATTAATTTTAAATCATGTCTTTAATAGTACCTTTAATTTAAGAGATTTTACTTGCAATACAGCATGAAAACCCGTTACCAGACAACTTGGTGTATTTAACCCCACAACACAGCAAGGGCCAGACAAACTCTTGGTATTAAGAATTAATTTTACCAATGAAAACAAGGTTCCGAGTAAATTGCAACGCTCGTTTATAAAATCCCAATAAAAATAAATTCCGCGGATTATCTTCTAAAAACATCAATATTCAAGAACAGTGAATATTGTTTTTATTTTTTTAATTTCATCCGATAATCAAGCCATATTTTTTATCTATCTTTTGCACGCTGGTATTAATTTCTTTCCGCCTTGAGTTTTGAAAACCTACTCATTATTGTATTGATCCATTGAACTCAATCCTGAAATGAAAAATGACAACCCTCGTAACAAATTTACTTGCCACGCAAGTTAACACCTCAAAGATTCAACACTGATCTTTGCCTTTCACCAAATATTTTTTTTAAAAATCATTCTTTACCTTTTTTATATGAACTGGTCATCATTTGACGTGTAGATAAGAAAAAGGGAGAGAGAGAGAGAGAGAGATGGCGAAGTAATGAAAGAAGTCGTCACTGCTCTAAATTTCTGGTAGCATCTAATCCTTAGCAGAAGGGCACCCATCCCTTCCAAGGGACAATGATGGCCTCGTCGACAGGCACATAACATGGATTCACAAAACTCGTGACGAAACTTGCCTTTCCGGTCAAATGAAGCTGGAAGTCACTGAGAAAATCAAGGGGCTGAATCAAATAATTCTGGACACGAGTAGACTATAAACTATGATTCTGCAGCTCAATTAATATTCATCTTCTCCCTGGTGGTTGTTTTTCATGTAGGAAATAACTAGAGCATGATTGTCTGAGACATGCTTCGCCGGTGGTATTCTGGCGGTTAAGTCCAGGCTTTGAAAGAGCTTCTTTTGTCAAAACCGTGTTCCAGGGGAAGGTTTTTTTTTTATTAATTTGTGGATTTGCCCGGCCGAAAAACAAACAAACAACTTATAAATAATTACTTTGCTCGATTATTTATATTATTTTCCCGTAAAGTTTGTGGATATACGTAAAAGCCGTAATTCATCGTCTCATACAGCACCTATGCGGCGGCGTAGCTTTCCTTCGAGAGAGAATCATGGGTGCCTGTCTACTACACCCTTAAAAAAATCTATCCATTTACGTGGACCCCGTTTCAAACATGATATTTGACCCTCTCGTCAAAAACAATTAACTGTTTTAGAATCAAAATTTCCTGTCAACTTTTAGTGGATTAGCTTTTCAGATGTTTGTTTAAAAATTTTTTTATTTAAAATTAATTTTTTTAATATTATTAGATGGATTTGATATTAATAATAAATCTTAAAAATAAAAAAATATATTTTATTGTAATATATTTTTAATAAAAAATATTTTAAAAAATCAAAACTATCACAACAGCACGCACGGTATCACCTTGGATATAAATTTAAGAAGATTATGAGGAGAGAAAAAAATAATTTCTTATAAATATAATGTCCGTGGCTTGTAGAGACTCGATGGATAAAAACAATCTTTAAAAGATGAAAACTATATGTTCTTTTTCTAAATTTGATTGTTCTGAAGGAGTGATTAGTACGAAAAGCCATGATCAAACGGCCAAAAATAAAGTGTCTTTTATTCTAATTAGGAGGGGTATGGGGGCTTTGTCGTTTTTTAAGTTTTGACTTGCCTTTCAAATAAAGGACCAGAAATGATGATGGGGTGCCAGCTGGTGCCAGATGGCTCATGACTCTAGCTTGGGTCCCATCTTGGGGGGGGGGGGGGGGAAGACAAGAGCTTGGTCTTCTAGATTAGTGTACTTTCACTGGTTATCTGTGGTTGTGGTATTTGAAGCCACGAAAGATGCAGCAAATGTTACGACCAGAGGCATCAAATGAATGAAGATGGGAAATGAGTGCGAAGGAAGCCAGTTTTCCTCTGACAGTGAGTGATGAATCAGTAATTTTGATCTAGATTTTTACATGGATTGAAAATTTCTTGAAACAACATGGTCTAGCAGATATACCTGATGTAAGGCAATTAGATTTGATTGATTACTAGAGATAATATAAACCCGAAAAACAAACTAGATTCAAAGCGTTTGAGGTAGATTTAAAATATTTGTTTATAATAATTAGCCAGATCTTAGATATATATAGATTTGACAAAACATGTAAAATTTAAAATATTTTGATTCATAAATTATTGGGTTCTACAACTATATTTCCGAATCATAGATAATTTTTTAAATTAAAAGTATTATAAATATGTTAAATTGTTATATTTCTCCATGTGAAATAATTATATGATCTATTCAAGTTCAAGATAATGATATTTTTATATCCTTATATATCCTTGTATATATAAAATATCTTTTAAGAAGCTCACCACGCGTCCTATTTTATTAATAATATACCAGAAATGTTTGTTTTCGTTAATGAAATATACAAGATTTCAACTCATTATCAATGCCACATGAAATAAGAATTTTATAATCTATAATGTTTATAGATATAAATATTTCTTTATCCATTCGAATAAAAAATTTGAAATTTTTATTTTTTTTTAAAGACTCGTATATATTTCAAAGCGTTAACTAATTTTAAATTTTAAAATAAATATATTTATTGTTTGAATTTAAAGTTATTTTAAATCATTTATTAATTTTTTTTATAAACATATTGATTCTATCATTGAGAACCTTTAAATTTATCGATTAAAACTATTTTTGTATATACTTATATTTTCACCATTAACTTCACGATCCTAGTCTAAGAAAAATAAAGCTAATTACCTTGACATATTAATTAATTACCATCAAACACATTAAATAACCTATCATTTATATACTAAGAAATTTGAAAACAATACCATCAAGACAAGTTGAATTATTGAAATACTGGATTAAATATGATTTATCTGTGATTTAATATGGGGTTCTTCATGAATGTATCGGTTTATATTTTAAGATGGAGGATGGGGTTTAATTTAATTAGATAAAAATAAGTATAATGTCACTGTTTATTTCCTTCATGGTCCAGCTATTTTTTTTTTAATAAAATTGATTGTTGCAACGTAGAGAAAAGAAGAGATTGCTGTAAATCCAATTATTTATCTGGATTGAATTAATATATCGAGCTGAGCTAACTTTTATATAGATATTATAACTTCTGTACAAGTATAAAGTATACAAATTGAGCTGGGTTCATCGGATTTTAAAAATTTTAATTTGCCATTTGACTTGTGATATCAATATTTTAGATTTTTTAATCTATTATTATTTGTAGTATTTGTATTATGCAGCTTTAACGGACTATATTAGATCAAATAATACAAGCTGTTTTTTTTAGCACCTCTAGCATGTGTGCTTCAAGGGTGTTTAACAACAAGTTTCAACATGAATTTTGTTAAAATTTAAATTTCCTCTCACTTCAAATTAATTGAATTATTTTAATATGATAATATCAAAAATAAATTTTTAAAAATAAAAAATATTATTTTAATATATTTATAAATAAAATTTACTTTCAGAAGAACTATTTATTTACAAACTTGCCGTGAAACAAACCATTGTTGGTTAAGGAAACCAGTCATGTCTTTATCTATTTATAGGGCCTATGAATATGATTTTATTTTTTCCGCTATGATTAGCTGAAACCCACAAGTTTAACACCGGGGCTAGGGCCACTGCAAAGGCACGAGAGCCTAGAAAATATTACTGCAGCCTAGCCCAAAGCTAATGAAAAACAAAATAATTTGAGTCCAGGGCTTCGGGCACAAAATGACCCGAATATATCCATTAACGTAGAATAAAAAATATCGACGCACTTGATTGTAAGACTCACTATAATTCAGGCACCGAATTTTAATTTCCTAAGCTAACTGTCATCAATCTGAAATCAAGAAAACAAAAATCCCTCACAATTTTTTTTGTTTTTTTTAAAAAACAGGAACCCTCCTTCTCAACCTCCGTTTTCTGCTCCATAGACAAAAACCCTAAACCCTAATCACCGATGGAGAATCGAGCTCTAAATCTCCTAGACGAAGCCCTGGGCCTCGACTACCAGACTGACCCATGGCCTCTTCGCGGAAAAGTGGTTTTAATCGAAGACTGCGTAGAGACCAGCGGCTGCTTCGTGCTTCATCAACTCCTAAAGTGCACGCTCTCTTCCCAATCTCCAAACAATACAGTCATCTTCCTCGCTTTCTCTCACCCCTTATCCCACTACGATCGCATTCTACGCAAACTGGTACTCCCTCCCTTTTTGAGTAAGATGATGAATTATTAATCACAGTAATTAGCGTTATTCAAGTTAATCATAGCAGTTATTTTTGACTAAGAGGACTGCTAGGTGCAAACAATGCCGTGTTCTGGTCCACTTCCCTGACTGTTGTGAATGGGCAGTGCGGTTGTAATCAGGGGAAACGTTTATTAATTGTAAAATGAGGGTAGTTACGTTCTAATCTATCAATTTGTGTGTTTAATCTAATCTAGTGAAACTAAGTAGTGAATGACTGGCATTGGCCGTGATATGAGAAAAACTTTGGTGTTCTCACCGTTGTGATTTTAATATCTGTGGGTCATCCCATGTAAAATTCGAAATACGAAAATCGCAATGGAAGAAGTATGGTAAAAGGGAAGCAGTTGAGTTTTTTTTTAACGGTATGACAGAGGTGTGGTGCTGTGACAGGGTTGCAATTTGGTAGCACAAAGGGAAAATGGCAGATTCTTTTTCTTTGATATGCTTAAGCTACTGTGTCCAGGTGAGAAAATCAGGTAAATTGGTTATTGATAGAACTGCTTGCTTGCGATGCTACTTTAGTTTAATTCTTGTTTTAAATTTCCTGTGGATTTTCTTTCATGTTTTATATCTTACACGAAGTTATTATCTTTTCCTTAAAGGAAGCAATTGTGGGTTTTTTGTTAGGTTAATAGTTACAGCTAGTCGGTGTTTCCATGCACCCTGTTTACTAGAGCGACATTTGCCATGTTGTGATGCTTTCCTAAAAGCTACTGTTAATTTGATGAAGAAGTTCAAATTTTTGGTCGCTTTGACTCATTTCTTTCATTTTGCTTACAGTGTGATTAATTATCTCAGAGAAGTTGTTGTGAACCACATGATAAGATACTAGTTATTAATTTTAACATGTTTTTGATGGAAATTACATGCCAGTATGCTATTTTCTGATCCTTCTGTACTTGACTAGATGAGAAGGAAGGGAAAACTGGCAAAGGTGGATTTACTGCATTATACTGGAAAATACAGAATACAATATGTGCCTTGCCTGAAAACAACAAGAACCATGCTACCATAATGATAGATGACATGTCTCTTATGGAGGTGGCTGCCCATGGCTCTTCAGATCATGTCTTGGACTTCATGCATTATTGTCACACCTTAACGTCAGAACTTGTAAGACAGTTTTGTGATTGTTTACTCCTTTTATCTACCTCGTATAATATTTCTGTGTGTAAGTACTTGCTTTTTGGCTGAATTATGTGGCATCTTATTTTGTTCTTGTTATAGGGTTGCTCCTTAATAACACTTAATCATGAGGATATATATACAAGCATGGAGAGGCCTACATTTATGTTACAGACTAAATACCTCGTGGATGTTTTGATAAAGGCAGAACCTTTAGCCACTGGGCTGGCAGCTGATGTACATGGGCAGGTAATACATATCACTATATTTGTATGAGCATATGCTGTTTAAGTTTTACTGTGTCTTTGACTTTATGCATTCAGGAAGAGGATATGTTAGATATGGAAAGCATCATCTCAAACTGATAAGTTCCCTTTTGCATTTGACAATAATGGCTTTGAGAATGCAAGCTAATGGATTTGATGTTATAACTAGATGTTCTCGTTTCGTCAAATTTTCTCATAATTTTATTTGCTGCAGTTGACAGTTTTGAACAGGGATTTTTGCAATGTGAAGGGGAGCTCAAAGAACAAGATAAGCAATTTCCACTTCAAGGTCAAGGAAAATAGCGTTGAATACTTCTATCCTGGAACTCGAACTTGAGGAGCTAAACTATTTGTGTTTTGACGGACACCTCCCTATTGGGAAGGGAGCAAAGCTTTCTGGTTATCAGAACTGTGAAAAGAGGCTGCATATTTTTTCATCGGGGGAGGCATGTGCCCAGTGATGACAATTACAAGAAAAATGCGATCTTCCAAAAAAGGGCAAACAAATTTCCTTTTTTCTGACTGGAATTGTCAGATTTATCTGTAGTGTTATTTTTCAACCAACTTTTTTCGTTTTGTTTGATCTGCATTTCGAAACCAACTTAACAAATAGAATTTGTAATACTGATGAAGTACAACTCATTTTCTCGGAGCCATGTTAATGCCTGTTTTGTATTGTGAGGTGTTTTTTTTAAAAAATAGTTTAAAATAATATATTTTTTATTTTTAAAATAATCCAAAAACATTAAAAAAATTTAAAACAAAAAAAATTAAAATTTTTGAATGCTGCGTAGGTTCTCAACTTAATGTTGTTGGGCTTCTTGTAATATCTACGGACCTGTATTAGTTAATGCAATTTCGGAAAGCTGTTCAGTGCGTGAAAGATTCTTTGGTTTTTCATCTTCTTCGTCTCATTCGTAATCATTTGTTTTTATATTTTAAAAATATTGTTTTAAAAAATATTTTTTTATTTTAAATTAATATATTTTTAAATTATTTTGATAGCTGGTATCAAAAACATTTTTTTTTAAAAAAATATTATTTTAAAAATTCTTTTAAAAATATTATTTTAATACATTTATATACTATTTTAATAGAATAAAAAATATTTTAAAAAACTACTCCAATCACTCTTACCAACAGCCTCTAATACTGCTCCCTACTCCTATATGCATGCTTGTTGCAAAAAATGGTAATAAAACAAATGTGTATAAAATCCCAGTCAGAAAGTTAAGTAGCATGGGCTCACCAGAACAAGCCGCGGGGAGAACGGGTACACAAATTGGTTGCAGCAGAGTGCAAGGGCCTTAAGAGATTCCTGCAGATGTCACGCTCGGGCTCGCAACTCACTCTGAAAGCTATTGCTGTTATGATACCATGCATAGGTCTCCAGCAATACCTATATAGCTCAACGATGGTAGATGGCAGAGAAAGGATCTTAACATAAAGAGAGGCCAAACTTCTTACTTCTTTTGAATTTCTGTTTTCTTTTTTCATTCGGAGGTTCAACTATTAACCTGGAGATTGTCTAGGCTTGGCAACCATGCCTTGCATGCATAATGAATTCATGATTTTGTATACTCTGTAGCCCTAAAAGGCAAATGTTATTCTACGGAGAGATTTTGCGACATCATAAAAAGTTCATCAATTGCAAACGGGCCTATCCTCCACCTTGCTAGGTAGACGATGGTTCAGTTTCAGAAGTCACCAGATAATTGGGCTGCCGGCCTGTTCAAGCATTCATGGTCCACCGACCACGAGGCCCGAGTAATCTAGTTGGGTTCCTCGATTGAACTCGCAGTTGGAGTCCAGGCGGTAAAGCAACAAAAGGAACGAATAGCCACCTCATGTTCAGGATAACATACACAGTATCGATAACGAAGACACGATTATTGTTCCATAGAAAGCAAGCAATTTCTTCTTGGTTTCTGTCTGCCTCTTCACCTGGATAACACTGGGTACCGAAGTTTAGCGACACCAGTGAGATTTCGGAGCATGGAACCGTTTCAAGGAAAGAAAATTAGCTACTTTTTCACAGCTAGAATTAGAAAAATATGATCACCTAACCACCAAGCAAAACTTTGGACCACAAGAAATTGATAAAAACATGATAGTTGCTTGCTAATAATTTTTTAGCAATATTTCCCACATCACGAAATGCGTTGTGTTTGCAATGAGGATATCCAGATGCTAATAATGTTTCAAAGAATAAGACCGGACTATAGCTACCCCCCTCCCTACCTGTGTGTGAAGATTCTCAGCTACATTCAAAACCAGTTGACAAAGAAACGAATTGAGAACAGAAACATCATGATCAGAACAGAATCCGTTGAAAGGAGAACAAAAGAAATGGGAACCTTACAAGTTTGAAGCAGTACCCGTGGGACCGGGCAGGCAGTCCTTGGTAAACCACAACAGAACAAATCGATGAGCCCATTTACTGGAGAAGGCTACCTTGTGAAGGGTTACCTTCTGTGTAATAGTAGTAGTAGTCCATAACAGTAACACCTATATGAGTCCACAATCATAGAACAGTACAAGATGTCTTTCTGAACAAACTCTTACACACAATTATTTTGTCCTGCCACAATCCAACCGATCTCAATTCCAAAGACACAAGCTGGGAATGGTCAGATTAGCTACATGCATCCTCATCTTTATGTTCAGGTCCCACTTGTCGCACAAATTGTCCTCGAATCCGGGGTCTTTGTTCTGCCAGCTTCTTCCTACTCTGGTATCGAACCTAGAAAAGATTATGTAATGTAAGAAGGGAAACTTTAAATACAGTTTGAAACAACCATCTTGATAGATCCTTCATTCTGAATTTCACAAATTCACTTAGATGACTGTTGGGATAACTTTTCACCTGTGAATACTGCTAATGAAAATTCATGGTGCTTGATATGTCCATGGTGATTGATCTTAGAGTTGGGTGTTTATCCATGCACGTGTAAGTGCATAACTGAGAGATCTTTTTGTATGTCACAAAGCTCAAGTACAGTCTTTTACTAAAGATTATCTATATGCTAGGACTGTTTCACTAAAGGTACATTTAAGGAAAATAATTTAATTCTAAGCTTGTATCTAATGACGCAGCAATTTCAGTTACCTTCTTCTCAAAGCATCTCTCTTTCCTCTTCTGGCGGAATTTGCTCAATGCAGCCTCTCTCAGTGCAAAGCGATTTCGACCAACTCCACTCCTGCTCCCACTTTCATCACCAGGTCCAGGAGTTTCACCTTTCTCAACAGCCCCACTCAAAGCGATGCTGCTTCCATTCTGGCCATTGCTCCCATGGTCACTTCCTGAGGCACTTCCATTCAAACTGTAATTACCAGCATTTCCTTCCGTGGGTGTGCTCAACATGTTAGATGACCCACACTGGGGAGCTGCAGCTGCCATATTCAAAGACAGGTCATCATGGTTGGCGAGCTGCTGCTGGGGCATGTTATACACACAATGATTATGGTGCTGCACTTGACCTTGCTGGTTCACACCTCTTGATTTAACCAGAGCTGTGTTAGCAATAGGAGCATCACACTTACCCTGTATTACAGGCTGAGGAAGAGCTGTATGGTCATTCTGCACTGGCTGGAAGGCAGAAGGATATTGGCTTTTAACTGTAGATTTGAGAGTCGGCTTGTCACTGATTACAGAAGGTTTGGCGAAAGTAATATTATTTGTAGAGCCCATGTCATTGTTGTTACTACTTCCATTGGAACGCTGATTAGGAGGTGTGCTATTTGAGTTAGATTGGAGATTTTGCATTGATTCTGTTTTTGCTGCCTCTGAACTATTGTCAAGCGGAGAACAGCTGCCTACATTCCCTGTTGGAGCCTGATCAGCAGTTGAAGCAGAATTATACCTGCATGGAAATGAAGATTCAACTTTCAAATGTATCTTCATCGGAGAACAAAAGGATGGATATAGTCAGAATCTGAACTTCTCCTACCTTGAGAATGCTGAAAGGTCTGAATGCCTCAACACATTTCGGTCATGGGAACTGGCCCCGGCATCTCCAATATCTCTCAGCCTTTTCAAACTCAGCTCAAAAGAAGGCACCTCCTTGGTCTCATAGGTGACCTCATTTTTTCGGTTAGAGGAGAGACCGTTTGGGACGTCTAAGACTAAACTATCCATGCGAGGATTAGCACTGTTTGTGATGCCACCCTTAAGATCATTGCCTTGGTTTCTTAATTCTGTATTGTGTTTCTCACTGTTGAGCTCCTGTTGTCTTTTCTCTAAATGCCCACCATCGTGCTTTGATTTTATTTCAGGAAATTTCTCTCCATCATTATCTGCTATGTTGATAGGTACCTTTTTGATCGGATCTTTAAGCTGCAAAATTGGAATTCTAGGTACTCCTATCTCCAAGTCCTTGCCCATAACAATATTTTCTACAAATTCAACCAAAATTCAAGAAAAGGAGGGAGATAAGGGGACATCAGAGAGTGAAAAAAAAAAAAAAATGACTGCATACAGAGCCATGCCTACCAAGTTCATCATCCTGCTCTCCACACTTCTTCGTTGTAGCCAGGGGCACCCAGCTGTTGTCACATGCCTCAGGCCTGGAGTGAATAAACTGGGCGCATGTGCTATCAGGAGGATCAGATAAATGGTCCTGGTCCCATGGTGACATTGGTTTGGGACTGTCTACTTCAACAGCCCTCTTTGTCCAGGAACTCTGCAAAGACAGAACACAAGCATTGATACAGATATTTGAATACCACTTTGTTACAAGATGCATGTTAAGAGATCTGCCACACGATACCATTCATGTGTTAAGGTACCTTTCTTTGCCAAAAGTATCTTTGCATGCATTGTCTATAGACACATAAAATATATACTTGTGCACACACATGCACATTAACAAGTCCACCGTCAAACACAGGAAAGATACAGAATCATGTCATCAGAAGTTGTGCTCGCTATATGGAAGCTTAAGCTGTTCTGCTTTATCTATGGTTGTTTCTTAAACCATTATTCTAGGATTCATGCAATCATATCACACCATCCTATGTTTTCTCACCAACTTAATCCTTGCACATTGGTTTATGGGTTATCCCTTTCTGAACAAAATACATATCACTCACTAAGTTACCATCATCGCTTTGATATGGCATATGACCAAATAATGTCTGCAACATTTGTTCTCTACTTTTAGCCAGTGATGTATTATGCTTTATTAGAGAAACGTCCTTTTAGCATTGTTGTCTATCTACATCTACTCAAGAGTTAGCATATTTGCACAATAAAGTTTCTAATCAGTAGAAAGACATGCAGTTAACTTAATGACAAAAAGCTACTGGTGTTTTTTTTCAGAGAAGCAATGAATTTTCTACCATCTATGCCATTATCTATGCATCTCATTTGTATGTGGAATACGTAGATTCAAGCAAATGTGTGTGCATGGACAATGGCGTGTCTAATTGTAGACTAAAAGGAACCAACATTGTGTTGTTTTAGTGATACAACAGATATAAGTCAACTGAGCTCCCATTCAAGTCTTTATAATAAAAAAGGAATCTTGCTGTGCAACACTAAAATACTGACATGAAAACAACACACTTAGAAAAAGATCATTCGCCCAGCTTGTACATGTATACATTGCACATGAATTCTAGGGTCAGTGAAGCTTGATTTTGGAAATCCTGAAAATGCAAAATCTCCTTAGTAAAAGACAGGAAGCAAAATTTTCGCTTGAATATTCTATCTCCAGCTTGACCACAGATAACAGCACTGAATATGGCTAGGTACAACATTCCAATAATTAATCACTGACAGGTGCATTGCAGAGCCATATCTATCACAGTTTCTAATTATTGAGTCCCAGATTCAATGGCAAAAAAAAATTGTAGCCCTCGAAGTACAAGGAATACCATTACCCACTACTCTATTACTATCTATATTCTTTTCATTATTCCCTACATAAATATCAAAGTATAAGCTTGTCTATAAAAAAAAATAAAAATTACCTGGGTACCACTTCCATTGTCACTTCCATCCCTTGCATTCAAACCAACGCTTCCAATGCCATCACGATCATTGCTGTCAGTATCGTTGTCTGACTCATCAGCACCGTTTGACTTTGTGGATTTTTGAGTCCGCACAGCACTTTCACTCCCGCTACCACTAGCCTGGTGAAATGATGAATAGTAAATGCAAAACAGAATTTCAGAGCTTTGCATTTTTTTGTGATCCTATATCGCTGAAGTGTTAAATATTGTGAATACAAAAAAAATAAGCCAACAAAAATCCAAACAATACTCCCACAACATAAATGGTTCAAATTTGTATCCATAATGGTGTTCTAAGAAAGATTGACAACTTCCTTTTAAGTTGGAATTTCTCTAAGATTGACATGTAAAATGCATATATATAGGGGAGACTTGAAGTTAAGAGTCCAAATATTGACCCATATTATTTGTTTGATGCACAAATTGACAAAAGTATAGCAACTCACACTATGGCACTTCCTCCAAACATGTTGCCAGAGGATTTTAAGCTCATTTTTTCGAATAGGCTTCACTAAAAAGTCAACTGCACCCTTTGACAAACACTTAAAGACTACATTCATGGAATCATGAGACGACATCACTGCACAAAAGAGTCAACAGGTGTGGTAGTTAAAAGTATCAATTTCTTAAGATGAAAGTCATAAAAGAGTGTCCACTCCAAACAAAAAGAAGAACAAAATAGTAAAGTATACTCACTAATAACAGGAATATTCCGGCAAGTTTTGTGGCTCATAATCTTGCTTAAAAGGCCAATGCCTGAAAAACAAGGCATGGCCACCTCAGTTAAAACAAGATCAATGTGATTTGTCAGATCTTGTAAAACCTTCCAAGCTTGTAGACCATTTGATACAGCACTAACTAAAACAAAAAATACAGAGGGGGAGGTGTAATTGTTAGCTTATAAACAGGAGGAACGGCAACAAATAGGAGAAAGTTCCATGCATTTGCTGGGATACGTAAAAGAGTAATTTACATCATCTGTTACTTCCTTGAGAAAGTAAAACTTTTATCCATTACCAATCATTGTTTAAATATTACATCCAAGAGACTTATTGAAAAAGTTACATTAAGCAAATGGAGAAACACGCAAAAAAAAGATGTCAACCATTACATAATTATATTTTATCAAATGTGATAACTTTACTGTACTTAAATATATAGAAAATATTACAAAGAATAAAAAACCCAACTCAACTCCAACTCTTGAACCCAAACCGAGTACTTAAATATATATAAAAAATATATTTTATCATAATTGTATAAAAAGCTTTACTGTACTGAAATATATAAAAAACCCAAACATAACATAATTATATCTTATCAAATGTGATAATGTACTTAAATATATAAAAAAAATATTACAAAGAATAAAAAACCCAACTCACCTTGGACTCTTGAACCCAAATCAAGTTTATAAATAATCCTACTATTTGCATCCCAAATCGTGAGGTGAAACTTAAGTTTTTGGTAATGGTATAAGAAACTTTTTGATGGAATCCAAGGAACAAGGGAAAAGTGTAAGAAAAATTAACCTGACTTCTCAATTTTTAGATCTTTAGAAGAAGCCAATGAGCCTTGTGGTACAAAGGTGGCATGTTCTCCTCCCCAAACAAGCTTAGGTAAGCCAAATGATAAAATGATCACGAGGCAAAGGCCTCCGGAATTTAGGATTAGGGGTGCTGATTGGATAATACATGAGCTTTGGGGTGCCAAACATTCCATAAAATAAACTTTAAATTGAAGGATATGATTAAAAAGTTTAGAAGTTTTGTGATCAAAATGTAAAATTTGCAAAGTTTGAGGTTGCCATGGCCCCCATCGTTCAGCATAGGCCTGCCCTACCTCTATCAAAACTCTTTGGAACCCTTATCTCTTATCAGAAGCTTGATAAGCATGATTGATGAGCACAAAAGTTTCCTTATTCAAAGATCCTTAAGGTGACATGTTTATTAGAAGACACAAATCTTGTTCTTCTCAAGAAGAGCAAGGCTTGAGTATCATCCTAAAGGAATAATTATATTTTTTGACTGTTCTGAAACAAACACATACAAGATGGATGGGGAAGTCATCTTTATTTCCCAAAAAGAGTTTGTGTTTGCTGTTTTTAGGAGAACGAGAAGCTATGTCACGAGGCTTCTAATACTGCCAGTGGACCTGACAACAAGCTTCACATAAACAATGAGGATAATCTGTCCAATTTTCATAGCAAGCCAATGCATGCATTGCTGATCTGCCCCGAAGATGCAGGAGGAGGAGAGATTGGAGAAGGAAAGAGAACGAGATGAGAGTGGAGGAGAAACCAAGGGAATAAATATAACAGTCAAGATAAGGAGAAACTAAATCTCAAGTCCAATTGTTAATCGTCAAAACATGCAACTTCAGGAAAAATAAATTATGGATGCTCTTATACAAGCATCAAAACCCATACAGAACAGGAATAGGAACTTTTACTGTTCTTCTATAACTCTGAGGGCAGACGCGCCTTTATTTGAAATGGAATAGGGAGAAAGTCAGCACCACAAGAATTGAGATCCTAAATAAAACCATTTAAATGGGGGAAAATTAAAAGTCCTAGTTAATAAAACCCCTAATGGAAAATCAAATATTATATAAATGAACAATCTGAAATAGTTTAATAATGCTTATATATTTAATAATCTAGAGTAAGAGCTAGATAAACAGTTTCTTCACATTTGCCATCACTTGAATTTTTATGTCTTGATTTAAGAGAAAGAGTATCTTCAGTTTCTTGAGCATCTCAGGACATTACTCATCAGACTTCCTTTTGCAATACATGTCAGCAGAATAGGGTAGCTAAAAGAGAGAGATGCTCGACTGAAGTTGCCAAAAGCATTCTATGATAAGTTATCACCCATGTATCTCTTTTTATATGAAGTTTAGGTCCTGATTCTCTGAGCAAAATAATAGAGCAGGCCATGACAATACTTAGCTCATGCATCATTTTCTTTGCATGATTTGAAATGTCTTCTACAGATCATATATCAGGTCAGCTCTTAAGCAAAAATAAGTTAGCAGCGTAAAAATACTTACCTTCATAGCCACAATTTCTAAGCAACGCACTGACAACATGGCGAGTTGAATCATCATTTTCCACAAGCAGAACCTTAAGAGACCGAAGAGGCAGGAACCTCTCCCAAATAACCAAAGGCCCTTGAGACTGTTGCTGTTGACTCTTAATTACAACCTGGGCATCATTCGGGACCTGAAGCAGTTCCATGCCCTTATCATTCATATCTTTTCCATCCTCATTAATTTGTGACTCATCTTCCTCTGATAGCTCCTGGCCCTCGCCCATGATCCCATCCCTTACTTCCTTCTGCTCATCTTCTACAATATGATTTTGTTCTGCGACCCGTTGGTCAATGGAAGCATTTTTATTCATTTGAACTAATAACATCAATCAGATTCAAAACGACACAAATAAGGAACACATCGGACCGAGTAGGTGAGAAAACATTCTTTATTCTGCAAGAGAGATTGCATATTTCATTGTCTCCAAGTTAGTGATCACATCAAACACAATAGCTCAACAAGTCCTGCACAAGTTATGCAAGTCGCACATCAAATGCTATACACAAAACCATAACCCCAGAACTACACTGCGATAACCTTTGAATGCTCAAACATTTTGATAGCGTAGCAATATCTTACATATCTATAGCCGAGAAAATATAGAAAAAAGAAAAGGTCAATTTGTTTATATATCATTAATGTTCAATAATTTGGATCATAAAAACATTAAATGAAACATACAGTTCCTAGGTATTTAGCTCGGCAAAATTAGAACATTTTATTTTTCTTCAGACACAGAACACATCAAAGATAAGATTCAAAACTCTTTCTTGAAAAAAAACACAGTCATAATTTTGTTCTTCAATTTCAAGGCAAGCAGACAAGCCTGCAAAATGGAACCAATATCGATGTCTTGTCTCCCATCCCTCGCTCGAAATAAGAATCCAGACTATAAAAAGCAATAAAAAAGAATCCAAAAAATGGACATCAAACACAGTTTCCTTCATACAGCAATAAAATAAAACTAGATCTTGAAATTTTTATCCGCTAAATCGAATAAAGGCAAAAAAGAAATTCACACATGTAAAATCAACCGAACTCTGATGAACCAAGGAGACTTTACTTCTATGGATTTGAACCATATGAAAAGATTGCAAGCTAAACTTTATTTTCCCTTTCTGTCCAAAATTCTTGAGTCTCTGTGTTTCCAAGCTTCTTTTGTTCCTTTATGTCAATTTTCTCAAAAACCAAACAGATTATAGTAACAGAGATCAAAATCTCTCAAATTCCGACCAGGTAAAAATAAAAAGCTTCAAAACAGCTAAAAATGCAAGAATTCATTTTTGTTAAAAAAGTACCCCTTCATTTCTTCGAAACAAACCTTAAGAATTCAAAACAAGTTTATTTTCCTCAGTTTTCTCAGCAACCAAACAGACAATAAATTATAAAGTTAACAGAATATTGCAGTTTCAAAATTTTCAACAAAAAAAAAATAAAGAACAAAAATTGAAAAATAAAATAATTAAACCCCGTATCTTCTCGAGAAAAAAATACCGTTTGTTTCATTTTCCATGAAAAAATTGAGTTGGTAGCTCAGCAGCGTGTCAAACAGAAAAACAAATGATGACTTTACCTTTTAAACTTCATCCTCTCCCTCGATCCAGTTATCAGCCTTCAAAAATTTATGTACTTGAAACAAAGATTAGAGACTGATAAATCAAATACATTAACTTCTAGGGTTTCGTTCACAAAATCTGCAAAGAAGAAGGAACAACTTGACTGGTTGAGAGAAGCTAAATAAAATACTGATATTCCAGGAAGGAAAAGAAAAGAAAGGAAAAGAAAACAGAAAAGATATTACTATACTCCCCGTTTTCTCCTCTCGATGACGTGGAAAAAATGAAGGCTCCCAGCCCTGCCATGTCAGATACCACGGGAGAACATGATATATGAGCTGGCAAGGGATCAAAAGCCGTGCTGCGAATAAACTGTCACGAATCTCACGATACGGTGGATCCTCGTGTGTGTTAGAATGGCTGTTTCCAGATATGTGTGATGATAAATTGATTTAAGTTGGATTTTAAGATGAATATTGATTCAGTGAAATATAGTTAATTTTGTTATGTTTTTTATAATTTAATTAATTTGATTAAACTTGATTTAAATTTGATCAAATAATTATTATATGAAAAAAAAAATTGAATTGAATTAATTTAATGGTTTATATTACTTTTTGGATAAGTTTTCGAACTTACTTTTTGTTTTTTAACAAAAAAACAAAAACATCATGTCGTTTTTTAACTTTCTTTTTGTTTTTTAACCAAAAAAAACCTGACCACACCTAAAAAAAAATGGATATGGATTGCCCGCGCTAAGAGGAATGTATTTGCTGACGTGGAGCGTTAATCGTGAATGATGAGATGATCTCATGAGGATCTCGTAGATCATATGATGAAACGTGGCGCGGACTGCAGCGAGTTAAAGATGCTCTTGCGTTTGGGAGTACGATTGCGATCTGTAAAGACGGAAATAATCTTAGTGGCTGCTGATTTTTTCGAGGAAGGAGACACGGAGCTGACACGCGAGCAAGAAAATATCTTTGATGACGTCGTTCAATAAAGGGCCGGGTTATCGGGTTCGGTCCATAGGGAAACATGGAACTGGGCCGGTATTGTAGTATGGTCCATGAAAAGCAACAAAATCCAATATCACCAAACCAAAGAAAACGATATTGTAGCCTACTGGCTAGCGCACCTGACCTCCGCGGTGAAAGGATTCTGAATTATTTTTTAATGCAAGAGAAGAGGAGAAGGTTTCGATGTTGTAAATACGTTTTTCACTGTCATAATTCTTTTAATCCGTAAATGGAGAGATAATGTTTGTTTTTAATAAAATAAAAAATAAATAAATTGATAAAAAATATTAATGTTAATTAAAAACTTTTCATCAAATATAATGAAAAATGTATGAATTAATAGATAAATAAATAAGTTATTAATTTTAATTAAAAACTAAATCGAGATGAAGAAAAAAAATAAATGTAAATAAAAATATTTAATTCATATGTCTTTTTATTTATTTTAGAGATTAATTTTGGTTGCTACGTATAGATAATTTTTGTTAATGTATCATGTAAATATAATTTATTTGTCTAAAATTTTAAAGAAAAAAATTAAGATAAATTATATTAATACAACTGAAGTATTGTAAAACCATAGAAGTAATTCAAAATACTAATTGCTATTTAAAACAAATGTATAAGAGAGAGGATGTTAATTAAATTTAAATTAAAAAATTCAATGGAAAGTAAATGTAAAAGGCAAAATATTTATGCAAATTCAAATATTTTACTTTAGCTATCTTATTTATTTATTATTTATCTAAGAGGTTAGTAAATGATTTTTATTTTTGTTTTTGTATATTTTTTTTTTAATTAGAGGCCTTAATGTTCAGTTCGGGCACGAGCTTGACAAAATTAACTGACCTGTGCTGGATTTAGCTCAACTCACACTATGACCGGATTAAGTTATAATGATATTATTCATGTATAATAAACTATATAATAGCCTGTTTTATAAATAAAAAAGGTCATAGTGGCTAGATTCAAGTTTTTATTTTGTTTTTTAATTTTTATTTTGAAATTGAAGTATTGTTTGGTCATTGGAACAAAAAAGACAGAAATAATTAGGATAGAAATAATACATTATTTTATCATTCATGCTGTAAAATGATAAAAAATCATTTTAAAATTATATTAAATATAATTTTATTTTTATATCTTTGTACTTTTCTTTCCAATTAAATTCATCTCGTCTAAGAAGTTCAAAAATATCAACTAAACATAATCTGAGAATAATATCATGTTTTTTTAAAAAAAAAAAACGAAAAATAAATCACCGAGTAAACGAGTAATTTTATTATCTAACAGGTAATTATTAACGATATCAACAGGGAATTTATTGAATAGAAACTTTTTTGTGGAGTGAAAAAGGTATGGCTATTTGAAGGCTATGTGACCCATGCAAATCTCCTGGGCAGACATGCATCATAATAACCTTACCCTCCTGCAGTCCCCGGCGGTCAAAAACTCCAGACGAGGAGGGGTGTCTTCCTTGTAGCTGGATGAACATATCTGTCTTCAAAGCATCATCAGTCACCATCAAAACCAAAAATAGAGAATCAGAACGGCAGCATTATGAATCCACGCAAGGAGATCATAAGAAATAATAAAATTTCAGTCTTCAAGCAGCCCCAGGGGGACTGGTTCAAGTCCGTTAAAATTTAAGCACAACAATTGAAAGATAGTTTATTTTCATGTTTTTAAAATATTTTTAAAAAAAATTAAAATTTTATTTTATTTTTTTAGTTTTAAATTATTTTTTTATATATTTTTTAAATCATTTTGATACATTGATTTCAACAATAATTTTTCAAAAAATAATAAAAAATATTATTTAAATATATTTTAAAATAAAAAATAATTTAAAAACAATTATTATTATATTTTCAAACAACCATTTATTAAAAAACATGTCATGTCATGTTAAAAGAGTATATTTTAAATATTAAACTCTGTTTTAATCATAAAGATTGTATATTTTATTTTCAATTTTACCTTAAATATATTTTATTAATCATGTTGTCTGGATAAATTTTCTACAGAAACAAACCTAAAAATCCTATTGCTCTAAACTCGCATGATAGAGGGGGGAAATGATGATGAAAAATCAAATTAGATTTCCAGAATTTCAAAAAAAAAATTATAGAGAAAAGAAAATACAATTCATTCCACTTTCAAGGAAAATTCGAGTAATTGTACGGTACCTAATCGACTCCTTATCTCTCGTTCCAGTGTAGTCTCACCAGCTCTCAAAAAATTAAAGTAACCAAACCTGAATAAATTACATGCGAATACAACATACTATTTAGTACTGTGGTTCAATAATATTGTTTTATTTCTTTTAATTTTAACTTATTTTTAAATTTTTTTTTATCATTTTGATATATTAATATTAAAAATAAAATTTTAAAAATAAAAAATTAATTTTAATACATTTCAAAATAAAAAATATTTTAAAATAAAATCTTTCAATACTCAAAAATTGCAAAGAGCTAAAATAGAAAGCGAGCTAGAGCTAACAAGTACATGCATAGCAGCGAAAAAACATCAAAACAGACATCATACTAAGAAATTTCTCTGGAGTGAGTATTATGTGTGCTTCTTAAAAAGAGAGATTCACGAGTACATTTCGAAGAAAAAGGTGGATAAAAAAAAATTCAATCCCCATAATTTTTTTTTTTCGTGTCTGTTTTTTTTTTATGAAATAACTAACTCCGAAAGCAACATGAAGAAGAGAAGAGAGGGAGAGATAATAATAAAAAAAGTTGTTTTAAAGTTTAAATGTATATATTTTTATTACTTTTCGTGAAAATTAATGTAATTTTCTTTTTATTACTATGTACAACTTTCACTTTAAAATAGATATGTAGAATAACTGGTGTAGGTTATCTGGATGTAATAAAAATATTCTCTTAAACTAGCTTCCGCTTTCAGTTCTTACTGATGTGGACAAGATGAAGGCTCACAACACTGCCATGTAGGATTTTTGTTTCTGACGTGGCACGGGATCAAAAGCCGCCCTGTGAATAATTTTGTGACGACATGGTGATCCTATGTTTTTTTTTTTTCGGGTGCTGATGCGGATAAAATCGAATGTTTATCCAATCTCGTGTTTGTCTGAATTATCTATGCAGGGAGTGTGTTTTTTATTCGGCGTCTTTTTAAAAGTATTTTCTTTTAAATATTATATGAATATTTTTAATTTCTTTAAAAAAAAATTATATACTCATGTAAAAAATAAAAATAATATTATTTTAATATATTTTTAATTAAAAAATATTTGTACAGGAATATTATCCACTGCATTATTAAATACACATGATAAAACTTTTTTTACAAGCAGGAATCCCAGGGACTGAAGTAATGGAGTTTTTGTTGATTGCGTTGCATTTTTAAATAGGCTAGATTGATTAAAGGATGGTTGTTGATTTAAGGACAAGTTTTTTATATTATCTTAACTGACATGTTAATCATGATAAATTACAAATCGGTGAAATCATTATAATAGTTCAACAACCCGTGATGTACATACACAATAAAAAGAAAAGGCATTTATTTAAATTAAACTTATCAAAGTAGCATTCTTAATTTCTCAATGAAAAAAGCATAAAAAAAACAAAAAAACAAGTCCACATGATTTGAGATATTCCATAGTAGTGACTTGTATTAAACAATAAAAAATCCTTATTTCTTTATTTTTCTTACATCTATTTCTCCGAGTACACTGGATCCGGGTACATAAATTCGCTGATTTGGAGCGTCGCTTGCTGTGAACTGTTCTTGGAAGATCTTGCTGACCACGCGAACAAACGTGGCACGCTGTCCAACGAGTTAGAGATGCTCTCGCTTTTGAGAATCGTAATTTGATGGTGTTATGTAATGACGGAAATGCCCTTAGTGACTGTTGAGTGCTTTGAGAAGGCGACAAGGCGCTGACACTCGAGCAAGAGCATATCTTCAGTGACGTCATACATCACAGAACCGGGTTGTCGGGTTCGGTCTCGAGCGAAAGTTAAAAATAGGCTTGGGCTTAGATTTTACGTTTGGTCCTGGGCCGAATCTGTATTGTTGTGGCTACGAAGTTTATTATTAACTTATGTGATGTGAGTGATTGTAGTATGGATTATGGTTTAAAGTATTTTTTATTTAAATATATATTAAGATGATTTTTTTTTATTTTTTAAAAATTATATTTAATATTAGTATATTAAAACGATTTAATAATACTAAAATTTATTAATTTAAAATAATTTTTTTTTAATATTTTTAAAAATATAATTGTATTATATTTTCAAACGAGACCAATTAATGGCCAATGGAGGATTCATTTTTTTGAAGATTTATACTTGCCAATATGGTAATTATGATTTTTAAAATTATATGTGTATATTTAAAAATAAATTAATTTAATATTTTTTAAAAAGATATTTTGAGTACTGAATAGCAAAACAATCTAAAACTAAAAAAAAAAATTATTTTTTTTTTAAAAAAAGTCAATTGCTTATCGTTTCTACTCGTGAGGTGCCTTGACACATACATGGATTATCCACCTTTATTTTGTCTAGGCTCTTTATGGTCCCGCTTTGGAAAACTTCATGCTTCTTATCTGATGGACTAATTAATTAGGTAAGGTGCAACAATTTTTTTTCTGGTCAACCATTCTGATTATTAAGAATTGGAATTAAATATAGGATGCGCGTGGAAGTCTAACCTGCAACTTGAAGGGTTGGAAATTTCCAGCTTCCACTTCGAATTCTGCCATTCTACCAAGTAGTTTAATGTTTTTAATGAAAAATGTTTTTTAAATTGATGCTATAAAATAATTAAAAATATATATATATATATATTAATATTAATAATTTTTAATTAAAATATTATATATTTAATTACTGCTATTATATTATAAAACAATTAATATTTTATATAAAATAATTTTTATTATTTAATTAAATTATTTATAATTCTAGTATATATAAAATTTATCCCATAGAAATTATAATTTTCATAGGAGCACGAAATAAATTAATAAATATAATGTGATGGTTGACGCACACCACCACATTTGATAGGTTTTTATTTTTACTTTAAACTTGCAGCCCCGACCTAAAGCTGAAATCAACCACCACACACGGCGTCTCTCTTCACTGCCATCTCCCCCTTCCACCATGTCCCTCTCTTGGCAGAACCTCCACTGGAACCAAAACCAACACTGCCATTAACCAACCCCCTCACCAAGACTAGCCCTCACCTATTTACCTCCACGAATTATGTTAGGTTTGTTGCCATTACATATGCAACAAATGGTGGCTACAACCATTGACTTTGGTAGCTACCATTGTTGAAGAAGAGAAGAAGTTGGCAGCCACATTTGTTGAAGAAGTTTGGCAAGTTTGGCAACCATCATTGTTAACAAAAGAGCATGAGAAGCTACTATGGATGCCTATAAAAGAAGCATGATCTTAGAGAGCAAAATGAGAGAGTTGAGTGAGAGATATTACAGCCAAAGATGTGAGAAATATAGGAGAGAGTGGGCTGCCATTGCAGCACCAAGAAGAGAGAAATAGAGTGAGGTTGAGAGTTGTTAAAGAGGGAATAATTCCTCCTCATCTATTATTGTAAATCTTGTTCTCTCCCTATATAATCAAATGGCTTCTCCCGTGGATGTAGGCGGTTTGCCGAACCACGTAAAATATTGTGTCTCAGTGTGCTTACTCCTCCGATGAGCAATAATCAGTACATCACCGGTCGTTGGAATCCCCTACAAATTAGCCCTCTCCCTCACAAACCCAGTAGCCTCTCACATCTTCCACTACTAACACGCCTATAGTGAACCAACCCAACCATCAAACCACCACATAATCAGCCCCGTGTCTTCCTCACACAAACCCGAAAACCCATCTCACCCAGTCACCTAAAACCCATCTTCATCTCTGTTTCAAACCATCAACCCATTAGATTCCCCTAACCAACGGTCAGCTCAGCATCCCCCATCGACCCACACACCAGCCCAATCGAAAGAACCTAGACCCAAACAACCATAGACCACCGTCACAACCTCCAATGCTCTCCAAAAACCCTCGTGGTTTTCTCATCTCGACAAAAGATCCACCCAGAACTCAAAGCAAATTGATCCAAGTTTCAAGTGTTTCCTGAAGCACTGGTCAATGAAGGAGGAGGAGAACGATTTTATATTTTATATACTATGTTTATAAACAGAGTTACAATAAATAGAAAAGCATGTATTTTCTGCTTCAACAAAACTGAGTTTTGAACGTAGAAAATGGTGGACCTATGTACAAAATTTACGGCTCGTTTTATTTGGTATTGCGGTAGTGTAGTTGTATTTATTGTTTTATAAAAAATATTTTTAATTAAGATTGATTTAAAAAAATAGTTGTTTAGTTAAAATTATAATTAAAATTAAGATTGAATAAAAAATAGTTTAATGTGTTTAGTTAAGAATATTTTTGAAATTAAAGTTATAAAATATTTTTTAAAAAATATATATATATATTAATATTGATGGTTTTTAATTTAAATGTTGTAGATTTAACTATAGCTATTACTTCATGAAATAAATAATATTTTATATAAAATATTTTTTATTATTCCATTAAATTATTTATAATTCCATTACGTATAAAATTCATCCGACAAGAACTATAATTTTTATAATTTTTTGAGCGTACAATAAAATTAGATAAAATATTATCAGGAATAAAATTGATTTGATATTACAGTGCTAGTAAATTTAATTCACTCTACACTAGTTTTTCAAGAAAAAAATATTGTTTACATGACAATGCGAGTAAATTTAATCCACTCTAAACTAGTTTTTTTTATAAAAAAAATATACAAAAAATAAACATATTAAAAAAAAAAAACTGCTCATGCGAACAGTGCAAATAAATTGCACTGTGCACATAAACTCTCAATTTTAAAAAGCAGCTAAGAGCTGCTGCGCAAAATTCACATTCCAAACATGAATTATCATGATGCCATCAAAGTTAAACTATGTTTTTGATGTAACCAAACATAATATTTGTTGTAGTTGCTTCAAACGTAGAAGCAACCACGCAAATGAACGGACTCTAACTGTTAAATAAAAACTTAGTCACAATCACTAAGCCAAACAAACTCTTATTTTTGTGTGTTTGAGGTTGTCAATATATATATTTTTTTACACAACACAATATAAATTTAGATGCTAAAATTATAGATAATTTTTTTAAACTAATTACATCTTGATAATTTCATATAAATAGTAAATAATACTATAATATAATTAAAATAAAAGTAAAAGTAAAATAAACAATAAAAACCTAAAAAACTAAAAATAATAGGGTAATTAATTAACCATTTATTCTATAGTTATAAAATTTGATATGATAATCGATCTAATAAAATAGTCTAATCATAAAATAAGTGGGTTGACTCAAATCTTTCAAATTAAAAAATCACCATACATATGATTGTTTCAACATCATACAAGAAAGATTATTTAGCAAGAACAATAATTATTAGTTTTGTCCTTTTTTATATAAGAAAGTGCCAATACTAAACTCTAAAGCAAAGAAAAGTTGTTATTCTACCCATAATGTCCACTTCTGCTGCATGTTTGGTGAACATGGATGTTCTATTCTCCTTAGCATCAAAGATTAGAAAAAAAAAATTGAAGAATGTCAACTCCCCTGCAATTCCCCAGCTTCGAAACTTCAAGGCTCAACCCAAAAACCTATTCAAGTAAAATCAAGAGACGCGTCTCTCTAAAAGTAGAAGAAAATAGAACTCGAACCATAAAATTTCGCATGCGCAAGAACATAGACTCAATCACTTGTGCTTCTGGTTTTCACTAAGCATGTACAAACAGCTTTGGACATAATATCAGCTTCTTTCTGATGCCACTACCCCTTGCTAGATCCATTACTTGACAATAACAAATCAGTTCCAAGATAAAAGGAGAAGAGAACAAGGGACAAAAGAAAGGATACGAGCATCGAGTGGATCTTTGACTTATTAATTCAGACACCATCAAATCAACCTCCAAAGAAATCGACAGCAACACGATTTAACAAAGAGACAATGTTCATATTTGAACACTGTCTCTACTCTCTAACAAAGTGATAATGTTTAAACCAAATAGTTGACCCAATTTTTTTTTTAAAAAAGTGTAGAAGTAGCAACGAGAATAAGTAGGAGAGATAGAACACCTGTAGAAGTAGCCTGATTTCTCCAAAAAAACTCTCTATTAGAAAACAAAGCAATTTAGTTTTTGACTGTTTAAAGAATAAGAATTTCTTGGCTGTTCAAAGAAAGAAACCAGGTTGCAAACTTTAGCTTTCCTTTTGCTGTTAGTCACTGTGTTAAAAAAGAATTAATATATATATAAAAGTTGGGTTGGGATTATCTGAATCACGGATTAATTCGCTCGCTGGTTCAGTCCATGTTTAATAACTATATTTTATTTATACAAAATCAAGAAAATCATCTATCTTACATGGCATTTATACTCTCTATGACCTCATGAATTTGATCTAATTTTACTATACTCAAATATGATTTTACTAGTTTTTAGTTATATTTTGCAGGCATTACAAAACCTAGGAAAAAAAGCGATGCACGCTATTTATTTTTACAAGTAGTTCAAGATTCGGACATTAGAGGAACATGTATCTCTGTTCATTATTGTAATCTCAATAATAAAAGCCTATAAAACATTACCAAAATTGATTATAGGAGTATTCTGACAATAAATGTCCAAAAAATGAATAAGACTATAAGAAGTGAATGCCCCGGTAAAAAAATTGTTAACTAGCTTGACGTTTCATGTCTTTTTTTATATATAAATATATATTTTAACATAAATAAAATCATTTTTTCTTGAGGATACGTGCAATTTTTTTTTCTTTCTTCAAAAATTAATTGCAATTTTATCAATTAAGGGGGGAAAACATAGAAGAGAGGAGAAATAATTGAGAAGGATGCCTTCTACGAGGCAGTTATTCCAATTCAAGCAGAGAAGGGAAAAGAATGTTGTCCTGTGAGGCTATGATTTTTCGCTTTTAACAGACTTTGCTTCTTATGCCTTCCTTGTAGTTTGGTACGAGTTTCTGGCCACGTTAACAAACGCACGCAATTGAATTAGATTCCTGAAAGTTGCCCGCACTGCATTTTGTTTTTTCGAGGTTTGTTCCAGATTCCTTATCCGTTTTCTTTTTTCTTTTTTCATTTTACCTTGAAAAAAAAAGTGTGACCTCATGGCTCATCAACGAGCATGGCCTAAGCATCTGGTCAATGGGGTGATAACCGATGGAACACTAGTGTATACTAGGCATGACGATCGAAGTTTTTTTCAGATTCAGAACATGTAATTTGATAGATTGGTATGCTTCTGTTGAATATTTACACTATCTTCCCACACGCACTCGAGTAGAGCGATAAACTGGCTCCGTCCAGCTTTCTATTCGATCAGTGGGAGAAAGATGAAGACTTGGAATGACTAAACGGGAAACAAAATTTTAATACACAGTGACAAATATAGTTCATCTTCAACATAGACGCAACTCGGGCAATAATGAAAACTGAATCAGTTACACAGCTGCAAGAGATAGGCTTAAAACCCCTGGTAGGAGCGTAGATTCACAGCTCAAGAAGATAAAAAACTGCGTATAAGCAACATGTAGGGAACACAAATTAGCATGCCTCGCATTGATCTGAAAGGAGAGGACTATCATGCTGAGAAAGAAAAACTGCGAGATGAGAGAGAAGAATGCTGATAGATGAGAAGCTAAGATAGGTGAGCACAATGTTTCTTATGCATTTAGATTGTGAATATATTGATGTTGAGTAGCTTGTCAATTGCTACAATAATAGGTTATCCATGGAAGTTGGGAACTCAAACAACCAATCCATCCATTCTCAACACATGCAAGAAACAGAAAAACCAGGTAGCACCTCACAAGAAGTAATGTAAACAACAAGAAGAGAGATAGTAGCTCCTGTCCAAACAAAACTAGAACATGGTCTTTTGAGTCAAATAAAGCAGTTTATTCGGTTTCCACTATTGTTTGCTATTTCTGTTCAAAGAACCCTTAAAAACGAATTTCAAAACCAATTGTTATAGCAAAATTGAATGGCACTGACATCTGTCCATTTAATCACTATAAGCCAAATGCATCTAACAACAAATCATATCGTCAACCAAGTCCATTGAATGGCCTCCTTGCTCCCCAAACAATAAAATTCTGGTACTGGTTTAGGCTTGTTTATTTGATATAATTGTTAACCTCCTTTTTTCTAAATACCATGCATGTAGTCTCCCACATGCAAAGAATGACCTAACTTGAGAATATGTTGCAGAACTATGGGAGTTCATGCTGCTGCAGAGCATTTATCCTCGTGGTCAAGATTCAGAGCTTCCAGCAGCTTTGGCCAGGATTCTGGAATTCCTCCAGGAAGATCAAACTCCAACAACTTCCCACGACTGCGGTAGAAATCCTCAACAGGTTGACTCTGCAAGAAAATATGGTTTGCAGATTTCAGGCCATTAATTGCAGAACAAATGACAATTACAGCTATTATTGTCAGAATCATTTTAAAAAAACCTAATTTATGCCAAGAAGTTAAGCTCAATTATTATGATCGCGCACTTCTCTACCCAATATGCCCACTCCAAGGCAACATTTTTGTTAACATTTACCACTTTAAAAGGAATGATAAACGGAGGTGGAGGGAACAGAGGAAATATGCAGCATGGCATCCATGAATTGAAAAGAAAATTCTGGCATTTATATGTTAAGCAAACACCCTATGGACAAACATTATAGATAGAACAATGAATTTGAAATCAAATGCACGCAACTACACTGTATACGTATCACAGGAATGCCCAACTGATCTACTGCCTTTTCTCACGAGTAATATCAAGATAAACTACTGTTTCTTGTCCTCTCTTTTTTCCCGAATTCTGTTGTGCAAACCACTGCTGAGATGTAAAAGTACAACTAAGCACACCTAGATTATGATGCAATTAGAACGACAGTAACAATAAAAAACTAGAGTTCATGATTGTGTACATATTGATGGAAATGACAGCTGAAATTGGGCATAGTACCAAATATTACTTTTTTTTAACAAAATCTTTTTTTTTTTCAAAAAGAAAAAGGGCAAAACAAGAAAGGCAATCTTAGTCTTTGAGAACTATAAAGTGAACGAGAGAGTCAAACATCTTAATGTTTAGATTTCAGACATCCACAAATTCAGAATTCCAAAAAAAAGTAAAATTGATCTTGCACTTGTGTTTTTCATGTGTCACCGTGAAAAAACATAAAAATAATAAGTCAGCCATATATTTTGAGTGGAAATCAGCATGTAGAACAGGTTAGTTTGTTGCATCGGTAAAAAATGTATGCGCTTTGAGTGAGAACATGTATCAATGGTTTCTAACAAATTCATTTGTAACGCCAAGACTATTTTTTACTTTCCACCACATGTTGCCATATACAAGAGCACTTATTATCTTTCCAACAGTGATAATCATTTAGAGAGAAATCAGAATAGACATACTGAAGCTTTTTAGGATCCATGTATCATCTCAAATCTACGGAGGAGGGTTTGGGGGGTTTTTTTTTGGAGTGGGGGGGCATACTTTTCTCTCGTCAATTATCTGCAAGTTTTTCTGTGGTCTAACAAATAGATATAAGTTATATTTCACTTTTTTTCCCAAATATACAACAAGGTACCATACACAGGCTATAAAATATTTCATCTGGAAGAAAAATACTTAAAAAGAAGATGATATCCCATAAATTACACATAGCTGATCAACAGATGATGTGTTATAGAACTTCACAAGTTCATATGATGATTATATTAAAAAAAAGCACCAATAAGAAAAATGAAAGATGCAGTAATACCATTTCATAATAAATACGTAGTCGCTCCTTAACAACTTCTTCAGTGTCATCAGCTCGTTGGATAAGCTTTGGTGCACATTGTGGAGGAGCAGGAAGTGGATCCATATAAATTCCAGGATTCCCGTTCTCACCCTTGATGTCAATGCAAGCAATGTTGTAATTTCTTCCACACTCAACGCAAATCCTTCTCCCAAGGCATTTTGCAAGCAGCGCTTCTTCTCGAAGCTTGAGGTTCACCACCAAGTCAATGTCTGTTACTCCCTCCAGTATTTCCTGCAGTATGACCAGAACATGAATATCAGGTTAGATAAACAGACACCAGAGTAATTGTCTACAATAGAAGAGAAAAGGAAAACAAAGCACTTCACGTAACAATTTAACTCAAAAACTGCTAATTAGAAAACTAAAAGTGCTCAACCAGCTAATCATTCACAACTAGAATTAATTTTTTTTTAATCAGTTTCAAAATCCATGAGAAATATATAGACAACTGCCAACAAAACTACTCAATAATAACAACAGCTCACCGCTTGTCTAATAGTTCGAGGGAAACCATCAAGAATGAAACCAGATTCACCCTTAGCTTCTCCAGCTTGAAGACGTTTTGACAGTAAGCTTATAATGATCTCATCAGAAACCAATTTCCCTTGATTCACAGTCTCCTTAAGCTACAGTACAGCAACAAAAAGAAAAATCAATAACAATCCGCGCAACAATGTTCAGATACCAATATTTGTTAGCCCCGTCATGTGGGGCCCAACTACTATAGCACCCGAGAATTTTTCCAGAGTAAAAAGCAAAATATCAAACAGGTAACAGTCAGTGTCACAATCTCCAAGAAAAAAAGCAGTCTTTAATAAATTTATAACGCGATTGAATTCAAACAAAATCAATAAAAGTTACGATGCAATTCATTTCGAAATTTCAACTGCAGAGATTCAAACTTTCGCCAACCAGAGAGCCAAAAAGAAGAAAGAGGCGCAAAAATCTAAAACCCTAAAAAAAGAGAGCAAATACCTGGGATGCAAGTGGGCCAGAGGAATTGAGCTCCTCGCGAACCAGATCACCGGTGGCGATGTGAGGAACACCGAGAAAATTGGAAAGACGCGAAGCATAGGTACCTTTACCTACACCAGGACAACCAAGAAAAACCCACTGGATATTTCCTTCCTTAGGTTCCTGACGGAGAAGTAGAGAGTTGTGAGAAAGAAAAGAAGGTACTTTGAGGTCAATTTCGGAATTCAATGTAGTTATAGAAAAACTTCGAGATATACAAGAAGAGAGTGATTTTATTGAGGTTTTAGGGATTCTTGAAAGAGCAGCCATGGATAGATCCGGGTTTTTCTTGGTTGGAAATAGAAAGAGAAGAGATGGCGTGTGGAAAGCAGGAGGCTGCTTAAACTATGTTTGGTCTGGGTGAGGTGATGGAAGGTCAAGGCTTTTAGAGTACAGTGAGTTTACTTTTTAAAATATTTTTTATTTATAAATATATTAAAATAATTTTTTTTATTTTTTAAAAATTATTTTTAATATTAAAATATCTGAAAATTTCAATTATGTTATAAAAGAGGGGTGAGACAGCACGTGATTTTTGGCTTATTTGGTATTGAGGTTGCTATTATAATTGTAGTTTTAAAAAAATTATTTTATAAAAAGTATTTTTAGTTGAAGTTGGTTAGGAAAAATATATGTTTAATTAAAACTGTGATTGAAATTGAGATTCAATAAAAAATAGTTTAATGTGTTTAGTTAAAAAATTACTTTTTAAATTGAGGTTGTAAAAAAATTAAAATATATATATATATATATATATATTATTTTTAATTTAAATATTATAAATTTAACTACTGTTATTACATCATGAAATAAATAATATTGATATCAAATATTTTTTATTATTCAATTAAACTATGTGCAATGTCATCACATACAAAATCTATCCAATAAGAACTATATTTTTCATGGTTTCTTAAGCGCGCAACAACAAAAACTAAATTTTTTAATTTATATAGTGTTATTAAATAATAAAGATTGTGATATCTTTATTATTGAAATTGCAATCAAATTCCACAAATATTGCGTCATCATGCGATATCTTTCTAATTTATGTAACGTTATTAAATAATATTAAATACTAGTTTTTCGAGTATAACATAATTTTTTTAAAAAAATTACAATTTCATTATGTACAAAAGTCATTCGACAAAAACTACAGTTTCCATTATTTTTTGAGCATGTTATAAAATTAGATAAAATATTATTAGGAATAAAATTGAGATTACTGTACAAGTAAATTTAATTCATCTTAAATTAATTTAAAAAAAAACAAAAAAAATATTATTCACGTTCACGTGAATAATACGGGTGAAATCAATTAACTGTATTGGTTTTTCAGGGAAGAAAATAAACTTTTCGCATTGGTTTTTCAAACAAAAAAAAAATATTCATGTGAACAGTGCGACAGTAGAGCATGGCTTCACTATTCATTGAACAGTGTTCATTAAAAATACCCACGAGAAGTAGCAAAATGCTGCTTCTCCAAATCTTGGGGCACGACAGCAAAAGTTGGTGGGTCCTACCAAGTAAAATTATTTTTTTTTGTTTTACCAAACACTGATATATGTGGCTGCGGGTGAGGCGGGTGCTCGCAGTCACATTACCAAACAGCCTCTTAGAGAGTGTGTTTTTCCTGGTTTATGTTTTTAAAGTGTTATTTATATGAAAAATTGTTGAATTGTTTATCTTAGTATAGTGCTTTTATATTTTATCTAATCATAAATAAAAAATTTATTTAATTAATTAAATAATTTTTTTACATGAAATCACACATATAATTGCATTTTAAATTTTAATCCTATAAAAGCTAAAATAATTTATTTTTAATTTATATAAATATTTTTAATTTGTTTTATATACAAAAATTCATCTAACAATAATTTTAACTATTCACATTTTTTTAAACATGTGTTTTTAAAATCGAAACTAATTTTTTTCTTAAACCTTTGTTTTTTAAAATATAATTATAAAATCTAAGCACAATATTGAATACAAACTAATACTTTCTAAATTTTAATGTAAAAACTATAATATAATAATAATACATTTTCAATTAAAAAAACTTTTATAAAAACATTTACACGAAGAGTTATGTGCAAATAATAAACATTTTTTTCTTCCTTTTTCATTTTTTTTTGGAATGTCTAACATGAGGATGGAATTAAGCATTAATTCGTCTTTGGAATTAAGACTGCCGACTCTATTTTGGTTGGTGTTGATGAAAGTGATTTTCTTGTTTTATATACACGTATCCCTATCCAATTAAATTCGTCTTCCCAAATGTTTTCCTTTTTTTTATATATAAAAAACAGCCATCTACACCCAAATCATCCATGTTCCAGCTGTAAAGAGAGAAGCTTAATCCATCTTTTAACAGGTCTGATCTTTCAGCCTCCCTGATCAACTAAAAGATTTGGATTCAGGGCAATCTATGTCCAAGCCCGACCCAACCTATTATATATATATATATATATATATATATATATATATATTACCTTCCGCATGATTTTGTTTCTAATAACACAAATTCTTTTAACCTAACACCCCACACCCCGAAACATGTATGATAAGTTAGCACTAACATTACTAATAAAAACCAACAACAAATTAGCACTAGCATTACTAATAAAAACCAACAATGATAAGTTAGCACTAACATTACTAATAAAAACCAACAACAAATTAGCACTAGCATTACTAATAAAAACCAACAACTAACTCCTCACCCGCCGATATGAATCTTCCAAACTCTGTACACAAGTTTTATGGCAATCACAAATTGAGATTTCAAATTGTGTCCAAAGAGAAGAAAAGAAGCAAGAAAACTCATCAAAACACTAGAGCACCTCACAATATATTTAACCAAAAAACAAAACACAAATCGCTACCTCGTTTGGCTGATGAAAAAAACATTAGTGGATAAAAATAAAAATACACACTAAGCTACTCATTGCATCATTCGAGGATGCTAAATGTGGTCAGCCCTCCCCCCGTCATCACTGATGCCATCCCCAGCATGCCTGCAACCAAACCCAACACATATGATCATGAAATTTATATATAATCTGATGACAGACACGGGCATGAGGCTATCTCAGCGAACAGCTCCTTTGATCAAACAATACATCAAATACAATACCTAATGGAAGAATTCAGTTCATCAGAATGATATTATAGGACCTCTCATTATAAGCTACCTAAAAGCAGCGAAAGCGAAGCGACTGCTAGTTAGTTGCCCGCCAATTTAGCTACTCTAAAATGTTTAACAAGACAAAGGACTGGGGGGCAGCCAATCAAAATATGGTCTCAGGATTCTCAAGGGTGCAATGTCCAAGATAAGAATTTGCAGTATAAAAAAACTTCACAACAATCTAATCACACCCTCCAGCATTTTTCTAATATAGGGCAATCTCCAGTTTCGCGGTTACTGCACATAATTTTCATATACACGGTGACAACTGTTCATTTTGTAATTGCTCCAGAATAAATGGTTATCAAAATACACTTTTACCTATTTCATAATGGAAGAATATTGAAGACGCATGAGAAACTAACCTCCAGGATGTAGTCAGATTCCTAGCTTTCCTGTCCAACTGAAGGTTTTCAAGGGCAGTAGAAGCTCGAATCACATCCTCAGGTAGTTCATCACCATCATATCTCCAACTGTTATCATCTTTCCTGTAACCAGACATGGAAGACCCTGCTCTCCTATCTGCACCATGTACAGTTTTAAAAACACTAAGAAGGAGATGGTAGAGCAAATGATGCATATTTTAATCACTCACCAGATGCCTGGGAAGAAGCTGGCCTGGCAGAAAACATGTGCACAACAGAAACAATTATGAGTGGATCAGGGAAGGAAATATTTGACACCAAAAAATAAAAAATAAAACAATTGAAAAATTAAAAGTTGGAGGTGGCCCAGCACCTTATTAATGGAGGTAAGCCACCAGCAACAGATGATGATGAGGGTCTTCGCATATTCCTAGACTCTACATTGGATAAGGATTCGGTTTCTGACATTCTCCTTCCAGTACCCCTTCCTTGGGATAAATTCTGTAATAAAATGATTTTCATCGATAAACAGTGAATGATTTTAGAAAAACAACATCGAGACAAGAAATCATGAACAAGCAATATAGTTTACTTGAAATTTGAATAGAGTTTTGAACCTTAATCCAGGAAAAAAATCTCTCCTAGAAAAGCATACAACATATTGTTTTTAATCAAGTACGAAAATTCAAGATGAAAGTTAATGGTGCCCAACAAAAGCCTTGTATCAAAGCCGCATGGAATTAACTTATAAATCCTCAATTGCCACTTAGCTCCATAAAGGATCACAGACTTCTCAAAATTAGTCTCATGTTATGTCACTTTGCCGCTTCAGCTCATTCAGATGCATTCTCCTCAAGTGTTTTCCAATAGCCACCTAAATGTCATCATATCCTCCACTTGAGCATGCAGATTTTAATCTTCCAGGTCCAACGGGTTTGAGAAGCTAAGCTTCAGCCTATATCTCAATGGCTTAAAAGCTGAAATAAGTTTTTCTCATAAATTTTAATTTCATCTTCCATGCTTGCAGATTTATAAACCATAACATATTCATCCCAGCTACAATCAACAATGAGTCTTTTTAGTGGGAACTCGCGCTTGGTTTCTTTAAGTCTTCAATCAACATTGAACCAGCATAGATGATATTCTCCTCAGGCACCAATATTTCCATAGCTAAAAGCGGTCCCTTACTCTACCTAAGATTAGCTCCTAAGCATTTGCAGTATATAAGATAAGAACATGGTATCTGTGACTGGAGCATTAAGAACAAAATCTTGAGTCCTATCAAACAATTAGCAAGCTCATTTCAGTCCCCATAACAAAACTAGTCCACTATTCAAGTGATATAAGACAGCAAACAATAGCACCCATCCATCTTAGTAAACACCTTCAAGAACTGGACAATAGGCTGCGCAGCTTCCATTTCAAGCATGAACAATTATTACAAACTCAGACATCACAAAGCAAAACTATCGATAATTCCTTTTGATATGTTTGATTTCTTTAAGAATAATCAGATGTCCAAAGAGATTGTATTGCATTACATTTATAGCTGGAAGCAGACAACATAACGCCAGTTTTCTTTCACCCAAAAGTCTTAAAAGCAGATATGCAGTTACAGATAGGGACAAACCTCAAACTTCAAGAATCCTTCAAGAACATCCAAAAGCAAAGGAGCACTATCTCCGTTCCTGTTCAGGTCATATCCATTCTTGCTACTGAATTCTTTCAACTCAGCTTTCCAAGAATCCTTTTGCTGAAGGGAAGATAAGGAATGCAGTTTAATATTCACAAATCAAGTACAGTGATAAAGGTGTTAAAAACTCTGGAAAAAATACACTGATAAATTACATGATTACCAAATTGCACTCTGGTAAATAGACTTTTAGCGTGTGATTTAGCTGTCCCCAGTCTAAGTATTCACATATTAGTGCAGTTAGCAGCCTCCCTGCATTTGTTTTTGGAAAAAAATCAACACAACATACACAAGTGACTATGAACATCTTACTTTACCAGAACACATGCACTTGTTTAAGTTACTACAAACTTTGAACATTGTGACCAAGTTACACAAGGCACTCGTTTTTAGGAATAGATAGGTAGGGAATAACTATTTGATATCCTATCTTAGCAACTTCCAACAACCAATAAAAGATCAGCGATCCTGTGATATTCTCTACACCTCAAATTCTAACAGGGAAACTTGAAGGTCCATAACCTATATGGATCTGAAAGAGCAGAATTTTGATTTTGTCTAGCAATAGCATGTCCACTCATGAAGCTTCAAAGTCGTAATCACCTATGAAAGATATTGGAAACATAAGATTTGGCCAAGGGAAAAAAACTTATTAGCTAGCCCCCCCCCCCCCCCCCCCCCCCCCCCGCGCATCAAAGTTGTAAGCTACCATTATGGACTGAATTGAAACATAAGATTGGTCCAGGAGGAAAATAAACTGGCAACTCGGTTACCCCCAAGTAACTTCATTTCATGACCTAGCACACATAACCCAACAAAATGCTAGCCAATGTACACACCCACGCACTATATTGGATTTCATCAATCTAAACAAACATTAAACAAAGTTTCAAAATTGAGAGGCAGACTAAAAGGGTCATGAATTCAAGGAGTAACCTGATGGAGAAGCGTGAAGTTGCTTAGCACGATCATTGCAGCTTCCTAATAATGCAGGGGGTAGGCCTTCATCCTTATCAATTACCCTATCCTCCTCTTCAATTGCCTCAAAAACACTTGCCCTCAGTTCAGCCTACAAACAGAGCAAAGTAGGATACAAAACTTAGAACAAAGAAAACCACAAACTTCGCCATACGGATTACTGTGCCTGATTACATTCTCTATTTAATTCCACTCAATAACCACACTTTCTGATACAAAAGAAAAAGAAGGAGCGAATTGCGTCATTAAACACTCGGTGAACAAGATAGCTAAAATGCAGAACCAATTACGAATTTAAAAGGGAAAAGAAAAGCCGTCTAATTCACTAAAAAAAAAGCTCAAAATCTTGAAACTTTGAGCTTTACATTTGGCTACAGGCCTTTGATCCTGCACAAAACACAAGACCCTAGCTACAAAATATAAAATAACATTTTCTCCTCACAACCAATGGGAGAAACTAAAGAACCTAATTTCAATTTCAAACAAAGAAAACAAGATCTAGAGCAAAAACAATTATTCAATTAAACAAAGAAAAAAGGTTCCATTTTTTTCCCATGGGATAAGATCCAACCAAAAAATAAGAAACTTGACTCAAGATCAATTAGCTC
Source organism: Populus tomentosa (assembly GCA_018804465.1). Lineage (NCBI taxonomy): Eukaryota > Viridiplantae > Streptophyta > Magnoliopsida > Malpighiales > Salicaceae > Populus > Populus tomentosa. Next base: position 2,672,539 of record CM031983.1, on the reverse strand, counting down.
GAGACAACTGAATTTAAAAATTCACAATCAAAATAATCCTTCTACTTTTCAGTTTATCATCAATATAAAAAGAAAACCAGAAAGAAAATTGAGTGATTACCCGGATCTTAGCAAGGACGCCCTTTTTCTCTAGGGTTCGAGTGACGAGTGTTTTCAGGTCCATCATTTCTCTCGTGTAATCATCCATTTTTGTTCAGGGAGGGCTAGTTCGTTTCTCCTCTGCTCACTGTTATTTATGAAAAAAGTTAATTTTTTTCGAGGAGAAAGGGAAACAAAGAGAGAAGTGTTTTTCAGGGAGGAGATGGGTGTAATCACAGTCTTAACTAGGATTGCTTTTGGTAGTGAGAGTGTCTAGTTGATCGTACTGGAGGTTGGATCTGGGTCGTCCATGCCATGATCTGAGGTTTGAGTTTATGGGTCCTACTTGCTGACGAGTAAAGTAGCTCCTTAAAGCATGATTATTTTTTTTTGTGACCAGCCAACCTTTCCACCCCCAAAAAATCAATAATCAATGGATTTATCGCTTGTTGGTGTTCTTTTAACTCATGAGATAAAAGTAGTTACATAATACATCATTAATCTAAACAAATCCGAGTTATAACAGCAACTTGGCAAGACAGTGTACCTGTTTTTACTGTTTGCAAGAAAGGAAAGCCTTCGTCGGTTGCTATTTTTTGAGGACGAGAATTTATTTTTTTTATCAACTTTCACATGTTAATATTTATGAAGACTCTTAAATTGCCCTGAGAATAATCATCCATAACTATATTTGGTTTAGAGAGAGATCTTCGCTTTTTATTTAGTTTTCTGGCCAGTATTGTAAAATTTCTTCATTATATACCACGTAAATTTCAAATGTAATAGCATAGAAATAATGTTTGCTCATTACCACAAGTAAGAATTATGCTGCACTCGAATAGCTAAGGAAACTATTAAAAATATGTTTGAAAATGTAATTGTTATTATTTTATAAAATATTTTTAATTTAAAAATATATTAAAATAATTTTTAAAATTTTTAAAAATTATTTTTGATATTAACACGTTAATAAAAAAATATTAATTTAAAATAAAATTAAAATTAAAAAATTAATTTTTAAAAAAATACTTAAAAAAAGAAAAAAGAGAAAGAGTGTTCTCGTCTGCACTTTGGATGGATTTCGGCTTCCATCAACTAAACTATATAAAGCGTAGATTATGATATCCAGAACGTTAAATGATAACAGGCCTTGCTTCCATATTGCCGGGCTCAATTAGCACCCACCGCAACACAGGGCGACAAAAAGGAAGCATGGTCTTGAGATCTGTCTGGCCCAGTGGCTCCTACCTTTCATTTTGGGAGATCATTTTTTTGGGTTATAATAATAATAATAAGGTTAATCTGAAGAATGCATAGAATAGATTAACGTTAGCTATCCTGTTTCCACTTTCCGTAGATTTGCTGACAAATACTTATGGAATAAGACAACTTGTACATTTTGGGGATTTAAGTACTTAATTTAAAAAAAAAATCAAAAAATAATAATAAAAAAAGAAATATGAGGAAGAGAATGTTTGAAACCGTAGTGCATAATTTTTTTTTTAAATAGTTTTTTATCTAAAAATATATTAAAAAAATATTTTTTTTATTTTTATTCTTAACATAAAAAAAATCACTTTAATATTTTTTTAATTTCAAATACTTCAAAAAACAGCTGTCCATGGACAAGTTAAAAAATAACAATAAGGGAAATGCCATTGAAGAGAGCAATTTGACGGGGCACTAATTGAATGGCTTCATTTTCGCGAGCAACAGTCCAAGTTTATAGCCATGGTCAGAGCATGAACAGATCCTTTTGGATTGGTGATCCATAAACAAATAGAAAGCTCTGATCACTTCAAATACCGTCTCAAATATATAAGACTAAAAATATCCACAGCCCAAGTAGTAATAGTAATGCAAAACCAGCAGAATTACCACAGTAAAGTCACAAGATACAAGAGGGTATTCCATTGAAGCTGCCTCGTAAGACATGGCAGCATGGTGTGTTGAAAGATGCACATGTTAACAAAATCAGAAGTCATATTATTGGCCTGCTAGTTCTCGAACACCAAAGGATATGTGTAGGTTCAAGCCATTAAAGGTTTGGGTTAAGATACTATATTGTGCTATACCCATCCTACACGTGCTTCGCGAAGATTGCCTCAACAACACCTTGAGCTATAGGGTGATAACATTCACGAGCTTCTGCAAACACTCTTTTAGCCAAAATTTTCTCTTCATCCTTTCCAGCCCCGTGGACAAGTCCACTGTAGAGTGGACGGAGGTACTTCATCCTCCCAACTTCCTTCAAAGTCTTCTCCACTTCACCATAGTAATCCCTACACCTGGAGGAAATTGCCAGTTGGAGAAATGCAACTTTCACCTCATAGTCCTTTGATTCTGACAGCCTGTAGCGTGCATCTAAGGCTAAGACCTGCATAATGAATTATAACAATTAGGAAGTCAGAAGTAAATTTCACTTTCATGACTCTTGGGAGGCGCCATGTTTGAACTTTAAACACAACAAGGTAAGGAATTGCCAACTGACACATATACCAGCTGAAAAACCAATCAAAGATGCAGAAGAGATTATACAGGAATCTAATTGGTCTTTAACACCACATAAAACATGCCGCTTCTAAACTGTCCTGCATAAGTTACTGCCAAGGAGAGCACAAGCAGATATGGAAAGACAAGAGTAACTAGGACATAAAGTTTCAAGAAATTAAGTTCACTGCAGGTTGTAAAAAATTTCGCAATGAGAAGGGAGGGGGTTAGTATGGGGAAATTGAAAAGTGTATCAAGACACTACCTGTGAGGCTTCAACAGCTTTGGGCAGATTCTCTAAGTAGAGCTCCCATTCCTGTCCTTTCCAGTCAGCAACTTCATCCTCTCTTGGCATCCTTCCAAGCTTAAAATCATTTGCAAGTGACACAATCTTTGTATATAAGTTTGAAACTGGCTCATGAGCATCTGGGGGGATGCCAGTGCCCTCGGTCCATTGTTGAAGGTCAATTTCTTTCTCTATTTCAGGTACATTGGCTTTCAGAAAATCAAGAAATGTCTCTGTGTCAATTGACTTGAACTTGAAGGTGGCAATATATTTCTTCAGGAACTCATCAAATGCAGGTCTTCCAATCTAAAATTTTCAAAAGTCAACCCGTCAGAATATTACTGTTATCAATCTTCAAGTTCAAACAAGAAATAACTCAACATACCTGACGTTCAATGCGCCAGAGAAACTGGAAACCCTTCTCATATGGCACTTGGGAGTATATGTCATCTGGATCCACTCCTTCCTGATTATTTTTTAGCTTAGTGAACTCCATGTTGTCCTTGAACCTCTCCATTTCCTCATTTAAACCTCTCCAGCCAATTCCAACATTCAGAGCAGCTATATCTTCACCTTTCACAACCTCAACAATTCTCCTCTCCGCATAAGTTGTGAAACCCTGGTTTCATGAATCAGAAACTTATAAATTATAACTCAAAAGGAGCAAAAATTCCCAACCTCAGCATAGCACAAACTGAACTAACAATGGGCTATTTGGAAGTTCAGGAGCATAACACACATGGACATATATCCTAACAAAAATTATCCAGAAACATCTGCTCATACTTTCCTTCATACAAAACAGACATGTTAAAAAATGTCCCTAAAACTCTGACAATCATGCCAAACAATCACCATTATGTAGGTGCAAAGCAATTAAACTAGTATGAACTTCTTAACACCATATCTGATAAAGGAAAATCTATAGATCAAGTAAACGACATCAAACAATTCATCATTGTCAAGTCACTAATGACAAGAAGACAAACAGACACTGAGATACAAACACATTCGGTTCAGCAGATGAAAACACATGCAAATAAACTTGATTAAGCACGCAAAGAGATACTATTTGAGGCGGCCATTAAACTGAAACTAAATTCGATAAAAGAAAAGGCTAAATAATCAAATCAAATGTCAAAAGCAAAGACTCAGTATACCTCATTCAACCAAAAATGCTCATTATTCTTGTTAGTAATCAAATTCCCAGTCCAACTATGAGCCAACTCATGCGCCACAACCTGCGCGCCACTCGCATCCCCTTTAATCACAGTAGGAGTCAAAAACACCATCCTTGGGTTCTCCATTCCACCATAAGGAAAACTCGGTGGCAAAACCAACAAATCAAACCTCTCCCAATCATACTCACCAAACAATCTTTCCGCCTGCCTGATCATCTCTTCAGTCCCCGCAAACTCCCTCGCAGCAGCATCCAAAACACCATCAACTGCCTCCGAATAAACCCTAGTCCTCGGCCCCACCTCTCTAAACCCCAATTCCCCAACAGCAAACGCAAACAAATACGGCGGGATTGGTTGATCCATCACAAACTCCTCCACAATTCTCCCTTCCTCACACCACAATGACTTCAAATCAAACCCAAATCCAGTCGCCTCCTTTGTCAGCACCCCATCCAAGTCACTACCAACAGGGTCACGACGGTCACAATGCCTAGCAGACATAACAGCAGAAAGCTGTCTCGGAACATTCAACTTTGCAGAGTAACAAACACGCGCGGCAGGCGTATCCTGGCAAGGAAAAACGGAGCGCGCGTGAACAGACTGGCATTGGGTGTAAACAAAAGGGTGAATCTTCTTAAATGTTTGGGGCGGGGAGAGCCATTGGAGGGCGGAAGAGGAAGGGGAGGTGGAGTAGAGGATGAGAATAGAGGAGTGGTTGTTGAGGGAAACGGTAAGGTGGCGGCCATTGATTGGGTGTTCGGATGAGGAGAGGGTGAAAGGTAGGGGAGTTAGGGTTTCAGGGTCGAGGATTTTGTGGATGGTGAGGGAGCGAGTGTCGAGAGAGAGCTGGCCAGTGTGCGGGGTTTGGAGAGTGAGGAGAGCGGTGGCGTGGATGGTGGAGGAGGGGAAGTGGAAGTAGAGAGTGAGGGCGATGTGGGTGGTTAAAGGGTGCGTTGAATCGGTGAATGAGTGGGGATCGACTGGTGCCATTTGGAGGAAAACTTGGAGTTCTGGGCTATGAAGAGGGAGAAATTGGGGGGGTTTAAAATGTTTTACTTTTTTAGGAATCTGATTTAATGGGGGAAAAGGACGATTTGGGGAATAAGAAAAGAGAGAAGGGGACGATTTGGTGCTGTTTTTTTCGGTTTAGGGTATTGTTTTAAATTTGGAGGGAGAATCGGAATGGAAAAAAAGGTGTTGAAGTCATTCGACACTCAACACTGTTTGTCTATTTCCTGGACGACGGGTCATACGCAATGCGAATGACGTGTCATATGAGCTCACCACCTCCGCCTGCCCTGTGCTCTTTTGTTTTCTAGCCAAGGTGAAATATGGACTTTGCTTCGCTGAGGAATAAATTTGGCTTTGTGAAACTCCTGGCCCACATGGATGGGATGGGAAGAGAATGGAAGGGAGAATCACTTGAACGAGCTGTTTTCCGTTTAGGAAGCGGGGAGGAAGCAACCTTTTTACTTTTCATCTTCACTTTTATGCTCAAGCAAGGCCTTATTTGCAGCCATTGTGTTTTAAAGGGTGCTTCCTGCCTTTCAAGTTACATGATAATATTAAAATTTTATTTTTATGTTTAAAAAATATTTTTAAAAATTATTGAATTTTTTTTATTTTAAATTAATTTTTTAAATAATTTTAAATGTTTTGAAGTGTTGTCAAAAATAAATTTTAAAAAATAAAAAATATTATTTTAATATATTTTCAAGTAAAAAACACTTTAAAATACAATTGTTACTACAATCCCAAACACTACTTAAACTAATTTTTATATCAATTTTATTATAATATTATTTTGATTTCTTAATAATGGCTTTAGTTAGAAATACTCAACGAAAACTTATATTATAAAATGACATTGTTTTTACCCCCAAAAAAAGGGTACAATTTAGATGGAATTATTAATGTAATGTCTTGGCAATGGATGGAAATTTTTAATTGAATTTTTTTGAAAGTATAAAGATAAATTCGCTACAAAAAAACTACCCATGTAGTTTGATGGTATTTTTAAGGCTTGCTCTTTCATTAAAATTCAAGATCAGTTGGCAATGGTATGTGACGACCAGACAGCTATGGCTTTCTTTCTGGGGCAAGAAAATGAATGGCACTTTCTAGACGCCCAATATCTGGACAGCATCATATCAACTGCGGATCTCGGGCATGATCCAAGAGCTGTGTTGCATCTCGTAACCCTAACTGCACTAGGATGTAATAATACCTAGATGCAGCATGCTTATACTATTATCAACAATCAGGATAGAGATGGTCTCTCGTGTGTGCTTAACATGAATTCGTAGCTTGCAGGTTCACTTGAGAGAAATAATATCGAGTTGAGACATGCACCTGCTATCGATTGACACCAGAATCTGGCTAGAGATCATTTGAAGATAATTTCTTATGGAGTCCTTAGCTATAGTCAGAAAAAAGAGAAGGACAATGGCTAGAGATCATGCAGTCAGTGAAAGCAAAGCAAGAGAATGAAAGAAGCAGGCAACAAACAAAGGCCAGAGCAGCAGGTAAACAATTATAGTAGTATTCAAACAAGTCAGAAAATAAATAGCAACGTTGTTACCAAGTGAAAGATCTAGTTGATGGCTGCACGGAACAATTTCTTGAGTGGCACATGTTTCTTCAAGTACTTATGAATAGATTCTGTCCCAGGACGCATCTTGAAACAATTCTAGATTTAAGAAACAAAGTTAGAAATTTATAAAATTTACCATGAATTTTTCCTTGTCCACAAGCTAGTTGAATCTAATCAGACTGTTACAGATTACTTGTTTCACTTCGGAAGGGAATTAAGTATGCATAAAAGGATTAGAACGGAGGAGCAACGCAAGCCAGACCACTGACATTCTCCAGTCACTACCTTGGAGAAAACCCAAGGAACAGGAACAAACTAGAGATGGGTATCACAAAAGGTGACTTGGCTGATGCCGGGGGTTGTTACTGTGAAACCAAGGATGACTGGAAGGGGAGACAGGGGTCTCGACTGCATAGTTTCCACAAGGCAAATAAAGTGTGGTTTCCTTGCATCATTTATAAGACAAAGCCTCTTTCAATCCATGAAAGATACGCTCATGGTATCACAATTTGCACAGGAACAGCAATAAATCGTTGCTGCAGATACTCACAGAGCAAGATAATACCCTTCTTTCCAAAAAAAAAAACCTGTCCTGAGAATAAGATTTGCTATGCGATGGACATGTCATAGGTCTGAGAATCCATCTCCATATATATTTAGTAAAAAGAAGCCTAACTTGATTTATCAAACACAGGCAGTCACTCCGTGGATCCTTACCAGCAGAATTAAATGCCTGACAAGATCATGTCTGCTAGATGTAACCACTTCATCTATTTTCTAAATTCAAAGGATTTAAATCATTAAAAGAACAGAAATGCTGTCTTTGAACTCTTATTACTTAAAGAACCCTCCTACTATTACTACAACCAGAAGTGCCTTGTGTGAACATAATCAGCACTAAGAATCAAAAGGCATATGTTCCTATAACCCCAAAGAACTAGATTCCTTAAAGAGCATAAAGCAGAATTGAAGGTACCTTATCAAGTCCATCACATTTGTCTCAAGTAATATGCTCTACAGGCACTTGAATTTGCTTGGATAACATCTAAATAAATCATAAATGGCAGTGCTCGAGGCATTTTCCTCCAAATGTATGCACCATGGAGAGAAATAGAGTTACATATGCTCCCTAACAAACTAGTTACGGTAAAAACTAGATAAACACACGTGGATTCCAGTGAAAGAATCCCCCAACCAGGCAGCTGTGATTAAACCAGGTAGAACGCACAAAGTATTCTGTGTATGCATCTTCCCAAAATACCAGATATATAGCCATAACCATAAAATTTGCTTCAATAACCAAACAAAAATCATAAAACGGCAGAAGCATTCCAAACACAAAAAAGAGGTATGACAATCAAACTCGCTACAAGAAAAACATTGCTAGAATTTCCCCTAATACAAATTCATTAAAATAAAACCACAAGAAAATAGCAATCTTGTACTAAACTTCAAGACAACTATCAAGGTTCCAATTTTACAAATTCTACAACTCCATTCACCACTTTCGTATTCAAAATAACATCATTCGCATTTTCGTATCCAAAAAAAAATAAAATTAACCATTAATTTCGCTAAATAAATTCAAGAACAACAAAATGGGGAGCTTTTAAACAATACACTTACATCGCATTACATTGCATCTCCACTATTGCCCACTACTCTCCTCCTCCAACTTCTGCACATAAGCCTTCAAAACCATAACAACATCCCTCGCCGGCGCCTGTAAAGTACCCACCAATCCAATAGCAGGACCCTGTAAAGCCCCCAAAATCTTAGCATAAATCTCAGCTCTGGACGGCATAGTTTCAAGTTGCTTAAAATCACCAGGCCCATAAAACTTTCCTTCAAAAACAGCCCCGGTAAAATCATTCTCTAACTTCTTTTCTTTTTGAAAATCCCTATAAGGCTTTAAAGCTTCAGGAATTTCCTCACTATGCACAAAAAGCCAAGCATTCATTCCTGTCATACAGGGTTTTAAAGCTTCCCATGGCGTATTTTCAATGGCCTTATACACCAAAGTGTTTTTAGCAACAATGACTTTTGATGATTCAGGTAATGATCTTCTCAAGTCTTGAAATTGTTTGACTGTGAAGCCTGTGTATTTTATAGCTGCTAAGAGGTAGCAATTTTCAAGCTGGGTTTTGACTGTTTCCACTGTTTCTTCCTTTTTTGTGCGGGAAATTGCGGATTTGATGGTAATGGATCTGTGTGAAATGGAGGTTTTGTGGGTTGTGGGGAAGGAAAAGGAAAATGGGTTTGCTGGCCGAAAATGGGTTCGGGTAGGAGGAGGTTTGGAGGAGGGAAAGGAGAGGAGACTGGTGGTTTCCATGGTGGTGGTGGAAGAGTGGAGGAGAGTACGAGCGTGTGTTTTTGTGGCTTATCTTATCATCATCAACGTGCACAATGGATGATGGAGAAAAAATGGAGGTGAAAATTTGTAGAAGAGTAATTCCTAGAGGGTAAACCCTTTTTTTTTTTTTCATTTACTTCTAGCTCAATTTTTCTTTTCTTTTTCTTTTTAATTGTAATGGTAGGCTAATGTCTAGCCGCTTTTGCATATAACAACCACTGTTTTTAAATCTGTTATGGTGATTGACCTGATCCAAAGTCTAGATCAATAGTTTTGATTAAGTTATTAGGTTTTGCTTGGATTATTAGATTATTTGAATTAATTTTAAATTTTTTATAAATTAAAATAATATTATTTTAAAAAAAAAAAATCAACGGATTATAACTAGATTTTTTATTGGGTCAGCCGGGTTTTTAACTACCTTTATTTTTTAAAAAACTTAACCCGATTCCAACCTCAGGTCAGTCTGGTCTTGGATAGATCCATCAGACCAGACTGGATTTTAAAATTATGATTACAACCCAATTCCAGTTATACGGTCAATTACTGATAATTTATTTGTTTTTAATTTTTTAAAAATTCATCTCTAAAAGAATTAAAAGAATTTATTTTTTATTTAAAATTAATATTTTTTAAATATTCTCATGTCGCATTAATATGATGATGATAAAAATAAATTTTAAAAAATAAAAAATATATATTTTGATATGTCTTCAAGCAAAAAATATTTTAAAATACAATTACTATTACAATACCAAATAGATTCTAAATATTTGTTTAATGTTGTAATTAATTTGTTTTTAAAATAATTTTTACTTAAAAAATATAAAATTGATGTTTTTAGATATTTTTAAATAATTTTAAAGTGGTAATATATAAAATTAAAAAAATATTAATGATAAACACACAATAAAACTTTCATAAGCAAATTATTATTTTATCCAAACACTAAACAATTAAGATGAAGGATAAATTTGCAAACCATTTGTTGTATAAATTCTTAAGAATTTTCCAGGCTCAACTTCAAGTTGATTACGCAAGCCATTTTTAGAGGAATTCGCTTGTCGCAACTATAAGATTTACTGGATATTTTTACAAGGGGAGAAGAAGAAGTGACGACAATACTTGAATTGACGAAACAAATGATCAATTCAATTATTCGACAAATAAATTTATTAAAAAAAACCCCAGCAAATGGTACGCTTCCACTGTCTTATTCAAGTCGGCCGGCATCATACCACTACACAAAGATGACGATATCCAGGTAAAATTGTCGCCTGTAATCCGAGTAAAATAGCTACTCGTAATAGTCGAGTCATGAGTTTATTTTTATTAAAAATTTATATGATTATTAATCATAAAATTTATAAAATTAATCAAAATATATATAAATTAAATTGAATGTTCATACTAATCTCAAAAAAATAAAAAAAAAACTGCCCCACAATTGGATGGGAATAACCCATATTAATCTCAAAAAAATAAAAAATAAAAATGCTCCCCACAGTTGGATGGGAATAATTTTGAAGACTGCCCTCAAGAATTGAATTTTTTGTTCACCAAACCCATCAAGTCAGCTGTATTTACCGCAATCAATTGTGACATCTTGACTGGGTTTGAGAGGAGAAATTGGGCTCAGCTAACATGATGCTGAGCTTAAGTTGGGTGTGCTCTCCGCATTCTCAATTCTCAATCTCAAACAAAACCTGTCTATCCAAGATCCAGCCTTTCAGAACAAATGCCAAGGAAAATTTGGCACAGCTCAATCTAAAATCTTGAATCTGGAATATGATTCGACTAAACCTGTCATAAATCTGAAATCACTATATGTTACCAATAAATAAAAGCTATGAATCAACAAAGATTCAACATTGCACCATCGGTCACCGATCATTAAGGATAACAAGAAACAGCTGATGTTCACGGAGGCTTTACAAGTTGAATCATCCATCGCAAGGCTAAACACAAAGTGCATGGAAATAGATTCCCTGCTCTGGCTTGATAAGTGTCGAAATCCTCGGGAGACAAAAGAGATGAAAACTTAGGGGAGAGTTTGGAAGCTGAACTACTGGAGCCTTTTATCAATATCGTGAGCTAACCATGCACATAAGGTGCTAATTACAAGCAAAAGGCTCTTGCCACAAATACACCTTCACTTTGAAATGGCGATGGTTGCGATAACAGGCCAAGCATGGTGCCATCAGGAATCAAGTGCTGATTTCGGAAAATATCAGGCCTAAAACATATTTTCTCAAAAAAAAGGTATCAAGTTTCTTAATTCATAAAACAAACTGTCTGAAATGATTGATTCTGAAGAAAAAATGGAGCATATTAAGTTACAGATAGCCTATGAAACACACTCCCTTCCAAGAATATAGTCCACTGCCTCTTCCACGGTATCAACAACCTACACATTTGACAGAAAATACAGCGTCAGGCAAGACAAATGTACACACATTTAGAAGAAAAAGAGATAAGAAAGAGAAATGTGGCTGCAATTCTTAAAATTGGGCGTCCCCTGGTTATATGTTAGAGGGAAAATGAGTGATCCCATCCATGTTTATGAATATTAATTTGCATCAAGCTAAGAGTTCCATCATCTACTTGCCAGATCTGCAGGAAACTCTGCATGGTTATGCTTTCCCTGGAAAACACCTGTCCTTGTCAGGATAGAAAACCAAGGATGTCCAGCCTGAAAGTGAAACCAGACAATTTTTTTTTTTCATTCTCAACACGTGCTCGGTGAAAGCCTATGGTAGAAATCTTATGTGCTCCACCAATAAAAACCAAGGTATAATCAGGACAAACCTGTCGTGCACCTTTAATGTCAACTGAAGGGTTGTCACCAATCATATAAAGGGTTTTGAATGATTGCAAACCCGAATCTCCAGATTCCTTAGAACTATCGCTATGATAAGATGGTTGAAGCTGCCTCAACATAGCTTCAGCATTCTTAAATACAACTGGATTTGGCTTCCCAAAAGCAACATGCTCCAGAGGATTATGGTGAACTCTGCAAGCAAATACCAATTAACAGATATTATAAGAAAAAGAGGATTACAATACAATAAACTGCAAAGCGTTTTGGCAGTTTCAATGGTACATATCTCCTCGTCAAGTATCATGTGTTATGAGTTCCAAGTTGTTTATCCAAAATTTCTTATTTTTTCTTGTCTTAAAGCAAACAACAAAATGTGTGAAAGCAATTTAGGTGATAACAAAAAAACCAACACGATTGTTTTAGAGTGCAAAATGGAAAAACCCCGAAAGTAGTATTAACTCTTGTCTTTAATCTATTGCGAGCACCATAAGAAGAAACATTTTAAACAACTGGCCAATGCTACCTAGCATTGTCTTTCTCCTTCACTATTTTGACCAAATCAACTTCTTCAAATGTCTTATTCTGGTATCCATACTTCTTCCTAGATTTATACAGTCTTGTTTTTCTGTGAAAACTACCTAATTTCTCTTACTAAAATAGACGCTCAACTAAGAAATACAAGATGAGCCAACAACCACAAAACCTTCTGAAATCATGACTTAGTAAAACACAAAGCTTATAGTAGCCCTAAACTGAGATCAATTTCGACGTGCAAAAACCCAGAGATCCATAAATAAACCACTTGCAGCCCTACTTATTGCAATGTGAACTATAATGAATTTTCAAATTTGAAAACCCAGAGATCAAATTTGACTTTTAAATTTGAAATGAGCGAAGAAACTAAACTTACCTATTGAAAACACTTTCCAGAGCAATTCTGAAAGCACCCATTCCAAGTCGATTGGAAGGAAATGCAGCCTGTACTATAAAATAAGCTGATTAGGCAAGATAGAATCCTATGTTTCCAAAACCAGGCAGAAAAACCGTTAGAACCAAGGTCTAGAAGCAATTTTAACTTGTAAGAAATTTAAGAAACAACAAAGAAAAAGGAGAGTGTTTGACAAGATGGCACCATCTCGTGCAGTGTGGATTTCAAAATCAAACATACTAGTCAGATGATCTTTCTGCATGAAGGTAGCAAAACTTCTATCTTATAAGCCTTCATTCATTTCCGGTAAGTTCTAAAGAAAGAATTGCAAATTGGAGAATCCAACATTTGCGTATTTGCCAAATCCATTTAAAATATGAAAGAACCTATAAGTCACAACTGACAGTAAATATCTAATAAGCAGGACTACCAACCTTATATTCAAGATCATCAGAAGCAAAATATAGAGGAGGCTGATGACCATTCTCCTGTCCAGGAAGACCCCCGCATCTTAAAACATCACAGAGAACCTAATGCCATGCATTAGTTAGTGCATAGCTTTGGCACATATGGCTAGGGGAGGCTAAATCCAATAACATGAAATGCAAAGGAAATGTACTCCATCGAGAAAAATTTTACCACACAACACCAACTAAATTAATATAATTAACTTCTATACTTTTCATATTTTATCACTATACATTACAGCAATGTTGCAAACCATTCATGGAAGTGTTAATAAGAAAATCTAACCTTATTACTATAGATAGAAACATTATAAAATTTCATGAGATTTTTAGAAGTGATGCAGCAGCAATTGATGAGATGATTTCTTCCAATTAATCAGTTACATGAGTTCTCAATTCTGAACATGTAACAGATATTGTGTGCTATGAAAGAGTCTTCTCAGGTCAGCAACAATGCTTTTTGTTTCTCTGACTCAAGGATAGCACAATTCAATATGTAATTGATGAACCATGGACTTCGCAAACAAAATAATGTTAAACCTTCAAATTGAGATGATATTTATAGACAACACTTGTATAACTGATTGGTGAAGAGGGAAGTAAATTATAACATGGACCCAATGATCAAAATTGAAACAATCAAATTTAGAAGGAGCTAACATATATGAAGCCCAAAAGATACATTAGCTGGCTGATATCACACGACAACATGATAAGGAGAAACACCTGGATGTCCCTGCCCCAGTCTACAGGGTCACTAACAACAAATACCGCCTTAACTGCTTCAGAAGAAACATCATATCTTGGCAATGTATTCATGGGATGAACACTCCTATCCAACACTTGGTTAGGTGTCCACTTCTTGTATTCAGACAGAGGATCAATGTTCTCAAAGAGAGATGCATACTCATCTAAGGAGACAACTTTTCTGCCAAGAATAATAAACCAGGCCCAATGGAATGTGAAGAAGTCTTCAAAACTGCGGTACAACAAAATGATTGAGACATTACAGGGATCTTACTTGAAACCATACTCAGACATTACTACAGCAGGTTCTCCTTTTCCAGCGGCAATAATTAATTGATTCTCATATCTGATGGGAAAAAAGAAGCTCGGTTGACAATAGCAGAAAAATCAGAAAGATAATGGATTGCATTAATTTCCATGTCAGAATGCAGATAACAAATCTGGAAGTCAAATAAATCTTAGAAAATATGGTCAATGAAACCTTTTAACCTTGGGATGACTCGCTTTAACTTGTCTAAACTACCTGCAGTCCCCTAATTCATAATTTTGGTTTAATCATAAATAAAAGTGGAGGCAAGCGATTTCTAAAGTTGCAGCCAGTCATTCCACTTCACTTAAGCAGATTGTGGGATCAACTCCCCTGCTGAAAGGACACGCCTCATTTCCAAATTTTCCTATAACAACAATGTGCTTCATTTATTAACATAGTATTGTGATTCCCAGGTTCAAGATAGAAGAGAACAGGAGGTCCATAGCAAAAGAAAAAACTATTCAAACTACATTAGTTGCAGAGGATGTGTCATCTTTCGAAATTGAAGATTTATGGATAAAAATAAGATAGGCTCAAAATCTATAATAAATACCTTTCTGACAAACTTTTAAATGGTGAATGACCCTGTAAAACCTGTACCAGGAAAAAGAGACAGCTATACAAAAGGTTCCACGGTCAAACAATGGTCACAGATAGGCAAAAAAGTCAAATTTCAACTAGTAAATCATATAAAATAACTCAAAGCAATACCTGAGAAGGTAAAATCTTTACTCCAAGCTGTTCACTTAACTCATTAGCTCTTTTCGATTCAGGAACACCGCCTCCTAACAACATATAAGATTATAAGTATATGCAATTAGTCATTTAACGCAATACCATGCAAACCAGTACTACTGAAAATAGAAATCACACTAACAAGCAAGTTTCAGCAAATTTTTACGTTCTCCAAGAGAATGTAAACATTACTAAAATACACACAAACACGGCCACCGAGCCATCAATGCGTGCATTTTTCCATGAATTTTTTTTAAGCTAGTGGATGACAATAAAGAATAAATTATTCAGATAACTCACCGTTTGTCAAGAACAAAAATGGAACATTCAAGTTTCCTGCAAAGTAAGAGGCAGTAGTCATTATTAGATGCGGCTGAGATGAACGCACAATGCGTAAAATAAATACATGTATTCATATACGTATAACGTACCAGAATCCCCGTATAATCTACGCATAGCTTGAGGAGAGCCACCAATGGGATCTCGGCCACGAAGAATAACCCCATCGATATCAAACGCGATTCCAAAAGAGGACCTATAAATTGTAATCACCGAATTTTCCAAAATAACTTCCTCCTGATTGCCATTATTATTAGTGTACAGAACAAAATTGACAAAACTCTTAAGGATTGATCAGACAAACCATTGTTCTGATTCAAGCTGCGAGGAAAAGTAACGCGGAGCTTGAGATTGAAATGTGTTTCTTATCCGGGGAAACACAAACGCCAGCGATCTCTGGAATCTCATCTCTTTCTCTCTCCCTCTCTTTCTTCTGGTGCAGAAACTTGTTCGCTTTTGTAAGGAGGAGGAGCCTCGCGTCGTAGTTTTGTGTAGAGCACAGGCGCCACAAATCCTCGACGACAGTCGCTTATGATGATCGTTTGTTGAGTTGAGAAGAAAACTTAAAAAGGCTTGAGTTTTTTTTTCCATTTTGATTTGGACCCACTGTCTTTCGAGAGTTTGATTTGCACGTCCTGAACTTTGGAATCTTTCAATTCCACCCTTTTTTATTTTTTCTATCTTTGATCTTCACGTGCTTGTCCGTGTCGATGATTAACCGGTTAGATTTCTACTTTATTTAGACACTGTTCATTATTTATTTGTAGGATATTTAAATATTTATATTATATTCATCCAGTTTCATATGTTCATCCACATATTTACTATTTAAATATTATGTATTGCTTAACATAAAACAAAATAGTAGTATATATATTTGAGGTACGTGTGTACTGTATTGTGAAATTATAAATGCTATACATACATGTACATTTACAGTATATTTACATTACATTAGTTTCAAAAATATAATTGTTTTGTATATTTTAGTTTGGGTTTTGGTTCAGGTTTAATTGCATGTTGGGAGTGGGATTATGGTTGCTTTTTAAAATGTTTTTTTATGTCAAAATATATCAAAATTATTTTTTGAAATTAGCGTATCAAAACAATCTAAAACACATAAAAAATTAATTTTTAATAAAAGATTAATTTTTAGAAAACACGGTTTACACTGCGTTTACAAACAATAAGGGTGTCGTTTGGTATTATAGTTGTGGGTGAGGTTCACCCGCAACCACAAATATTGTTGTTTGCTATTGTAGAAAACACATTTTTTTACTGGTAAGGCCCACCATAATTGCAGTTGTGCCACAAGTTTACCGAAATCACAAGAAAAAGGTATTTGCTGCTTCTTCTACAAAGAAATCACAATGTAGCCATGTTCCAATGAACAGCGGAGCATGCCTCCATTGTTCACGTGAACAGTGGAAGCATGCTCCGCTATTCGTTGAAGAGGACCGGGTCTCGTTCAAAGTTAAAAATACATTGAATCCAACCTAACAAAATAAAATAAAAATGTTTTTATTTTTAATTGTGTTTTATTTGAAAAACTAGTATTAAACATTATTCAATAATATTACATAAATTAGATGGAGATCGCTTAATGACGTAGCATTTGCAGAATTTAATCGCAATCCCAATTTTGTTCTTGATTGTATTTTACCTGATGTTGTTGCACTTTTAAGAAATTTGTGAAAACTGTAGTCCTTGTTGGATATATTTCATACATGATGGAATTGTAGACAGTTTAATTAAACAACCAAAAATATTTTATATAAAGTATTATTTATTTTATGATGTAATACTAATAATTAAGTCAACAATACTTAAATTAAAAGCCATTAATATTAATATATATATTTTAAAATTATTTTACAACCTTAATTTCAAAAGCATTCTTAATCAAACACATTAAACTATTTTTTATTCAACCTTAATTTCAACCATGGTTTTAACTAAACATATATTTTTCTAAATCAACCTCAATTAAAAGTATTTTTATAAAATAATTTTTTTTAAAATTATAACCACAACAGTTACCGCACTACTAAACACACCTAATTAAAAAAACACAATCCTATCTTCGTCATTTTCATACCAAATTAACAGTTAATATCACGAGAAAATCTAGTTTGTTAACATAGTTTAAAGCCATGATCATATGAAAGAACACACAAAATGTAAAGCGCATTCATGGTGGTGTTTTTCTGTTAATAATCTACATTTAGTATTTAAGTTTTATCTTCTCATACTTCAGTTGTGCTTGAAAATACTCCAATGCATTCATATAAAGCTGGAAAGCTTTCCTAAAGTTTCCAGCATCATCCTCCTTGACTGCCTGTTTCGCGTACTCTATACCATGCTCCATAAAATTGCAATACATTTTGCCCTGAAAACTAAAAACACCAAATATAATATAATCCTCAACACTTAAAAACAATCACTCCCCTAAAACAATGATGCTTAAAACAAGACTTCAAACTCAATAGCTCCTATAATCCAGCAGAGCACAAACCCCCAGTACTTGATCCCATGAAAGGTGAAGATAACATCTTTATATACCGGCAAAACATAAAACACTCCTCTAATTCATCATAACCTAAGATCCCAACACTTGAACACAATCAAACCTGAAAAAAAAAAAAACTTTAATTCAATCAAAACTCAAATCCAACACTTAAAGTTTCAACATTAACAGTAGTTTTGAGATACATGATTCTTTTCTTCAAAGTTTTCACCAACCCAACACAGTTTGCATCAAAAAGACTCAAACTTTGCAATCAAGTATCAATGAGAGGAGTAGACAAGAAACGAAAACCCATTAACAGACCTGGGACTTGAGGTTTTGTTCAAGAGAGATGATAGTTGTAACAAGAGAAGCTACCACTTGGCTTTTGTCTTGTCTCTGTTCAGTATCTGTGTTCACTTTAACGTGATATGTCGTTTGATGTTAGAATTCTAGTCAGATAAGTAAACAACCACTTAAATTGAAAGTGCCCTGTCGCTTTCAAATCTAGAAAAGTTGGCGTAAGCAAAATGAAATGTTTTCTTACAATTTGATCCTTAAAGTGAAAGAAGTTTTTTTAACCCCTAAGCTTTTCTAGACAAATTTTGACCGCTAAAAACTGAGAGACTCTTGGCTCAAAATACTCCTCCAATGCATCTGTTGCCCTTCCTTCAAAACATTTCACTTCGATACGAGCAAGAAAAAAATCTGTTCTCTGCACCTACACACACACTCCCATCCTTCACCCTTCCACATCTGCTAGCTGTTCAAACTTCAAATGCAGAAACAAGGTTCACTTCATCCACTTCTTTTTAGCTCTTTTCTGCTCCTTTTATATAATTTTAATATATATTTTTTCAACGTATTTAGGAATAATTCTCTCTCTTGTTTAAACATACAATTTATTGGCTTCTACTTATTGCAGAAGGTAATGCAATATTGGAAGGATCACATCATGGACACCATAACAATGGCTCAGCGAAGCTTTTTGCATATGGGGTTTCCTAAACTGGCCATGACTGCTCAGTTGGTAGTTGGTACTGCGTATGCAGCTCATTATGCTATCCAGCCTTAAGTTCCATTAATTTATGTCATGGATATTACACTCGGTCTAATTTTACATGCTAATATGAGATTTAGCTGATTCATTTTTAACCTGAACTTAGAAAAAGTCAACATGGTATTAACTAGATTTGATCTGATAAAAATGATTTTTTTAATTGAAAAAATATTATTTTGATTGACCCTAATTAATCCACTTAACTTGTGAATTGTATCATAGACCATATCAAGTTTAATAACTTATATTTATGCAACCTATTATGCCTATCCTGCCACAGACAGATTAGTTGAATTAGTCTGTGCATCCATGAAGGCTATCCGGCCTTGAGTTGAATTAGTTATTGCAGCACATTATGCCTGATGAAAATGTTAAAAATTACGTGTATTTTTTTTAAAACTATTTATTGAAATGAATAAGACATGATTCACACAAAATCAATGGGCATGGGCACAGTGTGAGTTCAGGGTTTAAGACATGACAAGGTAATAACACAAGATTTGCCATGAACAGAATGGGGTTTTTTCTACCCATTAATAACTTAAATTTCTTATTTCCATACCATCATTAGGTTTGAACAATCAGAATTATTATATTTTTCCTTTTTATTTTCCTTGAAGTATAATTCAAATAATTCATTTATGAGACATTGGAGCAAATTAATATCAATAGAAGTACTAAACCAAATATACTTGATTTACTTAATCACCCGTAGCTCTGTTGGTGGATCTCCAAGATGTCTTTAGTCTACCCAGCACATTATGACTATTCTCATGACTTGAATCCCTCACGCAAAAAACTATTTTGTGGATTTTGCTTGATTTTACTAGTGATACGCTTCTCTCAATATAGAGTTCCCCTAGTGATGAAATCTCCGACTAATTTTGGTCAATGTTTCAAGTCGAGAGAAAAACCATGTAGTGTCTAAGATGTGATTTCAGTCGGCATGGTATAGTGTATAAGATCGAAGGGGAAAAATGTGTCCATGGTGAGAAACACACTAGCAAATCTTTGTAGACGTTGGGGCCAAGGCTAGTTTTCTTTATTCACCCTTTCTCCATCTCGTTTGAGGGGTGGTAAAAGCTTCAGCTGATAGCCAACTGATTTTTTAGTGTTTTTGATTCTGATGTAAATGTACCCTTCATTAATTCAATAAGAGTGGTTTGGATAAAAGCGCAAATCCAATGAAACCATCACAGCAATCCGACTCTAGAAGGAAAAATCAATTGATCTCTCAGATTATTGAAGAGGAAATGAGAACGTTACTCTTGTTCACAATTGTAGGAACAAAGGTTTGAGATTTCAACACAAAGTTAATTTTCAGGCAATTCCAATATTTGTGATGTTACCTGCTCCCCTGGCACATGGCAGTCTTCGAGTACTATATGGAAGGCAGGGGAGCAGAAAGGATTTACTGGTTTTTTTTACCCTTTTATGCTAAGCAATGCAGGAACCAAATTAAATGTTATTTTATTGATTATGACTTCCATATTAGTTTGATGGGTCCGGTAATAGTCTGATTAATAATTATTTCTTGATTAAAAGTTTACACTGATGCATGCTTCCTCTCTCCCACGAATATTTTCAATGGTGAATTTCTCAACCCCAGAATAGTGAAAAGAGTCATGAAATGTTGATTTATATTTGGAATCTACGGTTTGCAGCTTCATTTCTTGGTATAAAATCTCCAATGCAGTACAAATGGAGAAGAACGGTACAAAAATCTGGTTTAAGATCTGGGATGAACTTCGCATTTTGGAGGGACTCGAGTGTTTGATGCATTCATCAATGCAACAAATATGGCTTCCCAAATTGGTTTTTATCAGCAGTTGCTTCAAGAAAAAAGTTAAAACCAAACAAGACCTTAACTCTTCCATTGCCCTAAACTACGTTGTTGTTCTGTGTGTGCTCATGGTGCTAGACTGATAGGGTAGGTAATCTGTGGCAATACAACATATCACTGTCTCTTAACTAATTTTTCAGAATCAACAACATATGATGATCCATTAATTAACTATTTAATCAGTCAACTCTAAAAAACCACAACAAAACAGTATCTTGTTATCAATGTTAGGATTTACCAGCCTTCACAACATCGCTTATCAGAATTACCA
Source organism: Populus tomentosa (assembly GCA_018804465.1). Lineage (NCBI taxonomy): Eukaryota > Viridiplantae > Streptophyta > Magnoliopsida > Malpighiales > Salicaceae > Populus > Populus tomentosa. The sequence goes on along the minus strand of CM031983.1, from coordinate 2,651,531 downwards.
GCTTTCTGCCAACCTGAAAAGAATAGCAGTAACAACATCGTGGCCTCTTGGATGCCTGCCCATATTGACAGCCTTCTCTTCATATCAGAATTACAGTGAGACGTGGAATATTGCCTCCAAGTTCCACAACCAGAAATTGCAGCAAGCAATACGAAGGATGAACAGTGAGAGCAGGGTATACACGTACGAAACTCTGAATCTCTATACTGCATTCATGTCCAAACAGAATAATGCACACCCTGCGCGAAACTTGAAGCTCAGGACTCTCCTTATTCCATGTTGTGTGGGTGTGACAAGCAACTACTCATGCGGGAGCTTTGACAAGAATGGAGCAAAGAAGTATGTGGTGTGCGAGAAGCCAGAGAATGACTGGCATGAAAGTTCTTGTCTCTGGAATCCTCACTTCGTCAACTCTATTAGGAACATTCAGAGGAAAAAAATATATTAAGAAGAAGAAATCTAGCAGCTTTCTTGCTTGATTTCATTTCTTGACTTGCTCTTGTCGTGAGCCTGCTAGATTTCATTTCTTGACTTGCTCTTGTCGTGAGCAGCTTGATTACGTAATTGAAGGGGGAAAAAAAGAAAACAATGGCGTCGCCCGGGTTCGAACCGGAGACCTTCAGTGTGTTAGACTGACGTGATAACCAACTACACCACGACACCCTGATGCCACCAACAAAACTTACTTTTTTTATATATCTATATATTATTTCCAAGCTGACAGAAGGTTCGTTTTTTAATGATGGGTTAAGAAATGAATGACTCGTCATTGTTTTCTTTTACAATTAAACTTGCAAAAAAATTTTAGTTAGCAGTTAATAAGCAAGTCTGAATTATTTTATTATTTTTTATCTATCCATCCATCATATAATAAGCAAGTCTGAATTATTATTATTACTATTGTTTTTTTTATCTATCCATCCATAAGTTTGAACACCATAGTCTTGTCTCCTATGTGATGGTTTTTTTTTAAAATTTTTTTATTAACTGTATTCTTTCATAGATGAAAGGAGACAAAAGCATTTGTTGAGCTGTAAAAATTACTTTTAGTATATCTTTTCAAGACTTGAAAAAATTTATAATAAAATGGTATGGAAATATTTGGGTTTAGTAATTAGTTAAACTAAAAAAATATGGATATAATAAGAAATCAGACCTAATATATTTAGAGATTAGTCATTAGTTGAATTTCAAGTAACACGAGTTTGACAGTTTGACAATATATTAAATCCAAACATACCCAAACGTATTATGAACTTGATGAAATATCAAATCCAACATTTTTAAATTCGACCGTCAGCATAATTCAAGATAATATAGATTTAGTGAGATACTAGACTCAACATGCTTAAGTTGGGCTGTTAGTTGAATCTAAAATAACATGGGTTTAACAAGATGCTAAATTCAACATACTTGAATTCGGTTATTAATTAAACCTAAAATAATATAATTTTGACAAAATGCTGTATTTAATATATTTAAATTCATCAATAAGTTAAAGCCAAAAGACAATATATCATGTTATAAATGAACATATAAGCTGAGAATGTAACGGTTTGGATGAAATCTTCATGCCATTTAATCTAGGTTAGGTTTGATCCTCTGATCATCACAATTATGTCCACGGCAGCATTCACTGTTCCTGGTGGTACGTAACAAGCAAGACGCTGGACTTCCAATATTTTTACATGACAAGACATTCTCGACTTCCATTGCAACCATGTTGGATGGAAAGCTACAAATTGTTATGCCAATTGTTTTCCTTTCTGGGATTCCTGTCACCCTCTTCATGTTGGATGGTAGCCTTTTGCGCTGCTCTTATAATCCTGTCACCCTCTTCATGTTGTTACAATTTCCCCTCCTTGTTGAGATTTTCTTTTCCACCTATGGTCCAGGCATCTTCGATCCGAAAACAAAATGCTGGTATTGATGAAGCTGGGAAGTATATACAGAGAAGATGTTAATAGCTTAAGCTGTAAGTTACGTTCCAGAATATAATTTATATTATTTTCTAATATATTCTCTTAAACTGTTAGGTTAGATTTTATAATATAATTTATATTATTTTTTAATATTCCCTATCAAGTGAAAGTTCTTTAAACTTGAAATTTATACATGCTCACATTACTTTGTGCTTAATTTTTATCAAATAAATGGTGATGATGAGATTCGAACTCGTAATCACCTGGTCATCAAGGCTCTGATATCATGTCAAAGAATCAACTCAACCCAATAACTTAAGCTATTAGATTAGATCCTAAAATATAATTTAAATTATTATTTTATTTTTGCTTTGTTTGTGATATTCCAGAATATAATTTAAGTTCATGTTTGTAACTTATCTCACGATGTTTTCCTAATAAAGTTGGAGATGTTCGGGTGGCCTATATATCTTGTAAGATTGAGAGTTTTGCCTTTGATAAGGTTTTGTAAGCAGGTGTGATTGGAGTTGATGAATGCATGTTGTAAGCAATTTAGTAATTTTGTTTTAATTGTCAAGGATTTAATATTAATCGGAGCTAGTGCCATGATGCTAATGACAAACTAGTAAAAAAAAACAAAATTTGTATATATAAAATTAAAAAAGGCAAGAAATAGATAAAACCATGCAATAATATATAAAGATCTTATAGTCAAAACTAACAAGAGTTTACTTTTTAGACCAAATAATTTTAAAAATAATAATTAAGCACATTCATCAACTCCATGAGCTCATCCATGTTTGCAAAAATAGCCAAATCTAATTAAAAAAAATCTCTCAAATTAGATCAATTGTCTTTCTAAAACAATCATTCCAGTATTTAATTTAAATCATATTTTAACATCTTGTTATTTTATCTTTGAGTAACCAATTCTATCATAGAGGCCAAATGAGTCCCGATTATTGAGTCCATATGGAAAGGAGCTGATCAAGGCCAGGAACAGGGAGCACAGGGTGTGGTTGATTATGGGGTAAGATGACCAGTGAACAAAACACGAATAGGAAAACCCATGAACGAATTTTGTTGATTATTAATTTATACTTGACGGACTAAATGAATGAAACAATTTGAGAAAACAAATAACACATCGTTATGTCTGCACACTTGATCCGAGAGAATCTTCAAGCAAAAAAAGAAAGGAAAAACTAGTAGTTGACAGCACTGCAAATCCTCCTTATCTGCCCGGCAGATCCAGTGAGAAGACCTATATCTCCCATTTTGATCATGGCAGATCCAAAATCTGATTTGAATCTTGCAGGGTTCCTGCTGTATTCAGAGACAATGCTGTCCGTGGAGCCTCCATTGAAAAGCACTTGATCTGATTGAAGGAGACCCTTGTTTTGCATCAGATTCTTGAAGTAACTGTTGTCGAAAGAATTGGGAGTGACCAAATCGAGCGGGGCTAAGGTTGCGTCGCTGCCAACACGTGGACAGCGCCTCCTGCGGGTGCTAGCGAATCCGGCATCGATATTGCTGTGATTGTATATCCTTTCACGGAAAGTGAAGCATTGAGCTTGTCCGAGAGTATGCGAACCTGACAAGGCAACCATGTCCCTTGCAGTAAGGCCTTTGTTTTGGAAGCGAGAAATAAGACTCTCCAGGCTTTCAAAGAAGGCAGGTAACTCTGCGTTGGCTAAAGTTCGACTTGCTGTAGTTGAATCTCTTCTTCCAAGCTTCACCGCGTAGGATGGGCCGCCCACCTGTGACATTTTTTCCATAAGAATCATAAACAACAAGTCCTGGTTTTGCAGCTTGCAATACCAACAGCAATAAAGAGATAGATTTAGATATACTCACATAAGCAGACGCATCTCTCGCTGCAACAGCAATGATATCTGCACAGGATACTACTCCGGGACAGATCTTCTCAACTTCAGTTTTTGCTTTATCTATTACATTATAACCTCTAGCAGAGTTAAGATTGCCGAGGGCAGTCTTTTCACTCTGGATAGAGGGAGTCTCGTCCAGTAAGATGGAGGCATCACAACCCTGCAAAACCAAGGAATAACTCATAAGTACACTGGCTCCAAGATAATACATAATCAGAGAGGAGCAATGTGGCTGCCAAAAGTACCTGGACAAAGCAATCGTGAAAGTGTAAGCGGATGAGAGACGCAGCCATTCTCCTGTCGCTCGCAATTGCACTTCTGATAGCAGTTCGGATCGCGCTAAGCGCATTAGGACAGGAGCTGTCGTAAAATGCAGGGGAGAGTTGTGCCTGGCATGCTATGTTCAGCAAGAACAGCATGAACATGAAAGAAGCTGCTGCTCCTGCTTTTGCTGCCATTTTATATGTTTTCAGTTGGAGAAACTAAAGTTTTTAGCGCGCTAAATGTATAGCTAAGTCTGCAAGTGCTGTTACCAAAGCTGTTGGATGATTGAGAGAATGAGATAGAAGATGGAGAAGAATGCATGGGAGCTCATCTATTTATAGAGGCTGATCAAGCACATTAATCAAGATTTGTGTAGGTAAGAACTATAAGGCCACAACGCGTAGAAACGTTTCTAATTTGATGCCTGCATGCCATTCATTAACTTTTTTTTCACACTTCTTGTCCTGACCCATTAATTAATTATTTTGTCTGCACCAAATCCTATAAAATAGTAATCTAATGAGGTTGCTTTGGTATTTTTTTAGAGCAATTAGTTGCTCACAGCTGCGGTCTTTTACTAAATTATAACTTTAGATGGTAAAGAAATATGGATAGCCAGAAGCAGGAATTTGTGCTTCGTCGCAATAGTCCGTTTGTCCATCAAAACAAGCATAAGTATTTTATTATTTATGCCGCGTTGAAAAGTCAGTCAGAAAGCGATTTATATCACCCAAAGCCTTTCCCCCCCCCCCATAAATCACATCTGAAAGGAATCTCTTTGACTTCCACTCCACTAAAATCCTACGATTTAAAATGCCACCATGCAGTACCCAGAAAGGAAAACTTGTCACTTGAAATCGATGAAATATAGAGTAATTTGAAATCAATGAAATATGGACTGGTTAAGTACAAAACTTCAATTTCTAGATGTAAATAGGTTTAGGACAGCGATCATGCATATTGAGTGAAATTGTCATCCCTGTCTAGAAAAGATATATACTGCATTAATGGTCTATTTTTTTTTTTTAAAAAAAATCCTTATATACTAAAGTAAACGAAACAAAAGGTGGCCTGCATCTTTCTCTCATCAGCCTGGAAATTGAGGATTTGGTAAAGCTACGCGGTGCCACCAAGCAGAAAAGGAAGTGTCAATGAGTATATTACCACCATGCAGCCAAGAAAGGAAAACTTGCCACTTGAAATAATCGATGAATTATAGAGTACGTAATTAATTTGGCCTGATATTACAGCTGGTTAGTTAGTATGCTTACCGGATAGTTCCTTCGACGTATTTGAAAAATATGGACCATGACCACGTCCATATAGAAATTAATGCTTGGTTGAAAACTTATATAATTTAATTATGATTTAGAATCATTCCCAGCCTCCACATTTGATCAATTATTTGTTTTTAGAACTGCTATTTTTCTTACTTTTAAAACCCGATCTAAGGTTAACCCAGGACAAGTCTTATTAGATCACAAATTAAGTTATATTAACTCAGGTTGATCTTATTTTTTTAAAAAAAAATATCAAAAAAATATCAATTTTAAAAATAAAATTTGAATAAAAAACAAAAAAAATAAAAGAATTAACAAATTTTGACTAGATTTTTTCGTGACTGATTAGATAGCTGGTTAATCTGGTTAATTTTTTATTTTTGTTAGAAATCATCCCAGCCGAGGCGTTGAATAACTTGGGTCTCGAGTCAACCTGCCAGAAAAGATTGAGTTTTAAAATAATGCTATTTTTTATAACAAAAAATACAATCAATTGTTTAAAAAATGTAACACTCCTGTTTGTTTTGAAAACTTACTTCGTTCACCTCTTTATAATTTCATAATACCAAATGACATGTAATTAAGAGTACTAAAGAATTTACGTCTGCAAGGTGGTTGTAGAATAGTTCTATTTAATGTCACTTTATTTTATCATCATAGATAAAATCATATTTTCTTTAAGAATTTGTCTTCTTACCACCACGAAACCAGTGAGCTCTCACAAATAAATCTTTCTGAAAATTGTATGGGTAATCATCTCTTTGGATAATTATCCCTATAGAATTCGTCAATGCTTGTCTTTGAAATTTTCTAATTGTCTCATGATTGAAAAAGTATGTGTTGGCCGTACAAAATCAACGCATATCCCTCATAAAGGACTGAATAAGACACTTGACCAACGTACCGGAAAACAAGGATGTTTCCATGTAGCACAGCGTCGTCCCATATTATATTCACCGCCAGAAAAGGCAGCGTTGGGTGCAGAAAAAAGGGATTTTTTTAATAGTGAATTGAAGGATAGAATGATTCTCTAGTTGAATCGGTAAGAACAAAGACGGGTTACCTCATGATGGCATGCAGTCATAAAAAAATGGAACGCGTTATACGAGTGTGCTTCATCATCCTTCTATAAAAGGATGAACTCCCATGCATTCTTCTTCATCTTCTATCCCTTCTCTCAATTCTAAATTTGATAACAGCTTGTGTTAATCAACTGGATTGAATTGCAAAAGCTATAGATTAATTTTGTGAGAGTAAAAATTAGTCTTGCACTTAGACGACTCAAAGAAATGGCAGCAAAAGCTGGAGCAGCAGCTTCTTTCATGTTCATGCTGTTCTTGCTGAACATAGCATGCCAAGCACAGATCTCCCCTGCATTTTACGACAGCTCCTGTCCTAATGCGCTCGGCGCGATCCGAACTGCTATCAGAAGTGCAATTGCAAGCGACAGGAGAATGGCTGCGTCTCTCATCCGCTTACACTTTCACGATTGCTTTGTTCAGGTACTGTTGCAACTTCTTTTGGCAGCCACATTGCTCCTCTCTGATTATGTATTATCTTGGAGCCAGTGTACTTACGAGTTGTTCCTTGGTTTCGCAGGGTTGTGATGCCTCGATCTTACTGGACGAGACTTCCTCTATCCAGAGTGAAAAGACTGCCCTCGGCAATCTTAACTCTGCTAGAGGTTATAATGTAATAGACAAAGCAAAAACTGAAGTTGAGAAGATCTGTCCTGGAGTAGTATCCTGTGCAGATATCATTGCTGTTGCAGCGAGAGATGCGTCTGCTTATGTGAGTATATCTAAATCTATCTCTTTATTGCTGTTGGTATTGCAAGCTGCAAAACCAGGACTTGTTGTTTATGATTCTTATGGAAAAAATGTCACAGGTGGGTGGCCCATCGTACGCGGTGAAGCTTGGAAGAAGAGATTCAACTACAGCAAGTCGAACTTTAGCCAACGCAGAGTTACCTGCCTTCTTTGAAAGCCTGGAGAGTCTTATTTCTCGCTTCCAAAACAAAGGCCTTACTGCAAGGGACATGGTTGCCTTGTCAGGTTCGCATACTCTCGGACAAGCTCAATGCTTCACTTTCCGTGAAAGGATATACAATCACAGCAATATCGATGCCGGATTCGCTAGCACCCGCAGGAGGCGCTGTCCACGTGTTGGCAGCGACGCAACCTTAGCCCCGCTCGATTTGGTCACTCCCAATTCTTTCGACAACAATTACTTCAAGAATCTGATGAAAAACAAGGGTCTCCTTCAATCAGATCAAGTGCTTTTCAATGGAGGCTCCACGGACAGCATTGTCTCTGAATACAGCAGGAACCCTGCAAGATTCAAATCAGATTTTGGATCTGCCATGATCAAAATGGGAGATATAGGTCTTCTCACTGGATCTGCCGGGCAGATAAGGAGGATTTGCAGTGCTGTCAACAACTAGTTTTTCCTTTCTTTTTTTGCTTGAAGATTCTCTCGGATCAAGTGTGCAGACATAACGATGTGTTATTTGTTTTCTCAAATTGTTTCATTCATTTAGTCCGTCAACATGAGTTATCCTATTCGTGTTTTTTTCACTAGTAAGAAAAAAAAAAAAAAACGACACCTTGTGCTCCTTGTTCCTGGGCTTGAGCGCTTCTTTCTATGACTCACTCATCGGGACTAATTTTGCCTATATTATAGAATTGGTTATGTAATTATTACGCATTTTGGTGCCGCGTAAACAAAAAAAATTAAAATTAAAAAAATAAAAGAGAGTACAAAAAATCAAATAATGATAGAAGAAAAACAATAAATCAGTAAAGAAAACATACTGGAACTCCTAAAAATTACCCAAAACTGGTTACAGAGTGTCAAAATATACAAAATTTTGAAAATTTGACCCCATTTTTGTTGGTCTATTTTGTTTCAATTATGCTTATAGTTGATAATATGATTTGTTGGAATGAAAAAAAAAAAAACATGTTTTAGAGGCCTTAAATGACCATTCTGATATTGAACAATGTTTCTAGGTTTTCTAGGAATATTTTGGGATCATGTTTATCCAAAGAACATTGTCGTCGGTACTAGTTTTAGGATTTATTTTGATTCAAATCTGGTATCATTTTTAGTAAATAATCTAGGAATTTTAAGCATCAATAACGTGTTTTGTGTGTTTTAATTTTTGAATTTTAGTTTTGAACTGAAACTCATTCTTAACAAAAATCATAATGTTTAAGTAATAATCATAGCAAAATGACAATTGATTCTTAATCTATGCTTGATTGCGATTAAAACCTTGTCTTTTATTGCTTGAAATCAAGTCTGATTTGATGTTAATGTTGTTGGGTTTACGTTTTAATGTTGTTGGTGTTCTTCATTCTTTCTGTATTCGATATGTTTTTCTTGAGAAATTTTGAAGTTTTATGTTTTTTTATGTTGAATCCGTTTCGGTTTTAGATCCTTGTTTTGGTTTGTTTTCAGCTCAACTTAGTCAGGTCAAAACCAGGTCAATCCATAAGCCCTGTTTGGTTTGCTTTTTTTTTTTTTGTTAAGGTTTCTTTGTTTTAAGGGTGTATTTGGCAAATACCCTTTAAGCTTGTTTTGGGTAGTTTTTGTGTCTAGAAAAGATATATACTGCATTAATGGTCTTTTTTTTTTTTAAAAAAAAATCCTTATATACTAAAGTAAACGAAACAAAAGGTGGCCTGCTTCTTTCTCTCATCAGCCTGGAAATTGAGGATTTGGTAAAGCTACGCGGTGCCACCAAGCAGAAAAGAAAGTGTGAATGAGTATATTACCACCATGCAGCCAAGAAACGAAAACTTGCCACTTGAAATTATCGATGAATTATAGAGTACGTAATTAATTTGGCCTGATATTACAGCTGGTTAAGGAAAAAATCAAAGACACTGCTGTTATAGTATGCAACGGATGTTCTATATATGACCAGATGTAATTGTCGCACCCGACATCGCGGCAACCCTAAAAATAAATTCTTGTATTATAGAAAAAGAATGGATTTCTGGCATCCTGTTTTTTTAGAAAAAAATATCTTGTTTAAAGAGTCGCCACCTAATATTATGGTCACTAGGAACCCTAACTGGTCAACAGAGATTCTATGGTTTAAACCGGTATTTTTATTCCTGACTCTGGCGTCAGTGAATAAACCAAAAAATTTACATTATTTTTATTCATGCATACACATTATTTTTATTTTTTATTTTTCTGTTTTTTATTTTTTTATTGTTTGGGCCGGGCCGGGCCGGGCCCAGCCCCGCACATGTTTTTTGGGGGCTAGGCCCAGCTCAGCCCATATGGGCTGGGCTAAGCCCAGCCGGCTCGGCCTGGCCACTGGCCCAATCCAGTGGCCCGGCTGGGCTGCAGGCACGCGTGGTTCAAACCACGCGTGCACTGCACAGGGCAAAGGTAATTAAATTACCTTAGCCCCGTTTTCTTCTCTTAAATTAAAGGCGCAGAAATGAAGATAACAGAGAAGCCTTACCTGGCGATTCGAAGGCGCAGGCGACAGCAACAGCTCGAGCACTCCTGGAGAATTCTCTTTTCCTCCTCCTCTCAGTCTCTTCCCCTCTGTTCGTGTGTTTCTGTTTGTTGGGTTTTTTACTTACTCTCTATTCTCCTCTGCTTTCCTCTTCTGTTTGTGTTCTCTGCCGCTGTGTCCACTGTTCTCTCTTCTTCTCAATTATTAAGGAAGGTAATGGATATGTCGGCTTTCTCTAAGTTTTTTACTGACTTCGGGTTCTTCCTTTTTCGGCTTTCTCTAAGTTTTTTACTGACTTCGGGTTCTTCCTTTTTCTGATTTGCAGGGGAGGGGGGAATTGAGAAGACGATGATATTAACGTTGGTTTTCTGGGTTTACTGCTCGTATTGGTCTCTGTTTTTGCTGTGTGTACTATTTCTGGGTTTCTGTTTTATGGGTTTCTTCCCTCTGTCTTCCTCGGTGGTTTTATTGTTTTCTTTTCAGTCCAAAGAAATCCCCCCTGGTGGTTGCCTTTTGCCCAGCTTTTATAGGGCCAGAGGTCAATTGGCGGTGTAACGGTCGGCAGTAATGGCGTGGGGCGCTGCATTCAATGGACAAACATCTCTGCCTTTAATGGCGGAGCCGTTGCAGAGGAAGAAGACGAGCGAACAGTGGCCTCCCAAAACGACTCCGTTTTCCCATTCCAAAGACTTCTTTCAATTTGGTCCTCGGAATTTTGTACTTTTGCAATCAAGCCCTTGGTTAAAATATAATTGGATCCTTGCATTTCCGCGTCATTTTCAAGCTGGTCCTTGGATTTTAATTTTTGCAATTTAGACCCCAATTAAACCCCAAACTTTGATAGTTCTTCAATTAAGTCCCTGATTAAATTAATTTCAAGCCAATTAAGTTCAAAAACTTATCAATTATCCAATTAAACCCTTGATTGGATTAATTAAATTAATTTTCAAGCTTAATTAAGTCTCAAATCTTATCAATTCTCCAATTAAACCCTTAATTGGATTAATTAAATTAATTCCAAGCTCAACTAAGGCTCAAAACTTATCAATTCTCCAATTAAGCCCTTGATTGGATTAATTAGATTAATTACAAAATTTAATTAAACCCCAAAACTTCCAATCATGTTGCCCTTAACCCAAATTTTAATTCATTCTTCATTTTACTTGTTTTTCATCATCATCATTTTTTTTTATCATCATTTTTTATCCTTTTCAGTAAATAAAATAATAATAATAATTAAAATAAAAATGGTCAAAAATTGGGTTATGACAGTTGCCCCCTCTTTATAATATTTACAATGCAAAGATATTGAAAAATTTCATTTTCTTTTAGCTTTGTGTAGTAAATTTATAAAGAAAAGTAGATAAAGAAAGAACCTTTTTTTTTTAGTCTTGAAAACTTCGAAAACAGTAGATTGACACACGACCTTTACACAGAGATGTAGAAATCAAGAAACAAGTCATTTGGAAGATGACCCACCTTTTGTTTTTTTGTTTTTTTTTTTTGTTTTTTTTAATGAATCAAATTGTTTTGGGCAACCTGCCCAATGATAAAAGAACGCGAAGAATTTCGCGAATGGTCTAATTGTTCCAGGCGACCTCCCGATGTTTGAAAAATACGAGGATTTCTTAGATTGGTCACATTGTAATGGGTTACGTGCCCAGTGGAGAAATACGAGGATTTTTCAAGATGGTACATTGTAATGGGTTACCAGCCCAGATGGTCTCATTGTAATGTGTTACCTGCCTAGTGGAAAAATACAAGGATTTTTCAGGATGGTACCTTGTAATGGGTTACCAGCCCAGATGGTCACATTGTAATAGGTTACCTGCCCAGTGGAAAAATACAAGGATTTTTCAGGATGGTACATTGTAATGGGTTACCTGCCAAGATGGTCACATTGTAATGGGTTACCTGCCCAGGGAGAAAAATATGATGATTTTTCAAAAGTGGTCACATTGTAATGGGTTACCTGCCTAGTGGAAAAATACGAGGATTTTTCAAAAGTGGTCACATTGTAATGGGTTACCTGCCCAGGGAGAAAAATATGATGATTTTTCAAAAGTGGTTACATTGTAATGGGTTACCTGCCCAGTGGAAAAATACGAGGATTTTTCAAAAGTGGTCACATTGTAATGGGTTACCAGCCCAGTGGAAAAATACGAGGATTTTTCAAAGATGATCACATTGTAATAGGTTACCTGCCCAGGGAGAAAAACACGAGGATTTTTCAAAAGTGGTCACATTGTAATGGGTTACCGGCCCAGGGGAAAAATACGATGATTTTTCAAAAAGTGGTCACATTGTAATGGGTTACCTGCCCAGTGGAAAAATACGAGGATTTTTCAAAGATGGTCACATTGTAATGGGTTACCTGCCCAGGGAGAAAAATACAAGGATTTTTCAAAAGTGGTCACATTGTAATGGGTTACCTGCCCAGTAAAAAGAGAAAGGAAAATGAGGGCTCTAAGGCGCACTCAAAAAGATGGTCGAGGGCTCGAAGGGAAGCGAGGGCTCAAAGGCGCGCTCGAAAAGAAAATAAAGGCTTGAAAGTGCCTTAAAAATGATGATCAAAGGCTCGAAGGCGCATTTGAAAGAGGTGGAAAAACACATAGATTTTTCAAATGGCCTAATTCACATAGATTTGTAGGAGGTGGAAAATATGACATGATAGGGCTCGGAGGCGCACTATTCCAAAAGATGGAGGCTCGAAGGAAATGAGGGCTCGGAGGTGCGCTCAAAAGGGAATGAGGGCTCGAAAGCGCACTAAAAAGGAGGTAGGATAGGAAATGCACTACCTTTGATGGTCGAGGGCTCGAAGGCGGGCTTGAAAAGAAATGACACTCAAAAGGAGGTAGGATAGGAAATGCACTACCTTTGATGGTCGAGAGCTCGAAGGTGCGCTCGAAAAGAAATGAGATGAGGGTCCGAAGGCGCACTCAAAAGGAGGTAGGGTTAGGAAACGCACTACCTCAGGAATGAAAAATGAAATGTGGTTGAAAAATACAGAGATTTTTCTGGTGGCCTAATTCTCATTTGCAGCCTGCCCAGGTTGAAAATTCTCAAAAATGAAAAATTTTCAACAACAATTTCGATCTTTGGCCATTTCAAGTTGGCCTTCCACTTGATGGATTTCTTTGGAATTTCCTCATATAAAATTTGCAAAACTCATTGTCCAATGTCTCAAAGTTTAGATGATATGCATGCATCTCATTTGCAGTCTTCTTGTTGCTTGACTAATGAGGACTTGCTACCTCTGATTTGGGTCATCTTTGTCGCTTGGCTTTTAGCCCACTCGAGTTGGCCCATGTAAATCTATTTCCAGATTTGTTTGCACAACTCAGTCTTTGTGGTGCCCATCGTGACCCACTTGCTTGCTAGAGATTTTCTATCTTGACAAATAATTTGAGAGGATCACTCACTACTCCTCATTTCATTGCTAAAAACATTCGGTGTCACTTGCCAAAAGGATCAAACTGTCTTTAGTAAACCAAAATACCCCCTTGACTTGTCGTAAGGAATGATAGATTTTCCTTAAACACAATGTTGCCCCCTTGTATTGGTCGTTGCCCCTAAGTGTGCTCTGTCAGCGATTTAGACAAATAATGGTTTTAAGAGGCCATTCTCTCGTTTCTCTCCTTTTCAGTTTGGTGAAGGAATATGGGTCTAGAATGAATTTTAAAATCTTGATCTTGCATTTTGAAAACAAAAATTATTTCGACGTAAGTCTAAAACAGTTTGCTTTTGAAATCTTGCAACACCTTGGTTATTTCTTTCTTGGAAAAGAGATTATTTGCTCTTGTGTTTGGAAATGAGGTCTTCAATGAAAATACATCATGAGATGACCTTTTGTTTCAATGTGAAGGGCTCGAGAAAAAGCTCAAGGTTTTGTATGAAAAAAACTTGTCTCTTTTTGAACATTCATTTTTATCAGCATGAATAATAATGAGTAGTGATGTCATGAATCTTATGAAAAAGTATTCTTTGCATTTTGAGAGCATTGTTTATTGTTCTGGTTGCTTACTTGCTTGATTAGAAAGGACTTCTACAGGTACGTAATGTAGGCTATGGTTCTTGGCTATGAAAGAAAATGATTCATAAGGCTCAAAGAGTGTTTCAGGGTTTCAAAGACTAAAGATCACTATCAATAGTTTGACTCTTGATGTCATTCATATTTTCTTTTGCCGCTCTTCTTTGATTTGCCTTTTTTTCTTTTTCATTGCTTTGCTAGAGCATACTCACTTTATCTTGGTTATCACTTCTTCTTGTGATTTGGGCATGCCCCCCTATCATTTGAGTTTCTTGGGCTCTTTTGCCTTTTGGCTTTCTCACGGCTTTATCATTTTTCTTGATCATTAAAATTTTACTTGCCCCCAATATGGGGTGTGATCTTAGTCAGGATTTTTTTTATGAAAAAAAAAAATTATTCAGGCTCAAAAAAGGATCACAAGGGATGTACTTATTTCAGAATGTGAAAGGAATAACAAAGATGGCCTTTCCTCATTTCAAGCGCCAGCAGCTATGATCAATAAACTTTGACCTCATCTAGTGTGATGGTTTAGTCTTTGCAAAGATGCATTTCATGAGTTATGAGCAACAAGTTCACTATATACCATTATTCATACATTTAAAAACACATGATTCAAGAGTTATGGGGTAAGGGTATTTATTCATTTCTCTTTCTTCTTTTTTTCTTTTTTTATTTAAAGTTTGGTCACCTCTATGAAGGAGTTGTTTGATTCACTTGTCATTCTACAAGTAGAATGTCAAAAATATCGTTTTTGAATAAACATCAAATTATCTTTGAAATCAAAATGCTAGATCAATTTTTTTCAAAACTCCAATAGAAAACTGATTTTGGTAAAAGAGATGAATTGCGTTTATGGGATCACGCGAGGCTTCCAAAGTGTATTCGTGAGTTCTTATAAGAAAACTCTCTCAAGAAAATGAATAATGCTTGGTCGTAAACATGATTGAATGACAAACTCATTATTTCATTGAAACTTTGGAAAAGAAGTTTAACAACAAAGAACTTATGACAACATCTTGGGCTATGAATATTGACATGATAACATATAAAAGGGCTAAACACTTAGCAATCGTTGATCGGAATTTCTGGAATCGTTCATTCTCCTCAACAAGGGCATCTTTTCAATAGTTAGTTGAAGTCATATGTAGACCATTCTCAACCTACTATCACCATAGTTTTATCTTCAAGATAGTTGATTTCTAGGAGTTGGTGTGAAGCAATTAGCTATAGGAATGATAAATGCCTTGGCAGCCACCTTTAGTGAAACCGTTCTTCTTAGTCGGGTTAGCAATCTTACCTAACCCAATGGCCTGTTCAATCCTCTCAGTTATAACAACCAGGTCAGTAAAATGTTGTGCAGAGCTTCTAACCAGGAACTCAAAGTATGGAGCTTTAAAGGTGTTGGAAAATAAACTGATCATCTCTTTTTCCAACATAGAAGGATTAACTTGTGCAGCTCCATCTCCGGGCATATTCTCTTATGGACTCCTTGTTGTTCTTCTCCATAGCTTGCAAGCTTAAATGATCAGGGCCCACGTCTATATTGAACTTATATTGTCTCATGAAGGTATCGACTAAGTCCTTCCATTTTTTAACCTTGGTATTGTCCTACCGCATATACCAAGTGAGGGCAGCGTCACTCAAGCTGTCTTGGAAGAAATGAATCAACAGTTTCTCATCATCAACCACCTCGGCCATTTTGTTGCAGTATGCTTTAAGATGAGTTATAGGGCATTGAGTTCCCGTATATTTGACAAATTCTGGCACTCTAAACTTTTTAGGAATGACAATGTTGGGCACTAAACACATCTCAGTAGCCTTTATAGGATCATATAGGCGAATTCCCTCCAATGCTCTTAACCTTTGCTCTAGGGCAACTAATTTGTTCATACCATCTTCTTTTACCCTCTTGCCCTTTTGAGATTTCTTCTCTGTAGAATAAATGGTAAACGACATTCTCGTGGGGTATGCTGGTTGAAAACGCATGGCTTGTTGAAAATCAGATGACAACCCATTTGCCCCTAGATTCTGTGGATTGAAAGGATTTACAAGCATAGGTTCAGGCTGAGCTATAAGTGTTGTTTTTTCCGGATTCATCTCTTAAGGCTTGCTCGAGTAGACTAGTAAGCATGACGACTTCTTCTTTAAGATTATCCACCTCTTTTTGATGTTGAGCTTCCAACTGGGCTCTTTCTTCGTTTTCCATTTGTCTTTTTCTTGAACGAGTGTTATGGATGGGTTTCAATGGGGAACCTATATTTCAACCTGCTAAATGTAAATCATGCAATTTATGAAAAGACGTTGATCAAATTAAAAAAAATGCGTATGAAATGCGGACTCGCCCTTCACGGGATGACAATCTAATAGGAAGATCCTAATTGTTGAGTGCATCAAAGGGTTGGTCATTATCTAGTTTCAAAGGGTCTCTCGCATGCTCAGTGATCGTCCATGAAAGGTCGATATGAGGCTTACAAGTAGTGTGAAAATAGAGGCCCTGAGTAATATCAGTTTGGCATATCAACCACTTCCAAGTAAACAATCAAGCGAGAGTTGGATGGTTTCACGAGTCTTACCCAGGCTAAAGCCATTGGGGTACCGTTACTTCCTCACTTATCTTAGGATGTAAAGTGTGTGCTCTTAACGTGATGCATGACAATATAAACAAGGATGCATGCTAAAGCAATAAATGCAAAAAAATAAACACAAAATAACAAATATTATAGCAATTGGCAAACAAAAGGCAAAGCTTAGTCCATTAGTCCCCAGTGGAGTCGCCATTCAGTCGCACCCGACATCGCGGCAACCCTAAAAATAAATTCTTGTATTATGGAAAAAGAATGGATTTCTGGCATACTGTTCTTTTAGAAAAAAAATGTCTTGTTTAAGGAGTCGCCACCTAGTATTATGGTCACTAAGAACCCTAACTGGTCAACAAAGATTCTATGGTTCGGGACTGGTTACGTAAAAGGAAAGATATTATCACCCCTTAAACGTCCTGCCTAAGGCAGGCTGCATTGCTAGTTTTGTCTTAAATTTGCTAAATGTTTATTAGTTTATGCTATGAAAATTTACTTATAATATTCCTGACTCTGGCGCCAGTGAATATTCAACTATGAATATTTCCAACTCTGGTGTTGGTAAATATTACGTAGCTATAAAATAAATTAAATCAATATTTTATTTTATTCCCGACTCTAGCGCCAGTGAATAAATAAATAATAATAAATTTATTTTTTACGAATGCAAATATTTTCTATTTTTCTAGCCAAATAAAATAAAATACAACGAATAAAAATAATATAAATTTAAATCGGTATTTTTATTCCTGACTCTAGCGTCAGTGAATAAACCAATAAATTTACATTATTTTTATTCATGCATACATATTTTTTTTGTTTTTTATTTTTTTATTTTTTATTTTTTTTATTGTTTGGGCCGGGTCGGGCCGAGCCCAGCCCCGCACATGTTTTTTTGGGGGCTGGGCTAAGCCCAGCCGGCTCGGCCCGGCCACTAGCTCAATCCAGTGGCCCGGCTGGGCTACAGGCACGCGTGGTTCAAACCACGCGTGCACTGCACAGGGCAAAGGTAATTAAATTACCTTAGCCCCGTTTTCTTCTCTTAAATTAAAGGCGCAGAAATGAAGATAACAGAGAAGCCTTACCTGGCGATTCGAAGGCGCAGGCGACAGCAACAGCTCGAGCACTCCCGGAGAATTCTCTTTTCCTCCTCCTCTCAGTCTCTTCCCCTCTGTTCGTGTGTTTCTGTTTGTTGGGTTTTTTACTTACTCTCTATTCTCCTCTGCTTTCCTCTTCTGTTTGTGTTCTCTGCCGCTGTGTCCACTGTTCTCTCTTCTTCTCAATTATTGAGGAAGGTAATGGATATGTCGGCTTTCTCTAAGTTTTTTACTGACTTCGGGTTCTTCCTTTTTCGGCTTTCTCTAAGTTTTTTACTGACTTCGGGTTCTTCTTTTTTCTGATTTGCAGGGGAGGGGGCAATTGAGAAGACGATGATATTAACGTTGGTTTTCTGGGTTTACTGCTCGTATTGGTCTCTGTTTTTGCTGTGTGTACTATTTCTGGGTTTCTGTTTTATGGGTTTCTTCCCTCTGTCTTCCTCGGTGGTTTTATTGTCTTCCTCGGCGGTGTAACGGTCGGCAGTAATGGCGTGGGGCGCTGCATTCAATGGACAAACGTCTCTGCCTTTAATGGCGGAGCTGTTGCAGAGGAAGAAGACGAGCGAACAGTGGCCTCCCAAAACGACTCCGTTTTCCCATTCCAAAGACTTCTTTCAATTTGGTCCTCGGAATTTTGTACTTTTACAATCAAGCCCTTGGTTAAAATGTAATTGGATCCTTGCATTTCCATGTCATTTTCAAGCTGGTCCTTGAATTTTAATTTTTGCAATTTAGACCCCAATTAAACCCCAAACTTTGATAGTTCTTCAATTAAGTCCCTGATTAAATTAATTTCAAGCCAATTAAGTTCAAAAACTTATCAATTATCCAATTGAACCCTTGATTGGATTAATTAAATTAATTTTCAAGCTTAATTAAGTCTCAAATCTTATCAATTCTCCAATTAAACCCTTAATTGGATTAATTAAATTAATTCCAAGCTCAACTAAGTCTCAAAACTTATCAATTCTCCAATTAAGCCCTTGATTGGATTAATTAGATTAATTACAAAATTTAATTAAACCCCAAAACTTCCAATCATGTTGCCCTTAACCCAAATTTTAATTCATTCTTCATTTTACTTATTTTTCATCATTTTTTTTATCATCATTTTTTATCCTTTTCAGTAAATAAAATAATAATAATAATTAAAATAAAAATAATCAAAAATTGGGTTATGACAGTAATAATTAAATATTAATGATTAGTTGAAAAATAATGCAATTTAGCTATGATTTAAAATAATTCCCTGTAAAATAATGCCTCCATACTTGATTAATTACTTGTTTTCAGTATTGTTTTAAAACTTGAAACGCCCGGCAGGTCAAGTCAAGATATAGTTAATTTAAAAGTTAAGCCCGAGCTACAGCTAATTTAAAACCTAAACCGGTTTAGGTTGGAAAAAAAAGTGAGAGCCTGATTTGGCTAGATATGACAGCTGGTTAATATGCTTGCCGGTTCCTTCTACTTATTGTAAGAAATCAATGACACTCTTTTTTATAATAAAAAAATCAAAGACATGTTATTGTACGCAACGGATGTTATGGACTATGACCAGATCTATATAGGAATTAATGCTTAGTTGAAAACCTATATAATTTAATTATGATATTTAGAATCATTCCCCGTTATTTAATGCCTCCACATTTGATCAATTATTTGTTTTTAGAACTGGTTTTTTTTTTTTTTATAAACCCAAATAAAGATAGACCAAACAATTCTTAGACCATATGTCAATTTTAAAAATAATCAAAACAACATTAATTTAAAAACAAGTACTTTTTTTATATAAAAAAACAATAAGTTTTGATCAGTTTTCCATAATTGAATCGCTAATTAATCTGGATTTTTTATCTTATTATATTAGGTCAACTTTTTTATTTATTTTTATTGACACCTATCACAAACAAGGTTTCATTGGTCGAGTTCTAGGTCAACTTACCTTATGGATTGAGTATTAAAACAAAGATATTATTTTATAACAAAAAATAAAATCAATTGTTTTGAAAATGTAACAGTACTCCTCTTTGTTTTGAAAACTTATTTTGATCATGTATTTATAATGTCATAATACCAAATGACATGCAAGTAAAGAATTTACACCCGCAGGTTTGTTATATAATAATTATTTTTAATGTTTGTTTTTATTTTATTCTCATAGATAAAATCATATTTGAAAACAAAAATAAAGAACTTCTCATCATATTACTGCGAAACTAGTGAACTCCCCCAAATAATTCTTTCTGAAAATTCTATGGGTAACCAATTTGAGAATAACTAAATGTAAAGAGATTCTTTATAGTTATCCCTAAGGCATTATAGAAATCTTGAATGCTTGTCTTTGATTTTTATAATAATTGTCTCATGGTTGATCGCATTTGACTTCTGTTTATTCTATTGGTTGAAAAAGTATGTCAAAGTCAACGAATATCCATCATAAAGGAGCGAGTAAGACATTTTAGCAAAGTTTGTTTTTTTTTAAAAAAAGGGAGGAGGGTTCCATGTTGCATATCGTCCCATATTATATTCACCGCAAGGAAAGGCTGCGCTGGGTGCAGAAAAAATGATTTTTTACGAGTGATTTTTGCAGGATAGAATAATTCCCTAGTGGGATCGGTAAGAACAAAGAAGGGTTAACTAATGATGGCGCGCAGTCTTCAAAAATTGATCTTGTTAATTACAAATGTGCTTGATCATCAGCAAACGGACAATTATGACGAAGCACAAATTCCTGCTTCTGGCTATCCATATTTCTTTACTATCTAAAGTTATAATTTAATAAAAGACCGCAGCTGTGAGCAACTAATTGCTCAAAAAATACCAAAGCAGCCTCATTAGATTACTATTTCATAGGATTTGATGCGGATAAAATAATTAATTAATGGGTCACGACAAGAAGTGTAAAAAAAGTCAATGAATAGCATGCAGGCATCAAATTAGAAAACTTTCTACGCGTTATTGCCTTATAGTTCTTACCTAGACAGATCTTGATTAATGTGCTTGATCAGCATCTATAAATAGATGAGCTCCCATGCATTCTTCTCCATCTTCTATCTCAATTCTCTCAGTCATCCAACAGCTTTGGTAACAGCACTTGCAGACTTAGCTATACAATATTTAGCGCGCTAAAAACTTTAGTTTCTCCAACTGAAAACATATAGAATTGCAGCAAAAGCAGGAGCAGCAGCTTCTTTCATGTTCATGCTGTTCTTGCTGAACACAGCATGCCACGCACAACTCTCCCCTGCATTTTACGACAGCTCCTGTCCTCATGCGCTTAGCACGATCCGAACGGCTATCAGAAGTGCAATTGCGAGCGACAGGAGAATGGCTGCGTCTCTCATCCACTTACACTTTTACGATTGCTTTGTCCAGGTACTTTTGCAACTACTTTTGGCAGCCACATTGCTCCTCTCTGATTATGTATTATCTTGGAGCCAGTGTACTTATGAGTTAATCCTTGGTTTTCGCAGGGTTGTGATGCCTCCATCTTACTAGATGAGACTTCCTCTATCCAGAGTGAAAAGACTGCCCTCGGCAATCTTAACTCTGCTAGAGGTTATAATGTAATAGATAAAGCAAAAAATGAACTTGAGAAGATCTGTTCTGGAGTAGTATCCTGTGCAGATATCATTGCTGTTGCAGCGAGAGATGCGTCTGCTTATGTGAGTATATCTAAATCCATCTCTTTATTGCTGTTGGTATTGCGAGCTGCAAAACCAGGACTTGTTATTTATGATTCTTATGAAAAAATGTCACAGGTGGGTGGCCCATCCTACGTGGTGAAGCTTGGAAGAAGAGATTCAACTACAGCAAGTCGAACTTTAGCCAACGCAGAGTTACCTGCCTTCTTTGAAAGGACATGGTTGCCTTGTCAGGCTCGCATACTCTCGGACAAGCTCAATGCTTCACTTTCCGTGAAAGGATATGCAATCACAGCAATATCGATGCCGGATTCGCTAGCACCCGCAGGAGGCGCTGTCCACGTGTTGGCAGCGACTCAACCTTAGCCCCGCTCGATTTGGTCACTCCCAATTCTTTCGACAACAATTACTTCAAGAATCTGATGCAAAACAAGGGTCTCCTTCAATCAGATCAAGTGCTTTTCAATGGAGGCTCCACGGACAGCATTGTCTCTTAATACAGCAGGAACCCCGCAAGATTCAGATCTGATTTTGGATCTGCCATGATCAAATTGGGAGATATAGGTCTTCTCACTGGATCTTCCGGGCAGATAAGGAGGATTTGCAGTGCTGTCAACTAGTTTTTCATTTTATTCAAATTTTGCTCTGATAAAATTTGCCGACGCATATTTGTTTTATTGATTTGTTTTCTCAAGTTGCTCGTTCTTTTATTTATTCAATTATTAGAATAAAATTCCTTCATTTGGTTATCTCATCTATGTTTCGTTCATTCGTAATTTGCGAGACGGAATGTGTATTCAGTACCAACGCCTCATTTTCCTGTTGAAGATGTATTCGGTACATATGCGGATATGAAAGTCTCAACGAGGAGGGAAATTTGCATCAATAGGAAAAGAGCTCATCTGAACAAAAAGGTCTTTGTTTTTATTTTAATATTAAAAAAAGAATAATCTTGGTGGTGATGCTGGCACTTGCTCCAAATTAAAATAAGGAGTTAGCTGTTTTTGCCTTTATCCTTTTGTACCAAAAAGAAAAGGAAAAGGAAAAGATCTAATTAATAATTGATTAAATGAATGAATTAGATCACCTAGGGATTTACTAAGCAACCACTTGCCATATATGTTAAAAGAGAAGGGAAGTTAGTCAGCTTTGAGGCTAACTATATAATTAGCACCGAGCAACATAATTTATTTATTTTTAATAGTAATAGAGTAGAATTAATATTTAAAACAGCATCATTAAAAAGATGAAGACCGAATAAAAAAGGAGTTTACAAGAGGGCATTTAAAAGAAGGAGCAAACAAACAAAAGACCAAATTAATTAGTCTACTTCACCATATATCCAGGATTTCTAGTAAAAACCATATCAGATAATTAAAAAGTCAAATGGTGAAAAATAAAATAAAAAATCACATCCCAGTAAAGAGTTTTAGACTTGAAAAAACTGATTGCGAACTAACCAGATAAACTAATAAAAACCTTTGCTGAGAAGAGTAATAGCCCAACATTGAAAGTTGTCTTTGACCGACTTGAACAATTTCTAAATATTCTGATTATAATCTCTAGACACCCAAATCAAGTCATGAATTTACTCTAAAAATTTACATAATAGTACAGTAATAAAACAAATGATTAATATTCTCAATCTCCTCACAAAAAAATACAAAAAGCATCCTTATAATTTATAATCTCCCTCTCAGCTAAGAGATTACTATTAAGCAGTAGCTATATGAACACATGAACAGATAGACTATCTAGAAATTTACAAAAAGCATCCTTATAATTTATAATTTCTATCTTTACTTTCAAGAAAAAAAACTAAACAACACTCCACCTCTCCTATTAAACTTTCCCGTGTACAAGCTGAGGGAATTATAAGTAGCAGCGTGAGCTGCTACCACACCATGTAAGTACTTGGTTGGATCTTATTGTTGCTCTCTTTTCTTACTTTCATCCAATGATATCTTGGTTCTTGGCTTTCCATTTTTTTTCCCGCACTCT
This sequence comes from Populus tomentosa, assembly GCA_018804465.1. Lineage (NCBI taxonomy): Eukaryota > Viridiplantae > Streptophyta > Magnoliopsida > Malpighiales > Salicaceae > Populus > Populus tomentosa. The sequence continues at coordinate 2,628,348 of CM031983.1, read as the reverse complement.
TTAATAATGCAGAGTTGCATGAAGCAAATTCAATGTCCTAAAGAAAAATTGCGTAACATGAAGATCTTACCACTTAAAAATAATGGAAATATTCCTGCATCACTTATTTATTTATTTATTGAAAATGATGGAATAGATGCTTTATCCGTCGAAAAACACATCCAAAACTAAATTATCAAGCACGTTCTAACGTGATACAGTTATGTAAGCCATCAATTTTGATTTGAAACAAGTGGTTCAAATGTAAAGAGGGCAGCGCAGGACACAGTCACCTTTACTCTTTATTTGTCGTTTTGTCTGTTTCCTGTATCTTTCTTTTTTCTTCCATGCAACAAGATGATAAAAGGTAGGACCTTAAGACAGGAAGCAAGGAATTTCTATTCTCTTTTCCAGCAGCATTTCGTATTTATTTAGAACACGGAAAGTATGGAATCTGTCATCTCCCTTATTCCTTTCTTCTTTGGTGGAACAACTTGTGGATTCTACTGTTATGTGTGAGTCATGCGGGGATGGATCCAGACTTATCAAAGTGGGAGATAAAATAGTAGATTAACTTTGGTTTTTTGGGTTTGGGGATTCTGTAAAAGTACCATGGAAGTTCTTACAAGTCTAGGGGGCAGTTTGGAAACTTCTCAATTTTTGGAGGGTCAGGGTGGTTGCTAAACCTGGTCTAGTGGGGTGAACCGGAAAATCCAGGACTCAAAACCGTATCCCGACTGAATTTCTAGTTGAACGATGCTAGACACGTCCCGGTTTAAAAGGGTGGTGATTAGACACAACTACCCCAAACATGCTAGTCAACTCTCCTAGCATCTTGACGTGGGTTCTTCTTTAAAGACAGGTTTTTTTTTTTAATCTTATGAATCAAGAAAATTGCCCCGGTGAATAAAACCCTGACACACTAATAAAAGAAAAGAAAAAAAAAGAAGGAACAAACCAGATCTGAGGCTAACCCTGATGATACTCGTAGATTAGTCCATCATGAACATATACCTTCATTTCTTTTCTCACCAAAATTGTCGAAGCCCTTCCCACAAATTTTGGCTCAATAGTATTATAGAATTAATATCATGTATCTATCAGAATAAAAAATTAATATAAAATTATTTTAATGTTAGGCCATATTTGTTTCTCGAAAAGTAGTTTCCGAAATATTATTTTCCAAATTTTCCTGTATTTGTTTGCCATTAGAAAAGTTGGTCAACGGAAAACACTTTTCAGTCAAAGAAAAATTTGGCTTGGTTTCCAGGAAAGTGTTTTTCTTAATTTCTTTTTGGAAAGTGAATTCGGAAAAAGTGAATTCCGAGAAAGTATTTTCCGATATTTGGTAGTATAATGAAAAATGAGTTGAAAAACACTTTCCAGTGTTTGGTTATGTCATGGAAAATAAGCTGGAAAATAACTTATTAATATTTTATTTTTCTCAAGTTTATTAAAATAATGAGAAACAAATCTTACAAATTAAAAAGTTGAATGAGAATGAAATTGAAAAAAAATATAATTTCATAAATTATCTCAAATAAAATAAATAATAATAAAAATAATAGAGATTAAATCTAAAAAATTAAAATAAAATGAAAGATGAAGAAATTAAAATAATAATAATCAACATTTTATAAATTATTTCAAATAAAATAAGTAATAATCAAAAAAATGAGAACTAAATTTGATAGATAAAAAATTTCAATAAAAATATTATAAGAAAAAAGCAAATAGCAATTATAAAAATAAGGACCAAAGTTAATATAAAAATAAAATTTTAAGAGATGAAATTGAAAAATAAATATTCAAAACAAAATATATATAGCAATCAAAAGTTTGAGGATCAAATTTGATATAATCAGCAAATAATGACATTTCTAAATTTTTCACAACTTCCGGAAAGTGTTTTCCCCCTAATTTTTTCAGGAAAACACTTTCCTGAAAACCAAGCCAAATTTTTCTTTTACTGAAAAGTGTTTTCCATTAACCAACTTTTCTACTGGCAAACAAACACAAGAAAGTTTGGAAAGTGATTTTCCGGAAACCACTTTCCAGAAACACAAACACAGCTAAAGGGAAAACACTTTCCTGAAAACCAAGTCAAATTTTTCTTTGACTGAAATTGACAGGAAAGTGTTTTTCATTGACCGGAAAGTGTTTTCCGTTGATCAACTTTCCTAATGACAAACAAACACAGGAAAGTTTGGAAAATGGTTTCTCGGAAGCTATGTTTGTTTTCTGGAAAGTGGTTTCTGGGAAATCACTTTCCAAACTTTCTTGTGTTTGTTTGCCATTAAAAAAGTTGGTCAACGGAAAATATTTTCCAGTCAAAGGAAAATTTGGCTTCGTTTTCAGGAAAGTGTTTTCCTGAAAAATTTGGGCGGAAAACACTTTTCGGAAGTTGTGAAAAATTTAGAAATGTCATTATTTGCTGATTATATCAAATTTGATCTTCAAACTTTTGATTGCTATATATATTTTATTTTAAATATTTAATTTTCAATTTCATCTCTTAAAATTTAATTTTTATATTAACTTTGGTCCTTATTTTTATAATTGCTATTTGTCTTTTCCTTATTATTTTTTTATTGAATTTTTTTATCTATCAAATTTGGTCCTCATTCTTTGATTGTTACTTATTTTATTTGAAATAATTTATGAAATGTTGATTATTATTATTTTAATTTCTTCATCTTTTATTTTTTTTTTAATTTTTTAGATTTGATCTCTATTATTTTGATTATTATTTATTTTATTTGAGATAATTTATGAAATTATATTTTTTTTTTCAATTTCATTCTCATTCAACCTTTTAATTTGTAAGATTTGTTCCTCATTATTTTAATAAACTTGAGAAAAATAAAATATTAATAAGTTATTTTCTATTTCATTTTCCATAACGTAACTAAACACTGAAAAATGTTTTCCAACTTATTTTCCATTACACTACCAAACATCGGAAAATACTTTCTCGGAATTTACATTCCTGGAATTCACTTTTCTCGAAATTCACTTTCTAAAATAAAACTACTTTTCAGCAAACAAACAAGGTCGTCTTATAATTCCTACAATTACAATAATATTTTGTTGCGTATATACAATCTAACACATTCCATTATTCTCAATAGATCTTGGCATCACCAGTAGTTTCTCTTATCGATCCTTGCCCCCCATTGTACACAGATTGTTACATGACGACAACAAACATTTCCCCATCTTCAATTGTTGTTGAAGTCCTAAGAGGTGATAACTATGATGATTGGAGTGCCTGCATGAAAAGCTACATGTTAGCTCAAGACCTTTGGGATTTTATTGAGCCTACTGGTCTTCAAGAAGGTGATCAAGAGGTTGACTCTAAGCCTATTGATCATCAAGAAAGTGACTCTAAAGCGTTGAGAAAAAAGAATGCTGCAGCTTTACATGCAATTCAAATTTCCTGTGCACCAGACATACTTTCCAAGATTAGGAGCATCACTTCAGCCAAAGATGCCTGGGATACTCTAGCCCATTTGCAACAACAACATTCACCTAGCCACAAAGAGCAATCTGATGAAGCAAAGCCAGCAGAAGTTGAAAAGTCACAAGGTCCAAAGCAATCTGTTGAATCCGAGCCAGCAGAAGATGATAAGTCACATGGTTCAGGTATACCATGGCCTCATTCTCTTCCTTAATTTGTTAGATTTCCAATCACTTCGATCTCTTGATGTTAACACGGGAGAGAACAAAAACCTTGGCAGGAGCGGTGAATGGCCCCTTTCTAACGCTGTACAAGCATGCCCATAATGGAGACTGGGATGACATAAAAACCTATCTTAGCCAGCACCCAAATGCAACAAAGGCCAAGATTAAACCCTCTGGTAGAACTGTCCTTCATGTAGCAGCTTATGCTGGAAATCTGAAAGTTGTGGAGGAGTTGGTGAAGTTGATGTCAGTAGAAGAATTGGAAATACAAGATAATAAAGGCTACACAGCTCTTTTTATTGCTGCCCTTGTTGGAATAAGAGAGATGGCAGAATGTTTGGTGAGAAAGAACAAAAACTTGGTTACCATTGTAAATGCACAAAAACAGATCCCACTTGTTGGGGCATGTATAGGTAATCATAAGGATATGGCTCTTTATCTATACTCTGTTACTCCATTTGAATTTCTTCGTCAAGACAATGGCCAGCATGGATCTTTATTCTTACAAAGTGCTATTGGTGCTCAAATGCTCGGTAAGAGACTTTACCCCTTAATTAATTATTTATTTTCCCTTTTTTCTTCTTTTTCTTCATGCTTTTTGCATAAATTAATTTTCTCTTCCGAGTAAGTTATTATTTATTTCCTGTAATTTAATAAAAATAATTCATTAATATGTTTTTAAGAAATATATGAATAATCCTTTTGTTTTTAACTTCAAATCATTTTGTCAATTTCATGTGATTTTTTAATTAATTATTTCTTCTTCTTTTTAAATAATAGAAAAGGGAAGGAAAATCAGGTAAGATGGGAAATTAATGCAATACTAAATTGATACGAAACAAAATGACTTGTAATTTATTAACATTTCAAAACACTAAAACCTCATCTTTCTTGTTGCTTCTTATGCTGTTTCTTTTTGCTATTGCAATACCAGATATTGCTCTTGATTTTCTGCATCGCTTCCCATATATATACGGCTACTGCAAAGGATGAGGTTCTGGAGACGAACGCTTTGTTTCGTTTGTCTCACATGCCTGAAACATTTCCAAGTGCAAGTCGACTTGCATTTTGGCAGCAATGTATCTATTCATGTTAGTATCTCTTCCTTCGATTTTTCCTCCTCCCATTTCTCTTCATTTCCTCTGCCAATCTTTTTTACGTATAATGTTCTGTATGTTTTTGGAGATCATCACTCCGTCACAAAGAAAGAAAAGCGGAAGGTTCTGTTTGATATAATTTTTGTAAATTGATATGAGTTATTTTTTAATTTTTGACCCGTAGAAAAATTGTAAATATATTTAGTTAAAAATAATTTTTGGTTTAAATCAAAATTTATTACAAAACTGAATCAAAATTTTAATGTCATCTAAGTTTAGGAAAAAATTAAACTTTAATTGCTGGGTTTCAACTTATAATATATCTATTCTTTAAAAGAATTACTTTAAATTATTTTTATCAAAATATTTCTAAAATAAAATTATTTGAACTTATTTTTTTATATATAAATGATCTATAAAAAAAAAACTTTTTAAATTATGATTCATGTTAAAAAATCATTTTTTTAATAAGTTATGATAGGCAAACTTGAAGTTATATTCACAAAGATTGACTAGATTCTAAAATCATGGCAGGTATTCCCATGCAATCAATTGCTACAACTGATGACAATGTTCGTATTAATATGCCTTATCAAAGCCTCAGTGAGTCGAAGAACATTACCCTCCAAGGTATTCCCATGCAATCAATTGCTACAACTGATGACAATGTTCGTATTAATATGCCTCATCAAAGCCCAAGTGAGTCGAAGATTATTATCCTCCAAGGTACGTATTTGCACAAATCTCTCTCTGTTTTTGCTCCCTCTCCTTTAAAGGGGTATGGCAAGCACAGGACATATGTATACAAGTCCAATTGGGCTGCATGACCCTTCAAGATTGTAAGAACTTTGGACAGTTTCTTGATATATTTATTTCTATTTTCCAAAAATATAAACTTTTTTGAACCCTAATCCAAGTATCCGATTCCTTATTCAATCCCAAATCCGATAAATCTCATTTAAAAAAAAATCATTACATTGAAAACTTAATACATGCAAGTTTGATTAGTATACATGTATGCTGCTTGTGATAATTTCTCTAATTTGTTTTTGTCCAACTTTTCAGTGTTAAGCAAATTGCGTGGGTTTGCAATAAATCTCCTCGCATTCTTTGGTAAGCAAAATATATCTGGCCTCTCTTGATTTCTATCATCATGATCACTCTTTAATGGTTGATCCAGGAATCAAGCAAATATATGATTTGAAGAAGATCCAAATTTATTCAGATAAAATTCTACGGTGTATGTGTAAGCACATATCAACTCTGGATTATGAGGAATACCACAAGGCAGATATAGAAGAAGCATTGCACAATGCTGTAGAGAATGGCAAGGTTGAGTTTATTATTGAGGTGATTAAAGTTTGTCCTCATGTAATGAGGAATGTAGATGACAACAAAAGGAACCTATTTATGTCCTCGATTGAAAACCTGCAAGAAAAAGTGTTCAGCCTTTTCTATGGACTGGAAGCAGAAAAAGCACGATTTGTTCCAATGGCAGATAACTCTGGAAATACCATGCGACATTTAGCAGCAAAACTATCACCTCCTTCTCAACTAGCTCGGATCTCTGGTGCAGCTCTCCAGATGCAAAGAAAACTGCAATGGTACAAGGTGAGCTTTCTACACTCAACATCTTTAAAAAAATGATTGAACCTTGATCAAAGATATTTTAGAATTGATTAAGACCTAATTGATTTGAATCTAGGCTACCCATTTACACATTTTCATTGTTATCCAAAAAGAAATAATTTCACTCGAATTCAAAAATCTTAATGCAGGAAGTGGAGAGTATTATGAATCCTACACTTAAGGATTATCCTAATGAGAGCACTCAGACAGCCAGGGAATTATTTACGTCTGACCATAAGAACTTGCTAGTGAAAGGAGAGCAATGGATGAAAGAAGCAGCAACTTCATGTACAGTTGTGGGTGCTCTCATCATTACAATTATGTTTACTGTTGCATTCACTGTTCCCGGCGGCAACGATCAACAGACTGGCTATCCGGTTCTTAAAGACAAGAAATCTTTTACAGTTTTTATAGTAGCGGATGCAATCTCTCTCTTTTCTTCATCAACATCAGTGTTGATGTTCTTAGGGATTCTTACGTCGCGATACGCAGAGGAAGATTTCCTTAAATCCTTGCCCACTAAGTTAATTATCGGCCTTTCCATGCTTTTCTTCTCTATTGCAGGCATGATGGTAACCTTCTGTGCTGCTCTTATAATAATGTTGGATGGGAGATTGCAACTTATAATTCCAATTGTACTGCTTGCCTCTATCCCTGTAACTCTTTTCATGTTGCTGCAATTTCCCCTGCTAGTGGAGATTTTTGTATCCACATATGGAAGAGGAATCTTCAACAGAAAAATGAAACCCTGGTACTGATTAATGGTGATAGACAGTTAGAGGTTAACAGTTTATCGTTCCAGTCTGTTTAGCAATTCCTATTTCCCCGGGATGAGCTGTTTTCTGTTCTACAATTCTGTTAGTAAGTCCTATTCTTATGGGGCTAGTTGTTTTCTGTTCCTCGTGTATTGTTATTTTGATTGCTGCATCTCTTTGTAAAAGGCTATATAAGCCTGCTGTTTGTGATGAATAAACAAGAGACTTCTCATTCAAGACTGTCAGTGTTCTTCGGATGATGGTTAAGAAATCTTTTCGTGGGATCCCAATTCCCTTCATGTGCATGCTTATTAATTTCAGGCCATTGAGTGTATTCGTCCTGAATGAGTCCTTCCAAATTAAGTCAAGCTATCATTTTAAGAGAAGAAACAGCGTGGACATGATTTTCATTAAAATTATCTCTAGTTTTAGTTATGTTTCAAAAGAAATTGAAAGGGCTAAAGGCGTTTGGAGGCTCAACAACAGGCGCAGCAGCATTGGTGTCTGCTAGAACAGCTTCTTGATCACCAGAAGCCTTAAAGGCACTTGGGACTAGCGTTTTGCTTGGCCTAGGGCACATGCATGATGTCTTTGCTTTTTTACAGTTTTCTTAATAAAAACTGCTCTCTTGTTTTATCAAAAAAACTTCGATTTTGATCAAAAAAGAGGTGCAGAGTGCACCTCCTCTAATAATAAACAAAGACCTCCTTGCATGGAGGGCGACTAAGGCATTCTATACATTAACCCAGCCATTGTAAATTTTTGCTGGCATCATGCTGGAACGTCGACCAGCATGGACATTTTCAAGCCCGTTCTAGATGATTCTTGGAAAATTCCCTAGAGAAGGGGAAGGAAGAAGCAGCTTGATCTTGATTGTTTCTCTTTACATGAACTGCCACCACACCATGTAAGTATTTCATGGGGTCTTCTTGTTGCTCTCTTTTCTTGCTTTCATTCAATGGTATCTTGGTTCTTGGCTTTCCATTTTTTCCCCCACTCTTTCACAATGCAATGAGTTGCGTGAAGTAAGTTCAATGTACTGAAAAACATTTACATGGCATATAGATCTTAGCACTAATTGAAAATAATGGAAATATTCGTGCATCGATTATTTACTTATTTATTGAAAATGATGGAATAGAAGGCAAAAAATACCAATTTCATACGGTATCGGTAGAAAAATACTTCTGAAACCACATTATAAAATACATTCTAACGAGATCCAGTTAAGTAACCCATCAATCTTGTATTGGAAAGGTTAGAGCAAGTATTACTTCTTTTTCAAGGACAATTAGCCGCCGTGCAGCTGCTTTTATGTTTGCTTGTAATTTTACCATCAACGCATCTGGTATATCACGGCAGCCATTTAAAAAAAAACAAATTTTAAAAAAATAGATATATGATATCCTATTAGAAAATGTCTAGTTGACGAAACGTCTTATATAATATTATTAGATGCCATTATCGTGAGATGTCGTGCGATGTTGTGGGCTTGTGCCATGCTTATATGTTTTAATGAATTTGTGAAAAAAATCATAAAAAATTAATAAAAAAAAATCATATGAAGAAACATTGTTGCAATCCACAATGTTTTCAAGGAAAAAATTACAAAGCTAAATTTACAACCAGCTTAATATTAAAAATATAAAATCAACAAAGATAATTTTAGAAAAAAATCATAACAAAAAAAAACGAAAGGAAAAAAAAAAACCATTCAGTGAAGCACTGTAGCAATCTATAGTGTTTCATGAAAAAATCTACAGTTGTAATTCTCAACCAGCTTAATATTAAAAATAATAAAATTAATAAAGATAATTTTAAAAAAAATCATAACAAAACAAAATTATATAGGGGAACACTGTAGCAATGTACAATGTTTTAAAGAAAAAAAACTACGAAGCTAAATTCTCTACTAGCTCAATATGAAAAAAAAAATATAAAATCTATAAAGACAATTCTGGAAAAAAAAAAACAAAAAAAATCATAGGAAAAAAAACCATGTGGGGAAACACTGTAACAATCCATGGTGTTTTAAAGAAAAAAACAACAAAGCTAAATTCTCAACTAGCTCAATATTAAAACAAATAAAATCGACAAAAATAATTCTAAAAAAAAAAAGAATACAATTTTGGGGAAAAAAAGCAAAAGAGAAAAAAAAAACATGTGGGGAAAATTAAAGCTAAATTCTCAACTAGCTCAATATTAAAAAAAAAACATTCAAAAAAAATGATTTTGAAAAAAAAACACGTGAGGAAACACTGTAACAAAACAAAAACCATGTGGGGAAACATTGTAGCAATCCATTATATTTTAAAGAAAAAAACTATAAAACAAAATTCTCAACCAGCTCAATATGTAAAAAAATAAAATCGACAAAGATCATTTTAAAAAAGAAAAAAAAAACCATATAGAAAAACATTGTAGCAATTCATAATGTTTTAAAGAATAAAACCTACATAATTAAATTCTCGATCAATTTAATATTAAAAAAAATTGATAAAATAATTTAAAAAAATAAAAAAAACAAAAAAGAAGAAGAACTTCGAAGAAGACAATCTTGGAGAAAAAAAGAAAAAAAACATGAAACCCACAAAAAAATGGGGGGGAAACGAAAAAAAAAATGTGGGAAGAAAAAACATGCAAGACAAAAATAAAAAGAAAAAAAACAAAAAACAAAACTCTGCTGGATTTGAACAATATCACTATCATGGAATCCTAATAAAATACTCTTAAACATCTAATTTGGTTTGTCCAGGTGTTGTCTTCTAAGACAACTCATTTCAACAACTAAACAAAGCAAATCAAAAAACAGTGCTAGACCCATAACGCCAAAAAAAAATTGGAGTTTGGCAAATCAGAGAAATTAGGGCCTATAATGTTACAGCTCAGATTAGGATACACCTTCTAATGAAAGATAAAAAAATATAGGGAAAGTAACAGTTCTTTTAAAGTATTATTTAATATGATTATTATAAACATTACCTAGAAAATGTTTCATTTGAGATAGGCTATATTGTTAATTTTATCTAAAATTACTAAAAATTTATCATTCTCTTTTTTTTTTTGTTCTTCTCAATATTCCTGATTTTAGTATCATTAAATAAATTCGTAAAATTTTGAGTTTTTTATGAAGAAAAAACAATTTTTATGCTTTTTTTATTTTTATTTAATTTTTTTTATTATTATTTTCCCTTTTTTTATTATTATGAAGAAAAAACAGATTCAGCCTGGCCTGGTACCAGTAACCGGCTGGGTTGTTTTTCCCGCGGGTGTGTGAATTTAATGGGATACGCCTGCTACAGTCGTTGGTTAATTAAAATGTGAAGAGAGGGAAACCGAAGCCCTTACCTCTGCGACCGGATGCCGAAGCTTGAAGATGATGGCGTAGCGTTGGAGAGCTTTCCTTCTGCTATACCCGTCGTTCCTCTTCTCTGTGGCCTCTTGTTTCTTTTTCTGTCTTCTTTTTTTGGTTTTGGTATTTCTCTCTCTCAGTCTCTCTCTATCCTCTCTGTGTCTTTTTTTTTTTTTTCCCGATCCCCTGCGATGGCTGCTTCGTTGGCTTTTTATAGGGGAGTCTCCTTCACTTCCGCCCACGTCTCCTTTCCTGATAAGCACGGCGTGGGAGGAGTTATTTTTCTGCAAGGACTCGGGCGCCACCTGTCCAGCTGGGCAGCATTTCGGTTTTCTTCACTGGTAGCTTCCCATGTTGTCAGACTCGGCCAGTTTCTTTTTTCGTTTCAAAATTATTTAAAAAAAATTAAAAAATTTATATTTTTATTTTAAATTAATATTTTTTTATATTTAGATAATTTTAATGTTTTATATTAAAAATATTTTTTTAAAAATAAAAAATATATTATTTTAATATATTTTTAAATAAAAAACATTTCAAAAAACAAGTTAAAATTATATTCCAGACATCCATAAAAATAATGAATGGGCACGAAACTACATCATTTCGGGGGTGGTGTAGCTGTTTTTCAATTTGATCCTCTACGTTTTGACATTTCTTTTATCAAGCTCCTAGGACAAATTGTAATTAAGCCTCTGCGACACCTCTTACAAAAAGTTTAATTGAGTCTTATACTTTACTTATTAATTCTATCCATTTCTATCACACATAACTTCTAAACTCATAATTCCACCCTGTAACCCTAAACACTTTCAATTTATGTTGTTTTGACTTGAATTTACATTTTTTTTCATTTCTTTTTCTTTTTCTTTTTCTTTTTCTTTTTCTTTTATATAAAAAATACAAATAAAAACAAAATTTGAAATTTGGGTTATAACATCATCAATTGAGTTTTTTTATACATAAAAAAAAAAACTTAAGAACCAAGAAAAGTACCCTAGTGAGTAAAACATGTTCCTATCTTACACACTAGTAAAAGCTATATGTTAGCTCAAGACCTTTGGGATTTTATTGAGCCTACTGGTCTTCAAGAAGTTAACTCTAAGCCTATTGATAATCAAGAAGGTGACTCTAAGGCGTTGAGAAGAAAGAATGCTGCAGCTTTACATGCAATTCAAATTTCTTGTGCACCATGCATACTTTCCAAGATTAGGAGCATCACTTCAGCGAAAAATACTTTCCAATATGGTTGGAGTCTAGGGTGTTTGGCAAAATATAACCATTAAACTATAATCTTTTTATTCCATATCCCTTTTTATTTTGATATTTAATCAAACATGCTTTGTTAGATATTAAAAAATTTCAAAAAAAATTGTTGATCTTTTCTAATTTATTTGTAGTCCCTCGTGTTTTTTTAGATATTTCATTATATAATTGATTTGTAGATTTTTGTATATAATACATTTTTTTCCTGCTTTAAAAAAAATGTATATGCATTTATTCAATTTCTTTTAATTAGTTTGTTCACTAACACCAAAATATAATATACATATATATTTTTTTATCTATGTAATATTTATAGAGTTGAGAATATTCATAATTGAATATTCACTATCATCAAAAGTAGAAATATTATAAGTAGAACATGTTAGCATAAATTAATAATTTTTTAGTAATTTAAAACAAAAACAATAATATAACGCTTTAATTACATTCACGCTTTAATTTTTTTAGTAATTTTTCTCCACCTCCAATCAATCACATTCACGCTTTAATTATCATTTCAAATGTGACATCCCAATAATTAACGTTAGGATTTTCAGGTTTTATTTTAAGTATAATTTCTAGGATGGATACCATATTATATTGCTACCTTTATTATGCAGCTCAAGATTTATCAAATCTTCTATTAAATAAGAAAAGAAAAATCATATGATGTCCTTGGTACAGCAGAGGTCGTGCTCCATGCCAAGCCAAAAAAGTGCAGTATGTGACCAGGTCGTGTTCCATTGAGGGAAAAAGGTTGGTTGACAACAGCTGTCAAAGAACTTGATTGACAACATGTCTCTTATAGTATCCAAACTTTTGTGTATTATAGTCCAGGCCATTGATGAAAACGCATTCCATAGCTTCACCACCATTCTATTTCAGCAACCACAGCTCTTCAACCCCTTCCTTCCTCCTCTCAATTAATAAATAGGGACTGGGAAATTTAAACTAATTAAAGCTGTTGAATACATTATTGTTAGGGTTTTGTTTTTTTATCCATAATTTGAAATCTTGTGGGGTGGAGATGGTGGAGAAAGACGGGTCTTAGTTGATTTAGTTTCATTATAGGTGGGTGAGTAAAGCACAGTAGAGGGAGGGGAGAAAAAGTAGATGATCAGAAAATCAAAAAAAGCAAACGCAAGGACTATATCGTAAAGAGTAAAAAAGCAGGGACTGTATTGGATCTTTGCCATCTTCAAGCTCCAACAGGGGTTGTAGAAAACAGTAATTTTATTCCTGATGGCAACCCATACGCCACATAATTTTCCTCCATGGTAAGAAAAAACAAATCAAATGAAAACACAAGAATTGAAAATTATACTCATCTTAAAAACAAAACCCACAACAAAATTTAAGCAAAATAACTCAGGAACACATAAGAATAAATCAAAGAGAAAATGAAACAAATGGGTATGAAAAATGGGTAACCGAAACAAATAAGTATTTTTCTGGTTGTTAATTGACTCTCTCTCGCAATTAGAATCTACAATTGTACATAGCGAAGCTCTTAATTTTAAGATGTTCATTATATATTCTAGTCATTAATTAGTTGATTAAACTAGCTCCTTATTGAACAGGGAAAACAAAAATCAAAATCAATTTTAAGTTGATTGGGATAGGCACATTGGGCGGTACGAAATTGGAGAGAAAATAAATGGGGTCAGGAGCCTCCTCTTCATGATGATTGGTGGATTGTTTTAGAATTTCAAAAAGTTGTTCTTACAGCTGGCGATGCTCAAGTAAAGGAGATGGTGATTGAAGATAAAAGTGATGATTCTCCAACAGCTGTTTTTGTTATAGGAAAATAGAAATTAGAGAGGTAAAGGTGTAAGTAATACTATAAGAAATACTATATATATATATATATATATATATATATAAACAATAAGAAATTTATTGTATTGTAATTTATTTTAATTAGTTAAATTGAGTTATAAGATCAAAGCTTGTTTTTTTTAACAAAAAAAAGATTTGAACTTGAAATCTAGATCTAATGATATTTTTTAGATGCTCATTTTTTAAAAGAGAGATAATAATGTTATTATTTGAGCTACAACTCATTAGTAAGACCAAACCTAATTAGTCAAATAGTTTGGAGTTGCAACTCTTAATTTAGAATCAGAGGCTTTTGCATATTAACTAAAATTAAAATCAGAGGCTTTCGCTTGAATTTTCACTATATTGTTATCACTAAAAGTGTTCAAGAGATATTATAAAGCGTGGATTTTTTACCCTTGTGATAAATTTTGAACATATAACCTAAGTTTTGAACACATTAATTGTTCACAGTATTATATGCATTGATTGGTGCAATAAAATATTCCCACATGTGTGTGTGTGTGTTAATGGCTAATTAAGTAAAGAATTTGATGCATAGACATCGACATGCTAGAATTCCTCTAAATCTCCCAATATTCAATCTCATGTAAGTAAAGAATTTACACCCGCAGGTTTTTTTTTTTAAAAAAAAAATCTTATGAACCAAGAAAATTGCCCCGGTGAATAAAACCCTGACACACTAATAAAAGAATAAAACAAATGACCCCCCCCCCCCCCCCCCCCCCCCCCAAAAAAAAGGAACAAACCAGATCTGAGGCTAACCCTGATGATACTCATAGATTAGTCAATGAACATATAACTTCATTTCTTTACTCACCAATGTCGAAGCCCTTCCCACAAATTTTGGCTCAATAGATCTTGACATCACCAGTAGTTTCTCTGATCGATTCTTACCCCAAATTGTACACAGATTGTTACATGACGACAACAAACATTTCCCCATCTTCAATTGTTGTTGAAGTCCTAAGAGATGATAACTATGATGATTGGAGTGCCTGCATGAAAAGCTACATGTTAGCTCAAGACCTTTGGGATTTTATTGAGCCTACTGTTATTCGAGAAGGTGATCAAGAAGTTGACTCTAAGCCTATTGATCATCAAGAAGGTGACTCTAAGGCGTTGAGAAAAAAGAATGCTGCAGCTTTACATGCAATTCAAATTTCTTGCGCGCCATACATGCTTTCAAAGATTAGGAGCATCACTTCAGCCAAAGTTGCCTGGGATACTCTAGCCAATTTGCAGCAACGGCATTCACCAAGCCACAAAGAGCAATCTGTTGAAGCAGAGTCACAAGGTTCAGGTATACCATGACCTCATTCTCTTCCTCTGTTAGATTTCCAACCACTTCGACCTCTTGATGTTAACACGGGAGAGAATAAAAACCTTGGCAGGAGCGGTGAGCAATGAAATGAATGGTCCCTTGCTAACCCTGTACAAGTATGCCCATAATGGAGACTGGGATGCCATAAAAACCTATCTTAGCCATTACCCAGATGCAAGAAAGGCCAAGATTAAACCCTATGGTACTGTCCTTCATGTAGCAGCTTTTTCTGGACATCTGAGAGTTGTGGAGGAGTTGGTGAAGTTGATGTCAGTAGAAGAATTGGAAATAAAAGATCATCGAGGCCACACAGCTCTTTCTATTGCTGCCATTGTTGGAATAAGAAAGATGGCAGAATGTTTGGTGAGAAAGAACAAACACTTGGTTACCATTGTAAATGCACAAAAAACGATCCCACTGGTTGAGGCATGTACAGGCAACTGTAAGGATATGGCTCTTTATCTATACTCTGTCACTCCATTTGAATTTCTTTGTCAAGGCAATGGCCACCATGGATCTTGTTTCCTAAAATGGGCTATTGGTACTCAAATGCTCGGTAAGAGACCTTACCCCTTAATTACTTATTTTCCCTCTTTTTCTTCTTTTTCTTCATGCTTTTTGCACAAATTAATTCTCTTCCGAGTAAATTATTATTTATTTCCCGTAATTTAATAAAAATAATTCATTAATATGTTTTTAAGAAATATATGAATAATCCTTTTGTTTTTAACTTCAAATCATTTTGTCAGTTTCATGTGATTTTTTTAATTAATTATTTCTTCTTCTTCTTTTTAAATAATAGAAAAGGGAAGGAAAATCAGGTAAGATGGGAAATTAATGCAACAATAAATTGATACGAAACAAAATGACTTGTAATTTATTAACATTTCAAAACACTAAAACCTCATCTTTCTTGTTGCTTCTTATGCCTTTTCTTTTTGCTTTTGCAATACCAGATATTGCAATTGATTTTCTGCATCGCTTCCCATATATGGCTACTACAATGGATGAAGATAACAAGAACGCTTTGATATATTTATCTAACATACCTCAAACATTCCCAAGCGCAAGCCGACTTGCATTTTGGCAGCAATGGATCTATTCATGTTAGTATCTCTTCCTTCGATTTTTCCTCCTCCTTTTTCTCTTCATTTCCTCTGCCAATCTTTTTTACGTATAATGCTCTGTATGTTTTTGGAGATCATCACTCCGTCACAAAGAAAGAGAAGGAAAGGTTCTATATGATATAATTTTTGTAAATTGATACGAGTTATTTTTTAATTTTTGACCCATAGAAAAATTGTAAATATATTTAGTTAGAAATGATTTTTGGTTTAAATCAAAATTTATTACAAAACTGAATCAAAATTTTAATGTCATCTAAAGTTTAGGAAAAAAATAAACTTTAATTTATGAATTTCAACTTATAATAAAGAATTACTTTAAATTATTTTTATCAAACATATTTCTAAAATAAAGTTATTTGAACTTTTTTATATATATATAAATGATCTATAAAAAAACAGCTTTTTAAATTATGATTCATGTTAAAAAATCATGTTTTTCATAAGTTATGATAGGCAAACTTGAAGTTATATGCACTAAGATTGACTTGATTCTAAAATCATGGCAGGTATTCCCATGCAATCAATTGCTACAACTGATGACAATTTTCGTATTAATATGCCTGATCAAAACCTAAGTGAGTCGAGGAACATTACCCTCCAAGGTATTTGCAAGAATCTCCCTCTGTTTTTGTTCCATAAATCTCCCTTTGAAGGGGTATGGCAAGCACAGGACATATGTATACTTGGGCTGCATGGCCCTTCAAGATTGTAAAAACTTTGCCCCCCTGAAATTTTGGACGGTTTCTTGATATATTTATTTTTATTTTCCAAAAATATAAACTTTTTTTAACCCTAATCCAAGTATCGGATCCTTTATTCAATCCCAAATCCGATAAATCTCATATATATTTTTTTATATAAATTTAGCTGGTCCACGCATCGTGTTGGCATAAAACATTTTATCATACTAAGTTAATGTACAAAACTTTTAGCAATTATCATTACATTGAAAATTTAATACATAAAAGTTCGATTAGTATCATATATGCTGCTTGTGATAATTTCTCTAATTTGTTTTTGTCCAACTTTTCAGTGTTAAGCAAATTGCGTGGGTTTGCAATAAATCTTCTTGCATTCTTAGGTAAGCAAAATATATCTGACATGGCTTAATTTCTATCATCATTATCATGGTTTTATCTGATCACTCTTTAATGGTTGCTCTAGGAATCAAGCAAATATACGATTTGAAGAAGATCCACTTTTATTCAGATAAAATTCTACGGTGTATGTGTGAGTATATATCAACTCTGGATTTTGAGGGATACCGCAAGGCAGGTATACATGGAGCATTCCACAATGCTGTAAGGAATGGCATGGTTGAGTTTATTATCGAGGTGATTAAAGCTTGTCCTCGTGAAATGATTGGTGTAGATGGCAACTCAAGGAACATATTTATGTCCTCGATTGCAAACCGGCAAGAAAAAGTGTACAGCCTTTTCTATGGACTGGAAGCAGAAAGAGCACGATTTGTTCCAATGGCAGATAACTCTGGAAATACCATGCGACATTTGGCAGCAAAACTATCACCTCCTTCTCAACTAGCTCGGATCTCTGGTGCAGCTCTTCAGATGCAGAGAGAACTACAATGGTACAAGGTGAGCTTTCTACACTCAACATCTTTAAAAAACTGATTGCACCTTGATCAAATATATTTTAGAGCTGATTAAGACCTGATTGATTTGAATTTAGGGTACCCATATACTCATTTTCATTGTTATCCGAAAAGAAATAATTTCACTCGAATTCAAAAATCTTGATGCAGGAAGTGGAAAGCATTATGAATCCTTCAGACAAGGATTTTCGTAATAAGAACAAGCAGACAGCCAGGGAATTATTTACGTCTGACCATAAGGACTTGATAGTGAAAGGAGAGCAATGGATGAAAGAAGCAGCAACTTCTTGTACAGTTGTGGGTGCTCTCATAATTACAATTATGTTTACTGCTGCATTTACTGTTCCCGGCGGCAACGTTCAAGAGACCGGCTATCCGGTTTTTAAAGACAAGGAATCTTTTACAGTTTTTATAGTAGCGGATGCAATCTCTCTCTTTTCTTCATCAACATCAGTGTTGATGTTCTTAGGAATTCTTACGTCGCGATACGCAGAGGAAGATTTCCTTAAGTCCTTGCCCACTAAGTTAATTATCGGCCTTTCCATGCTTTTCTTCTCTATTGCAGCCATGATGGTAACCTTCTGTGCTGCTCTTATAATTATGTTGGACGGGAGATTGCAAGTTATAATTCCAATTGTACTGCTTGCTAGTATCCCTGTAACTTTGTTCATGTGGCTGCAATTTCCCCTGCTAGTGGAGATTTTTGTATCCACATATGGACCAGGAATCTTCAACAGAAAAATGAAACGCTGGTACTGATTAATGGTGATAGACTGTTAGAGTTTAACAGTTTATTGTCCCAATCTGTTTAGCAATTCCTATTTCCCCGGGATGAGCTGTTTTCTGTTCTACCATTCTGTTAATAAGTCCTATTCTTATGGGACTAGTTGTTTTCTGTTCCTTTTTTTAGTCTGTTACCACGTTTAGAGTATGTATAGGTTGGTACTGATTAATGGTGATAGGTTGTTATTTTTACATCTCTTTGTAAAAGGCTATATAAGCCTGCTGTTTGTGATGAATAAACAAGAGACTTCTCATTCAAGACTGTGTGCTGCTGTAGTTTCTTCTGAGTCTTTTTCTACAAATGGACGGTTAACCAATTCCTTCGTTCTCTCTGATCTTGCATTCGGCCATCTTTGTGATTCCTTCCATAGCTGCGCAACCACAATTATCTTCTATTTCCAAGTCTTTGGGTGACATTAATACTGCAATCTTTTTCTACAGCCTCTGCATTTCGGGATAAAGTCTTTACATGAAGAGCTGCTCCACCAAAAGGAGTAGTTTTCGCATTTATTGCATCCGGATGATGGTTAAGAAATCTTGGGCATTTTCAAGCCCATTCTAGATGATTCCTGGAAAATTCCCTACAGAAGGGAAAGGAAGAAGCAGCTTGATGTAGATTGTTGCTCTTTACATGAACTGCCACCACACCATGTAAGTATTTCATGGGGTCTTCTTGTTGCTCTATTTTCTAGCTTTCATTCAATGATATCTTGGTTCTTGGCTTTCCTTTTTTTTTCCCCACTCTTTAAGAATGCAATGAGTTGCGTGAAGTTCAATGTCCTGAAATTTTTGTACAGAGCATAAAGATCTTACCACTAATTGAAAATAATGGAAATATTCGTGCATCAATTATTTACTTATTTATTGAAAATAATGAAATAGAACGCAAAAAATACCAATTTCATACAGTATCGGTAGAAAAATACTTCCGAAACCACATTATGAAATGCACTATAACGTGATCCAGTTAAGTAACCCATCAATCTTGTATTGAAAAGGTTAGAGCAAGTATTACTTCTTTTTTAAAGCCAATTAGCGCCGTGCAGCTGCGTTTATGTTTGCTTGTGATTTTGCCATCAATTAAGTTCTTTTAAAAAAAAAAAGTACCAATCCTTCACACATCCACATCTGCTAGCTGTTCAGATGCAGAAACAATGTTCACTTCATCCACTTCTTTTTTGCTTTTTTCTGCTCCTCTTATATAATTTTAATATATGTTTTTTCAATGTATTTAGGAATAATTCTCTCGCAGAAGGTAATGCAATATTGGAAGGATCACATCATGGACACCATAGCAATGGCTCAGCGAAGCTTTTTGCATTTGGGGTTTCCTAAACTGGACATGACTGCTCAGTTGGTGCTGCATACGCAGCTCATTATGCTATCCAGCCTTAAGTTCGATCAGTTTTTTCCATGGTTATTAAACATGGTTTAATTTGATAGGTTAATTTGAGATTTAACTAATTGATTTTTATATAGATTAGATTTTTAAAAAATCAATTTGATATTAATTTTACTTGATTTGGCAGGTAAATTCGTGACCTGATCAAAACCTTGTTTAACTTTTTAAAATTAAAACGATATTATTTTGATTGATTAACTCATTCAACCTATGAACGAGAATGATAAGTGAGACCAAGTTTAATAACTTATGTCTATGCAACCTATCATGCCTATCCTGCTATAAGACAGATTAGTTTACGCAACATATTATGCATATACTTTGGTTTTGGTGTCTGCTAGAACAGCTTCTTGATCATCAGAAGCTTTAAAGGCACTTGGGACAAGCGTTTTGCTTGGCCTAGGACACATGCATGATGTCTTGGCTTTTTACAGTTTTCTTAATAAAAACTTCTCTCTTGTTTTATCGAAAAAACTTAGATTTCTATCAGAAAGAGGTACAGATGGCACCTCCTCTAATAATAAACAAAGACCTCCTTGCATGAAGGGCGACTAAGGCATTGTATACATTAACCCAGCCATTGTTAATTTTGCAGGCATCAAAGCTGGAACATCGACCAGCACGGGCATTTTCAAGCCCATTCTAGATGATTCCTGGAAAATTCCCCACAGAAGGGAAAGGAAGAAGCAGCTTGATGTAGATTGTTGCTCTTTACATGTACTGCCACCACACCATGTAAGTATTTCACGGGGTCTTATTGTTGCTCTATTTTCTAGCTTTCATGCAATGATATCTTGGTTCTTGGCTTTCCATTTTTTTCCCCACTCTTTAAGAATGCAATGAGTTGCGTGAAGTAAGTTCAATGCTGAAAAAAATTTACATGGCATATAGATCTTAGCACTAATTGAAAATAATGGAAATATTCGTGCATCTATTATTTACTTATTTATTGAAAATGATGGAATAGAAGGCAAAAAAATACCAATTTCATACGGTATCGATAGAAAAATACTTCTGAAATCACATTATGAAATACATTCTAACGAGATCCAGTTAAGTAACCCATCAATCTTGTATTGGAAAGGTTAGAGCAAGTATTACTTCTTTTTCAAGGCCAATTAGCCGCCGTGCAGCTGCTTTTATGTTTGCTTGTAATGTTACCATCAATGCATCTGGTACATCAGGACAACCATTTAAAAAAAAACAAATTTTAAAAAATTAGATATATTATATCTTATTAGAAAATATCTAGTTGACGAGACGTCTTATATAATATTACTAGATGCCATGATCGCGTGATGCTATTGGCTTGTGGCATGCTTGTGTGTTTTCATGAGTTTGTGAAAAAAATTATAAAAAAATAATAAAAAAATCATATGAAAAAACATTGTTGCAATCCACATTGTTTTCAAAGAAAAAACTATAAAGCTAAATTTTCAACCAACTTAATATTAAAAATATAAAATCAACAAAGATAATTTTAAAAAAAAATCATAACAAAAAAAAAAAGAAAAAAAAACTATGCAGTAAAGCACTATAGCAATCTATAGTGTTTCATGAGGAAATCTACAGTTATAATTTTCAATCAGCTCAATATTAAAAATAATAAAATCGATAAAGATAATTTTAAAAAAAATTATAATAAAAAAAAATTATATGAGGAAACACTGTAGCAATATACAGTGTTTTAAAGAAAAAAACTACAAAGCTAAATTATCTACTAGCTCAATATGAAAAAAAAAATCTACAAAGACAATTCTGGAAAAAAAAATCATAGGAAAAAAAAACCGAAAACACTATAACAATTCATAGTATTTGAAAGAAAAAAATTACAAAGCTAAATTCTCAACCAGCTCAATATTAAAAAAAATTGACAAAAATAATTCTGAAAAAAAAAACAAAAAATAAAAAAAAGAAGAATACAATTTTGGGGAAAAAACGCAAAAGAAAAAAAAACACGTGGGGAAAGTTAAAGCTAAATTCTCAACCAGCTCAATATTTAAAAAAAAAAAAAACATTCGACAAAAATGATTTTGAAAAAAAACACGTGAGGAAACAAGGTAACAAAATAAAAACCATGTGAGGCTACATTATAGCAATCCACAATATTTTAAAGAAAAAAACTACAAAGCAAAATTCTCAATCAGCTCAATATGTAAAAAAATAAAATCGACAAAGATCGTTTTGAAAAAGAAAAAAACATGTAGGAAAACATTGTAGCAATTTATAATGTTTTAAAGAATAAAAACTATATAATTAAATTCTCGATCAATTTAATATTAAAAAAAATTGATAAAAATAATTTTTAAAAAAATAAAAATAAAATAAAAACAAAAAAGAATAAGAAGAAGAAGAAGACAATCTTGGAGAAAAAAAGAAAAGAAAACATGAAAAACCCAAAAAAAAAAAAAGAAGGGGGACAAAAAAAAATGTGAGAAGAAAAAACATGTAAAACAAAAATAAAAGGAGAAAAAAAAAACAAAACTATGCTGGATTTTAACAATATCACTATCATGGGATCCTAATAAAATACTCTTAAGCATCTAATTTGGTTTGTCCAGGTGTTGTCTTCTAGGACAACTCATCTCAACAACTGAACAATGCAAATCACAAGGCAGTGCTAGACCCACAACGCCAAAAAAAAAAATTGGAGTTTGGCAGATCAAAGAGATTAGGGCCTATAATGTTACAGCTCAGATTAGGAGACGCCTTCTAATTAAGGATAAAAAAAATGTGGGGAAAGTAACAGTATTTCTAGAGTATTATTTAATATGATCATTATAAATATTATTTAGAAAATATCTTATTTGAGATAGATTATATTGTTAATTTTATCTAAAATTACTAAAAAATTATTCTCTTTGTTTTTTTGTTCTTCTCAATATTCTTAATTTTAGAATCATTGAATAAATTCTTAAAATTTTGAGTTTTTAATGGAGAAAAAAAAATTATACCTTTTTTATTTTTATTTCATTTTTTTTATTATTTTTCCTTTTTAATCAAGAATAAAAAAAATATTACACAATATATTTACATTTAACAATAACAATTCATAGATTGAGCATATATCAGGAAAAAAATAATACACCAAAAAAAATATAAGGGCTCCACGAATAAATAAAAAAAGATCCTTAAATTTTTCTTTAATTTTCTAATATAAAAAAAAATTATTTTACCAAATATCAAAACAAAATGGGATAAAAATTGTAAGGATATAAAGATGTGTTTTGCTGAACATATCCCATAATTTTGGCTGGTTGAGCCAGAGACTAGACCCAGGCTACTTTTTATTTTTTTATTTTATTAGATTAGATCTAGTCAGTTGTACGGGCTAGGCCAGATTCAACCTGGCCTGATACCAGTAACCGGCTGGGTTGTTTTTCCCGCGGGTGTGTGAATTTAATCGCACACGCCTGCTACAGTCGTTGGTTAATTAAAGTGTGAAGAGAGGGAAACCAAAGGCCTTACCTCTGCGACCGGATGCCGAAGCTTGAAGATGATGGCGTAGCGTTGGAGAGCTTTCCTTCTGCTATACCCGTCGTTCCTCTTCTCTGTGACCTCTTGTTTCTTTTTCTATCTTCTTTTTTTGGTTTTGGTTTTGGTATTTCTCTCTCTCGGTCTCTCTCTATCCTCTCTGTGTCTTTTCTTTTTTTCTTTTTTTTTTTCCCGATCCCCTGCGATGGCTGCTTCGTTGGCTTTTTATAGGGGAGTCTCCTTCACTTCCGCCCACGTCTCCTTTCCTGATAAGCACGGCGTGGGAGGAGTTTTCTTTCTGCAAGGACTCGGGCGCCAACAGTCCAGCTGGGCAGACTCGGTAGCTTCTTCACTGGCGGCTTCCCATGTTGTCAGACTCGGCCAGTTTCTTTTTTCGTTTCAAAATTATTTTTAAAAAAATTATTTTTTTATTTTAAATTAATATTTTTTTATATATTTAGATAATTTTAATGTTTTATATTAAAAATATTTTTTAAAAAATAAAAAATATATTATTTTAATATATTTTTAAATAAAAAACATTTCAAAAAACAAATTAAAATTATATTCCAAATATCCATAAAAATAATGAATGGGCACGTTTTGACATTTCTTTTATCAAGCTCCTAGCACAACTTGTAATTAAACCTCTGCGGCACCTCTTACAAAAAGTTTAATTGAGTCTTATACTTTACTTATTAATTCTTTCCATTTCTATCACACTTAACTTTTAAACTCATAATTCCACTCTGTAACCCTTAACACTTTAATTTATGTTGTTTTGACTTGAATTTCAATTTTTTTCATTTCATTTTCATTTTTTTTATATAAAAAATACAAATAAAAACAAAATTTGAAATTTGGGTTATTACATCATCAATTGAGTTTATATATATAAAAAAAAAAACTTAAGAATTGAAAATTATACTCATCTTAAAAACAAAAACCCACAACAAAATTTAAGCAAAATAACTCAGGAACACATAAAAATAAATCAAAGAGAAAATGAAACAAATGGGTAACCGAAACAAATAAGTATTTTTCTGGTTGTTAATTGACTCTCTCTCGCAATTAGAATCTACAATTGTACATAGCAAAGCTCTTAATATTAAGATGTTCATTATATATTCTAGTCATTAATTAGTTGATTAAACTAGCTCCTTATTGAATAGGGAAAACAAAAATCAAAATCAATTTTAAGTTGATTGGGATAGGGTCCTAGGGACATAGGGCGGTACGAAATTGGAGAGAAAATAAATGGGGTCAGGAGCCTCCTCTTCATGATGATTGGTGGATTTTTTTAGAATTTCAAAAAGTTGTTCTTACAGCTGGCGATGCTCAAGTAAAGGAGATGGTGATTGAAGATAAAAGTGATTATTCTCCAACAACTGTTTTTATTATGAGAAAATAGAAACTAGAGAGGTAAAGGTGTAAGATATATATATATATAGCTAAAACAATATGAAATTTATTGTATTGTAATTTATTTTAATTAATTAAATTGAGTTATAAGATCAAAGCTCCTTTTTTTAAACAAAAAAAAAAGATTTTAACTTGAAATCTAGATCTAATGATATTTTTTAGATGCTCATTTTTTAAAAGAGAGATAATACTGTTATTATTTGAGCTACAACTCATTAGGAAGACCAGAACTAATTAGTCAAGTAGTTTGGAGTTGTAACTCTTAATTTAGAATCAGAGGCTTTCGCATGTTGACTAAAATTAGAATCAGAGGCTTTCGCTTGAATTTTCACTATATTGTTATCACTAAAAGTGTTCAAGAGATATTATAAAGTGTGGATTTTTTACCCTTATGATAAGTTTTGAACATATAACCTTAAGTTTTGAACACATTAATTGTTCACAGTATTATATGCATTGATTGGTGCAATAAAATATATTCCCACGTGTGTGTGTGTGTGTTAATTAAGTAAAGAATTTGATGCATAGACATCGACATACTAGAATTCCACTAAATCTCCCAATATTCAATCTCATGTAAGTAAAGAATTTACACCCGCAGATTGGTTATATAATAATTCTTTTTAATGTTTCTTTTTATTTTATTCTCATATATAAAATCACATTTAAAAAAAAAAATTTCTTATCATATTACTGCAAACTTTTTATCAGTTCCCAATAAGTTTTTAGATTGTTTGATTTTGTGTTTTAAAAATATTTAAAAAAAAATTTAAATTTTTTTTATTTTTTATTAATTTTAAATTAATATATTTTTAATGTTTTAAAATTATTTTGATGTGTTAATATTAAAAATAATTTTTAAAAAATTAAAAAAAATTATTAATATATATTTTAATATAAAAAATTATTTAAAAAGCCATAAACAACCTCCAGCCTCTGGTACGAAATTGAAAGGTCACATCAGTGCATGCACCACATGGGCAAGCCCTCTGTGACTGAAAAAGAGTAAAAAATAATAATCATGACACTGCATGAATGATTTGACTTTGACTGAAACCAAGAAATAAATACCTTGAAGCTAAGAGTTTATTACAACAAGACAATAAGTATATGGACATTTGGCGCAACCACCGCAATAACATGAACACGTCATCATCGGACTCCTTTGAGGTCTCTGTAAGGGTCCATGGGAATATGCTTGGTACAGGCAGAATTATTTTGCAGCATATATATTCAATGTTTTTTTCTGAAAAAAACATTATTTTGTTGAGTATGGGTAATGCCATGACTACAGTCTAAAACACAGAAACACATGCATCGACAATTCTGTGCCGAAAGTAGTCCCACAAAAGTAGACATTGGAGGCTTCGTTTTTCTGTCCTTCATCTTGGACTTTCGCCTCTAATTTTGTGTAAATGATGACAAATTGTCTCCCTAACATGGGTTCAGTATAGTGTTCCTGGTTTATGATTGCAAGTTTTCTCAATTTTATAAGGCATGGGTTAAAAATATTTTTGAAAAAATTAAATTTTTATTTATTTATTTTAAATTAATATTTTATATATATATTTTTGATATTTTAATGTGTTAATATCAAAAATATTTTTTAAAAAATAAAAAAATATATTATTTGAAATATTTTCTAGTAAAAAACACTTTAAAAAATAAATTAACATACTCTGGCGACGGCAGAAGGCTCTTGTCGTGCTTTCTGTGTGAGGTGTTGTGTGTTGGAAAGGGTTTTTGAATTTAATCATAAAATTATGATTAATGTTTAGGAGTCGCCACCTAACATCATGGTTGTCGCACCCGACATCGCGGCGGCCCTAAAAAATAATTCTCTAGAATTATGGAAAAAAAAAAAACAGATTCTGATATCCGGTTCTTTTAGAAAAAATGTCTCATTTGAGAAGTCGCCACCTAGTATTATGGTCACTAGGAATCCTAACTGGTCAACAGAGATTCTATGACTCGAGATTGGTTACGTAAAAGGAAAGATATTATCACCCCTTAAACGTTCTGCCTAAGGCAGACTGCATTGTTGGTTTTGTCTTAAATTGCTAAATATTTATTAATTTATGCTGTGATGATTTGTTTATAATATTCCTGACTCTGGCGCCAGTGAATATTCGAGCTCAAATAATTCCAACTCTGGCGTTGGTAAAAATTCGTAGCAACGACAAAAATTAGATCAATATATTTTTTTATTCCCTACTAGCGCCAGTGAATAAATAAATAAAAATAAATTTATTTTTTATGCATGCACACATTTTTTTTATTTTTTAGCTAAACAAAATAAAAAATACAACGAATAAAAATAATATAAATTTAAACTGATATTTTTATTCCTGACTCTGGCGTCAGTGAATAAACCAATAAATTTACATTATTTTTATTCATGCATACATATTTTTTTTATTTTTTATTTTTTTATTTTTCTGCTTTTTATTTTTTATTATTTTTATTTTTTGGATTGGGCCCAGCTCAGCCCACATGGGCTGGGCTGGACCCAGCCCGGTCACTGGCCCAAACCAGTGACCCGGCTGGGGCAAAAATCAAAGGAAAGCATGCATGAACCGATAGAGGAATTAAGGGAAATGAATTAAAATCCAAAGTAAACAGTAATTGGTGAATTAAAATGAAAAGCGGGAAGGAGAAGCTTACTTACCTGGTAGCTCCAAAAACAACGAAGGCAGCAGCAACAATGGTTCTGGTCACAGTGGCTTTCTTCGGCTTATATTCTTCCCTTCTGCATGTATCCTCTTTTCCTTTTATGCTTCTTCGTTCTGCTGCCTCTGTAAAATTCTCCCGTGCTCTGTTTTTCAAACTCCCTCTATTCTCCTTTGGTTTGTTTCGGTTTCAGTTGTTTTGAAGCCGGTACTGGTAAGGGGAAAAGTTCACTTCTGGTATGGGATTAACAAAAAAACTTAGGAGTCCCTCTGGTCTATTTGGGTCGATCTCGTTTCAGGTTTTGTTTGTCCCTCTCTCTCCCTCCCGCTGGCGTTTTGCCCTTTCCTTTCCCTAGTATATGTTTTCAGTCCTCTGGTTCTGTGTTTCTCCAGTCATCTCCGGTTTTTTCACTGTCTCTTTTTTCTCCCCTCGTCCGCCCCTGTTCGTGGCTCTTTTTCTTTCGTCCCTCGGTCCCCCCCTTTCTCTGCTGTGCTCCTCTTTATAAGCAACCGAGCAACCTTACACCTCCTAGCATGCATTAATGGCACATCGTGGGCAAAAAACGTTGCCACGTTCTCTGCCGTTTCTGTTGAATCGGGATGGAGGAGATGAACAGTGGGGTGTTTAATGGCCATTTGCATTTTGGTCCTTGACGTTTTGGAATTTTCAGTCCAGTCCTTGGGTAAATTGTAATTGAACCACTGCATCTCAGCGCAATTTACACATTGGTCCTTGGGTTTTAATTTCTTTCAAATTTGACAAGAATCAGCCCTATACTTTGATAATTTTTCAATTAAGTACCTGATTTTATTAATTTAATTAAATCCAAGTCTAATTAAGCCTCAAAACCTATCAATTCTCCAATTAAACCCTTAATTGGATTAATTAAATTAATTCCAAGCTTAATTAAGTCTCAAAACTTATCAATTCTCCAATTAAACCCTTGATTGGATGAATTAAATTAATTCCAAGCTCAATTAAGTCTAAAAATTTATCAATTCTCCAATTAAACCCTTAATTGGATTAATTAAATTAATTTGAAGCTTAATTAGATTAATTCCAATGTTTAATTAAACCCCAAAACTTTCATTCATATTGCCCTTAACCCAAAATTTAATTCATTTTACTTCTTTTTTCATCATCATTATTATATTTTCATCAATTTTTTTATCCTTTTCAATAAATAAAATAATAATAATAATAAAAAAAAAAAAAAAAATGGTCAAAATTTGGATTATGACAATGGTCACTAGGAATCTATGATCTGCGAGAGTCTGGATAAAGGATTAGTTGTGCAAAGAAAAGACGCATCACCTCTCGTAAACCCTACCTAAGGTAAGCTGCATTGTTATTTGATTGTTTTTTTTTTAAGTCGGGATTCTATTCGTTAGTCTTTTTTAAAGTTCAACCCTAACCATTCTAAAATCTAAATTTTAACATCGTATTTTTACACCTTGTATCTTTAATACCCGAGGATGTACATTCTCGTGTAATTTTACACCCCACAAATATTAAAATCTATATTTGGACCATAGAAAGAAAGTTAGGAAATTTTTTTGATGTAATTTGGCTAAATTTTAATGGATAATTATAAAATAGTTATGATATTCATTTTGCATTTTAAAACATGAAAAGATACAATTTTTGTTTTTCTAAAGATGTGCTTGGAGAAAATTTAGGATTTGGTCATATGTATAAAAACAAAATATTTTTTGTTTGTTTTAGAAAAGAGAAATTAATTTAAAATATTTTGAGATTTTTTGGAAATATTTCAAACATGTTTTGAAATATTTTGGATAAAATCGGGTATTTTAATATCGAATTTATATTTTACAGTATAAATATACAACCTAATATTATATAAAATAAATATAAAAATATTTGAGAAAATCATATTTTTTAAAAATATAATTTTTAAATTTTTTTTAGATTTTTTTAAATAAAAACCAGGCCAGACCTTGCCACTAAGGCCAGGTCATAACTGGCCGCCCCAGACCATGAGCTAATTAATTAGATATTGCGTGCAGAAATGAATTTTGTATGAAGCAGCCACGACAAGGAGGAAAAATGCAAAATAGGAAGGAGGAAGTTGCTTGGTGTGGGGTCTCGAACAAAAAAAAGCAGAGCTTCTTCTTTCTTTCCACTAATCTTCAAACACATGATTCACGATTTAGCTTTTTATATAAATGCCATGAAAAAGCAAAGTTCTTTTTTTTTTTTTTCAGGAAAGAAAAGAGAAGAAAGTAGCTTTAATCAATAGGTTATGTAAGAGATTAACATGTGGCCCATCCATTTGCATTTGTTGGTGTAAAAGACAACTTTTCTTAATAATTTCTTTTTTGAAAAAAAAAAGTAAATTAAGTTTAAATTATAAAGGCTTGAATGTAATAACCCGGATTTTCAATATATTTTTTTTAAAAATATATCAAAAATTTTCAGCAAATTTTTTTTATATGCCATTTCCATTAAATTTCAACCAAAATTTTGGTAAAATCATTCTTATAATAGGAGATCCTAAGTTCTCGATAAAATCATATTATATTTTCAATTTTAATTTACACTCTGATCCAATCATCCTGGATCTCAACCCAGTTCATCATTATCAACACAAAACATGTTACTCAATAACGTCATATAATGTAATTTAAGTGAAAAAATTGATTTCAACTCTAAACATGCAAGGTTAAATAGGTACTTAAAATTACAAAAATTAGATTAAAATTATATATTCAAATTTATGATTTTAAAATAGAAAAATTTAAATTTATAAATAATTTGTTATTAAAAGCAAAAAGTAACTAAACTAATATTATTTCGGACACGATTTAATAGATATAAAAATAAAAATTAATGTGTACATGTAAATATAAAAAGTTGCTAGCAAACAATAACAATTATTATGAGTTTACAAGAGGGCATTTAAAAGAAGGAGCAAACAAACAAAATATCAAATTAATTAGTCTACTTCATGATGTATTTAGGATTTCTAGCCAGATTAGATATTGTGTAACTAAAATTTTTAATTGGAGATTTTAATTAGAGAACCAAATGATAAAAGGTAGGATAAAAAATCACATCCTAATCATGAATCTCATACTTGAAAATAAGCTGATTGTAAACTAACCAGATAAACAAATAAAAACATTCGCAAAGAATAGTAATTAATAGCCCGATGTTGAAAGTTGTCTTTAACCGACCTCAATCATTTCTAAAGATTCTGATTATAGTCTCTAGATAAACAACTTAAATACCCGAATCAATACATGAATTTACTCTAAAAATTTCACATAATAGTATAGCAATGAAACAAATAATTAATATTCTCAATCTCTAAAAAAAACAAAAAAAAGTATCCTCATAATTTATAATCTCTATCTCAACTAAAAAACTCCTAGTGTTGAGACTATTATTAATAAGCAGTAGCCATATGAACACATGAATAGATAGACTATCTAGAAATTTATAGCTTGAATAAACTTAATAAGTGTCGGAACTTTCAAATTTCTATATTTTTCTATCTTTACTTTCAGAAAAAAACTAAACAACACTCCACTCTCCGATCAAACTTTCCCGTGTACAAGGTGAGGGAATTATAAGTAGCAGCGTGAGCTGCTACGACACCATGTAAGTACTTGGTTGGATCTTATTGTTGTTCTCTTTTCTTACTTTCATCCAATGATATCTTGGTTCTTGGCTTTCCATTTTTTTAACCACTCTTTAATAATGCAGAGTTGCATGAAGCAAATTCGATGTCCTAAAGAAAATTTGCGTTACATGAAGATCTTACCACTTAAAAATAATGGAAATATTCGTGCATCACTTATTTATTTAT
Organism: Populus tomentosa; assembly: GCA_018804465.1. Lineage (NCBI taxonomy): Eukaryota > Viridiplantae > Streptophyta > Magnoliopsida > Malpighiales > Salicaceae > Populus > Populus tomentosa. The sequence continues at coordinate 2,597,101 of CM031983.1, read as the reverse complement.
TTACTGAAAATGATGGATTTAATCGTACATCCAGTGCGGCGTCCAGTAACAATTTAAGTTCTTTTGCTTGATTTGGCATCTTGTATTAAGAAACCTAATATACTAGTCTTTATTAGGGATTCACGGAAAAAAAACTGATTATAGCTTAAAAAGATATTAACATTTCCTACCACATTTTATATAAAATAAACTGCTTTAGAGTTTAATGTGATTTTAAAATAGTAATCAAATTCTTAAAATTTTAATAAATCACTTATTAAATCCCTAACCGGAAGTACAACTTGATACCTGACCTTATTCAAATTAAAATATTTATTTTTTTTTTCTTTTTTTTTATTATTTTGATCCATTTTCATTTTAACATTAAAAGAAAATATACATAAAAAAATACAAACACAAACACTATCATTTTTTTTTTACTATGCTCAACTCATACATCACTTTTACATACTACAAAAGTTTTAAATAAATCAAATACTAGTAATCTAAATATACATAGCAAAATTTGAAAATTACAAAAAAAAAAAACTTTGGGAACAGTGCTAGAGAATTATGGGCATCTTCTGTGATTGTGGAACAGTGGCGGCGCTTCTCCTCCATGCACCGCCACAAGAAAATCCAAGAAAAGCCAAGGGATCTGGCACGACTTCCTCCTTTCTCCCCTTCCTTGCCGGCGGTGACCTGCAAAACAAGAAAAACACAAGCAAGGTTTCTGGTCCTCTTTTTTTTCCAGATATGTTTCTCGCTCCTTCCTTTTTTAGATATGGTTCTTTCAGATATGTTGTTCTTTCTTTCTTCCTCTTTTTGGTGGCTGATAGCTTTGGGGTGAGAGCTGAGGATGTTGTATTAGGCCAAAGTTCGTTACAGAGAGGCGGAGGGTCGTGGCTTGTTGGATCTCCGATGAGGACAGCTGGTTCGGATTGTCAAAGAACTATCTCAACCTAAAAGCTTAAGTTGTTAGGTGAGGTCCCAGAATATGATTTATATTATTCTCTAACACACCCCCTCAAGTGAAAGCCCTTTGGACTTGAAACTTGCACAGACTCACATTACCTTGTGCTTAATTTTTATCAAATAAATGGAGATGGTGAGATTCGAACTTGTGACCGCTTGGTCATCAAGGCTTTGATACCATGAAAAGATGAAGGAAAGATATGATTTGCTTAAATGAATATTATTGACATTAGGTCATGTATTTGTACAGGAAAACATTCCTACAAGTCAGGAATGGAAAGCTACATTACAGGAATGGGAAACTACATTACAGGATGTCAAGCTATAAGATAGGCATTACAATAGAAAGATAATATACACTGATTATCTATTACCAAATAAAGAGATTAACTTCCTAACATGGATAGCTGGAGGCCGGTTGAGGGAGATGAAGAGGATGTTGGCTATGTTGAGGCGGAGACACCGCTGCTGGGAGGAGGAGATGGGAATCTTGGGTTAGCCAGGGTTGCTACGGCTTTGGTTGGTTCTGGTTTGTGGGTATGGAGAGGGAAATCAAATGAGGTGAGGGGAGTAGATGGTCGAGCAAAGGGAGGGGCTCTGTTCTGTAGGCTGGGACTTGAAGATTAGAGGAAATGGGAGGCGGGGCAATGGCGATGGCTAGTTTGGTCGTGTGTGGGGGAGTTGTGGCTTGGAGTGGCAGCTGCTTTTCGATTTGCTGTGATTCGTGATTTTGGAGAAGAAGCCGAGAATTCAAAATCCCCAAAGCAGGGGTTTCTCTAGAAATTTATTTTAGAGAGGGCAGCCGCGGCTCCTCTGTCTAAAGGAGAGGTTTAAGGTTTTTTTTTTCTTGTCTTACCTCTTGTAAATTTTCTCCCACTTATTTTTTTTCACTGTAGCCGGGTATTTATAGAAAAAAAGTTGCTAGTTTCTAAACTTGTCACTTAAACTTTTTAAAGTAAGTAATATCAATATGACTCAATAAGAATCAGTAATCATAAAATTAACATGTTAAAAATTAAACATATTTAAAATATTTTTAAAAATTTAAATTTTTCTGAGATAATTTTGAAAATACTAAAAATAATATAAATATAATAAAATGTATTTTTTAAAAGTTTTATTGGTTTTTTACTATTTTTGATTTTTTCTAAAAATCTATTAAAAACATGTATTAAAAATTAGATAGCAAGAGAATAGATGCTTTGTCGTCGAAAAACACATCTAAAACTAAATTATCAAACACGTTAAAAGCGCATGTTTGTTTTTGCTTTTTAAAAGTGTTTTTGAAAAAAATTAAAAATTTTTTATTAATTTTAAATTAATATGTTTTTAGTGTTTTTAAATTATTTTGATGTACTAATATTAAAATGATTTTTAAAAAATAAAAAATATCATTGATATACATTTTAACATGAAAAATTATTTGAAAAACAATTACAACCATGGTATTCAAGCTTTACTCTTTATTTGTCCTTTTGTCTGTTTCCTGTATCTTTCTTTTTTCTTCCATGCTAAGGAACAAACAAGATGATTCTCATAGATTAGTCAATGAACATATAACTTCATTTCTTTACTCACCAATGTCGAAGCCCTTCCCACAAATTTTGGCTCAATAGATGTTGGCATCACCAGTACGTAGTTTCTCTGATCGATTCTTACCCCAAATTGTACACAGATTCTTACATGACGACAACAAAAATTTCCCCATCTTCAATTGTTGTTGAAGTCCTAAGGGATGATAACTATGATGATTGGAGTGCCTGCATGAAAAGCTACATGTTAGCTCAAGACCTTTGGGATTTTATTGAGCATACTGGTCTTCAAGAAGCTGACTATAAGGCTTTGAGAAGAAAGAATGCTGCAGCTTTACATGCAATTCAAGTTTCTTGTGCACCACACATGCTTTCCAAGATTAGGAGCATCACTTCAGCCAAAGTTGCCTGGGATTCTCTAGCCAATTTGCAACAACAACATTCACCTAGCCACACAGAGCAATCTGATGAAGCAGAGTCATCAGAAGACGATGAGTCACAAGGTTCAGAGCAATCTGATGAAGCAGAGTCATCAGAAGATGATGAGTCACAAGGTTCAGGTATACCATGACCTCATTCTCTTCCTTTGTTAGGTTTACAATCACTTCGATCTCTTGATGTTAACACGGGAGAGAATAAAAACCTTGGCAGGAGCGGTGAATGGCCCCTTGCAAACGCTGTACAAGTATGCCCATAATGGAGACTGGGATGCCATAAAAACCTATCTTAGCCGATACCCAAATGCAAGAAAGGCCAAGCTTAAACCCTATGGTGGAACAGCCCTTCATGTAGCAGCTTTTTCTGGACATCTGAGAGTTGTGGAGGAGTTGGTGAAGTTGATGTCAGTAGAAGAATTGGAAATACAAGATGATCAAGGCCACACAGCTCTTTCTATTGCTGCCCCTGTTGGAATAAGAAAGATGGCAGAATGTTTGGTAAGCAAGAACGAAAACTTGGTTACCTTTGTAAATGCACAAAAAAAGATCCCACTGGTTGAGGCATGTTTAAGCAACTGTAAGGATATGGCTCTTTATCTATACTCTGTCACTCCACCTGAATTTCTTTGTCAAGGCAATGGCCACCATGGATCTTATTTCCTAAAATGTGCTATTAGTGCTCAAATGCTCGGTAAGAGACTTTACCCCTTAATTAATTACTTATTTTCCCTTTTTTCTTCTTTTTCTTCATGCTTTTTGCATAAATTAATTTTCTCTTACGAGTAAATTATTATTTATTTCCTGTAATTTAATAAAAATAATTCATTAATATGTTTCTGAGAAATATATGAATAATCCTTTTGTTTTTAACTTCAAATCATTTTGTCAGTTTCATGTGAGTTTTTAATTAATTATTTCTTCTTCTTCTTTTTAAATAATAGAAAAGGGAAGGAAAATCGGGTAAGATGGGAAATTAATGCAATACTAAATTGATGCGAAACAAAATGACTTGTAATTTCAAAACACTAAAACCTCATCTTTCTTGTTGCTTCTTATGCTGTTTCTTTTTGCTATTGCAATACCAGATATTGCTTTTGATTTCCTGCATCGCTGCCCACGTTTTGCTACTCCAACGGATGAATTAGTTCTGAAGTCGAACGCATTGATTCGTTTGTCTGACATGCCTGAAATATTCCCAAGTGCAAGTCGACTTGCATTTTGGCAGCAATGGATCTATTCATGTTAGTATCTCTTCCTTCGATTTTTCCTCCTCCCTTTTCTCTTCATTTCCTCTGCCATTCTTTTTTACGTATAATGTTTTGTATGTTTTTGGAGATCATCACACCGTCACAAAGAAAGAAAAGCGGAAGGTTCTCTTTGATATAATTTTTGTAAATTGATATGAGTTATTTTTTAATTTTTGACCCGTAGAAAAATTGTAAATATATTTAGTTAAAAATCATTTTTGGTTTAAATCAAAATTTATTACAAAACTGAATCAAAATTTTAATGTCATCTAAGTTTAGGAAAAAACTAAACTTTAATTGCTGGGTTTCAACTTATAATATATCTATTCTTTAAAAGAATTACTTTAAATTATTTTTATCAAAATATTTCTAAAATAAAGTTATTTGAACTTATTTTTTTATATATAAATGATCTATATATAAAAAAAAACTTTTTAAATTATGATTCATGTTAAAAAATCATTTTTTTCATAAGTTATGATAGGCAAACTTGAAGTTATATCCACTAAGATTGACTTGATTCTAAAATCATGGCAGGTATTCCCATGCAATCAATTGTTACAACTGATGACAATTTTCGTATTAATATTCCTGATCAAAGCCCAAGTGAGTCGAAGAACATTATCCTCCAAGGTATTTGCACAAATCTCTCTGTTTTTGTTCCCTCTCCTTTAATGTAAGGTAGGGCAAGCACAGGACAAATGTATAGGAGTCCAATTGGGCTGCTTGGCCCTTCAATATTGTAAAAACTTTGGACAGTTTCTTGATATATTTATTTCTATTTTCCAAAAATATAAACTTTTTTGAACGCTAATCCTAGTATCCGATCCTTTATTCAATCCCAAATCCGATAAATCTCATTTTTTTTTTTTTTTTTATAAATTTAGCTGGTCCGCGCATCGTGTCGGCATAAAACATTTTATCGTACTAAGTTAATGTACAAAACTTTTAGTTACATTGAAAACTTAAATTTAGCTGCTTGTGATAATTTCTTTAATTTGTTTTTGTCCAACTTTTCAGTGTCAAGCAAATTGCGTGGGTTTGCAATAAATCTCCTCGCATTCCTAGGTAAGCAAAATATATCTGACATCGCTTTATTTCTTTCATCATTATCATGGTTTCATCTAATCACTCTTTAATGGTTGATCCAGGAATCAAGCAAATATACGATTTGAAGAAGATCCACTTTTATTCAGATAAAATTCTACGGTGTATGTGTGAGTATATATCAAATCTGGATTATGAGCAATACAACAAGGCAGATGTACATGTACATGGAGCATTCCACAATGCTGTAAAGAATGGCATGGTTGAGTTTATTATTGAGGTGATTAAAGCTTGTCCTCAGTTAATGATTAGTGTAGATGACGAGTACTCAAGGAACCTATTTATGTCCTCGATTGCAAACCGGCAAGAAAAAGTGTTCAGCCTTTTCTATGGACTGGAAGCAGGCAGAGCACTATTTGTTTCCCACGGAGATAGCTCAGGAAATACAATGCTACATTTGGCAGCAAAACTATCACCTCCTTCTCAACTAGCTCGGATCTCTGGTGCAGCTCTTCAGATGCAGAGAGAACTACAATGGTATAAGGTTGAGCTTTCTACACTCAACATCTTTCTACACTACAATGATTGAACCTTGATCAAAGATATTTTAGAACTGATCAATTAAGACCTAATTGATTTGAATTTAGGCTAACCATTTACACATTTTCATTGTTATCCAAAAAGAAATAATTTCACTCGAATTCAAAAATCTTGATGCAGGAAGTGGAAAGCATTGTGGATCCTAGACGTGAGGATTATCGTAACAAGGACTATCAGACAGCCAGGGAATTATTTACGTCTGACCATAAGGACTTGCTAGTGAAAGGAGAGAAATGGATGAAACGAGCAGCAACTTCTTGTACAGTTGTGGGTGCTCTCATCATTACAATTATGTTTACTGCTGCATTTACTGTTCCCGGCGGCAACGTTCAAGAGACCGGCTATCCGGTTTTCAAAGACAAGAAATCTTTTACAGTTTTTATAGTAGCGGATGCAGTCTCTCTCTTTTCTTCATCAACATCAGTGTTGATGTTCTTAGGAATTCTGACGTCGCGATACGCAGAGGAAGATTTCCTTAAATCCTTGCCCACCAAGTTAATCATCGGCCTTTCCATGCTTTTCTTCTCCATTGCAGCCATGATGGTAACCTTCTGTGCTGCTCTTATAATCATGTTGGACGGGAGATTGCAAGTTATAATTCCAATTGTACTACTTGCTAGTATCCCTGTAACTTTGTTCATGTGGCTGCAATTTCCCCTGCTAGTGGAGATTTTTGTATCCACATATGGACCAGGAATCTTCAACAGAAAAATGAAACGCTGGTCAAAATCTTCAACTGATTAATGGTGATAGACTGTTAGAGGTTAACAGTTTATTGTCCCAATCTGTTTAGCAATTCCTATTTCCCCGGGATGAGCTGTTTTCTGTTCCTCTTAGTCTGTTAATAAGTCCTATTCTTATGGGACTAGTTGTTTTCTGTTCCTTTTTTTAGTCTGTTACCACGTTTAGTGTATGTATAAGCCTGCTGTTTGTGATGAATAAACAAGAGACTTCTCATTCAAGACTGTGCTGCTGTAGTTTCTTCTGAGTGTTTTTCTACAAATGGAAGGTTAACCATTTCCTTCGTTCTCTCTGATCTTGCATTCGGCCATCTTTGTGATTCCTTCCATAGATGTGCAACCACAATTATCTTCTATTTCCCAGTCTTTGGTGGACATCAATACTGCAATCTTTTCTACAACCTCTGCATTTCCCAGTTTTCGCATTTATTGCACCCGGATGATGGTGAAGAAATCTTTTCATGGCATCCCAATTCCCTTCATGTGAGTCCTGCCAGAGTCATGCTATCATTTTAAGAGAAGAAACAGCACGGGCATGATTTTCATTAAAATCATCTGTAGTCTTAGTTATGTTTCAAAAGAAATTGAAAGGGCTAAAGGTGTTTGGAGGCTCAACAACAGGCGCAGCAGCATTGGTGTCTGCTAGAACAGCTTCTTGATCATCAGAAGCCTTAAAGGCACTTGGGACTAGCGTTTTAGAGAGAAAAAAGAAAAAAAGTCATTTGACCGCTCTTTGTCACAGGTCGAATATTATTTTATACCAATAAAAAAATAGAACATGTAAACTTTTTCATCGTGTTTTTATACATAATTTGTTTTTAAAAAAACTTATGTATGTGTCTAATTAAATAAATTAAGAATTATTTGTATACATAAAAAAAATTATTAACAATAAATAAAAATAAAATTTAAAAAATATATATAGATGAAGATATTTAATATTACAATACATGTCATTTAATCTTTTGTGTTTATTGAATTTGTTTTCTTGAAATTATTTTTTTATTAAATCAAATGATAATAGAAGCTGACATACATAAAATTAATCAAATAAAAGGAAAGGAAAAAAATTACATAAATGGTTACACATATTAGAAATATTATTTTATAAAGCTTAACATGAATGTTCGAGTTAGTTTACATGTACCGCAACTGATCTCACAAGCCATGAAATTGCTGACTATATAAATTTTTAGTGGTTCAAAGATTTATAAAACTTAAACTAATAATTTTTAAGAATCAAATTTAAAATCTAACCAATTAAGCTCCACCCAGTAAACTTGTTATCATACTGGAAAAGTCCAATGCAAGAATCAATCAATTTGTTACAATTACGTTGCTTCAAACATAGTAGTTAAAAAACAAATATATCCTCGTGTAAAACCCTTGCATTCCATAAAACTCAAAGTAATTATGAATTAAAGGCAAAATAGTTAATTCAATTAAACCCCGCAAGTATTTAAAAAAATATAATTAAATATAATTATGAGATTTAATGTTTTATTTAATATATAAAAATTACAATAAACTATCAATTAAATTTCAATTACATGTAAAATTAAATTAAATTCCATATATAATTCAATTAGAAACAAGAAGCCGTGAATGCATGTAGCTCTGTTCTGTCAGGTTTTTGAATTGTTGCTTTCAAATTGAAAAGAAGATGACGCAAGTTGAAAGACATGTATAAAAAGAATATCAAATGCAAACAAATAATGTAAATAAACCACATCATAGATACACGCATGATGCATTATATATTAACCAATATTCAAAAATGCGTGGAAAAATTACTATAATTTTTTTTACATGTTTTGTCCTTCTTTGTTTTTTGTTATTTTGTCTTTCCCTATATTCCTCCCCTTTTTAGTTTACATGTTTATTTTTTTCCAGGACTGTCTTCTTCTTTTTTTCTTTTTTTCTTTTTTTAATTATCCTTGTTATTTTTTTATTTAAAACATTATGTTACAATATTTTCATATATGGTTTTTTTTTATTTTTTCCCATAAATATTTTTGATGATTTTACTTTTTTATACTGAGTTGATTGAAAATTTTGCTTAATAATTTTTTTTTAAATACCGTAGATTGTTAAAATATTTCCCCACATATTTTTTTTTTTAAGATATCTTTATTGATTTTTTTTTTAATACTGAGCTGGTTGAGAATTTAGCTTTAACTTTACCCATATGCTTTTTTGTTTCCTTTTTTTTTTGCTTTTTTTTTCAAAATTATCTTCTTGTTCTTCATTTTTTTTTATGTTTTTTTCATAATTATTTTTGTTGATTTTATTTTTTAAATATGAAATTGGTTGAGAATTTAGCTTTGCAGTTTTTTTCTTTAAAACACTATAGATTGCAACAGTGTTTCCCCACGTGGTTTTTTTTTCAAAATTATCTTTGTCAATTTTATTTTTTTTACATTAAACTTGTTGAAAATTTAGCTTCGTAGTTTTTTTAAAAAAAACAATGTGGATTGCAATAATATTCCCCCACATGATTTTTTAAAAAATTATCTTTGTCGATTTTATTATTTTTAATATTGAGCTGGTTAAGAATTACAACTGTAGATTTTCTCATGAAATGCTATAGACACTATAGATTACTATAGTATTTCCTGCATGGTTTTTTTTTCTTTTTTTTTGTTATGATTTTTTTTTAATTTTTTTTTCTTAATTTTATTTTTTTAATATTAATTTGATTAAGAATTTAGTTTTGTAATTTTAAAAAAATATATTATGAATTGTAGCAGGTTTTCTTCATATATTTTTTATTTTTTTTACAAATCTATAATAACATACAAACATATTATAAGTCCGCAGCATCCCCCCCATGACATTAGTATAAACCTACAAGAAGATAAAAAAGCCCCGGCGACATCTATTGAGACTATGGCCTCGTTTATTTGCTGAAAAGCAGTTTTTTTTTTAGAAAGTGAATTCTGGGAAAAGTAAATTCCAATAAGGTATTTTTCGATGTTTGGTAGTATAATGGAAAATGAGTTGGAAAACACTTTCCAGTGTTTGGTTATATCATGAAAAATGAGCTGGAAAATAACTTATTAATATTTTATTTTTCTTAAGTTTATTAAAATAATGAGGAACAAATCTTATAAATTAAAAAGTTAAATGAGAATAAAATTGAAAAAAATATATAATTTCATAAACTATCTCAAATAAAATAAATAATAATCAAAATAATAAAGATCAAATCTATTTTTTTAAAATGAAAGATGAAGAAATTAAAATAATAATAATCAACATTTCATAAATTATTTCAAATAAAATAAGTAAGAATCAAAAGAATGAGGACCAAATTTGATAGATAAAAAATTTCAATAAAAAATGATAAGGAAAAAGCAAATAGCAATTACAAAAAAAAGGAGCGAATTTAAAATAAAAATAAAATTTTAAGAGATGAAATTGAAAAATAAATATTCAAAATAAAATATATATAGCAATTAAAAGTTTGAAGATCAAATTTGATATAATCGGTAAATAATGATATTTCTAAATTTTTCACAATTTCCGGAAAGTGTTTTCCCCCTAAATTTTTCAGGAAAACACTTTCCTAAAAACCAAGCTAAATTTTTCTTTTATTGGAAAGTGTTTTCCATTGACCAACTTTCTTACTAGCAAACAAACACAAGAAAGTTTAAAAAGTGATTTCTCGGAAACCACTTTCCGGAAAACAAACACAGCTAAAGGGAAAATACTTTCCTAAAAACCAAGTTAAATTTTTCATTGACTGGAAAATATTTTCTGATGACCAGAAAATGTTTTCTATTAACCAACTTTTCTAATAATAAATAAATATAAAAAATTTAAAAAATAACTTTTCAAAAATTACTTTTCAATAAACAAACTTATCCTATTTGCAAACCATTAACTGGGTGTCGCAGGTTATTATGATTTAAGAAGTAACAATCAAATAAGTATTTCTCCTCTCCCCTGGAATGATACTCAAATAGAAGGTTTATTTTTATGTTTTAAAATATTATTTTTTTATTTTAAATTATGTTGTTTTATATATTTTTAAACTATATTAATTTATTTTTAAATAAAAAATATTTTAAAAAACAATTAATATAAAACATGTAGCTATGAATAAGGTTTAGCAAAAGACGCCTTCCGTATTTGTCAGTATTTCAATCAAGCCACGATTAGAACTAGAATTTGAAAACAATACACTACACGAATGACAAACACTAAATAAACTATGCAAGGACAAGCTCGACATTTCACATCTCACCACTCCTCCTTCAATCAGACCGCAAAAACCAGACTCCGCAGCCATCACCAGCTCGTCACCACTCGTCCAATAAAAATTAAAAAGAGAGAAAAGCGATAACTATCATAAATCCACCCAAAACCCTTCCCAGCACTCAACGCAGCCAGCAACAATTTTTTTAAAAATTCTTTGAAAATCCCTCTTTTTTGCTTGACATCGATTGAAACTGTTAGAGGGAAAAGATAAAATGCCTCCAAAGCAATCAAAAGCCGATTTGGCGAAGAAGCAAAAGATCGTTGAAGATAAAACGTTTGGTCTGAAAAACAAGAGCAAGAGCAAAAACGTTCAAAAATATGTCCAAAATCTTCAACAAGCCGTCCAGCCCAAACTAGACCCTAGTAAAATCGCCGCCAAGGTTTTCTTTTTAATATTTATATTTTGTTCAATTTTACTGCTTGCTTTGGAATATTAGCTAAGATTTTCCCTTTACTGGATCCGTTTCATTTTTGTTCTTGGACTTAGTAATTTTAGCTTGAGGTTCAGCGAATTGATAATGCATAAATTCATTTAATGAGCAGAAAAAGAAAGAGGAAGAGAAAGCAAGAGAAAAGGAGCTGAATGATCTGTTCAAAGTTGCTGTTAGTCAGCCCAAAGTGCCAGTCGGTATGTATTCCTTGATTTAAAACTATGGTTAGTATTTGTTGTGATAGGGATTGATTGATTTAGGCATTTAATTGGGATTGTGGTTTTCGTATAGGTGTCGATCCCAAGTCTATACTATGTGAATTTTTCAAGGCAGGGCAGTGTGCTAAAGGTTTCAAATGTAAGTTTTCGCATGATTTGAATGTTCAGAGAAAGGGTGAAAAGATTGATATCTACAGCGATAAGCGTGATGAAGGTAAGTTAATGTCATCATTTGTATAGAAGCCTTGAATTTCTCTATCTCATTGTGTCATTGATGTAAATGTGATAACGATTTTTTCTTTTTTTGGCGGGGTCATTGAAAATGAAGACACTATGGAGGATTGGGATCAAGAGACTCTGGAGAAGGTTGTGCAGTCGAAGCAGACTGAATATAACCAGAATAAACCGACTGATATCGTATGCTGACTTTTGCCTCTGGAGTATACGTTTCCTTTTTTTCATTCCTGTTAAAGTTGGCATGCCTATCAAATTATTAATTCCTTCCAATTTCTAAGACATAACGGGCATGTTCTCATGTGCATCATTTACATTGCTTATCGTTTTCCCATAACTGATGGAAGTGATGAGAAGCTGCAATGGTTATTTCTCTACATGGTTACCTTGGCGCTTTCTATGTTCTCTTTCTGTACTTAGATTTAAATCTTATATCACTCGACAAACCATAGGAAAATGTTCTCTGTTGCTCTGCTTCATCGAGAATTGTCATCCCTTTCTCACCAATCAATTGATGTTTGTGTGTGTTTGTGGGGGGGGGGGTGGTGGTGGTAGTGGTAATGGTAGTGTTAGAGAGATGGGGCTGCATCATTTACCTTTTCCTTTTCAGTTGCGGGGGAGGTGGATGGATTGAAAGAACCAGATATGCTTAAAATTTGTCTCAACGAGCAATCCAACATGCCTATACATAAAAGAGACTTGTATGTGTGGTATCAGCCAGGATTTGTTCTTCACATTGGTGTTTGCGTATTGCGATTTGTCACCCTATTGCTTTCAGTAGACCCCTTTTTAAAATGTAGCATCTATTTATTCTTTCTTTATATTGTTACACAGGTTTGCAAGTACTTTCTGGAAGCAGTGGAGAAGAAACAATATGGCTGGTTTTGGTCTTGCCCAAATGGTGGTAAAGACTGCCACTACAGACATGCTCTTCCTCCAGGATATGTTTTAAAATCTCAAATGAAGGCACTTCTAGAAGAAGAGGCAGACAAAATTCCTATTGAAGAAGAGATTGAAAATCAGGTAATAGTCATATTGGTTCTCATTAGCTTTTATATTGTCTCCCATCCATTCGAGTTCATTCTGGCAAGTTATCGGTGATTTTTGCTGAGTTTTTACTATTGTTCATGTGCTACTTGTGAAGCGTGCAAAATTAACGGCCTCAACTCCAATGACTCCTGCGCTGTTCACACAATGGAAGACAAAGAAGGCGGAAGAAAGAGAGGCTGGCTTGGCCGCAAAACGAGCAGAAAGAGCTAAGAATGATAGGATGAGGTATGTCTTAAACTCTTCTTTTATCTTACACTATGATATAGTTCGCTGTTTATGTCTGATTGATACAACTTACATTTCACATCAGTGGTCGGGAGCTGTTCCTCTCTGATTCAAGTGTATTTGTGGATGATGCTGAGGCATATGAAAATTACCAGAGGGAAGAAGAACTTGTGGTTACTGAAGGGAAGGTAATCCTGCTACCTTTTAAATGTTGTGGTCTCTAAAATATGTGGGAGTTTATGATAATGCTGGTCAATGAATCCGACTTCAAAGCTTTCTTTTTCCTTTCATCATTTTTGTAATTTGCGGGGAGGAGGAGCTTACTTTTCCATTCAAACATCTTATGGCATACTTAAAGATTACTGTCAGAATCTCAATTTCTTCTGCATTATATCTTGTCCTTTTCATGTTAACTATTGTCTCAGCACTCGGCAACCTTGTTACGACTTTTAAAATATTTTTGTTTCCTTTTCCTCCTCCATTAACTTGGAACTTTGTGAATAATTGGAGTGCTTTGTCATTTGCCTCTCCTGAATCCTACTTTTTTCTGTTTGGTGGGGGTGCTAGGGTATGGGTTAAGACCTCTTTCCTTGGGTCTTCAAATGCCCACCATCCCTTGCTTTTGCTTGGCCTGTGGAGCATAATCAGTGCACTCAAATAAAGCATTGCTCGTGTGACTTCCAGTCCTGCTTAAGAGTTGTGTTTCACTTCTGTTAAGTTGTGTCAGTAAAATTTACTATTCACTGGCTTCAACTTTTGGATTAATTTTTGTACAGTAAGTTCCAAGGCATGTTCTTTGTCTCCTTCCTCCCCTAAACACATTTTTACTCGCAAAGAGTGAACCTTGTGTGTTGTGTCCAGTTTATTTGATGCCTCACACTGACTTCTCATATCAATGTGAGTTTTGTGTATTTAGGAAATGGTCAAATGATGACTAGTTGTGCTCTTTCCATAACGCTTTCATGGGCTTCCGGAAATGCTCAAGCATTTGGGATATTTTCAGTGCACAAAACCCAAAACAGGAATCTGTAACAGATTAAGTGCATGTATTTTGAATGTTTTATTATTATTATTTATTTTAAGTTCAGGTTTTGGTGTTTGATGGTCTATGGTTTTAGGAAATGGTCAAATGATGATTAGTTGTGCTCTTTCTATAATGCTTTCATGGGCTTCTGGAAATGCTCAAGCATTTGGGATATTTTCAGTGTACAAAACCCAAAACATAAATCTGTAACAGATTAAGTGCATGTACTTTGAATGTTTTTTTTTTTATATATATATAAAAAAAAGAGTTCAGGTTTTGGTGTTTGATGGTGTATGGTTTTTCTGGTCTAATTTCAGTCAAAGGTCAATTCAGCATCAGTGCCAAGCACATCGACAAGGGCAGTTGCTGATACAGAAGAGGACCTACCTGACGAGGATGAAGATGATGACGAGCTGGATATGGATGAGCTAAACGAGCTGGAAGCTACCTTGTCAAAAACATCTGTTCAAACCCAGGGGCCAGGTATTAAGGCGTCATCTTGAGAGTTAGAGAGAGAGAGAGGTGATGATGAAAATTTCAATTTACTACCAAGTGACTAATGTGAGAATACCAAATTTACCAATGTCAATGGAACTGATCCGCATTTCAAGTTGGGGCATTTTTCTGCAAATTTACCGAAGTCGATGGAAATGATAAGTTGGGGCATTTTTCTGTTATGTTGTTCACTTCTGATATGTAGATTTTATCCATATTGATTGTCTGTGGATCTTGTTTTCCAGTGCCTGTTTGGCACTGCGGTGGAACCTGTTTTTTCAAAAATTTCAAATGTTTTTTTGTTTTTTTGCTAAAATTGAGTGCGGTTTGTACTTTCTGGATCATTTTGATATGCTGATATCAAAAATAATTTTTAAAAAATAAAAAAATATTATTGGCATGCTTTTCGGCACGAAAATTTATTTGAAAAGCAACCGCTACCATACTCCCAAATACCCTATCCAGCTGATAAGAAACGGCAGTGGCCTAGATACGGAGGCAGGTTAAGTTGTTTATGTTAACTTTCGAAGCCGCCTTGAAGGCGCACTTTGCTACAAGATTCTTCTTAGGACTTGCACCAACAATCCTATTAATGAATTGTGCACAGTACACCTGCATTGCTCACATTTACTGCATTAATAATAAGAAGTCGATGATCACCATGGATCAGTAGTCATCGACGTGTACAAAAGGACCATTCTGGGTTGCTTCTTTTCCATTCTTTTATTCTCTTGTTGCTGATCGACTCTGACCTAGGAAACGAAGAAAATTTTAACCTCCTCGACGTGACTTTTATGACCTGCATAGAAGCTTCGCGGGACAGATATGATGACATTTAGGGCATTCCATGTCTATTTTCCCAAGTTAATCACTTGATCTATTGATTGTGTAATAAATCTTTGGAAAACGTCTTGTCTAATTAAAAGAAACATTCAAGGGTTAGCTTAAGCTTTAAGGCAAGATTCAAAGCACCAGCACTCTCTCTTAGGCAGCCTGACATCATTTGTAAACATAGACAAGAATAAAAAGACAGGAGGAGACATGTAGGCCCTCGTCAACATCGAATTGAATTGCTCGGCTGGCTTCTGCTAAGAAGCAGGTTAAAGCAGTAGACATGGATGATTTATTCTTTCGTTTTAGAGTAATGTCAATCACGTTTTGAAATTGTTTTTGGGATAATTACAATTTACAAAGCTCCAAAGCGTGAGTCTGCCGGAGCATATTCAAAGCAATTGTAAATTAGTTTGTTTGCTGTATCACATTGAACTTGATCCTATCAGCACGAGTTAAGTCAGATAAATTAAACGAAATTAACCATTAAGAAAGTAAAAGTGCTGCCATTTTAAAATTGATATTCAAAGCGTGGACAAATTCTCTGCAAGCTCACATACATTGTATTGGATCACGCAGGGGTTTGATATGATGCTGAAAGGGATACGTCTATTTGTTTTTATATTTTAAAAGTATTTTTAAAATAAATTAATTTTTTTATTTATTTTAAATTAATATTTTTTATATTTTTAAATTATTTTAATTTGCTGATATCAAAATAATATTTAAAAAATAAAAAATATGTTATTTTAAGAGCAAAAACTACTTTAAAAAAATAATTATTACCGGATTTCCAAAAACCTTCTAAAAAACTATAATACTAAACAGCCCTGAACTTTTTGTTAGAATTTGTTTCGTCGCTCAGGTATTGTTCCAACTTGAACCCAGTTTATTGGAAAAAACAAATTGTCTTTGTCGATTTTTGTCAATTTAATGAGATAATGCATTTTATTCTAAAGTGGGTATCTAAAAATTAATGGAATGTGGGCCCGTAAATTAATAAATAATACTTAAGGACCTATCAATTTGCTCATGCTGCAATGTGTTCAAGAACAATGCCTGGCACCCTACAAGCCAGTGCAGGCCACATAATTTTCCTAGTAGATTCATTCACATAATATCACGAATAAGAAGAAAAAAAAAATATCACCCCATCAGATCACTGGAAAAAAAATCTAATCTTTGTTTTTTTTTTTTTTGTTCAAAGTTTCTATTATTCTTTTCCAGGTTCCCTTTTTTTTTCCTCTCCATATTAAAATTACATACATATATACATACATACATACATATATATATATATATATATATATATATAATTTGCATGAATATGAAAACAAGAATACACGTTCAGAATATTAATCATTACAATTATTTTTTTATGTTATCTTGAATATTCTCTACTGTCAGTCTGCTGGACAACCAAACAATTCCTTAAAATGAAAAATATATATATAAAAAAAAATCTTTTATTCTACAAGTACAGAGGGGAGGGGGTAGATTTCGCGTCTAATTGAATTAATTTCTCGTTCTGACATGAGGTGGATGATGCGAAGAGATTGAAGTCAAAGAAACTGTTGTTTGGCTACAGGCGTATCATACTCCTCCATGGAATTCAATTCACATTGAATCCACATGTAGAAAAAATATCAGTATCGGACGGATTAGAATGTGCAAGAGCATTAATCTTAATGGACCCACAAATCCATCTCAATCTAGTCAAGTCCCTTTGAAATAAATTATCGTCCTATCAGGAATCTGCAAGTGTGAGTCTAGCTTGGCTTCCTAGACATGGGATTTGAGGGATCTATTTTCCACACAGAAAACCATGGAGCATGGACCCGGGCCCGTATCCCAGTAACATCACTACTTTTATATATATATATATATATATATATGATATTAAATAATAATATAAATAATACGTTAAAATTTTATGTAATATTTTATATTATTAGATAAAGATAATTTTTTTAATATAATATAATAATTAAATAATAATATAAATTACATTTTAATATCTTATTTAATAGTTTAAACTATTAAATTAAGATTGCTCCTTTAACATATACTTTAGATAATTGATCACGCTCAAATTCCTACTTTGAACGTTGATTCTTCAACAAATATTGTAGCCTGTAGCTGAGCAGGGAGCGAAATTAATGGACACCAGAATGACAATAGGGCCGGTTCAACTTCAAGTCAATTTGCCTGGCTGGCTTCTATATATTAAGAAGCCAAGTCAAACAATTGGCAGTGATAATTGGATGCACATGTCTGATGAGATAAAAATGCCAGCAAAAGTGTTAACAGAGCGTGCAGAGAAGGATCTTTCCATTTTGAATTGACAGAATTTCACAACACCAGGGAGTTCCTTGCAAGTTCACATACAATGCATCGAACGATACAGGTTTTCTCAGGATGATGTTCCAAGAATGGATTTTATTCAATGATGTTGAATGTAGGCCAAGAATCTGAAGTTTTACGATACAAACACCAAAGCAAGACAAACTTGGGTCAACCTTTTTTTTTTTTCTGGTATACTTCGGTGACCAAAACTAAACGACGAGCCTGAATTGACTTTAATTAGCTCAATAGCAGTTGGTGGAAACTTGCTACACAATTTCCGGTATCTCTCCTCCTCGAAGCAGATCGGCTAAAGAGAGATTATCCTCGCTGGTTTTACTCATTCGAGAGCATTAAATGCTGTTCTTCCATGCGAGCTACAGGTATAAAATGGCCGAGGCTTGCCATTTCGTATTCTGTCATAGAAAAAGCAGGCACTCCAAGCCAGCATGGTAGATGGGGTTCTCCCTTGTATATATCAAAAAATCATCCCAATTCAATAACTTAAATTATTAAGTAAAGTTTTAAAATATTATTTATATTATTCTTTAATATACTTTTTCAAGTGAAAGCCATTTAGATTTGAAACTTGTAAAGGTTCACATTACTTTATATTTAATTTTTATCAAATAAATAAAAATAGTGAGATTTAAATTTATAATTATTTAATTATTAAAATTTTTATACTATATCCAAAAAAAACAATTTTAATTTTAAAATTTAAATTATTAAATTAAATCTCACTTGTTCGGTGCAAGATAGTCCTGAAGTCAAAAAAAAGAAGAAGAGAGAAGTGTTGTTTTGAGAAGCACTCATTGAATTCAATTCACACAGATCACACGTGGTGAAAGAGTATTAACAGTATATATATTTGGATTGGCTAAGAAAGCGTAGAAACATTTTCAGTATCTTTTTAGTCAAGTCCACTTGGTAATTGACTGCCTTGTCAAATCCGAAATGTGCATCACCTTGGTAAATTATATCTTTTTAAGATTTTTTTTACATGAACTGAGATGAATTGTACGGATTCCTCTAATGCCATGTATAATTTACTAATAATTTCTTGTCACATCACCTTCTAGCCACGAGAGACTGGTCAAGCTCGGACTCCTCCTTTGAAAGTTGATTAATTCTCGACGAACACATGCCTTTTCTCAATAAAGATTGCGATTTGCATAAGAAATTATATGGTATTTCATGTGGATGCAATCCACGATTGACAGGAAGATGGATTTTTTGAAGTAAAGAGAAGGCAGGTGGAGGGCATTAATTATTTGTCATCGTTTTCAGACAAGAGGATAGAAAAATAAGGAAGGCAAGACAGTCAAGTCTTCTTGTACATTAGAGGCCAGAGACACCAGTGAGAATGGCTTTTGGATGGCTAACGGACCATTTCTCTGTAAAGGGCATGCTCCATATATTTTATCCACATACATTCCATTGCATTTCCAGTTTTAAACGAAACTAACTCTCAAAAGTGTCATTTCTTCCATGTCGGTCCACTATAAAATTGCAATGTGCTTACATAAATTTTAGCATCCGTGTTGTAGTTAGGTGTTTTAGAGGGTATGTTGAAAATGTAATAATAACTAATTTTTACTCAAAATATATTAAAATAATATTTTTTTTATTTTTAAAAAATTATTTGTAACATCAAAGTAATAAAAAAATATTAATTTAAAATTAAAAAAATATAAAAATTTAAATTATTTTCAAAAAAACTTTTAAAACATAAAAATAATAAAGCTCTAAGTCGATAATTGCCAGTAAAATAATTTAATAATCTTAGAGAATCAAGGATCCGATAATGTAAAATAATTTAATAATCTAACATTTTTCAGCAATATATTTTGTTTGTTGTTTCATTCCATATTTTCCTTTAAATCTTGTGGTTTGCCTGTGATTAAATGTTAAAGGATGATCGTTAAATTCAAAATTTAAAAGTAAATGAAATCATAGTGATACTTGCTTCAAAACTAGAATGGATTTATACATTCTCTTCCCCCGATGACATGGTGGTGCGGAAGTTCTTTTTGATCTCGAGGCAATGAACCCTCTGAATGATCAAAGTATTCAAGAATAAGGAATTAGAGAGCAAAACAAAGAGAAAAATCATGGAAGTTGCACACAGATACGATGTTAATAAATAAACCACCGAGAGCTGACAGTTCAGAGAAAGAAACGGGGGGATCCACATACATTCATTACATAAATTACAAAATAAGTGCAGGAAATGGCAAATAAAGGAGTGCTTGCACGGTGACAAGTTCCCAAGCAAGTTCTACCAACAACACATACTACTAAAAAAAAAAAAAAAAAAATAATAATAATAATTTAGTCAAATTTTAGATTTATGATATACACAAGCTGATTGGACAACCAATTTAATACAAAGCAAAAAAAAACCCGTCCCCGCCGCCTCCTCGTTTTCCCCTCTTGAGATACTAGACTAAGAATAACACAGCCAGTTAACCCTGTTTACTTGGAGCAGGAGCCATTTTCAGGAAAATAGATCAAGTTTTTGCCACCATCTTTATCATTTTTTCCCCCTACCCATCCTGTTATAAATGTCTTTAGGTCTTCACCAATTTTGGCTTTGATTTGACCCCTTCTTGGTGGGAGGCTAGCATTTCCTTTCTCCCCTGGGGTGCCATTTTTGTTGTCCATGCTTCTGATCTGAGAGACAATCAGCAGGGTGTGTTTCCAAGGGATGAGGGAGGACAAGAAAGAAGCTTTGAAAGTCACTGGAGAAGAAGAAAGGAGAAACACAGGCAAGGCATGGCACCACAGGCTGGGGTCTTTATATCCTGGAGATCGAGAGCATGAATATAAAGCCAAATGATCACAAAGTTTAAAGCACAGTGTGAACACATAGCACTGTCGAACATTGTGAACGGGACATCCTGTGGTGGGTTTGTGTTCGATACAATAACATTCCAAGATGTGGAAGTGGATCCCATCAGGAAATGTTGTCTCTCTGGATCGAATTATATTGCAAGTAAATGAAATAAAGACAAGAATTGACAGAATGACGAGGATAGAAATATGCAAATAAAGATAAAGAATAGTCTACTACTATGTTGTGGCAGACATCTAACATTAGTAACCAAACATCTTTGTCCCTGCTTTACAGCTGCCATCAAAAGACCTGCAGAAACTTTTGAGATTGTAATCCTTAATTCCTTGTCATATTCAAGTGTAGTCAGTAGTCACCCTTTGAAAAGGTCAAGGCTTGGTATGCTCGCTGGCACCCAGAGCAAGATTAAAATAAATGCATGCTCGGTGTTTGTTTTAATTGCTGATACATTTGCCTCTTGATGCTTTGAAGGGCTCGTCTCAACTCTTAACTGAAAAAACAAAATCCTATGATATTTTTTCCTGCTGAAGGACACGACATGGGTATACTTAAACAGACTTTCTTCGGAGTCAAGCGTTAATTAATAACTCGCAAATATTGTATTTTATTATGTGTTCACACTGTTGGAGGGGTTTTAGAAAGATGCATTTTGTCTTCTCCTTTTGTTCTTCTTGTCAGGAAGAAATTTAAAATAGCTCCGATTTTTACTGTTAATCCCATTTCGCACAATGACTGTTTTTTTTCGTTCCTCCGATTTATTTATTTTTGCATTCTTTTTTTTCTTTAATCCTTGATGTTACGCTTATTAGAGATTGATTTTACAAAAATATATCTGGTTTTGTTATTTACAAGAAAACTAAAATCAGGGGATCAAGATTGACAATAGAGCAAGAATCTCTGGTTTGAGAAAAGAAAGAAAAAGTTATCGTATGCCAACAAAGAAGAAAAAATTATCAGATAATATTGAATTCGTGAGAAACCTCAGACTATATTGGTGCTTTCCATGGCGCTAAGATGCCGGTCTTGATCTTCTCAGCGAATGTTCATTCACCTAATAAGCAAATTATCTCTTGGAACGAGAGACCTTTTAATATTTAAATTAGTAAATATAGGAGAAGTGAAATTTATATAAAATAAAAGTGTATGAAAAATAAGAGTGGGAGCGTGCAGGAAAGAGAGAAATGAAGTCCACTTGGCTTGAGTGTATTCCCTTCTCTCCAGCTTATCCATTGCTTACCCAATCAGGGGTGGAACTAGGGGAGGCAAGGGGACCCGGGCCTGCAAAATATTTTAAATTTTTTTATTATTTAGTATTTAAATATGAAATATATAATATTTTTTATTTTAAATAAATAAACTTTTTAATAGCATATAATGTTATATTAATCTTAGCCTTCCCTTTTACATACCCCAGCCCCCCCGGGGGAATATATATTTTACTAGAAAGTTGAGTATTGGTGAGTACGCTCTGCATACCATTTGTGGAGAGGTTGGATCTTGAAAACAAGCTATCGGTGACAATGATAT
Source organism: Populus tomentosa (assembly GCA_018804465.1). Taxonomy (NCBI): domain Eukaryota; kingdom Viridiplantae; phylum Streptophyta; class Magnoliopsida; order Malpighiales; family Salicaceae; genus Populus; species Populus tomentosa. The sequence continues at coordinate 2,575,046 of CM031983.1, read as the reverse complement.
TATCGGTGATTGTTTTACAGTATATTTATGATTGTTTTTTAAATAATATTTTATATTAAAATATATGTTAATGATATATTTTTATTTTTTAAAAAATATTATTAACATTAATATATCAAAACAATTTAAAAATACTAAAAATATATTAATTTAAAATTAATAAAAAATAAAAATAATTTTTTTAAAAAAATAACAAAAATAAATAGACCTTCAAGGTTTATTACTGACCAGAGAAGGTGATATGATTTGTGTTGGGTGGTGTATTAAAATGCGTGGACAACTAGAGAAAAAAATATGTCAGAAAAAAGAAGAGACAAGAGAAAAGAAGAGGGAGAGTTCGAGGGGCAGCCCTTTTTTTCTTTTCTTTCCCTTTCCTCGTACGATCAGCGGATCACTGGTCCAGTTCTCATTAGACAGAAACCAAAATCTGCTGTGGAAATTGCAAGCTTGGCAAGCAAACTAAGAGGTTAAAAGTATGCAATACTAACGAGGGAAGAAATAGTTAGGATCTTCAAAAAGAAGTTCTACGGAGAGCCCTTGTTCAAGAATGGAATCATTTGATATCTGTTATTTGCCTTGTGGTTTATAAAGCTAAAAGACGCAGTTTTGAATTGTTCCTCAAAGATTCCACCACCATTTCTCTTCTGCCTTTAGTTAACTGAAAAGAGTTCTGCAATGCCTTTACCTCCTGCTAACAGCATGGACATTAAAGCAGAAAAAGAAGAAGGCAAGAAACAGAAACTCTTGGTAATATTAGCAAATTCAGAGATGAATGAAGTTTTATCCCAGAAACGAAACAGACTCGCGTCCAGTCTAGCTCCAAAAACATAAACACCCTGTAAAACTTGGCATAAAATAAGAAAATCAAATTTTATAAATGTATGTTTATAGATGAAATGTGAAACAGCCGGGAATCCAGCAAATGAACCCAGAATTTAAGAAATTCACAATCACCATATAACCTATATTTAGTTGCAGCAACATTCTTGACCAACCAAGTCCATCTCCAATCCACCTCCTAACTGGCTAAAATGAAGAGGGAGGATATTCCTATTCGTGTGCCTCGAAGTCAATTTATTGAAAATAAACAACGAAAAATAACGGTGAACACAGGTTAAGAAAGCTTAATCTGGTGAATAAGGAAATGAAGCGAAGGAGAAGAATTGGTTGCCACGATCATTTCAAGGTCAAGAATCTGAATGTCCCTCTGAAGTATATGTGCTCGTGGAAGCCGAGCCACCATTTCCATTTCCCTTCTTTGACAGTCCAGCCACTGAAACAACATTCTTTACCTTCTGGACCAGCTCCTTGAATATCATAGCCTTAACTTGACCCCTTTGTGGAGGGACCCTTGCTGATCCTGACCTTTTTGGTCTCTCCTGATACTTATCTTCCATTGTTTAAAATTGTCAAGCAGTAGAAACAGAACACAGAGTCTGTTTTCAAACAGACGAGAATCACAGAACTAAGGCCTGTCAAGGAGCACGGATACTAAGGAGAGTTTTTTTTTTTTTTTTTTTGCAAAGTCGCTGGTAAAAGAAGAGAAGATGAAGAAAGGGATTATTTGGGAGGGGCAAGGGACTGGTGGGGTATATATGTAGAGTCGAGAGATTATGGTGGGGCATACCTGTGGAGCTGAGTGGCATACGACATGAACCAGTTCAATCAAAAGTATCCACATAATAACCAACGGGGGCGTGGCTCAGTGGTGCTGGGAGCAAACTTTCCTTCCTTCGAACCTAGGTTCGAGTCCCAGTGGGAATGGGGCTGGAAAGTTTGCTCCTTTCCTGTTTCTGGGTCCTCTTCGTGCGGTATACCTGTCACCCCTGCGGTGTCTTACCCCATCACTAGGGCTTGCAGGATGTTCAGTGGGCCGTGGGATTAGTCGTGGTGCGCGTAAGCTGGCCCGGACACCCACGTTATCAAAAAAAAAAAAAAAAAAAAAAAGTATCCACATAATACCTGGGTGGTGATTTAATGATTTAATGGTAAGATTTTAGGATTAAAAAGTTTGTTTTTGTTATGGATTCCGATTTGAGTTTTAGATTGCTCATATGATGATTACTAGAAACTTACATGATTATTAATTTTAGGGTCCATAAAATTAGTCGAGGTACGCGTAAGTTAGGCCAAACAACCACATTAAATTAAAAAAAAAATCACATAGTGTGGAAATGATTTTTAAACTCGAGAGAAATGAATGCTTAAATTCAATTATAGAAGTGGGGATTTTGAAGTTAGACAGCTGTTTCTTTGTAGTTATTAAATTTTTTCTATGGTTTGCTCAGTCATGATTTGATATGGATAGGCCCTAACTCTGGGCAGTATATGAAAATAAATATTTATCATCTTTTAAAAATCCCAGTAGTGGCAACATCGATTTTGTCAAAAACAAAACATTTATTTGATAGTGGCAGCAGAACCAGTTCCTGGCTCCCCCGCCCGAAGAGTCTTTTCATGTATTCTACGCACTTCCGGTGATAGTTTATGAAGCAGCGTCTCGTGGCTCAGAAGCTTATGGTTTTAAACCAAATTGCACGTCGAGGTGAGGTATGACTACGCCATGGTTGGTCAGTTAGTGCGAAAAAACAATTAATTTAACAAAAACTACAGCTTCCCAGATGGCATTTATCAGAACAAACGAGGCACATGACCTCATGGCTAGGGACTCGAGGCTAAGTAAGGTACGCCATAAAAAAAACACTAATATGTTTTTAGGCTGACACTGCAGTCTGATGTTTGAGTGAAAATATCTGAGAAAAATAAGAGTCAAGGTCTCCGGTGATTAAGGACGGGGCAGGATTTTACTCTCATGAACTATTAAATAAATATATAAAAATTTTTAAGATTAATTATTAATTTATTTATATGAGTTTTTAAAGTTAATAATAAATTTTTAATTCAAATACACTACCAAAATTATTAAAAATTAAATTTAAAAATATATAAAATTAAAGTAAAAATAAAAATAAATTCATTATTGAAGTTACATTCTTTGATGTTTTGTAGGATATAATTCATCTATAATCAAATCTAAATTAATGTTATAACAACCTCCAAGTCAGGATAAAATAAAAATCTCATATCAATTGAAAAATAAAATAATTAATTTTTTTTTTTTATCTCAATTTCTCCTTCATTCACTTGATTCTTTTTTAGATTAGTATTTTATAAGTTAAACTTTGTAAATTTACAAGGTTGTTCTTTTCCCCCCTTACTTTTCTCTTTTTCTCTTTCGTCTTTTCTTTTTTTTTCTTTTTTTATTCTACTTCTGCCCAGTCGGCAACATATAAAAGGAATGAAGAACTTATTTGTATTATTTTTTAACGGCAAATAACATTTTTACCCTTGATGAGTTGTTTTATTTTTGTTTGACAGTTTTTTTTTTATTAGTACTAGCAAGCTCCGTTCATCTTAAAATTTTAATCATATTTTATTCAATATATTTTAAGATCCCTCGTAAAATTCTAGCTGAATTTGATGGCTGGATTGACAATTACATCTAATAACATAAAATTAGTCAAATTATGATTTTTCATCAAATTTTTGAATTTTTTCAAAAATTCTGAAATTTTAATTCAAGCAAAAATATTATATTAAAAGGCTCCACGTAAATTTTTAGAATTTTTTAATAACTCGATCAAAAATTACAAAATTTATTTTACATGAAAATAACCAAAAATATATTAATAAAATTTTGACTTGAGCTATAGCCCACCAAGCTTAAACTTGACAAAATGTCGCTGAATATTCGTTGACCTTGGGTTGTTCACCAGGTTCATGCATGGAGAACCATAAGTTTCCATCCAAAATTTTCGTTCACTTCAACCACTTTCCAATCAAGCTCTAGTGTGTGAACATGGAAACATGAGAGCAACGAGCCATTTGACAATTTTGTATCACATTAGCTAGATAAACTTGTTTTGACGTTGAAGGAGAGATTGAAACTACCTGGCGTAGCTAGAACGACGGGGACTTTGATCCTTGGAATCGGATGTCAGTAAATTACTTGACCATTGTTCCAGGAAAGGGGAAAAAAATGACAAATTCCTTGGATATATATAGGATAATATTGCAGTGGCAGCTTTGAATTTGAGGATAAGCACGCTCCTGTTCTGTACCTCTGCCAGGCTGGCAGCCCCAGGTGACACGTGGCTTTGGTTTAATTCGTGTTCCGTATATTTAGCGTTGAGAATCAGTGTCACAAGAATTCACCATTAATGATTTTTATATTTCAGTACCTGTTGTGATTATAATTTAAAAGAAATTATTTTATAAAAAATATTTTTAATTGAAATTGATTTAAAAAAATAAATATTTGGTTAAAATTATAGTTGAAATTGAGATTTAAAAAAAAAAAATTTAATGTGTTTGGTTAAAAATGCTTTTAAAATTAAGATTATAAAATAATTTTAAAAAATATATATTAATATTGATGATTTTTAATTTAAATATTGTGAATTTAACTATTACTATTATATCATGAAATAAATTATACTTACTTAATTTAAAATATTTTTTATTATTTTATGAAAATATCTACAATTTCATTATGTATGAAATATATCTAATAAGAATTACAGTTTCCATAATTATTTTAGCGTGTAATAAAATTAGATTAAATATTAACAGGTTTAAAATTTACTCCAACTTTTTTTAAAAAAAATGTTGAAAAAATTAACACACTAATTTTTTTTAAAAAAAAAATCACGCAGTGCAGTGAACAGTATACCGTGTATACTGTTCATGTTAGTTGCACTGTTCATTAAACAATACAATTAATATAAACAGTGCAAGAAAAGTAGGAAAAATTTGCTTGCCGAAAACTGCAGGTGAAACATCAATATTTTGTGAATTTCATGGATAAAATATAACTGCTGGAGATAACCAAACATCTTATCACTGTATTTATTTTTTTAAAAAAAAAGCTAACACAGAGCCAAACACTATCTGAATTGTCTGCGATGAAAATTTGGCTTCTCTGCAAGGAACCTTTCAAAATTTATGAGCTCTAAACATAGATCTTCTAAGAAAAGAAACCGTAAGTTTCCTTCCGGTAGGGTAATCAATACATTTTGCTCGCTGGTCTTCAAATCTCAACGTGCATCACAGAAGAAGGTCAAGTAAACAGACCTGCCCTGTAACCTGTTACGATCACATTGTTGTTTTCGGTGCTTCCTTGGGCTGTATTGTTTCTAACAGGCTCGAGCCATGACTAAACTGATTTGGGTCCAGATGACAGAACTGTGGCTCTGCGATAGTAGTTGTTGTTATATGTGGAGCTATTGGGCCAGGCTAAGCGATGCCCAGGATAAAAAAAATGAGCACAGATAATTTTTGGAAGACTCTGTTACAATGCTGAAATTGTAACTGTGTATGAGCTGAAATGAAATTTAAAATAGTTTATGTTTCTCCTGTAAAGATGAAAAGGACCAGGTAATCAAAATTACTCGATGAAGGTATTGAAAGCGAGTGTTATTATCGTAACAAAAACGATACAGATGGTAGCGATGGCAGTCGCAGATTCATAACATGATATTACTAATAACAGCAACATGTTAATTTCCATGGTAGCTATAACAACGGTGAATTAACCATAATGTTTTTTCATGACAGTTATTATCGCGGTTTAATTCATGTTTATAAAAAAATATTTTTTTATTTTGGATCATTTTAATGTGATGATCTAAAAAATAATTTTTAAAATATATAAAAAATTATTTTAATATATTTTAAAATAAAAAACATTTTAAAAATAACTGTAATCATATTCCTAAACAGATTTTACTAAACACCTTATGATGTTCAGCTCCTATCATTTTAAAGAATTTTTAGAAATATAATAAATACTGTGTTGAAAGTATTTTTGTTTGAAAATATATTTAAATAAATTTATATTTGATATTAATATATTAAAATAATAATATCAATATTATATAAAAATTTCAAATTTTCAACAAATAACATTTTGACTGCACAGCTAAAAAACACCTTAAACCAGGAAGGCTTCCCGTCTGAGAACAATTACTCTCTAATTCTTGGGCTTTAGACCCTATCTCAAAAAAATAAAATAAAAAAATGCTATCATTTAAAGTGGAGCGCACCTGCTATCATTCTGAATAATAGATGATTGAATTAAATGGTTGTAATTGGTTTTTAAAGAATTATTTTATATTGAAATGTATTAAAATAATATATATGTTTTAAAATTATTTTAAAATTAATATGTTAAAATAATAAAAAACATAAAAAATTAATTTTTAACCAAAAAAATATTAATTTCTTTTTAAAACACGAAATAATCTCTAACTCGCACAGCATAATGTGTACAAAATAAGCATTTCGGGAATGTGAAGCAACCATCATTTTAATATCATTCTAAGGTAGGTAATGTGAAGGTAGGTAATGTTTGTGGTAGTAATTTATTTTTAAAATATTTTTTATTTAAAAATATATTAAAATAATATTTTTTTTTTATTTCTAACATTACCATGTCAAGACAATTTAAAAATATTAAAAAAATAATTTTAAATAAAAAAATTAATGTTTTAACAATAAACGGCCAACTATGTTAACAAATGCTACTATAATATTTGATAATGTAATAATAATTATTTTTTAAAATATTTTTTATTTAAAAATATATTAAAATAAATTTTTTTTTATTTTTTAAAAATTTATTTTAATATTAATACATTAAAAATATTTAAAAATATCAAAAAAATTAATTTAAAATAAAATAAAATTCAATTCAAATGCTCTATAAGGCACAAAGACGAACAACAGGCTATAAACCGGTAGCCTTGCCATGTCCGAGAACAGTTACTTTGTAATTTCTTGGGCTTTGGCCCCAATCATGAAAAAGAAAAAGAAAAAAAGGAAAGTACTATCATTTAAAATTTTAAACCAAGCATAACCTTAACGTGACGTCGCAATTTAATTACCACGCAAATGTGCAATTAACTCGCGCATCTAACCCGAGTATTGATCCCTGACCTAGGTTCCAAAATCTAAGGTTCTTTTTCTCGAACCCAAACAAACCCCTGGGCTTAGCCTTCCTCTCCCCCTCGCAATTTCCTTTACTTTCCCGGTTATCTCCGGCTCAACCTCCGATCAGGTAAACCCTAACGTTCTCTCTCCACTAACTATCTATATACTCATGTATAACTACACAAGCAACAACAATCGAGGAGACAATGCAGGTCGCTTGGTTCTTATTCCCCGCGTTCCTTTTAGTTTCAATAACTAGTGCTAATTCTAGGGTTTTATTGGCGAGTTAAACTGTGAAATTTGTTATTCTAGGTTTTCTTTTGACAAATTATTGGTTTACAATTAGAGAAAGATGGATCACCAAGAAGATGAGAGCCGTGGTGGAAGTGTAACTCCTAGAAAGCAAGACGATGAGGTGCGATTGCTGTTTTTGTTTCTGTCAGTTTTAGTATTTTAATCTTCGTGCTTTTATCATTTCTGAATCATGTTAGTTTTTGTTTAGCAATTATGATGTTCAAGTTGAATTTTTCATTAGCTTTTGGCTTCAACGAAACTACTGAGAATATGCAGTAGTTGTTGCAATTGTTATCATTTTCTTTTTTGTTTTATTTTTTCAAGCAATGTTGTTAAGAAGACTTGTTTTGTTTGTCAGGAAGCGGTTGCTCGACTCGAGGAAATGAAGAAATCTATCGAGGCAAAAGTTGCTCTTCGTCAAAGCAATTTGAATCCTGAAAGGCCTGGTTGGTTATGTTACGAGAATTTTTTAGGGCTGTTTAACTGTTTAGTTGTTACTGAAATGGATAAGCTCAGCTGGCAGTGTCTGGTTTTGCTGAATTTTTTTTTGAAACTCTTTTTTTTTTATGATTGAAAAGAATAAAGGCTTGTTAGTTGTTTTGTTGTTTTAGCCTGATAGATATGAACAAAAGGCATTAGGCTGATAATGCTGATGATAATAAAAGAGTCTGGAAATAAGGTTTCTTGAAGGCTGATATTAAACAAGCATTTCTGGGGCTCTGGTCCATTCCTCACCTCCTCCTTATTAGATAATTGAAAACGGGACTTTACCTTCATTGCGTGTTGAGTAATCTTTTGTAAGTGCAGATGACTCTATTTGTTCTGTTGATTTATTATTTTTACTGATTTTTATCTTATGTAATGGGTAGAAATTCCTTGGCGCATTGCCTCTTTACTATTGATGTTGTGTTATTTTGGCTATCCAAAAATGAATGTTTGACCTTGTCAAATTTGGTAGGGTTTTTATAGTGTCTGATTGAATCCATGTTGGTTATGCTCTGATGTTTTTCCCCTTAGCACCACTACTGTTTATTAGGATCCAGAGAGGATGATGTTTTTATTCAGAATGTGCTGCATGACGTTGCCACAATAGGATGTAGTAGGAGAGAGTGGGCATGCTCATGCAGGTAGAGATTGGTTGGTGCTTCTCGTATAGGGCTACATTCATGAAATGGTTATAGAAAAAACCATCTAGAAATCAAGGAATGGTGGTAGCATTTTGGTGATGGCGTGAAAAGGGTAAGGAACTAAGGACAGTGAGAGGTGATCATATTTGTGACAGAATATTTCAATGGCGGTAATGATAATCAATGTGATGCAAAGGATGGTTAGTAGTGGTGATAGGTTTTGACATCATGCTTTCGGTAGTAAGTCATGAAATGCAACCTTCTTTTAGTATCAATAGGATTTTTAATAAGTCTAGTAACAGTATTGCTGTTGTGCTGGCTGCCGTGGTGGCATTACAAGATGTAAGAAATGATGGCAAAGGGCAGACAATTTTGTACCGTTGGAATTTAAAAAATGACAGCATCATAGACTGAATTTAATTAAAGACTTAGGAAATATTCTTGAGCTTTCTAGTTTAATCCACAATGTCTAAAAATCTTCCCTGTTTCACTCCAGAAATGGATATTCTTGAACTCATGAATCCTTTTTTAAGGTGAATTATGCTTTAAATTCTTTCATAGACGTGCAATCTTAGTGGAGAGAGTTCTCTTGTGGTTGGGTTTTCTAAAACTTGCTAGAGAGACTTCGACAGATACACTCTGTTCTTCATACCTGACTAATACCCCCTAGATATTTTAAAGATGACTCTAGTCTTTAATTCAAATATAACTGCCATGTTTTTTTTATATAAAAAAAATCTAATGCCTTTTGATTCCAGCTGGATTCACAATCTTTCATCCTTCTGAAAGTGATTTGAGTCTTTTACTGTATGCTGCTATGTTTCAAACAAAAAGATACCTTCTGTATTAATTCTAGAATGCAGGAGAGATTGATACAATTTACCACCGTTACCAGATTCAGGATTTCTCAGGACACTGGATTCCAGCATTAAGCGCAATACTGCTGTTATCAAAAAATTAAAGCAGATAAATGAAGAACAGAAGGAAGGACTGATGGAAGATTTGCGAAATGTGAACCTTAGCAAATTTGTCAGTGAAGCTGTGACATCCATTTGTGATGCAAAACTTAGAACTTCTGACATACAAGCAGCTGTTCAGGTAGCTTTTAAAATTGCAAGCAGAATTTTTTTTTGGGTGTGTCCGTTTGTGGATATGATTCACTAGCTGCGGAACATGTTTTTTGCAAATCAGTGACATGTCTTTAGGGATCACCTTTTTAGTGGCTGGATAATGGCAATTATATTAAATTGTATTCAAGCTATTGCTTATTCATTCAATTTGGGACTGTGAACTGGGCTATTGCATGCCTAAGATCATGAAAATATCTGAAGTGGTATGTTATAAAACAGTCAAATGCTTACAGTAAATTTTTCAGAAGTATGCTGTAAAATTATATATTGCACTATCACCAAGTAGCACTTTGGCAACCTTGTCATTGTTCAACATGCACTTATTTGCTTGGCTTAATTGTCCTGTTTTTCTTTGTTTTGAATCTGCTTTAGGTTTTTACTGTGTTTTGCAAATTTCTTTGATTGTTTCAAGTTTATGGATTAGTTAATTAATGCCTTGCTTGTAGTGCTTTGTTCTCATGTTCATATACCTTTAAATTTTGATGGGTCAAGTCTGTGATAATTCTCAGCTAGCAGGGACTTTGCAAAACTCTCAAGGGACAATAATTAGTTATGTGTAGCATTATACCGTAACTTGCAAGTTTTTTCTGTTCATTGAAAACTGCATTTTACTTCGAACTTTTTGCATGAAGTCCACATGGTATGTTTATCATTTTGTCTGCCCTTCTGAACTATTTTAACACTTGCTTTTCTTGGAAAGATCTGTTCATTGCTTCATCAACGGTACAAAGACTTCTCGCCAAGCCTGGTACAGGGGCTCTTAAAGGTCTTTTTTCCTGGAAAATCAGGGGAAGACTTGGACCTGGACAAGAACTCAAAGGCTATGAAGAAGCGAAGCACCTTAAAACTGCTTTTGGAACTTTACTTTGTTGGAGTTACAGAAGACAGCAGTATTTTCATCAATATTATTAAGGATCTTACTAGCATAGAAAACTTGAAGGACAGAGATACTACTCAGACAAATTTGACTCTCCTTGCTAGTTTTGCTCGACAGGGAAGAGTTTTTCTGGGGCTTCCCCTATCTGGACAAGAAACCCAGGAAGAGGTGCTGCTTCTTTTTTTTTATTCTTTCTCTTTCAATCCTCTCTGCAGAACCTGGTTAATTGTAAAGATATATTGTGTGATACTGAGTTTATCTTACTCGTGTAAGCACCTTTTTTGGTGGTAATTTCTATCTCATTTACTTTTACAATTCACATTTTTTTTGTTTTCAGGTCCTTTAATTTACATTGCCAATCTCGTTCTAGTTTGCATTTATCTTAGCCCTGATTAGCACCTTTCTTTTATTTGTGATAATATCTATCTCATTTACATGTACTATTCACATTATTTGTTGTCTTTAGATCTTTTAAGATTACTTTGTCAATCATGTTTTAGTTTGCCTTACATTCTGACATTTCTCTGCAGTTTCTCAAGGGCCTTAGCATCACCACTGATCAAAAGAAAATCTTCAGGAAAGCCTTTCACACATATTATGATGTTGTCGCCGAACTACTTCAGTCAGAGCATGCTGTAAGATTTTTACTGCCTTTAGCTGTTTATTTTAGTCCAACTTTGCAATCTTAATTTTTCCAGGCTCTTGTCTGAATGAGGAACTTCGTTTCTTTCCATTCATCTCTTTTTATACTTCTATTTTCTAAGATGCCAGTAAATGATAGATTTTTATCTCTTAACAGTCACTTCGTCAAATGGAGCATGAAAATGCAAAGATGCTGAATGCTAAAGGAGAGCTGAGTGATGATAATGTTTCATCATATGAAAAGCTGCGAAAATCTTATGACCAATTGTACCGTAATGTGTCATCGTAAGTTTGCTTGTCAATGTCATTTTCTTTTTGTATTTATTCTGTGGTGACTAGATAAGTAGACTCCATTCAAGCAGCAGGACGTACATTGTAACAATTAAAGCATGCCATATTTCCAAGTGAATTTTCTCTCTCCTGCTGCTCCTTCCTTTACATCTGCCTTTCTGAATCCTTAACCTTTCTACCTTATTACTTGATATCACAACCATTATTATTGTACTTGTTCTTAATTTCATGAATGATGATTTTGTATAAAGGTTGTTTATGTGAAATTTAATTCTGATTAAAAAAGATATGCCACTTCGGACATATCAAAAGATTATCTCTTTAACTAGACTGCAAATGGAAGTTTGTCAAACCAATGTGCTGTGGTCATTTGTTGGATGAAGTTTCTGGGGCTGAAGATGAGAAAAGCCATTGCTGGGAGGCATAAAACTCGCTGCTGAAACCAGTGTGCAGAGTAGACTTTTTGATTTTTCTGTTGTCAATTGTTTAACTTGCATAGCTAAGCGAGACATATCATTTCATGTTTCTCATTTATAAATGTTTACCTGAAAGTTCTTTGTTGCTTGCTGGCTTTGGTTCATAGCCTCGATTTTCACTTCAATCTCAACTTGCAAGAAAGCTTGTAAGCTAATTAACAACTTGTCAGGAATTTTTTAGAAACTTTTAAGTAGAGGATTTCTGATGCTGAGAATTGTGTAATTGCTGGCGTTCCTATTATGGGCCTTAGAATTGAATATAGGCTCTTGATAAAAAAAAATTATGACGTGTGTAGTGTTGGTGAATTTAAGTGCTCTGCCCTCCTCTTTCTTGCTTGGGTTAATGCTTTGGTTGATTCTTCCTGGTTGCACATAGTGGTACTTATATTCTAGGAGGCTATAAAGTAATCCCCTTCAGCTTGCATCATCTGCTGATGGCTTTTCCCTTGACATACAAATTCTTCATATCAGTTTGGCAGAAGCACTTGATATGCAACCTCCAGTGATGCCAGAAGATGGTCATACAACTAGGGTTACTAGTGGGGAGGACGCTTCATCACCTGCAGCAGGGAAAGATACTTCTCTCCTTGAAGCTTTGTGGGATGATGAAGATACTAGAGCCTTCTATGAATGCTTACCAGATCTCAGGTTTGTTGTGGCTAGACAATCTTCAAATCAAGTTAAAAGAATGGTGTCAGTCTTTACAAATACATTTTATATTAAACTTAATTCTGGTTACCTTATATACAAAATTTGCCAGCTTGAAACCTAAGGTGGATTTTTATATTTTCCTTTTAGAGCATTTGTTCCAGCAGTATTATTGGGAGAGGCAGAGCCAAAAGCAAATGAGCATTCTGCGAAGACTCAAGATCAACCAAGTGTAAGGGATTAAAACTTGTATATTTTATAACAGCTTTGGTTATTCCTGACTTAACCATGGTATATGGCAACAATTGCTGAAGAACAAATGAATATGATGACTTTTGGTGTGAATTTTTATAGTAGCTTGTGAATTATGGTAATCGTTTTGCACGACTCATTAAAACTTGCGTACTTTGCAGTTAAATGGGTTGAAGTAGGGTTTATACTAGTTTGGGCCTTTTGCGGGCCCTTCTATCTCCCTTCTCTTCTCTGAAGTGAGCTTCTTGTTGCTTCTAAACTTACTTGTATTCCAGGCCTTTTGAGGTGTATTTGTTCTGTTCTAGGTTGCTTTGATAGTTCTTCTGTGAAAATGTTACTTCTACACTCACGCAAAAGAAGTTTATATCTTATTCTATGCATTGATGTCTTCATTTATTTAAAGGAGCTGGCACCTGAATCAGATCAAGGCCAACCCACCCAAGATATGGCTGAGGTTTCTGCAGAGTCTGGCCCTTTGCAGGAGGGAAAAAGTACAGAGAAGGGGAAGGATAAGGAAGAAAAAGATAAAGAAAAGGTGAAAGATCCTGAAAAGGAGAAAAGGAAAGAAAAAGATGCAGAGAGAAAAGGAGAAACTGAGAAGGAGAAACTCAAAAGTCTTGAAGGGACTAATTTGGATGCTCTGTTACAGAGGCTGCCTGGTTGCGTCAGCCGTGACCTAATCGATCAATTGACTGTAATCACACTGCTTCTTCTTTTTTTCTGAATTGGTGCTTCACATATATTTCAGGAACTATGAACCTTTATTCTTAAGACCTCATTGGTTTTTTTTGAACATGCTGTTTCAGGTAGATTTTTGTTATCTAAATTCAAAGTCAAGTCGGAAGAAGCTTGTAAGGGCATTATTTAATGTACCCAGGACATCTCTAGAACTGCTTCCATACTACTCACGCATGGTTGCCACACTCTCAACATGCATGAAGGATGTCTCTTCCATGCTCTTACAATTGTTAGAGGAGGAGTTCAATTTCTTAATAAATAAAAAGGTCTGCTTTTGATGTGTTTCATTGAAGCAAGAATGGCTTGGCTTGTTATTCTTGTCAGTGTTTTGTTACTGGCATTCATTTTCAGCCTGTAAATATTATGATTGGAGTTTCAAATTGTAAATTTTCTGCAGGATCAAATGAATATCGAGACAAAGATCAGGAATAGTAGATTTATTGGAGAGCTCTGCAAGTTCAGAATTGCGCCAGCAAGCACTGTTTTTAGTTGCTTGAAGGTCTGTGTAGTGGCTTATTCATTTATAGTTTTGCTTTTAATTGTCTTCTACTCTATTGCCTAGATGAATTTGAAATTAATATATGGTCTGTTGAGATCTGAGATGGTACTTTCATCATGTTTCATTTTATTGGACTGTGCTTATACCTAGATGCTTGTGTTTCCTACAGGCTTGTTTAGATGATTTCACTCACCATAACATTGATGTTGCTTGCAATCTTCTCGAGACATGTGGCCGTTTTCTGTATCGTTCTCCTGAAACTACTGTACGCATGGCTAATATGTTGGAGATACTTATGCGCTTGAAAAATGTCAAGAATTTGGATCCTCGGCATAGCACCCTTGTAGAAAATGCTTATTATCTGTGCAAGCCACCTGAAAGGTCTGCACGAGTGTCTAAAGTCCGTCCTCCCTTGTATCAGGTGTGAATCATTTTATAGCGCCATCTTTTCAATGTTTTTGACTTTAGATATATTTAATCAATGATTTCTCTGTGCAGTATATCAGAAAATTACTATTCTCCGATCTAGACAAGTCTTCCATTGAGCATGTGCTCCGGCAACTTCGTAAATTACCATGGAGTGAATGTGAGGCATATCTTTTAAAGTGTTTTATGAAGGTCCATAAAGGGAAGTATGGGCAAATTCACTTGATTGCTTCTCTGACTGCTGGCTTAAGCCGTTATCATGATGAATTTGCAGTGGCAGTTGTTGATGAGGTTTGTTTCTTTCATTTCAGAAATTTAAGTTGTTCGTATTTCATATTGTTCCTTGAAAAGATAATATCATAATATCATTCTTTTCTTTTCTCCCTTTTTTGCATGATAGCCAAGTTGGCTTTTTATGTTTTTCTAATGGCATTTTGATAATGGAAGTTGAGGATTCGCAAGCTACACCATTCAGATGTTTTATTGGGAAAATATTCTAGTCTGAGGAACTGGTTGCCATTAAACATTTTTCCCTCCATATGGCTTCTTTTCAGGAATAACAAAGATTTAAATTCTATTGTTGTAGTTTTGAGAATTTGATACCAATAAATATGGAATAATGGGAGTAGTTTTGAATATGGATGGTTGTAGAAGAAAGTGGAACTTTTATCAGAAATAATTTCGCTTGGTGAAGTGAGAGTGTTTCGCTTCTCATGTAGGCAGTCTTGATATCTGAGATTTAGTTTGTCATGGATAACTTGCGTAATGGTTTTAGGGATGTCTTTAATAAAGCGATAGTCATACTTGATAGCACGGCTGATAGATGGTGGTGGGTGTTCTAGTAGATGCTTATGTCCTCATTTTCTCACAATCTAAAAGAGACCAATGCTGGCACTTCTAACTTTAGAGTGTTACACTTGTCCCATTATCAACAGGAGCATGGCTTTTGGAAGACACCTTAAATATGTATTTCCATAACCTTCCCCTTCAAAACTAACCTTACTTCCCTCTTTCTTTCTTATGATTACTTCTTGGCTATTAGCTATTCGCGCCACCATTACTTTAGCCTATCTGAAACAAAAAATAGTCTTTGAAACTAAAACGATTTCTTCTACAATCCACATTCTTGAATAAATTGCAGACAGCTGTGCAAATCTGTCTTGTATGGCAGTGATGTTTTTAAGATGTGGAATGTTCTGAATCCTCATTTGCTAGCATCTTTGGTCATGGGTATATTGTCATAGACTCCAACGCATTAAGTATGCATGTGAGTACATGAATGTGTACAGTTGTTTTTTAATCTATAACAATTTACTTTTGGTGTACAGGTTTTGGAGGAGATTAGGCTTGGGCTGGAACTAAATGACTATGGGATGCAGCAGAGGCGCATAGCCCACATGCGATTCTTGGGGGAACTATACAATTATGAACACGTGGATTCGTCTGTGATTTTTGAGACACTGTACTGGATCCTTGTGTTTGGTCATGACACTCCAGAGGTGTGGGCTATAACAAATTCATTGTTTTTATATAATTAAAGATTTTAGGAGAAGACAAATGATCAATATAAACCAGTTTTATGCATATGATAATTTTATATAGGTTCATCTTTGATGAAAGACATGATTCTATTGTCTGACAACTGATCATCTGACCAGTTTTTTATTAGGAGTCATTTGAAATGCAAATGAAGTTACACATGTATCTACTCCACTATGGTTATTAATTACACCATACACTCAAATATGGACTGCTTACTCAGAAAAGTAGGAAATTAACAGCATTTATTCCTGAAGCATGTGATGCTTCCATTTTTAGCACTAATAATATTTGTTCCAAGTGCTAATATATTGCTTTTTCTTGAATTACTTTTTGTGGTGAAATTTATGATCTAGTTTTTGCTGCTTATATTACACTTAGCTTGCTTTATGATATGCTTTTGATTATTCATGTTACTAGCAAGACATGCTAGATCCACCAGAGGATTGTTTCCGCATCAGGATGGTTATCACTCTTCTGGACACTTGCGGACACTATTTTGACCGAGGCTCTTCTAAGAGGAAACTTAATCGGTTTTTAATGCACTTTCAGAGGTATATTCTCAGCAAAGGTTTGCTACCTCTTGATGTTGAATTTGATTTGCAGGTCAGTTGTGCATCTCTTTATACTCTCTCTTATCATCTTGTTTAACTGTAAGGTTCTTCTAATATAAGAGGATTGGAACTCAGAGTAACAATTTTTTTATGTTCAACAACATTGCTATATTGTGGAATGACAAAATTATGCCTTTGGTTTTAAGTAGATATTGCTTTTTAAATAATTCAAGAATATTCTTCCGTGGGTGCAGATAGGGAATGGACATGCTCTGTGCAATATACTTTGATTTGATGCAAGATAGGAAAGCCATTATGATTTATTTGGTTGGCTCATAATAAGATAATATGAAATGCAAGAATGTTGTGTTTTTTTGTTGAATACAAGTGATACATTCTCAAAAACTATTTTATCACTGAAATGCACAACTCGCATGTTCTTCAGTAGACTTTGCACTTGAGAGTTGTTTGGCTTTAGGACTAATTGCATCCTATATTTTGATATTTATTTTCAACTTTTCTATCATTGACATGCCTGGGTATGTCTTCTCTCAACAAAATACAGTGAACGATAGAAATAATTGACACATGACCAAGTAATTTTCTTTCTTCAGCCCTAATTGAAACGAAAGGGAACAATAGAATGGAAGGCATTCTGCTTTGAATGCACTATCTGTGAAATGAAACGATAAGTTGGAAATTAATCAGGCAAGGCTATTTGTTATATTAAGCTGCACTTGGTTGGGACATTTACTATCATCTCCAAATTGTAGAAGCAACTCCATCATGCAACTATAAGAATTTTAATTGGATTTTTTAAGGAGCTTCAGCTTGAGTTATGGAAAGAGAATTGTCTTTTTATTCCATTTCATTTGGTTTTTAGTCAGATTGCAGCACTTTTGTGGCAAGTCTCGTGCTTATGAAACTGATCTATCTTTTCTTTTGGTGTTATTTCTGTTTGCTTATGGAGCTAATTTAAATAGCTTCATCTTTCATGTTAGTTTGCGATGTGCTCATACATTGAAGGCATTTGCAGGACTTATTTGCTGAATTACGTCCAAATATGATACGGTATTCATCAATTGAAGAAGTCAATGCTGCTCTTATAGAACTCGAGGAGAATGAACGAACTGTCTCAACTGACAAGTTCAATAGTGAAAAGCACTCTGACACTGACAAACCGTTATGTAGGACTACTTCCAGTACCATCTCTGCCAATGGACAAAGCATTTTCAATGGGAATGAGGAAAATGGATCGCATGAGGACAATGGTGGCAGTGACACTGATTCAGGCAGTGGCACCATTGACCAGGATGGACATGATGAAGAAGAGTTTGATGAAGAGAATCATGATGGTGGGGTTGACACAGAGGATGAGGATGATGATGGGGATGGACCTGCTTCTGAGGAGGAGGATGAAGTCCACGTTAGACAAAAGGTTGCAGAGGTGGACCCTCTTGAAGTAGCCAATTTTGAGCAGGAACTGAGAGCTGTAATGCAGGCAAGATTCAGATTTTTTTTTTTCCTCACAATTGCATGTGCCTCCCTGTCAACCGTGAATACAATATACATGTGCACACATGTGAATGCCCCCACAGTGCACTGTATATATACGATAACATTTTTTGCGGTTCGAAAAGACTCTTTAAACTCTGGGTAAGTAGTCATGATGTTGTCTGTCTACATTTTGACGAGGACAATTGCATAATGTTTCGAGACTGATATTTGAAAACTTTGAGATGCCGAGGAAATTGTGATTGCTGCCATTTGCAAATAATTGATTCTGGAATCGAACTTCTATAATTTCTGAAGAATTTAATGGGAAACCTCGTAACTCCTGTTATTTCAATTGTGGGTGCAGGAGAGCATGGAGCAGCGCAGGCAGGAACTCCGTGGTCGACCGGCATTAAATATGGTGATACCCATGAACTTGTTTGAGGGGTCTGCTAAGGATCATCATGGAAGGGCGGTTGGAGGGGAAAGTGGTGACGAGGATGAGGATGCTGGAGGAAACAAGGATGTTCAGGTGAAAGTGCTTGTGAAGCGTGGGAATAAGCAACAAGCAAAGCAGCTGTACATTCCTAGGGATTGCTCTCTTGTGCAGAGCACAAAACAGAAAGAAGCAGCTGAGTTTGAAGAGAAGCAAGACATCAAGAGGCTGGTGTTGGAGTATAATGATAGAGAGGAGGAGGAGAATAATGGATTGGGGACTCAGACTTTGAATTGGATGCCAGCTGGTACCAGCAGAGTTACCAGCCGTGGCAGCACATGGGAAGGAAGTAGTGGAAGAGGCACTGGGTCACGTTACCGGCATCATCATCATTCAGGTAGTGGACTCCATGGCAGAAGAAGGTGATGTTGGAGAGGAGGGAGAGACAAGGCAGTGGAGTCGATTGCAGAAGAAAGAAGGATCTTTAAAAAAAAAAAGAAATTGATTGAATTTTTTTTTAACTTGGATATATAGATTAACACCGGTTCTCCCTCAGTGTCAAATAGTGTGCATTATGCCTTGAGGTCAGTGCTGAAGGATAATTGCAATCACATCCTCAATTTGGTGGTGGAGAAGCTATCCCTTGTAGCAGGAAGAATTCTGTTCCCCTCTATCGACAATTTTGCAAGGTTGATATCTGGGGTTTGTTGTTGGGAGTTGAGAGTGTTTGATGATTTGCAGAGCTAAGTTATACAAAGGATTGCTATGTATGGAGTTGCAGTGTGGACGTTCTGAAGCATGCATGCGGGGTGTAGTTGTAATTAAAGCCATGTGCATATTCCTAATTGGCCATGTCTGTTTCTTCCACTGTATAGATGTGAAAGTCTGCCTTGTATGGCTTGTTCAGTGTTTTAGGCCGTATTACTGATTCGTGGTTTGTGTGATGCTGCCCCAGCCAAAGGATAAAGTATGCCATACCTTGGTTTTACTGGTCTCTTTAGTCATGAAAAACAATTCTCTCCTTTCTTTTTCCATTTCTTTTTTTTAAAAAATTGTCGTCCAAGACTCTCAAGATTGATTTCTCGTCTCTCTTTCCTCGAACATTCAGGGACTGGATACGCAATTTAACAAAATTATGGCCAGCCTGCTAGCTATTATGGGCTTTATAATCCAGCCCATTGATACAATTATTGATTGAGCCTCAGCACGTGCTTTTTTGGAAGCTGGGGACGGAATTTTGGCTTTTAAAGTGATTTTTACATGAAAAATATTAAATTAATATTTTTAAAATAACTTCGATATATTATATTAAAAATTAAAAAAAAAAATATTTTGATACAGAAAATTATCTGACACTATAATACCTTGTGTTATCTATGGAACTCACGTTGGCATGCACATATCCCAACCCAACAGAACCAAGAGGCTCAGGTCGGTTAATATTTTTTTTTTTAAAAAAAGAAGGAATGTGAATGTGAATTTTTTTTCTCAAAGGTTGGTGTGGCTGGTCCTGGTCATATAATATTACAAGCATGTTGCTGGCTATTCGAGGCAAAACCTGCAAGATTATCTATATTGTTTTTATTTGTGATTTCAGATTCTAGAGATCAGGTTCTCGCCAGTACCGCAGACAGTGCGGCAGATACGAGGCGATATTATCATGGTTAATGAAATGACCTTGGAGTTTGTAATGGAAATGTGATGCTAATAGCGCAACAGTAAAGAAACTGCTGGACAAACATTAAAAAATAAAAACAAAAACGTAAGAGTAGCCTAGCATCGAATTCATCCACTTTACCCCACATTTTTATTCGTTTCTTCCTTTCAAGCAGGATCTAAGGCAACGACGATCGGATACCAAATCTCATCTTCGCTCTTTACTTTCCGATAAAAGAATATTACATCTATGTGTGTGTGTGTGTGTGTGTGTGTGTGTGTCGTACCATTTAAGTTCTCATTCTCAAAGATGGAAAAGAGTGGGTTTTTGTAGACCCTCAAGTTCTACTCCCTAGCTGCGTGCTAGGAGCAAGCAAGACTGATGCCTGACAAGAACGCCACTGAAAAGCAATGTGAAGTAGTAGAATACTCTGGAGAATGAAAACTTGGGAGAACAAACCCTATTCTTAAAAAGAGATGTACATCTCCAAGTAAGTAACCTTTTCAAAGGCTACAATGTTACTTTCTTGTAAGAAAACGTATAAATTATCCAGTTACTGATCTAGTTGATGAGTAAAATATTCCCAGTGGAACATCCCGGATTAAAATATTTCCTTAAATGGTACTTTCCTGGAGACTTGTCCAAGGTGGTTATTGCTCAAAAGGGTTTCCCTTTAAAAAGTGAAAAGCAAAGCAATAAGAGCTTTCTTGTTAGGAATTTGGTTCTCCGACAATATAGTCACTATAAACATGATCGAAATACATCATTGGACCGCGTTAATCTAGTTTGATGATTGCGTGCCTCTTCTTCAACAGTAAATGTGGGAGCTTCTCTACGGCTCTTATTTATTTTCATCATATTTATGGGACAGCTCTACTTGCGAGTCCCGTCATCTCAGACCTCTTACTAATTCTGGAGGTGTTTCTAAGAGTATTTTTTATTTGAATGTTTTAAAATAAAGTATTTTTAATATTAATATATCAATATAATCTAAAAATACTAGAAAATTTTAATTTAAAATAAAAAAATAAATTTTATTAATAATATTTTTAAAATAAAAAACAAAGACTGGAGCTATTTTTTTTCCCGGTGCATCACACAGTAAAATATCAATTTGATGCCTTGCTGCAGTAAACGGCAAAACTAAATCAAATCGAGCCTTCAGCCTTCTATTTTTTATTTTTTAAAACATTTTCAAAAGTATTGGTAATCTATATCGTGAACTCCGGTGATGATTGCAAAACTTCTTGTCATCGAATGTTCAAAGTAATGTCTAGTTTATTGATTATAGAGTAATTGATGTATAAACATGTATGAGGGGATGGTTTCACTTCTTTTTTTTCTTTCTAAACTTAAAGAAAAAATGTTAAAGAGCATTGAGTTTTTTTTTTTAAAGTATTATTAAATCTAATAAAACTGTTTTATCTTGAAACTTGTCAGCTTAATTTCTTATTAAACTTGAGTTTTTATTTTAAATAAATAATAAAAATATGATATGCCTTTTAAAAAAAATTTAAGATAACAAATATTTTTAATATTGAAACAATATCATATTAGATTGATTTCAATCACCCTGTGATATGAGTCATAAACTTCAATAGATTTAACAACTTTGTTGTTTTTAAATAATTTTTATTTAATTTTATGACAAAATTATATGCTTGTAAAATTGAGTTTCAGTTCTAAAAAATATGTTTATCTGAGAGAGTGATAACATTATAGAAAGTAGAAAAAAAATAAATCATGAATTATATTTCTAAACCATTATAATATTGAAGAAAAATAAAATAAAAAAAGAAAACAATTAAAAGAATTAAAGGACTAAAAAAAAACAAACATATCAAGTTTAATAGGTAAACCCGCTAAACCCGTGAATCAGGTAACCTGAGTCAACATTTCAAACCCACAAACCAGGTAATTGATTATACTGGGATTAATAACTTGTTTTTTTCTAAATTATTTTTTATTTAACTATATAATAAAAAAAAAACAATTGTAAAATTAAGCATCAAATCAATATTGAAATGTTTTCTTACACTAACCTCATTCTGGAATATTTTTTTAAAAAATAATATTTATTTAACTAAATTTTTTTAAAAATAAATTATACCGCGATGCTAAGATATTTTTATTATACTGACCTAATTCTGGAATTTTTTTGGATACAACAATAATTATATAAAAAATAAATTAAAATAAATTATCAACTTTAAATCCCTATGAATATATCATATAAAAATTAAATTAAAAAAAATCAATAACAAAAAAAATAGAGTTAAAATGCAAAATAAAATAAAATATTATTCGCTATTATAATCAACAGTGTTAATAAACATGGGAAAACAATATTTTCCTCCTTTTATTTTTATACTTAATATAAAATAATTGCGGAAATCACAACAAAAATTCCTACGAGTTCCTGTGGAAAGAATAACATTTCGAGACCTAAAGGCATCGTAGAAAATGTTAAATCAAAAGGACTGACGGCTTCTTTTTTTTTTTTTTTCCGGAAATAGGTTACTCTAAATTAAATGGAGTGGTGGCTTGAGGTGGAGCATTTAATTTGTTATCCAAGAAGATAATTACTCCCGAATCTCCTAATTTTAGTGTAAACAGCATTTAATTGAGTAGATAGAAAAGGTCGGCTTAGTTCAAGTACATGTTTTGACTACCAAATTAAAAAAAAAACAAAAAAAATAAAATAAATAAACAATAATAAAAGGACTCCGATCCCCTCTTTTTTCCACGTGACCCCCGCTATTTCATTTCGGCCCAGGTGCTTGTTTTTTCTACAATGCAGAGACAAACAGTTAAAATCGTGTAAATCATGGGTGTTCGTCTCATATATATATATATATATATATATATATATATAAGAAGAAAAAAAGTAAGAATGTATTTGTTTTTTCATTTAAAAAATGTTTTTGAAATTTTTAATTTTTTTTGCTTTAAGTTAATTTTATTTTTTTATATAATTTTAGGATATTAAAACTAAATTAAAAAATTAATATGTTTTTAAATAAAAAATAATTTAAAAAATAACCACAAAACTTGTCAATTTTCCGACGTCGAATTTTTATTTCTGCGATAATACTAGTGGGAGAAAAGGTCAGCAACAGCCAGACAAAGTCACAGATACGGCAGTACTATTTGAGATTTCGGAATCGTTTTTAAAGACAAAAATCATAAGCCAGCCTCTCGTGGATACCATCTATTTGTGTGTTTGTTAATAATACCTTTTTAAAATGTATTTTAATTGAAAATATATTAATATATTATTTTATTTTATTTTTATTTGAACTTTAACCTATCAAAATCAAAAATATATATATTAATTTAATGTTTTTTTTAAGATGAAAAACAAAAAAAATACTAAACATAAACTATATCAAATCTTAACTTAAAAATCGGCAGAAACAAAATCATGATCCATATTAAAGTTTGGTCGGAGGAAAATCATAAACCACGTATTCAACTAGTGGGATCAAATAACGGGTTTTACTTGTTTAATGACATGATCCGATATATGGCGTGCAATTTCCCATAGCCAGTGACGGTGACCGGGGCAGGCCGGACCTGCAAGAAAATGTTTTTTTCCAATCCTTTTTTAATAATATTTATAGTTTGCCCATTTAATTTCATTTTTTTGGCTCCGCACACTTGTCCATAGCTGTTGTTTTTCTTGTAAATACAACCATTATTGGAGAGGATTCAAAACTTTAGTTTGACATATATAGTATACTATAATATCGTTATTATTATTATTATTATTAAAAAGAAAGAAAAATCAACCATTATATAATATTTCAATAGCTTTGGGTCCTCGAATTAATATATATTTTTGGCAATACCAATTTAAAAATTCTTCAACCTCCATTCAAGTCGTTAAAAACCTTAGCAACTTTTTTCTCTGAGCAAAAGCCTCCTGGTAAAAAAAATTGCCATTTCACCCGCGACAACCATTTCTTTTTATTTGATATTTGATTCTCTCATTTTTACTGATCTAAATTCTTTTTACATTTGTGTTTGTTCATGCATCGATCTAGTTCGGTGTTTTATAGGTATATATGCCCCTCTTTTTGGGAGCTCGACTCCCTACTTCTTAGGGTATGAGTTCATAGCTATTAATTATATTTTAAAACAACATTCAATGAACATGGAAAGGATAAAATAAATAAATAAAAACAGTGCATGCATAGTCTCTCACTTAAATCACTGTGCAAGTATAGACACATTTTTACATCATTTACTATAAATGATCTTCTCCGATTATCGAAAGCAACATTGACGTACGGGTTGCTGTCCATGCAAGAAAAAAACACCACATGCATTTTAAGTGATCCACTCGAGAAAGTAGCTTCTCCTGCAACGACGAAGACTTGTGAATTCCTCGTCCGGGTTATTAATTATGTGAAGCTTTTCTTTTCAAAAAATAATGTAAATGTTTTAACTCATAGCAACCAAAAGTCTAACCGAGTCCCTACTTCATATCGAATCATCGATATAATTGTGCTTGATTTTCCATTTTATATTCGGTAATTATTTGCTGGAGCTCCCTTTTTCTCTCCTCACAGACCAACCTCGGGAAGCCCTTTTCTTCTATAAAAACTAGACTTGACGTTATTAAAATGTATATTGCACATGTTACTTGAATGGCATCGTCAGCAAGAGCAGTCAACATATCCACACTCACTGACGGACGGTTCATGGTGAATGTATATCCACACGTGGACGGTTGGCGGTTAGAAAACGTGCTGCGAGAGGTCGTTTTGGTAAATACAAGATGAAATTGGAGCAAAAAGTGATGGCTATATAAGCTAAGACTTTTTACGAAAGGAGTAGAAGATGCCACGTCACCCAGCAACCTTCTAAACCTCGGACCCTTGCCGACAAGTACACCAAATTAATATTATAATCCTTCAATCATGTAATTACAATGTAGCAACAAACACGGTGATATTATTATTAAACCAATATCTTTAATTATTTGCCCCACTTGCGCAACCAAGTCCCTTTTTCTTTTTTCTTTTTTCTGCTTGGATTGTAGCTCGGAGCATATAAAGACACCACCCTTAACTCGAAAGGAAAGATGATAAAAGATAAGTACAGGACAAGATATGACAGGAGACAGGAAACACTATGTGATGGATAAGACTTCATGGTTTTGCCCATTTTGGGACCCTCTCTGGCTTTGTTCTCATCTCGATTCTTGCTGTCATGATTAATTAATGGTGATTTAGGATATCAATCATAGGATTTGACACGTAATTACCCCTTAACTTTATGCCATGGAACCCATGCGTTTCAAGCATGTCGAACTTCGAGCGTGTGTACAACTCGTGATGGTAATTTTTTAAAGTTTATTCTTTTACACTCCAAAAGCTAGAAAATTAGGTATGCGTTGTGGACTAAGTTGAGTCCTGTTACGTTAACTTGGAATTAAAAAGAATAGTTTTAAATTAAATCTGACCACACAAGACAATGATCTTGACGTGGCAAAATTGCTGTCTGAAAACTTTTTCTTAGCACGTACGCTTTTGGCACAGTGAGTTAAAGAGTCACCACCACGTTTACCACAAGAGAAGCATCTATCGTACAAGATTTACACGAATATTTTAACGAGTATAAGAGACGAGAAAAACCCACTGCCTCTGATCAATTTTTTTTTAGCAAATCACATATGAAACGTTACTATGTATTTTGTCAAGACTTACAGCTACATGACATTGTTTTGTTCAAGCGTGCTATACCTTATCTGATCTAAGTTAGCTATTGTTAATTTTGATAAATTAAAATAATATTATTTTTAAAAAATTAAATCAAGTTTTATCGAGTTACAAAACTCTAATTAGGCTAGTATTTTTTGTTTTATGAAATTCCTTTTATTTTTTTATGTTTTTGCATTGTTTTAATATGTTTGTGTTAAAAATAAATTTTAAAAAATAAAAAATATATATTATTTTAATATATTTTTTAAAAAAATTAAATTTAAAAAACAATTTTACCGCAATTGAAATCCAATCTGAACAGGGTCTTAAAACATCCCTGAACTAGGTTTAATAACCACTGATTTTGTCGTTGCCGACCAAAATGCAAAAAGTTTAAAGGTGGAAGGTAGGTGTCGGATGCAGGCTGCAGGTCTCCATTTGTAATACCGATCCTTTTCTCGTACGCTTCTGTTTTTTTCAGTCAAATTCATCCCTGTGCTAAACTGGTCAACTGTTGGGAGAAAAGAAAAATACAATACCTTTTGATTTGTGGTAAGCGTTTCCTTGTTAACCATCAAGGTTGACATCGTTGTTGCACTTTGCTTCCGCGTGTTCTCCGTGAAATGTAGCTAGATAATGACAGTAATATGATTGAATACTACCCAAGAAGATGATTACACGTTTTATCTTTCTTTATAGTTTATTTTTGTATTTTAAAAATATTTAAAAAAATAAAAATTTATTTTTTTATTTACTTTAAATTAATATATTTTAATATTTTTAGATAATTTTGATACATTGATTTTAAAAAAATAAAAAATATATTTTAATATATTTTTAAATAAAAAATAACTATAATTATATTTTCAAACAAAATATAAAAAGATAAAACCAGTCATTATTTTAGGAAAAGACACCGAGGTTTTCACATAGTTAAAAGGAAGTGGTATGTTTATTTTTTTAATCGTCAATTTCTTTCGGTGTAAACTCTGACCATTTTCTTAACGAATTAATTTGAAAGATAGATCTAGTCTCCGTCCAAGTTGTCATTCTCGTGAAAAATACGAAACAAAACATAATACCCGACTTTATTTTCATCCTCCAATGTCATTACATTAGTGTCTTACAAATTCTGATTTTACTTATTGAAATTTTAAAGTAAATTTAAATGGATTAATAGCATATTTGGAAGTGTGGTTATAATTATTTTTTAAAATATTTTTTATTTAAAAATATATTAAAATAATATATTTTTAATTTTTTAAAAAATATTTTTTATATCAGCGTATCGAAATAATCTAAAAACACTAAAAAATATTAATTTAAAACAAAATAAAATATAAAATATAATTTAAATTTTTAAAAAAATATTTTAAAACATAAAAACAAACAACATCTAACTATACCTTCACAGAAAAAGCCAATACAGGCATCTTGCCTACCGTCTTCGTGTGTTCGAAAGTGGAGATTGTAATGGATGCACGCGAGTCAGGTTCCTGATCTAAATTTATACTCTACTTATCATTATCACTCACCGGGTAAAGAAATTGCATATTTATATATTATTTGTTGGGTTTTATTGTTATTTAATATTTAACAGAAAATATAATAATAATCTATTTTTGAAGTGTGTGTGTATATATATATATATATATATATATATGTGTGTGTGTGTGTGTGTGTTAAATAACAAATACTACACACGCGTGTTTTATATCAATATATAAATATGTATATATTATATTGATTAAAAAATATAAATTTTCTACACTGATATAACTATATAGTATAAATATATATATCTTGGGTTAAATTTTGATAATATTTAATGATATCAATATCATATTTATTATAATATAAAATAATTATTTTTAAAAAATCACTCATTTGATTCAATATCAATATACATTCAAATTAAATTGTCATCACTATTAGAAAAACAATAAAAAATAAATAATTTTGTTATAATAAATGATTTTTTTTGTTATGATTTTTTTAAAATTATTTTTTTTATTTTTATTATTTTTAATATTGAGTTGGTTAAGAATTACAACTATAGATTTCCTCATCAAACATTATAAATTATTACAGTGTTTCCCTGCATGATTTTTTTTTTTTATGATTTTTTTTTTAAATTAATTTTTTAATATTAAGCTGGTTAAAATTTTAATTTTATAATTTTTTCTTGAAAATATTATGAATTATAATAATTTTTCTTAATATAATTTTATTTTAATTTTATTAACAAACTAATAACAATATATAAATATACCATAATCCCGCGATATCACGTGGCATGTCATCATGTATGAACCTAAGAACTGTTAAGTTATTGTAACATGGCCTATAAATTGAATAATCTAGTAACTGGAGACGTCTATTATTTTATGTCAAACATCAATTAATTAAAGAAGATCATTCTGATCTAAGCAGTGACGTAATCAGTAGTGAGTGGTGCACGTGCGAATTTCGTATGCGGTCGCATCTCCCCAGTCTCCACCGTCCAGCGTCAGCCACGCAAAAACAAACGGCTCACGAAGAGCGCATGGGAGAAGAGAACCAGCATTTTTCTGTGCTGCCGGTAACGCCACCGCACCTTATCTTGTTTTTTGTAGAGGTGGTTTGTTTACGCGGAACCCAAGGATTGGGTGGTGATTATTTGACGATCTAGATAACGAAAAAGTGGATAAGTTGTTTAATGAGCGCACAAATGTTTTTTAAAAAAATGGCGAATTGATATGGGACAAAAAGGTTTTGACAAAATAGTAGAGTTTGATGTATTTTAAAAACGTGAAAGGGGTAAATTGTATTATTTCTGACTCAACTAATTGAATAATTTTAAAAAATCAAGAGAATTAATCAGTTAATTTTAAAAATAACTAAAAAAATCTCAAAACTATTAAAAGCAGGACACCTCAGTAAGATTTTTGATATCTAAAGATTTTATAGTTATCGTGGCGACATAGCAATTACTAAAAAAAACAACATTTAGAAATTCTTGTAAAAATATTAAGCATCTAGCAATAACCCTTTTAAATTATTAATTAGTCTGGCGTGACTAGACCTTCTATTGGGTTTAAACCTATCTGATTAGTTTTATAAAATATATTTATTAGATCATTCATGTAATTTATTTTGGGGAGTTCCTCATTCAGTTATAACAAAGTCACACTTGACCACTTATAATCACCTATTACTATTTAATATATTTTTTTAATTGCAGTCTATTTTTTTATTTTACAAGATGGAGAAAAATAATTTTAATTCATAAAATATATTTTGAATTATTTTTTATAAAATTATAATTTGTAGGAAGAAATGGATCCAACCAATCAACCAAATAAGCCAAAAAATTTAAGTTTTGACTATCTCATAATTTTAAAGGACAATATTATTAAGTTATGTAATTTTGCTATAACTTTTTGAAATGATATTATTCTAATAATTTTTCATGTTTTTCGTGCTAATTTTATGAAAAACAATCTTGAAAAATTACAGGTGAGCGTATACCGGTAAATATTATAGATTAACCAATAAAACTTTACATGAATCATTAAATAAATACAAATCATTAATTAGAAATGCAGATATTTTTATATTTAAAAACATGATTATATTTATAAAATGATATAATTAACAGTGCATCAATCGTGAAACGATGTGGACATACTCAGTGACGCGTGGAAAATTGTTGGACTTGGTTTTATAACATTAGATGATCAACTAGGTTCATCCAATATATACATATATATATAAAGAAGATATGTTTCAGCAACATAAACCACCGCTCAATTTGGTCTTTTTAATATTTGCATTTAAACATCACTTTTAGCTTATTAATTATAAAAGTCGGGAAATATATGCTTTTACTAACTATACCCAGCTTTTATATGATTCTCTCATGATCAGTTTTTATACGTTTTCTTAAGCATACGATGTTTGTTTTTCGTAAAAGGAAGTCTGGATCTTGACCATATAATTTATACTCTGATCTAATTAGAACGTATATATATAAACATAGAATTTTATTTTTTAAAATTTTCTTCTTAAATTCAACCTTTAATTTTTTAGTAGGAAAATGAATAGTAAATAGTAAACCCAATGAACAGTAGACTTGGTTCATCATTTCCTATTAAGTTTTTTTTTTTTTTTTATTATTATTATTATTATTATTATTATTTTATTATTATTATTACTACTGGCTAGAAAAAGGAGAGGCAGCTGTGTAAACTGCAAACAGGTGGTATGGCCTTGCGGTGCTTTTAATACGGTATTTGTATTAACATCTCGCTGAGCTGTCCACAGTTTTTTAGCTGTGGCATCTAATTAATAAATACCTTGTTTGTTTGTTTTTCAGAATTAAAAAAAAATCAATAGATATCAAGTTTTGTTTTTGTGTTTAATTTTTTTTATTTTAAAAAATTTATTTTTATTTATTTTGAATTATTTTTTTGTATTTTTAAATTGTTTTAACATGCTAGTGTTAAGAATAAATTTTAAAAATAAAAAAATATTTAAATATATTTTCAAGAAAAAAATATTTTTAAAAACAAACTACAATACAAAATAATCTATAAAAAAATAAGTAGTGGCTGAGTTTGTAACTTCACTGGATAGATTAGGCAGGTATAAAGTAATGTATTTAAAGAATTATTAATTATGAATGTAATTGAAATTGTTTTGTATAGTTTTGAGGGATTGATAAAGTGGTTAAAGATATAAATTTTACCTAGAAAAAATTATTAAATTCTTTAAAATACATCATGCCAATATAAAAATTTATTATTTTTAAGATTGTTAAGAAAAAATTTAATAGCATTTGACATGTATAATTACGCAATAAAAACTTTGATCACGAGAGAAGAAAAAGAAATAGAAAGAAGTTGTCTTGCCTGGACCGTCAATTAATTTTATTTTGCAAAAAAGAATAATCAGATTTCTTAGTTTTGATAAGAGCGAAATATTTATTAATCAGTTGATAATCAAGGTTTCCTTTCTCTAAGGACAGCAGGAGAGTAATGGCCTGTGTTTCAAATTAGGTGAGCAATGTGACCCAAGATAGAGATGGAGATTTTTTTTTTTAAAAAAAAAGGTTTAATTCCATGGCAGCTTTTCCGTGCAACCATTGATCAAAATCAGATAAAATAAATATAGTTGGTCAACGTGTAACCTCTGTGGGTCATGACCATTGAAGCTTGTATCTAACTAGATGAAAGAGTCCTTGTCGTGGCTAATTTCATTATGAATATACCCAAATAGTATATACAGATGTGGTAATGTTTTAATTTGGG
The DNA here is from genome assembly GCA_018804465.1 of Populus tomentosa. Classification (NCBI taxonomy): domain Eukaryota; kingdom Viridiplantae; phylum Streptophyta; class Magnoliopsida; order Malpighiales; family Salicaceae; genus Populus; species Populus tomentosa. The sequence goes on along the minus strand of CM031983.1, from coordinate 2,543,977 downwards.
AGCGAGATCAGTCCTTTTTTTTTTTTTTGGGGGGGGGGGGGGGGGGGGGGGGGGGGGGGGGGGGGGGACCAATGGGGTGTTAGGAATACAATAAATGTGATTTTTAAGGTACTTAAGAAGGATTACCCCAAAGAGGAAAGGTTCTATGTGAGGAGAAACTAAAGATTCTTGGTGTTTCTTTTGTCTTTTTGAAGCCAATCACCTTTGTTCTGTCTTCCGACTGCTCTTTCCTCTTGTTTCCAGATGGGGGAAAGTGAACGGCCCAGATTTGGTTGTAAGGCTATTTACCTTTTCTGATTGATGTAATCGGTCTGGTTTTATTATTATTATCACTGACAACTGACAAGACCTCCCTGTCTCCATTAAGGTTTCTCTTTCTATGCTCAGCTTTTCTTCTCCACACATTTGGTGGTTGGCTTCTTCTTACTATCTTACTAAAATACCCTCCAGGGTTTTTTCTTTTGTCTGGGTGCCGCTCCAATAGACTTTTTGGCTCTTTTGGATTTGACACAAATACCTCTCATATGTCCCATGAATGACATCACTTTTTCAGAATGTCTAAAATAACCTCACCTTATGCGCGTGGAAACGTAATTTCTCCATGATTTTATATTGCTGTTTAATAAGCAAGCATAAATTCACGGATTGGGGAATTTGTCTTCGAAACATTCACCTTCTTGTAAAGGCAAAGGCAGTTGTAATTGATAAGAAGCGTTTGTAACTGTGTTTTGGCAAATTTCAATTTTTTTTTTTTTTTTATTAAAATTGAGTTACGGTTGTACTTTTTGGATCGTTTTGATGTGCTGATGTCAAAAATAATTTTTAAAAAATAAAAAAACATCATTTGCATGTATTTCGACACGAAAAGCTATTTGAAAAGCAACCGCTATCACACTGCCAAACACGCTCTTAGATTGTAGCTAGAAGCTCATTGATTTGGTTCTCTGACTCTCTTCATCACTGTCATTAGAAAATGACATATTACCTATTCTCCATGATAAACAATACATTATAAGAGTTGTTTAGAAGTGTTGAAGTTGATTTTCCTTGGCCTGGCAAATTCTGCCTCTCACCAATCAAAAATCACCATGTGAAATATTTTTTTAGCACTCAATGAGCGACCTAGAATCCTGATGAGGTGACTCGATTCCCAAAGTGTGCGTATTTTTCAGTCCATGCACTCTTCGAATGGCAGCCAAGTTCTTTCGATACGGCTAAGAACCAACACAAAGTCTTTACTTCAAACCTCGAATAGACGCCAAGCTTCATCAGATAACGATTCATCATGAGAGTTTATCAACCAGCTCATTCAATCGGATAGAAATGTCTCCGGCCCGATCACTTGGATTTTCAAAATAACGACGCTTCCATGTTTTTATCCAGATGCCAACCACATAACATATTAGCTGCTCTCGGAAAGGCGACTTTGATTGCCTTCATAGGAGCCTGCTTTCTATTAGGAACAAATATCGAGGGTTGATTATCAATACCCGAAACGTTCTTGAACTTCGTTAATTCCCACTCTGTCATTTTCTTCCTCCTTTCCCATGAAGGCGAGAAGTATACAAAAAGGTCTTACTGAGTGCATGTTAACACCTCCGTTAGGGTTCTACCGTCAAATTCTTGGGCATTATCTCACAAAATCTATGAATTATAATGAAATGTAAAGCCACGCGCTTTTTCTGGAAAGGGGGCATGGGGCTGGGGGTTTCAATTTTGCAGGAAGCATTAAAGTCTGAGAAGTGTAGACCTAAGGATAGTTTGGGCATTTGAAAAAAAGAAATTCATGTGCTGTTTCGTTAAGGGTAGTTCTGTCCATCACTATAAGATAAAGAAGAATTGGAGCAGTTCTTTAGTTTGTTTCCCCCCTTGTTTCTTGAATGCCTCCTTAACACCTTCTCCACCTCTTAGAAATAATAAAGAAAAGGAAAAAAAATCTTTCACCAACTATTTAATGAAAAGATCTATCTAGATTTTCAGGACACAGACCCGGCAACTCGCTGCGATAGTCCATTATTATTCCGATACAATTATTTATTAGTACTATTCACATACGCAAACTTCCATTTTGAAAATATCTGGATGGATAGTAGGTTTGGATTTTTTTTATTAAATTTTAATTTTTTTTAATTTTAGATTAATTTTTTTAAATATTTTTGAATTGTTTTGATGGGTTAATGTTAAAAATAAAAAGCATGAATATCTCAAATTAAAGTCTATCAAGTGATTTTCTCGATTAAAGCAACTGATACTTGGAGAATTTCACAAAATTGCAGACCAAAAAAAAATATATATAAGCCTCCCATCGTTGAATAAAAATAACTGTATATTTATTCTGGAGGTGGTTCAGGATGTAATTTTAAATGTGCAATTTTGTGGTCCCAGGATGGTACAAGCACTTGCCTTCTCGTCGATGAGAGGAGGCACTCGCTTTGGATCCTTTAAGAACAAAGAAAAAACGTTATCTTCCACGTGATTCGTGGTTCGAAGTGAGAAACTCTTCGGTCTATTCGCTCACACCCTGACATTGTTTTCATCTTTTTCCATTTGTCATGTTTAGCTTGTGATTAAAATTCCAGGAATATAAGTAATTTATCTTTTTACTCTAGAAATTAAGAGCATCCAATTTGATAATAATATTTTTTTATACATATAAACTCATAACCTTTGCTTTCTTTTCTTTTCTTTTGCTATCATGAGATGTTTTGCATATTAAAATTACTCTACTCTCTTAAACTCAATAAAAAAACAAATTATATATAAAACAATATAAAAAGTTTATGGAAAGTTGAAAACCAGACGAGTAGGGTGGGGGGGGGGGGGTGCCCGCCTTTGATCTAAGCGTAGAGTACACAAGTAGCTCTCACTCCCTCAACCGTTGATGACACGTAAGTCAGAGATTTAAAGGACCGGACAAGACAGAATAGTTACTTTCACTGTTTGTTTCTTAGTCTTGTTTTTTTATTAGCCTTTCCATGCCACCTTTTACTCCTCGAAAAGGCAAAACTTACGTTACTCGATATAATGTAAAAATTTAGCGATATAATATCGTGCAGGCAAGAAATTTAATTCAGTTATGAAAAAAAAAATTATGACAGGAGATGAAAAGAAGCTAGGGATGCCATCGCGCTGTATGGTAACACGAGTGTTCTATAAAAAAAAATAATGTTTTTATATTTGTAAATTATTTTCATGTGTTGATATTAAAAATTATTTTTTAAAAATAAAAAAAATATTATTTTAAAATATTTTCTAATAAAAATACATTTTAAAAAATAATATTTACTACAAATCAAAACACTTTCAATTAAAAAAAGACTGGGGTTCAGGAACGGTAAATGAAATTTAGATCTGTTTGCCCACTCCACGACCTTATTAAAGGCTAATTTTCCGCGCTTGACATTAATATAGGTTATGAGAATCTGTTTTTTTTAGGCTAGAAATAATAAATATTACCCTGGTACGTGGCTATATTTATGAAATCCTTGTGTTTCAAATAGACATCCAAGATGTTAATTGGATTTGGATTTTTCTTCCGAAAATCTCAAGCTACGTTGTGGGAAAATATAGGAGGATAATCTTAAATCAAAACAGACTATATGGTGTTTTTGTAAAAATATTTTTTAAATAAAAATATATTAAAATGATAATTTTTTATTTTTTATTTTTGAATAAACACATCAAAAATATAAAAAATATCAATTTACCATTTTTAAATAAAAAATAATTTAAAAATATTATAAAAAATAAATTGAATTGCAAAAACAAAGAAGTGATATCGCTTTGAGATTCTTGTGGGACCAAACAGCGAGGACAAAACGGCCCCGATCGTTGGATTTATTGACCAGTCTTTATATCATATGGGGACCTTGATATATATGTATATTTTTATTTGTCACGACAGCTGAAAAAAGAAATAAATCAAGACTGAGGGGTCCTAGAATGACGAAAAAAGTTCCGTATATAGTAATTGTCAACGTTGTCCAGCGCTCCGATTTCCCCGTCCAATTTTTGAAGCCTGTTATTTGTTGCAACTTGCAACGTATATCCATTAGCTGAAGCTCGATGTATTCTGTGTATGACTTTAGATTTTATTCATGAGACAAAGCCAAGACGAGGTTGTTGGAGAGTATATCGATTTGTTCTGCGAGCAGTCATATTATTTTTTAAAATATTTTAAGAAAAAATATTAAAAAATATATATTTTTATTTTTAAAACAATTAAAAAATACTAAAAAAAATAAATTTTAATAAAAAATTAAATTAAAACTTACTGTCGAACACCCCTTCTGCAATGCAAAAACAAGCTGTGTGTATTCATTACATTGCTGACCGACCTTTTATTAGGCTGAGCCGCGATATTTATTGCTTGGAAATTATAATCTATGACAATTTCAACAAGAAAATTTAATGAATAAAACCGGACACATGTAGTGAGAATAATATCATTGATGATATTATCAAGTTTTATGAAATTATATATATATATATATATATTAATACATTTATGGAAAAAAAGTATCAGTACCTCAGTGTTAAATACCCCAAGTTTGCCAAATTAGGCCCCAAGTTTGCCAAGTTAGGCATACTGTGATTTCGTTCATTTAATAAAGAAGTGAAGGATATCGAGTAGTTTGTTGTATCAAGACACTATGATACCAGTAATTACAAAAAAAAAAACTAAAAGGGCTAAACTTTTTCCTTGCATGTGATTAAAAACATTTTCGATTCAAGTAGTGTATAAACCATTTTATCCTTCAATGCATTGAACATGTGCCTTGGTCTCGAGAATAAATTTGTTTTTTTTCAGAGGATTAAAATATCATTTGTCGGTGAAATTATTTCGTTACCATTAAAACCTAAAAAACAATTCTTATGTATAGGGATTTTTTGTGTATTTTTAACTTTAAATACGTAGTAGTTAAAGGATGATCATATCATTAAAAAAGCAAAGGTTTTGGCCTTACAGAAAGGGTTTGTTTGTATTTGTATATTTTTTCTGCAATGAAATGACATGTCCAGCACGTGTCATTAGAAAATGTAAGCCTAACAAGGGAGGGTGTTTTCATCCTTGCCATGTGTTTTTTTTTTTTTTTTTTGTAATACTAGTAAAATGCCATGTTTAGCTTGAGACTTTAAAAAATCTTAGCCTAGCAAGAGGGTGTCTTCATCTTTGCCGCATGTTCTTTTTTTTTTTTAATATTAAAATGCTCTTGGAGCTTTTTAGTAATTTTAATTATTAAAATATTAATAAATTAATATAAAAGACTAGAACGTGATATGCACTCGTCAATGTGTCATCACCCCCCAGCTAAACGGATGGCATGTGGGATATATTACAATTTCTAAAATCCAACGATCATCATGTCATCCAACGAGCTAGATGGTTATATAGTTATTGACATGGCGTGTTTAGCCTAGTTAGTGTGGTTTGGTAATGGTGAAGGTTATTCCTCATCTCATTCTTTTTATATATTATATGCATTGGTTTTCATGTCGGGCTTTTAAAAAATTAAATATTTCCTCTAGTTTGTTTTTGTTTTAAAGTTGGTCCTTGTTTTTTTTTTTTAAAGGCTTTTTTTATTTATTTTTTATTTTAATTTTATCCCTCCACATTTTATCTCCTATAATTTTTGTATTCAATTTAGTCATTATTATTTTGATTGCTATTCTTGTATCCCTTGCATCAATTTTTTTAACTTATTGAGCCACGAGTTTTGTGATTTGTTCTAATTTTTTTTCATGAGGTTATTTTTATCTCATATCTCATATTATAAGTTATTAAAGTTAAGTTGGTTTGACTCAAGTTTTTTTTTTTTTTTTATCTTTGTTAGATCTACGTCTTTTAAAATGATTTTTTTGTTAATTAAATTAAATTAAATTGTTTTATCTTTTAATATTAAATTAGTCTTGTATTGTCTCGGTTTTTTTATACTCTTTGTTAGATCCTGATCTTTTAACAATAATATTTTTTAATTAAATTAATGTATATCACCATTCAACATTGAAATTGTTTTATATTAAGTTTTTTAGTTAAGTTCAAGTTTGGAATTAAATGGTTTGTGATTGTATGAAATTAACCTGAACTTATAAAATTTATTAAGATTTGCTTGGTTTTTTTTTAGCTTATTTGTTTTATGTTTATCCTCAAACGTATTCTTACTTCTTTTTTTTTACTATAATTCTTATAAGGTTTTTCATTTGTTTTGAAAAAAATATGTTATTTGGAGCATTATTTTGTCTTCAGGATTTGTTCAATTTAGATTTTTAGGAGAATTTTGCTTTTGAATTAAATATAAGCATAAAATGCTTTTCATCCCTTGCTCCAAATACTTCTGAGATCAAAGCTCCATTGGTACTTCTGAGATCAAAGCTCAATTGGTCACGAATCAATTTATTGGATTGAGTATTTTGAGCATGCTGTATTTTAATTTTAATTATTTTTTTTATTTTTTCAAATATGGTCTGCACTCGATTTTTATTTTTATTTTAGATTCTTTTATGAATTTATGGACTTAGAAATTTTCAAATTGACCATTCATTTTAATATTTGATGATATTTTAGGTTTTGATCTTTAATGTTTTGGTTTAAATTTTTTATTCTTGACACCTTTATCAAAATTTAATTTATTTTTAATTTTATCATTGAATTTATAATTTTAGTTTTTTAAAAAAATTTTATTACCCGGGTTTGCAAGTATTTTTTTACCTTTTTTGTTCTATATATTTTTTTCTAATTTTATTTTTTATTGTTTGGATTCTCCGAGATTGATGGTCAATATTTTTTTTCTATTCTCTTTTTATGATGTGAAGCTGTTAATTTTTTTAATACACTTAGAGCGCCTTGTCATCATTTTTTCACACTTCAAAAAATCCAGTCGTCTCGCAGTGAAGCGCAAGCAAACTATTTAATTACAGTTTCCAGAAGAAATTTGATACAGTCACACTTCATGCATAATTTGTAAAAAAGTATTTTTTTGTACATTTACTTGCAATTTAAAAGTTGTTTTTTTTAAAAAACATTATGATAAAAATGAATTAAAATAATTTGAAATTAATGGCAGAACTTCTTGAAAAGCCATTGGCTGGTAGCGGTTGCTTTCTTGCAAATTTCTAATTTTGAAAAATTGGCTTATTTCTAATGATCACGAAAAAACGAGCATATCCTGATGCACCCGTATTGACATAAAAATGTTCTCCAATTTAAATGGAGAATTGATCATCTACAGTTACAATAGTCAGCCTCGATTCTAACATGAAAACATAGAATCAAATCCCTTGAATAAATGTTTCTTTTATTTCAAAATTCACCTGTCTCGACTGCAATTCTCCTAACTTCATCAAAAAACGTCCATCAAAGGTCATGTGCTCCATTAATTTACCAAGAAAACATCAGCTTGAAAAATAAAAAAATGTGCATGAATAGTAGAATTGGATTATTCCATTTTAATGTCAAATTAGTAACTTTGCTATAAAAAATAAAACGAATTTATTAATATAACATCATATAATTTTAAAGGGATAGTTGTATTATAATAAAAAGATAATTTTATCACTAGAGAATTTAGTTTTTTATTAATTGCTCACGCATAGGTGGAATCAATTTTTTTTATTTTTAGTTATTGAGTATATTGACTCTTGTATTGATAATAAAAAGATAGATTCTGAGTTTGTTTTTTAAAAATTACTAGTTCGAGTCTCATAAATTTTATGATTATTGAAGACTTATATTATCATTAATTTAAGGGTTCTTAAATTAGTCAATGTATGTATAAATTGATTTAGATATTTATATTAATCTAAAAATAAAAAAATAAAAAGGTAGGTGATTGAAGGCTTGTTACTTGATTTATTAAGTTTTTTTATGAAATGATTTGAGTTTCTCTCTGATGAGAGAAATGATTTGAAGTTGAATTTTTGTTTCTGACAATTATAGTTATTTCAACATGAAACCAAGAACTATCAAAGAGAATAGTAACAATGGCTACTAGTTAAGTTCCCATTCAAAGAGAAATTATGAAATATTCCCTCCTTATTTACATAAAAAGACAGTGAAGAAACTATATAATATACACACACACATAATAAGAGAAATTATTCAGTAGAATAGGACTCATACTATCTTTTCCCAAATAAAGATAAAATTCATAAATAAATTTTATGGTTGGATGGGGGTGTTCTAACTAAAAACTTTCACCCTTCCGAGTCTTTCAAATGATAAATGATTTTAATTACCAGTAAATGTAAGTAAACAGTAATAATCATGTTAGGAAACTGAAAATGGGATTGGCCGACAAGGAAGCAAAATTAAGATCTGTGAAATAAATTTGGAGGGCAGGTCTCACCTATAACAGGCATCCCAAAACACAAGGGTAGGTGCAAGAATATTACCCTTCACGGTTTACACGTCCCCATCTCCTCCTCGCTATCTTATTTTTCTTTTCTCCCTGTCCTTCGGCTTTAAGCCAGACAGATGCCTCTCTCCATCTAGTCCTCTCCATTTGATCGTCAAATTCTCTAACTTCTTATCTCTCTAGGGACTTTTACAGCTACATTGCAGGCAGTTCTCTCTCTCCCCATTTGTCCATATAGTCTGACAGACAGGCAATTCTTTCTCTACCTTCAAATACCCTTGCCTTCTTTCCTTCCTTGTCTTTCAAATGTACTTTCTTTAAGGTTTCCTGGTCACACCTTACCAGCAGCTCTTCAAGTCTCTCTTCTTCTTTTGATCCCATCCGTTGCGCTCAAGTAACTCTCTCTCAATTTCTCTTTTCCTCAGCCAAAAGAAAAAAGAAATTGTTTGTATATTAATCTGTTCACTTTCATGTGCCTCTTTTGCTGAGTTTTCTTGAACAAGAAATCATTTTTGAAATGGGTTTTGCTTGTCTTGGCTATTTTCTCTGAAAGATTAAACACTAATAAGTAAGAACCATAACATAAGCTAAAGAAAAGAGCATCATGTTGGATCTCAATCTTGGTATCACCTATAGTGATTCATCTTGTGATGATAACAACAAGAATAGTATGATGGTAATTGTTGATGTCGAGAACCACCATCACCAAGAAGAAGAAGAAGAAGCTTCGAGGACTCGTCAAATGGAAGATTCAGCTGCTTCAAACTCCTCCACTATCAACACTACAGAAGATGAAAACTCCTCAAACACCAGTAACTCTGCTTTCATTTTTGATATCTTGAAGAAAGTTGAAAATTTTACCAGCACTACCACCATTGATGCTTCAAAGCAGACAAACCCCAACTGTGATTTCACTACCCAACAACTTTCTCCTCAAAGAAGTGGGCTGGAATTGAACTTGCAGCCGGGCTTGGCTGTAACAACAGCTACAAGACCACAGTGGTTGAAGCTTTCACAGATGGGGTCTAGTGGGGAGGCAGAACTGAGAATTGTGCAGCAAAAACAGCAGCAAGCGAGGAAGAGTAGGAGAGGACCAAGGTCTAGAAGCTCACAGTATAGAGGAGTGACGTTTTATAGGAGAACTGGGAGATGGGAGTCACATATCTGGTGAGTGTGCATGAATTTGCTAATGAGATTTGTTGCCTTCCTAAATTGGTTAATTGTTTTCTTTCCTTCTTTCCTTTTTTCTTATGCGTGTGTTGAAGAGAGTTGCCTGGTTATTTTATTCAATGATCTTGATTTTTTTTTAATTGGTACAGGGATTGTGGGAAGCAAGTATATTTAGGTAAGTAAATGGATGATCTCATGGATTGACTGAAATTTCTGGCAAGACATTAATTTTGGATGCGATCTTGAATTTATGATGTATTCATGAAGATAACCCATAAACAATTTGTCTTTTCATCGTAAACAGGTGGGTTTGACACTGCTCATACTGCTGCAAGGTAGGAATTTTGTTGTTTTTCCTCTCTTATGGTTCGAAGTAATTCCTGTCTTGAGTAAATGAGAAAGTGTACCGAATTTGTTCCATGTTCCTGCTTTAAATGGAGTTGTTTTTGTCCCCTGAATTTGGATCTTATTTGTTCAGGGCATACGATCGAGCAGCAATTAAGTTTCGGGGAGTTGATGCAGATATCAACTTTAATCTAAGCGATTATGAAGAAGATATGAAGCAGGTGGGGATTCTGTTTAATCATAAATTGTTATCTTTTTTCTTCTTTTTGGTTAGGTGAGGGGGTTGTTGTGGATATTAATTGCAATATTGGTTGATATGCAGATGAAAAACCTTAACAAAGAAGAATTTGTTCACATCCTTCGTCGCCAAAGCACCGGTTTCTCACGAGGTAGCTCAAAATACAGAGGCGTGACTCTTCACAAATGTGGCAGATGGGAAGCTCGAATGGGGCAATTCCTTGGAAAGAAGTGAGAACCCTTAAACCGAACAAAAAAATTAAAAAATTGCTATTATGAAATGATGCTAGGACATGTAATTGTTCAAAACTCGATAAGCATTGTTGTATACTTCAGTTGGACTCTAAAAAACTTAATCAAGAAACAAGATTTAAGATGTCTATTTCAAAGAGAAAAATGCTCAGGCAACACTTTCTCTGATTATCAGGTATATTTATCTTGGATTATTCGACAGCGAAGTAGAAGCTGCAAGGTCCTTATGATCTTGAATTTGATCTCTTTGATTCTAATTGTTACTCATATCTGGATAATTTTTAAACGCTAACACATAATTCCACCTTCATTTTCTTATAATCCAGGGCTTATGACAAGGCAGCCCTCAACTGCAATGGAAGGGAAGCAGTAACCAATTTCGAGCCTAGCGTTTATAAAGGAGATACGGTTTTCAATACGAATTATGGAGGTACAAATAGACTATTATGATACTGTAAAAGGACGGAGGTTTTTCCTTGTTGATTATTAATATAGCATCTTCTGTTCATATGAATGCAGGAAGTGGCCACAATCTTGATTTGAGCCTTGGAATTTCTCAGCCAACGAATGATCCTAAAGGGAATGACAATTTGGGAGATAGTTATGGTGGTTGTGAAGTACCCATCAAAGAGAGACAAGTGGTATTATTCTCTCTAAGATGCCCGAAACTTGGTGTTTTTTTTTTTTGTTTTTATCATGTTCACTGTTAAACTTATTCTCGTCGCTCTTGTCATTCTTTGGGCATATGTTAATACATGTGGCTGGATTTAGTCCGTTCTCTTCTCAAAATGTTTGTAAATATAGCTGTTGGTAATTGATACCCCATTGTGTTATAAAAGGCTGAGGGCACTGCTGCTGCACATTTGGGTTTAGAGACGCTTCATGGTCTCCCAATAGCATCGAGGAACCTTCCGACATGGTCTGGCATGTTCCCTGGTTTAGAATCAAGCTATGAGGTAGTTCTGTTCTATTTATTTCCCCTTCTTTGTTTGCAGATGATTTGGCTTCCAAGAATAACTTTCGTGCAACAGCAGAAAAACTGTTCCATAAAATTTAGCATCTGAAAAAACCATCTTGGCCTGGATATTTGAACGAAGAAACTGCTTTTGAATTAATCAGTTGTTTGTTTATGCATTTCAAACTATATTCGAGGGCGTTTTAAGAGTGTTTTTGACATGAAAAAGCATAAAATTAGTGTTTTTTTAGTGTTTTTCCATGATTATGATGATGTGCTGATGTTAAAAATAAATAAAACAAAATATTTTGTTAAATTTTCAAGCTGAAAATACTCTGCACACTACAATATCAAATACTCACCGGGTGTTACGGCAATGACCATTGTTTTGTTCGTAATCTAAAAATTGAAATGCCATCGTTTATCATTTATGATATTTGAGGACATAATTTTAGGAAGTAGTGTATTGCCAGTTGTGACATTGTGCAACTAGGTGCTTCTTTTCCAGTCTCCAAAAAATGTAATGTCTACAGGGCTCCTGCTCATTTACATGTCATCTTCAATTGAAAGAAATGTTTTTAATATCAACTGTCGGTGCTGATATTTTTCGCATTAGTTTTTGTACTAGAATTGATTGATCATATGCTGCAGGAAAGGGCTCCGGGGAAGAGGTTGGAAGCTGTTTCTCCACCGAGATTCTCAAGCTGGCCATGGCAGATAAATGGCAGCAACAATGTTGCTGCTACAATGCCACAGCTCTGTGTTGCAGCATCATCAGGATTCTCCTCTTCGACCAAAACTGTTCCTTCAGCTACTCTTCCATTCAACCAACAGAACCATTTCGCCAACAACAACCCGCGACTTGCTGCCTTCACCACATCTGCCACCAACCCCTCGTTTTACTACTCTTACACGAGCTAATTAACGTGAACACTTTGAGTGCATTTGCCACTGTGCTAAATTAAGCAAGCAAGAACACTGAATCAATTGGAGTCTGGAGTTGATACTCTATTTTGATTTGTAATATAACACGAAGCATAGATATGCTAACAATCTGTTCAGCTGCATCGAGAGAAATCGTTGAGGATTCCGAATCCTCGTCGTTTTTCAATGAAGTCGTCGCTCTCGGACTCGAATTTACACCATTATAGGCTGTAGCCCTGCAAAGCAATGCTTTCAACTTGCTCAGGTTGCAGCAACGTTTTCAAATATCAGTCGGTGGACAAAATCTCTATAAGCTAATGTGTATGCACAGAAATATAATAAAAAAACTAGCGAAGAACTGATGATATAATATTTTACAACTGCATAAAACTGTCAGCAGTTTAAGCTTTCAGAAAAGCGTTTTCTGCAGCAATATACCCAGCAGTTCTCTTGATTTCAATAACATTTGAGAAAGATAATGAATTCATATCACTGTTTGGATGTTTCTTCTTGTCTTCCAGGATAGAGAGAGTAGTGTGTCAGAGGGCAGAAGATGGTAAAAAGCGCATCTCATTCTCTATTTGCTATTAATTTACCTCAGATTAAAGTCAAGACACTAATTCTTGTTTCATGCTGGTACCTGGCACTCGCCTATACAGTTAACAAAATAAATAAAAAGGTTGCATGTATATTACTAATTATACTAGTACGACATATTAATTTTTGTTTTTCTTTCACCATCACATTAATTAATAAAACAAAAGAGATATTGTATACATAACACTATTAAATTAACTGTAATTTTAAAATATAATTTATATTATTTTTTAATATTTTTTAAACTTAACTGTATCCGTAAATTATAATAAGAAATTTTTAATTTAAAACCTAACTTAAATCAAGTTTTAAATTAAATTAAAATATATTGATATAATAAAACTCAAATAACTTACCAAGATTTTAGTATTTTGATTCATCAAACTCAATTATGTTTTCTTCAAAAAAAAAAAGTTTTAATAAAAAAATTAACTTAAATTAATTAAAATTAACCTAGTCACTCACTAGCTTATCCAATAAATTTTTTTTTTTTCAAGTCATTCTCATGTGGAGTCTAATAACCATAGTTTTAAGACTTGTTTTGGATTTTGACCGGGTCACCGGGTCGACATGATCTTTTTTTTTAAAAAAATCAAAACGATATTGTTTTAGTAAAAAAAACCGGGTCGTCGGATCGGCCGAGTTATTTTTTTAAAAAAATCAAAATAATATTGTTTTAGTAAAAAAACAAAACTCAACGGGTTTGCGATCGGGTCTTACCGGGTCAACCCGCCAGGTCAGTCGAGTCACACCAAATTTTTTCTTCACTCATTTTTTCTTTAACTTGGTCCAGTTCCAGTCTCGGGTCAGCCGGGTTCCCGGGTCACACCGGATTTTCCCTTTATTAATTTTTTTTTCAACCCGATCCAATTTCAACTCCAGGTTAATCCGCTGGGCCGGACAGGATTTCAAAACTATGCTAATAACTATGTAAAAAATAACAAAATCACTTGAACAGGGTATTTTTTTCTATGAATGTAAAAAAAATGGTAAAATCACTTGCACAGTGAAAATTTTTTCTATGAAAGTTTTTTTTTAAAAGTTACATTTTTCTATCTACAAAATATTTGCTTTACAAAACAGACCAATCTTCAAAGATGGACCCTCAAAACCAAAGCTCAATCCCTCTTCTCCCTTCTTCTACCCCCACCCCAAAAAATGTGGCGGACCATTGATGCGCACTTGAAAACAGTCCGCTTACCTGTCCGTACTGTCCTCCTCTCTCACCACCAGAACCCTCCCTTCCTCCCTTCTCTTAAACCACCAAACTCTCTCCATTTTTTCTCTCTCTCCAAAACCCTAACTATCTCCTTATCAACCCCCTATTCCCCCTCTCCAATTCTCGCTTTCACTACACGCTGCATTAATAGTGTTGCTTTCGGCCGCGGTCGTAATTTGGTGCCTGTGAGGTGCATTTCTTCAATTTCGTCCTCCGCCGCTCCAAATCAGCAGCACACGGCTGTGGGCTGGAATGAGCCGGTGACGTGTTCGGAGTTCGGTGATGGTGGTAAAGGCACGAATATCGAGGAGGACGCTCGGCAGTCCATTCCTGTTCGCGCTTTTTTATTCTCTACCAGGTTTTAGTTTTGTTACTTCGATTTCTTTTTCTTTTTTATTCCCTGCAGTTCTAAATTAAACTTAACAGCTAATTATTATTGTTTTTGCTGTAGTGTGGATTTGAAAAGCTTAGTGGAGCAGAACAAGAATAATTTTATACCACCAACATCGCGAATGACAAATTATGTTGTTCTTAAGTTTGGGAATCTCTCTCAAGCCCCTGTAAGTGTCGTCACATTCATTGAAGTTGCCTGTTTTACTGGAATGAGTTAGAGGATTACGGGAGTAGAGTGGGGTCTTGCTTCTTTTACTGTATCGAATCCGTAAAGGTTGATCTTATTGTGAAATGAACAATGTGAAGTCGATGTCAATGTGTTTATGCTTAAATTGCTCTTTTTTTTTTTTTTTGTTTTGAATTAATCATGGATTTTTTTGTCTCGGTGAAGTTGCTGTTATCAAAGTGAAGTCTACTGTTTTTCCCGTGCATTCTATAGAGGATAGGTGCAATTTACTGTGCAATTAAATCTATTCTCTTGTTAATCATAGTATGAGTAACCCATATGCTTCTCTTTAATGATAAATCAGTTTGAAGGTATTGCTGAAGGTGATTTTAAGTTGTTTTCAGGGTATGGGCTCTTGCATAAGTGGAAGTAATTGCTGTTACATGGTAGTGTTCCAATATGGATCCATCGTTTTGTTTAATGTCCGTGAACACGAGTTTGATGAATATCTGAATCTTGTAAGGAAGCATGCCTCAGGATTGCTCCCTGAAATGAGGAAGGATGGTAAGCTCTCTTACTGTTTTTATTTTGATTTTCAAAATCACAATGTTACACCTCTTACCTTTTAGAGATTGCTCCAAAATCTGAGATAATTTAATCAAGGTAGCTGAAGCACAATTAGTATATTTATACATTTTCTCATGATGGTGATGATATGGCAATTTGAGTATATAATATATAAAAGAAAGTTATTTTTTTCATTTTGGACCAGGATAAAAGATCCCATTGAAGCGGCTAATCGCATGCATGCTGTTTGTACATCTGGTTGCATAAATTGCACAGTATCATTAATAGCTATTCTGGTATTACCCTTTTGATTGAAGCAAGATGGGGGATTTTTTGGGTTATTAAATGGGATTAACTGCTAAAGTTATTTATCCAGCAGTGGGCATTAAGTAATGAAAAATATGAAGGTAAGGGCTTCTGCTTGTAAAATTTGTGAAAAATGTTGCTTAATGCATCAATGGGGATGCAAAAAGAAATGAGTTAATTGTCATTGAAAACTACTTAATCAAGAACAGAAGAGATACACAATTAGCTTATTGAAGAGAAATACTTGGTGGAAATGTTGACATTGATTATTCATTGGATACTATATATTGACTTTATACCACGGAGAGCAGTTCTTTTTGCATCTAATTGTGTGGTCTCTTTAGTTTATTTTTACCTTCTCTCTCATGCTATTAATCTATCATGCTTTACTGTTTTGCAATTTATTGGACTTTATTCTATTTTCTCAACTGCAAGAGTATGAGGTGAGAGAGAAGCCAACTCTAAACACATGGATGCAAGGTGGATTGGATTACATTATGCTGCAGTTCTTGAACACTGATGGAATACGGATGATTGGTAGTGTTCTTGGTCAAAGTATAGCTCTTGACTACTATGGACGCCAGGTTTGAACCATGATATTCTTTAAGTGTTACATGTGTAAGTTTCATGACTATGTTTTACAACCTTTTCTTCTTCTCTAGGTTGATGGAATGGTTGCTGAATTTACTGACATAAATCGTGGGATGGAAAAAACTGGAACATTTTCTATGGACAGCAAAAAGCTTTTTCAAATAGTGGGGAAGGCCAATTCTAATCTTGCTGATGTGATTCTAAAGCTTGGGCTTTTTGAGAGGTAAGGGTTTTAATGGCCATTGCAAGGGAAACTGTTTAATGTTTCTTCATTTTAATTGTGGCTATTTTATTGCTCCTATTCTTAGTTAATAGATTAGATAGAGCAGAGTGAACTAAATTAATTTCTGTTGCTGATTCCATTTTAATTTGATATTAAGGTTTAGGGAAAGAAAAATCAAGAAAGAAATTAAAATGAAAAGTTTTTGTTTGCTTGGACATGTGAAGAAAGCCATGCTCTTAGCATCTATTTCTTGTTGTATTTGCACATCCAAATAAAGAATAAAACGATATCTCTTCTCTTTCATTATCCTCTTTTATATATATATGTGTGTGTGTGTGTGATGGTGCTAATTGACTAATATCAAATGGAAGTTGACAGAATGTAGATGTGTAAAAGATAGAAAGATGTCATTTAGACTACAAGGTGAAGCTCACTCCCCCCTCCTTTCCCAATTTTTTTTTCCTGGAAACCAAATGCATCCTGAATGCCAAAAAAATTTCAACTAGCTCAAGAACCTCCTGGCCCAATCCACTCTTGGTTGGACTGGTAGAGGCCCCACACTTAAGGTCCTTCTAGGAGAAGATGTGATCGGGGTCGTTGAGCATAGGCTATACCATAGATGGATAGTAAGAAGAAAAGGGAACGAGGGCCAGAGACTTCAAAAGCTGCAGTCATTTGCTGTTTACTGAGCTGTAGTTGTTGTTTTGTCTCTACACATGCTGCTGTTGGGGCCAACCACCTACTTCTGTCTTTCTGGGTGCCTGACGCATAGTGGGTGATGGCTCTACTTGCATCGCTAGACCAGACGTTCCCAAGTTCGGGAGACATTTTTAGCCACCTGAAAATGGAAATAAATTAGAAAGGTTCTAATCCTACTGTTAATTTCTAATTTAACCAGCGTTAGCAAATTCGGTCTCTTTCTCACTCTGTTTTTTCTGTTTCATTTGTTATGAGTTTACTATAACTCCAAAAAAATACTTCATTGGTTTCAACAGATCAGACATAGCTTGGAAAGATGCCAAATATGCTCAGATATGGGAATATCTCAGAGATGAATTCGAGTTAACTCAGAGATTTGCCAGTCTTGATTTTAAGCTGAAGTTTGTTGAGGTACTGCTTTTGTTAGAAATTAATGCGATTGCACTATTGCTGCTAGTGCTAGAAAGCTGACTTTAACTATAGTGTTACTGTGATGTCTTTCCTTGTCTTTGCAGCATAATATTCGCTTTCTTCAAGAAATTCTACAAAACAGGAAGTCAGATTTTTTGGAATGGCTCATCATTGTGTTGATTAGCGTTGAAATCATTATATCCGTTTTCGATCTTGTTCAGAGATCAGGATTTAAATTCCTCTAATCATTGTAGTATCGATGTCTAGAGAATACACAGATGAAAGGGCACTTGCTGTGATTTTTCCTTTCAAATAACCTTCGATTTTGTTTCTTTCCAAATTGTAAATAAAATTTGGATTGTACATGTTGCCGAGTTTTTGGCAGCCTTGGTTTCGAATATCCAATATATATGCCCTTTTCATGTGTCAGGTAAAGCCACCGGAGATTTCACAACAATTTTTCCTCCATGGCTGCAAAAGTGCATTATTTTAAAGTAAAAGAAACCCTTAAAATGAGTTTATTTTTAATAAATGGAAATATTTAAAAATAAATTAAAACTAACGCTGCTTTTGGAGTGATTGAGGCATCTAATCCCTTGTAACATTTTGGAAGTTAATGGATCAACGGATATAACGAATTGAAGAATAAGCTGCTGTACTCTGATCCCTTACACCTTGTCAAAAAAGCATCTGTTCCCTTGCAGAATTAATACGAAGCAGGCATTGCTTTTTAATTAATCTCGGGAGCTTTTATTGCAGGCCTTTGATTGTGGCTGTCTCGCTGTGTTTAATGTTGTCTTTAATTTGATGATAGATAATATTACTGTCCTTCCAAAATAAAAAATAAAAAGATTTTCACTCTCTTTATTTAAAATGTTACATTTATTAATGTTAAAACTCACAATTGTTGTGACATCACCTCACATCACTCAAGTAACTGGAGTGTATAACTATACTTTACTACAAATAAAATATTTGTGGCACTAATTTATTTTGATATTGTTGAGGAAATTGAATAGAAATCAATAAAGAATGAGTTTAAAAATGGTGAAAATATTATTTTTAAAATATTTATTTGTTTCATACAATGATAACACTGTTAGTATATAATTAAATCCTTTAAATCTTTAAAAAAAATAATAGAAGACAAAAAAAAAATCATTTTTTTTTTGTATATTTATTCCTGATGTAGTAATAAGTTTATATAAACTTGAAATATTATAATGAAGTATTATATTTAATTACAAAAAATAAATAAATAAATTCAAAAAAAAAATTACTCTCAATAACATATTATTAAATTGCAAATATCATTTTAATATTATAAATATTCATATAATAATATTTAAATATCATTAAGATATAAATATCGCGGTGCTGATTTACATGGATATAAATAATGGGCACATGGCAACCCCAATCTGCATAGCAATTAGCATAGGGGATTCCGTGAGAAAGATAATGGAATCCGTAGCAACCACCTCCATTGAAGACGGACAAACACCATCATCAACAATGAGAAAACGAGGGGGGTGGACGGCAATTGCGGGGCCAGGAATATTTTATTTTTTGGACTATTAAATAAATATACAAATATTTTTTAAGATTAATTATTGATTTATATATATAAATTTTTAAAATTAATAATAAAGTTTTAATTTAAATATACTATCTAAAATATTAAAAAATAAATTTAAAATTATATAAAATTAAAATAAAAGTAAAAGTAAAAATAAACTCATTATTAAAGTTATATTTTTTGATATTTTATGAAATATAATTCATTTATAATCGAATCTGAATCGATATTGTAACAACCCCTGAACCGGAATAAAATAACAATCTCATGTCAATTAAAAAAAAATTAAGTAATTAAATTTTCTCTCTCTTTTAATTCATCATTCCTTCACTTGATTCTTCCTTGTATTAGTGTTTTATAAGTTGGACTTTGTAAGTTTATAAGGTTATTCTCTCTTTTTTTTTTTCATTTGATATTTTTTCTTCATGTTTTTCTCTTACTTTTCTCTATTTCTGTCTCACCTTTTCTTTTTTTTCTTTTCCTATTATGCTTTTGCCCAGACGGCAACATATAAAAGAAATGAAGAGCTGATTTGTTTTTTTTTTTTAATGGTAAATAACCATTTTACAATGAATTGTTTTGCTTTTATTTGATGGTTTTTTTTCCTGTTAGCACTATTAAGCTCCGTTCATCCTGTAATTTTAACCAGATTTTATTTAATTTATTTTAAGATCCCTCGTAAATTTCAGCTCAATCTGATGGTTTGATTAAAAATTACATCTAATAACGTAAAACTGGTCAAATTGTGATTTTTTATCAAATTTCTGAATTTCTCCAAACATTCTGAAATTTTAACCCAAGCTAAAACATCATATTAGAAAGCTCCACATAAATTTTTATAATTTTTTGATAACTCATTGGAGAATTATAATTTTTTATATATATAAAACTAGTTAAAAAATATTAATAAAATCTTGACCTTGACTATAACCCACCCAAACCTTTAACATGCCTCCACCCTCGGTGGTGGATTTATCTAATTACTTCTCTTTTTTCTTCAACAAAATAATCTTGGTTGGTTAAATGTTTTCTATTTTTCATGGCATGGAAATATGATTTCTTATTCTGAGCAAGCATGCATGCAAGCAGGAGGTGTGATGGGCTTCACGCTAGCTGCCGGTGGGTGGTCAAATAATTTGATATTATTTTGATAAATGTGTTCAACATCAAGAGCATTACCGCTTCTCAAATCAATAATATCTGGTTGCAACAATCTATTTCCCATTGCCGGAGCAATCATCTCCGACTCCTTCTTCGGCTCCTTTTCTGTCATTACTGTTTTTGCCTTTGTTTCACCACTATCAACACCACCACCACCTCCTCTTTAATGCATTTTCACCACTATCAACACCACCACCACCTCCTCTTTAATGCATTTTCACCACTATCAACACGTTTGACATGTTTTTATTATTATTATTATTATTATTGAAAGTCCTTTTCATTGCCCCCTTGGTGCTAGTGGTTGAGAGTTGACCGCAGTGCCCTTAGGCTACGATGATTTCTTTTTCCTCTTTGCAGCGCATATCACTGGAAATTCTGCAAAACAGGAAACCCGACAGATGGCTCGACTAGTGTTTAAATCTGTATATCTGTTCTTGGTCTGTTCAAGACATCAGGATTTAATTTGTTCTAAATATTTTAGTATCAAATCAATGTCTAGAGATGCAATTTCCTTAAAAGGTTTGCACAGCATAACTAGTTGGCACCTGCTGTAAGATTTTCTTTCGAGTTCCCTTCATTTTATCTCTGCCAGATAATAGTGATTTCGCTGTACATATAACAGATTTTGATTTCCAGCTAACCTGATATACTGAAAAGAATTATTCATGAAAATAAATAAATATTAACATGTTGTTTTCTTCTTCTTTTTTCAGATTTGTTTTTTAACAGATTAAGTGGGTTTGATTTCTCAATTAAAAATATATTTCTGTCAATTAAAATGAAGATATGTAATACAAAAATACACTAAAGAATAACAAAAACTATATAAATAAGTCGAAAATAATTAAAATCATAAGGAAAGATTTAGGATCACGTATAAAACTTGTGGATCCTTCACATTCAGAGTGAATTAATTGATAACATCTTTTATCCAGGAAACTCTCCTTACTCTTACCTCTTGTGAAAATGATTTTCCATTGAAATGTTCATATGGCTGCTACTGCACGGCAGAGCCTTACACGTCATCATTTGATACATACATCCTCGCCGAGCATTATCTCGCCGAGCAATATGTCTCTTTTATGAACATGAAACAGAGCATGATAATCATCCTTTCTCCATTGCTACCACACGTGGAGATTGTCGCAATAATTTCAGAACTGGTTTAGTATTCCTGCGTGCATGCTGAATAAAATAGATCAAATCATCAACCAATGACGGGTTACGGAAAAAGGCAAGTTCCGGAAAAATGCCTTAATGATGTTATTGTATGGTATTTTATGGAGTATTTAGATTATAAGAAACAAGCTAATCTTTAAGGATAAGATGTCAGATTAAAATGCACAGTTTCAATTCATTCTCCATCATCTTATACTATGGTTAAAGGCTTGGAACAGTAACTTTACATACATAAGAAATGATTTAATTAGAAGCTTTGACAGTATTTTATCATGAACTGGTAAGTGACGACTGACGTGTTCTTGATTTAAAAACTTGTCAATGCTTCTTTTTTATATATCTCTTAATGTGTTTTGAATTATAATTTATTATAGTTTAATGGTATACTGTTTCCATCAATAATATCTCAATTATTATTAAAAAAAAAGTTGTACAAAAAGTAAATATTCTTGGTTATTATTATATATAAGATGCAACAAGTAAATACTCTTGGTTATTATTATTTGATGCTGGAGCCATAATTGCAGACTCCGTTTTCAGCTCCTTCTCTGTCATCACTGCCTTTTTCTTTGTTTCTTTAGTTTGTGCATTATTATTCATTGGAGAATAATTGCATACCTTTTCTTTTAGTTTGTGCATTATTATTCATTAAGTTTGTATACCTTTTCTTTTGATTTGTGTATTATTTTATAAGTGGGGCAGTAGTTTTGACTTAAAAATAATAATCTCCTTTATGTATTATCCCCATCATAGCTTAGTAAGTGTAAACATTAGTTATCAATCTGTCTTACGTACAAAGTACTTCCAATAAATCGATATTATATTAATTACAGAAAAATTACCTTCATAGAAAAAAAGAGAGGGAGAGAAGTGATTAATTCATAACTCGAATAATTGTCAATTTCATTAATTATTTTGGTCATAATTGTGAGCTTCACGCCAGTATAAAACCAAGTAGATGTCACGCCACCAACAGCACAGCATATACACTCACCAGCATAACTATAGCCCTGTTCCGAGACTGCCTTGAGAAAAAAAAAAAGAGAATGGAATCCTTGCAAACCACCTCCATTCAAAGGGACCAAGCACCGTCAATGAAGCACAGCAAACGAGGAGGATGGACCACCTTCCCTTTCATTATAGGTGAATCTTTCCTTTCTTTAATCTCTTTTGGTTAAGTATTTTTCCCAACTCTTGTTCTTAGTTAGAGTTAATGTTGCTGTTTAAACGTTATATTTACTGATATTGCAATATTTCTAATTTTTTAGCATGTGTACACAGGAGCTGTGATGGGTCTTGCACTAGCAGCCGGAGGGGGTTCATCGAATTTGATGGTATTTTTGGTATATGTAATGAACATAAAGAGCATTAATGCTATGTACAGTGGAGGAAGTTGAGGATCTCAAGATCCTGATCAAAATCATGCCACTGTGGTCTAGCAGTATCTTATTGAGCACTACTATAGCTATGATTAACAGCCTAACAGTCCTCCAAGCCCTAACCATGGACAGGCACCTTGGACCACACTTCAAAATCCCAGCTGGGTCATTCCTGGTATTTAGCATTTTAGCCTCAGCACTCTCAATCTCCATCATCGATCGTTTCTTGCTTCCAATGTGGAAAAATTTGACTCGAAGATCACTGAAACCCATCCAACAAATAGGTATGGGCCATGTCATTAACATATTCGCTATGGTGGGATCTGCCTTGGTGGAGAGAAGGAGGCTTCGTGTGGTTCGAACCCATCACCTTAACCGTGAACCACCCGGCTCAGTCGTGCCGATGTCAGGTCTGTGGCTTATGGTTCAGTTTATCGTGATTGGCGTTGGTGAAGCTTTTCATTTTCCAGGACAAGTTGCCTTGTATTACCAAGAATTCCCCAAGTCGCTAAGAAGCACTTCTACTGCTATGATATCACTGTTAATTGGGATTGGATATTATCTAAGCACAGCAATAATCGATTCCGTACGCCGGTCTACAGGATGGTTGCCTGATAACATCAACGACGGGAGATTAGATTATGTATTTTGGTTGTTGACGGCGATAGCGTTCGTGAACTTTGGATACTACCTGTTATGTACCAAGCCAGAACACTGAGAATCATGAGAATGAGGCTTCTGCTTAGTGGGGCTGCTCTGATTTAGTGTCCGTTTGGTGGTGTGGTTGTGGGTGAAACTCACCCGCAATCACACTACCAGGTGTTTGGTTAAAGAAAAAAAAAAAAATTTTACTGGTAGGCTCCACAAATATTTAAAGTTGGAACGCATGTTCTGAGATGCAGCATTTTGCTGCTTCTCATGCTGATAATAACATCAACAGTGGAGCATGGCTCCACTGCGTACTGTTCACGTGAACAGTTTTTATCTATATTTTTTTTTGAAAAACCATGAAAATGAGTTTTAAATTATTTTTTTTGTTTTTTTTTAAATTAGTTTAAAAATTATAATAACGTACCATTTATAAAATTTGATCGCAATTCCAATTATGTTATTGCCGGGTCCAGCCCAGTTAAAAAAAATTCATTTTTTATTTTTATTTTAATTGTGTTCTATTTAAAAAATTAAAAGGAAATCGCTTGATAACGTAACAAAAGATTCAGTTTTTGTTGTTGCGCGCTTAAGAAACCATGAAAAATATAGTCCTTGTTGGATAGATTTCGCATGTGATGACATTGCACATAGTGTAATGGAATAATAAAAAATATAGTCCTTCTTGGATAGATTTCGCATGTGATAACATTGCACATAGTGTAATGGAATAATAAAAAATATTTGATATCAATATTATTTATTTCATGATGTAATAACAGTAGTTAAATTTACAATATTTAAATTAAAAATCATTAATATAAATATATATATATATATATATTTTAATTATTTTATAATCTCAATTTGAAAAGCATTTTTATTAACCAAACACATTAAACTACTTTTTCTTCAACCTCAATTTCAACCACAGTTTTAATCAAACACCTATTTTTTTAAACCAACCTCAACTAAAAGTACTTTTTATAAAATAATTTTTTTTAAACCACAACTACAAAAGCTACCGCAATACCAAACACACAGTTAAACTTTAATACATGGGTCTTTTTGCTACATGGTTATGGTTAAAGTAATATATTTTCAGCATAAAACAAGAATTATAATTTCTATAAGTTTTTTAAAATTTTTTGTTTTGCTAATCATAAACATAAACATAAAATTTATCAAGAAAAAATAAAAAAATAAAAAAATTGTTTTTAAATTAATTTATGTCAATATCAAATTAATATTATAATAAAAATAACGGTTTTTCAAGCCAAAATATATGTAGAGAGTAGCGTGTTTAGTGCGTTCCAAAAGTATTTTTAAAAATTTTAATTTTTTTTCTTTTAATTAGTGTGTTTTTGATGTTTTTAAATTATTTTAATGTACTGATTTCAAAAATAATTTAAAAAAATAAAAAAATATTATTGACATGTTTTTTTGAGTGAAAAACACTTTGAAAAGCAACAACAACCACATTTCTAAACACATTCGACACATCTTTTTAATCAATATATTTATAGAATTTAAAATGCAACTCTACAAATAAATTTATTAAATAACTTGGCTAGAGGTGTGATGTATAAATATAACTGATTACGTATAAAACGTACAAAAAAATTATCTTCGGCTTGTTTTCAAAGTGTGAGCCAACATATAAAAAAGTAATCCTATTTTTAATTGCATAAATAAATAAACAAATTGAGACTTGTGAGTACTTATGAATTTGATTATATATATTGGTCACTTTTCCCAGCACCAATATATACCATAGTTAACCTTCATTAATTTTACTACCATCAATATTGTGTATCCTCGTGGATATAATTCGTTGTAATTTTTTTTTTAATTTTTGAAATAGATCTAGGCCAGTTATTCATTGATGAAAAATAGAAAATGTTAGTAAGTTAATATGAACTTGAACATTTGCTTCGGTTTCATTATTAGTTTGTCATTAGTTTAATGGCTCTGGCTAAATAATAACATATTTTAATTATTATATAAACAAATGTTTGTAATTGTGTTATTGTTTTGTATAGAATATTTTAGATTTAATCAATAAATCTAGTATATTTATTTTAAAAAATATTAACTTATTAAAATTTATTGTAAAGTATTTCTCTGACATTTTCAACCCACAAAATCACCACCACCACCTCCTCTTTAATGCATTCTCACCACTATCAACACGTTTGACATTTTTTTTTTCTTTTTTTATTGGAAGTCGTTTTCGTTGCACCCTTGGTGCTAGTGGTAGAGAGTTGACTTCAGTGCACTTTGGCTACGAGGATTTCTTTTTCCTATTTGCAGCGCATATCACAGGAAATTCTGCGAAACAGGAAACCCGACAGATGGCTCGATTAGTGTTTAAATCTGTACATCTGTTCTTTCGAGTTACCTTCATTTTATCTCTGCCCGTTAATAGTGATTTCGCTGTACGTTTGATTTCCGCTAACCTGATATACTGAAAAGAATTATTCATGAAAATAAATAAATTTTGACATTGTGTTTTTTTTTTTGCAGATTTGTTTTTTAACAGATTAAGTGGGTTTTGATTTCTCAATTAAAAATATATTTCTATCAATTTACATGAAGATATCTAATTAAAAAATAGACTAAAGAGTAACAAAAAACTATATAAATAAGTTGAAAATAATTAGAATTATAAAGAAAGATTTAGGATCACGTATAAAACTCGTGGATCCTTCACATTCCACTATCAATAAGCAATAGCTAATCAGTAAAAAGTGTCGGGCTTTCTTCACTAATGGCCAACCAATACTTCATCCATCTGTTCCAAAAACATGGCAATTCATAGGTTGTATCAACAGCACTGTAGTTGAAGAGACTTTCAAGAATAATTATTTGTATCGAGGTGGCAATAACAAGCACAATAACAGGCACATCTGAACAAACAAATAGTTATATGATAAGATGTTAAAAGAACTCTATCACACATTTTTTTTCTTGTTCTAAACATTTTCATCATGTTTGCTAGATATAGAGGAGTACATCTTAACTTAGTGTCAGTCTAAAAAAAAATAAAAATACTTATAATCATTCAAAGAGAATTAATTACAAAGTATCATTCAATTGCCAGCAGATGTAACTCTCTATGAAAACAAAGCCAATACAAAAATGTGTGTGTGTGGGGGGGGGTGAATTAATTGATAACTTTTTTTTATTTAGGAAACTTTCCTTATTCATACCTCTTGTGAAAAGGATTTTTTCTAAGATTGAAATGTTCATATGGTTGCTACTGCATGGTAGAATGTTTATTAGAGTCTTCATAACACGTCATTATTTGATACATCCTAGCTAAGCAATATATTCCTTTTATGAACATGAAATAGAACATGATAATCATTTTTTTATCCATTACTATCACGCGTGGAGATTGTTGTAATAATTTTAGAACTAGTTTGGTATTTCTAGGTGCATGTTAAATAAAATAGATCAAATTATCAGCTAATAGTGGGATGTGACAAAAAGCAAGTTCCATCAAAATGCCTTAATGATGCTATCGTATGATATTTTATGGAGTATTTGGACTGCAAGGAACATGCTTATCTTTGAAGATAAGATGTTGGATTTGAATACACAGTTTCAACTTATTCTCCACAGGTTTACACTTTAGTTAAAGGTTTGGAATAATAACTTTGCATACATTGGAAATGATTCAATTAGAGGCCTAACAATATTTTATCATAAATTAATAAGTGAAGTATTTTCGGTTTAGAAGCTTGTCAATGCTTTTATATATATATATATATATATATATATATATATATATATGCTTTAATGGTAAACTGGTTCCATCAATAATATCTCAATTATTATAAAAAAAAATTATACAAAAAGTAAATATTCCTGTTGTTATTATAAGATGTAGTAAGTAAATAATCTTGGTTATTATTATAAGATGCTGGAGCCATAATTGCAGACTCCGTTTTCAGCTCCTTCGTTATCATCATTATCTTTTTCTTTGTTTTTTTAGTGGTGGGTTTTAGGAGTACTTCGCTATTATTTTCGTTTTATGTTTTCAAAAATTTAAAAACAAAATAAAAATTGGTGTTTTTTATTTTTCAAATATATAAATCCAACAATTTGTTTTCAACACTTATCAAAATGACAAGAGTGGTTTTCAAAAATTATGAATATGATTGAAGCTGGTTCTGCTTCTCCTTTTTTTTTTTTTTTTTGCTTAACATAAGATTCCTAAAATAAGCAAGTTTTTAATTAACCAGCATTAATGACGTTGAACAACCATTTAATTATCTGCAAGATTATATAATGATTTGATTAACCAATAAAAAGAAATTATAATTCCTATTAATTAATTCTATAATTAATCTTGAGGGGCATAACTCAACTGGTCAGGTCCTGAGTTTGCACCCTAGAGGTCATTAGTTTAAATCCCACAAATTTTAGGGTCATTGAAGGTTTACATGTTCGTTAACTTCAGAGCCCGTGAAATTAGTCGAGGTGTACACAAGCTGGTCCGAATACCCATCTTAATTAAAAATCAAAATTTATAAGTTAAAGATGCCTCTCAATAATTTTACTAAAATTTTCAGGGTGGCATCATGTTAAACCTTGCATCTTCAATCCATTCCTTGAGACCTCCACCATGTGTGATTGGTTCATATCCCCGTCAAAATGCTGTACTCTGTGGCATTTGCACTAGCTTCACTAGGACTTGGAGGAACACGATTCACAACTGCAACAATGGGAGCCCATCAATTTGATAAGCCAAATAATCAAGTAACTTTCTTCAGTTGGTATTTTCTTACCGTGTACGTTGCTACTGCCATTAGCCAGCTCCACCGTCATCGTCTATATTCAGGACAGTGTTAGCTAGGGTTTGGGATTTGGCATTTGTGTCACTGCAAATGCTACTGGCTTGGCTGTGTTTTTTTCCGGGAAAATAGTTTTATCGGCATGTCAAGACGAAGGGAAGTCCTTTCGCGAGCATTGCACGTGTAGTTGCTGCTGCAATTCGAAGAAGAAGGGTAGTGGAAACTGTTCAAAGCCAGCAGAATTATTATCGTGGAAGTGGAGATCCTATTGAAGCAGTTGGCTGTCCAACTGAAAGTCTCGGGTACGCTAACTCCACTCTTGATATAAGTGGAATCAATCAATTAATTAATCCATACATTAACAAAGAAACTAAATCATATTTTAAAATTATTGTTCATTCAGACTCATGTAACTGTAAATTATAACAATTACTTCAGCCTATATACTTTTCTTTTAATTGTGTTAGCAAAGAAACTAAATTCATACTTATGCAATTATGGATTATAATAGTTACTTCAATTTGTATATCTTTTTTTTTTGGTGTGTGCATTATTATTCCTTGAGTTTGCATACCCTTTCTTTTAGTTTGTGTATTATTAAATAATTGGGGCAGTACTTTTTCAAAAGTATGCATTAAATAAGTGCGCCGGGGTTGGGGGGGGGGGGGGGGGGGGGGGTGGCTGCTATAGATACTTGTGAAAGTCTTGACTTAAAAAAAATAATCTCCAACCTAATTTTTTTTACTGGAGTTTGTATTTTATTGTATATATTTGTCATGATGTTTTATATATTTATTGAATTTATAAGATATTTAATAGGTTCTAAAAATTAGTTATAACATGTATAAATTAATCCGAACACCTGAATTATTTAAAAAAAATAAAAATAATCTACCTTATGTATTATCCCCATCATCACTTACTAGGTGTAAACATTAATTATCAATCTGTCTTACGTACACAGCACTTCCAATAAAACGAAATTATATTAATTACAGAAAAATTACCTTCTTAGAAAAAAGAGATAGGGAGAGAAGTGATTAATTCATAACTCAAATAATTGTCAATTTCAATAATTATTTTGGTCATAATTGTGAGCTTCACGCCAGTGATAATTGTGAGCTTCACGCGAGAATAAAACCAAGTAGATGTCACGCCACCAACAGCACAGCATATACACTCACCCCTCACCAGCATAACTATAGCCCTGTTCCGAGACTGCCTTGAGAAAACAAAGAGAATGGAATCCTTGCAAACCACCTCCATTCCAAGTGACCAAGCACCGTCAATGAAGCACAGCAAACGAGGAGGATGGACGACCTTCCCTTTCATTATAGGTGAATCTTTCCTTTCTTTAATCTCTTTTGGTGAAGTATTTTTCCCAACTCTTGTTCTTAGTTAGAGTTAATGTTGCTGTTTAAACGTTATATTTACTGATATTGCAATTAATATTTCTAATTTTTTAGCATGTGTACACAGGAGCTGTGATGGGTCTTACACTAGCAGCCGGAGGGGGTTCATCGAATTTGATAGTATTTTTGGTAACTGTAATGAACATAAAGAGCATTAATGCTACTCAAATCAATAATATCATACTTGGTTGCCACAGTCTCTTTCCCATTGCTGGGGCTGTCATTGCCGACTCTTTCTTCAGCTCCTTCTATGTCGTTAGTGTTTTCGCCTTTGTTTCTTTACTGGTGAGTCTCTGTTCTTTGCAAGTCTGCATAATGGGTTTTTTTTACACTGTTTTCGCCCTTGTTTTTCTCTTTTGAAATCTCTATATGGATGTTTACAAGTTTTTCCTGAACTGTAAATTTTGTCCCTGATGATTTTATGATTTTTAACGCAACTTTCTGCAGAGCTTGATCATGCTGACTCTAGCATCTACAATCCATTCCTTGAGACCCCCAACATGTGTGACTGGTTCACTTGCTTGTGAAGCCCCATCAAAGCTTCAATATGCAGTACTCTACTTGGCGCTAGCATTAGCTTCCATAGGAGTAGGAGGCACGCGCTTCACGATATCGACCATGGGAGCAGATCAATTCAAGAAGCCAAATGAGCAAGGAACTTTCTTTAGCTGGTATTTCTTCACCCTGTACCTTGCCAGTGCCATAAGCTTGACGGCTATCATCTACGTTCAGGATAGTGTGAGCTGGGGATTAGGGTTTGGCATTGGTGTTGCTGCTAATGCCATTGGATTAGCCGTGTTTTTGTTGGGAAAAAGGTTTTATTGCCATACTAAGCCCAAGGGAAGTCCCTTTGTAGGCATTGCTCGTGTTTTGGTTGCAGCTATTAGAAAACAAAGGAAACCGGAAACTTTTCAAAGCCAGGGTTATTTTCACGGAGACAACACAAAGGCGATTAGCAGTCCAACTGAAAGTCTCAGGTACGCTCCACTCTACAGTATTGTTATGGAATACAGTCAATTAATTAAATAATTAAATAAATTTAAATAATAGTGGTCGGTGCTTAACTTTGCTTTCATGGCTTTCAGCAAGGGAATCTCTAAAGTTATTTATTTAATAGTGGTGTTTTTCTCTCTTTTTTTGGTAAGCTAATAGTGGTGTTTTTCATGGAGGACCAGCGGTCTGATAAATTATTTTTTCAGCCAGTTAAATTGGAGAAGAATGACTCACCACTTCAAATTTTCTTCATGATGATGCTCTATAGTTAACTTGTATCGTATGTGCAAAATCCAAAGAAATATTAGGTATATTGACTTAGATTCTTCTCCAATTAATTTAGCAATGGTACAGGAGGACATTGACACTTTACCTGCCCCCACATGCAAAGCAAGCTATACTATCAGCAATATGATTTTTGTATTTTTTTTAAAAAATCAGACTCATAATCATGTGGCACAACTTATTCCTTTTGAAATTCACAGTAATTTGTAAATATTGTTAGAGAATTGTAGAAATTTTATATGAAATTGAGTTGTTTTTTGACTGAAATTATTATAAACTTTCTTCATGATCTTCAGTACCTTTTTGGTTGCTACTCCTTGCCATCAAAAAAACTGAGTAGACGACAATAACTTCCACGCAGATTTTTGAATTGTGCAGCGCTAAGATTTGAAGATGACCGAAAGTCAGACGGCTCCTATTCAAGTTCGTGGTGGCTATGTACAGTGGAGGAAGTTGAGGATCTCAAGACCCTGATCAAAATCATGCCACTGTGGTCTAGCGGTATCTTATTGAGCACTACTATAGCTATGATTAACAGCCTAACAATCCTCCAAGCCCTAACCATGGACAGGCACCTTGGACCACACTTCAAAATCCCAGCTGGGTCATTCCTGGTATTTAGCATTTTAGCGACAGCAATCTCAATCTCCATCATCGATCGTTTCTTGCTCCCAATGTGGGAAAAATTGACTCGAAGATCTCTGAAACCCCTCCAACAAATAGGTATTGGCCATGTCATTAACATATTCGCTATGGTGGGATCTGCCTTGGTGGAGACAAGGAGGCTTCGTGTGGTTCGAACCCATCACCTTAACCGTGAACCACCCGGCTCAGTCGTGCCGATGTCAGGTCTGTGGCTTATGGTTCAGTTTATCGTGATTGGCGTTGGTGAAGCTTTTCATTTTCCAGGACAAGTTGCCTTGTATTACCAAGAATTCCCCGAGTCGCTAAGAAGCACTTCTACTGCTATGATATCACTGTTAATTGGGATTGGATATTATCTAAGCACAGCAATAATCGATTCCGTACGCCGGTCTACAGGATGGTTGCCTGATAACATCAACGACGGGAGATTAGATTATGTATTTTGGTTGTTGACGGCGATAGCGTTCTTTAACTTTGGGTACTACCTATTATGTGCCAAGTTGGTGAGGTACCGGAACACTGAGAATCATGAGAATGAGGCTTCTGCTTAGTGGGCTGCTCTGATTTAAATGGGCTGGTCTTGGCCTGCCTTAATGTTTGAACTGTAACGTTGCTTTCTAATAGGCCTAAGCTTATTAATTGAAATTTGTCTTGACACTTGCAACAGAATAAAGAACAAGGCTCTAGCCTAACAACCATTAAGTGGGCTTTTAGCCCATGATGAATGCAACGGTAGTTGTAACTTTTGAAGAAAATGGGCTCTTGCATGCATATCTTTTACTTTCCCAACGCTATATTTCGGCTAAGGTTAAATTATAGGAGTGGTCGGTCCATTAAATTGTAGATCTCAGTTTTATTATTGCCTCGTTCGTGGGATACATTGGTCTTTTTCAGACCTGAAAGTGAATATGATCTTGAAATGACTCGAATAGATGTTATGTAAGTGGGAATTGTAAATAAACTTTTTTTTTATTATTATTAAGGCAGGTGTTCGGGTGAGCTTGTGCGTACCTCGACTAATTCCATGAGCTGTGAAGTTAACGATTATGTAAGCCTGTAGTGGTTATCATATGAGCAACTACAAAGCTCGAATTTAAGACCACAGAGGAAGCAAACCTCTTAGTCCCAAGTTTTTACCATTGGGCCACCATATAGTAAATAAACTATCTTTGATGAGTAAGGATTATAATCTTTAAGATATTAATTGTTTTAAATAAATTTTTGCTTTGCTTTAAATATATTTTTGCTATATAATTAAAGTAATATATCTTTAAGATACAACAAGACAATAATTTTTATAAGTTTCTTTAAAAAAATTATTTTGTTTTCATAAACACAAACATAAAGTTTATCAAGAAAAAATATGGAAAAAATTAGATTGTTTTTTAATTGATTTCTGTCAATATTAAAATAATATTTATAAGAAAAATAATACTCTTTCAAGCCAAGATATATATATATATATATATAGTTTAAAGAGACATTTTTTTAATCAATATGTTTGTAGAATTCAAAATGCAACTCTTTAGACAAATTAACTGAATAACTTGGCTATAGGTGTCATATATAAATACTTGTAATTAAATCTCTTGAGAGACCTTTAATGAAAGTATTTGCTAGATTATTACAAGATCTAATACACAATGATAAGTATCCCGTCATAAATTAATTGCCTTGTATATTAATGTTTTAAGTTGACGTGTCTAGATTTTTCATTATGAATTTTATTAAATGCATCATGCATGGTTGTTTGACTATCACGGTATAAAAAAATAGATGAAATCAATTGTGACCACAACTTAATATCCAATAATATATTTTCCAACCATTTTATTTCCTTACTCGCAGCTGCAAGAGCTATAAACTCGGATTCCTTTGCAGAATGAGGTAGACATGTTTGTTTTTTTGAAATCCAAGAAATAACATCACCTCCTAAAATAAATATTCATATAGAGGTTGACTTATTATTACTTGTACTAGTTATCAAACAAACATTAAACCATAAAATTATTATAAATAATCTAAAATTTATAATCCTTTTCAAGTAACCAAGTACTCCTGTAATTATTTTTCAATGATCGATATTGAAATCTCTTGTGTGTTTAGATAATTTGTACATTGTGAAAACAATATTTAGTCTTCTACAATGCATGATATACATTAAGCTATCAATTGTACTAGCATGTTCAATATGAGCAATTGATCTATCAATATTTTTTGTCAACTTAAAAAAAATATCATATGGGGTATGTGTTTATTTGATATTTGAATTATTGGATTTAAAAAAAAAACTTTTTTAATATAATAAGATTAACAAATAACAAAATCCCTCACTATGTTTTTTTTTTTATACCTAAAATTGTATCTATCCTATTTAAGTTTTTAGTTTTGAATTTTGAGGCTAGATTTTTCTTCATATCATTAACATCATGTTATCTATATAAAGACATATTACAACACCAAAATCATTTATAAATTTAGAATAAATACATTTATAAACTCTATTATGTTTAAAATCATATTCTAAAATTAGAGAATAAAATCTATAATATCACTATTTAGATGCTTATTTCAATCTATATAAAAATTTAATTAACGTGCAGTTTTCTCCCTAATTTTTTTTTTTTGATATCTAAATCTATTAATTTGAAGTTTTTCGTATTATAAAGTACAATAAAATATTTTATCTTTCTAATGTGAGATAAAGTTTTATTTATTTATTTATCTCATAAGCTATTTTATAACAATAGTTTGGTATTAATTTAATAATTATTTTATTTGATAAATAATAAATAGAATATAAATATTTTAATATTGTCAAACTCAATTTAAATATAAATTCAAAATTTTGTCTCGAAACACGATAATGATAAACAAACTCAGTTCACGCATGATGGTTCAGCGGCGGGTGAGGTCGGCTGTGGTGATGTTGGTGACTTTGGTGGAGACGACGATTTAGGATTCTTGGGGACATATTTCCTGGCCCAAACATGTTTTCCATTAATGGTGAACTTTGCCTTGCTTTGTCCCTGAAGAACGCTGTGAATGACGGCAGCAGAGGTCACAACAAGGCGGGCATACAGTGGCTGCTCCTCTTCCGAGACTTCTTGCATATAAATTGCCTCAATGCAATCTCCATGCTTCCTATGACCAGAAATTAAATGATAATAATTAGTCGAACTATTTTTAATTAGAAAATGTGATCATTTCTCAATACAATTTAAGAGTTTGCATTCTCAAAATTTTATATTATAACATAAAAAATTTAGACATGTAAGAGAGATCGATAGAGAGATTAATTACTTGGTGAAAAAGTCTCTGATTTCATCTTCTGAAATAGGGTACCCTTTAGAGAACGTCAAGAAAATAGTCCTATTATTAGCATACACGTCCTTCTCTCCCTGGTGATCACCATTAACAATCTTTATACGATTCAGTACTCCAGCAATATTCTCAGTACTCGTAATCTGCCTCTGAACTGAAAGATCATAAGGGTCATAAGCCGGCAAAATTCCAATATTAGGCGCCATGAACTGGGGACTGATCCCCAGACGATAAACACCAGCAGCAGCAGAATTATAACACAGCACAGGATCAATCGCTGGGCCATAATAATTCGAAGGGTTCCCTTCTTGACCAATAGCATTTTCAGCAACAATATTATTTCCTTTTCCAGCAGCCTTTTTTTCGATGACTTGTCTCGAAATATCTTCGAAAGCTCTTGCGCAAACTTCGTCGATGATCTTTGTGAGCACGCGAAGAATACCAAGTCGATTGTCATGGAAAAAACGAAGGGAGAGGCCAGTTTTTGTCAACTGTTGGGTCAAAGGAACTTCGTCGTTCATACTTTCTGGAGAGAAGTGGAACCGGTCGGTCACTATGCAATTCAAGCAAAGAACAGCCTCATCTGCTAGAGAATTGATAAGGGCATCAGGCAATGACAACATCTTGTCCACTAAATTATCACGTGCCTCCCTTTCAAGCCAAATCCATAAGGCCATAACTTGCATGGACTCTGCGGGGTCGCGATCAAGATTGACAGTAAGTCTAGTATAGAGGGTTCTGTCAATGGTGTGAAAAATCTTGAACTCTTCCGGGGTCACCATGGAATTCAAAACAGAGGGAGAAGAGGGCACCGCCGAGGATTCCATGGCTGTTTAACTGTGATTTGGTTCTCGGAAATGAGAGACAAGATGGGGAAATCAACAGTGTTGTCTGTGTGTATTCTTACAGAGATGCAAGAATGAAGTTGGATTTGAGTTGTGACTATGGAGAATGAAGGGGTATGTTTTTGGAGAGTTGCCATTGTTGTTGCAGAAATGGTATGTTTGTTTTAGCTTCCGTTTTGGGTTTCAATGGCAAACGTTCAAAATGGATATTCTTGGTTGGAGATTTGTAGGGTGCAGTGTATCAAAATTCCAATCTCACATACATCAAGTAATGCAACGAGGACCAATTTTTTTTTTCTTTTTTTCCTATTCTTTCATTTGCATGTATAAATAAATTCTCTTTATTCTCCCTTTTAAGCTTAAGATAGATTTGGACTGGTTCACTAATCTTAGACAATGTTTGGTAGTGTGTTTGCACTTGTGTTTTGATGAATTTTGAAATTTTTTTTTATTAAAATTAAATGTGGTTTGTACTTTTTAGATTGTTTTGATGTGCTGATGTCAAAAATAATTTTTTAAAAATAAAAAAATAACATTGGCATGAAAAGCTATTTGAAAAGCAACCACTACCACACTGCCAAACACACTTTTAGCTAAAAAAATTATGCTGTTCAGTTTGTAACTACTGTATATTTGCAATATCGGTTAGAATTAAATGGATAAAAAAAAACATTTCATCAAAAAAATATTATAAAAATTCCATCCTTTTAATTTTATTATATGTATATATATTAATTTCTTCTCTTATGTTTATCTTTATCTGTCTTTTTGAAAAGATTATTAAAAATTATTTTTTTATCCCGTAGTTACAATATTATAAAAATAATAAAATATATCCATCATGAAAAACAATTTCCTAAGTTTGTTCATTAAATTAACAAAATGATAGTATGAATAAAATTTGTTATAACCACATCACTAATGTAGTTAGTTTTTCAAAGAATAATTATTAGACCTTCACAACTAATTAATAATAATTTTATAGTATTTAAAAAATAACTAATTATATTTTATTAGTTATTATCTAGATTTATGTTTTAAAGTGAAGATATTTTTATTATTTTTATAGATCATACATTTTATTTTTCTAAACTTCAGAAAATAATCAAATAAGATATTACTGCTCACTCTTTCATCACCATAAAATTTCCCACAACTAAAGTAAGGTTGAATTACAAAATCAGAATTAGTAGATAATATTTACATTTGGCATTTATTCCAACCAAAATTGAGATTTTCAGAAACTTCTAAGAAACAAGAATGACAAGCCCGAGATTGCTTTACAGCAACGGCATCGTTTTCCACCAGCCAGACACAACTCCCATCCACACCTACCTCGAATCCAATCCAGGCTCTTACAGACTTTCACACCACCACACGGACACATAGACGTTTGTTTTTAAGATAGGTTTTGTAATTGTAATTGTGATTTTAAAAAATGAATTTTAAAAATGTATTATTAAGTATAATTAATTAAATTTAGATATTTATTTGGAGGTTTATATGTAGCAAAATATATATATAAAATATTTGGTAAAAATTATAGTTACGGTTGCTTTCCAAAATGCTTTTTACTTGGAAATGTATTAAAATAATTTTTTTTATTTTTTTAAAAAATATTTTTGATATCAATACATCAAAATGATCTGAAAACACAAAAAAAAAAATTTAAAGTAAAAAATTAATTTTTTTAAAAAACACTTTTAAAATACAAAAACAAATAAAGTTTTACACAAATATATTTAAAAACCGGATTTCAAACTTAATTTTTTAATAAATTTTATTATAAAAAATATAATTTAATATATTAACAAATAATTTATAATGTTTTTCATACCACAAACGCAAAAATTTCAAGGAAACCAACGCAGCCATAACAACACAGCATTTCTCTTATTCTGTGGCCGACACTTACAACGACTTCCAAATTCCGTCAAAATCCTCTTACCTTCGAGCCCCCCGATTTCTCTCCAAATCCTCAAACTCCACAAAAACACACGTCAAATTATGTGTCAAAAATCACGTCGGAGCAGCCTATTCTGGTATTTTTTTTTTTAAATTATAACCTGGATGCTAAATTTATGCTAAATTATAACTTGATGTAAAAAATACATTAAAAATACTTGCACATTAATTCTTTTCATTGAAAAACAATTATTCAACTTATAGTTAGAGAAGTTGAATAATTATGTTAATATTTTATTTTTCGTATTTATTAATAAAAATAATTCTCATAAATCTTTTGATTTACAGATAAATTTAAAAAATAATAATTAAAAAACTTATATATTTAATTTTTGTATTTTATTAAAAAAATTTATCTAACTTACAACAAAATACAGGTCATACAACTAATTTGATATAAAAAAATAGTGGTTTTAGCACATGAAAAAAGGGTGTGTATAACAAGGTGTTCAACTTGCTTTTCATTAAAATTTAAATTTTTTGTTAATTTTTAAATTATTTAGTATGAAAAATAATTTTTAAATATAAAAAATAATTTTAATATATTTTTAAATAAAAAATATTTTAATAAATAATTATCACCATATTTTCAAACAACTCAGAATCCGTCGAAGAATATATAACTGTTAAACTTAACAAGTTAAAAAAAAAAAAAAAAATTGGTTAAAAAATGAGAGGAAATGAAAGAAACGTGTGACTTCGTGTGGGCCAGGACAAGGGGACCCGCAAAACTTAAAAGTTAAAATTGGGCAGCCAAACAAACGTCGAACCAACGGTGTAGATAAACATAAAGCCAAACCAATCAAAGGAAATCAAAATAAAATTCGGCAAATCATAAACTGCTATCTCCTTCATCCCTCCCCCTTCTTCTCTCTTCTCCATCGTCAGATCTAAAAAAATTTCTCTCTTTCTGTTTCTCCCCCCCCTTCCAACTCTCGCGCCAAATACAAAACAGCTCCCCCCCCCCCCTCTCTTTCTCCAGGTAATAACTAACAACCTCCACTCGCTCTCTAAAACCCACCTCTCATAGGGTTTCGATTTCCTTCAATTCCACTCTCTTATATACTTTCTGTCTCCTATACCTATTCGTGTCCGTATCCGTGCGTGTATACGTATAGAAACGTGTTGTGTGTGGAATTTGAATTTATTATACGTGCAATCTAGGGTTTGATTAGGAGATAATTTTTTATGTTTGTGATTAGTTTATAATTGCTTTGAATTTTGAAATAACGAGGTGTGTTTTCTTTTGTGATCAATGTTTGGATTTTTTTAGTAATATGGCCGATAATCCGACCAGTCCAGCGGCGGGGAGCCACGAGAGTGGTGGTGAGCAGAGCCCGCGGTCAGGGGTGAGAGAGCAGGATAGATACCTGCCTATTGCTAATATAAGTAGGATCATGAAGAAGGCGTTGCCGGCTAATGGAAAAATTGCTAAGGATGCTAAGGATACTGTTCAGGAATGTGTTTCTGAGTTCATTAGCTTTGTTACCAGCGAGTAAGTGAAAGAGTTGATTGGTTTTGGTTTTGATTATTGACGATTGCCCTTTGTTTGTGTATCGTAATCATAGAGATAGTGTGATTCGGTGTAGAACTGTTATTGGTGGTTTTGGAGAATGGGGTATTGATTGCTTTATGAAATGCAATGGTATTTTGGAGATGTTGCTTTTGTTTATCTGATTGGGTGGCCTGAGATTAATGGTTTTCTCTTGTTTTCTGATTCATGTAGTTGTGAATTGAGGTTTTATTTTGTGCGATGAAATTGTGCCTTTGGAAATTAGGGTTCTTGCACTGAGGGTCTGGTTTTGTGAAATGTGATTGGATGCTGTTTTCTTTAGGGCGAGTGATAAGTGTCAGAAGGAGAAGAGGAAGACGATCAATGGGGATGATTTGTTGTGGGCAATGGCAACGTTAGGATTTGAGGATTATATTGAGCCACTTAAGGTGTACCTGGCTAGGTACCGGGAGGTAATTAGTTTGTTTTCTTGTCTATGATTTATTTGTTTACATACAGGTTGGTTTGTAATCTAATCATCTGACTCTTCTCTTTCCTTCTCTTTCACCGATTGGTTTTATTGGATCACTGCCATGTCACAGTTGGAGGTAATAAACATTTTTCTAATTGAAGCATTGTTTCCTTCTTTTTATTTATTTTATCGTTTTTTTTCAGTTTAACCACCTTTTATATGAATATTTTTTCAAGAAAAAAATTCTATAAAGTTGTGAGTTATATTTTTAGCAACTTTGGCAGGGTGATGCAAAGGGGTCTGCTAGAGGTGGAGATGGATCTTCTAAACGGGATGCAGTTGGAGGTCTGCCTGGTCAAAATGCACAGGTAAGTTTGTAATCATGCTTTAGAGGTTGATTATTCTGACCTTACTAAGTTTCATTAGCTCACCATACTGTCTTCTTGTTGTGTTTGGATGAACTACCACGTCAGTTTGCTTTTCAAGGATCGATGAACTATACGAGTCCACAAGTAATCCTCTCTCACTCACCCCCCCCCCCCTATTCCACACACACACGCACAAACAAGCACGGATTCTTAAACCTAATAGAATATAGAGTCAAATGTTAAATATTTAAATCAACAGTATCAGAGAATTGTAAATCATGATTTATTGAATTGGTTGTCTACTTATTAATTGCTCATGCAATTTCCTTCGCTCTTGGATTCAAAAACTGCAGTCATTGGGTCAAATATAAATAACATGCATATTATGCAAGAATAATTAGTCCTTTTCTTTCTTCACAAAAAAAAAATTATATGTAGCACTGCTTGCACTTTTCCCCAAAAGATCCTCATATTTTTAATCCTGGATTGATAGGAAAAGCAGATTTGACTAAATGCTTGGCAAAAAATTAATTATGTTGATTGGTCAAAAAGTCACAAATTGATATAGAAAGTGTAAAATTAACCAATACTTAAAAGAGGAAAAGGGAAGGTAAAAGCTCACTGAGTGAAAGGGGAAATTCTGTAGGAAATTACACGTATATTTACTCACAATCATTTTGATAAGAGGAGTAGGTAAGGTTCAGAAGGAAAAAAATATCTTTTAATATATTGATCCAAACCAATCATTGC
This sequence comes from Populus tomentosa, assembly GCA_018804465.1. Classification (NCBI taxonomy): domain Eukaryota; kingdom Viridiplantae; phylum Streptophyta; class Magnoliopsida; order Malpighiales; family Salicaceae; genus Populus; species Populus tomentosa. The sequence goes on along the minus strand of CM031983.1, from coordinate 2,503,266 downwards.
TGGGAAGTTACTTAATCACCACAAACAGTGACTTGTATATATTTGCAAGCAAGTAAATTTTCAACCATTTGATTGTTAACAAAATGAAAGAATGCATGCCTAAATTGCTACTAGGCTCAGGCTGTACGTGATTGTTGGGAATCCTGGTTTTTTAGGTCGTATAAGATATATCTATTAGGCTATCACCACAATTGCAGTGCTATGTGGTGTCTCTGCATCTGAAGCAATTTATGGATTTTATCCATGTTTTTGGGTGTGTTACCTATTGTTTTCTAAACTTAATGCTAGAAGGTTTCTATATGTAAAGTGGGGGCTGCTTGCCCAAGTGTTGTCAGAGGTGAAAGGCGCTAAAATGCGTCAAGCCAGGAAAATGCCCAAGGCACTCAACTTTTGTGATACAAAAAATTACATGTACAATATTATATATGATATAACTTAGTAGAAATTTCTGCAGTGTAACAGAAGAGAGAGAAGGAATAACATGGAGAGAGAAAAAAAGTGAAGAAGAGAGAAATTAGGAAACAAAAAGATGAGACGACAGAAGAATAAAAGATAAAGGAATGCCTCTGATGTTCTTCAGTCTTCACTCTTGAATCTTCTTTTACTTCTTCTTTGGTGGTGTTTCACTTTTGTTTCTGTTCTTGTTTCAACTTTCAAGTCTGTTTCTCTTCGTCTATAACTATTATTTCTTTCTCTTTTTACCTCAATCTATATTTTTTACAAAACTACCGTTAAATTTTGTTCTAAGACCAGAAAAAGAGACAAACAAGACAAAACATAAGTATTTTTTTTTTAATAAAAAAAAGAAGCAGAAATCAAAGAGACGCCTCTTCAAACCAATCCTTAGTTTCACATAATTTTCAGCAGGCGATGCCTTTATCGCGTGCCTGTCATGGACAGGTGCTTGCCTCTTCTAACTTCATTGCCCCAGGCTAAGAAAGGCACCTCAGCCTCGCCTCTGGGGATTAAGCGAGCGCCTGGGTGCCTTGTGACAACACTGGCTTGCCCTAAACCCATTTACTTACTGTAACTTGCTGTAAGAATTGGTTTGGCTTCTCTAATTATATGCCAATGCTTTCCCATTATCCTTGTTAAATCACCCTTGAACACCCATTCTTGGAGAAGGGGCTTGAGGTTGTCATTGTTGATGATGACAGTTTCAAATTACTTGTCTTCAATCGTTCCATGAAAATACTTCTAATTTCTAGAGTCTCGAAAGCAAAATAATAGCCTTCCAGCTATCCCTAAGCATGATATAGGACGTGGGGAAGTCTGTTTGATTCAAGGTGAATAATGGGAAACCTTGCAGCCAGTCAACGATAATGTACTGCTGTCTGGTAAACATTTAACATGCAGATGATGAGCCCCTAGCAGCCTAAAGTAAAAACTACCCAATTTTCCAATTCTTCTTGGACATCAAATGATTAACATTCTTATATTAGCATTGTTTATCAGTGCTCCAGCTTGCTGGAATAACTTATGGTTGACTATGATTTTTTTTAGACCTGGTTTAATTATGTGAAAGATCATATTTGGCTTGATGATGGAATCGTATCCTTGTCAGTGTCTGTCTTAAATGGTGGTCTTGAGAAATCTCTAAAACAGAGCTACAATTTGCATCCTAATGATCTTGCATTAAAGGTCTTGTATTTCTCATTGAAACGGATTAATCCTTTCTAATCTATCTAGGACCGTTTCAAGAGTGATGGTGAACAATGCACATCAGTTGATATTTTCATTTTAAAATCTTCTTTTGATACTTAGCATGAACAAAACATGAAAAATGTGCATCAATGTATCGGAATGAAAATATGAGGCAAATGAAGAACCAGTAGTTAAATTCTCTTTTTGCACGGTTTAAATTGAATGAGTTGAACAAAATTAGGCACCTCGTGTTATTGATTTTTATGCATGTAGTTTTTATCTTTCATTTACAAATGACTGTTCTTTGATGGCCTTTTTGCCACCATACATTCATACTGTCTGAGATGTGTGTATTATTAGGATCAAGTGAGGATTTGATTATACGTAGGGTGTCGCCAGTCTAGTGTTGAGTTCTTTCCTTGTTATCTTGTTCCATTCCTCATAGATATATGTGTCAATAATCAATGTGGAAAATGAAATCAGATGCTCTTTCCCCCCCATTATTTTAAGGTGAAAGGGGATTAGGGGGCTTGGTGAAATTGCAATTGTGGCCTGTATTCTTATGCGCTTCTTGCCATCTTGCGCAGGCGCAGGGACAGCATATGATCCTTCCTTCCATGCCAGGCAACGAGTAGGGTTTGGCTTTGCTTTTGTCAAATCAGTGAATTGTAAGTTGTAACGTTGGTAAAACTTTTTAGTTCCAACACTTGTAGCATCTAATCTCTGGCATTAGTTGATCTGATTGGAACCAAAGTGCCCTATATATTCTGGTGGCTTTGGTTTTTGGTTGTTTGTTGGGGGTGGTTTGAATTTGGTTGGTGCCTTCATCATCAGTGCAGTTTTAATAGATAGATTAATTTCTGTAAATTTGTTTTCTCAAATATATATTTTTCCGAGCATTGCAAGTATGATTTCTTGGAGCATTTGACGCCATACCTCATAAGCCGATGATGTCAGCCTTTGATTTTTCAGAATGGTACCATGTTATATGCTTGTCAAATGTCAAATTTACGGACCTATCCTGAACTTCAAGGACGAGTCAGCGTCACTACCATACTTAAAGTGACTAAAAACTGGAAACAGGGATCTTTGATCTGTCACTTTTCATCATTGATGTTTTTGCCTGTGAGCTCCTGTGGTTCCTGGATTTTGAGCGACAATTTTTCGTAGGATTTTGAATGAATTCGTTACTGATTTATCGAAATTAAAATGTATTTTTTTCATTAATATTTAATACTATGGAAAAGCACAGTTTAAAAGACATTTTATAAATTACATCCAACTACAAAAACAATCTTGAACAATAGGGTTTTCTTAGCATCTTGTAACCCTGAACTAATTAATAAAGCTGAGATTAAAGATGGCACCTTCACGGCGAAGAAACTAAAACAGAGATAATGGGGATAGAGAAGATAAAACATAATAGGAGGTGGAGATAAAATGAAAATAAAATTGTGTTTGATAGACAAGGTAATTATTGTGTATCGTTGTTGATTTGATGATGGATAGTACATAATTAAATATGAAAAAAATCTAAATCAATTTTATTTTTTATGTGTTACTATCAAATTTATACTTTAGAAAATATAAATATTATTATTTTAGTTTAATTTATATTTAGTATTGAAATTAATAATAATATAATAATCTTAGTTATAAAATCTGAATTGATCTAATAGGTCCATTTATAAAGAAGTTAACTTAGAACCTGACTAAATCAAGACTTGAACTAGTTTGAATTTATAAAAAAATAAAGGAAGAATTGGCCTAGTCTAACTCGAAACCTGAGTTGACTATCAATCTGGTCAATCAAAGTAAAATATGAATAAAAAATTTGTTATTTTTTTTATCAAAATAATATCATTTTGATCATTTTAAGAAAAAAAATTGGGTTAGCTTATGTCAAGGGTTGATGTGGATAACCCTCTAGCCCTTGAATCTTGGCTTTATTTTTTGTTGAGTTTTAAAACTATGATAATAATTGTTTTTATACTTACATGATCATAAATAATTTTAAAATTAAAATTTTTTTACAAAGATATTTATTTTAGAAATAAAAAATATTAATTATTGTCTCTAAAAACATGTTTTTTTTATATACTTCATGATTTAAAATTACAGAAATTTATTTTAAAATTATTTTAGAAATATTTTTTTATTATTTTTGTATATCTCCAGCAAAATTGTTTTTGTCGCTACTGATTCTGTCTTTTTTTTATATATAAAAACAGTAATTAAATGCTAATATACAAAATACATATAAGGCCCTTTTCAAAATGGGCCACTCATGCAAACCTAGCTTTTCAAACCCAATAATACCTGATTTTTTTTTATATAGTTTTTTTTATTGGCATCTTTTTTTTTATATATAAATATATTTATTTATTTTATATATTTTAATTTATATCTAGATTAATACCTCTTTTTTTATTATTATTTTTACATTTTTTATTTAGTATTTTTAATGACATTTTTTTTCTTAGTAAGAAAAAATGACATTTGAGATAAAAAAAAAAAGGATGTAAATTAAAGGGAAAAGTTTGAGTTGAATATAATACTTATAATTTTTTTTATATTTATGAGAATCATTATCCTTTTATTTTATAATTTATTGGTATTATAATTTTTTTTGAGTTTACCGGTTCATGAATTTTAAAATCTATTTCGTTTAGTATAAACATTTTATTTATGTTCTTTAATTAAAAGAATTATAATATAGTAAAATGTACTCATAATATTGTTTTATTTTTCTACCACGTTAAAAATTAAATTGATATCCTACATGCGCCATTGCATTAAAAAGTTTTTTTTGTATATATTTACCAACCCATATAATCTTTATTTTATTATATATAAACACTAATTTTTTGATTCACAACTATATATATTTTTTAATATATATATATATATATATATATATATATATATATATATAGAGAGAGAGAGAGAGAGAGAGAGAGAGAGAGAGGTGTTAAGTGTAAAATAATAAACTTAATTAAATTTCTTAGGAATTTTCTACATAAACTAAACAGAACAAATACACTACCAACAATTATATCTCAAGAGAATGTCTAAAAATTCAAAGACCGAACGAGTGTATATAATCAACTAATGTTGAGCATCGGGGGTTCGATTTTGCAACCTTTATCTATAACCTCGACTGAAAGATGGGTGCATTTTTTATTCGTGGATTTTGATTTTGCAACCTTTATCTCGAACTTTGACCGCCGACACCTTTTTTATGCGTGGGTCACGTACAGCTTTAGTCGAGCATGGTGCAATGGCATGCTGCTTCTTTCCAGTTCTCTCCTGCATCTCTGTCTGCCATCGCTGAGAGACAGTGTCGGAGCTAGCCTTGCTTGATTCGGATTTTAAGCCCCCTGCTGAAAATTCTCTTGTTTTTTTTTCTTTTTTTTTTCCATAATCAACAATTATACAAGTAATAGAGAATTGGCGTTTTATTGTGTTATAGTCCAATCCCATTTCAAAGCTAATTTATCACGCCGGTGCAGGAGCTTAAGAAACTCAAATTTCTGTGCTTTCATGGCCCCTCTTTATTGTGCATAATTAGGTGGTGTTGAAAGCTACTGTCCGTATGCCACCTACCAAATGCACAACACTTGAAACCTACCAGCTGCAAGTGCCAGACACTTTTGCATCAATGAACTCGCTGCCACCTAGAAGCACACATAGTAGCACGTGACACGTTGCACGCACGTGAGTAGTGATCATACAATCTTACAATGAGAGAGTCACCATCATCATACTACGCTTGGTCGCTGTCTCTCTCTCAAAAAAAAAAAAAAAAACACAAAACACAAAACAAAACACAGCCCCCTTGCAATGTTTTGTCATATCCGATGTGGTGAGCTTTCGTTCCTAGCTTGATGAATTTTTGGTTCTGTAGGATATATATATATATATGTCTGTCTGTCTGTGTGTGGATAGATTTGAGAGAGAAAAATAATGAACAAAGAATACTTTATTAAATACGAATAATTGTTACAAATAACAGGAATTATCGATAATAAGTAGCCTCACACCACTCTTAAAGGAATCACTGTACTATTGGCATCACACGAAACAAGGATTATAATTTCAGAAACACATATTACCTGCTACAATCCTATTCTTCAATAAATGTAATTTTCTAAATGGCAGTTTTCTTGAAAGATAAACAAAAAAAATTAAAGAAGAACAGTCATAATTAATTAATTTCTGTTACCATGTATAACTACAAGATAAACTTCAATATATAATCATTCTTTGCTGTCAACTTGTAACTTTGGAAAGGTTGCTTGTATTGAGAGATTTCATCTATCAGAACTTAACTTAGAACCAATGGTAATTGTCTGCTGGATAGTGTTTCTGTTGGCCGGTAACATTGTAATAGCATCACAATGTCTCCATCTCTCACCCCTTCCCACGACGTGACCATCATTTCTTGCCTGCACGAGGCAGCCAGCTCACCCCCCACTTGCCCTCTGTGTAGACAACTGATCAACCCCCCCTCCTAAGACCAGCCCACGCCGTGCCCTAATTCGTTTATATTCTTGAAAACCTTTCAGACTACAAGAATAAGATTCGAACACAGAATCCTTCTTCTGCTACGCGTCCTTTCAAGGTCTTTCCTTTTCCATGAGTCCTTTGGACTTCACTAAATCCATCTGACTCTCGGAGTGTTGCCACACAACTCAAACAAGTCACGTGTTTCCCGAAATATTCATTCTGAATTAACCTTTTGAATTGCATATCGTTTATGCACTTGGGAAATCCAGCTAATTAACATGTTCTATCGCTGTTTTGGGATGATCGGCATTGTTCAAATGGAAGAAAAAATGAGTTTGAATCCTATATTTTCCTCGAAAACCACAAATTATTGTGTCATTTTGTTTTTTTTTTAAAAAAATATTAGTTGATGGATTGACTTATAAAGATATAAGATGATACTTGAACCTAGACCACGCCTCTCTTTTTTCTTGCTGGTTACATCTTGTGTTAGGTTAATCCTGATACCCCATGATTCATGTACGCATGAGATATTATTCCCATTTGTCTAATGCACAATCATGTTAGTAGAAGAGGCAAGTGTCTCCATGTCTGCTCTTTGCCAACTCACGCACAGAAAATGGTCCAGCTCACATCACCAGCACCCCTTGTTGGGTCGTCCTCATATGTTTGTTCATAATATCTCGTCTCTGCTGACACAATACTCCTTGCCTCCCTTCCATAATTTAATCCCAAAACCAAAATAAAGTGATGATCCTCATCAAATTCAGGACTGTCTAGTCTGTTTTTTCCATGGTCAAACCAAGGTTATAGCCCCTTTGCTATACAGCTGGCCACGTTGTGGTATTCAGGGAAGTGAGCGAGAGCTAGCGAGACAGTTAACATCTGCCAATCCTCACGTGGAATAGTGCTGGTTGAACCCAAAGTGCATTTGCAAGCTCAGACGCTTTTATTCTCTTGTTTCCATCGCTTGACTGCTACTAGACACGCGCCTGCTGTAAAAGCAGCAGGAAAATTGGAAGCCAGGATGATAGTAATTAATGCCTTCAAATTGAAGGACTATATCGATCGAAGGGTGGTTTAAAATTGATGAGTTCAAGAGGTGTACTCGACATTCATCAACTAAAACGAAAAATATTTACTCGATTCGATTCTGGTTCCTATTATTTTTATTAAGCATTTTGAATTATACTTCATGTTGTTATTAGCACATAAAACGGAACAAAATCAGATGATAAAACTAACATAATTATCAACTAAACTAAAGATGAAAAATAAATTGAGATTTTTTAATTTTATTAATTGTTAGTGAATTCGAGATTAAAGCCACGATGTCATAGCTCCATGATACAGTGATAATTAATTTATTAATATCATTATAATATAATTTATAAACGATGAACTCTTACACAGCACCTTTACTTTAACCAAGTAATTAATTATGAAAATAAAATAGTACTGCTGGTATAATCTAGAATATGATGGTATATTCTAGAATCAACTAAACCATCAAAAGATTCGATTTTTTGTTTTCATTCACGTGAGATTATTTCAAGATACCGTTAATTATTATCATTGTTGGTCATCGATCGTGGTATGCAATTAGATTGCTAGTTGTAGACATTTATTTTCTAACCTTTTTAGAGGCTATTGATGATAAAAATCACAATTCATAGTTTATTACCAATTAATTAAATAATAAAACTTAATTATATATATATATATATATATATATATATATATATATATTGTGTAGTGGTATTTATTTATGAGTGGCTTAAAAAATGTCAATGATAGTAATTTAAAAATAACAACATTTTGAGTGGTAATTAAAATATAAATCATTTCACAATTATATCAATGATTTGCATAACCAAGAAATAACATAGATTGTATATGTGATATCATAAACATTTTTATTTTAAACAATTAATAATATATAAAGAAAATTAAAAAAAAAAAGGATTTTTTCCCGAGGGTCATCGACGTGGAATTTGTGGTGGCCACTCGACAATCAATAAAGACCCCAACAAATATGACAGCAAATAAAATGGCTTTTTTGGTTTCATTTATATCCTTACTCTTTTGTTTCACCTCGTCAGAACCTCGGAATGCATACCATCGCAAAACCGAGGGCTTTTACTGTGTGTGATCTTTTGAAAACCAAAGGAAACAAACCTTGCTGTTGTGGGCCAAATGACAGCAGACTTGAGTGCTGTTTGGCAGTGGCATGTTATTATGTAACTAGCAAAATTACTGCTTGTAGTAAAAGAATTTAAACTTCAAAAAATCGAGATTTAAAGGAGAGCTGCGGCGCTCATCGAACATTATATTGATTTTGGCACAAAAAGTCAGCGAACATTTTTAATTTGATATTAAAATGGATGTATAAACAGATTGATTACAAATTTGACAAAGAGAATTGCATACTTGTCACTCACGTATTAATATCTAATTAATGAAATCCAAGTTGTTTATGTATATTTTCATAGAAGCCCTTACGTTACATTGCCAGGCATACATACCTCGAAGTCCTTTATGGAGACAAATAAACCGAACATGTTAGACATTTGATGTTCGGTACGAGATCGTCAAATTAAATCCCCTCAATCAGCGCCTCGATTTTTCAGCGAAACCACCCGTTGATCACGTACGCGGTGAAGAAAAACAAAGTGCTAAACCATGTAACCAGCTGATTAAAGTTTCTAACTAGGTAGGTTGCTACGTGCGGCCAATCATCTCTACGATTCCTAGATTCTCCTGCAGAATTGACAACAAACATGCGAACCCCTCGAAAACAATTTGCACAGCACAACCTGCTTCACACCAGAGACATTTGTTGTGGGACCCCATGATCATGAACCCAACAAATCGAGTTTAAACCAAGTAGTGTTCGAACATGCTGCCAGTTTGAGAAGAGAGAAAGGGTTGAGGATTAGGGTACTGATTACCATTGTTTAGACTCGAATATTCTATCTGTTCTATGTACAATCCATAAACAAAATCTGCAACACTGTACAGATAATAAACTACACGGTTGTCACGTGGTTGCATCGCCTATAAATGTGTCTGTTAGTGGTTTTATTTGAAGTATCAGTACGTTCTTGGTTTTATTTGAAGTATCAGTACGTTCTTCACTTCTTCTCTAGGAAAAAGATACTCCGATTGATTTAAACGTCCAAGTCCGATGTAATGCGTAAGGTGTTAATTAGTTCAACAAAATTACTGACCGTCACCGACCCAAACACAAAAAAAACAAATATGACAAGCTGATAAATGTAGTTTTATAAATTTTAAAATTATTAAAGATTTATATAATTATTAATTTTAAGTCTTGTAGAATTAGTTTTATAGGATTAGTTAATGTATGTATAAATTAGCCGTACATTCAATTTAATAATTTTTTATAAAAAAACTGATAAATAAATGACATGGATATAGTTAGAGGGGTGATCCGTACTTTTCATTTTAAGCATTTAATGAATTTTTTTTTCAACCCACTTGGATACACCAGTCAGTTGGCTACAAGCTTGTGCATATTTTGTATTGATAGAGTGGTGGCGGAGGCGATTCAGTCGTCCGGTCGAGGTTGACGCTGATGTCCATCGTCGGAATTCTGAGTTCTGACTTTGACCATTTCGCTGTTTCCAAAATTTTTTCATAATATTATCTATATACTAGGTGTTTGTGCTTCCCAGCCATGGGTGCCAAGTCACTGACACGTAGCCCACGATTAATTTTTATTTTGTTCATGGTTGAAAAAACCGAACATAAATGAAGGCAGAAGCCATATTAGCCACCCTGGAATGTGGCGTGCGTATGTGACATCCTTGCCTGAGTTTTATCTCCCCGTGCGACTGCAAGCACGGGCGGAGGGGTGGGGACCTGGCACTCTCAATTCTTGAAAAATACTGTCCAGTCCTTTATTCTTTTAGATATATCCCTCAATTTAATACATATTTTGCACCCACAAGCTCTCCCTTTATTATTGTATTTGTAAATTTTAGCTTCATTTTTTGTCCATATTAGCATAATCCCGATATTTTATTTCCCTTTTTGGATGCAACAAGAAGACTTCTAGCCACCATTTCCCTTGTAAAATCTCCATAATTATATAGTGATTTGGGCAGCCTTTTTTTTTAATTGTGTATTTAAAATCAACATTAATCTTAGATTTTGTACTTATAGGAATAATATATTTTCTCTTTTCATATTCCCTTTTTAACCTCGAGAGTTAATACAAGCTTGACTGAATATGGCAAAGCATGAAGGTTATTTGGGTAATGAGAGCGAGTTGCAGAGCAAAGCGGCTGATTATTATTGTCCCTAACGACCTCCCTTCAAATTCAGACTTGGAATTCTTACGACTGCACGACGCGCTCGTTAACTTTGTCGGACCCTCTCTCTCAGTCCATGTACGGTGTTTAGCTGTCTTTTGTCCCTTTTATTTCACCCGACTTCTCCACGCGTGAGAACACGCCCCGTCATATTAGGAATTTGGGTTTTTCTTCTTATTTCTTTTCTCTTTGCACTTTCCTGCCCCTCCATATGATTCAGCTATCCGAATTACAGATAGATCATACAATTATTTCCGATGAAATACCAGCTGGTAATTAATGAATTAGAAATTTGTAATTTTAATTGTTATTTAAAAACTTAAATTAGATAAGTGAAATCGAGATATATATATATATATAAACTTAAATTAGATAAGTGAAATCGAGATATATATATATATATATATATATATATATATATATATATATATCGTTTATAATTTAAAAATTCAAGTGTTTTGGTAAGTCTTCAAAAAAATTAAAAAAAAATTTAGAAATCAGTGATAAGAAAAGAAAATATACTTTTTATAAAAGGGTTGGATAGAATAAAATATTCTAAATAAAGTATGAAATAAATTTTATTTTTTCTGTGCACGACAGCATGGTATAAATGGGATTAATTTTTTTTAATGCAAATTAAAGTTACCTTGTTTAATATAATTAGCATTGTATGTGGCTTTAAAATTATATTGTGGAAAAAAAATAATTATAAAGAACAGAATAAAAAGATTAACTAATCAAATCTTTTAGTTGCACATATTATAATCTCGTTTTATTTCCTCTAATTAAAAAATCTTCAATAAAAATCCAATAATAATAAAAACTTAAAAATAAATATATTTTTTATTGTGATTAGAAGAAAAGGAGCTACAACCTGCCCATATTCTAATTAAAAAAAAACTAGATAATAAACTTTAATATTTCTGCCTTTATTTTTTCCCTTAATATACTATAAGTTGAAAAAAAAAAAAAAGGAACAAAACAACAAAGAGCGTTATGGACTTTTACTAGGTTGTCCTTTAGCTGGTAGATAACAGTAAACGGAAAGATGGATTCAACGCAACGTTGACGCGCGCTAGGGCATGCACTAGGAAAGATTCTCACATCACGTTACCATAATATGAGGCGCATCATGCATTCTTAATTAATCGATGCGCGTAAGAGTGAGCGCGAGTAACTTAATTTACATCTCTCTACGGTTCTGTAAAGATATGTTTAGAAATTGTTTTATAATATGTTTTTTATTTAAAAATATATTAAAATAATATCTTTTATTTTTAAAATTATTTCTAATATTTTTATATCAAAATAATTTTAAAGAGGTTGTCTAATTAAAGAGAAGTGTGTCATCGATCGCTAAGTGCTATTATGTATATATGTTAGTGTGATCACGTTGTTGATAGCCTCAGCACCAGTTAGTCCATCTGTCTGCCTCTCTGTCTCCATTGTTTTTCTTGTATTCTTTTATTCCTTTACCACCCTGTACTCTTTCTCCTCCTTATATTTCCCTCCCTCTCTTCTTCTCCCTTCTAAATATCCATTCTTGATCACAGACCACTCTATCTCTTTCCCTGAGCACAAAAAATTACACGTTTCGTCGTGAAAAACAGATAAAAGTTTTGGTTTGGAGTATAGTGCGTCGAATTTATTTTTTTGCGCAGGGATCTAGTAAAGGAATGACAATGAGCAACAGTGTAGGGCAGTTTGGTGATACCACACTGACGAAAGTGTTTGTTGGAGGGTTAGCGTGGGAAACACCAAAAGAGGCCTTGAGAGAGCATTTCGAAAAGTATGGTGAGATCTTGGAGGCTGTGATTATTTCTGATAAAATCACTGGTAGATCCAAGGGCTACGGATTTGTAAGTTTTGATTAATCTTCACTGTGATTTCACTACTGCATTTTCATTTTAGGGAAATAAAGATCATTACTGTCAAATATTACTACTGTTTTTCTAATGTTAGCTCTGGTGATTGTATTAATCGATTAGGTTACGTTCAAGGAGGCTGGAGCGGCAAATAAGGCTTGCGAGGATGCTGCACCCATCATCAATGGCCGCCGTGCCAACTGCAACCTGGCTTCCCTTGGTGCACGCCGCCCTAGGTCTTCAACACCGGCCCCTCCTCAACAAGGTATGGATATTTAAACGTATATGTTTGTAAACATGTACCTTGAAAAGGAATATTTCCTTTTCAGGTATACGGAAATTAAGAAGAAAGAGAACAAAGTTGGATCCTTTCACACACGGACAGTCATGTATGCTTGATAAATTTGGCAAGCTAAAAATATGACGAGCGTCTGATGCATGGTATTATCACTTACCATATAAAAGTAATCTACAAAACCACTGCATTAATTTCATTGCATATATATTTACAACAAATTTTGGTTTAATTTTCCAATTAATTAATTTGTCTAAACTTACTCTTCATCGAAAGGCAAAAAAGACCATGGTACACGCATAAAAACGAGAAATAAATCTCTAACACACAATGGGATGTTAGTAAACTTTAGCATCATGTATAGCTTGCTAATACATGTAATTAAATTTAATCATGTAGGACCTAACATCATCGCTGGACCGAGGTCCACGCCAGCAGCGCCAGCAAATCACGTCCAGTGGTATTATCCGGCAGGGTCAGCTGCAGCGTCACCATTTCACCACCAGCATCATCAAACCGTTCCTTTTTATGGGTAATCCAGTTTGTACGGCTTCATGGCTCTTAATTTTGCTGTATGAAATATTGGGAAGATGGACTTTGCCTTATGCTGTAGTTACCTCTTAATTTCAGGTACTCTCCTGCTTACATTGCCACAGATATCAGCTACAATCATGTAAGTGGTTCTGCACTCTTATGATGATTTATGAATAATCATGCAAGTTGATAAAATCCCAGTAATTAAATTAGATTCCTCTGTATTTAGCCAATAATAATATTACTTATTCAGTATCGTACTTAAATTTTGAGTTGAAATTCTCAAATTTAAAATAATTTCTCTCTTAAACCAACAGAAAAACTTCCTGAGAACCACTCATTAACATAAATTCCCCCCTTCTCATTAGTCTTACAATTCTTATGAGCTGAAGTAGTATTGCTGTGATGGATGGTCCACAGAAGCTAAGCTACACCGGCGGGTCCTACATGAATGGGCATTTCTCTCAGGTGTATCCAGGGCAAGCTATGGTGGGTGCTAATACATTGATGCCAATGTACCCTCTTTATCACTTCCATCAATCACAAGCGGTGGGCCTACCTGCTGCCCACATCTTCCCACCAAACGCTGCGGGTCCCATGACAGCGGTCCCAACTATCATGTCCAAACCCCCATCGATTCCCCCTCCTAACGCAGGTACATACACTTTCATACACGTTAGCTGTACACGATGATTTTACAGCCCCCTTGTGTTTGCTTCACATGGTAACGTGATCAACCTTAGTCAATGTAAACAAAAGAATCATTGCATCCCGTGCCTACGGATTGAGTGGGCCCCCCCTTACAACTGGCATGCTAGAAACTCACGTGTCAAGAAGACCAAAATGCCCTCTTTGACAACCGCATGCTAGTTGGTGTTTACAGTAACAAATTGATCGTAGCAGTTAAGAATTTATAAGCTTTGTTTGATTCGTTGTCGCTTGCCACCTCATGCTTCTTGAAGAATTTAATTGACCGACCAGCTTGTCGTTTCTGATTAGCGGTTACGGCAAGCCAACAAATAAATTATTTACCGTCTTTTGGGTGCAGTGGTTCATGTCTGAAATAGTTAAAAAGAGATTTAGTTTTGGTACGTCGGAGATTTATTAAAAAAATATAAAAAACTTAAGAAAAGAGAGAGATGATAAGGTTAGTGCACAAGAAGGAGCTTCAGGCATAGAAAAATGGAGTGAGGCTAAAGCGGTGTTTGGCCTTGAAGTTTAACTGTATTATTGAGAATTTTTTATTTTTTAGTTTAAAATTATTATTTTTTATCATTTTAAAAAATAACATTTATCACCTTCACAAACATGCACGGATTCTACATAATAGCAGCGATAGTTGGCATCACGCTCAATGTCTCCTTGAATATACCTCGAATTATTATTTTTTCGTAGCTTTTTTCTCCTTTTCCAATACGGTCGGATGGTGCTCTATAAATGCTCAATGGAGACCATATGATAAAAATATAAACTGATGTTACAGAGACAGTTTGCTTGGCTGTCGAATAGGTACGGTCGGCAGCCTTAAAAGGGTTGGATAAGAGGGAGGCACTTAGATGGCAATAACGAAAGGAGAAGGGAGTAGCTGCTGCAGAACAACGTTATTATCAGATCTGTTGCGGCTCTTCTTTCCAATTATTTATTATTATTTTTTATGATTCTTAGGTGTTTGATAAGATTCTTTCATTCTCTAACATCTCAGTATGAGCTGTGAACTATTAGCATTAAAAAAAAAAAAAAACAATGTAACAAAAGTCATGTGTGTTTGCCCATGTCCCATGGCCTGCTTTTGATGGCTTCAATGAACTTTTCCACTTTAAAAGCATGGCGCACGTTCATATAACTTGTTGCCCCCCACCCCTCGGGACTATTAGCATGATGTCTGTATATTATAGTCTTCTATAACAATGCTCGGGCTAGCTGTATATTATACCGAGGAATTCAGCCTGCGACCACCATGAATTTACTTTAATTTACAAAGCAGCCATCTTCCTTCAACGAAGTGTTAAATAATTATATCTATCAAAAAATTTAAATTATTAAATGAGATTTCAGACATAATTTTATAAAAACACATCACTGACTCATCATTGCAAGGATTCTCTGCGGAGGGAAGTGGGATAAAAGGTCAATGATACTGGAAGGATTTCTTTTTGAATAATTGGTATTATAACTAATATTCACGTGATCAGTTTAATAGGTATAATTTTTTATTTATGGAATGGGTTCATCCCTTTGGTAACAAGATGAATTGAGTTGTATTTTTCTATACTAATTAAATCTTACTATCTTTATTATTTTATTTATTTTAGTGTCTCAATTTTCTTAGAAGTTCTATTTGCTCAAAAAAATCTCCTTTCTTTTCTGTTAATTTTTTTTTTTATCTAGAAAATAGATTTACATGTATAAATTATACATATAAAAACAAAAAACAAGTTATAATGAACTTGAAAAAAATAAAAATAAAAAATAAGAATCCTTCACCAATGGTAATAAGAATCATTATCATGTTGACACAAACAAGGGGTAGAAAATGCCTTTGCTTGTATCCAAGACTAAAATGACTTTTGTTTTTCTCAATTAACTTTTTTTTCTACTCAGTTATCTTATGTTTAATTTCAGTATTTGATCAAATTTAATTCTATTAGAAAAAAAAAAAACTGTGAATAAATTATATCATAGCTAAATATGTAAAAAATTACATAACAGCACAACTCTAATTTAGATTAGAAAAGAAAGGATAAAGCCAAACAGTCTTCTATACAATGCTTAGGCTGTATGTTATACCACGAAATTCAGCCTATAACCAAAATATAAAAATATAAAGTGTGAATTTATTTTACAAAGTAGCAATCTTCCTTTAATGAAGTGTCAAATAATCATATCTATAAAAAAAAAGTTATTAAAGGAGGTTTCAGACATGATTTTATAAAAGCACATCACTGACTCATCATTGCAAGGATTGATCGGACTCTCATCTCCGATCCGACCTTGCAATATTAGACCGGAAGAAAAATTCAGGGAAAAAACCAACCAGGCCAATCCAACAGGGATTCAAAGTTCTCATACAAAGCCAGCACTAACACACAGGCCACAGCAAGTGCTAAGTCTCTCTCCATCTAAATAGAATTAAGCATGCTGCTACAAGTGTTCTCACAGAATGCCATGTCATGTTGACAAACAAAATTCTTATTTAAACATCGCTTTAAAAAATGAGAAGCAGAATAAAATAAAAATCTCGTGGAAAAGGGTTGGTGTCGGGTCTTATACCAGTTATGGGAACAAACCACTGATGTTTAGCTGTAATTTTCTGAACTTTTTCTCGTGAATAATAGTGGATATATATTTAATAGAATTTTCATCGAGGATTAGTTTGATCAAACCATTCAGATAATTTTGTTTCATGCAAATTGAAACCACATGCGGATATGACAGAAACATGAAGGTGTTTGTGATAGTGTTTCGATAAGAGTTTTTTAAAATTTTTAAATTTTATTATTGATTTTTTAGTAATTTTAAATTGTTTTGATATGTTAATATAAAAAATAAATTTTAAAAAATATTAAAATATTACTTTAATATATTTTTAAACAAAAAAATCACATTAAAAATACAACAATTATCAAACTTCCAATATTCCTCTAAATCAAATATCATATGGTGGACTGGAGGTGCCTTTGAGCCCATCCCTACGGCTGCTTCCTGGGTCGATCATAGAAAATGCCGATGTAATGTGGAGATGATGGACTCTTTGGAATCTGGTATTTGGGCCAACAATCAGAGGGGTGATCATGGCTCTGAATAATACAAGAACAACCGTAAAGTTTATGCTGTGCCCAGATCATAACTCTCGGGCCCAATGCAAATAAATCGAGGCAACATATGTTAGATAATGGGCCGGGCTTAAATGGGCTGCTGGAATCTTTTTTGGGTCCGAGGCACTTTCTTAAATTTGGTTTTCCTTGCTTTCCCTTCTTTTAAGTGAATCCATTATCATGGTGCCTTTACCCGGAACACAACTGCTGAACTTTCTCTCTGGAAACACAACTGGGTTTTTGTCCTGTAAAATAATTGTGGTGCTGTCTTAATTATGGAAAACTGTCTGATTTCCAACATGGATTCCCTACTCTCAAGTTTCAACCCAGCCATAGAAAGAATCAACCATCATCTTGTTATGACTTCCAACTTCCGAGCAAGGTTCCATAAAAATTCAGCTTCGCTGAAATTATACAACAATCGTCTGAAATCGGGCAAGATTTTAACGATTCCATCGACTTGGAGTGCCGATCTCCTTTCAATTTTTGTATGGGAGCTGAATAGTTGAGGGTGATCTGGAAATCAAGAATTATCAACACCGTGGTTTGACCAAAACATAGAAAGAATCGATCCGTCATCTTAATCGGGGAAGAAGCACATGACTTCCGAGTTCCGAGCAAAGTTTCCATTCACTTCTTTCGACTTCAGCTTAATTGATTTTGTATTTTAAAAGTATTTTATAAAAATTTAAATTTTTATTATTCATTCTAAATATTTTTATATTATTTTAAATATTAAAAATATTTTTTAAAAAATAAAAAATACTATTTTAATATATTTTTAAACAATAAACACTTTAAAAAACAATTTATATTATATTTTCTGATACAGAATAAACCAGCCAAACACGACCTTGCAATTTAGAAACGTGTTACTTTACTATTTTTTCTAGTTTTTTTTTCACTTGTATATTCTTTCTTGTCAGTTGCCACGCATGCAATACATAATAAACTAAAAGATGCACGTAACCAGATAGATTTTAAGGGAGTTTTTGTATTTTAAAAATATTTTTTAAAAAAAATTAATATTTTTTTATTTTTTTAATAATTTTAAATTAATATATATTTAATATTTTTAAATATTAATATCAAAAATAATTTTTAAAAAATAAAAAATATTTTAATATAAAAATTTATTTAAAAAATAACCTAATTATACTGCGAAACAAGCTGTAAGAAATCTTCTTGGCCCCGGTTATACTCTCCTCGTGAGAGACTGCCCATACCAAGGACACCGTGTACCTGTAGTTCATGTCAGAACTCGAAAAATGAGCAGAGAGCAACTCAGAGGTACTGTCGTGGTGTTCGCTACTGTGTTGAAAATGGTAAGATGTTTGGCGTACGAACGGGTTGATTGATTTTGATTTGCTTCTGATCTTCACCTTCTCGATGTGTTCTGCGCGTTGTATTGGGGTGTTATGTAATTTTCAAAGTTTTTTTTTCCCTTAAAATACAATAATTTAATATTTTTTTAATATTTAAGCATTGTAACTGTAATTATTCTTAAAATAATTTTTGTTTTAAAATATATCGTAATAATATATATTTTTTATTTTTTAAATTTATTTTTAATATTATTACATCAAAATGATCTGATAATATGAAAATAATCTAAAATAAAAAAATTATTTAAAAAGAAAACATGACCAACCTTAATCATAATTTCAAATAAAAAAACAAATAATCTTTTAAGCCAAATTTTTTTTAAATATAACAAACTTGTTTTGTTTAAATTTAAAAATTTATATTTTTATTGGAAACTATATGCTATGACTCAAATTTACATAATTTATTTGGTATTGTAATAATAATTATTTTTAAAGTATTTTTTCTTGAAAATATATGAATATAGTATTTTTTTTAAAAAATTATTTTTTATATTAGCACATCAAAACAATATATAAACATAAAAAAAAATTAATTTAAAATAAAAAAATTAATTTAAATTTTTATAAAAATACTTTTCAACCATAAAAATAAATATAAATAGAATTGATAATTTTCTGTTTGTAATAAGAGGAGCGGTATCGTTGCGTGTTTCGATTTTTTAATTTAATATCATTAGGTTATATTTCTCCTTAAAGGAAAGAGTTCATTGAAGGTGCAAATAATTCTCTCAAAAGAATAATAATTGTTTGCCCGAGATTCCCTTCGCTCCTTTTGCTGCATAAACTGGGCAGCGAAAAACAACATAAGCATGTAGATTCTTAGAGCAATTTTGAAGATTGAAGTCAGAGTGGAACTGTTATTTGTAACCAAAAAAAGAAGAAGAAGAATAATCGCGTAAAAGAAGTGAAATAATTTGTTTTTTTAAAAAAATATTAAATTGTAATTTTAATGTGGATATAAAAAAAAATTCTCTACACGTGGTCGAAAATCACTAGACTGTCAAATTCCATATGTCACCAACAAAGTTTCTCATCCCTCACTGATGGAAAAATTGAAGAAAAGCCTGTCGAGAGTGCTGACCAGTCAGAGAAAGAGGACATGAGCCCATTATACTCGGGCTTTGTTTACTTCTCTTAAAAATCATTTAAAATGAAGCCTGACTTATGATCACACCCAAACACTGCCTTTCTTTCTCTCTCTCTCTCTCCAAAAACTCGAAACCCCCACAATCCCCCGGCTTCCACTCCTTACAAGATCTAAAGAGGTAAACACATAATCTTAAAAAAAGTCACTCGTTTTGTTCTTTAATATCTTTTTTCTTAGTTACACGGCTTGATTTCTATTTTTCTCGGTTTTAGGGATTATCACCTGATTTCTCTTTTCTTTTTTTATTTAATATTTCGGTTCTTTATAGTAAAGAAAGCTTATTTTTTGGATCTTGAAATTGACCCAGGTACTGTTTTCAATGGATGAATGCAAGAATGAGAGTGTTTCCGTAAGGAATGTTGCGGAATTATCGACTGTGAGTGTTAGTGAACGTGTAGATAGTGGTGATAGTGAGAAAACCACTATAGCAACGACTCCAGTTGTTGTTGGTTCTGTTGCCAGTGAGGAGGGTCAGGATAAGATTGGGTGTTCTTCTAGTGAGGATGTGATGGCAAAGGAAGTAGGTTCTTGTAATGGAGATGAAGTAATGGTTGAGAGGTCTTACAGTGAGGGTGTTGATGGTGGGTGCACACGTGACTTGTGTGATGGAGGTGGTGGGGAAGCAAGGAACGAAACTGCTGGTGGTTGTGGTAGTGCCGAGGGAGATGCAACGCATTCAGATGGTGGTGGTGTAGCTAGTCATTTAGGGACACATGAGAATAGGGATTCTGGTGTTGATCCATCAAACTCAGGATTTGAGTCTTCTCGGCCCGCAGAATATGAAGAAGGGAAACCAGTTGAGAGTGGGGAGAAGGGGAGGGAGGTCAGTGGAAACAGCAGCAAGGCTTCACCTGAAGTTCAGGAGTTGAGGGTTGAGAGTGAGGTTGGAAAGTCTTCTAAGGTTGCAGAATCTGAAGGAGAAGGTAAAGCAGTAGAGGGTGGAGAGGAAGATATGGAGGTCGGTGGAAATGGTGATAAGACTTCATCTGAAGTTGGGGTTGCAGATGCTGACGCTCATGTTCAGAGTGTGGAAAATGCAAGTGGTATTGGTGGGGAAACCCAAGTTGTGGTGGAAGAAGTAACATCTATTACAACGGAGGAGAGTTTGAAAAGGGAATTGATGGAGGAAGGTGTTGAGGGAGAAAAGATTGATGCAAACCAGAAAGTGACTTCTCAAGAAATTGGGCTCTCAGAGAATGAATCTCAGGATCAAAGAGCTGAAAATGGGGCGGGATGTCCGTCTTTGTTAGTATGTGCTTCAGTAGGTGAAACCCAAGTTGTGGAGAAATCTGAATTGGTTGAGGAGGCTGCAGGGAAGACTGAGGATAAAGATGGCAATGTGAACGATGCACTTCAAGATTCAGAGACACTAGAAGTGGGTGTTTTGCATGACGAAGTGTGGAATTCTGGAACTGAAACTGCATTGTTAACTTCTCCATCAACCGTGGAAGATACAAGTGTAGAGACCGAAGTTATTGAGGAAGTTGCTGTGATGGCTAATAATGAAGGTTTAGATCCGAAGGTTGAAGCAAGTAGGAGTGATGCTCTGGAAAGAGCACTTGCTGGTAATTCGGAGGGGCTTATATCAGCTTCTGAAGGATCATCAGTTTTACCAGAAAACAACGGCCTTTCCAACCCAGACTCCAAATTGCTGGATAAACAAACTCAAGTTGCTGATGAAGTGAGGGTTGCATCAACTGCGGACGAAAACATCACATGTCCTAACACCGAAGGTATGGACACTGATGGTTTTAGTGAAAGTTTTTATTTTTCAGTGGAAGAACTGCAGGGAACATCCGAGACAGCTAATGGGAGCACTGAAAATGGCTATAATGTATGTGCAGATTCTCAATCTTCGTATCAGCCAGCTCAAGTAGTTGTAGGAGCTGGAGTTGTAGCTAAGGAAAACAATGTGCTTCTGAATCCTGTAGAGAGTAAAAAAGTGATAACTGAATGCTTAGTTAAAGATGCTGAAGAAGCTGGTCTACATAAAGAGCAAGTGATAACAGTTTTGCAACAGCAGAAAGCTGATATTGTTAGTGGAAGCACTGAAACAAGGACTAAGACAGAATGTGGAGGGATGGAAATAGATGTCGAAGTGGCTTTAATGAACAATGTTGAGGTTTTGATCTCACACACTGATGTTCCAGATCCTTCTTTAAAAGATCAAGAGTTGAAGACTGAGGAAGGCTCAGGGAAAAGTGCATCTTGTCATCCTGCTCGTGTTGATTCAATTGAAGAGCAACTGATGGAAGGTCAAGAACAGGCTACTTATGCCGAAGAGCTTGGAGGGGCGAAGAAAAGGGTAGTAGAACAGAACTCACAGGCTGAAACAGAATCTGGGATCACAGAGTTAGATGGTCGGCTCATGGATGGAGAAAATGTCATAGCAAGCAATGAGGAAGCTTTGAATCCCATAACTGAACTCAAGGACCTTGCTGAAAGCGATCAGCAATTAAAGGTTGCAGAAGGTTTGGATGAGGGTGTATCTCATGGTCTTTTCGAGATGGATTCGCATGTGGGGCAAGAAATGACAATTGAAGAACACTTTCTTGATGCTGAACAGGTTGATTTACTAGAAGGGAAAGAAATGGAAGTTGAAGAACAGGATACTGACAATGAACAACTGAACAGCATCGAGGAGAAATCTGCTAAATTGACAGCTTCAAAGCCTGGAAGCTCAGAGAAAGCAGATCAGGCTTGTTATCTACTGCCACCAAATAATGAAGGTGAGTTTTCTGTATCAGATTTGGTATGGGGTAAAGTAAGGAGCCATCCTTGGTGGCCTGGCCAGATATTTGATCCATCAGATGCCTCCGAGAAAGCAATGAAGTATAATAAGAAGGACTGCTATTTAGTAGCATACTTTGGAGACCGAACATTTGCATGGAATGAAGCATCTTTGCTAAAACCTTTCAGGTCATACTTTTCTCAGGTTGAGAAGCAGAGCAATTCAGAAGTATTCCAGAATGCTGTTGATTGTGCCTTGGAAGAAGTTTCAAGACGAGTGGAGCTGGGTCTGGCTTGCTCATGTGTGCCAAAGGATGCTTATGATGGAATCAAATTTCAGGTTGTTGAAAGTGCTGGAATCCGGCCAGAGGCAAGTACACGAGATGGTGTTGACAAGGATACAAGTGCTGGTTTGTTTCAACCAGATAAATTAGTGGGTTATATGAAAGCATTAGCGCAGACTCCAGCTGGTGGGGCTAATCGATTGGAGCTTGTGATTGCAACGTCTCAGTTGCTGGCCTTCTATCGTTTGAAAGGTTACTCTGAACTGCCTGAATATCAGTTTTGTGGAGGGTTGTTGGAAAAGTCAGATACTTTAGGATTCGAGGATGAAGTGATTGATCATGCATCGGCTGTTTATGAGGATCATGGGCAAATTTCATCTGGTGAGGAGATTTTGCCAACTCAAAGAGTCTCTTCTCGCAAATGCAAACATAATTTGAAGGATTGTATCAGTCCCAGAAAAAAAGAGAGAAACTTGTCTGACTTGATGGGTGACTCGTGGGATTCTTTGGATGATGAAATTGGGTCTGATGGGAAAGCAAACAATAAATTAGTTTCTCCATCTTCTGGCAAGAAAAGAAAAGGCTCTGATACCTTTGCTGATGATGCATCTATGACAGAAGGGAGGAAGACCATATCTTTTGCAAAAGTGTCTTCAACCACAACTCTTCCCAAGCCTTCCTTCAAGATTGGCGAATGCATTCAAAGAGTTGCTAGCCAAATGACCGGGTCTCCTTCTATCCTGAAATGTAATAGCCAGAAGGTAGAAGGAAGCAGCGATGGCCTCATTGGGGATGGATCTGATACTTCATCTGTGCATCCTGAGGATGCTGAGATAAAGAAAATGATCGTTCCAACAGAATACTCGTCACTTGATGAATTGCTATCACAGCTTCACTTGACAGCACAAGATCCCTCGAAAGGCTATGGTTTCTTGAACATCATCATTAGTTTCTTCTCTGATTTCAGGAACTCGGTGGTTATGGACCAGCATGATAAAGTAGGTGGTAAGAGAAAATCTTCCCATTCTTCTGTTGGTTTTCCAGAAACATTTGAATTCGAGGATATGAATGACACATATTGGACAGACCGTGTTATTCAAAATGGTTCTGAAGAGCAACCACCACGTAAAAGCAGGAAAAGGGATAATCTTTTTGTGCCTGTTGTTCTGGATAAACCCAGCGGTAGGTCAAACTCTAGGAAACGCTATTCTGATAGCAGTTATGATGTATCAACCCAGAAACCAGTTGGTTATGTGGATGAGAAGGCCCCGGCAGAGCTTGTAATGCATTTCCCTGTGGTGGATTCAGTTCCTTCAGAAATAAGCCTAAATAAGATGTTCAGGCGCTTCGGACCACTAAAAGAATCCGAGACAGAAGTTGATAGGGATACCAATCGTGCCAGAGTAATTTTCAAGAGGTGTTCAGATGCAGAAGCTGCTTATGGGAGTGCTCCAAAGTTCAACATTTTTGGTCCAATTCTTGTGAATTACCAGCTCAACTACACTATATCTGTTCCATTTAAAACTCCACCACCAATCCTAGATGAGGAAGATGTAACTCTTTTTCTTCAATATTGAAGTCAATCTGGTTTGATACTCAGGTAAATATTTGCAGCCGGATGATAATTTCCTACTGTATTAGGAATGTCTTTTTCATACGGTTTCTTGGTAAATATTTGCAGCCGTGTGATAATTTCCCTCAGTACTTGAAATGTCTTCTCCATATGGCTTCTTGGTAGAGCTTGATTTACTTAGAACTGGTTACCTGATTTAGGACAAATAATGACTTAATTATGATTCACAATTATTTTGACATAAACTCATATACTCGTAGTAGCCATATCTATCTATCTATCTATCTATATATAAAAAGTACCATTTATATCTAAACATTTTATTAGAGTAAAATATCCTTATTTCCCCCCCTCAAATTTCCTTATTATTTCTAATTCCAAATAGAGATAGAATTCATAGCAGGTCAAACCTCTTCTTTTTTATCTTGATGTATTACCTTGCTTTCCCAACAAAAATAGGAGGCATAGATCAAATTTCCTAATTATTCTACGGTATTATTTTACTACCCCTTCTGCTTTGATGCTGGTACATCTTCTATTATTGCCTGCTATTGTTTTTTTTTTTTTTTTTCAACGTGTCCGTTTTTGCTTGTATTTGAAACTAAATAACTCCATGCTATTTCTTAGTAGAAAAAGAGCTCACAGGTATTTCCATACATGCCCTCATTTATTTAATAAAACAGCAATATTTCAACAAATCATTTGGTGTATAAATGTATTTTTTAAATAATAAATTAATTTCCAATTAACCAAATTATACAGAGTCAAAATTACTAGTAATATTGAACATTTGAATTTGTTCAAGAGCGGAGAGTGCCTGGAAACCAAGAACTTTTGCGGGGGACGCGACGTTAGGCATCTTGATTTCTGGGATAATGGGATTGGCAAGTCTCGGGAGTCTGGACCACTTGGATGGAATGATACATGTGTGCTTGGCGTGCATGCCTTTCATTGGGTGATATGCTCTCTTAATGAAGTTGTGAATACTGATCTCCTGCCAAGACTTCGAATTGTCCTGAAAGTTCTCCCTTTCAAAAAACTAGAAACATTTTGAGGAAACGTAAGTACTTCAACACTCTGGAGATTAACTTGTCTGTCACTGCTGTAGGACGCCATAACAGGATCTTTATAGCTCCTCCTCACTTGTTTGGCTTCCTCGGTTATCTGAAGTGCTGCTTTTATATACTGTTCAATTTTTATGATAGGAGATGGCTGGTGTTGAAAATACATGCAGACACAACATAGCTGCTGGTGATGTCTGGCCTATACTTCACCAATGAGTTCGCTGGAAAAAGTAACGAGGCTAACAAGTTAACCGTGCTGCTGCTGATGTTTGGCGTCTATTCAGCAGACGGGTTTGTTGATGAAGATAACCAGACTAATAATAACGTATTTTGCTGTATCTTCCACTTGAGGTTCACTTGACTGTCCTAAGCAGGGTGGTAGAAGGTTGCCTTGTTAAAAAATCTCAGTAGCTTCAGCTTATTGCATTGTAAAGAGGCTTGTTAGCGGAACGTAGGTAACTTTCTTGATGAGTAGGAGATTCGACCATGGAATCATGCTGCCTGTTCTTCGTTTTTGGTTGGTGGGTCCACATGTCAGGTAGAACGACTTTCCTTCAATATGAAACTGCGAGAGAGGAAGAACACCTTTGTTCATAAGCTGAACGCGCCGGCTGTTTAGATGCTATATTTGGCAGGTGGCCGAGTCTATCGCATGTTTCCGGTGCTCGCTTTAAAGAAGCGATGGCCTTGTTCTTCGTTTGATCATTCGGCATGTGAAGCACAAAGTTCAATAAAAGATCAATTCTTTCTTTTTTTGCTTTTCACGTGAAAAGCTGATCGGAAGAGATAACCAAATATTATTCCCGGTTGCTTATCATCGTTAAAACTTCTGGACGGAAATATACTTTAAACTGCCTCCTCTCCCTTAGTTCTTTTCTTTGGATCGTCTGCTCTCACCTTCAATCACTCCATATCTGTTATCAAGAGCTGTTGATCTACTAACCGAACCTTTTTTTTTTTTAGCAAAACATTGGAGAATCCGCTAGAAGGAGCACCGTCCTAAAACCACCGCTTTTGAAATTTTCTAAAAATATGGTAATCCCATTTTGATGCAGTGATTTTTTAGCACCGAGTTTTTTAATTATTGGTTTTCAACAACTTATTAGCCACATGGTCTGCATGCTATTAATTTTTATTTTTATTTTGCTTTTAGACATGTTATTTTTTTATTCTGTTTTTTTTTTTTTTTTTCCATTTAGTTGTTATGCATCTGTACAAGATTTTGAAACTGCTAGCAAACAATTTCCAGTTAGAAAATAAATTGAAATTATTTGTCATATTTAGCAAACATTTGTTGTTTTGTCGCATAGAATTGCGATGATGTTATTGATGATACATATATTCATGTACATGTATCTCAAGAAAATAAAATTTTATTTATTGATAGAAAAAAAAAGTCAACACAAAACATAGTTTTGTTATACAATTCATTTTTTTTTAGACAGAATGGGAAAACAATGCTCATGATATTTTTATTTAAAAAAAATTTTCTTGACAATTCAAATATAAATTTTTTAAAACTTCTTGAAGGTAAATAAATTACAATAATTAAATGTTATTTAAATTTATAGTACATGTATTATGAATTTTCAAAATAACTTATATTTTTAAAAATATTATTTGATTACTTGTTATTGCAAGAAAATATTATTTGATTGATGTTAGATATTCAAATGAGTATAAATATTTAGAATTATATAAAGCTAAGAGTTATCATTTTCAAGATATTTGATATAGAGGATAACCAATAAGTCAGGAAAAGCGATTCAATCTTGTATACTTGTCATTTCACAATATCATTGAACATACATTTATAATATGGAAATAGGAATGAAAAATTTTATAGATTATGCTTGTATACCTCTACAAAAAGCAAGTTGAGGTTGTAATGATATCTATAACACTACATAACTATATTAAAAAAAAATCTCAAAAAGATGTTGCGTTTATAAAATATAATCGCAACCCTAATTTTATTTTATATGATATTTTTGTCGATATTCAATATTCTCAAAATCAATGCAGCTCCATATCATCATGAATGAATTATGTTCATGATGGGATGACAAATAACTTAATGAAATAATTGAGAAACAACTAAAATGTAACATTTTTAAAACATATAACTAAATAATGCACACTAATATTACTAATAAAATGAAAATTCATACATGCATTTCTTGATAATTTTACTACTAAAAGCAATTACAAAAGTTATTTATCAAACACATATAAAATTGCTTTTAAGATAAATAATTTCAATTATAATTTTAACCACACATATATTTTATTATCATAAATCATATATATATATATATATATTACGAACCATAACCACACAAGTAAGTACTCTCCCAAACACATTGTCAGACGAATCATTGTTTCTCCCGCGGCCATGCCTTTAATTATTAGCCGAAAAGACTTGACCTTATTGGACAAAACCTGTAAATGGCGCGTAATTGAGCCATCATCCTTTACGTCCCTAAATCGGAGCCTATAGGATTATTCACTTTTACCATTTTGAAAAAGATAAAAATTAGAATCTTCAATGCCGCTCCTCAGCACAAAATATCAACAACAACAAATAATAATAATGACAGCAGTTTTTTTTTGTTTTTCTTATTATAAATAACGACTTCAATTACTCAAAAATTTATTTCTCTTTCACTCGTTATCAAAATTTAAAATTTTCCCTCTCCATAAACTTCTCTCCCTCTTTCTAAATATTATTAGTATTATATTTGTGTTAAAAAGACTTCAAGAACTGAAGAAGAATCCTTGAATGAACGAGAAGAACACAAAATTCATAAAAAATGTCCGCTGTAAGAAATTTTCAAGATTTTCAATTCTCAGGTACTTTCTCTCTGTGTTTCTATGCAAGAAAGATTGGTTTTGATGTTCTTTTTTTTTCTTTTTTCTTTTTATCTTCGTTTTATGTTGAGTATTTCTTAATCTTTTTTTCCTTCTGTTTTGAAATGCCCTGTATTTTGTCATTGAAATTTAATCCCCTTGTGCTTTTGCATTTAATGGATTTCCTTTTCCTTTCCATTTCATGGATTTATTGTATTCCTGATACTATAAGGAATGCCAAGAATTGCTGTAATAACTGTTTATGATGCAAGAAATGCCTGGATTTTGTTTTTTGTATTTATTTTCTATAGATATCGGTGGATGGAAAGAAAGAGAGAACAAATTTGTTTTTCTTATGTCCCAATTAAGGGTTTTTTCTTTTTTCTGATGTTTAATAAATGTGAAAGATCGTCTTAATAATGGTGATGGAAAGGAAAACACTGAACTGTGCCCTTTAAAGAGAGAAGAATTAGTACATATCAACGTTCTTGGTTTTCTTTGGTCCCATGCTTGCTTTTAATCTTGGGGTGTAGAAATTGTTGCTTCTATACCTTTTACCTTGGTCCCTTTGATTTTGCAGAAGTTTCAGAGAGTAGAAAGAAAGTTGATGTTCAGAGCCTGGATCCTCAGCATCTTCAGAATCATGTTGATAGAGTTGGACATAGAAAGACGGATGCTTCACAGTCTGAATCCGAGTTTAACTTGCGCCAAAGTTTGGCATGGGACAGTGCCTTCTTCACCAGTCCAGGTTTGCTTCCTAGGTTGACAAAAACCTGCTTAACAAGTGCTGCCAATTGTTGTCATCGGATGAAAGTTGGAAATATGAATGTGTTCTCTGCTTCCATAGGAGTTCTGGACCCTGAAGAGTTGGAGACGCTTAGTATTCGGGTTGTGGATAATGGAGTAGACACAGCTGGGGGTGGGGATCTGAGGTCTGTACCCTCTCGACCAGAAGGGAAGAGTGCAATTGATGAGTGCAGTTTGCGCAAAAGTTTAACTTGGGATAGTGCCTTCTTTACAAGTTCAGGTGACGTTGTATATGGTTTAGAAGTCTCTGTCAAAGCTCCATATGTAAATCAATGCTTGTTCTTCTTGTAATGTTGTGTGCATTTCATGTTTCGTTGTGGTAATTGTAATAGAAAGTTTACTGCTCTCAGGAGTTTTGAGTGCTGAGGAGCTGTCTTTTGTTAACGGAGGATTTCGACTATCACAAGGACATACACGTCCTGGGATTAAAGAAGTCTGGAGGTCTGCTGAAGCAAACTCAACAAGAAATGCCGATGCTTACTCCCTTGCAAGCCTTGAGATTGATCTTTTTGACAATATTAGAGTGTCCATGCAGAAATCAAACGATGCATCATCCACTAAGGAAACTTCATCTAGAAAAGTTAGAAGAGGAAATGAAATGCAGAGGGGTAAAAGTAAGTATTTGCTGTTTCTATATATATATATCTAGGCATTGAGAGTGAAGCAGGCAGTTATTCTTTCAATTTTGGGACGAATTCTATTTGTCCTTGTCTGGCTGTGAAACGATTTCATTCTATCATTGAGTCTCATTCCTTCTGAATATGATTGCTGTCCATCTTAGCCATGTTAGGCTAACCAAGCAAAAAAAAGAATCATAATTTTTTTCCCTGTAGATTTGTGTCATTGTAACTGCTCAATTGTCTTTTAAATTTTCTTAGCTTTATGCTGTGTGCATTTCCTTGTGATATGTATCTTGTTCTCCTGTATTCACCCTCAGTAATCACCTGTTCAATTCGATACTCATACTGCTTTTGTCGTTTCTTCAGCTTCAAAAACGTCGGATGCTTCCTCTCGATTAAGAGTAAGTAGTGTTGATTGATATTCACTACATCATTTTATTGGTACTGTACCAAGGCCTCACCTATGCATCATCTGAAATGGTCACCAGTTCGCTTTAATTTCATGGTTTAGCTTAAGTAGCCATTAAAGAGGTGTTCTACTGTAAATAGGAACTGAACTTTTGAATGTGATTAAGTAACATCAACTGCATGATTACCAGCCAAAGCAGGGACCTAATAAAGAATCCAAATCGTTTATCAAGTCACCAAATATATTCTGCCAAAATCGCAATCTATCCGCAGCTCCCAACAAAAGGGCCTCTTCGGGTGCAAACCATGTTAAATTGGAAGACAAAGGTGCACAAGCTGCTTCTGGTAAGAATTTCAAAAATTGATTCATCATCATAAGAAAGATACTGTTGTTGGTAATGACCTGTATGTTTATTCTTATAGGGAGAACCAAGATTGTGTCAAAGAAAACTTGTATCCGGGATTCATGCAGTATTATCCGTAGTTCAACACCACCAGTGAAATCATCTTCTTCGGCTGCACCCTTTGGGAAAGAGTTTGGAGGATCTGGCTGTGCTCCAAATTTCACTGTTAAATCTTCTCCAGATTCTCTGAGGAGAACAATTAATTCCCAGGTCTCTGCTTCTGCTTCAATCTCTAGAACTCCCCGACAGCATTCGACTGGAAACATAAAAGAGCTGGTGAATGCTAGCAACTCTACTTGTTTGTTATCCACACCCAAGTCGTCATCCTGTACATCGCCTGCTAGTTCCACAGATGGATGCTCCTCAGAGTCATCTTCCATAATTCTCAGCACAAGATTTACTGCCATTCGTGCAACTACAGCATGCAGAGGGATTTCTTTCAGCAAGGATGCCTTTCAAATATCAGATTCTAAGAGACGTCAATGCAGTGAATCTTATTTGATTCATGAAAGTCATGAAACAAAGTTCATGAACGCACAACTCAATAAAATCCCAGAGCGAACCAGTCTTATCGCATCCATTGTTTCAAAAGGTTTACAATCTTCAAGTCTCCGAATGCCATCGCCAAAGATTGGATATTTTGATGCGGTTGGTTTTTTTTCCGTTCACCTTTTTTATTTGAATGCTTTCCATTTTGCTATGAGTAGATTTGAAACAGTTAATTTCACATCTAGGTAGAGATGCATGCATTGTCCAGTAAATGCTTTAAATGCATTAAGAATTCTTCTTCTCCCAGGGAAATTCCGTGGATATAACACCAAATGGAGGCCTGAAGTTTTCTGGTGTACAATCCACTTCCTCCAAAAACAGAAGTGGTATTAGTAATGCAAATGGAGCTGCAGATAGAACAAGAAATAGAATGCATCAATTGGTGGGAACCACATCGATATCTGTAAATAGAGCAGGCGCAAAGGAGCCGGTCTGCTCACAGGAGAAGAAGCAACCTTTGAAGGAGCTTGAAGTTGTTAAGGCACATGGTCCTGAAAATAAAGTGCATAGATTTAATGAAGATAACAAAGAGAATATAGGTAGTTTTGAAAATCAGGTTGATGACCTGAGTAGACGTATGGAAGGCATTGCTTTTTAGGAGGGACTTGGTTACGTAGTTTGAAGTAAATCAATGTCCTTTACAGTTTGCTATCTAGATTATTTACAAGGGTGTTGGATTTTCCTTAATTGTTCAACCAAAGAATTCCATAGTGATGGCTGAATTATGACTTTGTAAGCGTCTTCTCCCCCTATATTGATGCGGTCATAAAGCATATCGACGAATCAACAAATCTGGGTACTTTTCCTAGTGAACAGATAAATCTAAGAAACTCAATGGATAGCTGTTCTCTCTTCATATCTCTTATTTCTGGGTAAACTGCTGTTGCATGATCTAGTTTGTGCATCATTGAGAATTGGATATGCTATATTGACGAGCTGAGCGTCAGATATCACTTCTTGTCCGAACACTTGTGATCAAGCAACTATCTTATCCATAGCAGGACTAGATGGAGATGGGAAATGGATCCAGGTTAGGACACAACAGTTGCTTACAAGCGACGGGACTTGAAGTAAATGGCTTGCCTTATTTTTTCACCTTCTCCCTGTAGAAGGCCAATACCAGTTGTGGCTTTGACTAATTTTCACAACAATCAAACTAGTTTTTTTTCTGTTAAAATGGATCGATCACAAATGACTTGCTAAAAATATAAAGAGCTTGAAGCTAAATCTCCTACCTAAGAAATATATGGATCTGTTTGGCCATCCCAGGCTCAGTTAATAATTCAGTAGAACAAAATACAGCAAAATAAGGGCACCACAATGCAGAAAAATGTCATCAAACATCACCATTCTACTCCAAAATTTTGTTATCTCAAGTCGAACAGATTCGTTTTCTAATTTATGGAGTCGTCATTTGCAAAATTCTGCAGTACATTTTAGAGCCTGCCATAGATAAAAGGGTAAAATAGGAAGGCGGATGAATCAAGGAAAAGCTCTCCCAGCAAATCTAAG
This sequence comes from Populus tomentosa, assembly GCA_018804465.1. NCBI lineage: Eukaryota > Viridiplantae > Streptophyta > Magnoliopsida > Malpighiales > Salicaceae > Populus > Populus tomentosa. The sequence continues at coordinate 2,470,931 of CM031983.1, read as the reverse complement.
ACCTTGGCTTTTCCTTCTTCTCTTTAAACAGTGCAAGAAGGGATACACCTGACACCTTCACCACCTTGAACCTGACTCCAGGAATATCTCCCACAGCATGTCCCTTTCGTCCAAATCCAGCAATCAAAACCTCATCCTAAGCACCAAACAAACTACAAATTAGATCTAGCATATACAAGGCAATGATCATAACATAGAAGACTTTTCCATTTCAAGCTTTCTAAGAAAAGATGACTTCTGACAACAAATTTCTGCTAAGCAATTTCAGGAACAACAGTGTCCCATAAATAATTGACCTAAGCGTCAGGAAATACTAGAAGAGCAAAAGATAATAAAGATCAGTAAATTAGGCTCCAACTGTTATCTCCTTTGAAACTAAATATCATAGTGCATTATTGGTCGGCTAATAAAATTTTATCGTATTAGGCTTATAAACTTTTAACACTTTAAAACCATGCAAATAACTTGCATTTTCCTCGATGTAGTTTAAGCAACCATCATTGGGTACAAAGGCAGCAATTTTCTTCCCATTCTTGATCAGCTGAACACGAGCACATTTTCGGATAGCAGAGTTTGGCTGCTTTGCCTCAATGCCACTGCATAAACCAATTAATAAACATCCAAGCCCCAGTTGTAAGCACTATGAATATGGTAGCAATCCTTGAAACATGAAATAATGGGAAACAAACCTTACATCTTTTCAAGAACAATTCCCTTAGCATGGGAAGACCCAGCAAATGGTTTCTTCCACTCATTTCCAAGGTTAGATTTCTTGTATGACTTGTCAGCCCACCTTTGTCTTCTACGGTGGGACTTCAGCTTGCGACCAGCTCCCATTCCACGAGTCTTACTGTATTACACACATTGCCCAAGTTACAAACCCACGCATTTTCTATAGTACCATGCCACTGTCATTAAATCCTATTCTAGTTCCAACACAGGAAAAAGGTGCAGCACTGCTCAAATTCCTCTTACTAAAACAATTGAAAATGACTTATCAGTGCACAACCGGTAAATACATCTACAGATTGCAGCGTGAATAATAAATTAAGCGTTCATATAAGCATTTTTAGCCGCAATCTTCACTTACTGAATCGCAATCAAGGAAAAAACTTAAAACAATTGCCAACGATCCAATCAATTCAAATCAATTCAAATCAACACAAATCAAGGGTCAGACATAACAACACAAGAAATTATATACAGTTGTAGCTTAAAAAGAAAAACACACATGCTAACAACAACCCCGTTAATTTACAAAGCAAGAGTTTAACCAAAAAACGCAAATAGATCACAGTTTGAAAATGTTTTTTTTTTTGCAACATAAACCATAAAAGGTTCGAACTTTCACAGTTTATTGAAACATTTTTCTCAGCGACCCTTTTTGAGATTAAGAAAAACTCAGTTTGGAAACATCAAAAAGATCTCAATTTTATCAAAACAAACTGAAACGCGTAACCACTTGATAACTGTAAACTAGAAAGCAAGCACAACAGAAACAGAGACATAAATGACTTAGCAAAACAGAACAAAAGGTGCGCATTAAGAGAGAGACTAACCCCATTTTGGCTGAGAAAAGTGTTGCTAGGTTGAAGAGACGGGGATTAGTTGTTTAATGCAAGGACAGAGTATCCGCCTAGTGGAAAAAAGAGGAACACCAATTCGGTGATTGGGAGGTGTATTAAAGGGTCTGTTTGGTTGCTTGCTATTTTCATGAATCGACGAAAATAGTCTTTTGTTTTGAATATTATTACGGATGTGTCCTGGTGATCTTTCAGTTTCTCTTTCTCTTTCGGGGCTTTGAAGGATAATTGATTATAAGAGCCCATTACAGATCACACTGACCCAGAAATCCGTTTGGGCTCACAAGCCCAATAGAGCGTGCAACCCTTCTTAGGCTCTCGACAGATTTTACACACCAAGAAGGATTTTTAAATTGCTTTTCTGTACTTGTTTAAATTAATATTTTTTTTATATATTCTTTATAGTTTTAACATGATAATATAAAATATAAAATTATTATTTTCATGTATTTTTAATTAAAAATAAATTTTAAAATCACCTTCATATCAACATCCATAACTATTTTAAAATAATATTTCTATTTTAAAACACTATTTAAGTATTTTAAATTCTCGTGTTATTATTCTATTCATCATTATTTTATTGATCTAAAGTAAAAGAAAAGGAAAAATACTCTCAAATTAAATCAATTTTGAATAGTCCACTTGTATTTATTTTTGAAAAATTACTTTTACTCGAATAAATTAGGCCAGCCTTTTTTATTTTTTCCTAAATTAAATCCGTATTCAATTTCCACGTTGTTATATTATTCCAGTATTATTGAAATGCTAATGAGTAGATTGCTTGATTTTTTTTTTTCATCTCATTCTATACTTCGGGACCGCAGAGACCATTTGATCTGGCGTGTCCATAGCAACAACATTCAATGATTAATGACTGCCGTGCAACACTTTTGGCAAAATGAGGAAGATTATAAGTGATTTTGCAGATATAGTTGATACTTTATATTATATAAAAAGTAACATTAAAAAATTTATTCCGTTTCCCTTACTAATTTCTTACAATATCCATTAATTAAATAATATTATCAGCTATAATATTTGTATAAATTAATACAAGCACACCAGCACTTGAAATTCCAAGCAGATCCTTCCTAGTAAGAGGATAGACTAACAGGTGAACTACTTGAGCCAGCCCTTTGGGGTAGGGGTAGTGAAAAAAACTGAAAAATTAATTAAATTAAAAAAATTAAAAAAAAATAATTGAAAAAATTAAATTAGGAAAAAAAATTGATTAGAATTTTAAAAAAACCATCAAACTGAATTAAAATCGAGTCAAACCGGTTTAAACTAGTTTTGCTCTAAAAAACTAAACAGAACCAAAACCATTTCTGTTTTTTTTTTTTAAAAAAAATTGATTTAATTATTTTTTTTTAATAAAAATCAAACCAAACCGAAAATAATTTTCTCCAACTCAGGGTCAGGGTCAAGTGGGACTCGAGAAAAGTCATGGATTCGTCTGGGTAACACTAAGGTAAGTCAAGAGTAGAATATCACCATAATATGTTTCTCGTGAATCTGCTGATCCTGGATTACAAGTAATTGTGGTAAATTTCTGGAAATCTTTGTGGAAAGGTTGGTGAGGAGGGCGGCTTCCTTCACAGGAATGCGGATGTGATCTTACTCTCGAGAGAGAAGTAGCCAGGGGTAATTGCCATTTTCTAACCGATCGAAATCATAAAAAAGAAACTGAATATGCTACCCCATATGAGATCAACAAAGCTGACACGAAGTGTATTAATGTTCAAACTGTCAAAAAATTAAGAACAATGAAGTCCACCATGATCTAATCATATAAGATCAAGAAAGCTGACACGATATTTATTAATGTTCAAACTATCAAAAACTTAAGAACAAAGAGGTCTACCATGATCCAAACCATACTGAAACAAACAGTGATTATCTGACAAGAAGTGAAAACAGCTGATCTCAATAAAACAAGGCAATAAAACAAGAGGAGCAAACAGGATTGTCCTTGAAACGTAAAAAACAGCAAACCTCACCAAGAGAGATTTATACACTATCCAACTAATACATAAAGGGCATATATAATCCCTGGAATATATCCCAGTATGGTCAACAGCAAACATATCCAAAACTCCACCTGCATATTCAATAACCAAAAAACCGAAACCAATCAGCCTTTTTCCCAAAGCAAAAGTAATCATAAACATGAAATGATGATTGCAAAAAAAGGGTGTTGTTCAAAGTGAAGAATTATTACTCCACAGCCATAACGCAGGAAGACCCCGACGGGTGGAAGGATAATCGCCAATATCACTTCTAGGAAGGTCTCTGAACCCATGTTGCTCTCGTTGGTGATGGTGGTTGTGTTGTGGTGTTTTAATATCCTAAATCGCAGCTAAGCTTAGCTACCGATAACTTTAGCTATCACGAAGAAGCAGGGGTTAGAAGACAAAACAACAAAAATGGTGTCACAGACGTAGAGATTTAGGGTGCCACGTGTGTGAAAGTTTGGACAGGTGTGTAGTCTTACCGATCTTGTAGTGTTTCCTTTTGACTTGTACGAAGACACTGGGTTTGGATCTGATCAACAAAAGATCCGAATTCAGTCCTTGATGCTGCCGACACATGTGAAAAGATCAGGATACTTCACTAACAATGTGCCTAATCTGGTGGCTGCTCCGATTGTTTGGTCACGGGTTCGAGTTCCATTACCAAGATAGCATATCCAGGTAGAGTAGCATGAAATTTCTACGTTATAACTCAATTAACCGCACGCCCTTCGTCCCTAAGAATTTCAAAGCTTGTTGTTTAGTTTCAAGTCGAACATCAAGACGATAATTACTATCATTCTGGCAAAATATTCAAGAAGGGGACCAAGAATAAAGTCGCGTAAATCAATTTTATGTTACGGGCCGCTTGTGTTGCCACACTTTGAGGCGATCAAGTTTTTTGTCTAGAGCCAGAGAACCCTTTCAAGTCTGAGAGAGGGCACACATTTCATTATTCTCTGTATCTTAAACCCGTGCCTGCCACCAAATACTTTCAAGGAAACAGAAGAAACGCTTAGGGGGCACTGCCTTTCATGTAACAGACAGGATTTGCAACCTATCACAGTCGTAATCTTTTGAAAAGCAGGCTTTCTTTGCTGTGCGAACACTTGTCTTGCTTATTTGCACAACATGAAATATCGTCTCAATAAATCAGCTAAATGGCTTCGCTAATTCACATTATTAATGTTTCTAGCTAGCCATTTATTTTCATGCAAGTGATTCAGATGACGTGTTTGATTATCGAGCATTTAGCTAAGCAAATCTTAATTCAGACAAATGCAGAATCAAGCAATATCCATTGCGACTTGCCAATGTCATACTACTCTTATCACACCAGCTAGAGGTGGTCTTCGTCCAAGGAATAAGTTACTGCACACCCATAACTGCTGTTTTGTAAAATCTGATAGCATGTTTGACCAATTGGAGATGGAACACAAAGGAATAAGCTATTGCACATCCATATTATACTACTACGTCACAAATTAAGTATCCAGTGACAAGCTTGATAAAAACAAAATCTCAATGTCCGAAAAGGAGATGGACACAACAGCGATGAGAGGCAAAGAGGGGAAGTTTCATATTGCAAATCATTTCAAATAGAAAATAGCTGCAATTGGAACTAAACGATGCTCGAAATTACACTGCCTACCTAAGAAGAGAAGTAAACAAATTCATAACTCCAAGATGAATCTCTTATTGAAAGGGAACCTTAATGATTTTGTTGACAATTCATTTAGACGGACAAGTAATTAGCTCAAATATAAAAGTATTCAAAAAAAGGAGACGTAGCCATTGGTATTTTGCAAGCATCAAACAAGGAATTTTCCAAACAAACAAGGAAACAAGTCGAACGCTGGCTCAATCAAAGTTTTTTGAACTAATTTTCTTCCTGAAACAAGAATTTATTCAAAACCAACCGACCATCAAGACTGATAAACCTCCGGAAGCTGAAGACCTACACTTCCAGCTGATTTTCGTAGTGTTTTTTTCATTTCATCCGATCTGTCCACAGCAATGTTGTAAGAGAACAGCAACTCCTGCAAAAAACAATAGCCAGCACCAGCATTGCATTTAAGCAACACCATAAAATGCTTTCTGCTAAAATACGACCCACATGCAAAACAAAGAAAGAACATTCCTACAAGAACACCATTCTTGCCAGTTCATTGGAACAACTATCAAGTATTAAATTAAATTCATTTCAGAGGTTTTAATAAAATTTCATATTTGAAATCATCTTGAGTGCAATTGAATTCCAAATGAAATTTAATCTCTAAAATTGATACAAAAATAAAGCTAAAGTGGTTATAAGGATGATATAAAAAATAAAATGAATAGAATTTTACAAATATATGAATTCGATTTATTTACTAATTAAATTCAAATTAAACACTAAGAATTGATTTCAAACAACCCACAAGTACACTACAAGGGAACCCCTTCTCCTTCCTGAATTCCTCTAGCCCCAAGGACGGAGAAATTATAACTTAAACCTGGTCCTAACTTGGACTTTGATATCTCATACCAAGTGACTTCACTCAAAATTAAAAAGGCTACGCCAGCACTGACTAGAAGTACCATATTAGCAAAAATTAACAATTGGCTTATGCCCCTCTATCAAAGACATCAAGAAAAATGGAAAACTAAAATAAATTACCATCAATCTTAATACCATTTTAGATACCAATTAACATTTTAATTACCTTGTGATGCTGCACGCTGTTAAGTAAGAAAGTGTAATCACGAGCAAGCTTAAGTTTTTGCTGAACAGAAGATTGGTCTAAAACATTGCAGTTCTTTCTAAACTCTTGCGTTATATAGTCTCCAAAATGATTCTTATACCCTTCTTTGCCTATGTGTTTGTTGACAGATTTGAGAAGATCCCTATATATCTTTGAAGCTTGTAATGTCTTGGAACTCATCTCCGCAAAAAGAAATCAAATTTTGTACCTTTGTTTGGTTACTGAGAAAGTGTAGGAATTGACCAGAAGCGAGAAGCGAGATGCGAGAAGGGAGGATTTTTATCTCAAGGGGTTTTCTTGTTGGGTCGTAGGGCTCAAATATTATAGCCCATTTATGGGCCCAATGGAAGCCCAACGGAACAAAAAAAAAAAAACAGGGGTCCCTTTTGTTTCTTCCTACTAATTCTACAACAACGTAAGCTGAATCTGATCTCGGTGTCTGTGAAGAAGAGGAGGGAGACATGTCGCGACAAAGACCAGGGAAGGCTCCTCTGCCTCCAGCTGAAGTGGTAATTGAATTACGAAACCACCCTTTTTAACTCATGGTTGGATGCAGAGAAAATTGGATTCGTAATATTGTTGTTTTGATGGGCTGTATTGATATATTTTGTTGAAAGTGGATGTTGATAATGGGAAGCATAAAATTTTAGCACGAAATTGTCGAATCATACATCAGCTATGCAAATGAGATAAAAAAAATGTAAAGCTTGTGATTTCTTACAGTTGATGCGGGGTTTGTCTGCTTTTTGTGTAAGAAGAAGGAAGATTGTTTCTAATGGCTTTGCATTGTGTTTTTGGTGTCAATTGTAGAATATTGAGAAATTGGAGAAAATGATAAATGAGGGTAATTACTATGGAGCTCAACAGATGTACAAGTCTATCAGTGCAAGGTATTAATTTTACCGTGTATTTTTTTTCCCAAGTGAATCTTGTTTTAGTGATGTTTGTGCAACTGATTGCATTGGTTTTTACTAGTCTAGATAGATGTGAATAGATTCAATAAATGTAATTTTGTTTTGGTACACAATTGGGGCACATGCATGTGAATTGATATTTAAACTTGTTCCCATTTGTTTTCTTCTGAGATGATTCTTCCGTATGATATTGAAACTTAATTTGTTACAGATATGTATCTGCTCAAAGACATTCTGAAGCTTTGGACATTCTTCACTCGGGTGCGTGCCTCCAGCTGAAAAACAGCCAGGTTATTCTCTTTCAAGTCCATGGTTACTAATTCTGTCAGGTGATTTTTGGATGCTAATATTATTAAATAGAAGCCAATGGGAATGTGAAGTTTTTCCTGTTAAAGAAAAAGATTAGGCTGGATGCTGAGATATCCAAGCTGCCTTCATAAGCTGATAATTGGTTTATACTGTGTCCGACTGGTTACACGATGAGTATGAGAATATGAATGAAAAATTCTGATATGGTAGGAAACTTTGTTAAGTCCCTGCTATTAAAATTGATTGATGTCAAAGGTTGATGGGTAGTCAGCATATTAGAATGGAGGAAGCATATCAAAGCTGTTGACTGCTAGAAAATACATTATCTGTCAATCCATTTGAAAATTTCTTATGTTTTTTGCCTGCAAGTACATGGATTCACAAATGCATAGCCTCCATTAAGTTGGGATGCAACTTTGCATATTTTAGATGTAACTTGTCCAACTGAATTGGGATTAGGGATGTTAGCTTAGGATTTTCTTTCCCCCGAAAGCAATCTTCTACACGTGAAAGTCAGGCTATCATTGTTCCATTTCATTTGCTAGATGATTTACTTTTTTTGTTTTGTTTCCTGAGTTGGATGTTTGAGTAGTGTTTACATAATGTGTGCATAGTGGAATATATTGCTGGATTTCCAGACTATTCTCATACTAGAATTACAATTTACTCCATAACAAACCAATCTCAGGTTACTTGTGGGTCGGAGCTTGCTGTGATCTTTGTGGAGACGCTTGTTAAAGCAAAAGTTCCTTATGATGATGATGTTCTTGGTTAGTTCAAACTTAGTGATATGGCTTGTAATGCTTTTCAACCCTCCCTTGATCAATTTTAGATGTTATGATGTGGTTCTTAATGCTTTCTAATTCTCCCTTGCTGCAGTTTTCAAAAAAGAAAAAAAAAGGGAAAGAAAGAAAGAAAGAAAGAGGGTGCTTTCTTTCATTTGTTTTGTTACTGAGATTTTAGTGCCTTGTATGAATATTAAACTAACTTAGAGAGAGTTCTTTCTTTGATTTTCAACCCTCCATTGGTCAATTTTAGATGTTTCGGAGTGGTTAATGTTTCTAATTCTCCCTTGCTGCAATTTTCACAAAAACAAAAGGAGGAAAGAAAGAGGGTGCTTTCTTTCATCTGTTTTGTTACTGAGATTTTAGTGCCTTATATGAATATTAAACTAACTTAGAGAAAGTTCTTTCTTTGATTTTCAACTTTTTTGCATAGCCACGCTGAATGCTGCTGCCTTTTTTGATTTTTCGACAATGTTTCTCTATTAATGATGAGTTAATATCCATCTTAGATCGCATCAGAAAAATCTATAAGACATTTCCTCAGATACCTTTGCCACAAGACTTGGGGGAAGATGATGATATGCAACAACTCAATGAAGCCCTTGGGGCTGCAAAAACACGTGTCGAGTGCTGCTTGTCATTCTTAAAAGCTGCTATCAAGTGAGATATCCTGTCTTTCTCTTTTTGTACTCTTTTGGAAATTATAATATGCTGTTGCGATAATAACTGCAATACATGTGCTTTTGTGGAATAGTTTAAGATGACTTTTTTTCCCTCCTTTATCTCTTCTGGTGGCTGTTAGATTGGGACTGAATAGCCCCTTTTTGGTTGTATAAAGTTGTATGGAGTAAACAGTCCTCTCCATCTGATTTCTCCAGTTTTCTTGTTTCCAAAACCTATGATTTTTTCTTGGAGCTCATGTATAGAACCTGTCTAATGTGGGCCAACCAGCTTGTTATGTATTGGGCTGGAGAAGCTTTTTGTTAATGTGGAGTATATGCATCTATGAGGGTGTTTTAGAGTGTTTGAGTTTCACTTTCATCATACAGAGATGAAAACATGGGAAGATTTGACATGGGGCAAATAATACATGGAGGGAGTGAAAAGAGTATAAGACAGAGACAGTGAGGATGGTTGGTCTGGGAAGGTGTGATGTATAAAAACAAAAAAGATGCATCCGTGTGTATCTGCTTGTAAGAGGAAACAAATATATGCAGTGTGTTTATGTTTGTGTCTACACTTGTACGTAGCACATACTTTGACTGTTTCCTGTGGCACTGATATTAACTGCCTCATTGATGCGGAGCTATTTTGTTTTTAGGTGGTCTGCAGAGTTTGGAGCTCATAGGAATGGATCTCCAGAAATACATTTTATGCTAGCTGAATATGTTTATTCTGAATCTCCTGAGCTGGTATGTCTGAGGTCAAAGTTTGCTATAAGCTCTTTGTTGGATTGATTTGTTTGTAAATAATTGCTGGTGAATTGGCTATTGGTTGGATTATTTTCCTTTCACTCACTCAGAAAAGATGTTGTTTCTTTTAGGTTGTTACAATCATTGTAGGGATGGTATCATATTTCCCATTCGTTTGATTCTGGATGGCTGTTTTCAGCTCTAACCTGCTTTGACAGATTCATTGGACTTTCTTTTTTCCAGATAAATTTTCATTATGCGTTTAAAGTTATGATATTTTGTTCTCTAAAATGCACTGCGTAAGGGATGATATGGAAAATAGAGATCCATATTATGCATGGTTTTAACTTTTAAATCATTTCTATGTGGAGTGATCAATGATACGTGCTGCTTTTGTACAGGACATGACTAGAGTATCATATCATTTTGTTAGAGGCAACAACCCAAAGAAGTTTGCATCTACTATAGTAAATTTTATGGGCAAGGTTAGTCTTAAATGATTCTATATAGATAAATATTATTCAAATTGACTGTATCTATACTGTTCCATCAATTGTTATCTTGTATATTTATAAAATATGTTTATGAAGTGTTTTTAGCTGCTGACTATTGGTCGTATTTGATAGCTAAGATTAATAAAGTATCTCCAAATCATTTGTGTCAAGATTCTAGTCTGCTAAAATATAATCATTTATTTAACATTTATTATCTAGAAGTCATGATTGCTGTAATCTTATGCTGAACAGACCCAGAAACACCATATCCATTATCCAGTAATTTGATGCAATATTTCATTTGTGTCTTATAAGGGTAGGTTTAACTTTTTCTTCGTATTTGATGGATTTCCCACCTTGCAGTGTTATCCCGGTGAAGAAGATTTGGCTATTGCACGAGCAATTTTAATGTAAGCACTTCTAAAACATTAAAAAAAAAAAATTGCCTGTGGTTTTCTGTTATTAATGCCAAGATCATAGAACATGTTAATAATAACCGCTGCAGTTCCTGATCCTTTCCCCATTCCCATTATGTAATGGTAGTCATGTGAAGTTCCAACTTATCAGTTAATTCTCTTCCTCTGGTAGGTATTTATCTATGGGTAATCTCAGAGATGCTAATTTTCTGATGGACGAGCTAAAGAAACATGCACAGTACAAGGAGCATGACCTTCCCCAATCAGATTTGATCCAATTCATCAATTATCTTCTGCCAACGTAAGTTGCATTTTTCTTCCATGGTGGGAATAGACTTTAGAGTTCAATGTCCAAATTGACTAAAAGAATCTTTAATTACTTTTGAGACATCTTTATATGATACTGAAATTAATTTGATTCGCAAGTGTCGGATATTTGTTGTAATTCATCCTTAAGTGGAATTAGCCACTCAATTTTAATCATGAGCTTCTTTTGTGGTTATTTCCTGGAAAGTATTTGGCATATCTGCTTGATGATAAATGATTCTGTGCATTTTTTTCCTGACAGGTTGCAGAGAGATGCTTTACCACTTTTTAACATGCTGAGAAAAAATTATAAGTCAAGCATAGACAGAGAACCTGCATTCAACGAGGTGTGCAATTTTCCTGCTAACTAGAATTTTTTTTACCTGTGGCTTGTGATCAACTTTGGTGTATGTACGAATTCTAACATGATTATGGTTCAGCTACTAGATGAAATTGCAGAGTTGTTCTATGGAGTACAACGTAGAAATCCCTTGCAAGGGATGTTTGGAGATATTTTCCAGGTAAATTTCTCAACATTGTTGACCCTACCATTCAACAACACAGGTTACATAGGCTTAATCCTATCAATTAGGACTTTGATGTTCTGAACGATAATGTGATCTCTTCAAATGCAATATATAATTACATATGATGACAGACAGAGAAACGTTTGCTAGACATCGACGACAAGAAGTGCAGTTTTTCTCCCGTTTCGTTGAAATAACTATGTTACTGATGATTTATTATTTACTGCATTATATGTGAAATATGCAAAATAGAGTTAGGATACATTTATGAGGAAATTATTATTCTTTTCCTTTTCTCTTGCAAGTTGAAATTGTAGTACTTCTCACTGGCGGAATTCTTGTAACATCAAATTTTGCAGATGATGGGCTGATCACAACATGAAGACAAATTGGTTGTATCGGCAACTAAACTGGTCCAGCAACAGGACATTGCTGTTTCCTTAGATGAAATGATCATCTGTTTGATGCGTTAGAAGCATAATTTGAATAGTTGTAAAGTCCTTGTTTTCGAACAGTAGAAGATCTCCTGTAATTGACCAAAACTTTTATCCTTGTCCCCATATAAAATTTTCCCTTTTCTCATTCTTCTTTGGCTAACTTCGCCAAGTATGACAATTGGCATGCCTGTGAGAACAAGTCTGCAAACTTGCAAAATTTAGTTCTCCACCGAGGCAAGTCGTACTTGAAAACGGAGGCCATTGTGCTACCTTTAGTTTCAAATACTTTGACGCAGAAGCATGTTCTTGTAAAAGAAGACAGAATGTCCTTGCTTGGTGACTAGAAAATGGACCTATATTTTTACAGGGGATATTGAAAGTGGCTGGCTCATAGAGGAGATGAATTCCTACACCCCCGGCCCAATCTAGTTTGGAGGTGAGCGGGACAGGATTCTGACCCGACTCCACCTGGCTCGTCAGCAATTACAGAGTGTTAGTCCCTGCGGCTGAAACGACGTCATTTTGTCTAACGAAAGCCAAACGCGACGTCGTTTGAACCTTTCTATCCCTTTTCCGGTTCTCCTCTCCCGTTCTCTGCCACTACCGGCTTCTTCAGCCTGGCCTCTAAACCCCTAATGCGAAAGTCCTAAAAAAATCTAATCAAAGCTCGAAAATTCTCAACAATGGAGACACAATCACAAAATCCCCAAAACCCTAAACCACCAGCACAACATGACCTATTAGAAAACCTAACAAAAGTCCTAACCTCAGAAAACCTCTCGCTTGAAACCCTAAACCCCTACACTCCCCACCTCTCCACAGACCCTAACCTCTTAATCTCTCTGTTTAATTCATAAACCCTAATTCAAAACTCTGACACTCTTCTTCAGTTATTCAAATACCTCCCTCCTTCAATTACCCACCACTCACCTATCCCTTGGCTCTCTCTTCTCCCTTCCCTTCTCCGGCGCTGCCATTTCATTACCGCCTAACCCCTCCTTTACTCTTCATCTCCGCCGAAAAATCCAACTCCCTTCATCGCCTCCTCCTCCACCCCCCAAAAACTCAATCACCCCATCACCTATTTTAGCATTCCAAAACGTCTTCTAGATACTTCCATTGGAGCATATGTCGCGTGCGGTAGGCCCCGCAAAATTTTAACAGAATGAGGAGATCGGGTATGCAGCCTAACTTGTTAACTTGCAATACTTTATTAAATGCTTTAGTGAGACACCCTTCATCGCATTCGATAAGATTGAGCCTACAGCTTGTTTTACTGATTTAATTAAGATTAGTGTTAAGATTAATACGAAGACTTAATATGTTGATTTATTGGTCTTGCATGGGGAACAAGTATGGTGAAGCAATAAGGGTTTTAGGTAAAATGGGGGATTTTTATGCTCGCTGGATATTGTTGCTTGTATTACTATCTTAGATGGTTTCTGTAAGAAAGGGAGATTAAATGAGGATATGAATTTGTTGTTGGACATGAAAAAAAAAATAATGGTACTACATATAATATATTGATTGTAGGGTATTGTAGGTTAGGGTGGTTAGAGGAGTCCGGAAAGGTTATGTAATTAATGTTGCAGAATAATGTGATGCCAGACGTTTGGACGTGTAATGTGATGATTAGTGGGTTTTGTAAACAGGGTAGGATTGATGAGGCGTTGAGGTTGAATGAAGAGATGGAAAAACTGAAGCTGTTGCCTGATGTGGTAATATATAATGCTTTGATTAATGGGTGTTTTCAACATGGGAGTAGTGAGGAGGGGTTTAAATTGATTAATGGGTGTTTTGATGAAATTGATTAATTGAATATGGGTGTTTTGAAGCGTTGAGCTGTTACTTGTAATGCTTTGATAAGTGGGCATTGTAATGCATTGTAAGTGGGCATTCAGATTGATGGAGGAAATGGGGACGAAATGTATTGTGGATGAGGGTAGTTAAGACACTTTGATCATGGGATGTTTTAAAAATGAGAAGGCAGGTAAAGCTTTGAAGCTTTGGGATGAGATGAAGGAGAAAGAGATAGCTCCAAGTGTTATCACCTATAACTCTATTATTGCAGGCTTATGCCAAATGGGAAAAACTAATCAAGCAAGAGACAAACTGAATGAACTTCTGGAGAGTGATTTGGTCCCTGGTGAAATTACATACAGCATGATTATTCATGGACATTGCCGGGAAGATCAAGTTGAGAAAGCATTTCAGTTCTACAACAAAATGGTCGAGAATAAGGTTAAGCCAAATGCATTTCCTTGTAATGTTCTTTTCGTGGGCTTTGCAGAGAAGGTATGCTTGGAAAACCTCTTAAGCTCTTCAACACATGGATTTCAAAGGGTAATGCCATTTCATACAACACGATAATTTCAGCCCTTTGCAAAGAGAAGAGATTTGAGGAAGCATCTGATCTTCTTGCAGAAGTGGACGAAAAGAAACTAGAACCTGATTGCTATACATATAATGCTGCTATTCTCGGTGGGCTTACTGATGCTGGAAGGACTGAGGATGCAGAGGAGTTCATATAATACTGGAGAAAGGAAAATCAGATGATCAGTTTTTAGAATCAAAGAGGCGGGACGTGAGGACAGTAATGTTCCTCACGAACCTCATCCAAATTGCTTATTCAAACAAGATTAATGAGCTTTGTTCTCAAGGGAGATACAAGGATGCAACAAAATTTTTCCATGAATCGGCTCAAAAGGACATTGTTGTACCTAAATCTACTTGCATTATTCTGATGGATGGGCTTTTTAGGAGGGTAAAAGGTATACCAAAAAGCGTGACTGAAGTGACATATTAGTGAGGTTCTTATGGAAAGTTTGATTTTGAGAAGGCTCATCATCATGTTTGGCACAGATTCATCTTGGAATTATTTTCTGGAAAGTGTTGGTTTGGAGAAGGCTTGTCAATCCACCGGAAATTTTTTGGATCAAGTTTGTTTATTTTAAGGAAACAATTCCATGATGGATTAAGTCTGGCAACGATGAGGGTCTAATGTTTTGGTTAAGAAATAGTGTGAAGGATTAGAGCCGGCCTTCTGAAAGCCAAAGAAGGGGAACATACACCAAGCTCAAAAGAGAAGAGTTGTGATCCTACCAAATTTCAGTGAGCTTTTGTTCCTCAAAAGACCTGATAATTCTTTAGTCATTACTCCTTTTCTTTTGTATACTCTCGTATTGATTTTCAATTTAGTTAGCCATGTACATATGCGAGGATCAAAATTTAAATTTTTTTGGTGTGCATTTTGCAGTAGGATAATGACGAGCAGTTGTGTTCCACCTAGGTACAATTACTGCATGAAACAGTGCAATAAAACCTCACCTTCCTATTGCTGGGATCTTTGTGGATCGTATTTTCTTATGGTTTGATAGCGTCTTATATTTGATGTAAGAATTTATGTGCTTCAATTGGAAGCCTTTGAGGTAAAAGCATGCTCTTGATTACATGACAGTTAGAACTGAAGAATAGCTATAGTTTGTGGATGAAAGTAAAGTCCTCAAGTTTTTCTTAGATTCCTATGCTATACATTTTGAATTTGAATTTCCTTTCCATGGTTGCTAGGATTTGAACTTCAGATTTCCCTGTTTAGTAGAAGAAATAAAAGATGAAAGACGGACAACCCATTGTTTTTTCCTTGATAGCCCATTGTTTAGTAGTAGCAGGTGCTCATTGGAGTTCTTTAAACACATTTCCAAATTGTCCTCTTTCTCGCCCATTAAATGGCAGACTTTATATCCATAATTATTGTTTTTTCCATTTTTATTGTTGTTTCCCTGTAATCCTATTTGTGTGAAGTTCACAGGAGCGGCATTGCGGATGGCTGATTGATTTTGCTGTGTAAACATGGTTTGCTCTCTTGCTCCTCCCTTTTGATCACTATAGAAAATGTGAGGTCTTACGAACAAGCTACTATTTGTTGACAAACAGAGCAGCTACTTTAAAAAGAATCGCTAGCTTTTGTCCCTGAAGAAGGGTGTCATACCTTGTATCTCAATTCTGTCAGTTGTCCATGGTCAACCAGAATGAAGCACATCTAGACCTTTCAAAAGATTAAGGCCGCCCGCCTTTCTGCTTACTAGCTATAAAGTTACCTCTTAACAACTCTCCTCTCTAAAAAGATAATATACTTTTTTAGGTGCGTATCTGAAGTCGCCGATGTGCGCTACCTTTCCTCTCCGTATCCCTTTGGAGGATTTACAACTTTTTAGCTGCAACAAGTTGGTGCTTTGTGATTGCATTGATTTCCTGTTTAATTAGCAGTTAATGTGGATCTCCGTGTTTCATAGTCAACTACATTGACCCATGTCTGAGATTTGCAAGGAACGTTTATAGCTTAAGGTGGCAATTGCATAACATTTTCATCAGGAGGATTCAGGCAATATGGTTCTATCATTTATGTACCAGTCCTGTTTAACTGCAAGCCCATAGAACCCGCAAACCTCCAGTATGAAACCACTTCAGGACATGGATTCAGAAACGGTGAAACATTCTTGCAAGTTGGGGCTTGACCCTTGTGAGTTGGGTTAGGAGAAGTGGCTTCCAACCTTACCGTGATTGACATGTTTCATGAATCGGCTTGCACATTTTCTAGCGAAGACCTACAAATTAACAACGATATACCAGCACTGCTTGTTAAGAAATACTTGTAGCAGGAATTTGTCTTGTGAAGAAACCGTGGTGTGATCAAGGCTGTGTCAACAAGGCGAGACCGAGCTTTTTCTTCGCCAAACAAATAGAAAATTTGATTAGCCACTTGTTTTCTTTTTCCTTCATTATTGTATGACTCATTGATCAATTTCTAGAATATAATTACCAGAAAACTCTCACTGAAATCCAATTCGCAGGACACATTTGTTGACCTTTTCTAAAATAGTTTGGTATTGCTAGTTTCATTTCTTATGAATTTTCTTTCCAAATTAAAGACTATTTTACAATCCCTTCTCTCGCTTTTTTCTCCTCGCCTCGATCCATTTTACACTGAGCCAAGAATCTACATGTGGTTTACTGCTCCCTGACAGTTCATTAATTAGAAAACACTCATTATCCGAATCGAGTGACTGATTGAAGCTCTTGGCTAACTCTTGAACAAGTAAACAAAACCCTAACCCGGGAGTCAGATTTGATTTCTCAGAGTGATGTGCCCTAACATTTACATCTCTTTTTTCTAAAAGGTCATCTGAAACAGAACAAGAAAAGGGAAATAAAGGAAGAAACCGTGTCACAAGAAGCCATTACAAAATCTAGCCCACCTATGCAATTACGCGTGAACCAAACCCTGTTGGGTTAAAAAAATAGAAATGGAAACCAGTTTGCAATGAAAGACTTGTAAAACCCTTCTTTTCAACCAAAGTGTCTTCACATTGTTCGTATAGAATTGGCCACGTAGCTAGCTAGTGCAACCCAATCTGTAGATCTTGCTCGAGATCTAATTCCTTACACTCGTGAGCTGCACTGAACTGATTACTTATGAGAAGAATGGAATCTTTGGTTATCTGCTTAAAATTTCATGTCAAGTCATCATCCATTCATTGGCAAGCATGATGTCGAGATGCATCTACAGTTTATGGATCTGAGATTAGCCGTCTGCTGGAGAAGGACCGGACGATATCTAATTATAGAGATTTACTTCTCCCTCTTTGTTTTTTCCTCATTATTAGGGTGTGCTGGTCTTATATGCCACCATTATTAGCCGTTAGTTTATGTACAAACTGTAAGGGAACGTTTTTCATTGCGATCCTACGTTTTTTTTAAAATAAATGATTATTTTTAAAAAAAACTAAAAAAAAATGGTGTTTTTTTATCATTTAATGTAAAAAAACAAACGGTTTTGAATTTTCAAATAAAAAATACTTTAAAAAGTAATATCTACCTTCACATTCTTAAATAAACACTAAATTCATGTTTGGTATTGTGGTATATGGTATTTTTAAAAAATATTATTTACTTGAAAATATATTAAAATATTTTTATTTTATTTTTAAAATATACTTAAACGTGGTTGAAAACGCAATACAATTCAGAGAACAAACCTTCCATCCATTGAGTTTTATAAGCATTATGAGCTATTATATATGTCAGCATTGCATGTTGGTTAGCATATTTGATTTAAACCTCACTAGAAAGTATTTTAATCTTCTCAACCTTCTCTTCGATTAAAGCTGGAAAGAAAGAAAAAAGGATATAATTTGGAAAAGCATTAAGATTGTTTTTTATTGGTAAGATCGCATTAGAACTTTCCTAATTAAACGACCGGTAGAAGAGTCCAGACAGCGTTGTAGAGGCGTCAGAAGACTACCAAGACTTTTCTATACATGTACTGTGAATTCTAAGCCTCCTTTCTTAATCCGTTTTAAATGTTATTCTCAATTTCTTACATTTATTATAACAATATAGTCTAATGTGCTCCGTCTCTTGTCTTCGTATCTGTAACATGCGGACTACCGAACTTCTTTTGTTCTTCTCTAAAGAAATCATAGCTCCTCGGCCTAATCTAGACTAATTGTGTCCGAAATTCTGTTTTTTTTTTCTTTTTTCTTTTCCTTTGACAAAAGCTTATAAATGGGGCTCACATGGATTCACATAATTCAAACACTGGCTGCTAAGCAGATCCGGACGCTCATTCTATGATCCATGCATGCTCGACCGATCTGCTTACGAACCTTCAATTGTAGCGGGGGTCAAATAATGCTAGCATGATTTTGGGAGTGAATTTACCATGTACTTCTGTTGACTTGAGGAAAAATTGACAAGGGTGTTAGGTCACGCAAAATTAATTGGAAAATTAAGAAATGTTGCCACTTGTCACATGATTATGACTCGTGTCAATCATGGTTAATAATGAATTAGTTTAAGACCGATCTCACTTTTTTCATCTTTCTATTAAATTGGAGGGTAATAATTCGATTTCTTTAAAGTTTGTTTTGGTCCACACGCAAAAGACTCTCTGTCTGTCTCGAACATGACAAGAGAAATCCATCTACTGAAGAACTTCAAGCGTGGCTCCGTGAAGCTATTCAAATGGTATCTTTTTCGAACTAGGAAAACTCGGAGAGTGGACTAAATTAGTGCTTTACAGTTCTTCTGGTCTGGTGACAATTGTGCCAGCTGCTAGATAGAATTAATCTCAGCATTTAGAGTTTTGTTTGGTTAATTACATGGGATTTCAAAACATGAAAACTAATCCAGGAAACACTCGATCATATATAAAACAAGAGAATATATAATAATCACAAATATCTATTAATTTTAACACTTGAATGTAATTAATCGTCACACTTAACATCTTCTTTTCTTTTCTTTTCTTTTCGTTTCTTTTCTTTTCTTTTCTTTTCTTTTTTGTGTGTGTGCGTGTCTTTTCTATAATTAGTCTAGCTAGATTAAAATATCAATTACTAAAAGACTTGGAGGAGAAATTAACCTAACAAAGGCAGCACATTGAAATCAATATCCAACTACTTCCCACTACAAACTATATTAAAGACCCAAGAATTTCTAACTCGAAGAAAGAATGGCATTAGAGTGTAGAAATAATACAATCGGAAAACAAAAGTCTCTCTTAAAAGGTCACATTCTCGGGGACTTTTTATAACAAAATGAAGATGATAAGGATCCTCATTTCTCTCTCATTTTCTCTGCGCCCCCCACGAGCCATCGGTTCTTCACCGAACTAGTGACCCACCATGGACCATAGGAGGAGCTTGGGGCTCCATCCTCTGTACTCTCTTAAAATCTTAGGTCGTTATCAATTAATCGCCACTCCATGCAGTCTAGTGTAAAAGTGGTGATAAGTTCGCATAAAATATGCTGCTGACACGGTTGCGTCACAGCCATCAACATCGATAAAAAAATTCATAATTCCTCGGTAAGAAGTCGGCTCCGATGAATTAATTTGGATGGCAAGATCAGCCAGGTGGCATTCCCTTTGAAGTTTCGCGGAGATCTTTTGTCGCTATGGCATGTTAGGCACTTACCCTGAAAAAAGGGTATTGCCATAAACAGCAACGTGGATAAAAGAAAATTAGCAGCATAGGAGGCCAAATATCACAAGGCACATGTTAAAAACCATCCTCAATTCTCGGTCAATAAAACAATAGTGCCTGAGCATCTTTATATTAAAATATAGGTTCTAAATTTATTTTTTAGCTAAGAATATTGTTTTTTATAATAATTTTAGGTCTGGTATTAACCAAATCCAGTCATAATTAGATTTGATAATCTATCAAGTGCATAGCATACCCATAAAAATATATATCTTTTCTTAAAACATTTAAGAAAATAATTATTTTTTAAAAATATCAAGAGATATTATCCAAATATACTAGGCTCGGACTTGTAAACTCAGCTCAAAAATGCTAGGTGCATGTACAGCTGTATTTAAGTAAACCAACCGTATGCTAGTGCCTATATGAGAATACATCTCTATACACGTGATCATTTATGCTGTATTGACCTTATAGAAAAGTGGAGGGAGACCAAGAATACTGTTATTTCATCAGCTTTGGGATTCTATAACAAGGTTGGTAGGTGATTCGATGTGGATTATACATACATTATTTAGACAAGTGGAGGAAGGCCAAAAACACTGTTATTTCATCAACTTCGAGATTCTATAACAAGGTCTCTTGGTAAGTGATTCGACAAGTTGGTACCAAGGGGATGGCCAAAACTAACTATATGTTTTTTAATTCACCAATTCGGTAGCAAAATCATTACAATAAATTTAGGAAATTGGGCAACTGTGTGGTTCTGATCATTGGAACAAAGGTATGAAAGTGATATTTATGGAAACATAACCGAAGGTAGTTATTTTATTCCTGGAATTATAACTAAATTGTAAGACTAATGCTTGCAGTGGTCTTGAAACCAATTATTATGACAGGACTCGTACTGGTATGGAGTTAGTAATTAACGACCGATACCTACTTAGGTTTGAACGATTTAGCAATGATGGAAAGTTACCAACCTGCACTGGGTCGAAAGAATTCAAGTTCAGTGTAGTGAAGGTTGAGTGTGAAGTTATTGATGCGAAATCTGTTTCAAAAAAATATTTTCAAAGCATAGCAATCTGCATCCTGAATCGAGTAATACTGTAAAAACAGGAAGATTTTAGTTTCTTTTTTCTTCTTGCAATGTAGCTTTGAATTCGAAACTTTTTAAGGAAAACACTTATATTTGTTGCGAGAGAGAGAGAGAGAGAGAGAGAGAGAGAGAGAGAGCATCATCCTTTATAGTTACCCATGGACCCTTTTAAATAAGAACAATTTGGGTTTGGAAATGAACAGGGTGGTAGCTGGGATTCGAACTCTGATCAAGTGGTTATAAAAAACATAAATATAATATTAAACACTGTTTTATATTGATTGACCAGAATCCAAAGATCCAACGCGTACGGATAGGTTAAGAGAGCTCTAAAGAGATGCTTGTTGTAGAACGTTCATTTTAATAATTTTATCTCTTTTTGAGTAATTGAAATATTTCTAAGGAACGCACAGCACGTCATAAAAACACATTCCCTCTCTCTCTCTCTCTCTCTCTCTCTCTCGGTGAAAAAATTAATCTACGGAGAGATCGAGGTAGTCTTCTCGTTCGTACTATCCTAATCAATTAGTTTCCGACGTGATCGTGTTTTAGTGGACCTTTTGGTCTCATAAAACTAACTCTCTGCCCCCACATTTCTAATGAATTCCTAGTGGATTTTCTTTTTTTTTCCTTGCTCTCTGATGTCATCTACAGGTCCCCTTAAGAAGGAAGAAGGAAAAACGTAACATGCGGTATTGTGGTAGCGATTGTGGTTGTAGTTTAAAAAAAATTATTTTATAAAAAGTATTTTTAGTTATGGTTGGTTTGAAGAAATATATATTTGATTAAAACTGTGGTTGAAATTGAGGTTGAATAAAAAGTAGTTTAATGTGTTTAGTTAAGACTGCTTTTAAAATTAAGGTTATAAAATAATTTTAAAAAATATATATTAATATTGATGGTTTTTAATTTAAATATTATAAAATTACTATTATATCATGAAATAAATAATACTTTATATAAAATATTTATTTAACATTAGTTTTTTGAATAAAAAATAATAAAAAATAAAAAATATATTTTTTATTTTATTAGGTCGGATCCAGTTCAATGTATTTTTAGCTTTGAACCGGACCGGTCCGGTCGAAAAAAAACCCATGAACAGTGGAGATGCTCCACTGTTCGGGAAAGAAAACTCATGAACAACACTGTTCATGAGTTTTCCAGTCCAAGAAGCAGCTATTTGCTGCTTCTTGGAAATCTGTGGTTGTGCCACAAAAAATGATAGGCCCCACTGTTATAAATCTGCTGTGGAAGTATAACCAAACAATTGGATTGCTGTGATTGCTTCAAACGCAGAAGCAACCACGCAACCAAACGGACTCTATATACCTCAAAGAGCCCAAAATTGTATAGTTTTATGTTGAATACCCTTTTCAACGTAACATGCTATATATAACTTAAATACACTGTTTATTTTTGTGTTTTAAATAATTTTAATTTTTTTTAGTATTTTTATAACGTTTTAATATGTTTAATAAAATTAATTTTTAATATATATATATATATATATATATTATTTTAATATATTTTTAAAAAATATATATAAAAAATATCCGCTATCCTACAATTCAAAATTAAAATTTGACCATTTCTCCTCTCGTGTTTGTAGACTTGGAAAAATGCAAATACCCTTTTTATTATTTTTCAAATCGACAAAAACAACAGATAACAATTCAATATTATAATCAGTTCCTCCGTAGAAAATGTAATATTGATAAAAATAATTAATGACCTGAAAAAAGAAATCAACGTTAGGCTTAACTACTTTGTTTGTTTCCTTGAAAACAAAAAACAAAATTTTGTATTCTACCAGAAATTTTATAGTTCTTAGCCTCCGGTAAAAGGAGATTTTCGGAATTTGTCAGTACTGTAAATGTACGACTCTTCCTAAGCTGTCTTGCCTTGTATAAATTGGCTTCCTACTCGCGACATGTTACCCAACCAATTCCATGTCCAACGTTTTTCACTCTCCTATACAGCCAAGTGCTTGGTTCGTTGCAAAGACTAGAATTTTATTTGGTAGCGTGAAAGATTTTTAAAATATTTTTTATTATTAGCACATTAAAACAAAAAAATAATCTAAATATTGTTGTTTAGTATAATATTTTGATTTGGAATCTCATCATATATAATCGCATGGCCTATTTCATAGAATTACTTTAAGTTTCTATTACATGAAATGGGAATGGTAAGATTCTTTTAAATGCTACAGACATAATATTCTTGCCAGGTGGAGTGCTTGAAATAGCCTACTACCCTTTTATTTTTAGCCCATGTTCTTACAGGACCAAACAGGTCACACGCTTAACCCTTGACTCCATTCTTCTCTGGCTGTAACAAAAACAAATGACATGTTACATTTCTGATGTCTGTCAGGTCCCAGTTCGTTACAGTTTCTAATACAGGCCTGCTGTTGTCTCCCACCCAATTAATAATTGTTTATTTCCAATAAATGAGACAAATCCACGGTGTGGAATTGGAGTTTAAACAAGTCAACAAATACACAGACACAGTGATGGAAAAAACTTGACAATTAAAAATAAGAAAGGCAAAAAAGAAAAGCCGCAACCATTAACGAAGTGATTTCAAACTGTGAGTGACGTCATGTATGGATTTAATTACATACACTTGACACGACACCGTTAAAATAAATGCCATTTTTCTCTATATATATCCCTTCCTCTTGCTTGATCTTAAACTAAACTCACATCGCAGCAGCAATTAATTAGCTCCTCTCTGCCTCCATTTCTCTCTGATCAATTATGGATATGCTTCAGAAACCTGCAGCGATATCACCAATCAAAGCTCCCTCACAATTCTCCTGCTCCCCATCTTCTTCTTCTTCACCACCTTCTTGTCATCATTCTTGTCCAAGTGCTTTTCCTTCTTCTTCAAACTCTAATTCACTAAGTCTTACTTCACCTTCAGCTGCCACTCCCCCTCCTCCTCCAGTTGTTATCAGCCCTTGTGCTGCCTGCAAGATCCTTCGCCGGCGATGCGTTGACAAGTGTGTTCTAGCTCCTTATTTCCCTCCTTCCGAGCCATATAAGTTCACCATTGCTCACAGGGTCTTTGGAGCTAGCAACATCATCAAGTTTTTGCAGGTAACCATAAGACATTCTTTAGTTCCATCAGTTTTTTTTCATGGCACAGGTATCCTTCCTCCATGATGTTTGAGTCTGAGAGATTTGAATATTAAGAGAAGATTGTTTTAATGTCTTTTCAACCTCCTTTTGTTCCACTTAAGACAGAATTGTATAAACACAAAGCAATACTTACAGTTTGGCTTGAAACAGTTTTACCAAAAATTGACTTTTCCTGAAACTGTGAGGTTCTTTTTTAATGGAAATAAAAGAATGGATATTCGAGGGACAGGTAGCTTTAGAATTTTATATGGTTTAAACTTTTCATCCCCAACCATTTTTAGCTTTTCTCCGAGTAAAAGCGAAGTAGCTCGCTGCAGTGCGCGCTTCACCTGCTTTATGGAAAAAAATGATCATGACGTTGAATTGGGGCATCACTATTTCTTGACAGAACCATAAAAAAAAAAAAAAAAAAAAAAAAAAAAAGGAGGGGCATGGCCAAATTACTTGCAAGTTTAGAAAGCCAGTCGCACACTGCACAAAGAAGTCAGAACCCAAAAAAAGCGTCCATACTAGAGGTCAATGGATGCGCTACCTCCTCCAACACAATTTCTTTAGTGTTATAGAGAAGTCCTTCCACACCATAACTTGCACATGGGTGCGCAGTATGCATCGCCAATTCCATGGGCATGGAAGTTGGAACCCATTCAAAGGGCATGTATGGAATTCCCTCTAAAAGTCATTATGTTGTCATGTTAGGAATCACATCAATCACTGTTCAAAGTATTGCATTTACCACTTTCAAGATTCAATTCCAAAACTGACCATTACTGTTACCAATGTAAAAAATCGCAGGAGCTGCCAGAGTCTCAGAGAGCAGATGCAGTGAGCAGCATGGTTTATGAGGCCAGTGCCAGGATTAGAGACCCCGTTTACGGCTGCGCCGGTGCGATCTCTCAGCTTCAAAAACAAGTCAGTGACCTCCAAGCACAGCTTGCCAAGGCACAAGCTGAGGTGGTGAACATGCAATGCCAGCAAGCCAATCTAGTTGCTTTGCTTTGCATGGAGATGAAACAATCTCAGCAAGAACCCGTCATGCAGCAACATCAGTACATCGACACGAGCTGCTTTCTTGACGAGAACAATCTGGGCGCATCATGGGAACCTCTTTGGACATGATTATGCCAATCTTATGCCCTCAAGATGGGGCAGGCATCGGACATCGAAAAACATACTCATTAAGAAAAACTTCAATAAAGTAACCATATTAGCTTTGGTAGATATGTGTCATGATGGTTTCCTGGTAGTCATTTTGACCCGCGAAACCTTTGAAAACGGACTGACATTGACGGGTCTTTCTTATACGTGTAATGCTAGGAAATAAGAGAGGGGGACGTTGAAAAGAAAAGATCAAAAGAAAAGAAGAAAGGAGATTGATTTGTGCTAATTGTTGAATCAAATTAAAGCAGAAGTTATATATTGGTGACCTAATTTTCTAATACATCATGTTTGTTCACGACTTCCTTGTCAAACTTTGCATCTGACCTCGCTATTAATTTCTTGATTTTTAGTGCATTTTTAGGAGTGCGTTTTAAATTATAATTAAGTGTGTTTTAAAATTGATTGATATTGAAAATATATTAAATTATTATTTTTTTAATAATTTTTAAATACTAATATATATATATATATATATACACACACAATAAATACTTTTAAAAACACAATACACTACACTACCAATCATAAAATTAATCTAATCTGAAAAGTGCAGCTCAACCGATCAGGTCTTGAGTTTGCTATCTAGAAATTACCAGTTTAAGTCTCACAAATTTTAATTCTTAAAACCACTAGAGACTTATATAATTATTAATTTTAAAATACATGAGATTAATCAAGATAAACACGAGCTCACTAACCATCCACATTAATTTTTTTCAAAAAAGAAACTCATAACATCAATCTTTAATTTTGACCTTACAACTGTTGACGTACTGAAAATAACTGCTAATGGTGGGTCTGCTACATCATTCACAGGAAAAATAAATAAATCCATGCTTTTCCCTTCATCCAACAAATTTGGAGGTTCTGGACATTTCTTTTGAAAGGGTAGCATATGGGAACTACCCAGCTTATGTAGAATTTCTATTTGTGAAATCCCACAAATTAAAGAAACAAGAATTCCCAAGTAAATGTATTCATGCATCAATATAATAGTGCACCTGATTATCTCATTTATATAATATACGATATTTTAAGTGCTGGCGGATAATTCTAACACCTCAACTTTCTTAGTGTCCACTTGTGTGTTAACATGAAGGAAAGATCGAGCATAATTGCAGGTAAGATAAGAATAACTGTATCAAATTTAATATTTTGTGCATTGTTTTTTTTTTTTTATCAACAGTGAGAAAATTGAGCAGGACATTAACATGTTAATATAGTGAATCCAAACCCAATTTTGTGAACATAATTTCTCCCATGACATGTAGTCGATAGCATGCATCTCGTGGGCTGCCTTACAAGAAACTCCATTGATAAGCTTTCCTAGTCTACAAAAAGAAGACATGGAACACGTCCCAAGCTCTTTTAACTTTTTTTTCTGTTTGGGAACACCGTGTTCTCTTGAATTTTTTTTAAAAATATTTTGTTAAAAAATAATTTTTTATATATTTATATTATTTTAATGTATTGGTTTTAAAAATAATTTTTTAAAAATAAAAATAATATTATTTTAATATATTTTTAAACAAAAACCATTTTATATCGTAATTCTATCACAATACATGATAAATTCTCCGATGAACATGCCACGTGCATCCCACGTGTCTGTTTTGATTTACAAGCAAAAGAACAAGTCGACTCACTTTTGTGTTCTACGCCGACGACTATTTTTTTTTATTATTGCTTTTTTATATATTTTAATAATAATGTAGCTAGCTACTCAGGGTACTTCCCCGCTTCACATCACGTCAAAGTGAAATCAAAATTTAAAGGTCAGAATCTTAAATTGTGAACCACGCTAAAACATGCATCCGCTACTTTTCTTTCTTTCTTTGTTTGAGAAATTATAATTCATAGAAAAAAAAGGAGAAAATAATAAATATTTAGATATAAGTCAAAGTCCCACATGGACCGTTACATCGGACCATACAATTACAGTCTAGAAGGGGCAAGACAGTGAATTCCTTTTCTTTTTTTATTACTGGTTCATGCATTATACATCTACGCTTGTGGTTTTGGATCTATATATAAAGCATGTATGTAGTGTGATAATGATTATTTTTTAAATAATTTCTTGTGTTAAAATATATATTAATAATTTTTTTTAATTTTTAAAAATTATTTTTGATATCAGTACATTAAAATGATACAAAACATACAAATCATATTAAATTTTAGCAAAAAAAAAAAATTTTTTAAGAACGCAGTTTCAACAACGTTTCTAAATGCTTCTTTAGATATCGGTGGTAGCTTACATGTTCTGTCTAACTATATAGAAAAAACTATTTGGTAAGTTAAATAAGATTTTTTTTTATTGTGTTTTATATATAAATGTATTTTGAATTTTAATTTTGTATTTATAATTAAAATTTTATTTTTATTTTTATTATTATTGCTTTTTTTGATATTTTAATAATAATATAGTTAGCTACTCAGGGTACTTCCCCACTTCACATCACCTCAAAGTGAAATCAAAATTTCAAGGTCAGAATGTTAAATTGTGAACCACGCTAAAACATGCATCCGTTCAGTATAATGACAATCTTCCGTTCATAGCTGTACTACTTTTCTTTCTTTCTTTCTTCTTTTTTTTTTCATAAATTATACTTCAGAAAAAAGGAGAAAATAATAAATATCTAGATATAAGTCAAAGTCACATATGGACGGTTACATCGGACCATACATGTACAGTCTTGAAGGGGCAAGACACTGAATTGATTTTTTTTTTTAATTTGTGGTTCATGCATTATATATCTATGTTTGTGGTTAGAGTATGTTTGGAAATTTAATTATAATTATTTTTTAAAAATTAATTTTGATATTAACACATCAAAATAATTCGAAAAAAATTAAAAAAATATTATTTTAAAGTAAAGAAAAAATTTAATTTTTTTTAAAAATATTTTTAAAACAGAAAAATAAACATTATTGGTGGTAGCTTACATTTTCTATCTAACTATATAAAGAAAACTATCTGGTGAGCTAAACATGTTTTTCTTTATATTGTGTTTTATATATAATTGTATTTTGAGTTTTAATTTTGTATTTATAATTAAAAATTTGATTTTAATTTAACTTACATGCAAAAATTCATTTTATAAAAAAAATGTTAATGTCATTAAGACGACGTGTCGAAATTATTTTGCATGTTCTTGAACTTGAATAATATTGTGAATGCATAGCGTGGCAAGATGAGCAATGTTAATGTCGAAATCTAACTTGACTTGAATGGCTGATTTTAGACGCAAAACCTGTTCTTGATAGTAACACATCAATTGGTGTTTTTTCCCATCAATGGAAGTGGATTATTGTATACTAGCTATGAAAAAAAAAATATTAGAAATAGAATCAATAAATTATATTTTAAAATATTATTTAAAAATTTAAGTTTTTGGGTTAAAATAAATTTTTGATATGGTATTAAAACCTTAATAACCAAGTGGTTATGAGTTTAAATTTTATCGATTTTTATTTATTTGATAAAAATTATTTATTTGATAAAAATTAAACACAAAGTAAATAAAAACTTGTGTAAATTTCAAACCTAAATTAAGAGTTTTCATCTGAAAAGATGTGTTAAAAAATAATATAAATTATATTTTAAAATTTTATTAAGTTATTAGATTGAATTGGTTCTTTAACATCATTTTATATTAAATAAATATAAAAATATAAATTTATATAAAAAAATATTGAAAGAAACATTCATTAACCCTCTATTTTTTTTGGATGAATCTACTTTCAACAATTTAATTTTATTTAGTATAAGTTATATATAAAAAAAACACAGATTGCGAGCGAGTGGAGTGTTAATAAACACATTCCATATGATGATATGAAATAAATATAAAAATTTAAATTAATATTAAAGATGTTAAATCAATCTCCCATCATAAAGGTTAAATCGTTTAAATAGGATCTAATTCCAACTATATAATGTACTAGTTACAAGCGCCTTTGCATAGAAATGTTTACAAAATGCACTATTCCTTTTTCTTTCTTTCTTTTCGTCGTGGAGGTAAAATGATGCACGGGGTTTCGCAAGTTTTTACGATGGTCAATTAGCACAATAAAACAAATAAATTATATAAAATAAACTCCATACCATTTCCGTCGGTCAGTACAATTTTTTAAAACATGAACAATCATTTAATATTTCCAGAATTCATGATACACTGATTATCACCTGCCACGTATATTTGTGCATAAATTGTTTAGAGAATCAAGTCTTGGTAATGCCGTTTGATTTGGAATTCCTAGCTAATACCACTAAAAGAAAATAATAAACAGTATGAATGAGGGTGAGAAAAAAAATTAGAAAACCAATTAAGCCGAGAAAATTAAAAAAAAACAAAAAAAAAAATCTATTAA
The DNA here is from genome assembly GCA_018804465.1 of Populus tomentosa. Classification (NCBI taxonomy): domain Eukaryota; kingdom Viridiplantae; phylum Streptophyta; class Magnoliopsida; order Malpighiales; family Salicaceae; genus Populus; species Populus tomentosa. The sequence goes on along the minus strand of CM031983.1, from coordinate 2,441,224 downwards.
ACCGATTAAATTAAAAAACTGATCAGTTTGGTTTGGTTTTATAAACATGAAACAAAAAAACCCGAACCAGAAAAAACCAAGTTAAACAGGTTTGAACCGGTTTTTGTCATAAAAACCAAACCAAACCAAACCAAAACCGATCGATTTGAATCAGTTTCAATTTTTTTAAAAAAAATAAATTCAATTTATTTATTTATTTTGTAATGAAAGAAACATTCATTAACCCTCTATTTTTGTATCTACGTAGATAATTTATAATGAATTGAAAGAAGTATTAAAGTAGGTTGAATAATCTTAAGCTAAACTAATATTTTTTTCAAATTTATTTAGTTAATGTAGTTAATTAATACATGTTGTCATTATTAATTCATATAGGTTTGATAGAAGTGATAAATTATCGTTAATGGATGTATCAAGATTCTCCCCAATGATTGCAGAGGATGGATTATTGTAATAGGGTTTAGGGTTTTATTAATTACATAATATCTAATTCGAGAAATATGAGTAGAGGCAGTATTAGGTGTTCATACAAGAGGTGTAAAAATAAAAAGTTTCTCGATCCATATATTGTAATGATGCATCTTCATAGAGGAATACTTATGTTGATATACACATGAAGAACCATTTGTTCTTCACGAGACCATGCAAGAAAAGATGGTTGGGTCAACTTCTAATGCTAGAAACGTGTATAAAATTGTAGATGATAACAATAATCTTTATAGGACTATGGTTGCTGATGCGATAAGAATGAATCAGGGTCATGTCGATCAATGTTTAATCATAGATGAAGAACCTAATGCAGACATGACCAGGTTTTTTTTATCTTTTGAAAGATCTGACCAACCATTATAGGATGGTTGCACAAATCACAATAAATTAGTAGTCGTTTCACATGTGTTTACCATCAAGTCAGATTATGAGTTGAATGGGGCTGGTTATGACAAAATTATCGAATGAGAGATAAGCATTTTACCTTGAGGGAACAGGTTGGAAGAGAATTTATATACAGCTAAGTCCATGATAAAACCCCTTGGTCTAGGATACCAGAAAATTGACATGTTTCCAAACTTCTGCATGTTGTACTACCTTGAAAATACCAAGCTGACCAAGTGCAGGACATGTGGCCATTCCTGTTATAAACTCAGAACTGGCAGAGGAAAGACTCTTGTCATATATCAAAAACTTAGATACTTTTCAATCACATCTAGACCGCAAAGGTTATTTATGCCACCAAAGACTGTTGAGCACATATCATGGCACCAATCACATGATGCAGTGGATGGAGTGGTGGTGCACCCTTCCGATAGTGAAGTATGGAAACACTTTTATAATGTACATCATTACTTTTCAGCTGAATCAAGAAACATGCATCTTGGGTTATGTACAAACGAATTCAATATAATCAGGTCATTTTCTGCTTTTTATTCTTGTTGGTCGGTTATACTCATGGTTTACAACTTGCCACCGAAGATGTGTATAAGATCGAAGTTCATGTTTTTATCTACAACCATACCTGGTTGGATGAATCTACTTTCAACAATTTAATTTTATTTAGTATAAGTTATATATAAAAAAAACACAGATTGCGAGCGAGTGGAGTGTTAATAAACACATTCCATATGATGATATGAAATAAATATAAAAATTTAAATTAATATCAAAGATGTTAAATCAATCTCCCATCATAAAGGTTAAATCGTTTAAATAGGATCTAATTCCAACTATATAATGTACTAGTTACAAGCGCCTTGGCATAGAAATGTTTACAAAATGCTCTATTCTTTTTTTTTTTTTTGATTAGCGTGGGATGTCCGGGCCAGCTTGCCCGCACCACGACTAATCCCTACGGCTCACTGGACATCCTGCAAGCCCAGGAGCAAGGTAAGGCACCGCGGGGGTGACAGGCGTATACATAGAGGATCGAACCCGGGACGGGAGCGAAACAAGTCACACGATTGACCACAGCAGCTGGACCCTTAAGTGTCTTTCTCTCTTTTCGTCGTGGAGGTAAAATGATGCACGGGGTTTCGCAAGTTCTTACGAAGGTCAATTAGCACAATAAAACAAATAAATTATATAAAATAAACTCCATACCATTTCCGTCGGTCAGTACAATTTTTTAAAACATGAACAATCATTTAATATTTCCAGAATTCATGATACACTGATTATCACCTGCCACGTATATTTGTGCATAAATTTTTTAGAGAATCAAGTCTTGGGCCGTTTGATTTGGAATTCCTAGCTAATACCACTAAAAGAAAATAATAAACAGTATGAATGGGGGTGAGAAAAAAAATTAAAAAACCAATTAAGCCGAGAAAATTAAAAAAAACAAAAAAAAACTCTATTAAACCGATTAAATTAAAAAACCAATCAGTTTGGTTCGGTTTTATAAACATGAAACAAAAAAACCCGAACCAGAAAAAACCAAGCTAAACAGGTTTGAACCGATTTTTATCATAAAAACCAAACCAAAATAAACCTATCGATTTGAATCAATTTCAGTTTTTTTTTAAAAAATAAAATTTAATTTAATTATTTTTTTGTAATAAAAATTAAATCGAACCACCCTTAAACATGGATAAGATATGACATGACCATAATTAAGAAGGAAATTAATAAACAGCCTTTGTTGTGTTATAGAAAAAAATAAAAACGATAAAACTATCTCTTTCATTTACCATGACAAAAATGAAGAAGCTGCTGGGATATTGGGTTCCTACTCCTCCTCAAATTGCATTTAGGGTACAAGAAAAGCATGCATTTAATTATAATTTTCAACAAAAAAATGTTGTCTTTGTTATTTCTTGACGAGTCAAACTTCTACCTGATTATAAAATATCCAGCTGGCATAAGTACACAACTTATCAGGACTAGCCAGCTGCCTGCTAGCTAGCCCCAATAAGTTGACATATTCTATTTAATTAATTAGGAGTCATGACGGTGATGCTTTAAATTCTTCAGCCAGTCAAATTTAATAGCTCCATTCATTACTTCTGTACATCTTTTCTAAAATCCAAAATATAAAAAAAAAACCTGATAACTTGATATCCTACCATCAATTATATACTTGTACAATAGCCCTTTAATTTTAAAGTTTTCAGTTGCGCTAACTATTGTTTTTTAAGATATTTTTTATTTGAAAATGTATTAAATAATATTTTTTATTTTTTAAAATTATTTTTAATAGTAAAATATTAAAATAATTTAAAAATATTTTCAAAAAAAAAAAACGCTTCATTATATGGGTTGAAAAGCGCGCTTATATATATATTCTTTATGTGAGATGTGTTTCTACATATAGGGGTTGCCACATAAGTGACATAACTACGTACTGTGTGAACGATGACGGAAAGTAAATCCCATCACGCGTGAAGCCAACCGAGCAGCACTGCTTGTTGTGGGACCTTGTAATCCTTCTTGTTTATTCGTAGCTAGCTAGCTCGGTGTAAAATGTCGAGCAATGAGATAGCCCACAGTTACACCTGTTCTTCCAAGCCATCGAAAATGGCTGCGGTGCAAGAAGTCAGGTTGGTTTTTGCTTTACTTGAACCTGTACACACTGTACTGGACTGGAAATACGGTGAACTCTTGAGATTGCTGTTTGGTCATGAGACTTTCTTCTCCTAAACTGGAAAACATTAATATTTTGGTTCATTATGTTAATTCACATTTTGAATGGCCAGAGCTGGTATGATTGTGGGGTTATGGTTTTTTTTAAATAATTTTTCATGTTAAAATTTATATAATAATATTTTTTATTTTTAAAAAATTATTTTTGGTATTAGCACATCAAAATAATTTGAAAACACTAAAAATATATTAATTTAAAATTAATAAAAAAATATTTTTTTTCAAAAACACTTTTAAAACACAAAAACAAAAATTTTAAGTTTAAAAATAAAAAAATTACATCAATGCGCAATAATAATAATAATAAAACTTTGAACTATCAGGTAGAAAATATTGGGGATGGACCTATCAATTACTTGAGCACCATCTGCAATATTTAAACACCGATTATGGGCTCTTGTAATTATATTTTTTTATTAAATAGACAAGTTTATTTATCAAAATCAAACATGTTTCTAAAATAAATTTATTTTAAAAATAAAAAATACGTGATATTAAATACTACAACAAGCATGTGGAATTAAAAATAAAATAAAAAAAATAGAAGTCCCATCTCAGCCTCAAAACGTCTATTTCTATACCCATGCTCCCAAGCAAGCCGCGGCCCCGTGACAGCTGCCCGGAATTCTGTCCTGGTAGAATAGCGATGTCCAAGTTTGCCATAAAAGCCTTGAAAGCTGCTATCGAACTCTGAATCAGCAATTCCGTGGTCAAAAGAGTCAGCTTTAGGGTATAGACAAAAAAATCCTTGCCATCGCACGTGCAAGCAGGGGCGGAGAGAGGAGGTGGCATGGGCGGGGGCCCTGCAAGGAATTTTTTTTCCAGCCCTTCCTTTCATAATATTAATATATTTAGCTTAAATAACAAGACAACAAATATTGGCCCCCTTTAATTCTTTTTTCTGGTTCCGCCTCTACGTGCGAGCATGCTTTTTTTTCTCTACTAGCTAGCCTTTCCATCCCGGACGCATGTGTGTTCCTTTTCCTTTTCTTTTTTTCTCTCTGTTTTTATAAAATCTGTTCGAATCTAGAAATCTTTCTTCTCCAAGCTTCGTCACTGTTTTCTCCAACAAGAATTTGATCAGAAAATTAATATAAATAATGTATCATAAATCTGAGCGCAAACATTAATTTAATGTGCGAGCAAGCACATATATACGAAGCTGGGGTTCTTTCCTTTAAAAACATTAGCACTACTTGTTCGTTCGTTATCCTTTAATTTTTCAAGAAAAATATTTCCCTGTTCTTTTCAAACAATGAGCTTAAAATCATTAACGTTCATACTGCGTACGTAAGGTGTAAACCCTAGGGTTACTCCCGGGAAACATTAATGCCGACTTTGTCAAAAAAAGAACATGGCACTGTAATTTTCTTGGTCAACTGTGCTAGTTTTGAGCCATCGCGATCCCCTTCTCCCTTTAATTACGAACTTGTTCATTTATGAGGCTGTTTGGTAATCTTGCATGTGTGGAGCATGGGTCACGTAGAGCATCAACGTTATCCTCGTAGGGAGGCAATTGCAATGAAAATTCTTTATGGATTTAATTATCAATTAGGGGAGAGTATTGACCAGTCTTGAAATTGAAGGATGGAGAAACTGCGAGAGGTTTTGGTTCGTGAATCCATCAATCCACGAGTTGATTTCTAATCAAGTCGTCGAAGTCCACATTATTTTGCTTTTCTAGAACGACTAAGCCATCAATTGGGAGAGTTTAATGTTTACAATAAAATCCGTGACTCACCTCTTGATAGCAATACGGATCATGCGATGTTAGTGACGAGTTCTCTCTTTTTAATCTCTCTATTATTTTTATTGTATCGGTGAAAATTCTAAATCTTAATCTAATACTAGATTAATAATTATTATGTTCGCATCTCAATTAATCATGATGATTGGGATGAATTGCAAAGTTAATTATCTATTAGCATTAAACTAGTTTAAGGCTTGCGCTATATTGTAAATTGAATTAAAAAAAAATATTGCAACCTCTCATTAATCCAACCTCTCATCTAATTAAACATAACAAAAAATATTTTAATCATAGAGAACTGTTTGTTGTTGTTATTAAACTCGACCAAGTGAATCTTGCAACTTCTCATTAATCCATTATTTTGCCCAGCTTAAATTTAAAATTAAATTGTATTAGAGTTTTTTCCGGCGTGACCAATTCAACTTGACCGATACAAAGACAAGCCAACCGAATAATAAAAAATTTCTTAGGATAAAATTAAGAAAAAAATGATGAAACTCTAGGACAGAGGACTAGTTAAGGTTAGAAAATGTATTAGCATCTCTAGCGCACCTTACCCAAGATAAGTTGTATCTTGTGGTTTAGATGCAGTTTAAAGGTGATGATAGGTTTTTAATTGATGATCAGTGTATAGATTATAATAAAGATTTATTCTTATGAATAAACCAAACATTTTGAATTCATTATAGACTTGTATGTTTAAATAAATTTTTGTGAGAAGAGCTCATATATAGGTATCCTAAGAGGGTTCACCTATCTTAAAAAATAAAAGAGTTTTTCATATCTCGTATATTGTGATGAAAAATATTTTAAATTAAAATTGATGAATACCCGAAATAATTATTGGAAATTTATAGTCAACTTCTAGTATTTTAATGTCAGCCTACTTACAGGGTCGCCATTTATACCAAAATATTGATAATTAATTCTCATAAATTAAAATCTTTGAGATTATTGAAATATTAGCGAAGTTATCATGAATTCAATAAACTTGTTATTAAATAAAAAATTGCATGCAAATGTATTTTTTAAGTTTTTGTTTATGTATAAAAAATGCTAAATCATACCATATGTTTTTATGTATGTGTGTGTGTATATTTTAAGCAAGATATGATTTTTATGAGACTTGGTTGAATGCATATCAAATAAATATATATTTTTTTATTTTTGAAAAATAAGAAATTTTTTCAGAAATTTTTAAGATTTCGATGAAAAGAAGATATTTTAATACCAATTTAGCATCTTACAGTATAATTCTACAATCTTAATATTAAATAAAAATATTATAAAAATATGCGAGAAACCCATAAATAATTTTAAATTGATATTTGAAATTTAATTTTTATAATTTTTATCAATTTATTTGGGGACTAAAAAAAAGCTATTTTTATTCTAAAATATTGTAAATTGTAAATAAATATTTTGTCATGATTGTTAGCTGTGAGAAGTGAGAACATGTTTTCATTTGTTAGAGAACATCTCCGGCTGTAACCTGTACTGGGACAAGAGCACGTTGAACACTCCCAACTCCCAAGTCTTCCCTTTTGACGATGCTTTAGCTAGAAGGTCAAGTTTTCACTCTGTGAGGATGTCGACAGATAATACAACGATTTGGTGTAAAAAACATAAAAAATTAACCAAAAATCTTAAGCTTTTAAAATGGAAATTAAACTACTCTAGACCTGGAATATTTAAAGCTTGATATAAGAAACCAAAAAAAAAAAATCCCTAAATATTTCTTGCACTTGTAACTGGAAAAGGGTGGTTAACATCCCTAGCAAGCTGTGAATATTCCAATACTTTACTAGATTTAGTGTTAGCGAGCATGTATACCAACAGTGATTTCTCTTCCATTATAATCATCCTATTAATTTACGTGTTTATAAATTCATCTAACATTATTTAATTAAAACCAATTAATTAACTAAAAACCACCACCTGCGCGATTGACGCGCAAGAATTCTGTGTTCTGATTAATTAATCAGTAAACTTTTTTTTCCCTCCAAATTTGTTTCCCTCCCAGCTAATTTGTCATGGCCATGGCAGGACCCTGCAGGTTGAACGCGAAAAATTAAGCTGAATAAATATATTTCTTACTTGGATCATATTAAACCAAGAATTCAAGACAGCACCTGCACTATAAAAATACAAGTTCTGCTTGCTTATTTTAGCTACAAGCACCAGACCACACCCAACTTGTCCAGACTCTGTCATTTGATGCTCTTAATTTCCACTGCCGACTCTAGCCTTGTAGATATTCCGCGTGATTATGAGACAATCTGGATCTGATTAAATGTTTATATGTCCCTGTTGACAACGGAAAAGAGAGGCGTCGCGGTGTGAACACCTTGAAATTGTCAAAGACAGATCAAGACGTACGTATTTGTAGCCATTGATACCAGAAGGAGATTCACTGCTTGAAGGGAGATATGAACATGATTGATCCTTTGGCGGAAGACAATGGCGGTGTCAAAGTTATGTTAAATCTCCAGCCATTTGTTTCGTTTCGCGTTTGTCAAACAGCAACTCGTAATATTCTTTAATTGATATGTTAAAATCAGCAACAGTGAAGATCATTTATCTGAGAGCTATCAGCTTCAATTGGACTGTTATTACCTGTTAAAGCTGCCGTTGCAAAAATCAAACATTCTAGAACAAGAATTCTTACATACTTATATTCATAGTTGTTTGAAGAATTGTGAGTGGAGTTTCTGGATTATGCGGGTTAGAAATATAATTGTAGTTGTGATTTTTACTTGAAAATGAATTAAAATATTATTTTTTATTTTTTAAAAATTATTTTTAATATCAACACATCAAAATGATATAAAAATACCCTATAATATTAATTTAAAGTATAAAAATATAAAAAAAATTAAAATATTTTAAAATATTTTTAAAACACAAAATTAAACAGATTCAAAATATGTCGCTTTATCTTCTCTCAGCATGGATGTATGCAGGCATGTGTTCTGTTCTAGATGCAAAACAGGACCAGGAATTAACTGTTGGGCTTCTAGGAATTGTGGGTTGAGTCTTACTTGTGAATCTAGCTCTGTAGGGGTTCTACTGGAAATCTGTGCTTTCGTAACAGAAATTGAATTTTCTATGAGAAAAGAGGGCCAAATTTAACTTTCACTATTACGGTTTCTAATAGGAGATACGTCCCTAGCCTGCTATCTAATTCTCAGTGTTTGCCACGAAATAAAAGCTTTTTTCAATTGAGTCCCTAACACTTGCAAATTTTTAACCGGGTGCTTGCTTAAATCAATATCCCTTTATCACAAAATTCTCAGATTGTGCTTTTTTAAGAAAATTGATGGAAAATCTAACACACATGGATAGAATCTCAATGGATTCTTTTGCTGTTCGTCACAAAATTGAGAATTGGATAACACAGTGGTTTTCCCTTTCGGATTTGATTACATAATCAAAATCTCCTTCGGGAAATTCATTTGTTCGCTGCAATGAGGCCCGGCCCAATAAGGCTTTTGCTTGAAGATGCGTCCCCGAAATTACTTCCTTTCCCTTTCCTCGTGGGCCTTTTCGAAACGTAATCCACGAGTTTTACCCAAAAATAAAAATAAAAATAACTTTAACTTCTAGAGCTACCTTGTCCATAGCAATGGACCGCAGCTAAATGAGTATATTTGAGAGTAGCATTATTTTTTAAAATATTTTTTATTTTTTAAATTTGATTTTTAATGTCAGCATTACATCAATTTAAAAGTATTAAAAAATTTTAATGAAAAACTAGTTCAACAACCGCAACCCCAAAAATATTTCCTGCAAGATAAAAATTATTGGTTCCTGCATGCATGATTCACGCAGAACTGCCTTCTATGGTGATGAACAAGGTGTTGCTCGAGGAAAAGAAACCACAAATTAGACACGTCACTTATTTTTCAAGGTCCTGAATATTGACAGGGGAGCAGGTGTGCAGTCATGTTTTTGCTTCTTTTGAAATGGAACATGTTAAGCTAACCTGACCACAGCTCTGCCGGGATTGTCAATCTGTATTCTGTAGTGTTGCGGTTGCCTTAATGCAAACCCCGACACATTCTGCCAGCATTAAAGGGAGGTTTAGAATATAATAATAATTGTTTTTAAAAGTATTTTTAACTTGAAAAATATATTAAAATAATATATTTTTTTATTTTGAAAATTTTATTATTGATATCAGAATATTAAAATAATTTGAAAACATAAAAAAAAATCAATTTAAAACAAAAAAAAAACCCTTTAGTATTTAGCATTTCTAGACTTTCAATTCACATATAATGATTGTTTGATAATGCGGTTATATATAAAGCTGAGATCAAACCACATAAATATATGCTTAGTTAAGTTAAAACATGGATTTTGTTTTTGCGAAACCCGCCACGAATTAAGGTTATACTTGAAATTTAACAAAAGCAAAAAAGTTGAGCTTTACAAATAACAGCTCATCTCGGTTTTTCCAGAACAGATATTAACGTTGGGAGACGAAACATAAACAAAAAGAAAAGGTTTAACAAAGACCAACGTAAAAAGAAAAGGAGGCACCACTGCCTACCTTCCTCGTTGTCGTCATAGGAATCGCCTTGAGTCACTGTTGACAACAACACCACCACCATAAAAAGGAGAAAATCGCGCAGGGTAGCCAGCTCTTTCCCTTCTCCTTCTTCAGCTGCATTCCCCCGTCTCCACTGTTATGCAAAGTGAACAGTAGATTGGAGAGTGAATTAATTCACTCTCCACTATTCATGGGCCGGATTGAGTCCAGCCCAAATCTAAATGCCTCAGATTGGATCCGATCCAATAAATAAAAAATATCCAACAAAATTTCTCAGATATTGTGTCTTATTTGAAAAATTAATGTTTAACATTATTCAATGGCACTACATAATTACATTATAAAAAGATCGCATGATTATGTAGCATTTGTAGAATTTGATCGCAATCCCAATTTTATTTCTGATGATATTTTACTTGATATTGTTGCATGCTCATGAAACCATGAAAACTGTAGTTTTTGTCACATGAATTTCGTACGTAATGAAATTGCAGATAGTTTAATGAAAATATAAAAATACTTTATATAAAGTATTATTTTTTTTCATGACGTAATAACAATAGTTAAATCTATAATATTTCAATTAAAAATCATCAATATTAATATTTTTTTTAGTTATTTTATAACCTCAATTTGAAAAGTATTATTAATCAAGCACATTAAATTATTTTTTATTTAACTTAAATTTCAACCACAGTTTTAACTTAATATATATTTTACAAACCAACCTCAACTAAAAATATTTTTTATAAAATATATTTTTTTAAATTACAATAATAAAAGCTACCACAATCTTAAAGGCACCCGTGATATGGAAAGCTCTGCTCCGAAACAACACTGTTAAGGCATATTGTTTTGACTAACACACGTCGTGATGTGCCCAGCCTAGTCTGTGTACCGGATCACATCCAATACAGCAACGAAACCTAGAAATTCCAAGGTCAATGCAAAGTTATTGCGGCCTATGAAACTTGTCTCCATTAACTGTGTGTATGTTCAATTAATTGGACCACCCTCAAAGTAGTCTATCGACGGTCTTGGAAGGGAAGAAACAGTGGAATGTCTTCATCGGTGGATTCTTAAACGATCTTGAGACCTTTTCACATTTGGATCGCTGACTGATTTAATGGTTATGCAGCTGCAAAACTGGCCATGAAATTCAGAACCTCCTGTCAAAACGGTGTAGGATTTAATGGCGAGGCCTGTCATAGCTCATCTGGAACGTTAAGAAGAAATGCTACGAGCGCACATACATGCAACAACATAAATTTTAACACGGGTTAGCTCATAAATCCCATGAACTGTTGATTGTAATTGGCAGACAAGTCTTGCTGTAAGCAATGGGACAAGGTACAATAAAATGGCTGGCTCTGCTGCCACAAGTAGAGCATGATTGTTTCCCAGGAGCCTAATCATCATGAATTGGCTCTTCTGTTTCACCAAGGTCGTGTTTTCGGTTCGCTGAAAACCTCGCATGCTCTAAAAGGAAGGCCGTCAGACAAGAAATATCCTTAGCTGGCCCAGTTTATATGGACTTAATGAGGCTCAGAGTAACCAGAGAATCTAGCCCATTAAAAGCCCATTGGGCTACCACTCGAAACTTTATCCCAGGCGACGACGCAGAATTTCACGCAAAGGCCGAAGCGAAAAAAGGGCTACACGGCCATCAAGTGAACTCCCTGAGCCACTGATAAAATCACACAAAAGCAAAACATTTTACAAATCCGAAAACCTTCTGTTTGGTATCCGAGAAAGAGAGGAGAGAAAATGAGCGGGCCATCAAAGAAAGTAGTGGATGTGGCATTTAAAGCATCGAGAACCATCGATTGGGATGGGATGGCTAAGCTTTTAGTGTCTGATGAGGCTCGCAAAGAGTTCGCTACACTTCGTCGCGCGTTCAACGAAGTTAACTCCCAACTCGAGACCAAGTTCAGCCAGGTCTCCCTCCCTCCCCCCCTCTCTCTCTAGATCTCTTCCCTTTTTTGAATTTTTTTTATGAATTTCTTCGTTTCTGGATATAGAATTTTGGTTAACTGTATTGTATTTAATTTGCATATATTTTCTTAATCATAAAGATAGGGATTTTATATTTATCTCGATCATTTTTATGATCGTTGGCATCTTTAATTTAATTTTTTATTTTAATTTTGATCAGGGATTTCGTTGGGATTTTGGAAATGGGTCTGGTTTGCATTGAAACTACTTTGTTGCCAATGAAAATTAAAATGAGAAATTAGTGATTGATCTGTTCTCGTACTGTATGGTTATATGGCGGATAATTTATTGTTGGATTGATGAGAGAATCAAAATAGCTGCAACAAGAAAAGGGAATTATTTTGCAATAATGTTTGCAGTTGTAAATGTCGGTATTTCAAGCTGCATTGCACTCAATTGTGTCTCCAATAGCAGCAGAGACCTATTAATAGTGCATACGTTGAGGGGCATTCGTGCTTGTCTATTATGAGTGACTTTGTATGTCCAAAAGCAGCTCCATGAAAGTTGTTCCTGCTGCTCTTACTTTTGAGTTTTAGCTTTCTAGGTACCTTTTCTAGTGATTGTGAGTATTGTTTAATGATTGTTGATTGTTTTATTGTGCAGGAACCCGAACCCATTGACTGGGAATATTATAGAAGAGGAATTGGCTCTCGTTTGGTGGACATGTACAAACAGGCATATGAAAGTATGTTTCATTATTCATTTGCAGACGTGACTCTCATTCTTTTGGTTTACCTGATTTACGTTGCAGTATAACTGCTGCCTTGTGCTGATTGATACCTGTTTACTTGATATGTTGTTATTAATTGCTGGTGTCAATGATGTTGCTGGAAGTTACTTGTGTAAGGTTTCCTTGTCTATATTGGATAAATAGTTTAACTTGGGACACTATTGATACTAAATGATTTATTATTTCTAGCAACCATCTGCTTTGGGTTGATTTAAAATGCATCCTCCTTTAGATGATTAGATGTTTATTGAACTGTATTATTGACTTAACCAGGTATAGCATTTAGCATGATATGTGGAAACTGGAAAGTTTTGACCTTGGATTCATGTGCTGACACTCATCGAGTGCTTGAACTTTTAATAGCTAGCGGCGTATATATATCTCTTCATGTTTTTAGCAGAGCAGAAAGACATGTTATCCCTGCTTCAGGCCTCACTGTTTTAATTACCCTTTAATAGTTGATCTTGAGGGAACACTTAATGGATGGACTTCCCTGCCATTGGGGTCTAAAAATATCTTCCAAAGTTGAATTTCAGCTTAACATCTATGGATGACGGGTCTCTTTGTTTGATCTTCTCATATTAATTCATATTAAGAGGTTTTGTGAGATAGTATTATGAAAGCTATCCAATGTAATGTTATCATCCATCCTTTAAACCTCATGTGATGTTTCTCTCTCTTTATAAGCTATATTGAAAACCTGTCTGATGTTTCTGAATCTGCTTATGATTCAATCTATAACCAAAGCCTGAAAACTTTTACCCTTTAATTGCTTATAAAAATGAAAGGAAAAAAAATTACCATTTCCTCACATTTCTAAAAGTCCCTTTGCTTTCTGTTTGTTTTATTATTTTATAAGTATATTGTTTTGTTTCTATGCTTCAGAAACTCACCTTAATGCCTTGTTTTGTTTGCTATGTGTTTTATACTGTTATTAAGTTGATTTATTAATGTTTGTTAGGTTGTCTCTTGTTTGATACTGATTTCCTTCTCTGGCATGTGTTTGCCCAATGCATGAATGATGCTTAGACTTATACTTTAGATTCCTTAAACCAATCTTAGTTCCTGCACTTTGTGTGAACTGTTTTGTTGCCTACAATGGTGTCTGCTTTAGGTTTGGTCCATAATGTAAGTAGTGTTATTTTTGCATTTTTTTCAGTTCTTAAGTATAAAGCAAGTGTACATAGAATCATAGCTCTGCTATCTTATTTGATCAGAATCAGTGCGTGACAGGAATATATTCTTGATATTCATCCTTATAATGTCTGGTTACTAAAATGGAGCCACTTTCTATCAGAATACTGAATTGAGCCAACTTGTCCATATTTTTTTTTGCAGGCATAGAGATCCCCAAGTTTCAAGATAAAGTGACTCCAGAATACAAGCCTAAATTTGATCAATTGGTGCGAGCCAATAGTGCAATTCTGATTGTTATAGTGTTTTTTTAAACTTGTCTCTTGCAATGACCGCTCCCTCGCTCACTTCCTCTTACAGTATATACTCTCTTTTGGTTTTGCAGTTGGTGGAATTGAAAGAAGCAGAGCAACAATCCCTAAAGGAGTCTGAGCGGCTGGAGAAAGAAATTGCTGAAGTTCAAGAATTGAAGGTGAATGGAAATGGATACTTTATCTTTTATTTTTATTCTTGTCCAGTTTATGATTTCTAACCACCAGACATCAATTTGAGCAGACAAAAATCAGCACCATGACTGCTGAGGAGTACTTTGAGAAGCATCCTGAGCTGAAGAAAAAGTTTGATGATGAAATCCGCAATGACTATTGGGGTTATTGATCACATTAGCTGATTTTGGCACCAACCCTGAAATTCTGAACTTGTGGTGTTTTCCTTATTCCTTTTACAATAATAATTTCTAAAAGGTTGCTCCCAGTTTGTAGAATTTGACCTTCAACAATGCCCATGTCAAATGCTAAACTTCACTTGGACAAGCAGGTTGGGGATTTACAAAGCGGTGTGCTTACTTTGATCAGCATCAATTGTTATCGATCTCTTTTATACATTTTAAACTGTTCATGATGAAAATAATCCAGGTGTGATTAACATTTTAAACACTCATTCTGGATTGCAGTCCATTCTATTTTGAGAGCAAGGCCTTTGTTTTACCAACGCCGGTGGAAACAAGAGAATTCTGTCTGTAGCTCTTGTATGAACTTTTGAGGTTCATAAACATAAATATGATGAATACAATTTTTGCGTAGCTTTCACAGCTGCTGCTTGTTTTTCCCTTTCTTTTCCATATTCCTAATGGAATCCCAGACTGACTTCACCGTTGATTGAAGTATGTACCTTCCGAAACTGTCATCAAATAATCATCGTAGATGCTGCTAAGGCTGACTCAAGGCTCTTTGAAGATTCTAGAGAGGTTAATGATTATTCTTCATAAAAAATAAAAACAAAAAACAAAAAACAAAAGGGATCATTCTTGAATGTTGAAGTGTTAGATTATGAGCTGGTTTGCTACTTGCTTTTTATTGAAAAGTTTAATGGTGTTAAATGAATAATTAGGGATATTTTATAAGTTATTTTTTGTTTCATTTTGAAAAAAAATATATATTTAAGTAAAAAAAAATTATAGGAGAATATTTTTTATCACTTTTAATAGGTTATAGATTTTATTTTATTTTATTGTGTTTATTTAAAAAAAAAAAATAGTATCAGATAATAACTAATTGGATACTGCACCATAAAATCTCCTTTTGCATCGGATTTGAACTTATAAAAATTTTAGAAGAAAAAATTCATATTAGAAAATGAAAAATTCACGGAAGTACTTCATTAGTAAAATAAAATAAAATAAAAGGTTGATATGCCAAAATGAGAAAGATTAAATCGATATATTTAATTAAGATAAAAGTGAGAGTCGGTGTACCAGGAGCGAGGTTAAGTTTGAAAAACATGTCATCGAAGTATTTGATTGAGAATTTTGTAAGTCAATGTAGTAAAAGGAAGAAAAAAATCGAGTGCGGGATTGAGAAAACATGTAAAGCTGGCGAGCTAATTGCGGATTATCTTATTCTTACAACAAGAGGCGAGTAACTCGGAAAACCTTCAACCTATTACTGGTCGCAGGCTAACTCATAGATATAGGCTTTTATATGTTTGTTTTTTTTTTTTTATCTTATGGTTGGTCGTGTTTTTATGGCTGTGCCCACATGAATATTGGGCTCTTTTTTTCTCTGTAAATTGTGATTCATGTTCTTGTGCTGGGAGAGGATATTTTCCCTTCCTTTGCAGGCCCAGAGATCCCCAAGTATGTTGACAAGCATAAACTCGATGCATCGCGAAGTCATAAACGTTTAGTATCGAACATCCGACGTTCGTGTCCTCTGGGTCTGGTTCAGTTAGTGATTATTTCTCGGAGTCAGATGCTCGTTGTTTCGCCTGTGAACCAAAATTATGTTTTTTTCTTCTAAGAAGTCGGTATGCATGAATAGACGAGGCGACGTCAAGTCTAATAACCACTATGACACGGATTAATCTGATCATGATAGCAAAAATGAGATGCTGATTTTGACTGGTTTTGAACCAAATACATCCATGAATCTTCTTTGAATAAAAAAAAAACCTTAAATTAGTTTATAAAAATCATACCAAATATAAATTTTACTCTCAAAAAGCCATCAAATCCCAACAACGTTTGTACTTTTCGTGTGTTAACTACAAGCGGGTGGATGCTGGATGGAGATAAAGATACAGAAAAAGCAAAATTAAACACCATCCTTGCAAATGATTAATTGAATGCAGTAAGATTCGGATTAAGGAAAGAATAAAATAACCGCACATAAAATGTACAGTATAAAATCTGGGAACAAGGTACAAGATCACTGCAAAAACAGATCATCTGCCATTCTTGGCAAACCTTGAAAATTCTGAACAAGACATCCTGAAATAAAATGTCTTGACCTGAAAAGAAAAGGAAAACAAAAAGGGCTTGTCGACAGATAAAATTTGATGCATCTGTCGCTAGAGATTCAGAAAAAGAAAAAAAAAACTTGACAGATAAAATTTGATGTATCTGTTGCTGGAGATTCAGAAAAGGAAAAATATCTTCCAGCAGCATTCAAAACTAAAACCTGGAGGCTGCGGTTGATAGGATTCTTGCTTCAGAAAGGTCTTTATATCTATCCAGGACTAATCAACTCTTTTCTGAGACAGCTAATCTAGCTGCCTCCTCGTTTTTGTCCATGGCCTTCCTTGCTAGCTCATAGCCTGCAAAATTCATGGCGCCTAAGGGAGCAATCCAGAAAAACCTCGGCACTGCTCCTTTGAATAAGCCAAGGGGCCCCTCATGTCGGAGTATAGAGACAGCTATAAATGACATTGATATAGTTCTTCCTGGCGGAGCTGTCATCATTCTAGTTTTCATCACATCAAAAGGGGTAGTGATAACAGCAGTTAGGCCTCCAGATAAAGCCCCGACTGCAATTGTTTCCCAGGGTTCCAGCTCCCGCCTTAGAAGTTGTTGAGCAACCTTAAGAATCACGCCAATTACATATTAAATGGAAAACAAGGAACTAAAGGAAAATCATGGCAGAAGAATACGTTATGTTTTAATAGAAAATAGAACATAAGTCAGTCGCACATCCTCAAATGCATCTAGGGGCAGTAGTAGGATCAAGTAAAGCTTAAATGTTTCATCTAGTGGCAGGTTTTGGACAATTTATTAGCATACTTCCTTCCCCTTCCCTTCTGTAGTCAAAACTTCACTCCTTACAACTATTAAGTTTCTATAACATATATTTAGTAATGAAAGTAACTATTAAGTTTATTGATATTTATGCACATAAACCCGCTTACCTTTTTGGACTCGCCATATAGACACATGCCAGCAACATAAAATGGAACCTCACGGAAAAGAGTTGCACCAGTCCCACGAAAGAACCCCTTTAGGCCATCTTGCTGCCAAGTACCAACAATAGCCTGTCCTACATTGTCAAAAAGGCCAGCCTGCAAACGCTGCTTCAGTACCTCACATGGGATCCGCACTGCTGTCCCCAAAAATGTGCTGCAGAATGATGCTACAGATTGAACCTGTATAACCTCCCAATGCATGTTAACAGTTGTTTCAGATTAGAGTTGGAATAGTTGTTTCAAAACAACATAAAATTGGGGTACGGGCCTTAATCACATTCATTTTTATGCATCACTTGTCAAGGCATCTCCTTTAACACAGGAACAACTCTTGAGCTTGATATGATAACATAAAGTGCAAGTCATGGAAAATAGCCTAGTCAAGAACTAAAGTAAACAATTATATACCGTGCTGATCTATCTTCTTCTTTCAAATACAAAAGATTTGCAACAACAACTGATGATCAAGAAAAATGAATTGAACACAATGGTTTGAGCACCCTATATAGATTTAGTGGAAAGAACCACTAGGTGAGCCAGAAAGCAGCTGAATTGTTTTGATCAGTAGAGATAACAACAATAAAAGCAGCACTAATAACAATAAAGCTGAACTGAGTGATACGAGAAAACAGTAATATTGTTGAAAGTCTCATGCTTAAGCAGAATCTATTAATGCTTTGCCATCACGCACAATAAAGAAATGGCTGCTCTAAATCATCACAGCCAGTTCAAACTCTTTGCAATTAAACACCATTCAAGAGATTTGGGAAGACCAAGATTTAAATGATTTAGTACTTGTAAATGGAAAATTAACAACCCCGGTAGCATAATGATAAGCATCACCTGGATATCTGGGAGTGTTGGGGCAACATTTATTAGCACAAGTTTGGTAGCTTCAAAAATCCCAGTTCGCAAGCCATGGCTGAAATGCCCATGGAGAACAGGTGAGCTAGTAGATAAATAGTTGTTACTCAACAAAAGGCTGGAGGAAAAAAGACTAAAAAATACCTAGAAAACTGTCCCCAAATTGCAGGAATTGAACCCCTGTACAATCCTCGAACTCCAATTTGTGGAAGTTTTGAAATTATTTCTGGGAAAGTCAACGTTGAAGCTTGCACCCGAGTCTAAAAGACCATCAACACAACAGATCATGAGAAGACCTAACATCAGCACTAATGGAAAACAGCATGCATATATATATAAGAGGATTACCAAAAGTAAATTAAGAAGACATTGCTCCATTTAACTTCACATCTATGTGCTCCAATATTTAATTCTCTGGATTATAATTTTTTTTAAGTTCCTCTTTTTTCCACCTTTTGACAGTCTAATACAAGTCTATTATAAACAAAAGACGAGATAGTGACAGAATGAGGATGACCAACTAAAGGGGAAAGGCTATGTAGTATTTGATCATGAATATCCCTCTATATGACCAATAGTCAATGTAGCTGTAATTGGTCCAAAGTTTCTAGTTGCATTAAAGACAACCAAGTGAACAAAAAAAACACTGAATAGTAAACCTTAATTGTATCAACAGGATGCATAAGAGAACAAGAGAGTGCACATGAAAGACCCCCAGCCAAAGCAGATCTTAAAACACTTCCAGCAGGTATTTCCACGGGTGGTGCAACAGCAACAACAGTTGCAGCTTCAAACCATATATTCCTGTATGTATTAGAAGAAGAAGCCAGCATCAAATAGAAATAATCAAGAAAATTGCACATTTTCTGTCTGATCAAATGAAGGCAGGCTTGCAGTAAACGATGTGAATGAGCTTGCACAAAACTTGTGTAATAGCTCTGGACAGATAAACACAAACATTTTACCTGGGATCATCTTGAAGTCGATCAGGAGGCAACAGAAGCATAAAATTACGAAAATGCCCATAAGAAATAGATTCTTCAGTGTCTGCATTCAAAAATCGCATCATAGCAACAGCATTGTCTTCATTTGCTGGCAGTCCAGCATTTTTTAATGATGCCAATATTTCACTCTTTTGCAGGGTCCCAGACTTGCTCAAACAAAGAGAAGTGTAAGCACGGAGAATTGTCGGTTCCTTCTGTTCCATCAAGGACAAAAACTGTTTCCAACCAAATGATTTTGAGAATAGGTGACTTCTAGTACGGTGCATGAATTCCCGAGCATATTTACGGGGTAATTTTCTCTTTCTCAACGCAATTTCGAGATCCTCCAAACTCACTTGACCATCACCATCTCTGTCCAGTTCCTCAAAGAATCTTCTTCCTATTAGAATGCGATGGTGCAAATAAGAGCAATACTTAGGATGAGAGATACTGAAACTTTTATCAGAAATCCATTTGAAGATAAGCAATTCTCTCTTCTTTTCTTTTCTTTCTTTTTTTTTTTTTTTTCCTTTACTTTCTAGTCTGGAGAGTAAAAAATTAACAGTTGCGTCTACTAAATTTTTTCTAGACAGTGTTAAGAAATGCGGTTGGAATTTTAAAATTTAAATTTTATTTTTGTTTAAAATTATTTTTTATATATATTTTCGAATTGTTTTAATATGGTAATATTAAAAATATATATATATTTTTTTTTTTAAAAAAAAAATATATATATATATATATATATATTATTTTCATAAATTTTCAAGCAAAAAACACTTTTAAATGCAACCATTACCACCCTCTCATGCACCCCTTAGTCAAATAAGATCTCCTTTTCCAGCGAAGCACGTTCTACAAATAGATGGATATATCAGCTCCAATCAACTGATATTGAGTAAACTTTGACAAACAAGTGTTACTCGTCTATGAGAGTCCTAGAACACTAACAAGAAGTACGCTCAGCAATATTTCATGCACGTATATTTCCAATTTTCCATTGACACAAGCAGGAACAGAAACCAGTACAGGTAAATTTCCTAAGGAGACGAGAAACCATACCTTCGGCCTCTGTGTATCTAAAGAAATCCTGGACAGAGAACAGCTTTTTCTTGTCAGGATATTCTTTAGAAGATCGACCAAGCTGCTGCACAAGCTCAATCAACTCTGTGAAAGAAACCGTGGATAATGTGGATCGCAAACGCTCTACATTCGATAGCGGAATGCTTAGTATCCCACTAGCTAGTTTCTGTGGCGAACTACCCCCAGTGTCCTCGGTGCTGTTGGTAGGCGCGCTGCTTACACCATCATCGTCTTCTTCATTAACTGAAGAGGATACTCCAACTATGCTTGATGGTACCCCACCAACTCTCGCAAAACTCAAATTTCCCAAAAATCCATCTACATGCACCTTTTGACCTTCCCAAATACTCATGATTGCCGTCAAATGATCAAACTGGGAGGACGCTGGAGTTGAGTTCGAACAATTATTTTTACAACCCTTGACATTTCTTTCCTGTAAACTCTGATCAAACTTCTGTAGATTCTGAATCAAGAGGTCAAATAGAAACCCTATAAAGCATTCGATGGACACGTGTTTCTCTGTTTTACCCTTCTCGTTCACATTCTGATACCCTTTAACAGATTGAACCTTCAATTCCCTTTGCTTCAGTTCGCCCGAAACCTTTGCTTTTGACCCATTTTTGCACAAATGCAAATACTCTTTATCCTCGTCACCTGCTTTCTGAAACCGTTTCTTGTTTGTTTTAAATGGGCTAGGAAATGCCTGAACAAAACCATTAACCAACAAAGACCACGTCAAGGCAAACCGCAAACAATTTACACAAGACCCATCTTCATTCCTCGTCTCCTTCTCTTTCAACAATTTCTTCGAAACCCCAACCTTATCATCACCGCCATTTCTGTGTCCACTTTCCAAATTCATCGAAAACATCCTCAATAAACTCCTAACAGGAACCTTGATGGATAAAAATCCTTTCCTTTTCTCTTCACTAACCCCGCAATGCCTATTTTCACTATTTCCAAGACTAACACTCTTCTTTTTCACAGTGAAGATTGAGACTTTACTGCTATTATCAGTATCTGAATCACGGGTTGCCTTATAATCATTCTTTGAAACCCCCCAACAAGTTTCAAGATCTTTAGCAGCTTTCCGAATCCCAAGTTCAAGTGGTGAAAGAGCATCTCTGACCACTTGAATTGAATTCATAAAAGACTCTATTGGATCATTTGTAGACACCATTACTACAAAATCACAGCACCCCAGTTACAAAAATCCAATCTTTTTACTCCCCCAGTTCTTATATGTACCTTACCAGTTCAAATCTATACAGAAAGTCTGATAAAAAACAGTAGAAATAAAACCGTGCCCAGAAAAGCACAAGATTAAATAAAAAAGAAAGAACTAGGTGCGGCAAGTGTACAGTGGACCGAACCGGATTGGGTAAGATCCATTGAAGCGGCCTTAAAGGGTATCTGAATCTGAAATTGCAAGACCCTAGCTATACGGACCGATAAACGGTGTTGTTGTGTCCATTTTTGCTTTCTTGTTGATAAGAGTAGTGGAAGCGAGAGGTTTTTTTATATATTCAGTGAAAGCTCAGTTCTTTGTGAGAGGAAGAAAAAATCGTGGATAAAATTTTAGAACTTTAGAGAGAACAAAGTGCTATAAAAAATTTGGTGGATTCTTTTTTCAAAAATAGAGAGAGGGGGAGAGGATTTGGTGGCAGGGAAGGAAGAGGAAGAATAGGCCTCTGGCTTGGTTTTTGTTTTTATTGTTATAGTTTTGTGTGATGAATTTTTGTGAAATTAAAGTGAGGGGAAATTACTTCTGCTGCCATTGCTGTTTGCTTTGCTTGTTTTTGTTTATATTTGGATATTTATTGATAAAAAAATGGATAAAATCTGACGTAAGGACCCGGTGGAAGGGGAAGACGACACTTGGATCAGATTTTGAGTGCTAACAATATAGTGTGGATAATGTACTAATCCATGTCTATCCACATTGGGGTTTTAAATACAAATTTTGAGTGTTTTTATTGTTTTTGTTTTTTCATAATTTGAATTCTATATTGTAGCCATTCATTTGCTAAACCCATTGTTCTTAACTCTGCCAAGCGGAGCAGATCCATCCAAAACTTGACCTGGAAAAGATTTCGACGGTGGTTGATGCAGTAAATTTTGTTTTTTAAAATAGTTTTTATTTAAAAATATATTAAAATAATATTTTTTATTTTTTAATATTAACAAGTCAAAACTATAAAAAACACTAAAAATTAATTTAAAATAAAAAAAAATAAAGTACACGTTGAATGCACTATTAAATTATTTTTTTAAAAAAAAATTTAGAATGAGATGTGAATTGATTTTAAAATATTATTTAATTTCATATTAAAAATATCACGAGTTAAGCATTTCAAATGTATTTTATATTATAATTCCGAGGGATTTAGTTTAATTTATTCAATTTTAAATTTGTTGACTTTAAATGTCACTGGTTTGAGTTTCGTAAATTTCAGGATCGCTGAAAACTTATATAATCGCTAAATTCAGTGCTCGTAATATTAATTGATGCGTGTGTAATCTAGCCCGAACACTTATGTTAATCTAAAAAAATAAAAATTATATTGTTATTAAAGTTATTTAACTTAAATCTTAGGTCAAATAATTTTTTGTTCAATGGAAAAAAATATAACAACATTCTTTACATGTTTTTTTACATCAATAAATAAAAACCATGAATTAAAAACTTTACTTGTGTATTTAATTAAATAAACTAAAAATTATTTATATAGTTAAAATAAATTATAAAATTTAATTCCTAATAAACTAAAGATAATTGCTCAAGATTTAAATATATATATTAATCAAAATAACAAAAAAAAAAAAACCCACTTGAACAGGGGTGTCTTGCACCTGTAAAACTATTTTTAATCTCAAAACACCTAAACAAAACCATGTATACCATGAAAAATCTCTCGACAACCTCAAACAGCCTGAAGTATTAAAATTAACACGAAGTGTTAATCTCTTTACTGTGATAAAAAAAATATATGAAATCGAAAGTGATCAGATTATCACAGGATCAAGGATAAGATTTTATCCCATTTCATGTAATAAAAAAGGGATGTACCTCGACGAAGATCTCTCTGATAGACACTAGCGTCTACACATACAAGATATTCATGCATTATTACACATGACTCTCGTCAATGCTGCTAATCCTACCAGTCTAAATCAACATTTATTATTATTATTATTATTATTCCTAGCAGATATCACAGATTTTGAAAGGGAGCAAGGTTAGAGATCTCTCAAAAAAAAAAAAAAAAACTACATGTTGAACAATAGTAATGGCTTTTTTGTTCGAGACAAAATGAATAATCTAATACCTAAATCAGATTATTTTTTATTTAATTTTTATAAAAAAAATTAAACCAATTTTTTATTTAAAAAAATTAAAATAAAACTGGTTCAAACTAACCGGTTTTGGTTTAGTTTAATTTTTTAGATAAAAACTGGTCTAAACATGGTTGGCTCGGTTTTTGGATTTTGATTCGTTTTTTTTTTGTTTTAGACTTACAAAACCAAATCGAACTAGTCGGGTTTTTTTAAAATTTTAATTAATTTTTTTTTCATGGTTTAGTTTTTTTAATTTTTTCACTTTTTTAATTTTTTTACTTATCTTATCTAAAGCAATAATTAAATCATATCAAATTTAAAATTAAATCTGTTAAGATAT